>CM029133.1:11971901-13324401 GCA_016859345.1 Istiophorus platypterus | reverse complement strand
TATTTATAAATATAAACATTGAAGATCCATACTGAGTTTAAAATCCCATCAGGTCCTAAAATAGAATTGCGGGCCATAGTATTTATTTGGAGCGTGTAACGGACGTGAGGGATCAGCAGCTGTACAGAGAGAGAGATTAGAAAATTCAGTTCAAAGTACAATTTAGAATAATATAATCCTCAAAGTCAAAGAAATTACACATTTTTATAAATCAGGAGGTAAATAACAAGAAGCACTGCCTGAGTGTGTTTCCTTTATCAAAGGAGGCTACAAACAAAACAAACCTTCAACAAATTACATTTTATTTTCTATGCAAGAAAAACATGTTTGCCATAATCAGTCCTGATAGTGTTATAAAATACTGCACAAAAGTTGGAGAACTTTTGTGCTTCATTTTTTTTAATAAACTATATTTTTATAGATCAACTATATATTTATACTTCATAAGTGCAGTAGATAGGAAAAAATATATTTGGTGTGACTACCCTTTGTCTTTTTTAGATTGAAAGTGAATAATTATACCTTGTAGAGGGGGTGAACCACAGGGAAGCTCCGGAGAGTGGCAACAGTAAAGACTTCTGCCAGGTAGTGAGTGTTCATGAGGTGATAAACTGACTGATGTTGCATGAAATCTGCATTTTTGATAAACATCTTGGCCAGCAGCCAGTCTGTCTCAGGATCATTGGGCAGAAAGATGGGATTCTGCTCAGATGGTTGTTGTTGTAGCTGAAATGTGAGCGAGACATTTTCAAACACACTTACGAACTTTAAATTCAAACTTGCGAGTCTTCATAACCATAAAACTATTTCTAGATCCACGCACCATTCCCCCCCTAAGCAATACTGTGTATTTGTTGTTTGTAATGAAAAAGCATATAAACATGCTAAACAGTGCTCTTAGAGTAGCATTTGTGCGTCACAGTATTTTAGTGAAATGCACTCTGTGGTGCTAAAACACAAATCTGAAGTTTAGTCTGTGACATAGGTCAGGCTGAATTTTAATTTGCATGTTTCTGGACTGTGATTAAATGGAAATGCTAACAGAGAATTAAAACATGTCTTTAGACAACAGGCATGATAACATCTATGGCTGCTGTGAAGCAGTATGTTGTGGAATATGAACAATTAGTTTCCTGTCATGTTGCATGCAGTGTGCCATATGAATACTCTCACTGTCACTGAAAATTAGTGATATACCTGTATTGCAATTGGCATGAGTCTGTTCTCTCGGTTCATGTAGAATAAAGAGAGACCAGCAGTCTCATGCAGCGATTCACCATCATACACCTTAGTGGGTAGTCCATCCATCCTCTTGAAGTCGCAGAGAAATATATTGCCTTTCTGTATGTGTGTAGCAGACATCAACAAGTAGCACAGATCTGTACAATAAGTAGTGGCAAAACCTTTTTATATGGGAATAAATCAAGGCAATATGAAGAGGTCAAAAGGTATTCCAGTGTTAAAGATTTGAAATTATTCAAGGACCTTTCACCGTTAATAGTATGTTTTAAGTTCAAATCTGTAGTTAAAATAATATCCCAAACAAAATATTATCACCCATTTAAAGCCACGCTTCTATCTTACCTTCATTTCCTCCTGCAGAGAAGAGCCCTTTTCCAGGAATGGCTTCACCATCTCCTCTGTGACTGGAAAGTTTGGGGGAAGCTCTGAACAGCGCTTGATCACATTGGGGTTGATTCCATTCAGAAACTGGGATCCATAAAAGTCGTCCTCCTTCCAGTGCTCTGTAACATACTCTGAAAGAAAAGGAAGTGTCAAATGTGATGATCTATAGTAGATCTATATATAGTAGGAGGCCCTATGTGAATACTTAGAAATTAAAATTCAGACATACTAGTGTTATGTATCAAAGTTTATTCATACATTTAATAGAGCTTCAGATAATTAACCCATGATGTTCTACCATCATGTGCTTTGACTTTAAGGTCATTACCAGGCCATGGTCCATGCACTAGGCACAGTGCCTGCACAGATTAGCACAGTGACTTCTGTCAGTCAGCTTTCATGTTGTAGCTGTCCCTCATTACTCATAATTGGAACTGGAAAATATCTAGTCTCCTCCACCTCTTTTTAGCAAAGAGTGAGCAAAACATAAAGTGAACCCATCTTGTAGTATGGCTAAAAGCAGGAGAGGACAGGAAACAGCTTAAGTATTGTTGTAACATAACCTGTAGGAGCTAGCATGGCTATCAGGCTAACAACAGCAGTCCACAAAGTTGTAAGTTATATAGCGTTTTCTCAAACATTTTGCATTTCAATAAAGTCATGTGTCCCTGAAGTCAGTACAACCAAACAGCATCTCTTCTTCTCTGGTGCTCTTATTATTTTGCTATGCAGTTATTTAGATAGAATATATCAAGCATTATTTCCTGGTCCAATCTCCTCTCTCAGAGGGACCAGACATTGGAGAGTCTTGTAGATCTGTGTGTGAAAATTAATTTAGATTGAAATCTCAGCCCTTTCCAGATGGACATGAAAGGTAAGCTAATTCTAGTCTGACTGTGCCACGAGAATGACAGTGTGCAAGTGAGTTAAAAAGCAAAATTAAAAATCTACCTGACATCTTTGTCTTTTTGGACCAAAACATTTTTTTGATGTCTTCAATGCTTTCCCATCGTTCAGTAGATCCAGCTAATCCCTTAAACATGAGTTCAGCGCCCCTGAGACAAGAGTTAAAAAAAAAAAAAAAAAGGCAGAGAAATTTAACTAAATACTGATATTAACGTTTCAAAATATTTTATTGAGTTGTAAATAAGAAATAGATGCAAATGGAATCACTGACTTACATTATTCTTTCTGTATAAAGCATTTCCTTTTCTTTTGACGAAGAGTAGCGGGCTTCAGCCGGGAGCTCAGTTACATTCTTGAATTTACTGAGGTGTGGTAGCCTTTTATCAGTAGTCTCCCATCTAGGAAAGGAAATGCAAAGAGAAAATCACGTAAAGATTTGTTCTCATAAGCTTCTGTGACAAACTGCAGCTGTAAGGTCATTTTGCACATGAAAACTTACTGGTACAAGCTCTTTTTAAATATTAACTCTTTCTTCCGGTGGTTAATCAGCAGGGGGTGGTCATCCTCAAAAACCTTCATGGCTGAGGCATTAAAAAATACACAACATCAGAAAAATTTTAATTGAAATCACTAACAAAATTATTGGGAAAAAACTATGAGAAGGAGTATTCTGTATTTTGGCAATTATGTGGGGAATATGGGGCAGACCTCTCCCTCCTCTCAGCTCCACCAGTTCTCCCCTGGAGATCCATCTGTAACAGGGGAAGAGAATGACATCTCCCTCTGGAGTCGTCACCACTATGGAGGAGCAGTACCATTCATCTTCTGGGAGAACAAAATAGGGATCTTTCTCCACCTTGACCAGCAGAAGTTTCCCCAGAGATAAACTGGTTTTCATAGTGTAGGTCGCTGTCTGGAATTCGGGGTCAATATAAATAGTACAGTGAGGTAAGTTCAACATGTGTTGAAAAGGGCGTTTTATTCGACATTTCAGTCACAGCCTGTCATTTCTGTATGTTGAAACCAAGCTAGAGTCATTTAAAGGCTTCCATGTGGTAAATTCAAACCGCACAAAAAAACTGCAAATATGTTCATAAACATAAAATATTAGAGTTTGACATGTACTGTATGTTGCTGTTTAGTATATACAAACTTAACCCAAAACAGTTTGTCGAAAATTGTTGTACAACAATCAAAAATGTAGAAACCTTGATGCTCAATAAAGTACACGTGGTGATAGACAACCATGACATTTGGCTGCTAGAATAATTTCGCAACAGACACACCCTGAACAAGACTCAGCAACTCATTATAAGAAAATAGTTTGGCCTGTGAAAAACATTTTATATGCTACATTTAGATAAATACTGATTATTTTCTTTTTATCGAAAGACATCCAAAATATTGTTTTGCAAAAAAGCAAGCAGAAATCTGCTCTTCTTATACTGAAACACTTGCTCGTGAGATTCCCACATTATGATGCTTTTTGTTATGTATTGGTAAGTTTAGTGAAATAAATGAAGGCAAATGTAATAGTCGCCATTTAGTGTTAAGATAGAGACAGATACTACCCCAACATATATTTATGCCCAAATCACCCAGATTTGAGAATCACTTTATGAGCAATTTGCAGCTGGATTGAACTTACTGTCCCAGTTGCAAAGTCAACGCCAAAGTTGTCCAACTCAGTTCGCTCGCTCTGTCCTTCATTTCCAAATAAAGTGATAAATATGCAATCCCATGTTCCTGCATACTGCATGTCACCTGTTTTCATCTGTATCTTGTACACAGCCATGGTCACTCAGTGAATAAGGTCTGAAAAAAAGGCAAAAAATTTAAAATGTATTGATTGCCGAGTGAATGCTCAAATACCTTTCAAAAGAAAACAATAATGACACACATCTTCAGTTAAAGGCTGAAATTTGATATTCAGACCTCCCCCCGCCACATGTTAATGTAAGAGGTAATGAAACTTGTGTTTCTGGTTTTTAGTGCCTCTGGACAAGACGGTAAATTTGTGCGATGGCTAAAAGCTGTAAAGAATAACATTCAGTCACAGGGCAGATCAAAGTGCTTTACAGAGGCATAGAAATACATTAAAATAAAGCAATTAAGAAGGCAATAAGATTGCATTTAACAGACAATAGAAAAAAACATGACCGAAAGCAAACAAATAAATATTTTAAAAAGTTTTGTTTGTAACTTGAAAGAGGTACCAAACAATAATGTTTTAAGCCCTTATATAAATGAGCTGACAGTTTTAGCAATACATCAGATATTCAGGAAGCTTTTTCCATAGGTGGTGAGCCTAGAAACTAAAACCTGCTTCAACTTGCTAAACCTGTCCGTGAAGACCTGAGGACTCCTCCTCAGAACGTAAAATCAGATACATGTTTAGGCCTGAGACCATTTTATGCTATATGGACATGTAATAGGTTTTTAAAATCAGTCCTTTGACACACGGGAAGCTGTGCTCAACTTTCTTGATCTTAGGACTCTAGCATTAGATTTCTGAATTGGCCATCATATGATCACACTGCAGTCACTTCCACTCTGTACTTTGCCATAATGCCTAGCTGGCAGCAACAGCTTAGATATAAAAAGAACAAGAACAGCCCTTACTATAGACAATAAATAGCTTTGATCCACTTCAAAATTTACAAATATGATGGCATCAAACATGTGCATACACCATGTTTTTTTTAATGTGTTAAGTAGCTGAAGCTACATGTAGAGAGACACACCTTGTAAGTCAAACAAATAAACAGGTTTTGCAGAAATTCCAATGACACTTGAGCTATTTAATGGCAACCACAGGTGTTGGAAATTCCCAGATTACCTGATAACAAATCACGGGTTATTTGCAAAGATGTTTTGTAAAACAGTTGGGTCTGATAATTCCAAGTGGGACGTGTCATATTTTCCATGACAGATAATTAGAACTATTTAACTGACTATAATAATCATAACGTGCAGTTATGATTACATTAGCTGCACTGTAAAATACAAGGGTTTTGGTGAGTGTGAAAGAAAATGGATGAGACAACATAGAAAGGACAAATTAAATACATAAACCTGCCAGTAAACTAAAGATTTTATTTGTCAAGGAAAATCTCTTTTACAAAAGAGAAACAAAGAAATATGCATCCAATTCACATTCTAAATTTAATTTTAAAATGTCCCTTAAAATGGACATGCTCAAAACTTTTATGATTTTAAAGAAGATCCCAGTTTCCCTAACACTTCTCAAGCAAAAATATGATATAAGCTATCCAATGCACATATTAACCATATATTTAAATAATTTTAAATATTTTTTTTGATCTGTTCCCAAGCACATGCTTTGCATTCATAGATATTTAAATAAATAAAATTTTGAATTATTTTAATTAATATAGTTTAAGTGATAACATATAATAATAGTAGCTTTTATTTGATGCCCTTTTTCTTACTCGTTATTGATCTTGTTGGTCTTACAATTGCCAAAGTGACAATTTTTGCATTTTTGCCATAAATGCAATTACATGCCAGTGCATTTAGCTTTGATGCAGTGTTTCTGCTGATCTTACAAATTCGATTATAGTAAAGATGTCATTTTCAGAACTTTCTCAGCTATTCCTGAAGGTAAAATAAACAGTTAATTCTTCTAACTTGTCATCAAATGTATATTACTTATGACTATTTCAGTTTCAAGTAAATGCATGTGGACCCTTTCTGGCCTTATCAGGCATGCTGTAGTTTTTACAGTATTTTTACTATAATTTTGACAAAAACTGGGGAAATATTATTGTGAAGACATTTGTTGGCACACCGGTGCTCTGGCTCTGTTCAAGATAAGATGCTAACATTTGTAGGTAAAGTGCATATATGTTGCTTATTATAAAAAAAACACCTGTTGATAGTACCAACATTAAAGTGTTGTATGGAATAACTGGGGACAGCTGTGAAGACAAACAACATATAAAAGGCTGAAAAGACTTTATTGTATGGTAGCAAATAACATGCATTGGGCAATCCTCATATTAGTATCCCTGTTCCGACTCATGTCCTGACAACCTACAAACCCAGATAACAGAGTTGCATTGGATTGACACCCTAAATTGGGTTCAGAAAAGGTAGCTCCTTTAGTGTCACAAATCAAAATAGGAGGGATTAGCAAATCTTGTGTAAAGTGCTGGCATAGCTTCTGTCACACAGAATTAATGCAATATAATGAATAATCAGCTTTTTCTCCTGGCTACTACTTAAAGGCAAAATAGTGAGAACATTCAACCCTCTTTCTGCTGCCTCTATTTATCATATAGAATGATATAAATCTATTGTGCATGTGGTCTTCAAGAAAATATACTTTGTCTTACCAGAATAATGGTGCATTTTCAGCAAAAAAATCATGCAAAGCTAATTGGTTAATGTTTTTTTTCTCCACAGAGTGATCACCCACAACAACAGACGTTCAATGCGACAAGTAAAGTGTTATTTCATTAAGGCTTTTTTGTAATCTATCATGTAGTACAGGAAGAGTTAATTGTTTTCAAAACAGAAAATCTTTAATTGCAACGTCCACATAATACCACAGTGACTCCCATGCAGCTACGAGAGCTCGGCCTTGATTGATCAGGTGTTAATGTGACGCAGGACGCGACGCAGAGAGTGTCCGTCTCGTGCGGTACACATGGCAGGAAGGGGAATAGGTTCTGTCTTGTGCTCCACTACGTTGAAGTGGCACTTCTTAAGGTGGTCCGACATGCTCGGGAGATCAGTGAAACCCCATGACAACACTGGGGTGAAGGCAGTGCTGAATCTCCACACCTGCGAAAGTAAATAGAAAAGGTTGTTGGAATGAAGAGAGTGTTGCATTCAAACATTTTAGTAAGGCTCCTGGTGCTTTGTTACATGCAATTTCAACACAATCCTCTAGGAGAGTTACATTCCCTGATTCTGTTACAGCATCCCAAAATCCTTAAAATTTACCTCTAGCTCACTGTTAACATATAAAAGAACAGTTCAACATTTTTTAAACAGTTTTCTACTCACTCGGTTTTTGATCTGCCATGACACAGTGCCATGGGAACCAGGGCCTTGTCTTCGCTCCCACTGCAGCTCCACTATACCCCTGGTCTGAAGAAGACTGGCACAAACCTCCCTCATAGTCCGTGAAACCAATGAAAGCTGGCACAGGCTAAAACTATCCAGGAACCGAGCTATGTGCCACAGTATCTCAATGGGCATCCCACTAAATTGGTCAGACTGGGAGTCACTTGTATGTGTTGCCCTTGGGCAAGGCTGAACCCCGAAAGACCTAAGGTGCCTGTCATGAACCACCTTGGCCCCCTGGGTGGATGGGTAAAACCTCCGCTGTGAAAATGTGCAGCCATAATACGCCAGGGGGCAGCGGTGCTCCATCCATCCATTGAGGCCAGCGTGAATGTCACCGTGGACATTTGTGAAATGGGAAGAAAACTGGTCCCGGCGGAATGACTGAGCACAGACAAAAGGGAACATGTGCTGGTAGCGGGGGTTTGGAGGTAGGTAGCGGTTATGAGGCACTGCCTCAACCTCCAGAGCTTCCAGGACAAGGCCAAGGCGAAGAGTGCGGAAAGGGCTGGGGTAGGAGAGCTGGGGGGCAGCGTGATCACAGGCAGATGCAGAGGCCATGTCACCCACTCTAGTGTTTGTTACCAAGATTGCTGCAGGGAAGGTAAAAGTCTGTGTGCCAAAGTCAACATGGTAGCCATCAACATAGACTGTATCAGAGATCCTTCTACACTCTCTGGATTCCTCTAAACAGAAAAGCAGGGCTGCTGTGATCAGATCAATCTCTCCAAGACCCATGGGGTCGTCATCCTGCTCCAGCTCTGAGGTATCCACTGCCTTGTCCTCCATTTTGGGTCGCATTCTATACAGTGACCTGTCTGGCATGAAACCTACCCGTCCGTTAGGTAATGAACATTGGCCCTGCCCCCTAAAAAATTGGTAATTGTGGAACTTCCGCTCAGACCCGTGGTTTTCCAAAAGGACCAGCCCCCTGTCTTCCAGGACCACATGACCAGCCCTCTGTGCCACAGCCGGGCTGACATGCACTGGAGAGGTCATTTCAGGGGCCACAGACTCTTGAGAAACACCTGCATTCGTGTCATCTTGTACCTCAACAAGACAGGCTGTTTCCAGTGAGGCCTCTATTGCTTCTGACTGTGCTCCATTTGTTGAGTTTAAAATTTTTCTGTCTGTTTCTTTGGGAGCCCCATTTCCACTCAAACAGTTTGAACAAACACTTTTCTCACACTTCTCTCTTTTATTCAAACCATCAGCGGCTACGGCTGTTTTGTCTTCCAGTCCTTTCTCAAGGCCTCCATTGCTGCTCAGTCTACTCTTCTGCATAGCAGCTTCTCTGTTGACACACTCTGTGCTGCTGTCAACAGAACTGGCACCGCTAACAATGCCTAAAGCAGCAACTAAACTTCTTGCAGTTTCAACTGTGGCCTCATAGAGTTTACTGAAGTGCTCCTCATTCAAGCCATTAATACCACTGACAATCTTCTCCTTTGCCGAGCCTGGTGGGGGTGGCTGTGGCTGTGGCTGACGTGAGGATGATGACTGTGAAGGTGACTCAATAAAGGTGGAGGCCTCAGGGGTAGATGTTAACAAAGCTGAGTCTGTTGCCCTGTTCTCCTTACTAACTGGGACAAGTGGCTCTCCCTCTGCAGTAGGTGCCATGGCAATCACCTTGAGGGACTCTAGTAGGGTACGCTGGTCCTGAAGGGCAAGTGCCATGTCCAGCTGCTCCACCTCCTCCACCCCACGGCTCAGGCTCTCATAGGAAGTATAGTCCAGGCAGCTAACAGGCCATCTGTTCCACTCCATAGTGCAGCACACGACTCCAGCTGGACACACCTCCAGGTGTCCATACATTTGGTTGCGCACCAGGGTGGTGGGGCAGCCATAGCCACTGTTTAGACAGGGAACCCTCACCAGTGGGCACATAAGTTGGTGCTCATCCACTTTGCAGGAGTGAAATACAGCCCCACACACTAGAGGACACGTGATAAGATCACATGAAATGCCCGGTTCAGGTCTGACCATGCACCTCTGGTTAAAACAGGACATACAGTGAACATGGTCTTCCTCCATCTTCAGAGCTGAGGAGGTGGAGGGCTCCTGATGGTGGCTGTGAAGAATCAACTGTCCTGCCAAATAAATGGAGAGAGCAAATAATGTAAGTTTATAAAACATAAGATAAAACATGACAAAACTGGATTTCATTGATTTTTCGAGGGAAATTCATAGTGTTGAGTGAACTGTACTGTGGCACCAAATTCTTCCTTTCACCCCCATGAAGTGCACTATTTCAATATGTTGGGCCTAAGCTTCTGTCAAATGACAACTCAACTACTTAGTAGTGATATTTAATAAAATAGCATTTTAGTAAGGATCATTCCCCAGTTATATCGCAGTACATTGCCACTCAGATGAAATGTCACAAAATGCAGAACCTGAAGGAAAAACAGAGACTGCATTGGACATGCAGCATACACTACAACAGGTACATTCATAATCTATGTCAGCAAAAAAATCTGAGTTGTAGGAAAACAGATTTATTAATTATTTTTAAGCATATTTTTTTAAGCATATTGCACAGTAAGATGTATATCTACTATAATCTTTATGAACAAGAATATTATAGATGCATTTCTTAAAAAAGTAGCCTTCTTAAATTTTTATTGCACACATATAGGACTGAATCTATGAAATCAGTGTGGTGTCATACCAGAGCTCTGGGCCAATCTTGAATGCCTGCTATAATTACTTTAAACCACCAGATGTCCCTGTGCTACCTGATATCTGAGCCCTATTGCTTAAAGTCTTTTTGTTAGCATGAACAGGAATAAAAATGCCAAAGCTTCCTAATGCTTTGTTCAAAAAAAATAAAGCAGCACAAATGCAAAAGGAGTAAATCATTTTTAAAAAAATTATAAAACTACATGGCTGTGTACATGAATGTGTTTTCTGTGCATTAATGTCGTAAATGTGCATTAAACACATTTTATCCTATGTTCCTCATATTCCTGACTAAAGTAAAAATATTTCAGTGACTTTGTGTGTAAAAATTGTATAAAAAAATATAAATATGGAATTAAAATCTTTGGCTCTGTCCAAAACAAAAGGTAATTTTTATTTTGATGCAAAATGGGACAGACTGCTGAAATTAATAAATTGCTGAGTATCCACTGCATTTATTAAAAAAAAAAAAGAGGACAGGATTATTTGGATAACTTTATAAAATGTCAATCATCAAATGATCCTATGACAGAGCAATGACATCATACTGAAGATACATAAACGTTAACATAGATTCACTGACCTACATTTACCACTTAACATGGTAGACCTGATATAATCTGTTGTCATTTGTGGTAAAAGGGATTTATGAAACAAACAAACAAACAAAAAACAATGCTTACATGGTAACACGACAGCCTTCTAATATGAATGATGAGACGGAACGTCCAAACAAACTGCTATGTAACACTGCCCCCACTCCACCCTATGTGGACGTCAACTGCAGTCACATGAGGCTGTGTCATACAGGTACCTTATTAGGAAGCTTCCCAGTTCAATATCAAGGAGGTTTAAACTTTTAATTTTTTAAATTTAATATATCTTAATGGTCTGCAGTATGTTCACAAAGTGACAAAGTATTCTAAAATAGTTTTTAGTGTCCATACTAAAACACTTGATCTTTAAATATATACCATTGCCCAAAGATGACAAACATGAAGCTGAAAATATTTGTTTTGCAGCCCAAGAAATATCTTACAAAACAGACAGAACTTTTTTTCTTGCTCTTTGGCAAATTGAACCGGCAATCTAACTCAAAAGTTTCAGTTTGACTAACATCTGATGTTGCATGTATAGTATAATGAACTGTTAGTACTATAAAATGGGAATGTATGTTGAATTATTGTAAATTAACTACAAAATTTTAAAATGCAGAATACAGTACGAATGTGGTTTGGCATTTGGCTCAGATAGTGATAGCTGAGTAATGTAATGTTAATTCAATAATTCCAGATATCTTTGTTAAGCACCTCCGTTATAAACTTTTGAGTAACTACTTGTGTATTTCTTTCATTAGATTTAACACGGTTGATACAGAATTCGGTAATTACACGTGTGGTCAGAAAAACTGACTAAAATCACAATGTTCTGCAGCCGAGATGCTGACAAGGTAGCTAACACAGGGACTGTATGCCTGGTACCATAACACTTTACTAAATAATGTACGAATATAAGTTGAAGTAAACTGAAAAGGAAAAGCCGGTCTTTCACTTACCTCAACGGGCAATAAAATTAACTTTTTGTAAAATCAGAGCTAAATCCATAACTGTAGTGGATATTGTTTAGTGAGATTTTAGCCAGCAGCTCAGGATGACTCACTTTACTTAATAAGTGCCTATTCACTGGTAACAACTGAGACAGCTGCCTACCCGGAATTCACTGCATTTAGTTCAAACAACTGAGGTTCACTCACCAATGTAGCAAAACAACCGACGGTAACGAGAGAAGCTTTTGCTAACGTGCACAGTACTTTGTTTACACACCCCCACTGCGATCCGGATTGTTGTCAACTGTTCCCTCTCTATCAAATCAACTTATTTTTATAACAATGACAAGCTAGCTTGCACTGGCCGGCTAATGTTGGCTAACAACAGTTAGCCAGCTCGGAAGTTGAGCGGCTCACTAGAAGCCAATTCAGCCGCGTAACGTCGACTCAAGCATGCGAGTAGTTTCTCACCTTATGGTTGTGTTGGCAGGAAAAACGTATTCTGAGATATTTTGGATTGTTCTATATAATAAGACTAGCTTGTTAACTGGAGTCACCCATGCAGAGCAACTGCTAATGAGAGCTAGCTCTTGTCACTCAGCTTCCTTTTTTTTTACCCCTCCGAAACTTTATTGACCAAACACGTACATGCATTTTACATGGGCGAAAAAAAGGGAAAGAAAAGCGGCAAGAGGAGTAAAGGAAAAATAGAATACAATTTATTTCTGTTGATCGGTACCTATTTGTAATTTTAAACAAAGTTGTAAACAATAAAACTAAATCATTTGTAAATAATTTGCGCATAAGATCATACTTTACACTGAAATTAGTGTAAAAACGTCCTTTTACTATGAGCTGCAGTTGTTTTAGTTGTATGTTATTTAAAAATTAGACGTAAAAATGTGACCATTTACATTACTTCTTTTTTCCACTTGTGTGCTTTCGTTGCATTTCCGTTTAGAATGTGCTTATTAATCCAACTATAATATCTGTATCACCTATAAATTAGAATAAATCATCTGAAACAGATGCAAATTCTTAAGCTGACAAGATATTTATATATACACTTATATATATATATACACTTATCAATAAACATGTCAGATACAAAACTCCCTTGGCCCCACCACCCTCCAACCCTTCAGGCGCTCCTTTTAAATTCGTACTTCTCAAGATCAGAGTTAATAAAAAAGAAGAGAAGGTGCAAAAGTGGCCCATCAGAATAAACATGCCAAACTCTATTGGTCACCTGTAAGTACCGGGGACTGTTTATATTCCTTATATGCCTCTGTACTACTTACTCCTTCCTCGGGCACTTTAGAAAATTCAAGCCATGGACGTTTATTTCCTACATCACCTAAAAAGCAACGGACATTCTGACAACGGGATAAACATAAATTGAAGCCCATACGAGCAAGGGTCTGCTGATTTTAGTTTATTAAAGTAAAACAATCAAAACATCATTCGATCGTTTCACTTGATCGTATTTCCTTATTTTCAACTTGATTTACCTTTGTTTTGAAAGCTCATTGCAGTTTGTAAGAAAATAGACGTACGATTGTTGCGGGAGTGAAACAAACTGAAAGGAAAATTGGAAATGACAATTTCATAAGTATAAGGGAAAAAATTCACAAAGAAGACATTTGCTTCTCCTGCCATGTCTTTAAAACAAACAAAAAACTATTGAAGTCATTTTATTCTTGGGACCGGACCCATTCCCTCACCAGTCCCCTCTCTTGCGCGCAGTAACCAGGATTAGACGGTAGAGGTCGGCGTTGCGCCGTGGTCCCGCCGTGCGGCCTCCCGGCCGGTGACGCTCGCACCGTGCCTGAACGCGTCGCCGTCAACGGAGGCTGACGCCGCCCTTCGAGGTCGGGGTCACCTACAGAGCAGCACCCCTGGAGCTGGACGACCTGACTCATGGACGCATCAGCGGGACAGTGCTTAGCAGTACCGAATACACTTGTCAAGAGGTGTTGAAGCAAACCCATGCGGTCAGCGGGACCATCACTGTTTACATGACTTATAATCTAAAATGATTGTTCTATAAAAAGGAGTCAGAATTTGCGTTAACAACTCCTTTCAAAAATCTTTTTACTCTAGAGCCAAGCAGGGAAAAAACACATTTGTATTCAAAAGCTCAACTACTTTAATACAATCTGAACAATTCAAAATTCTTAATACTGTACATGCATGAGTTTATAATGGAGACGTCCAGATTGAATTAGTATTAAATGTATATTGTAGTGATATATGTGTTTTTAATTTGTGTTTTTTTGAACCCAATATGCAGGAGACGATTCCAAGAACGATGTTGCACCTGTGAGTCACTGGTTCATGTGCTTTTCTTAAATTTATTTGTTTATTTTTGAAGCTTGACTTGTCTATATCGTGCCAGGCAACCATAACAAAGCTGATAGTCCTACTGTTAAGGCCAATGCTGGAAGTCAGAGAATAAGAGGCCAGCAAAAGGGTCTGCCATGACTAAACCTAGAATCTGTTTCACACACACACTATTTGACCCTGAGCAGTGAGCTGCCAACTACCAACCCAGGGGACAGGTAATAAATTGGTAAAGACAATGAGGGATGAGTGGAGGGATAAATGGAAAGGTGGATGGATGTGTAGATGATGTTAAAATGGCTCAAGCCAAAAAAAGGCACAATAGAGAATAAATTTACTTTTGGAGACTGAGCTAAAAGCAGTTACTAAGCCAGACATTAGTCTACAGCACTTGAAGCATTTATTTCTTTGAAACAAAAATTACCTTGTTTTTTTTAAGGATTAGTGGCTTCCATTCACCATCAATGGTTCCATGTCGAGAGCTGAACACCATGCTTTTTCCTTTTCAAGTTTTTAAACGGTATACTGGGGCATCTTGGTCAACAAACAAATTCATGTGAGATCCTTATGTGCTTTTGTCTGTAGACTGTCGTGTTTTTAATCAGATGTCAGTCGATGAAAAGGAAAGATGTCGCTGAATAAGTGCCAACTTTCCTGATCAACCCAGGAGCATAAAAGGGACGCCCAACATGAAAAACTGACTTTTCCAAAAGATTGATTGATGGGGTCTATGTATTAAGAAAATAAAACAGTTTTTTTTAAATCAAATGAGTAAAAAAAAAAATATAGGCAACCTTTAATTGACATTATATAACTGACTGGCCTCTCTTCAGTAATAATAGATACTGCTTATGTCATTGTAGGAAAGGCTTGCGGTCGACCCGTGCAGACGCAACCCCTCGACTAAACCTAGCACCGCCGTCGCCCTTTGCCCTGAAGTGGACTCTCCTTCTCAAGCATGTCACTTTTATTCAGGTTCAGTAGCAGATGCTCGCTCCCGCAGCCCTGGGCACCAGCAGTGGTAGAGTCACAGCGACTCCTTTATGGGTTTATTTGTGACTTATACCGCCTGGCATGAGTCACGACAGGACCCTGCCACAGAAACTGTGCCCCCCCCCACCCCCATACCCCCAGAGGGTTGGCCGTATGCCGTTGAGAGGGATTGACGCGCTGGGTGAAGTTTTACACCAGTTTCAGAAGTCCTAAACTCCTGGAGCAAAAAACAAACAAACAAAGAAACAATCAAAATCAATTAAAATCACCTACATGAACAAAATACTTTTATGTCATTTATTTTCACATGAAAATTGGGATGTGCCTCTGACCTGCAGCAGTTTGCTTATGATGCTATAATGCAGACCAGGCCATCTCGGCTCATATGTCAACATCAGACTGGAGTAATGCGTAAATCCTCTACTCAGCAGGTTCGGTAGAGGCAGAACTGGGACCCGTCGCTGACCTGAGGACTGACATGTCATCGATGACCTTCAACCGGACGCTAGGTGGCGCGCTGCAGCCTGCCGAGCGCTGTCCATGGTGCTGAAAACACCCACTGTCGCTCCTGTAGCGGCTCGTTCGGTCTTTGAGGGGCGAGACCTTGAGTCCACGAGTGAGGACGTAAGATGGAACTATAAGTCACGGAGGACTTATAGTTACAGCTTGTCGTTCGCGGGAGTTTATAGTCCAGGCTCCTATAAACTCCCTTCAGTCCCAGTCAGCTGTCATATAATTCAAATGGAGGATAACGCCTGACACCAGCACATCCCACTTATTCCCTCCTTTTCCAAATAAAAGAGTTATAGACATCCCGAATATTAAGTTGCTCCAAATATTTATGATGGGGTAGGTAGCAGACCGAGTCTGTGGGGTATCGGTATAGCTTTTCCACCGAACATTTCCAAATCTGTTCATATGTGGGGGTGGGTGGGTGGGTTTGGTGGGGGTGGGGGGGTATTCGTGTTCAGTTGAGAGAGAAAGGGGGGAGAGAGAGAGAGGGAGAAACTCAAGTGATCCAGCGAGGACCACGCGCCACAGAAGACGGAAGAAGACACGCCGCATGACTGAAGGATTCAGGTAAGTTTTGATGCAACAGACAGAAAAAAGCAGCTTCAGATATAGAGGATGTTAACAGGACAATGGAAAAGATAGATTTAGGGTAGAGGCTATTGAAAACGGATCATTCTTGTTATGCTTCTATTCTACCAAAGGTATTATCTTAGTTACCATTATTATTATTATTAATATTATTATCACAAGTATTGTTATTATTATTATTATCATCTGATGCTATCTTAAGCTGCATGACAGAGGGAAGAATGTGCGGTTAAAAAAGAAACAAAAAACAAATAAAACATCCAGGATAAAAAGCGGTCCTCCAGTAGTATTTAAACAGGGGTCGACTATGGGGGGATTTTCGTTTTCCCGGCTTCTTTAGAAACAAGCTGAGTCAGATCGCGGGGACTGTGCCTGTGAGGAGACGTTGAGCCCAGGCAACAGTCCCACGAACGTCCTCTTAACGTGTTTGGAAAAGCGCGCCGCGCTGTCCCCGGTGCTGAAATCGCTTCTTTCTCTTTTTTGAGGGTTTTGGTTTCTTTAGTCAATGGACAACGAGCACACTGAGAACACTGAGCCTCTCCCCGCTCAGAACCACCGGTCGCCTGCAATGAAACACGATCGGTTTAGGGATCTTTAAAAAAACCCCACCACCCACCGCTTCCCTCCAGAGCTGACCAACCAGCACGTTCGGGCAATTCCCAGTGGGCAGCAGCCCTGTTCAGCCACTGCTGCCTGCTGATCAGTGGGGTGTGAGTTAAGTGCCTTGCTCAAGGGCACGTCGATCGTAGTTTATAAGAGAGGCACGAGGACTCCGAACAGCTGCAGGAATGTAAAACAGGGCGTTGATGGAAAGGAGCATGCGTGCTTAGTCAACCCTTCCTACATAAACGTTCAGCACATCTGGCGTCGTCTCTCACAGCGGTTTCGCTTATTTTTTCTGCAGGTGCGCGTGGATATGCCCCAGGTCTCGTGCTCACAGATCATGGTCGCTGGGATAAACGTGGATGTACGGACGGACAGCGGATAGTATGCCCGCGCAGTTGGCACGGCTCACGCGACGTGGCACGACATGGCACGCGTAAAGATGGGTCTCCTCGCTCTCCTGTGTCTCCCCACGTTTCTCTTCCGCGCCCTCGTGCTCTCCCACAGCAGCAGCATCTACGAGCGCTCGGTGGTCCCTCGCGCCGCGTCGCGCTCCGTGGCCCGCATGGACGGAGACGTGATCATCGGCGCGCTCTTCTCCGTCCACCACCAGCCGTCCGCGGAGAAAGTGGCCGAGCGGAAGTGCGGGGACGTTCGCGAGCAGTACGGCATCCAGAGGGTGGAGGCCATGTTCCACACGCTGGACCGGATCAACACGGACCCGAACCTGCTTCCCAACATCAGCCTGGGCTGTGAGATCCGGGACTCTTGCTGGCACTCCTCCGTGGCCCTGGAGCAGAGCATCGAGTTCATCAGGGACTCCCTCATCTCCATACGGGATGACAAGGACGGGTCCAAATGGTGCATTGACGGCACCGCGTCCAACCAACCTCCACCCACCAAGAAACCCATCGCCGGAGTGATCGGACCGGGATCCAGCTCTGTGGCCATTCAGGTGCAAAATCTGCTGCAGCTCTTCAACATCCCCCAGATCGCCTACTCGGCCACCAGCATCGACCTGAGTGACAAGACTCTCTTCAAGTACTTCCTGAGGGTCGTGCCCTCAGACACCCTCCAGGCCCGGGCCATACTGGACATTGTCAAGCGGTACAACTGGACCTACGTGTCAGCAGTGCACACTGAGGGTGAGACCCCATCACTGACCTCCGTAACTGGAAAACCCAGTCTAGTTAGTCTGCTAGCGAGTTTATAGTCCCCTCTCATTCGTTATGGTATCTTTGATAAACCATGCAACCAGTGTAATGCCGTTGTTGAGTGTTTTGAGTTTGACAGTGATACTCGCAAAAATCATTTGCTGCGACATTTATACACTAGTGAAGGCCTACTACATGGGTAATTTTTGGACATACATTCTCAACCAGTTCACCTTGCAGGTGCACTTCCAGGTACATCCCCCCCCCTCTCTGCCTCTGTCTCAGCCCTCCACTCTCAGGCTCTTTGGAGCAGATAGTCACGTCCATTTTATGTGCATACTTGAGTATATCCTTGTCAGGATTTTTATGCATTTGGCTGGAGATGAGTTATTGTGTGGCTATAACTTTCAGTAACACATCTCCCCACACATACAAGGCATCATGACAGAGCTGTGTGTGCATGGTTTAAATAACCTCAACTAGGGTATGGGCTGCGCGTAGAATGTATGTTTAGTAAATATGTAGAACCAAAGCTGGAAGTTCTTGTTGTCAGAGTCGCAACTTAACTTAAAAGGGAATTTAAAAGTCAGTATCTTGCCAAGCACATTAACTACAGTGTTTCATCAGCAACAGTTTTGTTTTTTGTTTAGAAATTATTAATTAATTCCACAGTTAAGGGGGATGAGTCTGGAATGAAAAATTAGGTTACTGTTCCAAATTTCACCAAGTACATATAAATTCTAAGGAATGTCAAATCTCTTTAGAAAGCCTAGGAATAATAGGGTTCAGTATTTATAAGATGATTAGCTCACTTTCTTTTTGAGGACAGTTATGGTGGAGACAGGAGTTACAAAGGAGAGAGGGGTTGGGTAGACAGAGTAATTACTGTGAAGTGAATTATGTCCATGGATTTTCATTAAAGTCTTAGTGAAACACACTCAGTGATGTGCACCGAAATTATGACTGACAGGCTACATTACCCAAGATCCCCCCTGAGGAGCTGTGGACTCACAGGGAGTGTAAAACATCTTTGGAGTCCTTTTATAGTCAGTTGTCGGAGAGGGGCTTTGACACAGGTTGCTATCAGATAGATGAAGAGAGGGAGTTTGGGAACTGTAGTACCTAGAGGTATAACTAGGTGGCGTCAGTTGTCTGACCTTCAGCATACCTACAGGAGGATCCTCTGGGACTGAAGTCATAATTTAAGAGTAATGAAAGACCTGCCTGGGGAAAGATGCATTTGACTGCAGGCACAATCACTTACAGTGCGAGTGGTAAAAGTAGGATACCTTCCCAAAGAATGTGAAGTTTAAAGTACAAACTCGTAAACTTTAATTAGAATTTTTTTCTTTCCTTTTCACGTTGGCCTTCTTTAAAATATAATCCATACACTGAATGTTTGTTCTGGTTTGTGCTAGACAACAGGCGAGAAGTTTGGAGCCACAGTAAATTTTAATCTCTGACGCTTCCCATTATAATTTGCCAGATGTAGACTTTACCCTGACCTTTAAGAGGCCGTATGTAAATCTGTTTGTTTGTTTTGCTCTGTCTTTAGTTATCTCTGAAATAGTGGTCACGACTGGCTTAAGCTCATGAGTTTTCCCTCTCCACCACCTAAGACACGTTATAAATGCAGCTTGTTGCCCATAGCAACTGCTAGGGCTGTAAAATTGCATAAATTACCTGTCCCGGTTATCATCAGTCTGGTAGGAATATTCAGAGTGGGTTTTTTTTTTTTTTTTTGATGGTCATTGTCAAGTACACCACCATCCACCTGTCTAACAGCCTAGATGGGAAGAATAAGATAATTAGATACAATTATTTCCATTTACCAGTGGGAGAATGAAATGAGGTGAATGTGCATATCATCAAAGGACTATTTGATAACCAACACATGGGCCCATTGTGTGCCAGAGTAAATGCATTACTGTGATGCCTATTTCAACTGCAGTCATCCTCGCTGTATGAAAGCCACGCAATGCATAGATAGAGAATTTGTTTTCACCTATATACAGGGGAAATCTGCGTGGAAGCCCCTTAGGAACCTGGACTCTCATCAAGGCAATTGTACAACAAATGTTTTCAGATTTTCGTGGATAGGTGCTCTTAATTTCCTTCTGACTGCATGCGCATTCAAGCACACACACAGACACATGTACAAACATTCACCAGTGATTGGATTGTCTTTGTAATCCAGCTCTCATGCTAAAGAGCTGTGGGCTTTATCAACAATCCAGACTGAGACACATTAGTCAAGCACTGCAGTCCACATGGATATAGAAGATTTAGACTCAAACAGCTTTGCAGAGCTCTTGATTGGGATGGCTTGATTGGGATGGTTAAACAGGGATAGCTACTGTATCTATCTATCTACCCCTTTTGGCTTTGATTGCAATCAGTAGTCAGTAAACTCTCTGACACTCATTAATGGAGGATCAGAGCTTGGGCTCAGCCCAGGGCTTGACGCACTGAGAAAGTGCTAGGGGGGATGTGCTGTAAGCACAACAGTGATCTTCCATCAGTGAAATAATTAGGGATGTATGACTGAAAGAAATTACACATGCTATTTAATAATGTTAATGTGTTTTAAAGTAACAAGGCATGTAATGCTTGTTATTTCTAAAACATTGATCGTGTAACTTACAGTCAGAAAATATGTTATGTTATATTTCACAGTTGTTGAAAATATCACAGCCAGTGTAAATCCTCATTCACAAAGGCTGAATTAGGAAATGGTGAAAATACATTACTCCAGGAAAAGGTTTATTGTTCAATTCCAGTAAGGACTTAATGTTTCTTGGCTGAATTCTCATTATTTAATAACAGTTCGTTTCTTTCATTACCAACAGGAAACTATGGGGAGAGTGGCATGGAGGCCTTCAAAGAGCTGGCCTCTCAGGAAGGTTTATGCATCGCCCACTCAGACAAGATCTACAGTAATGCAGGGGAGAAGCACTTTGATCGCCTTCTGAGGAAACTACGGGAACGTCTACCCAAAGCTCGTGTAGTGGTGTGTTTCTGCGAGGGCATGACTGTCCGAGGTCTCCTGATGGCCATGAGGCGACTGGGGGTGTTTGGGGAATTCCTCCTCATTGGCAGGTATGGATGTGTCTTTTTTTTTTTTTTTTAACCTTTTAATTCACAGTTGAGAGCATCTCTCTGGATGGCAAGAAATCAGTTAACAGGCTAGAGGGCTGCAAGATTCGTGTTGTCTTCCTGATGTGTATGTCACCAAGGCAACCAAGAGGAATTAGACCACATACCAGTAGCACTGAATAGAAATGTTCTCCAGCAATGAATAATTGGTATTTCTATCACAGGCACAAACCTAGAGAGGGAAACAATACCTCTAGTCCTTCCTCACCATGTTTGTGCTCCCTTATTTGTTTTTTAAAGGCATTGGCAGCCACTTTTTATCAAGCAATCAAAAAGAAGCACACATACACACACACACACACACACACACACATATATATATATATATATATATATTTGCACACATGAAGATCATAGTGAATCCATGTGCTGTGCTTTTGTGATTATTTGTCAACCTTTGCATATTCACTCCATCTCTTTCTCTCCACATTTCTCTTCTTCTTCTCTTTCTCTATTTGTTAGTCAATGCTGAAAGAAAGTGACTGACTGTGGCGGTAATCTTAGTCATTAGAAAAGGGCAAGTAGAGTCGTCTCACACACTTATACAGCAGCACATTACACCATGAAAAAGGCCTCAAGGAACATTCACAGTTGTCAGTAAAAGCCCCAGCAACCTTGATGCTACATTTCAGTTCATTCATGCAACATCTTCCCCCTTCAATTCAGAGAAGGAGAATATCTTTGTCACCGGCTCGTTGTAGGGCAGTTGTCAGCCGTTTCTTACATGAGGAGGACATTAATAAGACAGCTAAGGATGACCAAGGCTTGTAGCCTAGCTAAGCAGTAATTGTTAGAGATTTGCTGAACACTGCAAGACTGCAGCTCAAATTCTGACCCATCATCCTCGGACAAGAACAATGAAAGAGACAAAATAATTTACTAACAATAGTTGTCCCTTCCTCTTCAATGGATTCCTCTCAGTGTGGTAATTGGTTGTTGGTACAAATGGGTGTTTTTAGAAAGAATCCTTTGCTCCGTTGATGTTTCAATTTTGTCCGGTGAAAAAGTTTCTGGTGTCAGTCACTATCATGGTTGAATTAAAAAGATCTTCCATCTCCTTGTGTAACAACGTCATCTACAGTTCCTCTTTCTGTAAATCCTCACCAGTGCACCAAATGTGTATTAATCAACAGCTGAAAATAGTTCCCGAACACACATTTTCCTCCTATTTGAGTAACTTTGCTAAAGAAATAATAATACACTGCCCAGTGGTTTTAGGAAAATAAAAATATTTTTTAAATGAGACAATATATTAGTGCCCAGTATTTAAAAATTTCCATCAGTACCATTTGGTTTGAGCTGAAAACCATAAGAGTTAGACTAAAACACTGTTAGTTTTTGGTGGGATTTGTTGACAAGAATAATACATCAAAATGCCAGCCTTGTCTTTTAAAAACTGTAAGTTATCCTCTTGAAAAACTATTTACTTGATGTGGATCGGGATGCCTTGTTGCATTAGATAAAACCTGGCAATGAGTTTCTGTTTTATGCAGGATTCTCTGGTCTGATGAACACCTGTCTACTGGCTGGCAAGAAGGGATTTTTTTTTCCTTGTCATTGCCGTTTTCTTGAAGAAGTCTTTCCTGTTATAATATCTCCCCCAGTGTTGGAAATGAAGAGAGGACAAGTGCTGCTTTTACTAGCCTCTGTTTATGTTGTATGTGTTATATTATTTAATCTGTTTTATCTTATATACTTAAGTTCTCGGCAGGGGCACTCTTTCTTTTCAGATGCAGAACATGCCTTTTAAATTATCCATTATGATGACACTCTAGGGTTACATTCCTCCCCATATCTCTCGTATCCTTATTCCTCCATAGGATGGGATGGAAAAGTGGGTCTTTTTTTAGCTTATGTAGAAGTCTCCATGGGCGGAAGAAATGCTTTTGGGTCAGAGAGAGAGAGAAAGAGAGAGAGAGAGAGAAGGAGATAGAGAGACAGATGACAGAGGAAGTCTCGGCCAACACAGATGCCAAGCCGTGTGTATTTCTTGGTGCATATTGAACCACTGAATGATGCTGGCAGACAGGTATTAGCTCATCAAAAGGGAGCTTGTTTCCTTCATTTTTGCCTTCGCCTCTAAATAAACCTCTTTCATGAAGTGTGTGTGCACAGAGAGCTACACAGAGTTGGACAGATGTAAAATACACAAAGACACACAAAGAGTGAATGAACCAAAGTGATAGAGCAAGAAGACGGACAGACAGGCCAAACATCTAAAACCCTTAGTCTCCCTTTTAATATTGCTACTTCATTATCTTTTACTTTACTAAGTCTGATATCAACAAAGGATGGGGGGCGGGTTCCATGAAAATCAACAAGATACTGAGGCAGTTATTGCCATGTACTATAAATTTCCTTATGCATGTCTCCTAATAACCTCTCCATTTTATTGCACTCAGCACAAGAAAAATCTCAAAGAAAACCGTAGTGACAAACAAAAACACTATAAAGCAGTGGCTCTATAAATTGTGAGTAGAGATGCAGAGAGTTTTGAATCTGAGGGCTTTTGTTTTTGCTGTTCAGGTAACCTGCTCTTCAGACAAGGGCCAGGTGTGGCAGTGTGCTCGACCCACTTTATCCCTGACCTGCAGATTCCACTCTACATCACCTCAACGCTTCACCTCCACTCTGCTTCGCTATTGTCAGTCAGAGGAGCTCTTGTCTGTCTCGCTTTTTGATGTCAGTCATGATTTTGCCAATCAGCTGCCTCCATTACTCCATGACTGCAAAAACACACATACACACACACACACACACACACACACACACACACACACAAACACACACTGGCATACATAACGAGGAAACACTTATTCCACGGACATACTTTGGCACACAGATGCAGTCACACATTGCCAGCATAGATTATCCATGTTTTTCCAATCAAGTAGATACGGAAGTCCATCTTCTCGTTGTGTTCGGGGACATTTCAAAGCGATTTCAGTTAGATGAGAAACACATTCTACTCAGGCAGAATAAGGCAGGAAGCACAGGAAATGTATTGATTTAACCTTTAACCTCTAACCTTTTTTTTTTCTTTTTTAATGATTGTGGAACTGAGCTGGAAGCTGGTTGATGAGCAGATTATGAGAGTCAGTCATTTCTGTAACATATTGACCGACAATGGATAGAGGTAGATTTGGATTTTTTGACTGTGGAACCTGCTGCTCAAGGTGAACATTGGGATGGATAGATGGGTCCATTAATTTGTTGCTGCACTATTCAATATTTCTCTATTTACATTGGATAAAATGACCCAACTGCACTTCCTCCTACATTCACGGAGGATATTTAAGGGCTCTCAGCTTATTTTTTATTCATATATTTTTTTCATCTTTTGCAACTTTACTGTTTTAGTTCCCATTTGCTGCACTGATCAGTCTCTTTTTTTCCTATTTCCTGAAATAATTGTGGCATTATTGAGGCATACAATTTGATAGAGGTTTTAATTGTACCCTGGGGGGAGTTAGCATGGCACAATCAAGCGTTGTCCTTTCTCCTTAACTTCAATAAACATCACTTCACCTTGTTTAATAGAAGAAGATGCGACAACATCTGTTGCACTGATAATATATCCTTATATAAACTCAAGTGTCTTGTATAGAATTAACTGTCCCTTCTTGTAAACCATGCAAAATAACCCAAGTCTAAGTTTTGAAACAGTATTTTTGCATGAAAACATGTATGAAAATAAAATCAAATCATTGTTCCATTTAACCTTCAGTGCAGCCTTATTCCTTTTTAGATTATGACTGGTGGAGGGAAGATATAAGATATTTCCAAATTATGCTCCATTGGGGAGACCGAGAATGTTGCTTGTCTTTATCTTAGCATCGTTAAAACCGTCTCTGAATTCATACTTCAGTGTGTGTGGTGAGGTGACATTACAATCTTGGAACATATGAACATCATGAGGGAACAGTGTGTTCACCACACCATGTTCCTGTTTTGACTTTTTGCTGAAAAAGTTACTCCATTTGTAGATTGTGTTTGTCAAGATCTGTGAGCTCGTCACCAGAATAGTTTTGTGCTTTGTAAAAACCATATTTGACTATTGAAAGTCTGTTAAGCGCTTAATTTAAAAACAGGCAAATAAATATATTTGTGTTTTAAAACTAAGTGTGTTATAAATGACATAACAGAGACACTTGATAGGAGTAAAATGTCCCTGGCAACTGCTGTCTGATGCAGATAAGCCAGTAATCACAATTGGAAGTGTTGAGTATAGTGTTACTTTTCCCAAAAAAAAAAAAAAGAAACACTCAAAAGAATGAAAAGTATCCACAAGATATTTCTCAAGGTTCAAAAAGAAAAGGTGACACACCCTTACTGCAGAAGCAGAAATAGCCATGTTGGAAATTTGGCAAAATTTAATGATTCATAGACTGGATTTTCAAATTGTTATTTGTGACTATGATGGACTATATCTGCAAGCTGGCAGGGATGCATTGTACCCATTAAAATATCTGGCAGTGTGCATTTTTAACTAAGGTTTCCCTGAGGCAAACACCATTAAACTCTTACGAAACCCTCTTAAATTTCCACCTACTCAGTTATATAAAGAAATTGTGATGGAATACAAGTCCTTCTGCTAAGCCGTAGTTTTTGTAGATTTGAAATGTAGATATACAGGTATTGTACAGTGTCTTTTGTTGTCACTGCTTACACTGCATGTTCCCCAGCACCAGGCCTAGTTTCTGAATGGCACCATGGAGTGAACCCTCCCACCAGCTTGTCTGCCCGCTTGCCCTCTTGCAATTAGCAGCATTTGTTTTCTCCCTCCCCCTAATGCTGCTTGAATGTTGTTATTACTAAACATCATTTGCATAAGCTGCTTTACCACATGTAACACTCATTTCTGGTTCTGTCTGACTCTCACAGTTTTGGTGTGGGTCTCATTTTGAATGCTGAACTTTTTATTTTATTCCTGACAGTGGATGTTGTACTTCTGTAATACCTTGGCAGTAGTCATTAGCAGGTTATTGCTATGTCCTACTGCACTGAGGTGAAAAGAAAAGCTGTGAACCCGTATTGTGTAAGACACTTGCATTTCTTCATTTGGCAGTCCTGTTTAATTTTCTGTTACAAGGGGATAAATGAAACGTTTATGGCACCAGAGAGAGGGGGAGAGGGGGGAGTTGGCTCCCTCTTTCCTGCATCTGCAAGGCTTTCTTCTCCTCCCCATCTCAGGAAGGAGAGTGCGGAGGATGTGGAATTCTGCCTATTGACTTCTTCCAAGTAATTTGGCAAATAGCGGGGCATGAGCAAAAAGAGACCTTTTCTCTGGCAACAGCTCTGGCAAGCACACCAAAATAAATGGGTGTCTTTTTCATCCAGAATTGTAGATGTACATGAGGTCAAGAGTGAATTTTTATTTCTAGGCTTTGGTGTTTTTCATCCTTCCTGAATCAAATGTTAAAAATATATTCAGATTTATGAAAACCATTTGATAAAAAGATCTAGGAAATTTTAAGACTGCAGATAAATGATTTCTGTTTAATAAACTGACAGATATTATTGTTTTAAAGAATAAAACATTTACCCTCGTCTTGTCAAGAAGAGGGGATTATAGTCTTTCTGCATCACATGCTGGAGGGCTGTGTTTAGACCAAAATCACAGGAAAGTTTGTCCAGATCATGTATAATTCTCCTCTTCCGCTTTCAGTTTTATCTTGAGATTTGTGCAGCATAATACTGACAACTGACATGTGCTGGGTGCTGAACACTCATGCCTGGCTCACTTTCCAGAAACATCTTTCTGTCATTAGGCTCTCACTTAGAGCACAATAGAGGCTGATATATTAGTTATGAATGTAAGTACTCAGAGAGTGAGAGAGAAAGTGTAGGGGGGGTGGTGGAGGGGTGGGCAGGGACTGAGACAAAAAAAGGCAGAAGAGAAGTGATGTGGAGCAATGAGCCTGCAACTCCACTTTATTCTCTCTGTGTGACAGGATTCTGTCGTCATGACCCTTTTGCACTAAAGCAATCTACACAGAGGAGGCTAGTGTGAGTTCACTGGGGCAAGTCATGCAGGAATCAAGCCCAGGATAATTTTCATTAGCAGGGCAGGATTTACAAGAATAAGAGGCTTGTGTGCTGCTTGTGCTACAGTCACCATGGAGACTTTGTTTGGGCTCATGAGTTGGTGTGATCGTCTCACTGCTGATCTGTCATCCAGTCTGTCAGCAGGGCTCAAAACACAATAGTCCCTGCTCAGAAAATATGGCTGACATCTGAGAAATTTCCTCCCAGTAACAACAGTAACAGAGATCGTAATTATATGATAAGGACACGCTGCATTTAGTAACGGAGCCCTGCTCCCATTACGCATAGGCACATGTGGCCATGGAAAGTACATTCAAGTTGAGTCAGGATTCATGATTGCATCTGTTTGTGTTCCACCAAGGAAGGGGAGCACAATGCGCTGCATCTGAATATTTATAACACGCCTCTGATGTTAATTGAAAGCAGCAACACATTGTCAAGGACATCTCTCTGTTTCCAATTGATGCCTTGTGTTCCCATGTGCAAGAGGATGGGTGAAATGACATTGCAGCAATCAAAAATAGCACACTGGCTTTGCATCTGGACATAGTTGTCACATTATGATTTGCAGAAGCTGAAATCCTTTCCTCCAAAGACAGCTAACACTGGATCAAAGTGTATGGATTTAACATATATACACAAAGAAAATAGTGAATGGAGGCCTACAACAAACCCGTCAGGATCTGCCGCATCTGGTTGAAAGAAAATTCATTAGCAACAATTTAAATAACCTGTTAAGCTCAAAAAAAAATTAGGATTTGTTGCTTTTTTCTGTTTTATATAACTGTAAATTAAACAGAGATCATCCTGTGGTCTGAGTAACTGTGATGTAACATTTTTCACAATTTAAACCAAAGAAGGAGGATAGCGCACATATCCAACCCCTGCTGGGCACAGCAGCATACAAAGGAAAACAAGAGGAAATCCGAACACTAAATTTTGAAAGCTCCCAAGGATTTAATGATGTGTAGTTTCGACCAACAGGGTCTTTGTCAAGAAAATACAGCTCGACCCTCCAACCTGGTATGTCTGTCCCCGGTACAAAAACCGAGTCAACTTGTTTTTTCTCATCTACAAATAAAGCATCGCACACAGAGTTTTGCAGAAATGTAAAAATGCGGGATATCGTGTTTTTTTTCATGTGTATAGGAAATTGATGAACAAGTAAGCAGTAGGCATGATGAATAAGTAAAAGCAGCCTGGATGGGCTTTTAAAGGCTCCCCGACTCACCTGTGGCCCTCTATGCTGAAAAATAAATTTTAGTCAAGTGCCCAGTAAAGTTATCTGCATTTTGCAAAATGCGATGCTGTGATGATGACACCGTTCTGCAATCTGCATGAAAGCAGTGGTTGCAAACCACTTTTGTGAAACAGGCCCCATGGTTGAATTGATCTGATAATTATTGTAGCAATATAAACTTTACCAAAATAATAGTGTTAAACCATCTCATTCCTTTCCATTCAAATGAACATGGTTAGAAGTGGTGGCGATGAGGGGTTTGAGCTTACCTGACAGGGCTGTGGGAGGTATGTTTGACAATAAGTTGGAAAGAGATTAAAATACTCAACAGAATATGAAGTAGGAAGAAAATGCTCCAGCTGGACCAGCTACATCATTAAAAGGATGTTTATAGATTAATGCACTAGTAATAATAATAATGATATAAACTCTAGAGGGGGCTATTCTGTACTTTAACTTTGGATAATTCAGTACATTTTCATCTTAATATTTATGTACAGATTATAATCCAAATACTCAGAGAGATTTGTAAACCGTGAACAAAAATAGAAAGAGTAAAAAAGTAACAATAAGGTTAAATAAAAAGTGAGTGTATGGGTCTGTGTGTGTCTGTGTGTGTGTGTTTTACATGAAGTTCGAAGACTTAAAGAATGTTGTACTTTTAAAAATACTGTAAGTCTTTTAATTAGACTATCTGATATTCTTGTGTTTTTTGCCTGAGTGACTGACAGATTAAAAGTTTTTCCATTAACTACCTGAACTTTTATTTTAACACTCGAATAGAACAATTAGGAAACTCTATCCTCGCTTCCTCTTTTTAAAGTAACTCTTCCCATTCATCCTCCAGGGGAACTAGCGCATGTGATTAAATTTCCGCCCTGCCAATTAATTCATGGCTTCATAAATATACAAAGTGTTCTATCAAACTGGAACTAGATCATCCAGCAGAGTCGGGGGAGCTCTCAGTCTATTCACTGTTGTATGCTTCTCTATAAATTATCCAGCTGATTGTATGCTGCACTCCTCTAAACAATGCCACACAACATCAGGTCTCAGTAAATCATCAAGATAGACACATTCTAGTGTTGAGTCTTCAAAGCATATGCAGGCTGCTAACTTTACTTTCAGAGATAAGTACTGACTTAAATAGTTCATGAAATGTATTTGGAAAGTTGAGGGTAAAAGAGGAATGAAATTTAATGTATACTGTCAAGATAAGCCTCGTTGTTCTGGGTTTTACTTGTTTGGTTCGAGTCTGTCCTAAATCACATTCTGACTACATCTGTGGGTGTGAATGAGATGCACTCACAATTCTGCAGAATTCCCAGGTGCTGACTTTGGCACACTGGCTTAATGTCAAATTTAGGATGAAATTCAAAAAACCCTTTAAATTAATTTTAGGGTCTTACACATTTTGCATTGGTCCACGAGGCTTCTCAGGTCATCAGAACAAGTAGGTGCGGTTGTGACCAAAGTTGGACACGCATGGTGACCAAGCTTTTTCTGTCCTTTTACAGTCTTTTGGGAAAACTGATTACATGCAGATTGCAAATGGTTGCAGTGTCACGTATCACAAAGGACTGACTGTATATTGCAGATACATTTAGTAGGAACTACTCGGACACTACAGTGGTAGGCACTCAATGTAGGATCTAAAGTGTATGAAGTGACTGCGACACTGGACACTGAGGTTGGACTACTACAAACACCTAAAATGAGTTTCTCTAAACTATGACCACAATCTTTCCCTAACCCATATCTTTGTTGCCCTTACCAAAATCATAACCATATACATGGAAGATCAGAATAGGCTAACATGAATAGCTTTTGGAGGGAATTTCCAAAGTCAGAGAGTGCATAAATCGATTCATATGTTAGAGAGACCATGACAAAATGACCTGACCTGAGGGATTCATAAGAAGTACTCAAAGATAGATTTGTTATACTTTTCTTCATTTTGAAATCGTTGCCAAAAGTACCTGGAATTATGTATGTTGCCTTATGTCACCAACCCCAGCATTCATTAAGTTAAAATTTTAAACTAATGTTATCAATTACTTTTCCGGTGTAATCATCTGAGATATGATGCCGCTTTATATTCCCATCTGCTGACTTGTCTGTCTTCGGTGCAACAACTGCAAAACTAATAACATACTTGAACAGTGTTGACTCCTTAATCTGCTTATACAGGTGTTCCTCCAGTATATCTGACTTGGGTTGTGTAATAATGGGCCTTCCAATATGCAGTGTGAAGCTGCAGAACATTGAGGTGACATTAAATTAGATTGTGTCCCATTAGGTGTCCCACTGGTGGCCAGAGAGTTTTGATGAGCTATTTGGAGTTCTGCCAGACAGCACGATCCTGAGAGAGGAGAGGGAGAAGAGAGAATGTCGTTTTACTTCATCACAAACTCCACTGTGAGAAACAGTCCAGCGTGTCCTCAATGCCTCATGCATTATTCATGTAGAGTGTTGAACAGCACTCCCCCTCCTTCTCTCTCTCTGTCTGTCCATAACTAAAAACCAATCGTTTTTCAACTGTTCTTTTATAACACATATGTTAACACAGAATTGTAATGAAGAGATCACATTAAATGCAGTTACCCTGTCAGGTAAGGTGCCTTTAGGATAAACACTAAGAACACACACACACACATAAAACCTCTACATTGCTGCGTTTGTCCTTGTGTCTTTATCTGTACTGTATAGACTGAAAGATAGAGGAAGGGACAGAGGCAGTATTCACTGGGAAAGAATGAACAAAATGTGACTGCGACCAATGAAATTCACGTGTTTCTGACTCTAAATTCAATTAGGAGAGTGAAAAGGAAGACTCAGCTGAATTGTTCTTTATAAACATACATCACAAAATACAGCAGAAACATCTTCACAGACGTAACAGGCAGATATCAATACCGTTGAATAAGACGTATATTATGTTGTGATCTTGGTTTCTCACCATTACGCAGCACTGTCCCTTTCCTTGACAGTATTTGTTGGGTACAATAGGAGTATATATGCATACATTCATTACAAGGGATTTAAAAACACAAATCACATTTTTTTTCAACATCACATCGGTTAGACTAAAAACACCGTTGTCGACTTCATGCATTTACTTTATTACAATACGTCAACATAATCCCTGCAGATCTGCAAGTTGATATCAAGTTTCCCCTTTGTAAACATCCTTCCACACTGACATAAGAGTATATAGATAAACACAAAAGCTTTGAAAAACACTAAATGTTCAGGTTATTATCTTTTCATTTTTTTAAAAAATATATACTTTAAAGTATAAGTCAGTTGATAATATATATTTAATTGTATTGTCAACAAATCTCAAAAAAAGAGCAAAACTAACTACTAACATTTTTTGTCTCTGTAGCCAAAGCTTGGTACAGGTTTTACTATGTGCTGTAAAGCGCCCTTTTTGTCCAAAAACTATTAAAAACACACCAGCGATGCAATCATTGCACTGGCTGACATGTTCTTCCATCATGATCAATATGGGCACTGTGCTTATTGTGAGTTAATACCCATCACTGCACCAAATGTGCATAGTCATCCACACCGGAAAGTAGCCCCCAACAAATTCACCATTTTCTTTCGTTTGATTAACATTTGCTTAAAACTGCAGCACCCAGCTGTACGTTTGTGACCTGTTTTAAAAGATGGATATACAGGAGGAACAAGAAATGCATTGCTGGTTGTGGTATTTTCATGGAATTTTTTGACTGTGAGAACAATATAAAACATCAGCCTTATCCATTAAATTTCCTTCTCCAACCGTGTATCTGGTCTTTGATACTGGTCCCTGAGCTGATTATGGTACTTTTACTGGTAGGGAGATGACAGAATAAGAGACAGAAGTCAGGATCATCTGAAGACACCTTAACAGCCTTTACATGACATGGGATCAATTTTCAGGAAATATCCATACTGTCTGTCTCCTGCTGCCCTGTACATGTAGGATTCTATGGGGCTTTTAGTTTAAAGACAGACAGGCTTTATAGTGTCCTCCATACATTCTCACAAATTTGGCTGAATTTCTTCCTCTCGACTGACAGTAATTGTGGACATAAAGGTCGAAGACTTTGACCTGCACACATACGCACAAACTCATACACGTCCTTATCCATCACCCAGAACATCCCATGTGTGAGGGGTAATTGGTTCCATGGCGAGTCATACCTAATTGCCGTGTAGCTGTCAGTGGCACAGGTATTTCAAGGCAGTAGCCCATACTCCAAATTAAAGTCGCAGAGAGGCAGTGAGTAAAATACAGCCAGAAATACTCAATGGCTCAGATTCAGAGAAAGAACAGAGCTCAGAGCAGTGCTGTTTATCTGTTAATTTGTTTTTCGGTGTTCCCTTCACTGGTGTTTTCGATCTTGTCTGAGAGCCCACTGGGCAGCTGTGCATCCAAATTAGCTTGGTAGGATAGAAATTCTCGCACAGAAGGTTACACAAGCAAACAAACAAGCAAGCTGAGGGGATTGTGTAAAGCCCTACAATTACAGTTCAGGGACTATTGTTGAGATTTCCATCCTCTTAAATTGAAGATCGCTGCAGTGGACACGAGATAAGCCTTCAACCAGTGCTGCCATGCTAATTTACATCGTGCAAGAGTGGAGGCTGCAGTCTACCAACTTGTAGTGGAATCTAATTATTTGAATGAAAAAACACATGACCTAGAGTTTGGGCTTGTGCTCTGCTTTTATTCTGTCGTCATGTTTTGCTGCTTTTTGATGGGAACTTATTCATTAGTCTCTGTCTGAACACACACAAACAAACCCTGAGATTCAGCCCACAGCTGTTCTAATTCAGTTTTGCCTTTTACTCTTCGCGACTACGTTTGCTGCTCTGTATCTCTAAGTGGCTTTTGCCTGGTTTTGTTTTCATCCTGTCATCCTCTATAATCCAATTGCCCCTTTAAAGGTCATTCGAATTTGAATCTTTCAGTTGATGTTAAATACTTGTAGTCATTGACAATGTAGCTTGTAAACGTTTAACAAGGGACTACTATTAGTAGTTAAATTATAACATGCAGTAATCAAATATAGAAGACTGATGACAGTAACAAGTGAAGAGTAACACCACAATGTGGCAGCTCCTGTCAGTGTTTTATTCTGTGGTTTGTGTTCTGTGTTCGCTCCATTATAGCCTGTCCTCTTCTCTCTCGCTCCTGCAGCGATGGCTGGGCAGACCGTTACGAGGTCGTGGAGGGTTATGAGCAAGAAGCAGAGGGAGGAATCACTATGAAGCTGCAATCGGAGGTGGTCAAATCCTTTGATGACTACTACCTGAAGCTGCGTCTGGACACCAACACCAGGAACCCCTGGTTTGCCGAGTTCTGGCAGTATCGTTTCCAATGCCGCCTCCCAGGTCATCCACAGGAGAACAAGAACTACAAGAAAGTCTGCTCCGGTGCGTGACAACAGAGGAATTCACATTTCAGTTGTTTGCAAGTTAGAGGCGATTTTTGTAACAAATGGATAGAGAGACTTTTTTTTCCCCTCATGTAGTGCTCTCAGGCATTATCCTCTATTCTTCCATTTAGCTGTCAGTGAGAGTAGATGTTTAAATTTGACCTGGTTACAAAACTGAATAATAATAACTGTTCTTTTGTTTTGTTTTGTTTTGTTTTGTTTTGTTTTCCCCCCTCAATATTTTCTCCCTTTGCTCTCAAAAAGGTGATCATGGTAAATTGAGTTCTTGACATTTTGACAGCATTTGAACCACAATTAAAAACTACTCACCACAAATCCAATCAAAAATAAAAAAAAAGTGAACACTGAAATAAAGAAAAATGTCAAAATTAGTTATTTATTATAAATAAAATCAGCTAACAGATTGTAATGACTGTTTCTATCACAGTCATAGTTGCTTTTCTACTTTCTTTGTATCACATTTTTACATAACTGTTTTATTCCAAAGACCTTCAAGGTGGTAAGTGCATTTTCCTAGCAACTACTATAGTGATGATTTTTATTAGAATGGCACCTGCACTCTGTAAGCATTTGACTCCTCCAAGATAGGAAGAGTTTGACTGATGCTTCGCTAAATACAACACAGCTCTGTAATGTCTTCAAACTGCGATTTATTCAAATGGGGAGATGTCTTCATCATGGCAGTCTCAGGCTCTCAGTCAAAGTGAGGATTGCATCAGTCAAACTCTGGTGTGGAGCACTGGGCTTGTCTAAACTGTTTGAGGAATAAAAAGAAAATTGCCTCACACTTTGAAAAACTGCACAAAGGAATGGCTCACCAAGTGCACACTGTTAACCCAAACAGATGGAACACATGAAAAAGATTTTGATATCTATTGCAATAGATCACACCCTTAGTTTTCTACTGGATGGTTATGCATGTTGATGTCATAGACAAAAAAAGCAATATTTTAAATGCACTGTCTAAGGCAAAGAGAAATGTAAATTCATTTCTTAAGTATTGGAAGAAATCTCTTAGTGCAAGGATCCAAAAAAGTGAACATATTATTTAAAAATTCCCATCCTCAAAAACAGTGAAGTTTGACTGTGGGACAGTGCCTTTAGATGGCTGATGGTGAAGTACAACTTTGTGTCCAGTCTTGGGATTTTCCCAGACAAGAGTTTTTCTCCACATGTGCCTTCCTATTGAACTTTGGACACCTTGTTGTGATTTCCTTGTATTCTAATATATTTTGCTGCAAAAGAGGATTCTGTTTTGCATTAAATTCTCCAGAAACACCAGATTTTTTGCAGCACAATATTTTTTATGCCTTTATTCCCACAGTGTAACTACTCTTTGAACACAACATAAAAAACAAAACACCAGAGCAACTGTTTGATACCCTCTTTTTTTCCTCTCTAACAGGAAATGAAAGTCTGCATGAAAACTATGTTCAGGATAGTAAGATGGGCTTTGTCATCAATGCCATCTATGCCATGGCTCATGGCCTCCATGATATGCACAAGGAGTTGTGCCCCACACAGACGGGGCTCTGTGAGGCCATGGACCCCATCGATGGCAGCAAGCTGCTGGACTACCTCTTAAAGACGTCCTTCAGAGGAGTCTCAGGGGAGGAGATTTATTTTGATGAAAATGGAGACACCCCAGGAAGGTAAGAAGATGAGGAGGGTGTTAAGAATGTAGAAAAATGAAGGACAATGGAAATAGTGAGAGTACAATCAACTTGGTTAAAATTGATGAACTTCTCACTTCTCAAACTCTACTGCTCATTACCAAATGTGCAAATGCACAAGTGTGCACCAATCCTGAGCAACAAAGGATGTAATTAGTTTGGACTGGAACAGATTCAGTGGATTGTCTGCCACAGCAGCCGCTTTCATCTCCCTTCAGTCCAACAGACAGCATTTGACAGTCAGAAAACACAGCCGTGTCATTCCTCCGTCAGCTAGAGGTCAGGTAGAGCACATCCTGGTTCAATGTACAAATGAGGCCACAGTGTGCAGTGGCATGTGCTCTTGATGTCACACGAAAAGCATTCTACGCTCTTTAAGTGACTTTGGATAAGAAAAAAGGTTGGCTAAGCTGTGGAATCGTTAACATTGAATTACCTGTCACTCTCACTCTCTCCCCTTTCCTCACTCTTATGTGATTTTTAACTCTTCTCTGCTCTACTTTGTCCTGCATCTTGTCTTGTTTTTTTCTTGTCTCGCTTAATTTCCGCTCATTGTGGTCCTCCGTTTCTCTCCCTCTGTCTGTCCAGGTATGACATCATGAATCTACAGAGTGTGGGTGATGGTCGCTATGACTACATAAATGTGGGCTCCTGGCATGAGGGCATCTTGAGCATCGATGACAACAAGCTGTGGATGAACAGCAGTGACATGGTCCGCTCAGTGTGCAGTGAGCCCTGCTCCAAAGGACAGATAAAGGTGGGAATTAAAATATTCCTTAGAGCAAATTCTTCAGTGTTAAATTAACTCTGCCCGTGATAATTTAGTCTGAAAAGCCTGAAGTTCAAAAAATCAATTGTCATTAACAGTGGAGAATTTGCTGTTTGATTGGAGGAATTGGCCAACACTATTTAGAGGTGTTCATCCAACACTGTGCCAGTGTTTATATTAGGAAATACCAACAGAGCTAATTTAAACACCGATGCCGCTTGTTATTTTTTTTTATTGAAACAAGTTGCTGAGTTTGGAAAGGCATAAATATACAACAATTATCACAAAGAATTTTGTCTTTTCCACCTAACGTTCCAAAGTTATTACAATTCATCCTGAGGGAGACATGAATGTGTTTACCAAATTTCATGACAATACGTTGCATAGTTGTTGAGGTAGTTGACGAAAAAACAAAAATGCCAAACAACTTGTGGTGCCAGCCATTTACCAGCTGCGAGTGACAAACAGTGGGGGATCAGTGCCGTTTTTAGGATTTTACGGATATCTGAACCAGATTTAATGACAAGAATGTTATTTTTGTTTTTTAGTGAAATGTCTTGACAACTATAGGAATATAGTGGTGCTAGAGGAGAAGTCAGGGGATCACCAAAGTAAGTAGGACTCAGTCTCTGGGTATCATGACTGCCTAAATTTCATGGCAATTCTTCAAATGCTTGTTGAGATATTTTAATTTGCACCAAAATGGAGGACCAACTGACCCACCAGCATTCCTATCGACAGATTCATGCTGCTAGAATGGCTAAAAATAAGCACAGAAATTTCAATTGGTTAAGACAGATGATATTTTCCCTGTGCTCTTAAATAAATGGTAACTATGTCACCACTTGAATATTTGAACGAGTCTTGACGAGTCTCTGTATTTGTTCTCTTTGGTAATCGTCCAATGTGTCCTCAGCTGGCGAGTCAACTTTCAGGATGCCCTATATTTTGGAACCCTGCTTCATAATTTAGATATTATGCCAAATCGCTTCATGAAGGAGGAAAGAATTCAAAAGCACATGTTTGCGTAGCCTGTGATCCTCAAAGGATAAGCGCTATAGCCGGATAGACGGATGTATGTTTGCTCAAATATGATTGAGAAAGGTTCTGAGTTTAATAAAAAATAAATAGAATTAATGTATTTTACACAGTTACTCTGAGATTTCAAGTAGAATCATTCTATAATATATCAAACAGAAAGTTAATGTTTGCACAAGGTGTCCAAATAAATTGCTCTTCTGTTCACCCTACCTGGCTGAGGAGAAGACCCGTTTGTAGAAATGCCCTGATTTGCTTCATCTGGGGCCAGTTGTTTTCAGTCTAGCTATACGCTAAGTCACCCTGAGGGAGGATGCATTCTCTCCCCTGGCTGCTCATGCGTCCCTCTCTCTGCCCCACTTATCACCCTGTTTTGCATATCACAATGCTGGTAACAGCTTCTCCGGGAGCATAATGTAAATGTGCCTGGCCCTGTTTTATAAACAGTATGTCTTGGGCCCAAGAAGAAAAAACAAAACAAAACCGAACCAACATATCCTCGCCTTTGATATACCCTTGATGCTGATTACACATTTTTGGTTGCTTTGGGTGTGATGTGCTCCTTGCCATGGCTTGATCGGTGTTGTGACCTGTTACTAAGATGTTCGTGACCCCCCGAGGTTGATGTCTTGCCTCTCTGCGTGCAGGTGATTAGGAAGGGCGAGGTGAGCTGCTGCTGGATCTGCACCACATGCAAGGACAACGAGTACGTCCAGGATGAGTTTACCTGCAAGGCATGTGAGCTGGGATGGTGGCCCGATGATGAGCTGGCAGGTAGGAGAGAGAAATCTAATCTACACATGCTTTCATGAACAATGTTCATCCATCCTCTTTATTTTTTTACCCCAGTGTGCTCAAAATCTTGTTAGGACATTTATATCTTATTAAACCAGCCTCACTAAAACAGACACAGACAAACACTTTCTCTCTGACTACTCTGTGCTCTCTCAACCCCCCCCCCCCACCAGCCTCTTTGTACTTCACACCCTGACGTCTCCTTTTCAAGACGCTTTTCTTAATCCGGGTCCTATGACCCTGCTCTCTTAGCTTTCTCCACCTCCACACTACTCTCCCAAAAGTGACACTGCTAACTTCCCTCCTCTCTGCTCTTTGCCTTGTTGTGACCCAGTGGTTGTTTTGACAGCGATTTATAGAGTTGAGAGGAGCTCTCAGTTCCCAGGTGTAAAATCCTATTACTGCCATGAGAGGCTTGGGGATACATTTCAGCAGTCTGTCAAGGAAGAAATTCTCCCTTCACTCTCATTACAATGTCCCTATCTGGAGAATACTAATAGAGAGAGTAAGTATCCTATTCATAGAGTGAGGCTGTACTTTCCATATGTTAACTCAGATCGCTCATTTAGGGCAGGATGGCTTTTTTTTTCCTTTTTACCGTAATTTCATTATGCTGCAGAGAGTCAAGTATAAATTTGCCAAGGGAAATTGTACAGCAGAGAATGAGCTTTGTTTCTGAATAATTCAAAGGACTTTTCAGAGCTTACATATGACAGTATAAGCTTTCAGAGGGATAAGGGATTTAAGGACTGTGTAAGGAAGAATACAGATGAGTGCATTTCATCTTGCCACCCTTGTCCGTTTGCATGTGGTGACGCTGATGCCTCGGTAAACTAGGCTGGGTGGGTCTACAAAGGAAAACAGGCAACAGTTTGCTGCGGTGTGCTTTAGACACTTTCCCTTTAAGTGTGCCCCAGTCCGCTTTTTCAGAAGTGCATTTAAATAATACTTCGGAGTAACAACTGGTCTGCACCTTGACGTTTACATTACCACTTCCTCATTTTGTGTTGAAAATAACCAAGCCTCCTGAGGCGACAAGTACTTTAGAATATCAGATGTCTCATGATTTGACATATTGAGAGTTAGTGTGCAGACCAGGAGTGGTGACTGTAATGCTATTAGCAGCAGCATGTAATTTATGGGGTGTTAAGCTGGGGAAGTCTAAGGATGTCAGTTTTCTCCCATTAAGCTCTACAAACTTCCTCTGCACGTTTGGATGACAAGTATGCAACTAGTGCATCCTGACAGAGTTGACACACATACCCATGTGTCTGCATATACACATTTGGTATAACAGGAAAATGAGAGAGAAATCTGACAGAACTGGAGCTTTGGGGGTGTGTATGATGACACATGCAAATTAGTTCCTGAACAGTTTTAGGCCATCTTAGAAGACTACAATCTCTGCTACAAAGCTTTCCCTTGTGTCCTCCAAATCTGTGCTGCTTTCCTCTTTCCCACCTCCCTCCTTTTTGCTCATTGGTTCTTTTCTCTGTTCTAATGTACCTTTCATTCATAAAAATGTGCATACAAAAGTGCATACAGCACCAACAAAAAAATTAACCTGACCTCTTGTCTGCTCTTTCCAGGCTGTCAGCCCCTGCCTCTTAAGTATCTTGACTGGGCGGATGTGGAATCCATAGTGGCGGTGGTTTTCTCCTGCGTGGGCATCCTAATCACCTCATTTGTCACCTTTGTGTTCATCCAGTACCGTGATACACCTGTGGTTAAGTCCTCCAGTAGGGAACTCTGTTATATCATCTTAGCAGGCATCTTCCTGGGCTACATCTGTCCATTCACATTGATCGCCCGTCCCACAGTGGCCTCTTGCTACCTGCAGCGGCTCCTGGTGGGCCTTTCATCTGCCATGTGCTACTCAGCCCTGGTGACCAAAACTAACCGCATTGCCCGCATTCTGGCTGGCAGCAAGAAGAAGATCTGCACCAGGAAGCCCCGTTTCATGAGCGCCTGGGCCCAGGTGATCATCGCCTTCATGCTGATCAGTGTGCAGCTAACTCTGGAGGTGACACTCATCATTCTCGAGCCCCCTGAGCCCATCAAGTCATACCCAAGCATACGTGAGGTCTACCTCATCTGTAATACCAGCAACATAGGCATGGTGGCGCCGCTGGGCTACAACGGCCTGCTAATCATGAGCTGCACCTACTATGCCTTCAAGACGCGGAACGTCCCGGCCAATTTTAATGAGGCTAAATACATTGCCTTCACAATGTACACTACCTGCATAATCTGGTTGGCCTTTGTGCCCATCTATTTTGGCTCCAACTACAAGATCATCACCACATCCTTCTCTGTCAGCCTGAGTGTAACAGTGGCACTGGGGTGCATGTTCACCCCCAAGATGTACATCATCATTGCCAAACCAGAGAGGAACGTCCGAAGCGCCTTCACCACATCTGATGTGGTGCGAATGCACGTTGGAGATGGCAAGTCTGCTCAATGCGGAAGCAACAGCCTCCTCAATATGTTCCGCAGGAAGAAGCCCGGATCTGGCAACGCTAAGTAAGTCCCCTTTTATGTTTATCTTGCTAGATTCTGTGTTTTTTCCTGGGGTGACTGGCTAGAGACAAAATGATGATATGCCTAACCACTCAAATGGTGCTTTACAAAGATGATCTATCACTTATTTCCAAGTAGCATGCAGTTGCTTATTTCTTAATGAAAGCACAAAAATATTTGAGTGTTTATGCATGGTATTAATGGTCCAATTTTAACTTCCCAGTACCTCAATTTATGTTCAACTAAACTGATACCTCGATTAAGAGAAAGCAGTGAAAAATGTTTTTTTTGGCACATCCCCCTCCCCCTGAGAATGAAATATTGTCCATGTAATTTACCTGAATTTAAAAGAAAACTCAATGCAGGACATTCTGCAGTCATTGAGTCAAAGCTAATGTGCCATACTAACATGTGAGTGAATATTAAAGTATAGATTTCACACATTTAAACTAGATTTAAGACTTGCATATAACTTTTTTTAAGATCCGCAGCAGTGACACACGGACAGGTGTCTAAAGTAAGGAGTGGGGGAGTGTATGAGAGTGGTCCCAATATGTTTACGTGTTGTCTCTCACCCTTGCTGTGCAACCTTTCTAATCCTCTAACCCTTAAACCTTCTAAATGCTGCAGCATACTGTCTGCAGAGTGTGGAGGCTGGCAAATGTTTTGGCATGGGAGGTCACTCAACTCTTTTCCTGGAGAGCTGCACTGTCAACCAAGACACTGACATTATGTCCAACCAGGGAGCAATTTACAATCACCAGCCAGATAATGGTACACTGATCATAAAGAGTATCACGCAGCTTGCCCAAGAATCTTAAAGATGAAATCCCTAATTTCCCACACACCTTCACCCACAATCCAGCAATTTACAAAGCAGAGGTTTTCTGGAAACTTTCTGTTTAATTTATTAAGCCATTGCATTGAATTATGCTTGATTTTGATAAGTAAATTAAAGAAAAAGGTGTAGCAAGTAACCATTCTTAATTTGGTTGGCACGTAGCTTGAGTCTGTCGAGCTGTTGTGTATTCAACAAAATGTATCTGATGAATTGAAAGGTAAAACCTGCCTGTGGTCTTGTCACTCCTTGGCTGGAAATGGCAAAATAAGGCTTCTGACACTGCAGCCCTCCAAGAGAGAGATTTGCCACCCTGCTGCTTTTGGTTTATTCTGAATTAACCTCAAATTTAACTTTTCTCAGCATGAAAACCCCTCCCCTCCCCACCTCCCTAACTAATCACATTAGAGCCAGTCCAAGCTCATTCTGCACTAAACTCTGTCGTCTTCAGGCCAGTTCAGGCACCAACAGAAATACCTATTCCACATGCATGCATCCATTTTTAACCATATAAGCAAATAGTTAGACAGAAGGAAAAGGTCTGAAATGCTCCTGATTCTGTAAGCTAAATGTCTTAAGCAATTTGAAGATCATAATGCTGTCTGCAGCACATTATGAATCACTATGTTTGTGAAGTGCCACAGTTGATAAATGTAATGCTCTTTAGAGCTCACAACCCCCTTAGCAATGCTGCTACTGTCAAGTCATTTGGTTTAAAAAAAAAAAGAGTTGAAATGCTTCTGCTCTCTTGTGTTATGTTGCAATGTTGATGTTGTTTTTCTGTTTCCAACCCCCGGTTTCCTGTGATAGTAACTTGGGTCTTTATCTCGTTCATAGTTCTAATGGCAAGTCTGTGTCATGGTCTGAATCAGGTGCAAGACACCCTCCGAGGGGGGGGAATGTGTGGCACAGACTGTCTGTGCATGTGAGGAAACAGGAAGCCGGCTTGAATCAGACGGCGGTCATCAGGCCCCTAACTAACACCCCCGACCCCCACAGTTGCGAGCCCTCCACCTGCGACCTTGGCACAGACCCGCATCACCCCCAAGAACCGCCTGGCGCTAAGCCTCTGTACAACGTGGTGGAAGAGGATGATGATGGTGACGTGCAGCGCCCCCTCTGGACCCCAACTTGCTCTGGACAAGGGCTGGAGTCCGATTTAGATAAGCCGGCTTCTTATTTGCCCCCTCACTTGACGGGCTGCACTACAGAGCACTTGCAGGGGGCTGCGGTGGACGTAGGCAGCCCCCATGTCTCTGCACTGAATGACCACACTGCCAGGGAGGCAATCCCTGCCAATGAGCCTTTGAGCTTGACACCCTCTCAGCTTCCTTTGGCCCCACAAGTGGTGCCGTATGAAGACGAGGGGCCCGAGGACGAGGAACTGGACCTCTTACACAGCTACATTTATAATGCCAAGGATGAGGGGGAGGGGGAGGACAGTTTGGGCGAGGATTTAACTCAGAGCAAGCCAACTCTGGAGGATTCCCTAGCGCTGTCTCCTCCCTCCCCCTTCAGAGACTCTGTTTGTTCGGGGGAGACCATCGGCGGTTCCCCCGTCATCGAGTCGATGCTCGGTAGCTCAGTCTACACCTCAAACATGCTCCGAGACTTTGCACACAGCTCCTCAACACTGTGAGAGCAAAAGCAGGCGCTGACACAGTGGCTGTCAGCACAATTGTACATCACACAGACACGCATCTCTACATACAGGTGCACAGCCACAAACACATAAGCATACACAGATACATACATAATTATTTACCTTTTAAAGTTTCTAACATTTATTTTTTGCTCTGTCGTTTGCTTGCTTGTATTTATTACTCTGCTTTTTATCAATAAGGGTTTAATCCAAATTATACCTAGAAAGACACCAGGAATCATCCACGAGTGCTTATATTACTGAAGGGCTGCAGTGCACAAAGCCTTTCTGTGACATGTAAAACTGGGAACAGTGCCAAATCTACTCAGCTCTGGTGCCAAATATTTGACAAATTAAGCAACGCTGAGAATCATAATAATGGTCGTAGCTGTGATTTTCATAGTGGCAGTGCAATTAAATGGTCTACAACAAATCTAAAGAACAAAACACTTTTGTATACACATGTGCACACATGCGCTGTAGACCAACCGTGCTCTAAGGACTTCAGCGGCTCAAGTGCATTTCACGCTAGTTTTGATTAGCTCTGCTCCACTGCTACACATGTGCAGCTCTGTTCACATGTGTAGCATTAAAAGAAAAAGAAAAAAAAAAAAAAAGATTCGCTTTCCACCGTTTTTCATTATTAATTTCACCCCAGCTTCCTCTCATCAGACCTTACCTGCAATTTAAATATTACCAAGAGATAGATTAACAGGAAAAGTGCGGTAAGATGGGTGAATTTACTTTTATGTGTTGCGAGGTGTGCTCAGCATCACCAAAATATTACTACTGAGCCGAGATTCTGCTGAAGACTTGCACTGTACGATATGCGATATGGATTTAATGTGCCAATCAAAAATTGCTATAAACCTACATCCACTGCTTTCAATTTTTATGATGTAGCTGATACAGGTTAGCGTGATTGTAGATGATGGCAATGTTGTTTATTCAGTTTACACTCAATCATAAACCTGGGGACACGTTTTTTGAGCATGGGATGTGATAAAAGTGAACTTGCTATGTCATTGTAATGGAAAACACAGTACTTGTACAAGTTCTCAAAGTTTGTAATACTGTTAAGCCATCTCTTGTTTTTTCACACAGGTGGTATGTTTGTAATACTGATAAATGTTTCTATATTTAGAATGTCAACTGAAAAAAAAAAAGAGTTTATACATTTTGAAATTGTCCTGAGATACTTGTCAAGGAGCAGTGTGTTTGGTTTTTGGGTAACTTAATTCTAGATTGAGTCGACTATATCCTCTTGAAATATTCAGTTGTAAAAGTAATTGATTGATTAGTTGCTTCTTGTAATGACATTATACATGTTTCGATTTTTGCTTAAATCTCACATTATAAACTTAAGTAGTTTACTTGAGGTTAAGTTTCTTCGTTCTTTATCTATAAGAATGCAAATTATTTCAGAGTAAAAGACTATACAGTGCATAGTGCAATTGTATCGTATTTCCAAATGTTTTTAGTCTATTATAGTGTAAGTTGTTAACAGATTTTAACCGATGTAAAATATACGAGGGTGCCACCTGTTTAACACTGTCAAATCTAGAATGAAATAGGCCTTTATGTTTTGGACAAGCTGATCAATGCTGTAAAATAAAAACTATTTATATTAAGAAGACTGATTACTGCCTGCAATAGCCCAAAAACTGGTCTCTGTCATCAGGTTGGATTCCAAAAAAAGTCCTCGGACTCTATTAGCTTGATCAATATCTGCTTAAATCAGTGTTTTTCAATATAGAGTCGGGGGCCATTTGGGGCCCCTGCATAGTTTTGAAGGCAACTGAAGCAAAATTAATCACATCAATCACTTATTGGATTATTGTTTCTTTATTACAAAAAAAAAAATCCTATCTGAGGTATACAAATCTCACCTGTTTGATTGATTAGTTGAAGGTCATGATACTGAATATGAAGAAGTTTGGAATTTTTAAATGGGGGAACAACACATCACCATGTAAACATGAAGAACTCACTGTAATCGCAGCAGTAGGAGGAGGAAGCTTGAACTTCTGTCGGGTTTCACTGACATTTCCGGGTCCTATGACTTATCAGGTGGTTGCCGAGCGGCAGGAGGAGGAGGAGGAGGAGGAGGAGGAGAATCAGAAAGGGGGGAGACAAATGTAATTTCTCTTTCATCTGGCCCTCGGCTCCCTGACCAGCCCAGCCCCAGCCCCAGCCCCAGCCCCAGCCCGGCACAGCCCAGCACAGTCCGCGCAGCAGCTCCTCGCAGGAAGCCTATATGACCGAGAAAAAAAGCAGAAGTTACCCGAGTGTTTGAGAAGAGTTGCCAGTGTCGGTTGCCACAGCATGGCCGGGGGCTCGGTGTCTGAGTGCAAGGAGTACTTGTTCAAAGTGCTGGTGATCGGGGAGCTGGGCGTCGGGAAGACCAGCATCATCAAGCGCTACGTGCACCAGCTCTTCTCGCAGCACTACAGGGCCACGATCGGGGTCGACTTCGCGCTGAAAGTCATCAACTGGGACAGCAAGACGCTGGTCAGGTTACAGCTGTGGGACATCGCAGGTAAGGAGACGGGGTCGCCGCGTTACTGAAACGCGCTCAGGTGGTTTGGGAGCTGATTGGATGGGGGAGATCGTGGAGGTGTGTGTGTGTGCGTGTGTGTGTGTGTGTGTGCGCTGGGGGGGTGGTGGTGGTTCACACACAGCCCTGCTCTTGAGTTTCGACAGACTTCACCGACATGTAGGAAATTTCATCGTGAAATTACGCATTTGGTTCACGGTGGCAGTTTTAATGCGGGGCCAGAAAAAAATATATATAACTTTAATAATAACTTCAAAAAAAATCCAAAATCCACAGGAACGATCGTGTAAAAGTTTCTAAAATTCCCTGGCGGCTCCGAACCCAAGAGATTTCTGATAGAAGATGAAAAAGACCGGTTGATCGTGTCTGCTCGTTGTCTTTTCCACTTTATGTTCATGGAAGCTCATAATTGTCAGAAGAATGTAGGTCACGTTGTTATTACCGTCTGAGCGCATGCCCCCATCCCTTTCAGTGGCGCTCGCCATAATATTCCTGTAGTATTCCTTCCCTTCTTTTCAGGCTGGTATTCATGAGGCACTGCCACTGTAGTGCTCTCAGATGTCCCCTGTCTGTGCGGAGCAAGTATCCCCCCCGATCCTTTTTTATTTCTGAAAGGATTTCGGTAAACTTCAGTCACTGTTTTCTCTCCTCTGAGCTCCTAAACTTGGCTCCAACACACACGCACACACCAACCTGTGCATTCCACCAGCTTCAGTGAACAAGCAGAGAGAAATCAGAGCAGTGTAAATAACAGTTCCCACACATGCAGGCAGCCTTACTCAAACTCTCGCTGTTTGTCCGACTCCGGGCGTAAATATGTGGCCCTGTAGGGCAGGCGACCTGAGAGCGACATGCTCCAGGGGACAGGTGAGGGGAAAGAAGCGAGCAAAGGCGGGAGGCAGGCAAACCACTCAGCAAAATGACTTGACTTTGGAAATCACACACGTCCGCCGGGCTTGCAGATGCGGGCCGATCGCAGTTCAGTCAGCAGGAATGAGGGTTAACACGGGCTCCTGGGTGGGTGAGGGGACCCTCTGTGATGTCTCGTCTATCTGTGAGTGTCTACGTAGCCAGGAATCCATCTGACATTAAGGCTCGTGAAAGGGGTCGGTCACATATACTGGAACTCATGAGGGTCATTTATAATGGGTACTTTTATGTTAGGTGTAAGGAGATCACATGACTTAAGGGGCCGTTTGTGTGTGTGCATGTGTGTGTGGTCTTCTGTCATGCGATTGCCAACAAATGTGCCTGTTTTGAGTTTTTTCATTTTTTTTTCTTTTTGCTCTTGCTGGCAAAAGTTTTGTGTCTGTGTCAAGGATTGTGTCAAGGATTGTGTCTGTCTCAAAGTAAAAGCTTTGAACCTTATTTGGAAAAGTTACAGTCGTTATAAATGGCTAACAGATTATTTAAAGTGTAGCAATGTGCAAATGTAAATGTTAGAAATATCAATCTTACTCTGCTTTGTCTGTCATTGGTTACACCACACTAAACAACATGATCTTGCATGTGCAGAGGGGCAGTAGGGGGAGTTAATCATTGTCTAAGATGGTGGCATTCATAGAAAGGAGTGTGGCTAAATATTCACCTTTTGAGAACCTGGAACTGAATAAATTCTCCAATTCTTAGTAAAATAATCCCTTAAGAGAGAAATCTCTTGTGAAAAAATTACCTGTCTGTCACCGAGTCAACTTAACATGTCAGCAATAAAAGAATGTGCCACCTGGTGTTTCTAGCAATCATACTACTATAAATACAGTTAGGCTATAAGTTTGTTGTGACTACAAACAGGTTACAAGTAATACTCAACTCAACTTGAAAATATTGCTACCAAGCTCCCCTTTTGTCAGGGCAGGGCTTTTTGAAATTTGTTATGCAGAGATGGAATGATAGGATTAAAATCATTAATATTAGACTTTTTGATCACAGGTTATGATTAATTTTCTCATAAATGCACCACGCCCTCATGTTGGCTGACCTACCTGACACACAATGGAAAAACAAGAAATCTAAACATGACCCTAAGTCGTGGGATTCAAAAGATGATGCACATGCCAGAGTTGCAGACACTACAACAGCAAACTTCAGTATGTAGGATATGGCCACTAAAACGAGGTAGTAATACCAGTGGAAAACAGCCATGTTCATTTGATTTAGCTCACACCACAGAGAATAGGGATGTTTCACATACATTGAACATGGTGTTCAAATAGTCTTGGTTGAAAGTGGTAGTTGTAGCTTATTATCTGGCCCACGGAGCATTTTATCGCCTAAGTGGTGAGATTTTAAATCCGTCTTGAAAGTGAGCTGCTGTGAGCCATATCTACCGCATGCATACACAAAATTTAAGCTCTGATTAAAGGATAGGTTTGCATCTCAAATCCATCTTAAAACAAAACTCACATGCCTACATTCCCATTGAGAGAGTAATCGGTCATAATTTCTTTTCTCCTGGAGACTCATTGTAGCTTCATTTTTTGCACAGAATGTGTTGTCATCACTTATATTGGCATCGTGTTAGGGCGGAATGTCTACATGGCCAGTGTGGACCGGGGGAACGATTGTATTGACCCATAACTCTTTCAGTGGGCAAGTGGGTATTGTTTTAAGACAGAGCTGAAAAATGTTAACCTGTCCTTTTTAATGGATTTTTTTTTAATCCTGTTGACAGAAGAAATGATTAGGCCTGCCTCTGGACATGCTCTATTCTTACTTTTGAACATGGTTGTGCAGGTCAATCCTCTCCCTCAATCAAACAAACCTCATATGCTGAGACAGATCAGGACAGATGGTTAGAAGACTGCTGTTTTTATATTTATTCCATCGCTTACAGCAGTGACAGAAAGGGGGTGGACGGTTGGGTGGGGGGATTTTTTTTTAGGGGGGGGGCACAACAGCTTGCATGTCTGTCACAGACTGATTGGCAGTGAGGGCTCCGTTCCCCCACTGTCACTCCTGGCAGCAGGAGCTCAGTGTGCAGGGGCATCTGTGACTGAGTACCAGTGAAGGGCGTCTGCCTGTCACAGCCAGACAGCACTCGATCGGAGGGTCTGGGAGGGTAAATAAAACGGTGCCACGCGTATGCGCTTGGACTGATATCATTCCCGGAGACAGGGGGACACTCCCGCAGACGTCGGGTGAACAGAGCCGTTTACATGCAGGAACTCTGACCAGAGAGAAAGTTTGAGGTTAGGTGACAGGGACACTAAATCTTATTATTCACACCTACACCAAGCCTGGCCTGAGGACACCCTCAGGATAAAATAAGTAATGAAACGTGTGTGTGGGTGTGAAGAGTGAAAGCTGGAGGTATATTTGCCAAGTCATTAAGACCAGCCATTAAGCCATTTAATCGTGCAGGAATGGAGGAGGAATTATCTTCTTGGCAACACTGAGAGCAGCCTCGGAGTTGCATTGTCTTTTACCAACCTTAATAATGATCACAGTCTGGGAGGAATGATAGTAATCAGAGGCCTTGTACAAGATGGAGCCACCGTGGAAGTCAGTATGAAGCTTGTGGCTTTCCCACCCCTTTTCACCCAGAATTGCTATTCTCTCCTGGATTTGTCTAAGCCAGTGGACAGAATGATTACCGCCGTGGCACAGAGTAAAGAAGCCAGTTCCTTGTGGGACCAAACATTCCTGTAGAAGCAGGAGGTTGCGCATGACTGGAAATGCAGTGGTTCCCATCACAGCGATAACCTTCAGTCTTGTCAGAAAAACCTAAATTTACCTTGAACTCTGTCACTTACATGATATTGTATTAATTTTTTCTGTCTTTTGTCAAACCTTTGACTTTTTTTGTTAAATAGTCAATACTTTTACCTCTTCTTGCTTCTAAAAATCCTTCAAATGAAGCAAAATCCAGCTGCTAGACATTGATGTGTTTTAAGGGCTCGCAAACCAAAAAGGCTGGGAATAATTCAGCAACTATTGATTATTTACATTATCAAATAATCTTGTGATTATTTCATTGACTGAGTCTATAAAATATCAGAAATTATTGTTCTGGCCACAACATTTTCCTGTTTTTTTTTCTGACTGGCAGCCTAAATGCCAGAGATGTCAGCTTTACTGTCACAAAAGACAAAGACAAACGTGAAATATGATCATGTTTCATATTTTCACTTTAATGATAAAATTATCTAAATAGTTGCTAATCAGTTTTGTGTTAATTAACTGATTAATCAACTAATTGTTTCAGCATAGAAATCTGCGCACCAGATGTGAAGCTGAGACCCATCAGGAACACAGACGAATGGACAGTACCAGCGTTGAAGGAGCAATGAACTAAATACTAACTACTAGTATAAACCACCAAATGGGTCATGTGTAATAATTCGACTCAATATTCTAAAACTAATATTATCATTTTGAGCTAAATTCCTCCAACCTTGCGCCAAGGCTTTATGTTGATTAGCCCCCAGCACCCTTCAAGTTGAAGTTGAGGGGAAAACAAGGGTAAAACCCCTTAATAGTTGTGGATTTTCCCTCATTTCAGACTCTGTTCAGTGCTAGAGAACGTAGTAAGCCGTAGTAAGTCACCTCTCACGTGCTGCTCAGAGAAATTTGAAGTGCCAGTCATGTGTTGTTTAGTTTCTCTTTTGAAGCGGGAGCTGAAGACTTCCCCAATGACTGGACCTCTGTGTTGTCTTTGTTATTTTAGTGTTGTTGGGAGGGCGAGCGTGGAAAGTTTCACAGCCATTTGCCTCCTGACAACAGACGGAGACTGCTGCTGTTGCTACTGCCGCGTCTGGCTTGGACAGTTTCTATGGTAACCCACCCACAGGATAGCGATATGTGCGGCCGTAGAGGAAAATGGGGTTGCTAGGGCTATGGATAATGATGAGACTTTGCTTTCTTTTCCGTTTCTCCCACACAGAGATGATACAGTGGCAGTTACTAAACCATTTCTTTTCTCATCTAGCGGTTCTTCAACTGCAGAGTTCAGGAGGTTTCACGTGTTTAAACCAGAGTGCCTAATTGTACTCGCGGTCATGCACCAGTATTCACCAGCGTGGTAGACCGAACTGAAATGTCCTTGTTTTAAAGCATTTGGCGTTCCACAGTAGTTCACTGTCTCTCTTTATGGACAGATTCGGACTCCTTTCTCTTTAGTTTTTAGGCAATTGCCTCATGTTGAGCGTTTGAGGAAGCAGCACACTTCTTTGTTCTCCCCTGCAGTCTCATGCTACTCTGTGGCATTCACGGGGTAAATACTCCATTGTTCATGCAGCTCATTCCATTCCTGTGTTTTAGGCTGATTGGGTTAGCAGCATATGACACTCATTAAAGCTTTTAGTATGATTTCATTTGTCCTTTATTTAGAAGGAAATGTATTTCTTTAGCAGGGTGGCAGCAACAGCGCTAAGAAGAATGCAGAGTAACAGAACAAGAATCAAAATACACCAGTAGAGTATGAATACCGTGAGAATGATATTCACTATAACCTTTATTGACCTCTGTCTGTGAGCAGTAGGAATTTTAATGTTGATATAGCTGATGTTCATTCACAAATCCCTGACCTATGACCTCTCCTGTGTTCTTAAGTGAAACCTTTCCAAAAAAAACCTAAAAAATTTTACATTCAGTTTTTTACAAAAGTGCTCATCCAGTTTTGACTGTATAAATCTAAATGACAAAAACACATAAAGCTAAATGGGTTGTGTCAGGGAACGCTCACATTTAGCTGTTAATATACCATTAACCCTTGGCAACATAATGAGAGCTGTGAAAAATTCAATATAGACAGAAGTAGAGCTGAAATGATTATTTGATCAACTGAAATTTAAGAGTTTTAATAGCCCAGATTTGTCGGTACCACCTTTTAAAATCTAAGGATTTGCATCTTTTCTCAGTTTTATATCGTTGCATGTAAATACCTGTTGGTCCGACAAAGCAAGAGCATCACCTTAAACTCTGGGAAACTGTGAATTTTCACTAGTTTCTTTACACAATGCAAATCATTTAATTAAGAAATGGATTAACAGATTAAATCATAATGAAAACAATTGTAAGTAGCTTCAATTTAACAAATTTATCATCAAATCACAAGTAGTGCAGATTGTGCTGTGTGTGTGTGTGTGTGTGTGTGTGTGTGTGTGTGTGTGTGTGTGTGTGTGTGTGTGTTTTTCTTTTTAAACAGGACAGGGTCTAGTAATGAAAGTGGGATGATAATCAGGACCTATAACACTTGAAAGGTCAGCCATTAATGGATTTATTGTCATCTAATATCAGACTTCTGTGTGGAGTCTCACCAACTTATCAATACCCAAATGAACTCATTAGCTTCTCCAACGAGGTGTGTGTGTGTATGTGTGTGTATGTGTGTGTGTATGTGTGTGTGTGTGTGTACGTGTGTGTGCGTACGTGTGTGTGTGCGTGCATGTGTGCCACCACAATCACTTGATATTGATTGATATAATCACTCCACTCGAGTCTTTTCCATCCAGCCAACTCTCTCCAAGGAGGCGTGAGGTTAACACCCCCAGACTGGCTCTGCTTACATATCAACCTGCCAATAAGGACCGAACGCGTCAGAGAATCAAGGGAAGTGTTGACTGTAGACGATGACGTGCTCTCATGACCTCTTCAGTGCTTTGGGAAGTCGGTTCCTAAAATAAATAAATGATCACATCTATTCTTACCTTTCATTGACGTCTTTGTGAATTTAAAATGAGTCAGAAGGTATGAATTAAAGAATAATACTGAATGTATAAAGCACACATAGACACGGGGGGGTTTTGTTTGTTTTTTTTGCACTTCTGCACTTTATTGAAAACCATTCCTAGTCCAAGGTGAGCTCGCAAAAAATAAATTCCCAGCCACTATGTCATCTTGTGTTCATCTCTTCACCTGAGCACAAAAGTTGTTTTTGGATGTTGTGAATGTCAGTACATCATAATGGGTCTGCTCACCAGTGCTTGCTGCTTTAGTAGTCGATTACAATATTAAGTTTATTTAATTGAGCTGAATAGAACATGGTATACTTTATTCATTTCTGGTGAGATCTCTATCCCCTTGTGCTTTGTATCTGAAAATGTGTACGTTTGCCTCATTGGTCAGTTTTTTGCTCAGTCACTATTCTGGCGAAACATTTATCTCGGGCACAGTCAGATCTTCTGTAGAATAAAAGGAAGAGAGGTAATGTGAAAATTACTAAGATGGTCATCTCTTTCTTTATTCTGCCCTTGCCTCTACTCTACTGGATGTACGAGCACAACAAGGGGTGGAAATGAAAGCCTTATTTCAGTCTATTGGTCCCCACTGTGTCGTGTCTCTGGTGAATTCACCTGGGGTTATATCAGCTAAAATTAGACTCTCAATTATGAGCAATTACCGTCAGGCCTGTGGGCCCCACAGTGTATTCACTCTCTTGCTCGTACCCGCACTGCGCCACGCCACTCCAGTTCATGGCGTGGTTGGGTAAGTACCTACAGTAAAGGGAAAGTATACTGGGAGAAGCTGCACTCGCAGTTCCTCAAACCTTTTCTCGGTTTCACTTTGTAAAGCTTGTAACTGTCTAATACATAGTACAGTTACATTAATTGGAGCAGTGTAGCAAAAGTATGTGCTTAATCCCTCAAAAGCTACCTCAAGTCATTGGAAGCCTGATATAAATATGCAGTTGTTTCTAGATGCTGTCACAGGTGTGTTTACATCAGAAAACTATAAGGAACCTATGTTTTAGTTAAATTTGAAAGAAACAACATTTCTGTGTGTTTCTTTACCAAACTCATATGAACATCCCTCAGTAGTTTAATGGACCTTTAACCATATTAAGCCCATGTTTAGGATGGCATGTTATCATACAGTATAACTGATGTTATACTGGAGCATACAGGAGTTCAAAAACATGAACCATATTTGAAGCTCATGCAAGATCATGTGTGTGCAAAACTATTTTTTTATGTGAAGAAAAACACCACTGTTAACAAAATGGATTAAAACCAAACCATAATTCTCCTTCTAACTTTTAATATAATAGGGCTTTTTGGTGGTTCTCTGTCAAACTGTCTGAGACGTGCTGTATGATTTGTTCTGTTTGTCTAAAAATATTTCCATTTTGCATTTGCAACTAAGACAGTCTGAATCACAGATTATCATCGCTGATATAGCCTGTCTGTGCTTGTTGCTCAGTTGCTCTAGCTTCAGGCAGCGTCGGCGCATCAAACCATACGGGCATCCAGTAAAAGAGGGAGCATCAGAGCCCAATCATCGGGTCCAATTTTTGGCTGGACTGCAACAGCAGGGCCAAAAACCTCCACTGTTCTCCCAGAACTACTAAAAATACAATAGTGTGCCATTTTTCTTCATTACACTGAACTTGGGCACTGTGCATTTATTTTAAGTCAATCCCACAAACATTACTCTGCTGCTGTTAATACACACTGGCACAACAAATAAGGGGCTAAAAATAGTCCCAAACCAAAACACAATTTTCTCCTATTAGAGTAACATTTGATAAACAATACAGTGCTCTGCTGCTTTTTTTTTTTTTTTTATAACTTCAAGTATTTTCGTGATCTGTCTTTAAAGATTGGCATCTTCAGTGAGAATGTATTTGGCTCTGACCTGAGAGCAATATACAGCCTGGAGAGGTTGGAGAGTGTTGAGAGACAAACTAAGACAGTGTGAAAATGTGTGACCCCAGCCAAGTGCTAGCAGAGGTAACTCTCGCCCGTTGAACTGCTGATCGTAGATCCGCTTTCCCCTGCTTAGACACTGCTCTGTATGCCTCAGTGCACAGCTAAGGTGAGGTGATGTGGGCAGATCTAAAGACATGCTAGAGGGCTGTTCCCGGAACCATTTTCTCTCCTCAAGAGTCTGTTTCCTCTTTGTTTTAAAATGTGATAATTAATTAAAGAAAATTAAAGAATTAGTTGCAAATGTAGTTATTAAATCTAGTTATTATCCTCAGAGTCATTTTCCATGATGGCATCTAAAGTTAGTGAAATGCATCTCAACAATTTAAAAAAGTAAAATACAACAACCAGTTTAAAAAAACAAATACTGCAGATAGTCAGTTGACTCAGTGCGTCATTGTTTAGCAGACGCATGGGAGTGGGATTCTCTTCTTTGGCTAATTAACCTCTGAGGAGTTGATAGGATGTGACTATAATCAGTAGATTTGAAGAAAAATTTAAAACAAAATACGATCCAGTTGTGTTTAAGAAGAGATCTTCTCATATTGAAAGTGACACTCTATACCCTGCTGGATATTTCCCTTGCTTTGCCTTTGTGATATATAATCTCTGATTTTCTCAGAGAATGACTGAAGAGAATGGGCTTACTATTATGGCAGATTACTTCTGCCATTCTCTGTGTGGATTAGGCCCATGGCAAATTAGGGAAAGTAGGTCAAATAGGGACCATCTCTATCCTTGTCATTTTTTTAGCCGTATACTGTATAGAGGAGGGGATGAGTTTGAAATACTGAGTGTCACAACATTTACTGCAACCAAGATGGGGGCTAGACATTTGGTTTTGCCTGTTTTGGTTCAGATGTTTATTCACATCTGCTGTAACCACATAATTATTTTTTTGTAATCTTTCACAAAGCCAAAGCCCTGTTACTCATTTAACTTTGAAAAGCTTTGTAAAAAAAAAAAAAAAAGCAAATATTCCACTGAATTCTCTTCCCGTCCCCCAGGTCAGGAGCGATTCGGGAACATGACGCGGGTATACTACAAAGAGGCCGTGGGGGCATTTGTGGTGTTCGACGTGACAAGGGGCTCCACATTTGAAGCTGTGTCTAAGTGGAAGCATGACCTGGACAGCAAGGTGAAGCTGGCTAATGGCAACCCCATCCCCTCGGTGCTGCTCGCCAATAAATGTGACCAGAAGAAAGAGAGCTCCAACAACACAGCCCTAATGGACAATTTCTGCAAAGAGACTGGCTTCCTGGGCTGGTTTGAAACCTCAGCTAAGGTGAGAGATCAATACTTTAGACAGTTAATCTATCAGTCGCACATATGCACGGAACAGACCCATGTCATTTTTACATACAAAATGCTTAACAGGCTTCTTTTGTAAGTACTCTCTTCTCTGCTGTGTCTCTATTTTTATTTCCTTGTTTGTTCTACAGTTAAAACCAGGGTTCAGCTGTGTCAAATTACCAAAGTTAGGGCTCATTGGCGGAACTATCTTGCATCATGTGAGGTAGCTATTCCCTTTAAAGTTTGTTGAGTCATGGTCCAAACATGACAAGTAATGGGTTCAAATCTCATTTTCCGCATGTTCGTGACTTGTGTTTGTCGTGAGTCACATGTGACATAGTTTTAAAGCGCGCATTCAAATAGAAGGAGCCACTGGAACTTTATTGTGAATATATTTTGCTATTTTACTGAATGGCTTCTTTGCTTCTCGTGGCAGACAGGAAATCTTCAGATAGGCCCTTTCCGCATGATGTAATCACACTGTGGTGATTGTGAAATAGTTGTACAAGTAGTAATGAGTTTTTTAAACACTAGGGGACTCATTCCTTTTAATCCTGCTGTCTTTGCCCATAACACACAATATCTTTGGATATTTATCTGACCAACCAGTGAAAAGAATCCGCTGAAGAGCGGGCGTGATATGGTATCGCGTGACATTGATTGATGTTGCAGCCTAGAGCTGTCGGGGTTAGAGTGTGAGGGCTCCGAAAGATAATGTTCTGAAATGGTTTTCTTCAACCTTGTTCATGGTGTCCCAAGTTTGGTGTTACGGTGCCTGTGGGTTTACACTTTTGCCTTGTATTTCTGTTTTTTGTGAGTCAAAGTTTGATGAAATGAGATCATTTTAGCCACCCCTCAGTTCTACAATAGCTGAGTTCAGAGATAAGTTCATACATGTCATGGGTAAATATCAGACTATTTAGCCTTCAGGGTTGGAAGAAGCTTTCAGCATTAACTTACCAAAAGTAAAAGTTGCGGTTAATCCATTTAATATACTTCAATAATCAAAAGTACTCATCCAGAATGGACCAAGTCTTTGTTATATTATTGTTTGATGGGATCATTATTATTGATGCATTAATATGTAAACTGTGCTTTTAATGTTGTGATTGGTCAAGGTGGAGAAATATCTGACAGGCAGTGTAGTTTATTCTATCAAAATAAGTTATATTTTATAAAATTAATACATGTTTTGTATGTAAACTCTACATCTGAAAAGTAAGTAGTAACCATAGCAGTGGAACAAATACATTGGAGTAAAAAGTAAAGTATTTTGCTTTGAAATCTAGCAAAATGATAAAAAAAAGTGGTGCAAATACCTCAAAACTGTACAAATCTACTTACTTCCCATAGTTGTTTCTCTATGTTGTAATGCTTGTTTTGAGTTGTGAAATACAAAGCTCTGTGCTTTAATATTCTTATCAGGTTCTTCAGCAGTTAACTGTGGGAGGTCGCTTGTTTGACACAAACAAAAGGCTGCATGTTCAGTGATAAATTACTTCCTTTGAAAATTGCAGTCTTTCCCAGTGAGTGTTTGAAGCACATAAAGTCAAATGTCCATCTTTCCAACTAGGAGACTCCAGGGAAAGCCACCAACTGTGTTTTCCTCATCACCTCTTGCCATCACAGCCCTTCTACGATACTTTTCCAGATGTTTACAAACACAAAAAAATCTACATCTCAGACTATATCCACCTTTTATACCTCCAAGTTGAAGAATGCTTTGATGGGTTTTGTCAGTCAGAGTCAACTCATTAACTCCCTCCAAATAACCTTAGGCCCCGGGGCTAAGTCACGTGCTCTGTCATATGAATTTGTGTGTGTGTGTGTGTGTGTGTGTGTGTGTGTGTGTGTGTGTGTGTGTGTGTGTGTGTGTGTGTGTGTGTGTGCGTGTGAGATATGCTCAAAGCCTCTCTTGCCATGCCCTTTCTGTTAGCGTGATGAAATGTTGTTGTTTCGTGTGCACTGTCACACTAGTGTTGAATTCATCCCACGATTCTGTCTAGGCGTTAGCAGTCCTTCTTTCAGTTTGAAGTGACATCACGCCTGTTTTCCCTACAGTCATACATGTAAATACTAAGCAGTCAGGATGACACTACACTGTTTAAAATCACAGCTTTGTAGGGTTTGTGGCCAGGGCAGGTCACTCAGTTGAATATCATGGGGCTGTTGTGTTTTTTTCCTGATCCTAATCAGCCTTTGCTATGACATTGTGAGCAACCTAGTGTGCCTAATTTAGAGGATAGTCTGGTTCTGATTTGTTCATACAATCTATGTTCTATGTTCACACAATCTATGTTTTATGTTTTTTATATATATGTGTGTGTGTGTGTGTGTGTGTGTGTGTGTGTGTGTGTGTGTGTGTGTGTGTGTATATATATGTATGTATGTATATGTATGTATATGTATATGTATTTATATAGTAGTGTTCCTTTTTCCTTTTTCATATACACTTACTGTCCCAAGTACCCAAGATGCCCAGGCCTCTTTAGAAACAACATACCAGATAAAGCCATTCATTTTCATTACCTCTCCAGCCCACAGCTTTTGGCCACAGTGTGAAGGAGCAATAGGTGTTTTGTTTTGTTTTGTTTTGCTTTTTTTGCCTTATCACCTCTGGCCTCAGATTGGCTTTCTGTCTCCCAGCTGTTGCTTTAACAGGCTGGTTCATATAAAGGCGTTTAGTGGACTTCCAATGCAATTCTGAGAAGAAGCACGGCAGCGTCTATATGGCCTGCGATGGCCTGCGATGCCTCCTATTATATGTGGTTTTCTATAAGCATTGACAGGCAAGCAGAAGCGAGGGCAAAGACTTTTGTCTACACTGTCACTAAGGTGTGAATGTATAAAAGTTTTTTGAAATAAGTATTTTACCATCTATCTGACATACTGTTTTGGCCTTTTCATAGGACAACATCAACGTGGACGAGGCAGCACGTTTCCTTGTAGAGAATATCTTGGCTAATGACAAAGGTTTGCCATACGAGGAGACCAATGGAGACCGGATCAAACTGGAACAGGAGACTGTGGCTGCTGAGAGCAAGTCAGGCTGCTGCTAACACTCAGTTCATTCACATTGGCCATCCACCTCCCTTTAGCAGGGTCCAGTGCCTTCGCCCAGCCCGTGGCGCTCAGCCCTCTACTGCAGCCTCCCAGGGGAATATGAATTTTTTGGGTCCTCAAAGCTCGGGGAACCTCTCCTCCCTGCAATGCTGCCCATTTGACCTGCACATCTAAGTTTCTCACTGTAGCTTATGCTAGACCAGAACAGAAGCCCAATTTGTATCTTGTTATTGTCTCAAATGTTGTCCTTTCCTCTACCATGCTGTTTCCTTTTGTGTCCCACATCTCCAGAACCACAGGATCTTTATTAGTGCGTTCGTGACTGTGTATTCCACCACCAGCTATGAACTCCACCCACGCCTCCACACTTGAACCCTGCTACTCCTCCTGTTGCCCTGACAGCCTCTGAAGCCCTGGACTGTACCACACATGAGAGAGGGTGAAAACTAAGCAGAACACTGAGAAACACAAGATAGAAAACAACCTGTAGCCTCTTAATTTCTGTCACTTTGGTCTGTTTTCTCTCGGTAACCTTTTCATTCAGCATTTGTCTGTGAAAAACACTTCATTCTTCAGTCTATCTGAAGTTTTTCTTCGGTTAACAGGGACGTTAATCCCCCTTAAACATCCCTCCTACAGCATACTTACATGTGTGTCTTGATTTTTCTCATATAAGCATCACAGTTAAGCAGTATTACCATATCCCATACTGCGGTCATGAATTGTCTGTATTATGGCACATTCTGTCTTCTTTTTTTTTTTTTTTATTTTAATAAGGGTGGGGTCATACTTCGAACCTTTACAAGGACACAGGCAGACTATACAGTATTTCAGGAAAAAAAAAACTCTGATAATGTTTATATATGAGACACTGAGAAATCTTTGTTTGATTGTCTTTCCACCAGTGTGAATATCTAGATCTGATTTACAGTATGTATTTTTAAAATGTGTTGCGTCATGCATTATACAACTGGTGAGATTAAAAAAAAAGAATCATACAGAGGACTACATTCTCTTGTACATAGGGATGGTAATCTGTTGTAAGTGTCCAGATGAAATATGAAGTATTTTTTTTTTAACATGGAGATGAGATTAAGTTTACATGTGAAAGTACTTTAAATCTACAAGACCAAAACAGAATAAACATTTTAACAGATTTGTGTTGTTTACTAGTAATTAGACTGTCTGATAACATGTAATTATCTAACTAATTAAATGTGTTTATCTAATGGTTTTATATACTGTGTGTAATAACAAATTGATGCTGATGTTGTGCAGAATGCTCCAAATCAAACACAATTCATTCAATTATATAATCCGTTCATAAACAAACAATGAATTAATAAATGAGGTCTGCACCACACAGTATACATAAATCACAATATTTGGATCAAATACAATATGAATGTTTTGTTGCCCTTCTTGTTTTTTTAGATCATTTTTCCAAACAGATGTTTCAGATTATAAAATTCTTTAACTGCTGAATAGACATCTTGAAGCGAGCCATCTTAGCTGGGATTATTCTCATGTTAATTTATTTGCTATTAGCATACTGACAAACACTGCCTGGTGCAGAGTGGCAACACCATTCTAGCAATTTAAAACAGCCGTAAATATCAGTTAACCTAATGAAAAACTGGGATTAATGTTGAATGGCCATAATAAGGCTCACACAACACTCTTGAGTTTCACTTCCACAACCTCAACAGTCTAGATTTTGCACAATCTAGCACTGTGGAGAGTCACTGTCGGTACAGATGTTTCTGTTCAAGTAAAAAAAAAAAAAAAAAAAAGGCTTACATAATGTGTGCACGTGTACAAAATGTCTAAGAAAATTCTATACCTGCAGTGTTAAATGTCCCAGCACAAAGGACCCCAAGGTCAAAGCTGTATGTGTGAAAAGTACAACTTATACTGGGTGTGTGTGTGTGTGTGTGCGTGTGATAGTGAACCATGTGACTCCACTCGAGAGACAGTGTGTGATAGTCATCAGACATTATTGCCCTCAACACTGCAGCTTGTGCTCTTCCACACACCTAATTGTTACCAGAGCAGGAATGCAGCGGAGGGCGTGCCCATTGTGTTGTGCACCAGTGTGAGAGCGGCTCTCGTTCAGGGCCGACTTTGCAACGCACATCACGTCACCAAACCATTTTAGCTTGCACTTCGTAAAGGGTTTAAAGCTTGACAATATTTCGAAGCGCCAACTTTTTATTTCAGAGTGAACTCTTGTGTTTACTGCATAAGCGGTGCTGCAGTCCATGGATTTGATGAGCCACGTGTACATCACATTGAGACACACTTTACAAAACAATACAATGCGATTTAACGCTTTGGCATTGCTGTGACTATTTTATAAAGATGGTCCCAGGAAAGGCATTGAGTCAGCTCTGCAGCACATTTGATTCAACGTGTGGTATCTGGGGTCGTACTGGATTGCGGTCTATTGAAAAGTGCTTCTAATATATTATGGCCTAATCTGTAATTTATGGAATTTGCGTTTTGTGGCTCCAGAGCATCTTCCTGTAAATAGATATATTGTGAAGGGAAATCTGCTCGTCCCTCACCATAGTAACAGGTGACGCAGCAGCCCTGGACCCCGCCCACGTTAAGGCTCCGCTGCCTAGCAACGCGTAAACGTTCGAGAGCAGAGACGAACAAACCCGCTTCCTGAAGCTACTTGGCTCGTTAGCTGTTTTTTGTTTGTTTCTTTCTTTGTTTGTTTGTTTGTTTGTTTGTTTTGTGTTTTTTTTGGTAACTTGGCTTTCTGACTTATCACACCAAATGCAATGTCCAAGGCAGGGCCAAGGAAAAAGGAGTCCTCCTCCAGCAAAGTCTCCTTGTCCGACCGACAGGCAGAGTGAGTTCGGTTCAGTGTTGGCAAGTAGTGTAAATTAACGGCGGCTGCAGTTAGCATTAACGTTAGCTTAATGTTAAAGTAACATTCATGAAGCTTGCTGAGATTATCAGAGGCACAACATCATACTCAAACTGTGAATGGTTTCCTTGTGTTGTGTACTGAAAACATACACATTATCTATCTATCTATCTATCTATCTATCTATCTATCTATCTATCTATCTATCTATCTATCTATCTATCTATCTATCTATCTATCTATCTATCTATCTATCTGTGTGTTGCAGTAAGTTAGAAGCCTAAAAGCCACTTGAGATGTACATAGTCACATAGGATTTTTGTGCTAATCCCCGGTCTGTGATCATCACGACTACAACAGCCAGCAAAATGAGCTACTATCAATTCCACTACGAGAGGGTAAACAAGAGATTTGGAGGGTTTACTCTAGACTAAATCTCTGCTTCCGAGTTTGCTAATTTTGTTGCTAAATATTGACAACAGGGAAGATGGGAACAAATGAAATCAATTGTGTCATCGTTACAGAGCAGCATCCCTGCTTGCCAGTTCTTCTGAGAGCCTAGGAGGTGTGTGGAGATGCAGATTCCCTATCTGGCCCGTGTGGAACGATGCAGAAGTCAGCAAGGAGAAATGGGAATCAAGTAAAGGAGCTGAGGATGGAAAGACAACCAAGAGTCCCAATGCTGTAAATCTGGACAGGAAAACATCTGAAATTTGAATAGATCATTTATTAATTTGCCATCAGCAACATAATCAGTGCACAGTATTGTAATATAATACAATGCAATGTACAATACACTTTGAAACTGTTGTTAAATCTGAAACTATGGTGTTTGTTTGTTGTGTCTGCAGCCATGTTTTGAGGATCCTGAGGGAAAAATTTCCCTGCCTCCATCTTTGAAAGTTCACTCCTGGAAACGCCCTACAGAGTTTATTGTCAACAAGGTAATTTCACGCTTGTATAAAAATGATATCGTTTGTAATGGAGCATTACATGCCAAATGTCTGCTTGTCCTAATTTGACAGTACTGATGCATGGCACTGTAAGTTGACATTATTGGTTTATACTTGGACTGTGTACATTTTGCAGCAGTTCAAATATATGTCAAGAATAACAAAATAAATAGGGTCCAGCATATGCGTCATACAGGTTTACACATATAAGGTCAAGCAAAATGACCAGTTTTAAGAAATTAATTGCTTCCTCTAACCTTTTTTGGTCATTTGTCTTTATTTACCATTTTGAAGACCAAAAGATCAATTATCATTATTATTGTTATTATTATTATTATTATTAATTACAGGAAGCCTCTTGCTTTTTGAATTAGTCCTTACCAAGTCACACACTGCCTTTTCACTCAAGATGTCAAAAGCATTTTGTTAATTTCATACAAGAGGAACACTGGGTAATCAGAAAAGCAGTCAGATGTGCAGATGAGGCAAAAGCTTGTCTGTGATATTCCCTCTAAATCAGACCTCATACTAGTCTGCATTTCTGAAAAGCGGTGTTGACTGAAATTCTTTAAAGTCTGGCTTCACTTCAAGTTACTTTAATGGTGGGAGAAAAGACCACCTCCCTAGACCCACTGTTGTTCTCTCTCACCATCATCTGACCTATTAATTCATTTTTAATTAGCAAAATGGTAGAGTCTATTAACTTGATAGTCAAATATTCATTACAGACACATTCAGGGAGTGTCATGGTAAGGTTAGACCAGTTTGGGCATTTGGATGAGTACGGAAAAATTAGATAGGTCACATATTCGTGTCCATTTTAAACGGGTTAAGTCTGACAGCTATATTCTGAAGTTGGTTTGCCTCTGTGTTATTATAATGAATGATTCTGATATGTGCAGATGCTACAACACAGTCTAAATATAAATTAAATTCCCCCCATCTTCTCAATACTCAGGTGAACGCATCAATCAGTGCCCACGATGAAAACAATGTTTTTTTTCTTTTAGGGTCCCAGCATTGTTGAAAATCAAGTGACGTTTGACCTAATCTCCCCCAATAATCATCTGATTTGCAGTGAGGTTAGTTTTCAAAGGTTTTCTACTTCACTAATTTAGGGCTCACCTACTAGTGAGCTCCTACTAGATGTCAGACAGGATGTCAGACAGGGTGATGTTTGACTGACAGAAATTAATTAGACTGGGGAAATGCAATGCCCTACTGATTTAGTGAATAATAGATCAGATAATTGATGATTCAGCCAATAGATTTATAGATCAGTTGGTAGTTATTAGACCCCTTATTACTTTTCTTTTTGTTCTCCATCTTCAATCAAGCTGATGAGGTGGATCATCAGTGAGATCTACATTGTTTGGACTGTGTGTAGCAGTACATCTACTGAACAAGAGGGTTGGAAACCTTGGGAGCACATCTACTCACTGTGTAAGGTGGTGAAAGGTCACATGCCACTCTACAACAACTACGGAAAATACTTGGTCAGGCTCTACTGGATGGTAAGCTGAACACAGACACATACATTAAAAAAATTAATTCAAGTCTATTTAGGACTTAGAGGACAACAAGATGGCTTTTTGGTCTGATCTTTGCACTTTATGAACATGCAAAAGATTTTAGAACGCTCAAAACTTCTGACATCCTTATAGACAAATTCATTTTATCACAACTCCTCTTTGTTAATCACGCTTTTTGGAGGCATGCTTGGGGCAATGGAAGACATGAAATCACATTGTATTGTTCAGCAGACCCCAAAGGATGGAGCAAATGGGGGGATGGGGATTGACTGCGAGTTGGAGTTGGAAAGGAATGAGAAAGCCTTATCCACTCAGAGCTCAAATCAATCAGTCTCACTGCTGTGCCAAAAGTGGCTGTGGCTTCATATATTGCCTGATGAATAGATAAGGCGTAACAGGAGCCAGCTGCTTCTCAGAGAGCAAGGCTCAAGTTGTGTATTGATGCCTTGTAAGTCTTATTAGAGTAGGCACTATCCTGGGGGGGCTTTTTGAAATAAATGTGACTCATATCAATTATTAAGGGTAAGAATTTTAAGGTTTTTGGCTCTAGATAAAGGTCATCATTGCACTGAGGTAAAGCTTGAAGTTACTGATCTGTGAGTGTCAGTATGTGTATAGTTTGCCATAGATCTCTGGGTAGTGGACACTACGTCATGTGTTTCAGGAAAGGGAACTTCTTCCTACATAACAATCTGGGTCAGTTAGAGAGTGAAAAAGATTCAGCTAAAAGTGATGGTGTTCTGTAACACTGTGACTCTTGCCTTGACAAACAAGCATGACACGGTTGTAGGCAGCAGTCCCGTGCCAACCAGAGCACACTAACAGATGGTTGTTGAGATGGCATTAAGCACCCAGCCCCCAACCCCCGTTCCCGTTTCCTTGCCTGTTTTAGCTCAGAGGCTACTCCATTTCTCCCAAGCTGGTCTCATCCTTTATTGTTCTTTACCAATCTTTTTTTCTATTTTCTCCTTCACACTGCTGTATATATCCATCCCATTCTCGTTCTGTCACCCTTTTTTTACCATCCTACAACTCAGTCTCTCTCTCCATTCCTCCTTTTCTTCCTTTCTCCTCTGAAGTGCCCTTTTGCACTGTATTTTACCCTGTCTGCGAACACATCAAGCTCTTCCTCGGGGCGATGGTTTAACAAAAAGTGGAAGCGATGGTTTAACAAAAAGTGGAAGAAATAGCCACCTGCAGTGTATATAGGATTGCACTGCTTGTGCACACTGCTCTCATAGATAAGGAAGAGGCACAGATGTGAAAAGTCAGTCAGGTTATCATTTGCTGATGCTGCTTTTGCTTACAAGCAGTGTTAAATTCCCCCAGACTGGTCAGTAGACAGACCAAATCCAAGACAGCATGTAAAGAGATCTGACATCACACAAGATGCAAAGATGCAAAGAAGAATAAAGTAGCTAAAGCGAGAAGAAATATTGAATAAGAATATGAAAGCCATAGATTAGTGATTTTGTGGTGATTTACACATTGGGTTTTTAAGAAAAATCCACTTTTGGTACTTCTTTTGAGGTTCAGAGTCATCAGAGACAAACCTGTAGCATACTTGGAAATTATTTTACATTAGCAGTAGTGTCTCAGTCATGGTCATGTCATGTTTGCTCCTCTTATTACTTTTACATGCAGTTGTCTCCCCACAACAGGGGACTGTTTTGGAAAGGAGATTCAGACAAGCTTCCTTGAACGTTAAACTCTTTTTTAGTCCAAAACGTTTAACTCAAGATATTCACTATTTATTGCAAATGGTTATGTAGTTAAATTTGGCAGAATAGGCTATTTTTTAGGGAACTTGCAAGGAATATGAGCAGCAATGAGAATTCTGTTGGGAAAACAAATTTCAAAATTCCTGTAATACAGATTCAGGGAAGCCTGTTGACATTAGATCCTAGCATAAGGAGGAGTTTGGGTGGAGGGATCTGTCTCAGCAGGCAATGTTGGCATGCATGTATCAGCAGAATAAAAGGGACAACTCTGACATTATAAAGGCAACTAATACACTTGTATGAATCTAACTGGATGTTACCAGTCAGGTGGTGGCTGACAAAGATAGCTGGATGATAAAGAGCATAGTTGAAACAGCTGATAGCTGATCAGCTGATGCCAGTGCTACTCCAGACCTCTGCTTTAACTCTTATTTCAGGCCTGAGAGGCTCACATTTGGAAATGGGAATGTACAGCAGCTGAAATATTAGTCTATGAATGGAGGACTGGACCTGAACTAGTCCTAACCAAGAAACAGCTGGGTACATGACTGTCTGTGAATAATAATTTATGATTTTTACATGTGGGTTGAATTATGGATTAAACAAATGAGTCATAACATCTCAATTAATAAGCTTCAGAGGTACAAGTAGGTGGACTGGATTTTTTTGTCTTTGGAAAGAGCCAGCTAGCTTTTTCCCCATTTCCACTCTTTATGCTATGTTAGCTGGCTGCTGGTTGTAGCTTCAAATGCAGCGTACAGACATGAGAGTGGTTCTGAGCTTCCCAACTCGTTGCAAGGAAGAGTAATCGTATTTTCCAAAATGAAACACTTTTGTTTTATTATGTTTTTCTCAATTGCTGTAGTCTGAGTAAAATTTAAAAAATAATATATAGAGGTAAGATAATTTCTCATGGTGCAATGATTGTTATACCACATCCTCACTCACTGTATCCTCCCTCCTTTCTTTCAGGGTTGTTGGAGGAAGATAACAGTAGATGACTGCATGCCATTTGATGAAGAAGATAACCTTCTCCTCCCTGTCTCCACCTGTCAGTCAGAATTGTGGCCAATGCTGTTGGCTAAAGCTCTCATTAAAGTGGCCAACACGAAGTGAGTTATCATACATTCCAACAGAACCTCTATAAGCATCTCAGCAGTGCCCCAAGGAGTTGGGAAACAGTTTTTATAGTCTTAAAGTAAGACGGCTTAAGAACAGACTCAGCCTTATTCAAAGTAAATACTCTTTACGTAGCCTGGCTCTAATAACACTACTATAAAAATACATGACACATTATGGGCACTAACCTTTTGTACTAACCCCTTAAACCCACCCTGCTAAGGTAGAGTAGCATATGTTTGATCTATCCATTTTCAAATTCCTTGTTTTAATATCATAATTCCCCAGTAGTACGGAATGCCATCACATCTGCATGAAATAAATGGAAGAAGGCCATTGAACCTTTAACGTGATTTTTTTAGACTCTTTTTTTGACCTTGCCTGATAGATGACATTAATAAAACCCACAGAGATTCATATTAATATCTAGTCAAAATCACAGTGTTTCTAAAGATACCAGATGTCTCATGAGGAAATGTAAAATCATATAATTAATACATCTAGAACTTTTCCCTTTCAAGTAATGGTACATTTGTGAAGAATGGAATATACCAAGGGAAAATCACAGTTCAGGAAATTAATTCTAAGTTTACATATATACACATGGTACCTAGATTTGTGGAAGCAAAGTGAACTGAACAAATAAAAGGTCACACATATACACATGAACCCCCAAAGAGTGCCTTTTGTGGTCTTGGCCAAACCCTCTTCTGACCTAATTACTGCCTTGGGCTGAGTGGAATTTGGTGACAGACAGGCAGTGTATGGCTCTGTGATGAGGCAATATGGCATGTGTAAAGGTGGCTGTTGCACTGTCAAAAAAAGGTCGAGATATAAATGTTTTATCCAGGACAAGAAACAAAGAAGCTTCTCTCCTGGTGAATCATTTATAGGACATAGTGAAAGTTTTTTTTTACTGAACCAGGACCAAACTTTGCCCAGGTGTCTGCTAGGGGTCTTCAGGAAATCAGTAGCCTTTTTTAATTTAAAAAAAAGCTCAATTTGAGAGGTCCTTCACTTTGGTGCTAAGTAGCTTTTATAATGCTTATGGACTGTAATATTGTTGACGGAGTTGTATTGATTTCACTTCCATGGATATCATGACTATGGAGTGGATAGGTTGGCCACAAAATCCCAAGAGGGCCTGCAGCCATCTGTTTCAATTGGAAATTGGGGGTGAAGGATGCACACTCACACTCCTCAAACTCAGTTAAGAGCTTTATAAGATTCCCCGAAAAGGCAAATTTCAAAACATGAAACACAAGCTGAGCATGTATTGTTTAAATTCATTTACACAGAATATAGAAGAAATTCAAGCCAGTTAAGGCAAATATAAAGTTTTATTGACATGGTGACCCATATTAGGTTTGATGCTTCGTTAGATGACCAGTTTGAGGATCAATTTTAACATTCAGTGTTTACTATTTGTCTGTTAAAATTTTAATCACTAACACTAATATTTTTCTAAAAATGGCAGAGTTCATTATGTCTGTTAACTTTATTGTTTCCACTTTTGTCATTTCTAAACATGATGTTAATAAAGAAAGGAAACAGTCCATCAAAATTTTTGAAAAAAGAAAGTGACATTTATTTTTGTTGTCAGTTGCTTAGCATAACATTCTCATGTGTTAAACCTCTTGAATGCCAAGCATATTGTGCATTCAATTTACCATATTGAAACTATGACCTAAAAAGTGCCAGCACCAGTGTGGATGGTTGAAATGAAGTGTCTAGTTTGTTGCATTTGTCTTTTTTCTTACCAACAGTTGCAGTTGTTTTAATCATTTTCTCATTTTTGTTTTTCAGTGTTGTGTCAAACGTCTATGGGGAGATGGGTGAGTTCACATTTATCCACACCCTCACTGGATGGATCCCAGAAATCAGGCCTGTAAAGTAAGACCCACATGCGTCGACTCCACTACTCTGTCTCCGTCTTCTTCATCTCCTTTGTCTTTAGTTATATGTCCTAAAATGTTATACATGTGTGGCCCTCTTCATTGTAACTTTTATTGTGGGTTTGACATTCTCTTCCTTTGCTTTTCATTTCTCCTTTACAAAAAAACAAAAAGTGAGAATCAAATAAATTATCTAGTCTCTAGTAGTTTATCACAATAAGCTGAGGGCACTACATCACACAGTCTTTCAATGTGTGCATTTTTAAACAATATACTGGAGCAAAATCACAATGAAAAGTATATTTGTCTACAGCAGTATGGAAAGTCACATTTGGGGAGAAAATGACTCAGGCCTAAAATGTAAAAGCGGAGATATATAATAAAGATAGAGGAGAGGCAGCGTGCAGTGAAGAATCTCCGCTTGTCTCTGATGGAACTTTACTGGGGCAATAGTGTTTTGGAGTCGAGCTGGAGAAAGTTATTCTCTCCAGCTCAGCAGGTTAGCTGCTGTTAGTTAGATGCCTGGGGAGTCTATATGTACAGGCTGTTAGTTAGATACCTGGGGACGCTACATGTACAGGCATTGAGCGTGACTGTGTTTGAGATTGATTTGTGACACACATGTATACAGTCCTATGTGCACGTACCCACAAACACACCCTTTCACACCCAGTGTTTTGTTCTACTACTGTAATACCATAAAAAGAGCAAATCTAGCAATTTTTGTCTGAAAAAAGTGTATAATTTTCTGCTTATGATCTTTGTAGATGTGATTTTTTTGCATTCTTACCAGCATAATATTCATTGCTAATGACAGCTGGTTGGCATAAGAGATCAGGGGATCTTCAAAACCCTGACTGAAACTTAGAATAATCACAGAGAAGCCATTATTGCAATCAAGAATACAAGATCCAAAGTTATACATTCAAAATATTTGTGTGATTTTGGAGTTTTCTCAGCCTTCCCTTGGAGGCTACTGAAAAAGGGGGAGTACATGATATAATTCAAGCCAGATTTTAACCAGTGGGCAGGAGAAAGAGCTGGCAGTGACTTACGTAGACAAAAACCTCAGTGGCAATGTTTATCACAGATTTGCAAATGTCCTACCAAGAAAATGACATGACCAGGCTGAAAAAGTGTTCCTTTAAATGAATGTTCAAATGATGTCCTTGAAATAAGATAGCATGACTCTCTTCTTTTCACCTGCTAATCACATATAAAGATGATATTCACTGTGTCTGCTATACAAAGATTGTTGCCTGGTATCACCACTGTCAGTGTGAATGTACTGAGATGGCCCATAAATTTTGGAAAGTATGGAGGTTAGGAGCCAACTGCTAGATACTGTTTTGCTCCAACTTCATATGTCACTAGTTTCGTCATTATTTTGTGTTATGTCTATGAGGTTCAGAAAAAAAACAAACGTATATCTAAAGTACTATTTAATATAGAGAGAACGCTGTGATGATACTTTATTTTCAAGAGAGGGAGAAATACTGATATAAATGCTGCAGCCCAATGTATTGCAAATAGATGGACAATGCAGGAACAGGAAAAAATACTGTCCAGAAATGGTTCACTTCATCTGGTACCGAAGCAAACATGGTGTTGCAGGAGTTTTAAGCTAAACAATAGACTTGAGACCTTGACATCAGCACTCATCTGCTCAGATAACAATTGAGTTTTTGCACTGGACAAGTTGGATTCACAAGAAAAAAAATCCACATAAAAACAGCTTAATGATGCTATCAGTTATAAACTGAAATATAATTAAGAATATTGTGAAATTTAAGAACTGTAACCTATAACCAGTCATATTCTCTTTAATCTCCTCTCAGGTCTGTGTACCTGGGAAAAATCTGGGATTTTTTACAGGATACCATTCCTATTTTTACACACGATGAGAGTTTGCGAGAAACAAAGCTTCAAACTGTAGATCCAACAGCAGGAAGAAATTCCAGCCTGAATGACGGCGAGAGCCAGCTGCCAGAGCAAGACAAAAGTAATGGCCCGAACTTTGCCACAGTCAGGCACCCACGCATACACACACAACCACACATACACAGAAAGAGACACAATTACACACACATGCTTACATCTTAATTACACACTCTGCTTGCACATGTAATTGAGTGAGTCAATTAAATCATTGAATCAATCATCCATTAGATTGTGATCATTTCAATGCATAGAATACTTAAATTGCTTAGTTTATCTATCTATAGATATAGATATAGATATAGATAGATAGATATAAAAAATGTGTGTTTTGGCCTTTCCTACATTTGACTACATTGAACCCAAAAAGTTAAACTGTCTTAGGACGAGAATTTGCTTTCGGTTGGGGCTAGGGTGAGGACAGGTCCCCTAGAAAGGATTGCAAGTCAATGTAATGTCCCCAGAAGTGCACAAGGTCAATATTTGTGTGCCTGTGCGTGTGTGTGTGTGTGTGTGTGTGTGTGTGTGTGTGTTTGCGTGTCTGTGTCTGTGTGTGTCAGTGTGTCTGTGTGTATCTGTGTGTGTGTATTATATATTAGTATATATGTATGCCCATGCACAGTGTATGTGAATCTCTGTTTTGCTCCCTCTGCATCCATAATTCAAGTACTATAGAGCATGACAATTAATATTTTATTGTCCCACAGAAACCCGCTCTTATCAATGATTCCATTTTCTTACAGCAGTAATAACCCTTAAATTTTTTCAGCATACATAGTATTGCCCCGGTGATTTACTTTAGGACAGGAGAGACTCCAGTCCTTAAGTCACTATCATTCCATACTGCAAAATACCTCAGTTTCTGAGCCCTGGCATCAGTCAACCAATGTTCTGCTGTCTCTTTCCTGTCGTTTCAAGCAACACTTACTGTTTTCCCAAGCTCATATATTATGAAGTGCAGGGAGGGTTAATGTGTGTATGGTGGACTATAAATAAACCAGCAGAGGGAGCAGTGGCAGGGTGAATTATTTGTTGTTTCCACAGGGCAGAAGAGCCTCCCAAGTCAATAGTGGATATCTGATGAAGGTGGAATTGAAACATGTCCTCAGAAAAGAGTAGGTGGCTTGGAGTTATCTCAGGTCATTGAGGTAGAGAGATAAGTATAAAGAGAAAAATTGATTTGAAGCAGAACTTGTTAAAGAAAAACAAATTTTGAATTAACATCATCATGCTAATCATACTTGGCATTGTACAGAATATAATTTATTGTACAGTGACCCAAAGGAAATAATATGAAAGGTTTCCTCTTTTATAATAATTAGTATGGTATTCTAAGTATTATAACAATCAAAAATACAGCATGACATTTTGTCATGATTAGGCAACAGAATGAATTAAAAATCCTTCGGTCATATTCCCCCACCTGCCCTTTCTGATAGTAATCTGTCTGTTGGTCTCACCTTCAATCCCAATTGTTTACAATAAGGTTATGTATTAACATAATGTACTGGCATGCAAGCATAAAATGGTATAAGTCCACACAAGAGATTAGTGCTTGCAGGAGATGCATTGTATGGTGTTTACACACACACATACACACACAATCCAACACAAAAAACTGCACATATTCTTTCTCTCTTACTGTTCCTATGCTCATGGTTATATTCCACTGAAATGTGTAAATCGAAATGCATAAATCACTATGCAGTGTGAGAAACATTTCTCTTTTCAATTCTTAATGTGTAACCTTTATATTAGTCTAGCATTGCTCCCATCTCTCTTCACCATGGTCCTTCAAATTGATTTTCCATGTCTCCCGGCCCATGTGCTACTTATACAATATACTCTAAGATGTGCTATTGGGGGCAGGGCCATCCAAAGATAACCTAGATACTCTCCTGTTGCCTTATTTATACCTGTGACGGCCAGTGCTGGCCGTCACAGACAAGATACTCGGTAAGGTGTCAGTCACACAATATGGTATATACATGTTTGTCCATGTAGCTGTGTTGGTTTATGTGAGTTTGCATATACCTGCTGGGTTTACTTATGTTTATGATAATTAGATTACCTAATTAAATAAAGGCCTTCCTTCTGTGTGTTTCTCAGTTACCCCCGAGATAGTTGTGTGTGCCAGCTACTACCCTTTTCAGCCACATAACAATTCCTTTGGGTTTGGTCAAATGGTACGTCTTTTTACTACTGTTCCTCTCGTGATTGCCAGATATACCTGCTTGCTCATTCATGTATCACTGTTACATGATGGATCTGCATCCGTGAAAACGATAGATTGCAGTTAGATCTTCAATACTGATATGGAAGCAGTACAGAGATCCACATTATAATGCAAATTTTACATTGTCGAGGTACAATCTGTCTAGAATGTCTACATAAGCATTTCAAAGAAAAATAGAACAGCCTCAACTCTGATTCGAAACCTATCAATCACTTAAGTAGTACAAATGACACTTTATTGTTCATTTTTGTTTTACCCCAGGTGGAAAAAAAAATAAAATATACATACAGAATATAGATAGTTTTGTCTTATTTTATAGCCCTCTACATAATTAGGATTTCATCCTGAATCCTAAAATATATCAATGAGTTTCAATACTTTTTAAAAATACTTCCTGTCTTGTCACTCAGGCCCCATAGTAGCAGTGGGTGGCAGAGATGAAACATAAAAGTGCTTGTGATCTGGGGGCATGTGTTGTTCTATTTGGATGCCTCGCCTCAGAAGGCTTTACTTGTTTTATTATTTACAACCATGCTAAACCTAATTGGTGGACAGTTTCCAGGATTTCCCTCTGTTGGAGGTGCTAGTTGACCGCCACACTCTGATCTGGGATCAAAACCCCCCTGTTACAGATTGAACCGATTCACGGGTAGAGTTGGTTACAAGAGACAATTAATCTCAGTGTAGGAGAACAAGTTTTAAACTGCTTTTTAAAATATTTTTTGTGCATGCTCAACAGTGAGTACTGCATGTGTGTTTATTTCTGTGTATTTGTCTATATCCTTGGTCACAGGCTGATTCCTCAGAGTTCCTGCGTCTGTACAGTCTTTCGTTTATGTACAGTCACATTGCCCTGTTGACCAGAACCAGGGCTTGCCAGCTGAAGGCACCACCCAAACCAGTACCTGTTCCCCGATGGAAACTCATCCGCCAGCGCAAGGAGATTGTGGTCACTGATGAACCGCCGAGTGAGTGAGATACAGTGAATGAAGCAGAAAATAAAAAATGTTAAAAATAACTTTGGAAAAAAAGGTGATGTAGGGTAAAAAAAAAAGGATTTGGCAGGGGAGGATATCAAACAAATTGAAGAGCACAAATCATGTGATAGAGTAGGAGAATGTCATAAATAAATATGACTAGAAAGGAATGCAAGTGTTAATCCAGGAGATGTAGAACCTACAGTATCGAGGGCATACAGTACCACATCCAGAAATGAAAATAGGAAGGTACGTAGAATATTTGTGTATTGTAAATGCGTGCTGGTTCGGGCTTATCTGACATCAGCTGATCTGTCACTGAAAAGCAGTAGATGCAGTAAAGAGTTAAACTGTGAAAAAGAGCTAGCATGATATTTGAGAGTTTCTTTCTTTTCTCTTTTTGCAGAGCTCCCTTTTTCAAAACCAGAGCGGTTCATTGAGGTTGCCAGCCCTTTTCTATCCTATCATGTCAGGAGCGACACTGGCTCAGTCCCAGAACTGTGTGTATACTGAAATGAGATGTATCTTTTTCTGCCTTCCATTTCTTCTGCTCATTTAGCTGTTAGATAACCTTTGTTCTGATCTCCCCTGTGGAGGAAAGATAGCAAAAAACAAGCTTCCAAATGATGATCAGTAAAGGACATTAGCATTATGACATTACTGTTTTTTCCTTTTTACTATCTTCTTTCTGTAAATCCCATTTTTCCCTGTAACAGGGAAATGACAGATAGCCAGCTGACAATTTCAAACTATATGGGCATTTTTATTCATATACAATGGTTTGTTCCCACTTTATTATTACTATACTAACTGAAAGATATGTTTGCCAACATTCTTAGGCTAAAACACCACAATTTCAAACCATAGTGAAAGTGAAAGCAGTGTTATGGTAGAAATGCTGTTCTGGTGTTTGATGTCTATAATGTGACGTGTATGACTCATTTGAAGATGATATGATGTATTGCCTCTAAATATGTTACCATGAGATGAAGTAGGTGTATGGCATGATGATATGATTCATGTACTGTGTGTGCACAGAGCATGAATATGTGTCTTTGTTTGTCAGCAGGGCTGAGCAGAGTGCTCAGAGGAAACATTTGTATGGATCCCCTCTGGTGTCCATTGCTGAGAGAGAGGAGACTGAATGCCGGGAAGGCCTTGAGCCTGATGCAGCCGAACACACCACTAACTCACCAAACAGCACTGACAAAATAAAGGTACACTGAATTACTGAATTACTGTCTGCTGGGCACAATGTTAATTCATACATTCAGCATGTGTATATCTAGCATTTTGCAGCATTACGTTGTTTAATATAGAATCTTAACTCATTGTGGTAACTCTGAGCCAATTATTTGATAGCTATTAGGATCTGTGGAATCCATGGTATTGCTATTTTCCAAAAACTAGTAGTAGTGGCTGCCTACAAAATTTTGTTCCCTCTTATTATTTCCTTGCTTCATTTTTTTCTGCCTTTAAATATGTAGTTTAAGGCTCATCAGAGTAGCTCTGTGTGTCAGTGACAACAAAGCTGCCATCCCCCAGTCTCAAAGTCACTTCTGTTGTCTCCCAGCCAGGCCACAACTGACCAGGGGCACATCTGCACTAAAGAGAGAACCAGTGACAGAAGGGAAATGAGGGGGCCGGGGTTCAGTGCAGCAGCAGAGAGAGACAGAGCCAAGGATAGAAACAAAGATAGAGAGGAATGGGGGGGGGTGAAAAATGGAAAGAAAGTGACAGTTGGACAGGGAGAGATGAAAGCAGAGCAAGAAACAGGGAGGTATGGGAAAAGAGAATCTCTGGTGTGTGGTGGTGGTGAATGGGGCGCGTGGGTTCCATACAGGGAGAGGTCGTGTACAGCACTGATGAAAAAAGCAGTGCAATTAGATGGTGAGCCATCAGTGTCTGCATCTCCTGGGGGGTTCATTATTACACTTCACTCCTAGCATACAGAGAAAAAATAGAGTTCATATTAATCGCCCTCTTGTGTAACTGTGACCAGTTATAGAGCTGTTAGGCTAGGGCTGTATGGATATGCTAATTTGATGTGTCGTTTGATGTGTGTGCACACGCACTAATGTGGATTAGTTTGTGTATTTGTCATATGTGTGCCACACTTACACTGAATATGTGTTCCTGTTCTTTGCAAGCACGTGGTGGGTCACATGTTGAGGTGACTGTACATCAAGTGAGAAGGGTTTTTTGCTGTTTCGTCCCCTCCCTCCGTTTCTGTCAATGCTGGCTAACAAACTAAACCTCTCTGCCTAGCACCTAGAATAGAAAAAGATGGTGTCACATGATTTCGCTAATACCCTTACTGGCCTACTCACTCAACTTTATGTGGGTTAAAGCATTAGACCCTGGAGTAAGTGTGCAGTTTTAACCACTAATATGCTTGGAATGTGGTCAATCATTAAATCACTAAAGCTCTTCCATAGTTTCAGTTTACTTCTGCCAGAGAACTGCACTTCCCAAAGTTCAGTTTGGGATGTGAGATCAATGTATCAATCTATGACTGTGATTTCTAAAAGCAGCAGTGGACAATTCCAGGTGCCTTTTGTGTAAGACCTATCACTCTCAGTGTCTTCTTACTGTATGCAGGTAGGTCAAGCAATCTAATAGAATGGTAACTGGGTAACTGGGTGGACAAGACATACCAGGCTGTAGAATCTTACTCAAACCTGTATGCATTCTTGTGAGAAAACACATACACACACACACACACACACACACACACACAAGCATTCATACATCCTTATTGCAGGAAAGTGTTGCTATAGTGTTGGAGAGGAGGTCAAGTGTGCTTCCCAATCACAGTGCCTCTTTCCATCTGTCTGGGTCTCTGGGTACTTCACTTATTTAAATAAATGGTGACTCACACAAACACACACACACAGACACAAACACACACACACACATACTCACTCTGACTCATAAGACAGTCTTTAGTGGGGTTGCTTTGAAGTTACATGACACAAAGCCATAATTCTTATTCAGAGCGGAGTAAACTGTTGGACATTTACCAGGATTTTTCCTCAAAGGAGCATTGTTTGAAAAAAACAAACAAACTTCACATTAAGGGGTCTGGAGGAAAGTTCACCTAGTTGATACAGGTGTACCATACTCCTTGCACCTAAATCCAGCTTTGTTGTCAAAGCAGTAGTAATGTGCTTTTCCAGACCACATCATGTCCTGCCTTGCTTAGACAGAAGTATATGCTATTTGAAGGATTTGATAATGACTCATTAGCTATATTTCGTTATTGTGTTGGGCAGACGAGCATGAAATCAGAGCTGTTGAGTAATTCCCCTCTAAGAGAAATAACATGCTAAACAACATAATAACCCCTCATCTGTCACTGACAGTCGAAGTAAATTAGAGCTGGTATTCCCTGGTGGTGTTTTTAGCAGGGGAGGAGCAGCCCTTGTCACATTAAACCGTGTCTCGTGTCCTGTGGTGTTCAGTGAGAATGGTGCAACAGCACAGCTGGCATGAAATCACTAGAGGGTGAAGGCGAATCTCTGGCAGTGTTACTCTATCAGCAACTCCCTGCTCATGCCTCTCTCGCTTTCTCTCTTTTTCTCTCTCTCTGTCCCTCTAGGTTACTGCAAAGGACAGAAAGAAGGACACTGAGGACATCTCCAGTGGTAAAAGCTGTTCCTTTGCAAAGCTAGGCCCCTCGTTCATGTTGAAAGTATTATTTACACCTTGTCTGTACACAAGATCGCCCTCCCGAGGTCACTATGAGGCCACTAGGATGGGCAGATGCAGATTAATTCTTGTTTAATTGAAATGATGAATGTAGTGAAGGTCTGTATTATTGGTTCACTTGAACAGATTCTGTGCAGCATTGTCCAATTAATGTTAATAAGCAGGATTTGCATCTCTTGCCTCCCCTCCCTCCATCTTTCTCTGCATGACTCTATTGGTTGGACAAGACACTTTGAAGAAGGACTGAAATTATGCCTTATGACAAACAGTCAATTCTCTGCCTTCTCTCTGCCCCCGTTTTAGTTGCTTAGTAACACCTGCAGTTTGAGTGCGCAGACCACCATTGCTCAGCAGCAGAGACACGGGCCCTTGCCACCTCAGCCCTCTGATCAGACACCTGCTTTGAGTAGAGCCCGGGGCAGTGCAACTGTGTGTATGCATGTGTGTGTACACGTGTGTTTTTTGGGTGGAGAGTGAGTCTATGTGCATATATCTATGACTCTGCTCCGAATGCATTGAGATAAAGTGAGTTAGTGCGTGGGAGTATGGATGTGCATGTGTGCTTACACTATGCCATTATGTGGGAGTTTGGCCAATTCGACTCACTGTGTTTAAGATAATAATTTGAGAGCAGGATAACTTGCTATGAGTCACAAGAGGAAAGGCATTTTGTTACTCGCAGCATTTTTAAATGGGGGATTTCAGAGGCAATTTCTATATCCATATGGTATTAAGTGTGGCATGAAAAGCACCAGTCGAGTCAGATGCTTTTCAGCTTGATAAGGGCATGTTTTTCCTCTATTGAGATGCTGCAGATTTGTATTAGCAATAATGAATAATCTTAAATTAAGTATTAAGCTTTATAATCTCTAGAATGGCCCAATACTGCAACGGAGGAGCCTGTGGCTGAGGAGCTCTCAGCTCCCATCAAATCCGTCCTGAAAGAGACGTGGATGGATCTGGACGACTTTGCTAAATGCTTTCAGTGAGACACAAAGAGACACACATATGTACTTATGCACTGTGAACATGCTTTACCAGTAGATAGAACAACAAAAAAGACAGTCATGAAAATGGGATAGTTGAGATGACTAAAAATTATGTGATCTAAACTAACTGCTTTATTAACCAACTGCAAAAATAACTGCCATTTATTTGTGTTTTTCTTCCAGGACTTTGTTTGTGTTCCATAAATCACAGATCTACCCACATCATATCCACAAATCTCATTTTAAGGTAGTATGTATCAAAAATTTGTCCAATCATTAATATACCCATGATCAGTGTCCTCAAGTACTGATTCTTTTAATGCTTTCTATTTATTTTCCAATATTATTCCATGTGTTTGTACCTTGATGTGTTAATGCTGTTTGTATTTGATACATAACTGTTAACATAGCTGTTGTCTGCAGGGCACCGTCTTGTCTAAAACTGCGACAGGTAGCAACTGCGCTGGATCGTCCACACACTCACTTACCACTGGATCCCTCCCTGTGACATCTGCTGTAGCAAGCCCTGAAGTAGACACTTGCAAAGACACAGAAAAACATGGACACACATTACACACAAGCACATAATTTGCTATGTGTCACCCTGTCTAACCTTTTACATGGTACTGACTAATGATAGCTTAGTTTAGATTGTTTCTGTCAAACTGCTACAGTACTTCCAAGGTCATGATTGGGCCTTCACGCTTAGATCTAGCAAACTTTAGGTCAAATGACCTAATATACAGTGGTAGTGTTTTTTCAGAACTTGGAAGCAACAACAGTATAAGCACAGATTATTCGTCTGAGAACCAAAGGGGATGAATTAGTTTTTTAGGGGTCAAAGGGTCACAGATATACAGTGATTGCAAGCTGTGCACAGCTATGTAATGAGGAGTTCCAAGAAACTTCTAAATTTAACCATGGTCTGATTCACTGAGGCCAAAGCAGCAGAGACTTAGCCAGATTTGAGAGAAGCAGTGCTTTTGCTGTCTTCTGAAGCGATTCTGTCAAGTTCTCAAAGGAAACTGCCTGTTCATATCACATGCATCACATATACACTCCTCTGAAAGTGACAGAGTGCATCTGTGAAGCCTGTTTTTGTGTTTGCATTTCTGTGTCTATAGAGTGCTGATTCTGCTTGTCACTCTGCACATGTATTGACTCTCTGCCTCTGCTCTTGTTCTCTATTTGTCTTTTTCTGCCTGTCTCTCTGTCCCCTGGTTTGTCTTTCTCTCTGTCTTTCATTTGGTTGCTTTTTTCTTATATCACTAATTATACCGTCTTGGCCTCTCTTATGCAGGCACTACCTCAATGCTACTTTAGCTCACTCTGCTCTTTTCTATCTCATCTTGTTTCCTCCACTTGTTTCCTTCTTTTCCCGACCTCTGTAATTTTCTCCAGATTCTCCTCTGGACATCTTTTCTCCATCATCCCCTCCCTAAGGCTCTCTGCTCTTTCTTTCTTTTACTTTTTGTGTTCCTTGTCTGCTTTTGTACTGATAACTAAGCCCAGTATATATGTGTTTGTGTGTGTGTGTGTGTGTGTGTGTGTGTGTGTGTGTGTGTGTGTGTGTGTGTGTGTGTGTGTGTGTGTGTGTGTGTGTGTGTGTTTTCTCACCAAGTGTCTGGAGGTGAGAGGCACTCACTACCTGTGTGTGGACAGCCTGCAAGCTTCCCAGATCCTTATCAGCTTCTCTGCTCTGCTTCTCTGGGGAGATACAGCTGAGGAGAGTAAGGATTTATCTACTCACACGCACACACACACACACACACACACACACACACACACACACAACACACACACACACACAGATACTCAAAGGATTGTCCAGGTAGTCTAAGGAGCTTGACACAGTTTTTCAATAGCAATTATAACACTTTCCCTCAGCAGAACAAACCACAAACCATATTTACATCATAACCTTTTTTGGAATATATAGTATATGTAAGTAATGATAAAAAAAACTGTAGGAATTATGAACGTGACCTACTGTGTTTGTAATATTTGATTATAGTGCATGATCAATACACCTTTTCACTCCCCTCTATAACACTGCTTAGAAAAGGAAACGTCAGCAGCGTGTAGATCTGCAGTTCTTATCGCCCAGCCACACTCCTGGAAGAGTCTGCAGTCTCACCTGCCTGTTCTCACCATCAAGACCTACTCTTCCAAGGCAGCCATGCTTAACTTACCTCCAGGGTAGGACTGTTCAATCAAGTAGTGTTCCTACATAGGCCATCATGACAGAGAATATTGAGAACTATACTGTATTGATTAAAACTAAAAGCTTAGATCAAGGTTACTGAGACATCACAAAGAGAAGACACATGTCTGTGATCTACAGTAATTATGTTCTAAGACTCTGTAAAGTAGATCTATGTTTATTAAGATCCCCATTGGCTACTATGACAGTTATATGTCCTATATATAGCATGCTAATCCATACTTAATAATATTGTAGTAGTTTTGATTTGTATCTTGTATAAGGGGTGTCTTGTGTTTTTGCATCTTGATGCTACCACACAATGCTATTAAATATTGTACAATGTATCTGGCATAGGCTTTAGACTTGTGACCAGTCTAGTCTTATCAGAGGTTTACTGACTTATTCTCAATATCTCATCTCATCAAAATCTCAATTTTATAATGCTCATAAATTTAGGTAATTTTTTTGGATATACTTATGTAAAGAGAATGTTATCCTCTCTAATTTCTTGCAAATTTCCACATTCACACCTCCATCTAATAACTGCAATCACCTGGAGTTTTAATTCCCACAATGAGAACATGTCACAAAAATGTACACACTTTTGCTCAGCACCTTTGAGAGCTTTTGAAGGAAGAAAGAGATGTATAAGCATTTAAATGTTGTTGTTTTTTTGCAGCAATAAGGAGATCTACTAAAAGCTATCATAAAGTTAGCAGAATGCATCTGCCTACCTCAGATGCACTGAAAAGGAGTAAAAAGCATCTGTCCTCATCTCTATTAATGGGTGCTACTTGGCCTAGAAGCAGAGGGCCTAGTTTCAAAGGGTCAGGTGCAGGTATGCAGCAGTGCAATTACCACTGAGCCATAATCACACACGTAGGACTCAACTTACCATGCCCATATGCCCCATAGTACACTCTCTCCAAGAGATAATGGCTGATCTGTGTGTGCTGTTGGGCAGCAATCATTTTTAAAACACTTCTGCTCTTTTTCTTTGTCCTCGTCAGCCCGTCTGTATGTGTTACACTATTTGTGCTGTTTTCATATTTATAATTTGAACATATTTTCCTATGCTAATCTTTTAGTTTTGAAGGGATTTTTGTCTTACCTCCTTTGTAATCCCCCTTTCTGTTCCCCCCCTCCATATCTCTTTTCTTACTTTCTTCTCTCTTCCACCCTGAGCTCCTCCTCATCTTTATTTCTCTCTCCCATTCCTTTCCCTTTTGTATAGTCTCCTATTCTACAGTTCTAGCCCAGCTCTGCCTCAGCAATCATCCATCTAGTTAGACTGTGATGGCTCAATTATGTAAAGCTAATGGGGCCAAGCAAGTGGGGGTTCCACTCTCTCATGTCTGGCCAGGCCTTGTGAACTGAGCTTGGCACTTGGCATAGAGGACATTAGGCCGCAATTCTTCTGACTGTTTGACCCACTCACTATTACTTGAGGAAACATAGTTCTGCTACTAAAACTAGAGAGGGATTTTAATCACTGGAATGCACTGTTGTTTCATGCATTTGTCATCTGGATGTACAGCTACAATTACCGAAACTGGAGCAACAGGGTGGTGGGTTTAGGGATATCTGCATACTTCTTACAATTCATTTCTTTTATTTTTAGTAGCCTAACACTAAAACTACCGATTGAGTGGTTACAACAGAGGACACTTTGACAAAGAGTTGTGACTAGACTTTTGAGTCTTTTTAAACGGTCACATACCAAAAGTATTGCAAACGACAGTTTTTATTACTAATTAGCAGTGTGCAGTTTGATGGATTATGTGTGCCTGTTTTCAAAATGCTCTTTTTTTCTCTCTATCCCTATCAGGCGTCATGTGTTGTCCTTCCACACAAAGGCAGCACTTGGATACCACATCCACCTGTGCAGCAAGACACCTTTCATCTTCGGTGATGAAGAAACCATAATGTCACAGCTTACAAAGGTGACCAAGGCTTGTAGTTATCAGTTGACAATGATTGTAATTCCATTAGACACTGAAGTCTTTGTGAATTTAAGGGATTATTTTAGTTTTTTTGGAGTAACAACTGCTGAACAACAATTTATTTTATTTTATTTATCTGTGGATGCAATTTTTCAGCTGAGATGTCCACCACAGTCAAAGGAGAATTTCATAACTTATACCCTGTTGCCCATTTTTGGGGTCTAAACACACACAGTCGTATCAACAAATACAGGTATATTCCATACTATCCTTTCTGCTCTTTTCTGACACTTACTGCTACTAGAGATAGTGTCTTGAAAAGGTTTGGGCACCCCTGGCCAAATTTTCAGTGCAGTGAATAGTTAAGTGAGTAAAAGATGACCTGATTTCCAAAAGGTAGTGCTAAAGATGACATATTTCTTTAATAATTTTAACAACTTTCATCCATCTTTACATCTTTTAAAGTTTTAAAGTAACAAAAAAGGGCCCAAAATAAAAATTTGGGTGCCCTACATGGTTAGTACCTTTGTCAAGTATCACAGCTTGTAAAGGGATTTGGGGGAATTCTTAATGCAAAAGGCTTCTAGTTCTGTGAGATTCTTGTGCTGTCTTGCACGTACTGCTCTTTTCAGGTCTATTCGCAGATTTTCGTTGATAGTCAGATTGTCAGGGCCATCGCAAAACCTTCGGTTTTCACCTCTTGAGGCAGTCCATTGTGGACTTTGAGTGTTTAAGGTCATTACCGTGTTGTAGAAGCCATCCTCTTTTCATCTTTGGGTTTTTTAAAGACAGTTGGATGTTTGCTCCCTGGATTTACTGGTATTTAATTGAACAAATCTTCCCTCTGCTAGTGAAATGTTTCCCGTGCCACTGACTTAAACAATAGCCCAAAGCGGATTGATCCACCTCTGTGTTTAAAAGTTGGAGAGGTGTTCTCTTCATGACTCTCTGCACCCTCATTTCTCCAAACATACCTTTGCTCATTGTGGCCAAAAAGTTCTATTTTAACTTCATTAGTCCACGGGACTTGTTTCCAAAATGCATCAGGTATGTTTAGATGTTCCTATGCAAAATTCTTACATTAAAATTTGTTGTGAGGACACAGGAAAAGTTTTCTTCTGATGACTCTTCCATGAAAGTCATATTTGTGCAGGTGTTTCTGCACAGTAGAGCAGTGCTCCAAGACTCCAGAGTCTGCTTAATCTTCCTGAAGGTCTTTTGCAGTTTAACAGGACAGCAATCCTACAAGCAGCTCTGTTAGAGAGTTTTCTTGGTCTTCCAGACCTCAGCTTGACCTCCACATTTCCCGTTCACTGCCATTTCTAGATTAAATTACAAACTGAGGAAATGGCTACCTAAAAATACTTTTCTATCTTCTTATAGCCTTCTCCTACTTTGTGGCCATCAAATATTTAATTTGTCAGAGAACTAGGCAGCTTCTTGGAGGAGCCCATAAGCGTTTTATTGTTGGGACAAGGTTTGATGAGTCAGAGTATTTATAAAGCTTTGAAATTTGCATCATCTGGCCTTTCCTAACAGTGACTGTTAACAAGCCTTAGCCCTAACAGGCTGATTAGGGTCTGAGACCTTGGTAAAAGTTGTCTGAGAGCCCAAACTTTTGTATGGTGCTCCTTTCCTTTTTTCACTTTAAAACAAATACAATACCATAATCTTGCTTGAAATGTTGAAAAAAATGTTTCATCATTAACGTTATGAATTTTGGAGGACATTTAATCTCCAGAAATTTTGACCTGGGGTGCCCAAAACTTTTTCATGCCACAGTAGGTATACATTCACATTTAAATTTAGATAAAAGAATGATAGACATTTTCTTTCATCATCTCCAGGTCACTTCCTTGATCATAAAAAAATTAAAGCTGAGAGATATAGTGGTGTCTAAACAAATGAACTAGAAAGCAGGTTTTTTTTGTTTTTTTTAAATTTTTGATATTTTAATCTCTAAATATAATCTCTCTTTCAGAGAGATATGATAAATCAATTACGTAACATACAGAAAAGAAGAAACAAAACCAGAAACAGAAAAAAACAGAACAGAGTTTGGTTGAGTATAGAGAGAGAGGCAGAATGAAATTTCCCTTGTTGAAATGTCCTTGCCGTAATATCTCTGGAATTATTCTAGCTTCAATTTGGAAAAATCTCATCATCTTAATACAAAAATTCCTCTGCTTTCTTACTTTATGTCAATTTATATACTTGTAGCAAGTTTCCTGTGAACAATCATGACCACCATAATTTACTGAAATATGTTGGTATTATCAGCGTTGATCTTACATTTCTGTTTATTTTGTAGAAGTAAATAAAAACATAGATGCCTCCCTGCTGCTTTCATCTTTTAACAGGAAAGTGCTCGTTTCACTGAGCAGGCTTTGTGCATCTTGAGAGCCCTGTCAAGAGTGGTGGCTTCCTTTAGTGATAAGCAGGACCAGCCAGCAGCCAGAAGACGCCTAGAAGAGGCCCATTGTCCTCCAAACATCAACACCACACTGGGAAAATGGACACACAACAAGGTAGCTTACTTATGGTGGTACACATTTGTACTTTAGATTAAGTGAATATCATCTACAAGAAGACACATGCATGGTAAATACAATATATTAGACCTAAGGTTGAGTCTTAGTGATTTTAGCAGTGATTTTAGATTTTAGATTTTAGATAAATATTTTGAATTAGCCTTGGAGAATAATCAATTATGTCTGGTCAGAGGATCTGCATTATTTCATGATAACTGAATGGCTCTAAAGCAGACTATTTAATAACACTGTTCTAAATTATTATTTAATATTGGTAATGCCTGTTTTCCCTAAGCCATTCAAAGATAGAACAAATTTCAATTAAAAGACCACATTGCCTTCTTTTTAAAAAAAATTACACAATATCTCTGTAAATTTTAGTTGCTGGAAAGTAGTTATGTTGAAAGCAGGATAATAAATGCTCACCATGAGAATATTTTAATAGTGTGAGGTCTAACAACTCCCATGAGGAAAACGGAAGTATGACTGTATGGTGGTATGATATGGTTTCTTTTTCTCATATAGTTACAATGGTATAAATGAAAAAAATCAAAATACCTGGAAAAATTAACTATTACATGCACACACACATATACAGCACACACACATATCTCCTCTTTTTTCTTTTTGCATGTTTACCGTGTGTGTTTGTGTGTATAGGTGTTTAACTCTGCAGTTTACCACATGTTGTGTGAGGCTCTCGGTAAGAAGCTGTCAGCAGAGGAGCGTTTTGCTGTACTGGCCCTCACTGCTGACCCTTCTTTCTTGGTCACTGGCCACAAAGAAGACTCCCCTGCATGTAGGTATCATTTCGGAGTTTCTTAAGTCAATGGAAGAAAAACACTGTATGACATCTACTCTTCCCAAATAATTCCATTAGAGTTTAGTATAAGATTTTGGTCACATAACAGTAAATTGAATTAATCTTAGAATAAATTTATACATTTTTTAGAACTTGGCTTTCATTTTACAGTTGTTATATTTTTTCTGCTTTTATACTGCTGTTAATTAGATGCAGAATCAAAGCCTCCAGAAAACTGGAGAGACAGGCAGCCCACAGACAAGGAAGTCAAGGCAGTCACCATTCTGCAGGCTGTATTCAAAGGGCACTTGGTGCGAGGAATCATTAATGCCTCAAAACCTGGTAAACAGATCCATACTTACACATACAAAATATATTCATTCAATTATGATCATATATAAATCGTATCTTCCATTTGAATAGATGAAAGAACTGTCTTTGAATTAGACAGCCTCATTAGATTCTGCTCTCTTCATCAGTGCTCTGTGTTTGAAAGACAAACATCTGCAGCACTTGGGCAGGCTAAAGGGGCTGAATTAGGGTTGAAAAACTAAAACAGAATGCATTCGTCTATAGATTATTCTTTATTCACACACAAGGCACCTTCTGCTTCTTATATCCTATATTTGATTTATCCCAATGGCACGTGTTGAGCCTCTGAGCAGAGGCACAAATATGTATTGATGAGACTGCCACTCTTACTAATACAGCCTGACAGATGAGGGGTGGGCACAGAGGGGATACTACACACACACACACACATACACACATACACGTTCACAGCATTCCTACATCAATAGCCGAACCTCTCAATAGTGACAGCAAGTAAAAGATGGGGAAGAAAAGAGATGGCCTCAGTGGACAGTTTGCAGGAAAGAATGAGAGGGTAAAAAAAGCAACAGAGCTGAGCAGCTTTTCCCCTAAATTTCATCAGCCGTCTTGCTTTGGAATAATATCATCTTTTTGTTTCCTATGCTGCCTCAGTGCCAGTTATGCTCTTGTGCACATTGCAGGTAACTTCCTCAGTTTCAGTTAAATTATTTTCAATTTCCATTTTTTCTAGACGTGGTAGTTATGTTACTTCGATGGTGCACCACTGTTTGTTGATTCCAGAGGAAAAGCTGGTGGCGCAGACATTCTCTATTTATCGCCAAGACCTAAAGCTAACTATGTCTTCTCCAGGCACAACACATGACGCAGCGACCCTTCTGAATAACTTGCGCATATGGGAGTATGCATAGCCTCATTAATGCAGCATTTGCATAAAACGTGTTGTAACGTAGCATCAGTGTTATTTTTCCTAATTTTTTATTGCTTTAAAATGTCAGTTTCGTGAAAAATATCCAAAATATCCACACCATTATAGAGCCCATCTGCCAGCAATCTTAAAGAAATATTGCTGGTAGTTATCTAGCATTAGTATGAGAACAAACACAAACACACACACTAACACACACACACACACACATACACATAGGCTGAATAACATGACTTCTATGAAATAGACCTGTCATTGTTACTTTCTCAGAGCGGTACTTAAACACGGATCATACTTTGAAAATTGCTTGTCTAACTACACTTTTAAAAGCCACTTATTTAAAGAGAAGTAAGAACTGGCCTTTTAATATTTTAGAAGGCAAAATTCTTCAGCATATTTGTTTATACCCCGGTGCTCAACCCACATTCTGGACAACTCTCTCTTTCTCATTACTCATTTAGACTTAATGATCTCCTTCTCCTCTTTCCTTTCTGCCTTTCTTTCTGTCTTGCTTTTGTCTTTCATCAGTAACCATCTTTTTGTTATAAAGATGGTATGAGATCTCATCTCTCAAACGCAAGCCTTGGCGACTCTAATAGCTATATCAATTTGGAAAGAGGGAGCTGAGGGTAAAGAGGGAGTGGTAGCAGGAGGATGTGAGGACACTTATGCCACATGTCAGATATGAAAACATCTGTCACATAGCTCTCTTTTCAAACTAAGAGTTTCTCACCGTTATACGCACAAACACACCAACACAAATACCCATGAAACCATCTTACTACATCTTTTATCAAAGCTTCACTTCTTTCAGATTGGTTACCTGTCTTGAGATGAGTATGAAAGGTAACGTCAAGTTGATAATAATCTCCTCCTATCACCTCTCACTGAATGAGGTAAAAATGCATTTTGTAATTTCTGTTTCCTACCCTGAACCTGGTTAGTGCCGATATCTTTTACATGTCTGACAGCAACATGAAATGTCTTTCATCCTTAATGGTGACTTCTATTCTCTGTGTGTGTATTTATGTGTGTGCATATGTGTGCTCATATCATCCAGGGACGAAGGAGAATCTCAGTGCATCTAAGATCCTTTTAGACTTGTGGCTGAAGGTTAAATCAGATGAGGACAAATGTGCTGTCTTTTTGCTACGGTAAATGAAGGATACATTTTGTAAAAATACATAATTGCAATGACTCTAACTAAGAAAAATATGTTAATTTTTTATGCACCACACATTGTACTGACCATATTCATTCACACAAATGTCATTATTTGAGAGATTATGAGGGCACTCCTACCACAGTACTGTGCCAGTGCTGTGTACATTGTATTGCATCCGTTTAGCCTCTCTATTGCACCGCATGCCCAGAATCTGGTCCCTCTCCTGGTTGTGGCAGCCTGTGGCGGCCAGGCAGGGAGCATTTTCCACATTGTGTTCCATCTTTTCCCAGTGGTACCATCTGCTGTTTATCCTCTCCCTGTTCCAATCAGCTAGCAGCGTCTGCTGAATGACCCGCTGCCTGGGGAAGTATGTGTGTACTTGAGCGTTCGGAGCTTGGTCAGTGTGTGTATGGAGGGAAGGCTGGGGGTATGTTGGGTATTCTGAGCCTGACAGAAACTGACAGAAACATCCATTTCAGTCAAAGTTTGTGCTGAGACGTAAAGTGCATATCTACATAATTAGCTACATCAGTTACATTTTTCGTAAATTAATTTTCTAGCATAGATTTTGTCATGGTCTTTTCACCATATATGTAGTTTTAATACTTTATTTAAAATGTTTCTAAAAGTGCTCTCCCCTTCTGTATTTCCTGAACAGGTACATCCTTGACCACTCTGAGACAAAAGCGAAACTCTACCCCTGTCAAAAGGACGAATGGACCAAAATCACTTTCTCTGATTACTCCGTCTCTCTTCAAAACGCAGCCAACTCCTGGGTCTTGGTCTTTAGGTTAGAGAACATTGTAACTTAAAGGTTAGGCTGTTCCCAGCCTGACGTGAAAAATTTAGATGAATCCAGGTGTAAATGACTAATGTCCCCTTTTCATCAAATGTCATAATGTCATCATTGATTATTGCACTTGCACTCTTATTTCTGCTGGGAAAGATTATATCCGGAAATTTGGATATTTCTGTATCAGTACATTTTAGAATTTCAACCGAAACAGTGGTAAAGCACTGGACAGTTTGTTCTGACCTTGGAATTGGATATTTTGCTGTTTACTTCATTTTTGTTGCATGTGAAGAGAGGTGTTCATGATTCCTAAGAAGATGCTGCTAGTACCAAAGGTCTGCTCCCCAATCCCTAATTGCCTGCTGCACGTCATAAATAACGACACAGGGGAGGAGCTGGATATGGTCTTCAACAAACCAGCACCCCATATCTATCAACCCAACAAGGTCTGTAGATGCTATCAAGGCTTGCACGTCAAGCTTTGATGTACATTAAATATTTTATTTTTCATTAATTTTGGAATATTCGAATATTCCCAGTTTTCCTACTGTCATTATAAATCCCTCTACTTTATAAATGCCTTCTGCCTGACCTAATTAATACCTGGGTACAGCTGACTGACAAATATTTAATACTGTTGAGAACAGATCTACTGTTGTAATGAAACAAATTTTAGAAGAGGGAGCAGTCAATTATAATTATATTATGGTTTCCACTTTGTAAATCTTTCTTACACACTCCCTTTGAGATAATTTTAATTTAATAATTAAATCTCTCTGTATCTCTTATTCCAGTTTGGCTATACCTTTGTAGCAGAGGCTGTCACACCTGAATCACCCCCTGTTGGTGCCAGGTGGAGGATGCGCTTAGTCAGTTCAACAGAACCCCTTCCAAAACTGGCCCGTCAGGCTCCACTCAACACATTCTCTGTGAAGGAATTCTGTGATTATTACATTCCCAATGACAAAAACCTAATATCTCGGTAAAAGAATTGTTAAGTATATATTTAATATAAATGTTAAGTAGAATCATCATTGTACAATTTATATCAGTCAATTGAAATTTCATTGTTGCTGAGGGTGTATCATAAAAAAATACTGTCAAATATCGTTCACTTATTCTTACCTTCACTACATTATGTGATCTGATATGTTTTATAATTAGAAACAAGATGTGACAAAAGAACACATATTTTACTAAACACAACAGGTAACCTCTCAAGGAAGCTGTTAAAAAAAAGCCCCATTTGGCATCACAGGACAACATTAAGGATACTCTGAGAGACTAATGGTACCCAAAGTCATTTGAAATTTTTCCACAGTTACACTTTGCAGGTGAAAACAGATGTCCAAGGAACAATTCAGTTTCAGACATCCAAGCCAGATGTTTTGATACATCTGTCTATTCTGGACCAGGATAAAGAGGTGGCCAGCAACACTGGGAAAGGCCATGTGGTAATTCCTGTGTTCTGCTTCCTGGCCAACAAAGGTGATTGGTCATTATGTTTAGTAATTGAATTGACTAATAAACCCTTCTAGATCATTGATTTTTGACGATTTACTCCTTGTTTCATAGAGGGCATTTTACATTTTGTCTATTAATATTTCTGCTCACCCATGTTGTTCTATCAGTTTATTCAGCAGTCCACACTGAAACCCTGGAACCATCCTAGAATCCATGAAGAGTTTGTAAGGCTCGTAGAATGCACTCTATTCATACTCAGGCTTTGAAGTAAAATGTATTGCAGAAGTTTGGACATCCCAGCTTTGTTAAAAGTTAATTTTTGATTTGGTATATTTTAGGTGAAAGCATATCAAATGATTCCTTAAACACCCGCTGTAATTCAGTATCATTTCTTGTTGAAATACAAACTAATTTTGTCAAGCAAACATGTTTTCTCTTTTTGGTGTTGACAACCCTCCCCAGTCACCAAATGGTTTTGTTAGGTTTAGCAATAAGAATTGTATAACTTGTCACTAGTGTGCTGGGGTAAATGTTTGGAAAAAGGGGCATCAAGGATAGTATTTTTGAAGAGAGTGGCAGTATGTAAGCTTTGGATTATATGACATCACCACCTCTTTGATAAACTGTGAAAGAGGTTATTTTACTCTTTACTCTTACTCTTTAATGCGATAGTCCTGTCGTGGAACCATTGTTGGTAGAATTTCATGGTAAATATGTAGCGTCGCACTTACCAGGAGTTGTTATATGGGATGGATCCCCCTATCCCTGGAGAGGCTCAATCACAAGATGTGTTGAGCTTCACTTTCTCTTTGTGGCTTACTTGTGGTGGGAGAATTCCTTTGAAAGGACATACAAATTCAGTGAGTGATTTTTCCCTCTGTTTTCATGAAATTAAAGTTCAGAGAGCTTTACTGATTGGTTTTACGTGTTACAAAGCAACAGTGCCTTTAAAAAAATGCTGCCAATGTGTTCCAAGGTTTATCGAAAATAACTGGAAAACAATGGAGAGATTGGGGTTGAATTTTTTGTTTTTTTTGTTATCGTTTATGTATTTTGCCTTTATTTTATCTTGAGAAGATATACAGAAATGCAGGGAGAGAAAGCTGTGTCATGCAGTAAAGGCCCCTGCTAGAATTGATTCAGGGATGTTATTCAAGGCTGTGACTGCAAAATCCCATTGTATGGTGATGGAGGAAAAAATACCAAAAATAGACATCTTAAAACCTGATTTAATAAAACCAATAACATGTAAATAACATTAATGTATAGTGAGAAAATAGTTTTTGTTTGTTTTACTTCAGTTTTTGGTGAACTGACCCTTTAAATAATATTGAACTGGCTTTTTGCTATGCTAGCCTGATCACCAGTAAAATACAGGCAGGCATTAGACACACTACACACAAAAGGTCCTCAAAACCTGCCTCTCAAACACTCCCATCTGCTTTTCTGTTGATGGTTCCATTATTAAATAAGGAAATATTGCTTAATACTGTTGTCTTCTCTTAGATATGGGCTGAGTTCAATATCTCTCTTTCTGTGGCAGCCTCTGGTCACACGAATGAGAAGAACCAGAACCAGAAGGGAAGCCCCACCCAAGTCAAAGAAGTCAAGGTGGTAGACACTCCCCTACAAAGAGCTGGGAAATCAGACTCCTTGTCTGACCAGCACCAGCCTCCAGCAGAGACGGTGAGAGATGGTATCACTGACAACTGTCTGCATGGTATCTGCTGTTACCAAACACTTCACTGATCTCACTTGCACATGCACACAAGCCTGCATCTCACTTTCTCACCCACTTGCTTGCTGCCTGTGTTCATATCAGTTTTCACTGCCAGATACTCATAACGCCTTACTTGCAGGCATGCATGCACACACACACACACACACACACACACACACACACACACAAACACACGCGCATACACACACACACACACACACATGCATTCTCACAAAGGCAAAATTTGGAAGAGGAGAGCAACAGAAACTGGAGGGGTGGTTTGTTGTTGCTGTCTTGACTTGTCAGGGAGCAGTGATTTGTGCATGATTTATGAGTCACTCTATTGTCTTAAGGCCCTACATCTAACAGACCTGTTGTCATCTGTTTGTTTATTGCCAAAGTATATAGTACAAACTATCATTATTCACAAACACAAAACACACGCACACACACTCTATACAGTGTGCACAAGTTTTATTTTTTGCTGTGAAGAGTGTTAGTGATAAAACCAATCATTTTAATGTTCCCTCTGCAACTGCTTAAACATCATGAATAAGTAAAGTTCAGTTGATATTTATAGTAGTGAATTGAGCCTTCTAACACTGGAACTTATTTTTTTGCAATAGACATAAGAAGTTTGTTTTGGTAACAAGTCCAACACTTTTTAACAAAGTCTCTTCTAATAAGTAACATAACAGTGTAGCGGAATCAGTAGTAATGAGACAGATCATGTCAGATCCCATAGATCAGTAGCAGGCCAGAATAAACAATTGATCAAGATGAAGAACATTGATCAAGACTTAGAGCAAAGGGTCAGTGATTAAGATGCTGTTCTGTGCCGCAGAGACACACAGCAGACATATCGATGCTCATTAATGGTGGATTAATGATGAGGGCTCCTACAGATTAACCTGTTTGGGACTTAAACATACATTTTAACTCATTATAAAACAATACATGATAACACGAACAATTTCTGTAAAATACATTTACTAGGCTCTATTACAACTATAAACATTAACATTGGAAAAAATAAAACTTATATTTGGCTAATATTTGATTTTTGTAGCATGTGTCTTGCCCTATTAGTCCCGCCTTCAAATGTTGTCTAAATTCTGTCTATTCTGTTCAGGCTGATGGATGTAGGAGTTAAAAACCCTGATATAATCTTTGCTAACAAGCCCTCTGCCTCCTCTCTCCCTTTGTGCCAAGCATGTGCCTTTGTCAGAGAGGGCAGAGAAAAGCAAAAGCTAAATGATTTGATGTTCTTTAAGCTCTCTTCTTCTCTTTCTGAATCATCAGCACAAGCTGAGTTTACAGCTTAATGTTCACAAAATATTATGCTTCTCATGTTGGCTTTGGGTTTTTTCGTTGTATGTTACATGCATTATGCTGAGTATGTCTTTTTTGGTCATATGTGTATTTGTCTGTTATTTTGTGTTTAAACTGTGATGAGTAAGTAGTACACTGACTTTGGTTATCTGTGTTTCACAGGGTCATAAGTATGTGGTGCAGGCAGAGGTGCTTTATAACAGCTGGGGTTTGGATGGATCTCAGTTGATTTTTGTCCACATGCTCAGAGACTTGGAGAAGAATGAAATGAGAGGTACATACTTAAGAAATTCACAAACGACACATTGAACAGTCAGCCACACTAAGTCGCCCAAGGGAAAGACAGGAAAACTCACTGTTTCACAGTTTCATTTTTATTATTGCATTCAGAAAATTTCAGGTTTGAGCCCTGAGTTCTGAAGGGATTTTCTAATATGCCCTTTTGTTTGCTTTTGCACTGTTTATTTTTGTGTTCAGTGTGAAATGTGGCAGATACTCCTTAGGTAGTGTCAGGGGCCAAGTCAGACGCTGTTTGTTCTATGCTTCTGCTAGCCAGGGGCCTGTAATCACAAGCCGAATGAAAGCCAAATGAGTACAGCTGCTTTCGCAGATCACAGAGTGTGATTTCTTCTGCCCACTGGTCGTTGGCTGAGGCAATAATTCTGTCCTCTGCCACCAACTCTGCTTCTCTGCCTTTAATCATGCTGCAAAACTGGATCGATTGAAAAATCAGGGCTTTGAAATTTGCAGAAGCTCTTTAAAAATTCTGAGGGGATGAATTAATTGGGCATGGGTGGATTTTGGTGTGAAAAAGGTGCTGCATGCTTTACAATTTGCATGATTGCCTGAAGAGAACAGCCAGCCTGCTGTCATTGAATTCTCATTTTCTTTTCTCTATTGCTCTTGACAGTGGTCCCCGTATTTACCCATTCAGTTTGCATGGCATGAAATCTAGGGATGGTGTGTGTGTGTGTGTGTGTGTGTGTGTGTGTGTGTGTGTGTGTGTGTGTGCGCGTGTGTGCTTATGAGAGAAAGAGAGCGAGAGAGTGAGTGGGTGTGCATGTGTGTCTTTGTGTGGGAGCTATTCCTAAATTAACAAGCCAGATCTCCAGATATCAGATGCATTTTGACTACAGAGGAAGAAGAACCTTTGTGTATATCACAATAATGGCCATGTGTGAGAGATGAGCACGAACTGCTTAGATGTGCTGTGTGTTTATTGTGTCATTGACGTGTGTTTTCTGTTCATCTATATAGTGAGCATGCAAAGGCTTCTTTGCCAGTCTATGCTCAGGTTTGTCCATGTGTGTATGTGTAAGCCAATGTCCACATGTATCTCCTGTGGTTTTCCAATGAGCTTGAGAAAGTGGGTCAATGGGAAGTCAAATGAAGTTGGCTCTTGCCCCCTGGTGCCCTGGGAAATATCTCAGCAGGAAAGTGAATTAATTTCACCCAGTTTAACTCTGTCTCAGTGGTGAGGCTTTGCCCTTGATCATGCTCCCTACATGCTACATGGATGCATACACACTACATGCCACACCAAGCTCTGAAACCTCTTTAACAAGCTGCTTAACAAGCTGCAGTCCAAATAATGTACCGCATATGTTTAATGCATGCACATTTACGCATCTCTTCTTTAAATCTAAGTATATACTGATAAACCAGTCAGCTGTTAGCAGTAGCTTTACATGTAGTTGTACCAGTAGTTTTCATTCTCTTGTCAACCTCCATGACATTTGCTTTCCTGTGCCAATAAGAAAACTCTTTTTTTGTATTCAGACAAGGGTGTTTTAGGCTTTTAGTAAGCAAAATCTTTTTCAATACATTTTATTTAAGTTTTTGTCCGACTGAAAATTTGTTTTGAATACACATATCATCTTGAAATTACAACAACATGGAGCCAATTTGAACATGGAATTCCTTCATGATTTGAGATATAAGTAACTCAATGAGAATGCACCAAAGCTTTTCTGGAAAAATGACAGCTAAATCAGCTAAATGATGGATTATTATGCCTCTGTGCATCAGAGAAGTGAGACCCATAGTTCATGTTTCAAATAAACTGTGGATTGGGTTGATTTTAGCTGTAAAGTACAACAGTGCCATCTAGCACAAAAGCAGCCACAAAACACATGCAATGTTTGTGCATGCTGTCACACTCCTATTTCAGATGAGCTTTACTCATGTTGAAAGGAATTTGAATAACTGAGGTTTGTTTGCGAGATAAATGTGCGACAAAGGAAGTGAATTTACAAAGGAGGTTTTTTATCCTCTCAAAACATGTCAAACATTTGGCAAAGAAATGTTAATTTTGCACAAATGTAAGGTATGTTTGCACAATCTTAAATGCCACTCTCAGGTATTCATAGTTTCCATATTCTACAGTTATTCAATTTATTGTTAAATGTACACACTATATGCTTGTCAAGGATTTCATGTGACGCTCTGAATACTGAAGCTGAAAAATTAAAATACATCACAGCCTTTTTACATTAGAATATTATTGATAATAGTCATGCTTTTACTTTTAAATATAATTTAAAAATGTATTTTTAGTATTTATCAGATAAATACACAGCAGACTTTGTAGATGATGACAGAAGAATTGATTTTACCTAATCTTTGTTTGCAAAATGTAGTAAACAAGCTCGAGGACTCGAAGCGTTCCTCCATGGTTGGCACGCCAAGCCTTGATGGGCACAAATCTGACACCCCCAAAACCAACCACAAAGGCGAAGGTGACAGGGAGAAGAGGAAGGCAGCTGCCATGTCCAAATCTGGCTCCAGGCAGGAAACGGTAATACATCATTACAGCTCTGTGACACATAACAACAAGACACCACAAGACTGTCAGTGACAAATTAGGACCAGTATTATGTACACAAATATTTTTAATCCATAAACTCTAAGAATGATCTGATGAATTATAATTGTTTGGGTGTCATTACTTTTGTTGCAATGGATATTCTTATATGCAATGATATAGCAGCACTGCATAAGGAAACCATTCATTAAAAGAGATTAAGCATTGTCAAATTCAATAGACAATAATAATAACTCAAGGCTATGCATTGCTTTTATACAGTGTATTTCCCACAGTATTCTAACAGTTATTATGTGAAATCTATTCAAAATGAAGAAAAATATCAATATTAACCTTTGTTGGGAATGTCAGCATTTACATATTTGGTTGACTCTGCTTTCACCTAACTCTGAAATGCTAACAAAGAGAGACTGACCTGTGTGTATTTACACTGAATAAGAGACACTTGTCTTATCACACACTATAATCCCGTGTTTAATGATTCTCATTATAGTGGTCTTGATTTCGTAGACAGAACCACAGCTGCTTGATATAACTGTGATCTATGTAATGATAGCTTTATATTGACTTTATTTTCTACTGTGCTACATGCCAAACCCTATTTAAAATTAAATGTTAGAAGCACATTTTCAGAATTCTGGTCCCTTCAATAAATTTCCATTTTGAATATTTCTTCAGTGTTAGCAGGACAACATTGTTGGGGGCAGAGCACAGCATGATCTCTGAATAAATGAACTAAAAATGATGTATTATTCACAATAAAGACAAGACAGATGAACCGGACATATAATTCTGGGTGACTGGCTGTGTACCAGACTGTCTGCGCTGCTCATATAAAGAGACACACTCATTATACATTGTGGCATGATGACCTTCAGCTGGGATGTCGGTGTCTGTCTGGGCATGTGCGTTAAGGTTTTTTTTCTGTGTGTCCTTTGTGGTCTGTGTCTGTGCATATGTTTTCTCAGAGCCTTGACCTGACAAAGCCACACTGGACACTACGTGTGGTCATTGACAAGAATAAAGCAGAGAGCATTGAGGTGAAAAAGGACACGGTGAGAACGGACCAGATTAAATCAATTAAAAAAGCTTGGGAAATGGTTGAGCCAGGCCGCAGTGCCAAGGTAAGCTGGAAACTGTGTTGGTAATGATGATTTCATGTAATTACTTACCAGTTGGAGTTATTTTCATGAAGTTTTTCCCTCCTATAGAAATGTGAAAGGTATGATTTTGAAAAATATGTCATAAAATTATTTTTTTGCACTAAAACTGAAGTTAATTTAGATATGAGCCTCATCTGTACTCAGACATGCTGTACGAACAGAATGTTTTGCTGCCTTTTTAGGCTTTACAGTCTCGTGTTCATTTCCTTGATAAAGTCCAACATCAAGCAAGTACTGAAGCTACTACAGATGATACAGAAAGCAGAGAGCCTGGTACAATACTTGAACACATACTTATACTGTAAATATATTTTGGCACTTTCTATTTCCATTACTTGTCATATACAGTTTGGTAATTAGGCCTTTTATAACTGTTCTTTTACAGCTGCTTCCAAATCTGGTCCTGACACCTTGCTCATTCCATACAATCAGAAGTTGACTGATACCTCCTCCACCTATCCCCACATGGACTACACACCCTTCATCAGGTGCTCCACTACTTTCTCACCCTTTCTCTCTTTCTTAACATGTATTTTACTCCTTACTTTACTTGGACAGCATAAATATAAAGTTAGAATAATAATGAGAGAAGACCATAGCCATCACAAGTTGTGTGGTCACATAACTATACATGGCAGAATTCTCATTTTCAGTGTTGCAACCCTGTGGCTGCTTACGTACCTCTCTCTAATAGGCCTCGGTACAGCTTGTTCCAACAGACAAATACATTTCTGTGCTCAGAGGGCAGAGATGGATAATAATACATAAACAACCAAGACAGATTCATCATCTCATTGTATTTTTCTTACAGGCTATTTCTTTTTTATCTTGTTGAAGTCCTGTGGGTAATATGCAGTGTGCGGTCCAGTTGCCTAATGTAGCTAATGAATCACACTGCTTTTCTAATTTTGTGGGCCTGAATTAAGCCTTAGCTAAGAGGTCTGACACCACTATACTAGGGCTTTGCTTTTGTGTATAGTTTCACAAAGCATGTTTCTGTGGTGGTGGACACACCAGCATCCTTATACTCATCAGCAGATTGGGTCCTGCAGTTTCTGCAATGGATGTTTGTGACCTTTGCTCCCATTGGTGCTGTGAACAGCAGACTTACAAGACAATGCACTTTCCCTGGCCTGAAAGGGCAATGCATGGCCTCCAGAGGATAGTGATGTATGTAGTGAATAGACATAAGGAAGGGTCTATGTGGAGAAAGGGCTATACAAAAGAAAAAAGAAAAAAAAGATGAAGTTCTGCTTCCAGGGCAAATATTCTCCATCCAAATCTAACAAATGTACATCAATGTGATGTTTTTAATGTAATGTACAATGAATTGTTATCCTTAATATCTTAAGGTTGGAACAAATAAATCATTCCAGGTTGTGTGAAATTAGAAAACAAAAAAGTGTTATTATTTATGTTTTGCTGCCTGACAATTTGTTGTCTTAGGTGAATGTATAGACTGTTACAGTGGTGTTGGGGTTAGGGTGCTCTGCTCCATGGCTGACTTAAGCCAAGTCATTAATAGCAGCACAGCCAAATGCATTGCAACCAGGGGATGGAAATGCAACAGCTCCACTATATAACTGAGCCCCAGTTAGTAAAGTCACTCAGAGTAACATTATTTGCCGAGAGTTGGACAGTTAATTAATGTAGGATAACGTTAAACTGGCCAAAGAATAATTGTACAACTAGTGTCACAGTCACCTGTCTGAGTTTTCTGCTGGTCAACATGTAAAGTGTCAGCATTTTGACTTTTGTCAGTGAGGGAAAAGTCTCCTTCCACAGTTCCCCCTGAGTCTCCCATTACACTCCCTCCCTCCATCTCTCCCTCTGTCCGTCCCTCTCCATGATAAATGAGATGATATTTGGGTCTGTTAATTAGAGAGCTATTTCAGGACCCCAATGAGCTCGTCGCTCCAATGAGATGTGCCCCTCTCCCATCACCTCTCCATCCTCCCCTGCTGTGGGTATGTTCGTGTGTGTGTGTGTGTGTGTGTACGTGTCTGTGCGCGCACGCGCGTCCGTGTGTGTGTGTGTGTGTGTGTGTGTGCTAGCACGTGTGTCCAAGTCCAGCTGCTAATGGCTGCTGACACTGTGGCCTGCAATCTAAGCTGAGAGAGAGATCCTAAGGAGCAGTCTATTAGGGGAGACTGATTAGTGTGCGATACAACACTCTCCCACAAAGGCACAGCAGAGGGCACATCATAGGTTCACACTCATGCATGTCGTCTTATAGCATTTGAACACACGCTGTTACATGCTATGAAAGTGGTTGAACAGGGCAATGCTCATTAACCAAATGAACTCCATCACCACCTCCACTGCCCTCCCCTCTTCATTAAGGTCAGCTTATAGGAAATAGGCAGCCACATTTAGCACTGGCAATCTCCCGTTGAATTGCTCACCGTGTGTGTTTTTCTGTGTGTCTGTGTGCATGTGTGTATGTGTGCTTCAGAGGGGTACTCCCAGTTGTTTTAATTTCCCAGACATACACGTTGACTAACTGCTTCACACATGCAGTTTATTTCTGTCTTTCTGCATCTTTTGCCGCTTCTGTCTCTGTTTGCATGTACACAGAAACACAAATAAATTAATTTTTAGTTACACAATCAAATATTAAGAGATCATTTTGGGTTTAACCAGAACCATTTAAATTTTACTGATATTAATCTCGATATATAAATTGACATGAGATAAGGCATGGGACTGTGTGCTTATCATTTCCTCTGCCTGTATCTACATTTATCTGCTAAATTTCCATTTTTATTTACTCTGTCTGTGTCAACATTTTCAGTTCTCCCATCTCACAAAATTGCCTGTAGAATTTGCAACCTGGTGGAATTTGATAATATTTACATGAGTTTGAGATGACAATGTTATCCTCACGATATGCCTCCTAGAATATGATTGAACATACACAACAAAAAGTCTTGAGCACTCAATATAAATAAGTGTTAGCATTATTAACATTCTGGTTAGAGACAAGACTGAAAAGGTATTAAAAGCATTAATTATGATATACATATAAACACTGTATCAAGTCCTTGTGTACACCCATAGACGGCAAAAGGATATTCCAGTGCTGATGGACTCACAGATGGAGGAGATGCAGCAGAGGCAGCGCTTGGAAAAGATCCAGACCTACCGTTTGGTCCGAGACATTGTGCTGGAGCACCAGAAACAACAGGAGCTTAACAGGAGGGAGCTAATGAGACACCAGCTCGAGAAGTATGAGAACATGCAGGTCAGTCACAAATGAGACAGAATAATGTGATTGGTAAAATTATCTGTAGACTATCACGGTGAAACACAGTGAGAAAGTGTTTCTGTTGGCCATCTTTCCCTCTGGTTAGACATCATTCTATAACTCATGCTGTAACTGCAACTCTCTGTCTCATCTCCAGGCCGCCTTGTGGCAGCGCTGTAAGAGATTTCTCACTGCTTGCGAGGCATTTAGTAGCCGTCAGATGGCGGCCGTGAAAAAGGAACAAGAGGAGAAACAAGCCTTGGAGGAAGCCCAGCAGGCAGTTCTAGAAAAAACAACCCCCACCTCTGCTGCTACCCAGCAGCCCAACAAACGTGCCAAGAGTATTGGCAAGAAGAAATGATTGTCACTGGCACCAACTTCTAGTCTCAATTCCCCTCTCAGACACCTCTCAACAAGTCTGTTTGAGCACTGAAGGATCTTTGGTGAATCACAACATAGTGGTTTGTACTTGCAAGTGCTATTGTTTCAGTCTTACTTCTTTTCACTCTTTAAAAATATGAAAATAAAGATTCTAAATGTCAGTTTGTTAATGTTTTTAATGTTTTGATCTTTTTTTTCTACCAGATGTCCAATATTTATACTGTACTCCATACATTATTTAATCATATAAAGCACACATCTGTATCCTCCATCTATCATCTACAACCTGTATTAACAGAACCGCTGTTCACCTACAAATGAAATCTTTTCTTGTAGAACGCATCAAGTATAATAAATCCTAAATGACAAGCTGGCTGTCACTGGCTGTGTGCAAACATGTAAATCCACTTTGTCTTGCATTGTACCGAGAACGTCAAATCATCTCACTTGCAATGTATGGCTTTGACTTTTAGATGCCTGGTATCCCTGATTATATCCTACAAATCTTTTGTTTTCTTGAAGGTCACTGTATTGACCATGGCATGCTGTATAGCGCCAACTTCCCACAAGCTGAGGTGTCCTGATTGATTGGTTGATCGGCATTTTCTTGCTGACAGAAGCCCACAAGAGTCCATTTGTACAGGATCAACTGTGTATGAAAAATGAATCATAGGTAGGTGGCAGATCTTTACAGCAACATATCAATTACCATAATCCTCAAGGTTGAAGTGAATGTATTATGGAACAGATGGTTAGGTTTCTAATATGTATAAAACTGTTCATCAGTCTAAGTCTGCCTATTTGTTTTCCTTTTTTTTTCAAAATTGAATTCAGTGTTCTAAAGTAAGTGCCCTTTATCTTAGCTTAGTATCTGCTGTGCATCTAGTTGGTCTCCATCCCACAGAGTCAGCTGATCATCTGAGGAATGGGTAGCTAGATTGGAAATGAAAGGGAGGAGGGTGCCATCTAGTGGCTGCAGACCTTAATAAATTCTCATTACCACACTCTCACTAGGCTGTTTTCAAGGTTGACAATAATGAATAGTTCAATTTTGTGCTGCTGCATAAAGGAAATTATCGCCATGCTGTGTGTGTGCATGTTTTTGACTGTGTGGTTGTGCTTGTGTGCAAAAGATAGCAGGAGGAGAAGAATTATTTTTGCCTGCTTGTATGGATGTGCATGTGCAAAGTCATCCTGCAGTCTACTCCTGCCCCAACGCTTTTGTACCCTGTTGCTGATGATTCCTTTGTTAAAAATCTTTTATGTAGGAAATGATTCCCTTTCATTATGGTGTTGGAGCTGAATTAGGAAGATGCAACATATTAAAAAGATCTCAGTTCTGTAGACACAAGTGAACTTTAACAATAATTTATGTGTGGCTGTAGCCCCACCATGTTTTGTCATATAGAGTATATATGCACCCAGTGCTCCACTCTACACACATACTTTGAACACTGACCGCATGTGTGCACTGCTCAGTGTTTTCTCTGCTCATAAAAAGCGTGCTTCTGTGTTATGTGTGTACTTCACACTGCGTTTATGTCTGTTCAGTCTGTCAGGCTCCATCTAGCGAGCCACTATTTCTACCCTTGTAGCTGCATGACAGAGCTAATCCTGAAAGCCTTGTTCCTGGCACAGAATATTCCCTCTTGTCTCGGGACTGTTCCCTCTCGCCCAAATCATTCCCCGCTGTTTTCCATACACCTAAACCCTCCCTTCTCCTCCTCCATCTCCTCGCTTCCCAGTGTGCATGACATATAGTGGTGGGGTGTGAGTGTATGTGTGTCATTCCATTCAGTTGTTAGAGAGAGCGATCACCCGACACTTTAATCAGCAGTGACGTGTGTGTATTAACGGAGAGGCTGTTTGGTAATTGGCAGCTGTTTGCTGGTGGTTTGATGCAAATGTGTTGTGAGCAAGAGAAGAAGTCTCATGTAACCTTGAAAACCAAGGGTGCGTGTGTGTGTGTGTGTGTGTGTGATTGCATGTGTGCATTTGACTTCCCACAAGTAATAAGAAAATATTTGATTCTTAAATAGACCCACACAGAGGGATAATAATTCAACAATGCCTTAATCAGTTTCTTTGCTGTTACTTTTGTGAATAACGAAAGGGCATTTTAACTTGCAGGACTGGCCTGTCTACTCATGGTGTCTCTCTCCTCTTCTATAGCACCATCTATGTCTAATATACAATGTATAGCTACAGTTCTCATTCAGTGAACTGTGATTTTGTCCCTCCCCACCTTCATCAGATCTCATGTGGTTCAACATCTGGGGTCACGGCCTTCATCAGAGTTCATAATGCCTCCTAAATCAAGTTACCTATGTTTGTTGTTTTAAGTTGTTATACTTAAAATATCTAATGTAATGTTATGTAGCAATATAGGCCAAATTACCTTGTATTGTGAAATCAGGACAGATGTTGATCACCACACTCAAGCAGATTAAAGAACTTTGTTCTTTTATATCATCAAATTTGAAGACCCAGCACAAAACCTGGTCTGACACTAATGTGTACAGGTTATAAATTGACTGGGTCTACAGAAAGATTTATAAATTAATCGTGCTCTAGTCATTCTCTCGGACACATTTTAGTGGCATGAGCTACAGATACACAATAGACCATTTTTAAAGAGTAGATCAACATTTTGGGAAATAGCTTATTTATTCTCTGTGTGCTGAATATGAAGCCAGAGCAAGGAGAAGGTTTGTCTGATGTAGCGTAGTGACTGGAAACAGAGGGAGACGGATATCCAGACCTAAGGTGGTCAATGGCCCGTCCTGGATAAATAATTTAAGCAAGTATAACTTGATGTTTTTACATGTCAGCTTTGAGGTAAGAGAAATTAGATACCTTCAGTAGTTAATGGGCTGATACGACATTGGGATTTTCTAATCGAACTCATGGTAAGAAAGAAAATAAATGTATTAATTTACAAAAATGTAGGACTTCCATGTAAATCTGCATCTCTCAATTATGCAACCAACGATTTTCTTTCACATGAAAGTGTAGACTTATTTTGCATCCAATCTATAAATCTGTAAGGTGTGCAGTGAATATGCAGTGCACTTCAAGTCTTCAATAGCCTTTTTTTTAGTTTGCTCCTTTTGCCCTCTCACTCACCTTTCTCTACGTTGCAAAACCCTTCTTATAGATAAGCACACTTGCCCACACACACACACATACAGACACCCAGACAGAAATGTACTCTTCCAGCTGGAAGGGGGTGGATACGGGGTCCTTTGGCTTATTGGCTCAACATGCTGCAGCATTGTCCCATTGTTGTTACTCTCTCCCTCTGGGATTTAATGTCTCAAGAGCTCCATCCTTAGAGCTTGCTATGCTGATGAAAGACAGAAGAACAAGATTTTGAAGGGGAGAATCCTGTACTGCTGGGGCCAAGACTCAGGTCAGACCGCCAAAAGGCCATGGCTTTATGTCGACGGAAGGATAGAAGTGAAGGGGAAAAGGTGAGAGCTCAGAGATCGACACCCAGGCTTTACTGCAGTAATCCAAAACCCCCTGTAACTCTCGAATATACACACACACACACACATGCACAATCAGCGGAGGCTGGACCAGACCCCAGACTTGCACACACAGAAATGCTGACCTGGTTGCAGCCTCATTCTTGTAACACAACCGCTTCTCTCCCCTGCCTCACCTTGCTTTGGCTTCACGCCCTCTTACCTCTTCTTTGGCTCACTCTCCGGCATTGCTGCCACCTCTCTCTGCGGCCAACAGAGCACAGCTCTGCAGACATCGAGGGGAGGGAGGGATCAAATAATGAATCGGTAGGTTGTTCACAAAAAAAAAAAACTGCAACACTTCAGGTTTGTAAGCGCAGAGTGAATAAAGTACTGAACACAAGGTCACCATTACCAGAGAAGAACAGTATCTGTCATCAAATTTAGTTGACAATAAGCAGAGAAGGAAAAATTCTAAGTAAGAATGTGCTCTATTGTAACATTTACAGAGAAGCTCTCTAATAGTATTGTCCTTATTTTCCCTATGGCTTTCATGTAGCCATGTCTACAAGATCCTCCCTGGACTACCAGTTAATACTTTGTCAAGATAAGTCTGTTCCTATTTGAAGGTCAAACCGAGTCAATATTTAAGCAGAGCTCAAGAGCCGCGTGTCAGGGAGGATCTGGATGAACTGTCTGTGGTCCGGCTCTGTGTACACTTAGAGATTTGACAGTGAAGACAGAGATAGTCGAGTTGATATTCAAAGCACAGGCTTGTGTCGACAGCTGTCCCTCACTCAACACAGGGTGACACAACTTTTCCACTGGAGGAATCACTAAATGTGTGTGTCCACACATCCTCATCAAAGCTTGTTTTTGCATCCAAGTTGCAGTTCTGGGATATTTTAGTCGCAACTACATCCCCTGACAATTATACTAACCACCACTGATAATAGGGGACTTCTTTTAGTGGCCACTGTTGTTTGTTGAAAGTTGCACATACCTGTTCAGCTGATGTGACTTCCTGTTGTGCCACAGTCTGTCCAAAGAGTTTGTTTCAAAAGATGTTCAAATAGTGCTTTAGATCTCCCCAGGTGTGGTTATTTGTTGGTATGCAAAGGTGTTAAGGTGTTAAGGAACACTTAGGAGCACAGCACTAATGATGCATCATTTGATGTCACCACTTCAAAGTGCTACCTCAGCTGACATGTGGATGAAAGGTAATCTAATAGATGGCTGAATGGGAGGATACACACAATTTCCTTAAATAGCATCACAGACACTGCTTGAATAACAACCTAATTGCCTTGTGTTAGAGATGATTGCATTAATTTAGCGATGCAGACTCAGTTTAGACAGCAGAGCTGGGGGGGGGGGTGTCAGGTTGCCGGTAAGACAGGAGTCTAAGTTTCATCCACTTTATTGGATTGTGCGATAGCCTTTGCCAATCACAGGGGATAATTGTGTGGCTTAATTTACCATCAGAGGTCCTCGGTGAGGCAGCCTGCCATCTAACCACTTAAGTCCTCAGGGGGAAAAGGAATTTAACTTTCTGCAGAATCTGCCGTCAGTGATCATGAGCTGGATTTCACTGTACCGTCTTGTTTAATGTCAGATTTTCTTTTTAATTGCACACATCAGGTCATGATTCTTTTCTGACAGACTTCCACCTCTGATGTGTGTGGATTGAGAAGACTCAATGTGTTGACGCACACCAGTTAAGTGATGCAGACATGGTCACGTGAAGTGCTGATTTGATAACGTGGGAATTGATTGGAGCTGAAAACAACAGGGGGTGGCTGTGAAAGGGAGTCATCGATAACCTGCCCTATACTCACCATTGATTATTGCTGTCTTAGATTATAGGATGGGAGACCTCTCTCTCTCTCTCTCTCTCTCTCTCTCTCTCTCTCTCTCTCTCTCTCACACACACACACACACACACACACAAATCAATTTATGCCTCATTTCCCTTGTATTTATATATGCATCTGTGTGTGTATAAGGGAAGAGGATAGTGATACTTTCATGTCTTTGTTCAGCTTAATGCCAGAAAAACCATGAGAGCCTTTCATTAAATTTATTGGATTTCCCCTCTGCTCCTTCAGAGAACTGGGACTGACAGTAGTAGTAGTTTTGACTCATTGAGTCAGTGACATTGAACTGAGGACAAGGTGCTGTTCACTTCTCATGCCTCTTCCTTCAATCTCCAGTTGACCGGTTTAAGGAAACTTAATTTTGGCTTCATGCCAGCTGCAGCTTCTCTCTAAGAATCTGTCCTCCCAGACGTCCTGTGTCACAGTGATGGTAACATTCGCAATGCCCTTTCCTTTAATAGTGGCATCCATCTGTTCCACTGTATGTGTGTGTGTGTGTGTGTGTGTGTGTGTGTGTGTGTGTGTGTGTGTGTGTCTGTGTGTCTGTGTGTGTGTGTGTTGATGGTCAGCTTATCCCCTTGGCTGATTATCAGAATTGATACCAGCTGTGCCACCATGAGTTGAGACAAGCTGACGTGTCACATCCATCCATGGAACTGTAGGCGCACACATGCCTGTACACAAACACACAAGCACACGCATGCACACCCACACACTCATACACATACACACACACACACACACACACAAACACACACACGCACACACACACTGGTCACAAACTGTAATTCCACTCATTTCTGGCTTGTTAGGGACATATGACCTTTTGATCTTGAAATCTTGATCAAACACATAGTGGAGACAGATCTTCTATTACAGTCCTCTCCCTCTCCTCTCTTCTCAAAAATGAAGCCATGATGCCAGAATCGTAAACTCATGCTTGTATTAGACTCAAGCTTCTTGATTAGGCACACTATGAACGTGATGAAGGCTTTATGGTGCTTTCAAATTCTCCACCCCATCTCCTCATCTCTTTTATCCTACCATCAATATTTATAAGCCCCTCTGTAACCATAAGGGTTGGGGGTGGATGGGTGGGGGCTCTGTGGAGGGACTTTTACAGATGTACCTCTAAGCTTTGTTCGCATGCAACACATGTGTGTTTACAAGGGGAATGTTTGAATACATCCTCTTTTTTAACCAGGCAGAGACAATTTAATGTTCCCTCAAGGGCATTGGCTCATTAACTTGCTTCCCTCTGGGATGTGTGCGTGTGAGCGTGTGTGAGCGTGTGTGTGTGTGTGTGTGTGTGAGTATGTGTGTGTGTATCTGTACATAAATACATATACATATATGTATACATATATGTATGTTAAGTTGTTATGACCAACAACTTGTGTGTGTCCTCTGTTTGTTCCTTTTAATCACAAGCCTCCAGCGCTGTGTGTGTGAATTATATGTCTGACGATACTTTATGTTCTCCAGCTTGTTGGCGAGTGCTATACTGTGCACACTTGTTAGAAGTACACAGTGCTTGAATGCTGCAAGGAGGCTTGGGGTCATAAGCTCTAAACTCAGGTGCGTTATGATTCACTTGATTAACTACAACTGTCAGTGAGGGCGGAAGGTCCTTGTCCCTTTGGTCTTTCTGCGTGACATACAGACGCCCCGACTCCCTGCGACCTGCCGTTGTCCCCTGTCCCCCCCTGGGTTTCTCACTTTCTCCAGACAGCACAGGGAATCTGCTGCTATAGGGGTCAAACAGGGTTGACTGTGATGTTGAGCTCTGGGGCTGCGCAGAGTGCTGCAGGGGAAGGATCGGTCCTGAGTATATAAGACTTTGACAAGGTCTATCCCTGTTAAATCAGCTGTAAGATTTTAAGTGGCTAAAATCCACCAGAGGTGAATAGTCAGTGCGTGAGGATGCTTACTCTTACTACATATGTGAATAGTTGGAGCAATGCTTGTTTACATAACTGCATATTACTTTTATCTAGTTTAGTTTAGTCATTTTAAAACAATTGAAAAAAATACACAAAATTTTATAAAAAGTGAATATAATGCAAGTCAACTACAAACTTGTATAATCAGAGAAAACATAACCCTATACTGTAAGATCAGAGTAATAAGATGTGTGTATATGTATGCATATGATGTATGTTAATGCATATTCATGACCTTTATGCAAACATCTGTGTAATATATGCAAATTTTTATGTGCAGGTGGGGGGTTTGCACTTCACTCTGCAAGCTGCTGTCTAACAGTACATTCCACCCTCACCTGTGTCAGTGTGTCTTTTTTAGCTGCAAAAAAACCCCCATAACGTATAAAGTGTACATTGATGTAGGTGGACTATTTCGCTTCTGTGTTCAACTGATAAGCTTGCGTTGCCTGAAACAGACTCGTGCCACTGCTGATGTGTACTCCGGCCCTTTGAGCAAAGCCAGTGGGCATAACACTAATGCACTGACCACTTGATACAGTCAGTCATGGTTGTCATGTTGTAGATGCTCCTTGCTCAACCTTCCTCGCCTACAACCTGGGATTAGCACTGAATTAGCGCTGCACTCTTGTGCATGACACAACAGACAGATCTGTATGTGCTCAATTTGCATATTTCCTAGGGTTGTTGTGTTGAATGATAATGCATAGTTAATGGAGGGGGGGGCTGCAGAGGCAGGATGGTCTTCACAGTTGATCCTAAGATGAAGTTAACCTTGCTACTGGATATACAGTAGTTTGTGATGTTAAGCGGCTTTGCAGGTTTTAAACACCTTTAGATGATAGACTAGCTCCGCACTGAAACAACACCCTACTCCCTGCTACTCAGCAACAAAAATAATTTCAAAAATGAAATAAATTTGGTTGCATGGTGTCATCAACTCAGTAAGAGACAGCGATTGTACTAACAGTAAGAGTTCAGTTACCAGCAGGCTGCCATTTCTAAATTTCAGTCATTCTAGTAGGTAGAATCAGATTACAGACAGTAAAGTATGAGCTGTTTATACGTCTTTTACACTGCTACCACTGAGAGCGTAAATCCATTTTCTGCCGAAATGCTGTTGCTCGTATTTTCAGTGTGAAAAAATAATTGATTATGATTAGATGATTAGGACCAAATGTTGCTCAAATGAATAACTATGACCATGTCATCTTGACCTCAGATTGGATTTACTCATCTGATTGTCCCTCCCCCCGCTCTCTTTTCCTTCTGTCCGACTCTCTTCCCACTTTGGCCTTTATACAAAGAAAAAAAAACAACCCCAACCTAAATACAGCGCTGCTTCTGTGGAAAGCCTTATCAAAGAACACATACACAGCAGTCGGACTCTAAATACAACACACACACATATACACAATGCAGCCAGATGAATGGCCTGGACCCAACACAATGGTGCTAAATTAAATCACTGATGTCAGAGTTGCCAAAAGCCCTCCCCTCCCACATCACTCACTCTCTCACACACATGCAAGGATTGACTAATAAGGACCTCTTTGTTTGCCCATGTAATGTATTCTGGATCAGGAGATATCAGTTGGGGTTGGAAGGTGCGTATGGTCAATTTCAGTTCATTATGCAAATCAGTATTGCAACAATTGTTCTCAAGCCTCCCTGGTACGATCACTGAATAAATAATTTGCTCCCCGGTCCTCTTCATATCTTTTTGTGCCCTTTTATTCAATAGCATCTTCATTTCCTTGATGCATTCTTTACTTCAGCTGTGTCCCAACAAAGGGAAGCTTACGTGGAAACACATACAGGCAGGCTCATATAATCAGCATTGATTATTGGAGTAGGCTAGTTATGGTGGACACAGAAATGCCCCTTTTTTGGACTTTCCCCTGTTTAGTACAAAGTTGGCATCAGGTGTTGTTAGTGAGAGTGCAAACGCAGCCATTACTTCCACCACAGCACCCCCGTCCCTTCTGACTGGTGGGCACCTGTCGAAGACGAGCATGTTAGCAAACAGCCCAAACAGGTGGCGACGTCAGTGCCACTCAAGCGCGAGCATCCTCAGCTGAGCTTGTGAAGGCTGGTACTTTCCTCTGTGACCTTACCACCATACACAGCTGCACTGAGGTTCTGGACTCAACTCGCATGAGCTCATAGGGGAAACGTAGCCGGTGATAAAGTTGTCCGAGTGGTAGATTTTTATAGCAGCTGGTTCAGCTGGAGCGCAACCTATCGTACGTAGTGATTGAGTATCATGGTTGGGGGCATTAATTTGATGGTGTTTGTTTGGAGACACACACAGTAGAAGTTTTTTTTTTTTATTATTATTTTTGTTTTACCAAGCGTGAGCTCTCAGCCTCAGCCCAGTGCCATGGCTAGCGGGAGTAAGGTGCTCATAAATTTAGAGCCCTGCAGCTAGAGAGAAATTCCTGTGTGGTATGAACATTGATGACACATCTGAGGCTTAGTGAAGTTACCATGATAACCACGATGGCCTGATTATCCAGCCATCCTCTATAACCGTGGAGGGTTGCGGGGGCCTGGGCCCAGAACACTTTGGCCAGGAACGTCACAGTCAAGTCAACAGTCTGTCACAGGACTGACACAATGACAGCTAATTACACAATTACAATTAGACATAAATCAATTTAGAGTCACGGGTTAACATAATCTTTCTGTCTTTTTACTGTGAGAAGAAGAAGAACCAGAGTAGGCAGTGGAAACCCTCGCAGCCCACACAAATTCACACACAGCTCTGGATTCATACGCAGGACATTCCACAAATATCGGTTTGAATGTTGGTTGAACAAAATTTCATCTTGAGCAGTTTGTAGGTTGGTGACCAATCAGGGTTTTATATGAAGACATTATAGCCTTTGTCTTTATTATTTGACGTGTTAACATTGTGCCAGGGGTGACATGCAGTGTCACTTGGGGGGCAGACACAGGGGCCTCTCTCCCGTTACTCTTGCATGAAGTCACGCTTGCAGCTGTGGAGGGTTCTCCACATTAAGAGGGAGGGCAGAAATAACACCGTGAGCAGGAAAGTGTCGCCGCCATGGATACTAGCAGCCATTGCTTGCTCAGCTGTTGGGTTATCTTAAGTGCTGTTTCCCTGCAGTAATCTTTACAGAATCAAACAAATCAGCCGTCCGTGTGTTATTGTAGGGCCTTACAAAAACTGAGACCTGGACATATACGGATAAGGCAAATGTCAAATGAGTTCATGGAGTAGGTTATGCTTTTCTTCCCCTCTTTTATTTCAATTTTGACCCTCCAGGAAATATCCAATGCTAAGGAAATGTTGCTCATTTATGTGATGTTTTCTTTTATTCAGAAACATAATGGATGTTCTTCCTCCACTTGGGGCGGCCTTTAATATGGCGAGGTTTCCGCGCAAGCACACACACACAGACACGCACACGTAGAGGCAGAGTGGACAGGGCGAGGGTGTAGTGGAAAGAACGGGACTGAGCCCCGTCCATCTCCACAGACACTCACAGCGCCGCAGCGTCCCAACATCCCCAGCATCGCCAGGTGCAGTGGAGCAAAACCCACTGTGTGTGCGTGAGAGAGGGAGAGGAAGAGGAGGGAAAGAGGGGGCGTTGTCGCTGGGGGGCAGATGAAAGGAAGAGAGTGAAAGAGAGAGAGGGAGAAAGAGAGAAAGAGAGAGGGCTGGCAAGGTGGCGGGATTTGTGTCGAAGCCTCTGCTCTGTCAGACATGCGCAAGAGCGTCAGCAGCAGCAGCAGCAGCACCACCACCACCACCACCGCTCTGCGTTTCCGCCCTGGCTGAGCGGCGCACACAGCCGAGAGGAAGAGCGGAGGCACCGAGACGCAGTGGGGGCACCCAGCACCCAGCGCGGACCCCCGGCGAATCCCAGCGACGCGCCGACGTCCCGGCGTCCCGGCCGCCCGTCTCCCGGTCCTTTGGCGTCAAGAGGCGAACCGAGCAGTGCGCGCCGGAGCCCGTCCGGGATGGAGACCGCGCCGAGAAACGGGCACTAAGATGTGAGATTTACGGAGGAAATCAGAAGAGAGCGCGAGCGTGTGTGTAGTGGCTACCCCCCCCCGTTTTTTTTTTTTTTTTTTTTTTTGCGGGCTGATTCTGAGCTCCGCAGTCTGAAAAAAAAAAATGAAGAAGTTCAACATCAGGAAGGTGCTGGACGGCTTGAAAGAGGCGTCCTCCTCCACCCCGTCGGTCCAAGTGGGGCCACAGGAGAACCATCTGATCCAGGAGACCCTCCAGTCCGAGCATTTCCAGCTCTGCAAGGTGGGGGAGACCGGTGATTTTTGTTCCTCAGCTGAATCCATCCCAGATAGCCCCTCCGCATGTAGTTCCTTTATTCCATCACTGTTTGCCATGCACTTATCCCATCTCAGGATCCTGCAGGTGCAACTGACCCCCCCCCTTTAAATCAATTAATGGGCAAAGCATCCTGCTCTGTCTTCTTTACCTGCTGGATGAAGGTTTATTCAACGTTGGGGGGGGGGTGCTTTTAGAGAAGGGATCTCTCAAGCGTTCTGGGCTTGTGCGTGGTACTTAGTAGAACAGACCTTCCAACGATGCGCATACTGTACGGCGAGAGCGCGTTGGCGACAGGACAATAAACACCCCTAAGTTCCCATCTGGTTGCATGTTCTCGTCCTAGTGTTTTTACTTGGATTTTCTTGAAACATCGCGGTATATCGGGGAGGTAATGGAGGGTATTGCCCTCCGTAAAAAATACCATCGTTTCGTGTACGCGCGCTTGGCATGAACTATCATATGGAGGGGTTGGGCCAAACTGATCCCCTCTTGCATAATATGCTGGGTTTGGATTAGCAAAACGGTGCTTTCTGGTTGATGTGTGTGTAAGTGAGTTTGCGGGTGTGTTTATGCCCGTGTGTGTGCGTGTATTCCCCTTTAACGTTGTCTTTTCCTCACAGTGTCTCTCCATCCCCTTTTCCCCTCAGCCTTATTGTTCTTCCCATCCACTCCTTCTCTCTCCCACACACCTTACACACTCCTTTTCCTGACATGGTCTGTCTTCCTCACACACAAACACACACTTACACAGATACACACACACACCTCTACTTTAACCTCACGTCATTGATCCAATAGGGACCGATTGCGCCTAAAGAGAGGCCTGTTTGGAGGAAAGAAAAGGCTTTGCCCTCCATCCACAACAATGGATGGGGTTAATAAACACTCCTTCAATTTACATGCTGTGCATTCTACATCTTAACCCACTGTAATGTTAAAATCAGGATCTCCCCAGGTAGGACTGGTGTGGCCTTGTCATTTAGACCTCTATGTTTTCCACATATTTAACCCCCCCAAGATTGTAACAGGTTTTCTTGTGTATTTTTTTTAGGGTTTTGTGGTTGTTTTCAGTTGTAAAATAGCTGTGTCAGATATTTTATATTTCTAAAATAAAAGTTTGTGTAGTTGTTTTCCAGACAAGGTGCTGAAAACACAACCTCTAGCTCTGGTAGCTGCCACTGTCCACTGCCGCTGCCACTTTTTTATCTTGTGTCACATGTCTCCGTGTGTCTCTGGAGGTGCAAATGGAAGACTTATATGATTGCTGCTACTGGCTGTGTAAAAGACACCAGTAACCAACCAAACACCAACATAAGGTGCAGAAGTCTAAGTTTAGAGCAGATTATCTTCCTTAAACTGTACTAATCTCAACAGAAGTAATAAGTTAGAGTGCCTGAGGTAATAACTTGCAAACTATATAACGTAATCAAGAGTCATTTCAACACACTTGAAGGCATAGGGGATATTGTGGTTCAGTGGCTAGGAAGCCCAGGAGAGACATTGCCACAGCAGCCTAACTATGTCTATTAACGGCCAGGCGTCTGATTGGAGTCTCTTTGAAAAAGACTCCAGCCTCCCTCCTGGACCTCCACCGTCTGTCTGGACAGAAACCCACCGTAATGTGTCTCTGCAAGGAAGGCAGGTGTCTCTGCTGCACTGAGTGCTTCTTATGTAATGTGCTTTAGCCTTCTGCCACTAAACAAACAAATCCAACAGCCCACCACCAGCTGACTGGTGCCATAAAAGCTACAGTCACACACATATACAGAGGGTGAACCTTAAAGACAGGGACACCTTACGATGTAATGCACTCCTATAGAAGGCCCTGCAACAAATCATAACCAAGTGCTCCTCACTGATTTGTTTTTCTCTATACTTTATATCCTGACTTCAGAGTAATCACGACTTCATGTAGGTGGAAGTGAGAGAAGCAAAACAAGATAAAAAGAAAGAAATGAGAGAAAAAAAAAAATCTCAAAATAGGTTCATGATTATGAGGATCCTAAATAGCAAAGCCAAATATCAACCTATCACGAAGAACAGGGTACCCATGCGTAGAAAGAGCATTTATTCCTCTCTTTCATTTTCTCTTGTCTGTGCAATTTCAGGCTTACATTTTTGGTTTCATAACACTTTCCACATCCATCTGGGCCATTTGTTTACCAAAATCAGATGTGTGACATCCTCTGACAAATCAACAACCCTACTGTGAAACACAAAATGATATTCTCTCTAACACATTTTATTTTTTCATCCTCCTGCCTATCTCCCAGACTGTCCGTCATGGCTTCCCCTATCAGCCGTCGTCCATGGCTTTTGACCCTGTGCAGAAGATATTGGCCATCGGCACCCAGAGTGGAGCTCTCAGATTGTATCCTTTCAGTTGCCATCGAGCTGCTATAGGCTAGTGTGGCCTGTGGCAGCTCCTTTGGGTAGCTGCATCCCTGGGAGGCAGCAGCAGGTAAGTGAACAGATGTCTGAGCTGCCATAGTCGGATGCTGATGTAAGCTGGTTCGGTTTCAGTGTATTTTTAGAGTGTATGGGAGAGTTTTTGGTAGTATTCAAGGGTTGACAGCCCCCGGAGCTCTGTATGCACTCATGAGCTTCAAAGATAAAATCTTTGATTTGTCTTAACCTTTAAGGCCAAGATCCAGATGTTGTCACATGGTAAGATAATACTTAAACCACAGACCGAGAACAAGTTTAACTCAGTATCCCTTGAATCCCACATTTTAGCTGGTTTTACTGACATTGCCACACCGTTGCACACTTGCTTGCATATCTTAAATCACAGGAAAAATCACAGAAAATTCAGCCACATATTGAAGTATGTGGTGGAGGTAGCTCGTGTAAGCCTTCCTGCAATATGAGCAAATTTACACAAACAGGGGCAACAGCTTGCGCTGAAATGGCACCGCAGGGAGTTATATAGCTTCAGAGAATGCCGGCGAGCTTGCCTGTGTTAGGCTGCTTTTACAGGTCCTCCATGTGTTCTCCTGCCTGTCCGACAACCTTTGCCAGCTCATTACGGTGTGATGAAGAGCTGTCCGCCTGGCTGTCCCTCGTTCCCACCTACTGGCAGCTATGGCTGTGACTCAGTCTTGTTCACCTGTGCTAGAAAGGTGAGGATATAAACAGAGACTCGCACAGGCAGAGACAGATGAATTTAAAACCTACAGAGCCATGCTTACCAGACTTATAAGAAGATGATTTTAGGAAGTGCATGTTCTTTTAGTATGTTTTCTTTGTCCTTAAAGTCAGAATGAAAGAGACAGACATTGACTGAGAGCGACAGACATAATGATGTTCCACATTTTCTAGTGATGACTAAATGTTCCCAAAGATTTACAGATTCAAGAGGAACCATGAATATCTTCAGAGCAGATTCTGTCATTGGTACACATGTATTAGTAGATATGAGATGAAATCCCTCCTTTGGTAGAAGTACTATGTCAGGGCTGGGGCAGGAAATGGTGAATAAGCTTAATGGGGCTTATGTCTTGCTGGCTGGTACATTACTCCTTTGAGCTCCAGACTGGGTAAACTCAGTATAAGGAAAAGCTATTCTCGTGGCATGAAAAGCTGTAACCAAACAATTTAGAGATCAAAATACATTCTTCCTCAGACTCCTCTGAGTTTGGGTGAAATGATCTTCTCAGATGGTTCCCTGCCGGCTGAAGCTGGTCACTTTGAAATTGAATGAACAGACAAATCTCTCTCGTGTGCTGTGGATCAGATAGAGTCTTATCGGAGTCAGGGGAAGGTGAGTTGGGAGTCATTCGTCTATTGTTTGGTGCTGGTTCTCTTCCCCTGTCTTTGCAGTTTAGTCAGCCCCATTTCTTTATCTGATGACAATGATACCAGATGAAGGTGGCATTTTGGATATTTCATCATTCAGGTTTTTTGCATCGCTGCGCTGCAGCTCATTGGTTTTAATATGATGTGCTTCAGTCAGAGTATTTGCAGGTTGCATATTTTGTGAAAGACATCCTGGATCTCCGGTACTGATACTCATCTGTGACCTGGAGGCTATTGTTTTTTGCGATTCACCGCTAGCAGTGTCTACGCATGTTTGTGGGGATGTGTGCCTGTTTGCCTGGCTGGCCTGCCAAGACATTTGGCTGCGCCCCTCTCCCACAGAGGATTACAGGAAGTGGCAGATCAAGGGCCTCAGCCTGGCAGCGTGGCAGACGACGGAGAATTACAGCAGAAAAAGGAGGTGTGTGTGGATGCGTACATGTGTGCAAGTGAATATGTGCGTCCATGTCTGCGTGCGTTTGTGAATCCTCTGAGAAGACGGCTGATCCCTGTAGCCATAAAGCCAATCATTTCTGTGATCCCCCCAAAACTGCCCCGTGTTTGATGCTCGCCACTGCTTCCGCTACTGCCACCAATGTCTCCACTGTCCAGCTGGGAAGATGACAACGTCCCTTTGGTGTTGTCTGGAGCAAGGAAAAAGGGGAGTGGAGGAAGAGGTCGGCGGGAGAGCCAGCAGAGAGGACAGACTGATAGACAGGGGAGAGCAGAGGCAAGGAATAGATAGGAAAGAGGGAGAGATGCAGGCTATCCCCTCCTTCAAGATCTAATGGCCAAGAATAGAATCATTATTGATCCGTGTGTGGTAATGCACTGAGACAGATATGCCCAAGTGTACACACACACACACACACACACAAGCTGCTCTCAGTTGTTTTCTACACAAATTCTCAGGAGCAAAAAGAAGTCGCGAGCATATTGGAACAGGTTTCGCTGCGCAAGCAGTCCATGCAAATAGGCTATCTGTTGGATTAGCAGTGTAATTTCATAAAATAAGCACAAATGCAGTGCTCTAAAATGTGTCAAGACGACATGTTCGTGATAAGGGGCAGGACTGAAAGAATTTGAAAGAACCTTCCATATTCTCCGTCTTGTAGGTCCTTTATTTCTTGACCAGACAGAACTCGATTATATTGCACTGGTGCCAGTTGTCAACAATCACTGGACTCTTCTGGCCTTTAGTTTGAACCCGGCACAAAGACAACACATGAAGTTAAACATCATTTGGAAGTCGTTGACACTGAGTAGCAGTGTCCTAAAGCCACTGCCAACGGACAAAAACCTCTCTCACTGAAAAAAACTGATTAAAGCATACAGCAAAATCTTAGGGGAAGCACTATACCACATTTGAGTTTGAATTACAATGTAGAATATTTTATTTCTGTATGCATTTGGGATGAAGTACATTATTATACAGCAGGAAAAGTGTTTGCTAACCTGTAGGACGTAGTACAAAATGTCTATAGCTTTTGAGTGCAAACAGAAATGCCCCTGTAGAATTGAGTGTTTAAAGACTGTGAAAAGCTCTTGTTTACTTATTCTTTGGTCCGATATTTCCTGTTCTCAGTCAGTGAATTTTGGCTCTTGTTTTATTTAGACAAAGTTGTTTGCTGCTTGTTTTAAAACACATACTGTGTGGCATACGCTGTAAAATAAGAAACATGTTTACAACAGCAAGATATTTTATGTGCGCTGGTTTTAAAACAACTAGCAATAACCAATAAGCTATTAACGATCTTTTCAGAGCAATATATAATGCACAGTATAGTGTTGACAATAGAGTTTATCACTGCCTGGGTCAAAACATGGCACTGGCGGATGTTATTAGCCGATTTGGCAGTTAACCATTATTAAACCATAGGCATTTCTATGTGCAAGTATTTGTGTGTGTGTGTCTATTTCCTGGGTGTTCTGTGGCTGTGTGTGTCACAATGTGGCGGCTCACCTCTCCAGAGAGACGGCTCTTTACTGGTGGTGGCCACGAGAGATGGCAGCACTATAACTCAGAGACTCCCTGTGAGCCAGCAAGACGCAGATCAATAGATCAAGCTCTGGGGGACACAAGCACACACACACTCACGCATGCTTCATGCTCCCCCAGCCATGCTCAGAGGCTCATCGGCAACACAGGACACACACACACACACTCACGCACACACACACACACACACACACACACACACACACACACACACACACACACACACACACACACACACACACATTAACACAGAGTTATTATTTCAGTTAGTGGAAGCAAACACACAAGTACTGTATGTGTAGGGACATATGCAGAATGGCAAACGTTTGCACATGCAGGCGGATGCTGATGCACATATGTTTGCAGAAACAACTTTGAGGAAACACACTCACATACACACGCACACACACACACACACAAACACACACAGGCTTTGCAGACTCTGCTGTGGCTAGCATTAGCCCTGTGCAGCTTTTCATAGCACAGTCTGACTGTGACATATCATCATCATTAATCTTCCTTTTGATTCACTCAGTAACTGTGCTGCCCTTCAAGCTTTGTCTGCAGTCACAGGAGAACCTTACTGAGCCATGGGTTCTTGGGCTGGAATACTGAGTGGGAAAAAATTTTTAGTCTTGAAGTAGAAATTGTGGCTCAGCAGTAGTTGTTGGAGTTTCATTGGCATGGTACCAATGACACTGTTAAATTATAGCGTACAATATCTAGGGAGTTCACAGTGCATTTGCATGCATATTTTTTTGAACAAACTCTTTAGTATCTTTAGAGACTGAGGGATAGTGAATGGTGAGAAAGGTGTTTGGATCAAGCTCTCTCTAAAGTTCATTACCTAAAGTCTGTGGGAACTTCTTTTTTAGGCCACAGATAATTTGTTTGGTCATTTATTCCTCTGTTCGTTTTGTTGTCTCTTTACTCCCTTTTTGCTCTCTCCTCAGTGGGGTTGTCAGTTGCAAGCAAGCTCTTCTAGATGGTAGTCTATAGTGCAGACCAGGCCTGGGGTTGTGTGTTTGTGTCTGCCTAAAGTTATGCAATGTGCCGGAGCTCTGCGCAGCAGAGACGATGCTGACTTAGACAGCAGTAGTCTCATCAAAGGAGTTAAGCTTCTGCTGCCTTTGATGTGTTGTGTATTGCATGTTCTATATGTGGATGATTTAACCATGTGCATGTTTGATCAATACATGCACCTGTCTTCATTTACCATATACAACTTGTAATATTGCATCTATATATAGGGACATCTAGGAAAATTCATGTGTGTCATTGGTTAGCGGGTTAGCTAGCAGTAGCATATGGGGGATAAAGAATTGGGAAAGAGGAGGGATGTGATACAAAATCAAGAGGGATGAGTATCTCATTCCAGTTGACAATATTTTGCTTTCCATGCAAATGGGACAAGGATAGAGGAAGAGAAAGAAAAGAGAATAACTTGAAATTAAGTCATCTTATTGCACCTTATGTGAGAGTTTAACATTGTGTGTGTGAGAGCTGTTTGTAGAGTCAGCTGGTGGCTGCCAGATGTTTTTTTGTTTTTTTCAAAAACGGTTAGTAGAGTCCATGGTGGGGTCATCAGGGAGCTACCAAGATGTCGCCTCCGTGTCAGTTCAGTGCACATCAACTTTATACCGTTACTGAACCAAAGGATGTGTGCATGACTGTGAATGTTTGAGTGCACGTACCTGTGCGCTGTAGTGAAGCACTCTTTATCAAAGACCCCTTGTCTACCACGTTTCATCTTTCATGCTCTCCAAAAGCACTCAGCATCGTCTGTTCTATCGGTTCTTACAAATGAAAAACAAATTTTGCTGCATCAGTCCTACAACAATGTAGTTGCTCAGTGTGTAGTTGTCCAATATCCCAATAGTGGGCCCTGCTTAAATCTTTTAACCTTGATGAATGCCAAATCGGAACGGTGTTTTGGTTGATTAAAGTTGTGCTGCCATGTTCCTTCTCTTCAATAATTCAGTGTACATTTAACTCCAGCTTTTACTCCTCTTGCTCCCGGCCTCTTATCTCTGCTGGCTACTCTCTTGCAAGAAATGATAGTCCTGCATGTGTGTGTCGACCCCTTCAAGCGACAGATAGTTCTTTGAAGGTTATGTTTTTTTTTAACATGTACACTAATTCAAAAGTGCACACGCACAAAAAATTCTTCCAAGCGCAAACACATGCAGCCTTTTTTCCTCCAGTGAGTCATCACAATTCAGTAAGCAGGGTGATATTTTTGTTCACAAGAAAGCAATTTTATTGCAGGACAAGAACTCTTGATGACCTGGGGAAAGGTTAACAGCTAATGCCACTGTTGGGGATGAATAATAAATAAGTGTCATCTGGAGCTGTGTATTTTTTCATCCCTATCATCAAGGCTATTTGTAAGCTAGGATCTTTTAACCAAAGATACACAAATCATTTATTCCGCTGTTTGATTTTCCTATAATTCTCATCTGCCTATACACAAAAACAATGGAGAGAAGGCTTAGGAGTATTGCGTGCTTGTGTGATACAGAGCAGCAATGCCTGAGAGGTCGCCAACCTGTGCATTAATTATTCCCAACAGAAGGCCAGCAACGCTTGGGTGGCTCATCGTAAATACACAGTGTCATGTGGGCTGGAGAGAATAAATGGGTTCAGATTTGCACACATACACTCGGAGGGCGTACCTACCACACTGGCTGATGGTTGGCTCTATTCTGTCTACTTCTGGATGGGTGTAACTACAGTGTTTTGACCAGGGCAAATTATGTAGTGTCGCCTGCTCTGGGATTGCTTGTCATAATGTTTTGAAGCGCAAAATAGATAGTATTAATTGAAAGTAAACACGAAATAACTGAAATGACTTTCAAACTTTACATGAGACCTGATGATGTACGCTGCAGTTCTGTACGCATCGTTATACAGAAGTAATCCTTTCACTTAGAAGTTGCTCAAAGCTGTTGGACTTTGAATAGTGGTAATTAACTTGGCCGTGGAAGTGAGGAAGCATGCATGTCAGAGCTGCTTGTGACAGCCGATGATGAGCACAAGAACCTTCGGCTGTGTTTGGTGGACAAACTTAGCCGAGTTTCCGTAGTTGCAGCCCGGGAAATGTACCGCGACTGATGTTCGCAATCGGTTCCTCCTGCTATTTTAAAAAGCTGTCTAGATTCATTTGGATCTTACTTTAGAAGTTTTGGCCATCATTAATTGTAGCAATAACATTGTTCTCACCGAGGTGATTGATGAGCAAGATGATCAGACAGGTTGTAAACAAACCCTCAGGTTAGTCAAATGAGATGATGAAGGCGAAACCACTAGAACTATCATTAGAACTATTTTAGTTTGTCTAGACAATCTGGTTATACTGATGACTTTTAACATCCTGTCTGATCATCTTTGGTTTAACAATGTTGCCTTGATCCAAGATCTTAGGAAATACAAGTGCAGAATTATCATAACAAATAATGCTGAAACAATGGCCGAAACCTTGAAAATAAGACCCAAGCTGCAACGAACCAGAATAATCCTACTTATTATATAGAAGTATTGACAATGGTGCTGATGATGGTTGTGATTTCACTGTGATTTGAGATCTGAGCTCCATCGTAACCATCTTGGGTGTAGGGTTCTTGGAAACAGACTCACTGCACCCCTTGGCCTTGCAGAGAGTGACAACCAGGGACACACAGTTCTGTCAGCCTGTTGTTATTTATGACAGGATTTACTTCAAACAACTGCCTTTTCAGCACTGCTGGGGCCACTTGTGAGGGCCATGTTCCTACTGTATTGATTTGCACTCATATTAATCCCGCTCAATATGCTCCTCTACTGTAACAGCGCTCTCATGACCAAAGGGTTTGACCACTGTCCAGTCCCCGATCCACAGAGGTCCCTCATCATCAGGAGTCCAGTTTCCACTGTATATAAACCCACACACTCAATTGGATTTGTTTTGTGTCACTGTGCATAGCATCTGATTCAGGAATTATGGCATACGTTCACAGCATGTGGTAGCACTATGCCTCCTATTGATTACATATTGTGGTTCGTTGGTAAGTGTGAGGCTTTAATTATCATGACGCTTTCTTAAACTCCCTGTGGAGTAATAGCTTGTACTTCTCAGACGGTATTACTGGCAATTTCTTCACAACTGTCAAAAGTAAAACAAGTGATCCCAATTGCCCTTTGTCTGGAAATAAGGCGCAGTGTTGAGCAGTTCACTACAAGTTGATACATGCCCTGAGCAGACGATAGCATGTACTGATAGCCCTTCCCTGTCCAGTGATATAAATATCACTTCATCATACGTGCTGGAAATCTAGTGTCTCAGTGAAACATCACTGTCATATGGCAAATCTAACATGACAGGGGCAGAGAACTAGCCGTATGAGATCAATTTGATGCATTTTTGAGGTTGAATGAGAACGTGATGTCTTTCAGTTACCTCCAGTATACGCAGTGTGTGGCCGGGGATTGTTGAGAAGGGACATCTGGTTTGTAAGCACGAGTTCGTCCACAGGTCTGGGACTGAAGCTGTACTCTGCTGTTGAGGGAAAGCACTGAAATACAAAATATGACATAGTTTTGTGTAAGAAAATGTCAAGACTGAATAACTGTTTGTGTTTATTCTCAATGTGACCTGACTGAATCAAAGGCTTCTCTTTGACTTAATGAAAATGCTGCATTTCGAGAGCTACAAAAAGGGGGAAAATGAAAGCAAATCTTCTGTGTGTGGTTCGGTTGAATCTAAGTTATGCTGTCAGGTCGGCACGGTCCCTGTGGTGCTTGTAAGGGGACTGGCTTACAGGACGCCGCGAAGCACAAAAAGATTTTGTAGTCTTGCTTTTCTCCCTGACCTTCGTGTGACCTCTAGGTCTCCACGGGGCTGTGCTGTTGAAATAGCCGCAAGCTTTTCACTCTTTCTCTTAACTCATCTCCTGCTGTACCGCATGTTGCTTTTTTTTTCAAAATCTATTTTCTATAATTTCCTAGGGATATGATTTTTTAGTTCTTTCAGGACTGTAGGATATTTCTAGTGGAATTTACTGATTTTTTTTATTTTTATTTTTTATTTTTTTGTGCTCCCGGTCCCCTTGCTCATTCTCTGCAGCTCGTTATTTTTGTGTAACTACTATAGGTAATCTTCCACTCTGTCTCGGGGGGGCTCTTCTCCCTCCCTATTTTAATGTAATATATTCTCTTATCGTTTGTTTTTGTAACCCTTCCTCTCCCAAGTACAATAATGAAAGATACAGAGGCTTATGTGGCAAGAGGTTATGTCTATTAAATGTTAACTACTTGCACATAAGTATAATAAATTAGCAAACATCTACCATCAACCGTGAACTATATAGTTGATATTAAAATGAAGCTCAAATGATAGAGAATTACAGAGCTTTTGGTTATCAGTACAATCATTTATGCAGCGAGGCGTGCCAATATCTAATCCATCATCTACACTATACGTATAGGAGTACTTATAACAACAACTGTTTTCTATCATGATGATGTGATGTCTGGCATCCTGTGTACCAGGCTTGTTCAAGAATAAAAAAGGTTAAAGGTTTGCTTGCTCTCCATAGGTACTGTAAGCATAAAAATTTGAGCAATGGCAGCATGCCCTCGTACCTATTAGCTGAGAAGTTAAAGACTTGAGGAACCCTAAATCATTTTGAAAACCTGACTGCAGGTGAGTCATGGTAGTCTGATTTTCTAATTCCCAACTATGTGGCTACATAGAGGGATGAGAGCTGAGAGGACATTGTTTACAGAGAGAGTCTTTCTGTAGACATTATATAAAAATAGATCATAATATGCAAGTCATAACCATCATAATAGGGTTTTATCTAATATTTATTTATTATCTTTATTTATTTTTTTCTCTATCTCTATTGATTTGTTTTTAATTAAATATCTGACTTGACTGGACCTCAGTCCTCTGCCAAGGGGAAAAAATGCCTTCTCGAGCAAAATTAAGGAAAGTGATTAAAAAAAAATCCTGGAAACAATGCTTTAACTGGATCGGCACCAAAATTTAATGGGTTCTTTGCTGGCCCATACCTCATCCCTCAACCAAGTTTGGTACAAATAGGTTCGGTACTTTTTGTGGAATTCTGCTGAAAAACAACCTAACAAACAAACCAAAACAAAGACACAGGTGAAAACATAAGCTTCTTGGTTATGTTTTCACCTGTGTTTTTCTTTTGGTTTGCTGCTTTTCTCTGTTTTTATAAACAGAGAAAAGCAGGACATCCTCACTATTTAAGACCCTCGAACCAGCAGATGTCTGGCCTTTTTCTTTGATAAATCACCTAAATGAACAGTCTGTTATAAAAATTGTTGTTGCTTCATTTTCAGTTAATTGACTAATGAATTCATTGACTAATTGTTTCTGAACTAATTTTAATGACACAACACATTAGTGGCAGATGTCCTTAGTCTGCCAGTCCGCACCATTGCCTTAGAACGGTCCTGTTTAGCACACCAATTCTTTTCTGTTCATCATGATGTTGTTTACAGTGTGTTTTTATGTGATATTTCATGCTGCTTGCTATTATACTTGGACAGGAGGAGATTGTGCCTTTGCAACAACCCTTTTCTTAGCCGCTGTGGTTATGTAGTAGAACAGGTGTGTTGAGAGACTGTTCTGGTTTGAAGGTGTGCAAGTGACAAACGGTGAGCACCTAATGGCCATGGGCTGTGTAAATGGTTGGTTATGACCTTACTAAAATCTAGACACTCTGTCTCTGTCTGCAAGATCCTCAACACAAACACACATGCACACACACAAAAACACAGAGTCACACACAAAGAGGAAGGAAGACAGAGAGGTTCCCAAGGTACCAGACCTTGAGGAATTGCCTGTCACTGCGTTTGTGTGTGCTGAGATGTGGGTGTATGCGTGTGCCAAGGCTCCTGCAGACAGAGACAGAGCTGTATGTGACTTCAGCTGCATATATTCTGTGTGTGTGTCCTTTCACATGGTTCTATATTTATGTGTTGTAAGCGCCAGCAAGGCCTTAACATCCAGCAAAACACATATCCAGGTGAACCATCTATTATGGCAGACACACACGGAAATTACTCTATAGTTTTATTGCTTTAAAGCGTATGTCCCTGTCGTAGTCTTACACAATTTGAATATGACTCTTCTATTTCATGCTTTCTTACCTTCTTTGCTAAAGGCTAATTCATACATACTCAACTAAATCAACTCCAGCTGGAGAATATTACAGTCTCTATCTGCTTTATCCAACAACCCTAGAATGCCATTGAGGCCATGTGGGTAATGTTGCTTATAGGCATATTATGGAATACATAAAATAACTAGATATTTCACTTGCTACTGTTTTAACTGCACTAAATCCCCTCAAGCCGAGAGAAAGACTGCACTGCTTGCAGTACATGCTCCGTGTTGCAAAATAAATGTTAGCTAGTTTTCACATTTGAATGCCTGCCCAACAGGCAAAGAGCTTATGACTGTTACCTTAAGATAATATTTGGTCAACTCACGACTATGTTCCCCCCACATAAATATTTCTTGACAGGGTGGAGAGACTCCTGAAATTGTATTTTAAGAGTAGTCAAACACTGTGCTTTAACCTTTCCCTGCCCTCTTTACCCATTTGAAGATCGGCAAGGTTGGGGAATGGGGTATGTGGGGGTTGTGGCTCTGTGCTAAGCTGTATCAGTTGGGCTTCCAGATGGCTCGCTAACAATACAGAGAGCTGGGAGGGATTAAATATTTTTTGCCCATTTAGGTCAAACTATCCAGAAACCTTTGGTATGATGTCATCAAACTGGATGGAGTCCAACCAGGCGAGGGCAACTAGAGTTTTAATCTGACATATAAATTTTTGGTTGAATTCTCCACACATGGCTTTTATGAATGTGTTAACTACTCATTAAAGCTGCCATATTCAATAGTTTTGATCAAAGATGCCCTGTGGAGTTTTCTTGTAAACAAACACAAATTAGGTTTCATTCAGTTTTACTCACGCACTGTGTGCATCCTGAAAATTTAACAGATATGATTAATGAATTTCCCTCCTCATAAAACATTTGCAAACCCATTTTTTTCTCAACTGCTTGGAACTGCATTTTTTACATCCATTTTTACTAGCAATCAGGCTTCCTCTTCTCTGTCTTCTCTGGTGCGTTGCTGTTTTTCTTGGCACGACTACCACCGGTAGGTCGGTGGAACTGTGTGAAACCTTTGGTAGGAATGTCATCTGCCTGCACGTGTGCATGCAACATATAAACACAACGGGCAGTCACTCATACAAAATGGTGCCATATTGCTACCAGGGGTCAAAAACTTCACCAGGTCACTGTAGCTATGTTTTGTCAGTATAGCTGACAACTTTTATATGGAAGGGTTCAGCTTTAGTAACAAAACGTACAGAGTATTATCACCTGACTCTGTAGTACTTCCCCTCAGCTCTATGGTAGCTACAATTTCACTGGTTTGGAGGGCTCTCACTGCTCTATTCATGGCTTCTATCAGCAATTAGCAGTTTTCAGCATCCACTCCAAAACCTCCCTATGCAATACCTTTCCAGCAGACAAATAAAGTTAGCAACTAGCCTATGAACATAGTGGATCATTTAGCAGCTAAAAATCAAAATATTTCCCTGAAGAGTTTGCGGATAAAAAAAATAGAGTTAATAGGAGAGTGAGTTGGAGTCAGATATATATTAGATGGACACAAACACATATCTTAATGCATATTGATGTTGCTCCTTATCTGCTCCATGTGTAAAGTTTTGCTTAAATGTTTGCCATATTAACTTTAAAGGGATATAACGTTAGTGTTTTTAAAATTTGTTTCTGCTGCTCCCTAATGGCCCAAAAAACTGTTACTGGAAGTGCAAGCAATGTAAATTTTAAATTCTCCAAGTTCATCCAGTTGCACTTACAGGAAACAGTGATTCATCATTTGAGGTTGTTATATAATTCATTTATTTATTTATATATTTTTTTGGGGGGGAGAAATCTTTCATGTGTCAGTAAACAAACTGGTACATCAGGATGCTTGAAGCAGCTTCAACCACAGTGCTTGCTGAGGATGAATTGTGTGTGTGCTGACTGATCCCACAAATGATCATTTTTTTTGTAAATGCAGCTGAACTCACTTTGATCTCAGTCTTGCTCTGGGATCTGACGTTTACTTTGCCTCCCTCGACTGACAGCCCATCATAGGCCCGTAGTGTTTCTGTACCTCCCCCTCTTGTTGACAGGAGCATCACAAACAAATGCTGGAAATTTTCTTCAGCTCAAGGGAGGAGGTTCTAAGTACCAATTCAGTGAATTAAGCACTCACTGCTGCCAGCCTAAATAGATAGGATTTTTCTAATGGACTTTGCTTGAGTACAGCCATGGTCCTGCATCATCTTTGGCTGAGAGAGGATGCGATTCTGCCCGGGAACTGGCACAGCCTTTGCCTATCAATAAGAGATACGCAAATCTTGACGCTTTGCCTTCCTCCACCCTGCTGGTAGCTGCGATGATATTTACCCCCTGTTGCTCCTCTGTAGGCTGCCCCTCAGTATGCTGTCATGCTGAGTGGCTGCGAGGAAGACACACATGTGTCGCATGACGTGATGAGTCAGGCTGTAATGCCCTGCCACATGGCTGTCATGCGCAGCCCTTCCCCCCTCCTCAGCTCACAGCCTGTTGGTGTGTGTGATACAGGCTTATATTGAAGTGTATGAGGCTGTTTACATCCAGCATGTGTGGATGTGACCGGCGGAGGGGCTGTTTGTGGTTTTTCCGTCTGATTGAAGCAGAATGTGGATTATGCTGTGATGTGAAATGTGGCAACGGCGGGGGAGGGGCGAAAGGGTTAAGACAGACGTCTCGAGACTTGAGGGGATGTATGTGGAGGAGGGAGGATGAGGGAGAATAAGACGGGACTTACACTTATGTTTGTCTAGAGACAAAGCACTACAGTACATTGTGTCTGTTTGCTTTAGCATCATCCAGAGTGGGAGTTAGCAGACTCAGCAGGAGGGATGTTCGCTGTGATTTTTTACAAGAGACCAGAGATTTCTGCAGTAGCATCAACATGGTGCAAAGCTGTAAAGATACAAATACCTAGTAGTGCTGCAGATGTGTCCTTGGCTTGTCATTCAGTGCATGAAAACCATGCCTGAATCCCTGCAGCTATAGGAGACAGGAGGAAAAGCAACAGGAGGAGTGGAGGGATGAAATCACTGCAGACTGACGAAGTTGCATCTAAGTTTAGAAAAGTGAAGAGGAGGAAGAGAAATTAGAAGGAGATAAAGCGTACTGTAGGAGTGTCTGCATATGGAGTGGAGCCAGAGTGGTCACAGCCATTCAGCTTCGTGACTCAGAGCCCTGGTGTTGTGTGGGTGGGGTTTGCAGAGATTGGAAGGGCAACAATTGGCTCCTGACCCAACTGTAATGAGACCGCTGTCCAAACAGAAGCCACCACACATTGTTTTTTTTCTCCCACTGTATGAGCAGAACAAAGTGTTAGACCCTTAGGAGGTGGGAGATGCCCACCATTTCTCACCCCAGCTCACAGAGCACCGCAGACCCCCCTGTCTCCACCAAACAATCAACAGAGCATCCTTTATTTATGGATTTTGCCTCTTTGATTCCTGACAAGGGCATCCTGTGAAGGAAAGGACAACCTTTGCAGCTTGTGCATCACTGCTTTCATTTCAGTGATGAAGCAGCTAATTTGTTTGATAAGCCAGAAGCCCTTGCCATCTCCCAGACACCAGCGGGAGTGAATGATGAACAGGCAGTGCGAAAGGTCTCAGCTAGCCGCGCCACTAGTCCCCCATTAAGCCTCGATTGGGGTCTGTTGGCCTGATTTCTCTTCCCGTCTGCTGCTTGGCAGTGCTTTTGCTTTCACATTAGATGCGGGTGTCGATGATTGCTGATAACGTGATGAGGGAGGACAACGGTGAGCGCATTAACCCTCCCTTGCACTGCCGCAGACCTGACAATATTAGCATCCAGAGAGATAACACATGCTGTTAACCCTTTCTCTGACTGTTAAGTCACAGACAATGAAGCAGGGACTGTCTTTAATATAATTTACTATACTATATGCTTAACAGTAAGAGTGTTTTATATTGTATAGTACTAAAATTACATTGTGAGAGTGATTTCACATTCCATCTTTCTCTGGGTAGGCAGTTCTCAGTGAACCGATCAGCAGCTGGCCCTGGTGCTCAATTTTAGAAACTGTTGCTGCAGTGCCATGCATTTTTAATGGCTAAGGCCATTGTGGCAGGCTGTGTTCTGCACGTGTGTGCATTTACTGTATGCATGTTTGTGTGTGCGTGCACATCTATGCGTGATCTTTGCGGTTGTTGTACATAACGTGTGTTCTGAATGTATGTGGTAGCTTGCGTGCCTGTGTGTAGAGAAGATCCAGGTAAGAAACACTTGTCTCATACGTTTAGTTGTCCATGTATGTTTGTGTTTGTGTGTCTCTAAGCCTCTGTCAGCAATGTGTAGATGTGTGCGTGAGTGTCTGTTTCCATTTGTGTCTGTAAATCACTTTGTTTGCTAACAGTGATTTAGAGACTAATGTGATGCGACAGCTTTAGGCCTCATGATACACTCCCCAAATAATTTTAAATAAAACCTTTGGGGCTCAGATTCCAGAGGTCTTTTAGTAAATGTCTCCATGGCTCCTGTGCATTTCTGCAAAATAATTTGATGCTTTACCATAGCTTCAAAAAATTGTACAAAATTGTGTGGAAAACAAAGCAGAGCAAAGCAATATCTCTCTCTATATATTTATGTATTTTTAATAAATATACCATTATCACTGCACACTGACAACAATAAGCTGAAATTATACCAGATGCTACACCAACTTTACGGTAAAGAATAGGCAGAAAAATATATATTTCAGCTTTAATTAATCCAAGTTAATATAATGTTAGCCAGTAGATAGTAGGATCTTTTAATCCTTATCTGACTTTGTTCTTTGACTGCAGAGGGCAAATAGATTATTTAAAACTTGAAAGTAATAATCATGCATAACTGTTTGCTTCCATTTTGATATACAACATTACAAGAGAGTTGAAACCATGATCACCTGTCATATGATTGGATTTTTCTCCCCTCATACGATTGGCTGTTGCTGCGCCACAGCTTTAAGCCATTGCATGTTTTACTGCAGTGTGGAAGGAGGTAATAATTTAGGGCCAGGAGCAGAATGTCTTATCTAAAAGCATATTAACTGTGTGATGCAACTCTGCAAAGGATGAGAGATGATGAAACACAGCAGAAAACTGTGCATAAATTACATGCATCCGTAAGCTATATAAAATTGCTGCAGTAACCCATTTTGGAATTGTTGTAGTTGTCCCAACTCAATGTGCATTTCAGTTGCAAGCCAAAATGAATTTGAACTAAGTAATTGTAACCTGTCATTTATGAAATAAACAAATAAGGACTAAACATTTTGACAGCTGAGATGGCAACAGATACACCTAGATTTAAATGTTCTGATTTGTTCAGACTATTATTTCAGTTGTTATTGACCCATTCTCCTTTGCATTTTGTAAGAAGTCTATAATTTCTAGTAGATTTGTATCACAAATTGTTATCAATATTTTGTTCACCTAATTTAATGTAAATACACAAAATATAATGCTATATAATACAACTATTAACTATTTAAAAGTGCTTTATTTAAGTTTTGCTATCACTATTTAGCTAACGTTAGCATTAACAGCTGTGTACTTACCGAGAGCTTCAGCCATCATTGCGTTTACAAGACAAGAGCTTAGAAAACACCCTGGAAAAGGGAAGACTGGATGTCTTCAGCCCCACTGGGGAATTCAGGGACTGATAATGCCTGAAAAGAGAAGACAAAACTGGTACATCCTGCAAATAAATGTGTATACAAACAGGCACAAGCTCAGCAAATGCTCCAACACCCACTTCAAAGAACAGAACCAGTGAGGTGCAAACACATAGGAATCACTTTATTGCAAGTCATGTAATTCCACTGTCTGAGGCAAAACGCTCACAAACCGCAGGGTACTTTCAGTCCATGTTTGTGTGAATGGCTGCATGTGTTGGTTGGATATCAGCTGTCATGGTCGGGTTACCTATCAGACATCCTGGCAGAGCAATGGAATAAAAGGATGGAGGAAATAAGAAGAGAGAGATCAGACAGAGCGGTGATAGAGATAAAAATGACAGAGATGGTATGAGCGAGAGAGGCGGAGAAGCGACAGAGGGGATTAGCAGCAGAGCGAGAAAGACACTCTTTCGTGCTCTCACTCCTTTGCACTGGTCTTCCACACACCATAGGCACTTTGCCTGACACACAGTGATGAAACAAAATACATCCTGGCCGGTGTGCCCTCCACACTGCAAAACACATGCCTATAAACGCACGCACGCACGCACACACAGATACACGCACGCACGCACGCACACACACGCATGCATGCACGCACGCACACACACACAAACACACACACAAATGCGTGCATTCACACACACACTCAAACAGGGACAATCCTCTTGACTTATGTAACTGCCTTTGTTTCACTATGCACTCAGTATGGACCCCTCCCCCTGGAGGCCTGTATATAGTGTGTGATGTGATAATGTGTGTTTGTGTGTGTGTGTGTGTGTGTGTGTGTGTGTCTCCTCCATTCTCTCTCTTCTTTTTGAAATTCTCTGTTATAATCGCTGGCACTACAGAAATAAGGTAACGCAGAAACATGTACCGTGGTATTTATGTTTGAGCCATGGGCGCTCTTTTTTATAGTGCACAGATGGACGTGTGAGTCATCAAAGTGCTGTTGTTAAATTGAGTGCATGGTGTGTTTGTCTATGTGAATGTGTGTTCTTTATATTAATCCTGTCATTCAGACAGAATATCTTCCTCTCTTGAGCCCCAAATTACTTAATCCTATCTAATGCATCACCTACATTAATCCACAGTCGCTCTGATTCTCTGCTATCCAGCCACTCTGTTCCCCTGCCACACTGCTCTGTGTGTTAATTAGCTGAAATAATTTCCAGCATTACAACACAATAGTCTGACATTTTACAGTTTAATGACTTGTATTTGCAAATATCTAAGGCAGATGTACTATGTTTATACAAATTAAACTAATGAGAAATTTTTGATCCTTGTGGCAGTCCGAAAAGGTCTTTTCACGCTTTAAAAGTGTTAAAATTTCCCACATACACTCTGACATTCATCCATTCACACACATTTTTTAAAGCCACTTGTCCCGGTCAGGGTCAGGTTTTTAATCCATTTAGAGGTATTATGATATTGTAGTGTGGCCTAAAAATGAAAAAAAAATCCTTTTCTTCAGCAGTTGCAGGAATATATTAGATTGCCATTAAATCTGGTATAGATATCTATGATCCTCAGACAGTTATTTTTGATGATTTTGGTGAATGTTTGAACTTAAGTCCAGTGCCATGGTCACCCCTAGTTGTACCATAAAGTAAGTAACACCTATATATTTAATTCACTTGTGTGTTTATCTTGCACTTCTTGTCTCAATTTTGTCCTTTTGGAACCTATAGATGCATAGATTTTGCAGTATAGCACAACAGAGTAGTTAAGGATTCAGCTTCTTGGTCAAGTACACTTTAGCGGTGCAGACGGTTACAAACCCAGGCAACCTTGAACTTTTGTCCTCAAGTTAAAGGTAATCCTACCTACTGACTGGGCTGCCTCAGTGTGTGTGTGTGTGTGTGTGTGTGTGTGTGTGTGTGTGTGTGTGTGTGTGTGTGTCAAAGTTCGGGGCGGAGCAAAATTGCAGATGCTTCACAAACTGCAGCAGAGCAATGCTTCTATTTCTGTATGTATGTATGTGTGTGTGTGTGTGTGTGTGTGTGTGTGTGTGTGTGTGTGTGTGTGTGTGTGTTTGTGTGTGGATGCTAGTTCACTGACAGCCTCCAGTTCAGTGCTGGGGATACTTGGCCTTCTGTCTGTCATTAATCAAAGAGCAAAGGACAGTTCTCCGATTAATATTTTATATGCTGCATGACACTTTTGGCAAGATGCCCTTCTCCACTGTGCTATTGGCAAAGTGACAACCCCACAATGTACCAATGGTGTGTCTAATTAGTGCTAAAGCAGACACAACAGAATTCCTGCCAACAGGGAGTGCTGTATAGATAACTCAATCCATCACTCTTAATACGCCTATAGATGCCAGTGGTATAGGTCTTTAAAGTTATCACAGTTCAATTGTGATGATGTTATTACAGTTTTTAAGAGTATCCATACAGAAATCAGCAATCCAGTTTCCCTTTTTTTACTGTAGCATCTGTTTTCCTCTTCTTGTTACGTCCATGTCAGGCCTGTCATTTTACCTCCCTTATTACATGACATTACCATTTCGTCCGACTTTTCTGCTTTTCCGTTTGAGTAACGTGAAGTATAAGGCACAAGATCAGACTAAATCTGCTCGGACCAATCCTAGAAAGACACACTCTATCTACATCTCTATCTACACTCACGTCCCATTCTCTCCCTCTCTTGCCATTTCAGAGCAATATTTTTTTGTTTAACAGTCGATCTCTTACACAGACACACACCAGTTCCTGAGGTGTGAGTGTACAATCACTCAAGTGTTACTGCGTAGCTGGCAACATATTGACTCTTGCTGCACCGGCAGCTTGCTGGTACCTGTCCTTGAAAGCGGGGCCTGGCACTGCACTGGTTGGCCCATTGAAACATATTAGAGGCCAGCAGTTGCTAATCTCCTGTGGTCCTACCTTTGAAAAGATTTGTTTGATATCAGTGCCAGAGGGTGTGTGTGTATGTGCATTTGTGTCGGTAGAGAGGAGGGAGGAGGGAACAAGGAAGCACATGCACATGCACATACAAACAAACATACAAACACGCACACACACACACACATACACACACACACACACAGACACAAACATACAGTACCATACACTTGATTGCATAGGAATAGTGTTGAGAATATGGCAAGGATAGCTCCAGGAAAAAAGCTGAATGGCTGTATTGGTTTATACAAAGTTTTCAGCTTCGTAAATGAGGCACTGTTCATTTGAACACTCCAGTTTTCCACTATCTCACCAACTACACCTGCCGATGTACAGTACAGTAGAGTACATTGCCTGACACTGTTTTAATGAGATTACCGGGAGAAAGCTCCTCAGTCCTGATGCATTTCATTGCCTTTGGCGCTTGTATTAAAACAAAGACACATGATCTCACTGTGAATGTGTTAAAGGTTAATTTGGTGTTAAGTCACATTCTAATAAAACATTTTCCTCCCTACCACTTTGAGAGGGTAATACATAAAGCCATCTAAATGCATATGCTGGCTCCCATTTGCCACATCCATTATTCATAGACAGTAGGAGACCCAGTCACAGAATTCAGTCCTGCAGTTGCTGGTGTCTTCCTTCCTCTCCATCTGTCTTTTCTTCTATTTCTCAGACTTTTCTCTTTGTATATAGCCAAACCATGTAACTCCGTAAATTATTCTCCCCTGTGTCCTTATAAACGTCCACTTGGATTTTGTCTTTGAAACTGTTTGAAACTTTTCTCTTCCTTTTTTCTAACCCTTAGCCTCATGGTGTCTTTTCTCTCAGTCCTTAATTCCTCAGTCGTGTAGGGAAGACATTGATCGTAACTGGGTAGAGGAGGAAAGCAAGTCAGAGAAAATATTATATTTTTATATATATATATATATATATATATATATATATATATATATATATATATATATATATATATATATATATATATATATATGTATACACACACACACACACACACAATAAAAGCATATCATCTGGAACACTGTCCTTTAAATGCCTCCTCTTTCTCCCTATCCACGATATCCAATAACAAGCATCTTTCGCTGCAGAACATAATGTTTACGTGCTGAGATTGATCAGATGTCAAGGAGAGTTTTGTACTTGCCCGTCTCTCTGGCCCTGCTGCCATTAGATACCCTGTTGTTTGGACTATCTGATAGTTTGTTTATGGATTGAACACTTGTTTGCATAGTGAGCGTGTTCAGTATATGCAATCCAATGACAACAGCAGGCTGAATGTGTGAGGCGAGAAAGAGCAATGAGCTATGTGTGCAAGGGAATTACGAGTGTCCCTTCGGAGACCTGGTGCTGATGGGGTTCATGTTTCATTTATATCATAGATTTTGCTTGTTACATAAGAAATTAGAGGTATGACTGAGACTTTTTATTTTATAAATTAATGTTTCTCCCATTTAGTGTTGAGATTGTCACAGTTGTGAATTATTTTATTAATGAGGGACATGATGATTTTGTTGCCAATATGGAGCTATTTGAAACCATAGGGCAGTACAGTGAATAGCTGGATAAACAGTGCAATTGTCAGTATTAGATGAGTTTCATAGGAAATATGACCAGATATCAAGATTACTTGATTGCATGCAAATTTTAAACAGTAACCAAAAGAGACCAAATGAATTCTCTGTATATACTGGATGTGTAATAAGGCACTTTTTGCAAGCACATTAGCTTAATCAACCTAAAAGGGGATAATCTGTCAGTGTGGTTTAAAGCTTGTTTCTGCCACTCCCAAGTCACTAGATAATCAGTTACTATCAAACATCCAAGAACAGGAGATGTCCTATTGCCAATACCCAAGTTACGTTTAAAAATCAGTGAGCCTCCACATTCCAACACAATGTTTGGTCTATAGACTAATGATTTAATCTTGACTCACTTTTTCTTTTACTTCCCAATTCCTATCCATGACATATGCAACTGATGAACATTGGACAGCAGAGGAAGACAGAAACCAGGGGAAGTAGTCCAGTTGGGAAGTGAGTGTAGCTCCAGACAGATCCAACTGAATCTTGATGTCGCTGTGTGATTGATGAAATCTTTTATGGTTTAAAGGAAGCTGGTCTTTGATTCAACCCATAGGTGCCTTTCCTGAATTTATCCCCCAATTGGTGGTGGGTGACAGACAGATTAAACTGTTAAACTGTTAAAAATAAAAATTTGTTTAGGTTTAGGAAAGATCATGGGCTGTGCTTTAGTAAGTACTTTGTTAGGCTAAGAGGATTTTTTTTCATTGTGTTCTTTTTTATTACACACATGTTTAAGGTTAGAGAACAATCATGGTCAGGGTTGAAAGAAACATTGACCATTAGCTTGAAACAGGAAGCAAACAGTGGTCTCCTGTGTAAAAGTCAAATGCTCTTTCGACCCATCCATCGATCCCTAACCTCCTCCCTACGCATTTTTGTTGCTTTATAACAGTATCATCTTCCTACTTTGCTCTCATCAGAAATTGTTTTGCTTAGAATAAAACTAAAAAAACAATCAAATCAGAATTGTTACAGACAAGTGACCACAGGCTTTGTCGCTTGAATCTTAGCGTGTCATTTAGGCATATTTGCTAAAATGTGTGATGCTGTTTCACATAACGGTTAGATGATGGAAAACGTAACCACGGGTCATTATAAGCTCCTTGCATCAATGACCTCCAGGTTTGTTTTCTATTGGAGGACAGTCTCCAGAGTTCATGCTATAATTGGCCAAGTGGGGCTCAGGTTGCTAGTGTGTTAGCCGCAGGAGTCAGTGTTTTTGCACCACAGGCGAGGACTCATGTTTATAACATAACCCACTTGCACCATTCTGATTGTGTGCAATATATAAGATATGCACGTAGTAATACACACAAATTCAGCGTAAAGTGTACTTGGCCAAATCCAAACTGACCGTTTACTGGCATTTAATTGTCACTAGGCTTCTCAGTGGATAACTTCTTAATCCTTGATTTTAGAATCAGTTCAGGACGGGTTACTATAACATTAAAGTCACTTTTAAAGAAGAAACTGCAGCCCCTTGTCCCTTGCAGAGACATTCTTCTGCCTTGCTGTTGTGTTTAGTGCCATTGCCTGTAACATAATCCCTTAACTGGCTTTGCTTTGCTAACATAACAACAAAATTTATGATTTCCGTTAAGCCGCTGTCTGTCACACAAATAGTTTGACACTACCCGTAGATGTCTTTCCTATCCAAGGTTTTCAGGGTATTGAAATGTCCTGGTTTGCTGTACACAAACTGAATGTTCTTATCTATCTCTTTTCTATTCATACCCTATCCCCCCGTCTCTAGTGAGTTCATTCACTTCCCTCTATATCTTCTGTCGCATTCTTTCCTCATCCTGTCTCTTTCAATTTCACCTCTTCCTCCAATTTTTTTCTTGGACATCTTTCATTTTCGCTTCTGTGTTATGCATGCTTTTGCAGAGGGGTTTGGCCACAAGCTGTTCTGCTGACTCCACATTTGTTCCCCGCATAGTTTACCCCTCCACTCTCCCTCGCTTCCCTTCTATCTCATCCTCGCTCCTTCTCTGCTCTCATCCCTCCATTTCTCCCCCCTGCCCTCATTCCCCACAGCCAGTGAATTTCGAAAACCTCTCCACTTTCACTCAGGTTCCTTCTCCCTCCTCCCTCCCTCTCTCCCTCCCTCTGTCTCATCGCTTTTCAGATATTTGCCATGGAGTGGCTGTACAGCAGCTCAGTGTGGAGTTATCCTGCTAAAATTATACAATGTCCTGAGTTATTAACACCCTACTACTGGGCAAAGCTGGCCATGTTCCAGGAACCTACAATCCACATTATCCCTACAGCGTGGAGAGGTTACAATTTTTAGTGTGCATCACTGCTGTGCCCACCTCGCCTGTGCTGGCTCTGACCCAGACTAATTCATAGACCATATTTTCTTAATAGAGTTGTGATTCTAGTACAGCTGGCTACATAATCCTTTGTGTCTAAGCATTGTGCTTAATCGAAATCTTCCCAGGTCAGCGAGGGAGTCTATGCTCCCAAGAGGATGGTGACTTGTTTAGTTCCATGCCTTGTTTTTACCAAGTCCATGAAAGTATTCAAGTTGAAAATGATCCCTGAGTCTAATATTCGTGACTTGCACTGTACAGTGTCATTAAAAAATGATGCCTCTCACATTTCATAGCGACAAGGAATACGCCAGAAGAGTCATCATTTCACAGCCTCTTTCGGCCACTGATCAGCCTTCCACCTGCAAAGTCTGTGAACGCGCCTCATTTTTTACGTGTATCTGGATTACCACAGTGTTGAACTGTGCACCTCAGCAAATGGCCAATGTCAAGAATGTCATCTAGATGAATCTTAGGGACGAGGGGGGCTATAATAGATGTATGTATGTGCATGTATCATAAGGCTTTCCGAGGCGAACGTGTGGAAGCTGAGGCAGCGACAAATACTCAGCGGGCCCATTGCAGTTTAATTGTTTGCCTGCATAATAAATCAAATGTGTCAAGGGAGATTATTTATACAAGGGGCTGTGATAAAGAAATGAATCACCAGTTTGCTCAACTCTAGGTTTTTCTTCATTGTGTGTACTATGTGCATGTGTTGGTGCCTGCGGGTTGCGCTTACAGTATGATATTTGCTTGCGTTTTCAGCATGATTGCGGGACAGTACTCGTGCCTTTTTTCTCACGTGTGGCCCTGATATTCATGAAGTAGCGTGAATCTCATAACTTCCTTATGCTCTGCCTGTCATTGATGTATCTGGTACTACCTGAAAGCTCTGGCAGAAGCAGGGGGAAAGCAAAAAAATGAACACAAACAAGTCATAGGGCCCCATAGAGCTTCAATGTGTAAATTTCTAAAGCTCAGAGGGTGAAGACCTGTGTCCAGAGAGCTTTTCTAGCTTGCGGTGTGCAACAGCCTCCTGGTGGAATGGTAGTCATTGTTCCTGCTGTTGCTAAGCGACAGCTGAAAACCTGTGTAAAGCGCATTTATGTTCAAGTTGAGACGTTTTGAAATTTTACTGACCGGTGTGCTGGTTCAGCGCAAAAGAAAAAAAAAAAAGAGGCCCTGTCCTCTTTGTGAACGGCATGCTTTTTCTTTATATAGACCAAGAAAACCATGTCAGCATTATGAAGAGAAGTCCCTGGTGGACACAAGGGTTTTCATCCCTACACTGCTGTGGAGACAGGAAAAAAATAGAGTGTTGATTTGATGCAGTAGTGCCTCTAGAAATGTTCAAATGTAGAATTTTTTGCAAAACCTGTAAGGATATATTGAGGCTGGAATGCGTCACGGGAGTGTTTGATTAATTGATACATTAAAAAGTATTTAGAGCATTATCGTCGCATTAAATGATGCACTTCAGAAAACCATTAATATAAAAAAAGAAAAAAAGAAAAATCATCAAATGTGCCAAGTCAGGGTGGGTGACAAAATGCTGACTAAAGAAAGGTAGAGCAAAGCTCCTGGTAATGGCTGATTGCCGGCCACAGGGCAGGGCTGGATTGTGGCCGGGGGCAATGGAGATGCAGTTCCCTCAGTAGCCCTTTAAATGTGTTGTAAACTGCCGCAGGCAGCCGGAGGGAGGGAAGGCGATGGGTGACATGGGAGCGTTGAGGCCGGTTGAGGTCAAGGTGGGGAGCAGAATTATCAGTGATTTGTGGGATGTCACCTCCAAATGGGAGAAGAGTAATGTGTGTTGTGATTTTTGTTCCTCTAGGCTTATTACTGTGTTGTTTCCTTGATTTATTGATGTCAAGGCGTTCGTATTTTCCTTTGTCTTGCTTCTATCCTCCTGATTTTTTTTTCCCTTTCTGTCTCTAATTTCTTTCACTACTATTTTTGTAAAGTTTCTCCTCTGGTCCCTCTGTTCTTCCTCCCATATTCCTTTGGCTCATTCCTGTCTCTAGGTCTAGCAGCCTGCGCTCCGTGGCCCCGCCCTGCTCTCTGTCATAGCGTCATAGCAACCCACTGCTCCCAGGCTTGCTCTGTCTGGTGCTTTCTCTCAGTGCCTCTCCCTGATTCCTTTTTCCTCTTTATCTTCCATTAATCACCTCTTTCTCTTACTATTACTATCTTCTTATCTATGATATCTCTTCTGTTTCACTGATTCTCCTTCTCCGCATCCTTTTCTTTATCTTGTCTATCATTTTTCATTGTCTGGCTCACATTAAAACGTACTCTGGCTTCTCTTCTCTGTCCACCCTCCATCTGGAGCTTTCTATTTTTGTCTAAAGCTGCATCCTCTCCTGCAAATTGTTATTTATTCCACTCACAGACATACACATATACAGAGGCACGACATGTTTGAGGTAAGCTGACAATCAGCAAACCAACCCCTTCTCTCATGTGAAATACAGGCTCTTCCCTATTCGATTACACTTATCAAGATCAACTATTCCTGGACATCGTTTCATAAAACCTGCAGCCTGTTTCCCACTGTGCGCAACCGTTTTTTTCTTTGACAACTTTGCTTTTCCAGATGCCTAGTGACTCACCTTTATTTGTCAGGAAATTTGCCTGTGGCTTTGACTAAAATAAGTACAAAAAGAAGCCGTATAAAAGTGAATTATCAGTCAACTTTGACTTCCCAAATAACTCAGTAATATATCATCAGACTTGACAAGACGTGAAGCTGACCCACTTTCGCGCTCTGTCTTCCTCTCTCATCCTGTCGTCTTGTCTCGCTCCTATTGCTGCCTGCAGTCAGTCTGTCCACTTTTAGCGTCGATGCAGTGCGGCGAGAGGGGCATGGGCCGAGATAGGGACCTCGCTTGGTTAAAACGGAACGAGGATTGCTCTTGTCAGCGATTGTGACGCATCTCCTACCGAGCCTGTCCCTTGTGGATTGAGCTAAAGCACTTTGGGGTAACTTTGGGTGATGTTTGTTAAAATACTGGGGGACAAAAGCAGCAAAGGCAACAGAGATGTCGAGGAACTTTTCTTCTAAAGTGACAAGTGTAATTTTAAGATTCAGGAAATGCCATGTACGCAATTGTTTGAGGGTTCATTTACTCTTCTGGCATTTGTAGTGCTAAGAAGATATCGATGTAGCCCCAGTCATAGTATGACCAATGATGAGATGTCTTTCTGTTCCCATCTCCTAATTTTTTTTCCCAAACAGCTGCACAATAGCATATAATTCAATACTCCTTCTGCACCAGAGGATTTTTCCAGTCTAGCAAAATATTTTCCCCTGAGGAAATATTGTCGGTAAAATCCATTCAGTGAATAACGTATAAGCTAATGATGAAAAATATATATATGATCATGTTCACACACACAATGTCTTTTTCTGTCTTTCTATATGTAATCCCATGAATTATTTTGTTAATGTTTTTTTTTTCCATGTCAAAAGCCAGTGATGTGAAAACAACCCACCAAAATTGAAATTATGTTATTTCCCGCTCTGGCGTGAAATTGAGGCAAAGACTCATAGCCAGAGGAAACATGTATTTTAAAGGAAAAAACACATTTTTGACACATCAGTGGTAAGCAGCTAACCAGTGGCAGAGGTTTACAAAAACAAATGTAAAAGCTTTCATGCACTGGGTGAAGATTGAATTACCATCACATATCGAGAACAGCAGAAGGGGCTTTTAAATGAATAACACCGGAGCAATTATTCACTCACCGCGGATCAATTTCTCCATAGTTTATATAGATAAATAGCCAGCGCCCACTGATTGCTGATTACCTTCTCGTGTTACTTTTAAGATGGAGTGGTCCTTTTTCTAGCAACACTTAATAATAATGATCATTTATAAACTTCTCATTTACAAATATTTATGTACATTTCAAATGATTAATGAATAATTTGCTGGTGCAAGACAAACCACTAAAAGTAATAACTAATGAATAACTGGTTATGTAAATTAAACTTTGCCACTGATCTTTTTGCCATACTTTATGATAATTAAATTGTAAATAACTTAAATAAATAAACTTGAGTAGTCAGGATGACTTAATAATCAGTCTTAACTAATGAACTAATGAATAACTGGTTATGTAAATTAAACTTTGCCACTGATCTTTTTGCCATACTTTATGATAATTAAATTGTAAATAACTTAAATAAATAAACTTGAGTAGTCAGGATGACTTAATAATCAGTCTTAACCGATAAATCTTTCTACTTGCTCCTACTAATTTGTGAGACACTTTTTCGGTGAAAGTTGTGCACAACCAAATTAAACTTTATAGAGGCACTTGTAGTTTACCTTAGGGGCCGCAGAATAATTTCCTAAAAATAAGGGGATGAATGATCAATTGTCAGGCTTGAATTTAAATGTAGTGCAATTTTTCATTACAGATTTCAATTGGACAATTTCCAGAAAATCAGCAAAAGAAAATGCACCACTGAAAGATGAATTTTTAGGGCAATTATTACCTTAACATTCTCTTGAATGCCAGTGTTTCCCTCTTTGATGGTGTGAATTCATTTTGCCGGGTTTGTTTTTTATGATCACGTCTGTGTCAACGTGTATGTGCGCTTCATGATAATGTGCTCGTGGGATGGCTGCCTCTCTTCAGAGAGAAGGAAATGTGAGCAGTTTAAAAAGCACAGCCTCAAATCCTCTCCTCTCTCTTTCTGAGGCCCCGGAAGATTTGGTTGCCAGGCAACATTTGGAAAGAGTTTTCAATTAAGTCACTTTGAGTTAGATGGATTGCACTGTCACTGGGCACAAACCATCCTAACACCACACACTGCTGAGTGTATGAAGGTTACATATAAACAGGATGCTCAACAACTTCCTGTGTGGAGATGAGACTGTGCCCAGAGTGTGTGTGTGCTCTTCTGAATGCTCTGCCATAGGCTGACACAGATCTATTGGGAAAATGGAAGAATTTTGTGAGTCGATGACATATAATGTCCGTGAAAAGATACGGGCATAAGAAAAACAAATTTTTGCCTTAATGACAGGAACTATAAACGGAACATTACCGCGTTTTTTTTGTTGTCCAAGTTTCCTTCCTTCTTTCCTCGATTTAAGGAGCAACTTTTAATTTACTGCTGCTCAGCTTATCCACAGTTTATATAATAATTTATATAAGATTACTGTCTTGTACAAGTCAGCAATTCAATTGACACTCAAAGGTGGTACACTAGTTCTTGTGTTTTTGCAAACAGCAATGACACAGGCCCCACTTTCTCTCACATCAATAATCCCATTCAGAGCATGAAAACAAAAAAATAAAGAAAAAAGGAAAATGTAACCAAAGCTTTTAAATGTACCAGACAGTACGTTATGACCCGTATCAAATGAGCTGGTCTAAGCTTGCTCTCCCTTACTCGCACAATTTGACCTACATGGACATTAGTATCCCTCCACAAGTCTGTGACAGTTCAGCCAGCAGCGGTGTCCTGGAGGGTGGTGGCAATACTAGGTCAAGTGGAGAGAGCACTGGGGTCTTCTGTCCTCATCCACTTGTCGTGACAGTGATTTTTTTTGTGCACTGATAAGCTTTTTTGTCTCTCTCTTAAAGACAGAGTACTTTTTTCCCCCTTAATTTCTTGCTGTGCATGAAGACTCTAAAATTTGACAATTCATTGCAGCATTGAGCTTCTGTTGCTCTATTTCAGTTTATTTGAGACACCATTGCTTAGGACTCCAAGCATTATCACTGCTGCTTTGTTGAACCTCCTCTGTAAAGATATATTTGGATGGACATATTTGTGGCCATTACAAATGCCACTACTGTAGTTGTGGTCATGTTGAATGTATGCACTTACAATTTTCAATTTCACGCCATGATTTATTACGAGAATCTGGTGTCCTTTGTGTGGTGTTGGATAAGTCTAAGGACAAATTTGTGAATGAAGAAAACAAATATACGAGCCTCTAGCTTTTGCTTTCTCCCTCTACCTCTCTCTCTGGTACTATGTGTTTCAGGTTTTATTTTAGCTTTCTAGGAATTTCCCAAGAAAGTGTCTTGATTTTTCCTCTCTCCTGTTTCTAAAATCCGATAATAATGACTGTCTTTCCACACTGTTGTTTTCAAGTGGTCAGCTTGGGTTTATGTGTTTAGGCATCAGTGACCTGTCTGCTTTGGTTACTGTGGTAACAATGAAGGCATACACACAAAGACTAACTGCTGGTGTGTTTTTGCAGCATGGAAGCGAAACTGCAAGCTGCAGGCTAGATGAGGACTGTGCATCCTGTGATTGTTTAAACTGTAGAAATTACTACATTCACAAATCCTCAATTGCACATAACAATGTCATATATGGAGGATGTTAATATATGCAAATTGGAAGCTAAATGATCCTTCATTGGTGTCCAGGATACAGCTGTATTAGGAATAAACCATACATAAAGTGCTGGTAAAATAAAAGCTCAAGGTTAGAATTTAAGATTTGGGAATGGGAGGCTGACTGAAGCCATATTACACTGAATAGTCAAATATTTGGTACAGGGTTGCTTCCCTTTCAATGCAGATTTTGAAACCAGTGATGGGAACCTTGTCTCAATAATGTAAAGATAAGGACAGAGAGGGCTGCCAATTTTCAGGCCAACTCAGCCTCCAGTGGAATCCAAGCAGTAGTTGTTTAAGAGAAGGTTACACCTCCGTCACTTCCAGGGGCTCTAAGGTGGAATGAGACAGATCTTAAGCTCTTGTGGGTTGACTGGTGAACGTAAGAATTCCAAAATTTTGAGGCTAATCTCCCCACGCGACTGTGGCTACTGACTCAGATGTCATATAGGGGGGCATACAAATCATCACTTACTTGGTAGCTTCATCCCAGTGTCATAGTTTAGGTCTTCTTAATCCCCCTGGCAGCTTACTGGCTGAAATCCAGGGGAGCTGGTGATTCTTTCTGGTCAGGGTATCAGTGGCTCAGAGCTGTAGTCCTTAATTGCCTTTCCAGGAGGGGGAGGGCAAAGCTTAATCAACCTGAAGAGTGGAGGGGCAGCTTTGCAGGCATGGTAGAGACTGTACCATGCTGATATCTGATTGGAGGGAACGCACTGCGTGCTCTGTGAAAGATGGTGGTTTAAACCTCTTCCCCAGCTCGTTCTGATAAAGCTGGTTAGATTGAGGACCATTGATTTTTCAGACGTTTACATTTTTGTCCCATTTTTTGCTTTAAAATATCATTTAGTACTTAGCAGATTAGGTATTCACGACTGTGAATTTGTGTTTCAGGACTGTTGAACTTGCTGTGTTAGTGGTTGTCTGAATGAGAGCAAGGGCAATATTCATGGTCCCCTGTTTTAGACTCCTCTAACTCGGAAAATATCTGGCTCTTAAGTTGCTAAATGCAGTACTGTGTTCACCAGTTAGTGTCTGTCTGATTTTTGGAACTGGGCAGATAGTGTACGGATTTATTTATTTACTTATTTATTCATTCATTCATTCAATCCCTGAAAAAAGATGAAAATGATGCTGGTGAGAGTGAACCAGAACAGTCAATTTGCAGAACGGGAAAACGAACAAAAAGTGTTAGGTGATAAAATTCTCTGTGAATTTATCGCTACACAACACCTTGTTGTCAAATATTGCTGTAAATGAAATACAAGCCATGAAATGAGATTGGACCAGATGAGTAAACTATGGAAAAAAAATGGATAAAAACACATTAATAGTGTGTGTTTACTGAGAAACATCATTGTGTGTTCAGTCCAAAGGTAAAATGAGTTTACAGAATGAAACACCCATTTGGCCACAAAAATACAAGGTGTGCGGTGCAGGCTTTGTTGATGCGGCGGCTTTATTCATCTGGATGGTCACAAGACACCTCGGGAATGATTACATGCTTTACACCTTAATAAATTACACTGGTGCCTGTCTGGGCGCTGAAGGCACAGTCTGCTCTGTGGGAGAGGAGGGCTTGACTGTTGGTGTTTGAATTAGTTCCTTAGGTGAACGCTGCTTGTTCTGTTGTTTCTGTTGTTACAGTTGTGATTATCAACGTGTGATGGGGTTTCTTCTGCTTAGTGGTTAATTAAAGGAGCATATCTCTCTCCCTCTGTCTCTCTCTGTCATTCTCCCCATTTTTCTGGGTGTATGTAAATGCAGCAAAGGTCCTCGCACCTTGCTTGATCACCCATCATGTCTCAAACTGTGTTTTAGTTGGATAGCACCACAGGCAATTTACAGTTCCTGGTCACAGGCAGAAACACAGCCCCCCCCCCACCCCCACACCCTTACACACACAATAACGATGAGCAATAGGGTCGTCTCTGGAGTTTTATACCTCTGCGTGCCTCCTGTATGAAATACTGTCACCTCCCACTTTAGTCCTGAGAGTCATGGGAAGAATGAATGGATATAATCAGTAAGCTCACCCATTCACTCTCCCTAGGAAGAGAAGCTCGTTTTTCTCTGTCAGTACTTTCCTTCTTTCTCTTCCTTCCCTCCAGCTGCCATCCTTCTGCCCGTCATTGCCTGTTTTCTCTCTCCTCTGCATCTTTTATCAGAGTTATCAATCTCTGTTTAAATGTATCCTCTCCTGCTCTCGTCCTCAGGGAACTCTCCTCCGTCTAACATGCTACTGTTTCTATGCAACAGCAATCATCTACATGGAATGGTATTTCCAAGTCATCATGGGTGCTTGAATTGCATACAGTGCTTGGTAATTGGCCCCTTTGTTTATTCAAAGAACATACTCTCAAAGTTCTTCTTGGTAAAACCAAATTATAGGGCACATAATGAGGTGTTGCATAATTGAAATATTTTTAAGAAAGGAAAGTGATTCTGGGCCTAAAAGGGTCAGGTCCTACAATCTGAAGATCTTTCCTTGCTCTAGGTGATGAATATGTTCAAACTCTGTTAGGAGACCATAAAAATGTCACTGGGGATATTACATTTTCTTTCCCAGTAGGTTACCAGGCGACAGATGTCATGACCTTTCAATCAGGTGTAGCGAGGAGAAAATGACCTTCAAATGCAGAGGCACTTGTCCCTTGCGCCATATCTCCCCACACATACAGAAACACACACACTACTGGTCTGGTGATGAATTCCCTGGGTGGCGCTGTACGTTCCTTGACAAAAAATCTTGCAGGTTCGGTCGTCCAGGTGTGGAGTGTTACTGTCAACACGAGAGTGGAGCCGCCGTCATCCAGCTACAGTTTCTCATCAACGAGGTAGGTGCAAAATTACTCGCACTGTTTGGTTACTCCACTCATGTGTCTGCACGTCTTACAAAGATGGGTAACTCCATGGGTAATAGTGTTGTTGAATAAAATTTATATTATTATCCTGCCCCAGTGTTAAACTTTAGTCTGTAAAAAATAAAGACTTAGGGGCAGATTCATGAATGTTCATCCCTGCTAATCGCATTTCACCCCTAAAATGTGCAAAACATGGTTCTTACTATGCGCCATTGGGAGTAAGGGTGGATGAATGATTTTACTTGTTGTGTGCTCATCTCCCCCCACGCTTTTCATGTTATACACAGTGAGCTGTCCTTCTCCTTGTATGCTGCCAAGAGTCGACTCAGTCATTTGACCAATTTGCCCTGGAATCTGTAAGGCTGGGTAATGATTCCCAATACTTTTTTAATACTTCACACTCCCGTATTCATAGCAATGAATATTCAAAACTGTCAAGTGTTGAAAGTTGGCACCAAAAGCCTGGTGTTTGCTAATTTTAGACAGTATGTTGAAAGGAGATTAAATATTGATGCACTGAGAACTTTGGAATATGTAATTAAATGAAAAAAAAAAGTTTGTAAAGAAGAAATGTCAGAATCCATCAAACCAAGAAACTGAAAAAAGGGGGCCCTAACTTTGATATTCTATTGGCATCAGAAAGAAAGAACTAGGAAATCGGCACTCTTTCAGTCATCGCTCTCACTTCACTATTAATGTTCTGAAACTCTGATTAACTTTATACATTCTTATACAATGTATGGAATTTCTGGTCCTTTCACAGTAACAGAGCTTTTGATCCACAGCACTTGTCATTAAGACTTGAAAGAAATTTGTTGAAATTTGTTATGTCCTGGGAGCAATATTGAAAGTGCCACTTGATTCGGATCAGAGCTTTTTAAACTACTTATCACTCTTAAAGGACACTGCAGGGAAACTTTGTTGTATAACTGCCATGAGGGTTTACATTTACAAAAAAAAACCCCACACATATGAGTCAACCCACAACTCATCAAGCCCTTATTAAACAATTGCACAGCTAAAATAGGCACCTCTGTCCAATGCGTCGATTCAGGCACGGGGCATTATAAAATTTGACAGCGTTTTGTTGAGTGTTGATTGACAGACTGGAAACATGTATTGAACTTTCTTGATTTATACGGAAAAAAGCATGAGTTTGATTGACTTCATATTCATGAGAAATGCAGTATTTCATGCTCAGTCGTGTTTGTGTTTCTTTGTGTGTCAGCGTCTATGTGACTGTGACTCAGCAGCTCAAACAAACCCTAAGGGAGTTGGAGAAGATTTTCAGTGCCTCCTACATCCGCACATACACCAATATACATCTTATGAATCATCATGGTTACCTGGGAGAAAGCTGCCTGATTTAAAATTGGCTTGAGTTTCCAGGGAATGAAACTCTGACTCACGCACGTCATGCTCAGAGACAAAATGTGCAGCCTGTGGACATGCTTATGAAAATCACTGTCGTTATCACCCAAATGTGTGAGGTTACCTTTTTAATCCCAGAATCTAAGATGAAATGTCTCTTCTATTGTGACAGGGAGCGCTGGTGAGTGCTCTTGCTGATGACAGTGTCCACCTGTGGAACCTGAGGCAGAAGAGACCAGCCATCCTTCACTCCCTCAAGTTCAGCAGAGAGAGGTGGGAGGTTCACACGCAAAACTGCAAAGTCGAAGTGTCCATCCTGCTGCCACCCTCTTTGCTCCTTTTCTCTCAGTTTTTTTTTTTCCATTTTCCATTTTCCTCCTTTATTAGGCCCTTACGCTCACTCTGGTGCAACTTGCACGGTGGCTTTTTCCGAGTAGGGGCAGCGTCACAGTTTGCTGCCTGTGAGAAATGTTAGATTCTGATGACAGCAACACTATGCAAACAGACGGCGAATTTTTGGCAAACGTGTCCAAGCGCCTGCAAAACTGCACACAGGGCAAAGGAGGTGATGGGGAGGCTGATGCTCTCTCTCTCTCTCTGTGTCTCTCTCGGTTGGCCTCTATCTAAACCCTCATTATTTGGGTCACTTCCTCTGCCTTTGAGGCTTTCCCATCTCTGTGGCACAGGTGTGAGCCTACCCAAACAACTGAGGGTTTACGGCCGCAGGTTGTTACACACAAATGCAAACAGATCATAAACACTAACACAAACACACAAAAGAAAGTAATATGCCCAGCTGCCCACAGTTATACATGTAGACACACACATACACACACACTTTAGCATGATGATCAAATACTGTGGCTGAAATCCCAAGAAGTCTATGCACAAGTTTTCTGTTTTTTTTTAACAAATCATTTTTGTTTGAGTGGACTGTATATAATTACTAATAATGTTTTAAGGCATATCATAACTTTTTAGATTAATTCCCTTCTTTTGAAGCAATCAGGGGAGAGTGATCAACTTGCAGAGACTTCAAACAAGCTCGTGTTCACTTTCTCATCAGACTGAACACTTTTCGTTCGTTTTCGAATTTTCGTTAATTTCCATATCAGCTCATGCTAATATACACTGCACCAGGGACCATTTTCAAAACTCTCCTTTGCGGTAGCACTGATATAATTGGCCAGAGTTAAGTTAGATTATTCCCTCTGAAAAGCACATAGGTTTGAGCAATTTGAACATCTGTTTTTGCCATAAGAGAATAAACTAAAAACCAAAGAGTGATATAACTCCTTGTATATTTTGAGATGTGCCCTCGGGTTGCCATTGCTGGAACGGTTGACTAACTGTAGCCTGCACAGAACCTTGCCTCAAGGTTCCAAGGTACAATTGTGATAGTGCTCCTTTTTTTTTTATCCTTTTTTTTGTTTTTTTAAATTAACCATTCAGTTATATAATCCAATTTAGAATATTTGTTGACAGCCCAAGTTGGCAGAATGTCAAGGATGCACTCAACATCCAAGAACTGATATTTGGCTGAAAAGCCAGAAAGCATTGGAATTCTAAATTATTTTACGAGCAAATATACATCATAAACACGATAAGGATTCCTTATTATGTTTAAAAATTCAATAGACAGTTCAAATTTTGAATATCAGACTGTCCTTGAATGCACCAGTTCAAAACTGCTCCTGCTTGCAGCCGTGGTCTTACATGATTATACCTTAATTTTGCAATAAGTAAATAAATGATCAAAGGATGCAAAATGTAAATGGGGAGTTAAATGGAAATAGCAGACGGAGAGGAATTACAGTAAATCAAGCTGGTTACAAACTATATGCTTTCAAAATGCTATGTTTGCATTATATATATAATTAACAGACAAAAAACATTTAAAACAACAACGTGAAATTACGAAGCATTCCTTCCAACATCAGATGAAAATTAGTTAAATGCAGAATCACCTCACCTCAAGGAGGTCAGTGTCCACTGTCTCCTCCAATCACAAATACAGTGATTACCCATCAGAGCCAATCATATCACTGGCCAATGATCTGTCACTGTGAAAAGTGTTGAACGGGTTAAATGTCAGAGCCAATGATGTGAGACAACGCTGATATGATGGACAGGTGGCCAGCAGCGGCTTTTAGGGCGGGTTATGTTCTTGTGGAGGCGCTTGACCGCCTCTGACATTTAGAAAGCAGTGCCGTCCAACGCAACGACCCCGAGACACAGCATCGGTGAGGAGCAGAGCTACTGCATCTCAAGAGACGTCCAGATGGGAGGGAGAAGCTGCAAAGTCACTTGAAGAGGAGGAGGAGCAGAAGAAAATAAACCTAATGCAGAAGAAGCAAGTGGAAGGAGCAGAAACTGAGGCTTGTGATAAAGAATGCAAGAAAGGAGTCATAAGGGAAATGAATGAAAAGTGGAAAAGAGAGAAAAAAGAAGGGTAGGAGGAAGGAGAAGGATGAGCAGGAGCAGGGTCACTCTTCATTCCCTGGTTAAAAATTAAAGAGGAAGAATTCTGCCTTTCACTCCTCATCCATACATAATATTAAGGACTGGATGATTAGAGAAGATGCAAAAACTTGAGCCCCATGAGTGAGACAGTCCTGGGAGTTGATCTCAGCTTCAGACTGGCTCTTTTTCCCCCAACAGTGATTTTACCTGAGGGCTTTTTGCTGTCTCACAGAGCAACCGTTGCTCTTCTCTGCATGCAGTATTCATGTATCACCTTGGAATCACTCAACTTAGTAATTACAAAAGGTTTGCAATCTTTTCTATCAGGCTTTTGGTTTCCTCCTACATACCTCAAGACATCCTGTGCTGGTGAGCTGGAACTCAGCTGCCTGTAAGTGTGAATTCATTTGTCGACCATGTGTGTTAAGTGCAACACACACCAGCTGCATTGCGAAGTGTTGCATCATTTAATGCCCATAGTACACATACTGGACATGTCATACAGACAGAAGAAGCAGTCAAAGTACATTGGCTGGGATGTGCTGATCCAAGGAGCAAATGAGCTGTTTAAATGTAGATGTCCATCATTGCTTGGAAACAGAAAAGTAAAGTCTGCTGAAATGTAGACAGGCTTCAAATCCTGATTATGCGCATCAAAATCCGGTTACTTCATAGGCTCATATATAAAACAATGGGTGTGTGTGTATTGCTCCATGTCATTCATTTTCATAGTGTTGCCCTTGAGGCCTGTGACATACTAGCAACCCCGTCAACAGTATTCCTGTGTCTGTTGGCACCACATGTGGGGCTGCTGGGCAGCTCATAACCATGAGAGGCAATAAGCTGCTATAGATAAATGCAGGGAAGTAAATGCATTTAAATAATAAAAATTTATATTCAAGAGGTTCAAGCTTTGTGACCAGCTTGCACCTCTTGAACGCATGTAACAGGAATGGAACTTTATTTTAGACTACTCATCTATCTTCTGGCTGGGAACAGGTCAAGTGTTTTGCATTAAATGCCATCGGTTTTATTATGACAAATGCTAGCGCTTTGCTGATTTAATCTAGCATTTAAAAAGACTTTTTCATTTCAGTCTTTCATTCATTCATTAACTCTTTATTCAAGCAGAACTTGTGAAATTCTCTAACTGAAAGATAAATGTATCTTACATTGGATTATGTTAAAATGTTTGCAGATCGGCACTGGGTTTTCCCTATTTGTATACTGTTACACAACTCTGCAGTCTTCTATAGCTATAGTTATAATAGCTGTACAGAAGGAGCAGCCCCCAAAGTCAAAGTGACCATTAGGGTTCATTTGGACCCCTCTTATTTTTGCACTCTGATAGGCTTTTATGATCTCCACTGGCTCAATACCTCTCATCTCTGCTTTTTCCAACAAATATTTGAGATTTTTTTTAAGACTGATTTGTTCTGACAGATCTGTAAAACCTACAAAAGTCTTCTCCAGTCTGCCACATTTTCAATTATTCTTACCTTTGCTCCTGTGTTTTTCTCCTCTCTGACTTTTCATTCAAGGCTTGGCTTTAGCTTGTCACGGTGTAGAGGACAAGGCAGCTATTTCCTCCGTCGACAAAAGGACATTCACCCAACCAGAACTGCCATGACCGCCTCCTAACGGGGTGCAACAAAATAAACAGAGACAACCTGTCACAAGCCAAATGAAACACTCATGTTTAACCTACCCCAAATACTCCTAGGGGACAGCATTAACAACGGAGATTGCTTCTGTGTTGATATCTCGTACAGTAATCTAGTTTATTGTACGGATATTCGCTCGTACTTTAACAAATTGTTCCAATTATGAGAAATTTAACAAATTGCTGTCTTGCTGTGAGTTAGATAAGAGAAGGCGATTGAGGCGAGTAGCTTGATTTAGCATGAAGACTGGAAGCAGGGGGAAACGTCTAGCATGGGTATCTCCAATGTTCACAAATACAGCTATCAACACCTCTAAAACTTGCTAATTAACATGTTACATCACATCTGTTTAATCCCTATTCAAATAAAGAGGTAAACATGACAATTTGTGATCTTAGAGGAAGTTATGGTAGGTGCAACGAACAACTATTTATCTGGCGACCCAGCACTTCTGTACATTGTCTCTGCTCACAGTAATAAGAAGAAGGGAAAGTTCCAGCATGCAACTCCGCATTAAACCCACAATTGTTGTTGTTTTGTTTTCCACATCTGTTTGTGTACGGAATAAGGAAACTTGATTTGAATGTTTTAACCCTGGAGAGAGCCAGGCTAGCTGTTTTCTCCTGCTAAACTAACCTAATCCCCTCCCTCCAGCTCCATACTTAGTGCACAGACATGAGAATTGTATCGATTTTCTCATCTAACTGCAAGAAAGAAAGTGATTTAAGTGTATTTATTTAAAAAATTGTTGAACTTTTCATCAATGGACAAATTGGTGTCGGTTGGCACTCTCTGGCTATAGTTCTCTTACTAATGGCATCTTTTTCTGTATAAAGGACAAGTTCATTCACGGAAACTAAAAAATAGGTATGGCTAATGTCAATACTGGCTAATAAAGATTAAAAAAAAAGATTATATTTGGCTCAGTACTAAAATTTGAATTACATATGTCTTCTCCACAAAATGTTTTTTTTCACACATCTGCATATAATTCACCTTTTAAAACCTATAGGCTGCCTGCCATTGGAGGGCCCATTTCAATACTCCAAACAGATCCCTCTTTCCCACCTTCCTTCTCTCCTCATCCTCTCCTTCCCCTGCTCAGAATTTGAGTGGATGGGTGAAAGCAGTGTGGCGTAAAGCCCTCCAGCGTCAGCATCCATTCACATCAGATCACAGGCGCTAGGAGAGAGGAGAGAAGGGAGGAGAGGAGGAGTTGAGACAGACTGGGCCTCGGCCAGCAAGCAGTGAGTCAGTCTGTGGGTTGGAGAGTGGGGATGCAGGGAGTGCAAAAGAAATCCTGTCGAGTCATTCTGGCGTAGGATGCTCTCGTCACCTCCTGGCCTCACAGGAATGCACTGCAGATGTGGATGCTAGCATGGATGCAGGATGATATGATGGGAGATAATAAGAGGGGGGGAGCCGGGGTCAACACATGTACATGCACACACAACACAAATGAGACCTGATCTCTGCACTTTTACTTGCTCATTGGTAAGATTTTCTTAAAGGGTTTTTTTTTTTTGGACAGAGCAACGATTCATTGTATTGTTTCTATATTTGGGTCTAGCCACTCTGATTTTGACTTTTAAGGTTTTAGTGTCTTTTAAAAAGACACTACTTAGTAGTGTGATGACGTTAGCAGTGAACCAATCGATGAATTTAAATGGCTAAAAAAAATTAATTATTCTCTCAAACAGAGTTTACTCCCAGATAATACACTGATTAATTATTTCAGGACTATTGATTGAGAATTACAGCCCTCCAGAACTTTTTTCTTTTTCCCCTTTTTTCCCACCTATCTGCCCATATGCAATAGATTGATAACTATGATGGTGAACTAACTTCTGCATTGTTTTGATTATGATGAAGGCACATACTTGGATTGATTTTAAAAAAATGTGTGTGTGTGCTTGTGACACAGTCTGTTATCAGATTAGATTCTTCTTAACTGAGACCCTGTGGGTAGTTTGAGGATAACCATTCTGGAGCTTTGCCAGATTGATACCGTGTGCCACCAACTTCTATTTGATTTGTGTTTTGATATTTCAACAGTGATGGGCAACTTTTTTTGATGTCTAAAGGACATTCGGCAGTTAATCAACTTTCCTGCTGTTGTTGTTGCTTGATAATCATTGGGTTATCTGCATTGTCTTTGTCTGCATCGCCATTTCCAAAAAACGCCGGAAGGAATATCCGTACTTACAATCGCTGTAAAACTATTGGGCCGATAAGATAACAGAGGATTATCATCTGCTGTTTGATTACTTTACAGTATATGACTAGTGTTATATTTTGAAACATGGTCAACCCTCATACTCTTTTCATCAGCAACTTCTCCCCCCATTATTGAGCACACAAACATAATTCTTCAATTAATATATTTGGATACTATTAGATTTTTATATAATTTTGAAATTGTTTTTGCACCACATTACTGTCTAGTCAGCCGTTCAGCAATAAGTGGTAATGCTTTGCTGAAGGGAGATTTAATAAAAGTTGCTCAGAAAAAAGGGACCTATAACTAGATGAAGGCAGGTTAGATCACACTTTTCAAACTGATGATTTTCTCATGACAGACAGGCTCTGAATACTTTATTTGTAGCAATGATCCTCTCTGATAGGAACAGCACAGAAAACTCTGTGTTACAAATGATGATTTTCTAAGATTTCCCCTCTCCCCAATTCATTTGCATTGAGGCATGCTCTCATTCATCTAGCCCACAGTGCAGTTAGCCTCAGAGTTGTGTGTGGTAGGCATCTGTCATTTCTGAGGCAGTGAGTTTGGCCCTGAGCCTGCAAGCTGGCAGCTGCCTTTGTGTGTCGTGACCACTTGAAGCTGGAGAATTTCACCAGGAGACACGTACATACACGACAAGTGTGAACACAGTGACACACACATATTGCACTTGGACAAACACTTGTATCCGAATGCACACAAGAGACACACAGAGGAACGGACATATACACACTAACAAACTGCGAGCAAATTTGTATAATTATGCTCCTGTCACTCCCTCTCACTTGGCCCCCTCTTACCAGCTCTCAGAACACTTAATCAGTTGGCTTGTATGTGCACACATACAAAGATCAAACATATTTATATACAACAAACATTTACATACAGTGCATATATAATTAAACTAATTCATATCAATTGATTGGAATCATGTATACATGCAAATGTACGCACACAGACAAAGGAACTTACAGATGCATGAATACCAAACAGACAAACAGACATTCGTGCACAGTGTTTGCATTTTACAAAATCATCTTCCGGAAACATAGCACATGCACACATTCTAGCCCTCATATACATAGACAAGGCACATCTGTTTGTGCAGATGGAAGAGGAAATTAAATCCAGTAGACAGTCTGCCTACGCGATAAAGATGCCACAAGTTGTCATGAAAAGTCATGTTGCGCTTAGTCATCTTGCCTGCTTAAGTGAGTCTGTGTGACTGTGTGTATCTCAGTAATTAACTGCCCATTTTTCGGGAAGTCCGTTCGTACTTTGCCATCCTCTCTTCTAAAAATCATGTTCATATATGACTAATTACAATGAGTAAATACATTTTTCTCCCTTGGTTATGACATAGGAAAGACGAGAATTTGGCAAATGCACCGAATAAGGCAGTTTAATAGGCAAAGAAACTTAATGGTGTTTATGAACATATATTGTAGGAGGAAGGATTGCAAGAAAGCCATGTTTTTCTCAGATGAGAATTTAAATGAGCATATATAAGTCCATATATCTGATTGAGCCAGGTGATATTTCTGCTGTATGTGGAAGTAGGTTGATATTTACTATATGTTTATGTATTTCCTTGTGTCTGTTTTTTGCTCTTCTTTGTGCACATTTTTGACCGTGTGGATGAGATTTATGTCAAGTAGTCCAGCTCTCGTGCTCAGAATTATGAATATATTCATGTGTTAGAGCAGAGCATCAGGGCAGAGAGGAAAGGTGTGTGTGTGTGTGTGTGTGTGTGTGTGTGTGTGTGTGTGTGCGTGTGTGTGTGTGTGTTTGTGTGTGTTTGTGTGTGTGTGTGTGTGTGTGTGTGTGTGTGTGTGTGTGTGTGTTAAAGTAGGAGCTGCTACTCTCAATACAGCCTTGGAGCAAAGTGTGAGATAGACTCAGAGAGAGAGAGAGAGAGAGAGAGAGAGAGAGAGAGAGAGAGAGAGAGAGAAGCTGTCTGAGCTTTAGAACACACAGGGAAGGTGTTTGAAGTCAAGGCAAGGACATGTTTACTCCACCTTGTGCTCTGCTTGTTATTAGTGTAGTGTATGTATGTCTATTCAACATGTTTAACCCTGTCGCCCACAAAAACAACTAAAATCCTTAGCCAAATCTGTTTTGGAGGAAACATAATTTTTGCCCGGTTTACTTTTACACACACAAATATTTTCTTCCAGTCAAGGAGATTCTTATGTTTTACAGTTACAAATCACATGACTTTCATACCAGAGATCAGAGTTTTAGTCCTGCATCCCACATTTTGCCACTTTTAGGATGTACTTGTGCTTCAAGTCAATATTGATTTTTTTTTTCATTATTTAGAAAAAAATCCCACAATCTCTTTGTAAACCTAACCAAGTGCTTTGACTTGCCCTTAAAGGTGCTATATGTAAGTTCTGCTATGGCAACATAGCTCATATTAGCATGTCTACTTTTACTGAGGTCAGTAGGTGGTTTTGCAGTAACAGATCCAGACTCTGCAGCTCAAGAGGAAGAAAAACCTGCAAAAAACAACAGTAGGAGAGAGGGGAGAGACGGGAAAGCACAAAACTAAGGGGGTGAGAAGAAGTCAAGTTAGTGAGGAGCATTGATGAGATACGAAAACCCAAATTGGAAGGTGGGTCCACAGTAGATGAGCTCTTTTTCCGATATCATGCTTGGACATTAAGAGCTTTATAATTGAGGATGAGTATTTTTAAATTTTAGTTTTTTGGTTTATAATTGCAAAGATGGCTGAAGCTCTTGGCAAGTGATCCTCAGCACGACCTTCTCCCACTGAGAAACCACAATCGGCAGCAGAGAAAACTTACATATAATCATAAAAACGTTGATCATGCTGTAATGCATGGAGAGCATATTGTAAACGAAACAAATGAAAAAGAGATAACGTCTGTTATGATATGGCGCTATATGAATACATTTTAATTGGATTAAATTGATGTAATATTAAATGTCTCAATGTGAGATATTTTGACATACTCTATCTGCTTAATCTGTCTTTGAGAGCACATATTACATTCAAATATTGTTCTTGTGTTAAGTGATTCCTTTGCTTAATATGAGGCCATCTGCAGGGGCAATACTCCAATGTGTCATTCATGTAAATAATGGAAAAAGGAAAACAAGTGCTGTCAAAAGAAACAGTTACAGATTTATGTCTCTTCCTACTAGAGTAAGAGTCCCAGCCGATGAACCTTAGGGGCTTTGATTTAAAGATACAGTCCACTGACATCCAGAGGTGAATCTCAAATCACTGTGCAGAATCACGAGGATCACTGGGGGAGCTGGACGACCTTGAAATATTAGCATGCTGGATTACCAAGGTTGCACATTATTATTCCTTGAATGGATTAGAGGTGAAAAGGAAGATGGATGAAGGAACAAAATGATGAAAAAGAGATGAGAAGATGAATGGATAGTCATAGTTAAGGAGGGAAGGGTTTATAACCTCTCATTAAATTTAAGTCTGATGGATGAATGAAAGTAGGGGGTTAGAGGGTGATGATGAAAACAGGAGAATTATAAGTGTCTCTTTGCCCTCGTGGATCCTTTAGGTCTGGAGAGAAGGGGCTGATTGAATGACTCAAATATCTCTTTAGTTTGCCACTCTCATCTCCACTGCTTCGACCTGTTGGAGTGGTAAATAATCCTCTCAAAGTGTTGCATAATTTGTCTCTTGTTATATGAGGACGTCAAGCGATTTTCAGGAAGCTTTTGTCTCAGCTATCTGTATGTTACTTCATGGTTTGTCCATTCTTCCCCTTCCTCTCCCTTTTCATTTTCCTCCCCTTCTTTCCTACTCCTCTAACACTTATCTCCTCTCCTTTTCTTTGCAGAATAACTTTCTGCCACCTGCCCTTCCAGAGTAAATGGTTGTACATTGGCACTGAACGAGGGAATATCCACATCGTCAACGTGGAGTCCTTTATGCTCTCAGGCTACGTCATCATGTGGAACAAAGCCATTGAACTGTGAGTGCTGTCTTCCCACATGTCACTCTCTGATGCTGCCTCCCACATTTTCCCCTCAAAGTTCTTTGCATTATCCCTCTTCTTCGAATGGCGCATGATTTGGTATGCTGCTGTACAAGTTTTGTGCTACATGAGGGAGGATCATATTCCGTGAATCCCTGATAATGTGGATCAATATTTGAACTGTGTAGGAATCAAACTGAAGTGGCCAGCCCTGCAACACTGATCGTGAGGTCTATTAACTCACCTTGCAGCCCTTAAGTGAGACGCTTGAATGATTTGTAATCAGCATTTTACCTATCTGAGGGTTATTTTAATTTAAGTGTAAGGAGATAAGAAACAATTATTAGTCAGTCTATCAATTCCAGGCACAGTATTGGACTCAGGTAGTGAGTGACCTGTCTCTTTGCTGTTTCAATGGATCTGTCAGCTTGACAGTCTCCATTTTGGTTCCCTTGTGTAGAAACTTAAATTATTCACTGGAGCGTTTTGCTTCACTCTTTCCCCTCATCCCCTTGTGTGTGTGTGTGTGAGTGAGTGCGTGTGATCATGTGTGTGTGTGTATGGAGGAAGAGGGAAAAGAGGAGGAGGGATGGAGGGGGTGGAACAGGTGTCTGCTGAGATCAGTGTATGGTACACACAGACGTCTGGTCTGGTCTTGTCGACAGGGCTGCAGGGAAGAAAAGGCGAGAGTGAGTGGTGGGAGAGAGGAGGGGGACGAGGGGAGGAGGGAGAATGTATGACAGAGAGGAGACGGAGTGGATGAGACAGGGCTTTTGCCTGGAGAAAAGGACATGCAGAAGGGACGGGTGATGGAGGAGAGGAATGGAGTGGTGACAGAGGGATAAATGCAGGTAACAGAGGACAGAGCAGACGATGGTTGAGAAATAAGGAGCCTGGCAGATAAGTGAGGATAGAGAGGTAGATGGAAAAGGTTTCCAATTAAAGAAAAAGGGCAGAAGAGGAAGGTAAGGCGTGACAATGATGAGATAGAGGTTAGATAAGATACAGAGTTAGATACTGGGGCTTCTTGACAAGGACAAGCACTAACTTCCTCTCTTTTTTGTTTTTTACATAACTCTACTCTTTTCTTTCTTCTCAAATCAACACTACCTTTCACTCCTCCTCAGCTTCACCTAGATGTCAGTGTGTTATTACCATTGCCATCCACACTTTATTCCAAAATATCACCTCTGTTCCACATTTGTTCACGTTAACATTTAAAATGTTAGGAATGCTAGGAAAAGTTAATACAGCTCGGGACTGAGAGCATGAAGTACTGAGTTGATTGTAGAAACGTTCACTACTGTTTTATGATCAACATATTGGCATTTGCGCACACAGAGCAGTAAGTGACTTTTGCAAGGTACAGACCTAACCACTGGAAGCAATTTGGGGTTAGGCATCCCGGTCATGTGGATGGGAGGAGCTGGGGATGGGAGGAGCTGACACCGTGATTAGGAGATGAGCCAATGTACCTACAGGAAATTTCTATTTTCTGGTTTGATTCAAACCCCCTGTAGGCCCCACCAGCCATTATGTCTGGCAGGATGTTGCCATGGCAGATTAGTCCAATCTAAAACATTGCAGGTTGGGTTAGAATTAGAAATTGAACTTCATGCCACCTTAACATCAAACAAAAGGTCTCACAACCTGTAAGTGGAACTTTAATTTGGCCTTTTTATTCCCCTCTCGACATACTAAATTGCAGAACAGTAAACATTAACTATGTTGCTTGTCCAAGATAATAAAAATCAAAATTTCCAATTATAAGCTCTTGAAATAACAAGTGATATCTGTGACAGCCTTATGGCTAATTATGTATTCCTAAAACTAATTTACATACATATACACTCTTCCTCTCTCATCCTTTCACTATTTTCTTCCATCTTGCAGATACAGTATATATCTCTGCATCTACTCGCATCTTTTTCACCTCCCCTGTTTCTGCAGTCAACCTAAAGAACGATTACTCTTGTTTGAACCCCACCGATCACCTCACTCAGCATTGTTTTCTGCCGCCACGAAAGGCTACATTAAGCCCCCAAGCCTTCTCTGACATGTTGTTGTTTCCATCCAGACTGTTGCACTGCGCAGTTAGTTTGAGGAAATTAGGTTTCCATATCTTTTGGTTTAGGCCTCAATCACGCACACAGCCATTCTGTGGGATATTATGTCTCGAAAATGGCAACAGTGCCAGGAATCGATTCTCGGATTTGTTACAGATGCTTTCAGTTTGCATATTTGTCTGAGTGCATCACTGGGTCTCTGTGGTCTGCTTTGATGCAGATCACAGAGGTGTGAAGTGATCCGCTCGTTCTCTTGTGTCTCTCTGCCAGCTGTGGGGTTAGGAGGGTTGCCGTGCAGACACAGAAGCCTCTGTACCTTTTTCAGTGTTCCTCTCTGACGCTGTCAACAGGCGAAGGTAGCACTTGATCTAAATTAACAGCAATAAGAGCTGTAACGATTATTCAAGTGACAGAAAATTAATAGACAAAAACGTTTATGATTGATTAATAGTTTAGGTCATTTATCAAGCAGTAACTGAAGGTTGCAGTTTCTCAAATCAGGGAAACCACTGCAAGAATTGTCTACATTAATATTATTGTCACCTACATACTGTATAGTGCAAATGAAAGCATTATTTAAAGACTTTACCTAAAGACCCTGCCTGCTACACCTGTTTTCTCTTATGATTGTTGTAATGAGGCCAGGATTTGGTGTGCACTGGGGTCATCTTCCTTCGGGCCCTGGCAGTTGGAGACAAGCTGCGGTAGCTGTGCCAGTTGCCCCAGGCCTGCCCTGGCCCATTGCTCTATGTGTCTGTATGACTCACACCTCTGTTACCAAGCTACTGTACTGAAAAGACTAATGGATGAACACATATCCTACAGTACACAATCAGCTGCATGGCACTGTAGTTCAGTCAGTGCTATAGGCATTAAGGACATTGCAGTGAGGCTGAATGTAAAAATATGTATGTTCACATGATGCATAGTTAGTCTGCATGTATGCCCTGTACTATATAAGCAAGAATGTTAATATGTGAGTAGCTGGCAGCATTTGTATGCGTGTGTGTGTGTGTGTGTGTGTGTGTGTGTGTGTGTGTGTGTGTGTGTGTGTGTGTGTGTGTGTGTGTGTGTGTGTGCGTGTGCGTGTGTGTGTTTGATTTGATTCAACTAGATGGTTACTGGGTACAGAGAGCCGGGGAGAAGTGGGACAGGAGTGGTAAAATGTTAACAGCTTACTGTGACACATAGTTCATATGAACATGTTGGCCCAAGGCCTCTCCTGTTCCATCCTCTTTCCTTTTTTCTCCCGGTCTCCAACTCAGGACCCTGAAGCTATCATAAATACTTGTTTGAATTTTTTATAATTCTACGTATGTTCCTGCATGCTGTGGTTTTTATGCATGTGTAAGGTCGTCTGCTGGTACTGCAAAACACAAAGGAAGAGCCCTAGTGTACCTCAGCATCCATCATCCTTCAGGCCATTCGCCAAGATGGTTCTAGGACCCTGGGCTGCAGGTGTAAACCCAGTACAGTGACTTTTCCCGGGGGAGGCTTTGGGGATGGAAATTACAAGACAGTATCAAGATTTGTGTTAGTAACAAATATCATTGTTTATAGGGTCCTACCTCAGTCACTTCAGTCTTTAATTTTAAATAAGTTCTGACTGTCCCTGGTTCAAACTGTTTTATTCAGTTCAGCATAAAACTAAATCTAATGTACTGCAGACATCCCACAATTGCCAAGCTGTTCTTTTAACTGGTACTGAGTTTTCACATAATGGTTGTCCCTTTTGTTATTTCTTTTGGTGTCTTAGTAAGGTTTTAAGCAGAATGCAGCACATTGTGTGTAACAGTTTATCTAACAATAACACTGGGATTCGACAGTAGGAGGGCATCTAATGCAAAATGCTCCTGGTTTAGTCTTATTTGGATTTGTTATGAAGGTTTTATTCATTAATATACTGAAAATCTCCACATGTACTCACTGAGGTCATGGGGATCAGTACAGCTGGACCAGCACTGTAAACTGGAACATGTTTTTTTATGTTAGAATAATCATACATAGTATGATTACCTGATATCATAACGATAACAAATCAGCTTCAAATACTTCACATACTGTGACTATGTGTTAACGAACACACAGTCACAGGCTTCTGAGGTGACATGGGGCAACATACAGTATAGATGAACTGCAAATACGCTTTTCAAGCCATGATGCCGCAGAGATACTGTCATGGTGACTGCGCCTCTGCTGCCTCGGAGAGTGTCACCCGTGGTGACACCAGATGTTCAGCACGTCATTGTGCATATGTGTTCCAGTGTGCATGTGTGTCTGTTTATGTAGTTAACCCCTTGAATAGGTATGCTGAATGAGAACCTGTGCTTTTATTCATACACATAAAACCAGAAATCATACCTGTTATTTTTTAGTTTACATATCAATGAATATTTAGGTTTGTGTGTGTGTGTGTGTGTGTGTGTGTGTGTGTGTGTGCGTGTGCGGAGGAGGACATGTGGGTGTGCTTGCACTGAGGAAATGTTTTCAAATTCAATGAGGTGTTACTCTTTCAGGCGCTTAAGCATCCCCTGTGCGTCATCTACGCACCCAGAAATAATTGCTTTATGTTGCATGTGTGTGCACTCAGGTCGTTGTGTGTGTGCTTGCAACACAAACGCTATTTACAGTAATGGTCCTTATTTTTTAATGTAGCGAAGGCACCATTAAGTGGGTAGATATTTGTTATACATTTGGTGCAATAAAGATTTATAGCAGATGACTGCTGAGACAGAGGGAGTCAAAGGGAGAAGAGTTCTAAGATTTTATGATGTACTGAATGAGCATTATATTTGCCATGGGGCATTTAGTTTAATTGTAGCAGACATATGTGTGTGTGTGAGATACTAGAGACCTTAAATCAGTAGCTGAAAGACAAGAATGAGACTGCAAATGACACAGTGAACATGATAAGAATGTATAAAAAGCATGCATTTATAAACAAACACATATACCCAAATATCCCTTTTCCCCCAAGGTCCTTTTTACTCTGCATGCAAAACCCAGAGTTATTAGCAGTACACAGGCAGAAATTTGTGGTTACAAGAGTGTACTGAAGTAGTTAAGCAGGCGGTTTTTGTGTTGCGTATGTGTGTGTTTGATTTTGGGTTTGTGTTTGTGTGGGTGAGGTTCTGGTGTTTGTGGTAGAGTATGGATGATTTTTGGGAGCCCGTCTGCGCTCTGCCCATCCTGCCTCTGTTGCCATGGTGATTCCTTTATCTCCAAACCTGAAGGTGTATTTGTGGACTTTGTGAGTATGTTCACGTCAGATTTATTTACTGTATAACAACAGGCTTTAACAAAACAGATTTGTTGCAGAGTCTTGCAGGGAAACACAGAGAAGATTGTGCATAAAATCCAGAAAATAAACCATGTGAGTCAGGAGAGTGAAGCTTTTATGCTTACAAGTTGCATTTTGTAATGTAGCAACATGGGGATATTGTCATGGGTATATGTTTCACAAATGGGCTGGGTGTTAAGATGTATCTTAATTGTTCCGTCATGCAGGTGTGTGTGTGTGAGTGTGTGTGTGTGTGTGTGTGTGCGTGAACATGCACACTGCTGTGGATGGCTGTTAGCTGAGAGACAGGCAGTGAAAGGGGATTAGATAAATCAACAGCTCCAGCTGCAGCAGAGCTTAGGTAATAAGGCTCTAGCACTAACAGGCTAAATATAGAGACAACTGACTGACTGCCTGCCTGCCCACTAACTGTTACATTGTAATACACACACACTTGCTCATTTTCACACACACATACACAAAAACCCTCATACACACACACACACACACACACACACACACACACACACATATATTGCTGTAGATGCACCCTGTTTTTGGCTGGTTGCTTACACTTGTAGATTCATGCAGATATGCAGAGCTAAACTGAACGCACGGGGTTAAAGTGTGTCCTCTGCTAATTGATTCCATCCAAAAAGTGTTTTTTCTTAATATGTGCATCTTTTTATAGATTAATATTATCATCAGCATGTCTGTCCTTCAAAGACTATAGGATGAATAAAATAAAAATCAAAACAAGGACTTTGCCTTGCCCCCTTTTGCATTACTTACAGTACATTTGGTTGCAACTCCTTGCTCTTCCTCTCCTAGTCAGGCATCCCCTGCCCTTGCTCCCTGGCATTTGGGTTAACGTTTCAGGCCCTAAGAGTCACTCTTTTTCAGCTGTGACCTTCTCTGGCACTCCTCAGCCCACATCATATCTTAAAGGCAGGGCAGGTTAGGTGAATTCTGCTGCCACGTGGCACAGAGAGGAGATTTGACATAAGGCTGTCTCGAGGGTAAAAGCACAAACAGGAGGGGGCAAGGAAGGGACAGCCGAGCATTTTGTGCTGTCGCGTTCGCTGACATGCAAATGGACACACATGCCGACACACACGCACGGCCGTTGGGGACTGCCTTGCCTGACAGAGCCATCCATCACAACCTTCAGTGAGCTTATGTCTTTGAACAGCCTTTTAGAGCCTTGGAGTGATTGGCAGCTCTGTCGTCCCTAGTGGACGTCCTCCTAAGGTTCAAAGACACTGACTTCCCACCTCAACCCTCTCCATATCACTATATGGTGTGATTGCTCTATACGTTTATGGCCTAGGTTGCATGTGCATTGTGGCTTAAAGAGAAAAACTCTCTATTTGTTACTCCTTTTGTCTCTTTCCTTTTTTCTCTCACAAGGTCCTCAAAGGCTCACCCTGGACCAGTTGTCCATATAAGTGACAACCCAATGGACGAGGGGAAGGTAAATAGTCAGCTTTTTTCTGCCCACACACGCTTATTTACCATGTGAACTTATATTTGTCGTTCTGAGCTAAATTTACCTGTCAATCTCTCTATATCAGTCACACATAGCAAATGCACATGCAGCATTATATTGCCTACCCTCACCCTGGTTTCGAAATTTTAGTCCCATTTAAGACCCTACAAAGGGCAAGATATTGCTACTTGGGTGAGAATTAGATTTTTGGCATTGCACCGAGAGCAGACAACAGAGGATCGAGTCTGTTTTTGGCATAATGTTACTTGATGACTCAGTGATTCCCAGTCATAGTTGCCCTGTGGAGTTTTCTTGAAGTTATGTTTACATTCAGTTTTTCTCACCCAAACACATTTTTTGTATCTTTGAGGTCTAACAAACTCCTTTCATAAACATTTAAGCTTTTATTCCTTTAAATATTTTACACCATGTCTCAAATAAAAGAAAGAAAAAGAAAAAGCTCCTTAGTGCTACTAATCTTCAAAAACTCCACAGGATCCATTTAATAGTACAATGAAAAAAAGTGGTTATGAATTCTCCAACCAGAGGATATCCAGATCAACTTTAAATATAAATTTAAATATTTACTTCAATAAAAATGCCTTAAGAATACGATTATCCCAGTACAAATCATGTAGAGTGTGAAGTTTGTAATTTCCATTGCACAGTTAAAATAAGGCCCATTATAGTATAGTCTGGTTAATCTTCTTTAATAACATATATTTGAATTTTAAAGTACTAAGACTAGGTGTTGTTTCTACAAATGAGTCTTCTGATTCGAAAAAGCCTTTCACATCGTGTTCTAAAAAAATCTCCTTGCATAGTCTGTTACCATCCGTTGTAAACCAGGGTGGGAAGGTTTCTCCCTAAGCCACTGTAGTCTACTTACACCTGACTTCCTTTCATGCTGTGCGTGAATGTCAGATGTATTACTTCTTTTTCTGCCCATCATGGGGTCTATTCTATCTCCCCTCTGTCATCTGTCCCACCTATCTCAGTGACTGCCTGTCGCTCTTCTTTTCCAGCTTATAATTGGATTTGAGTCGGGGATCGTGGTCCTGTGGGATCTGAAATCAAAGAAGGCCGACTATCGCTACACTTACGATGAGGTAGGAAAATCTCTCCCTACTTCCTTTCTTCTCTACCAGCTTTCAGCCCACTCCCCCCCAAACTTCTTATCTACAGAGTATCTTTTAATACAGAAACAGGGAATTAAATCGCGCATTCATTACATCAAGTGTATACAGTTGTGCATGTGTGTGTGTACATTTTAGGGGGTTAATTCCTAGATCAAAACTTGAGATAGGAGATAGGACTAGTTTACTAAAGCTAACAAGGCTTGTGACTTGAGCATGTTAATGTGGAGCGTACGCACTGTACATACAAACACCTCGGTGGGAGCGAGACACACCGCTCTCATCTGTGTTTTTAAGCTGATGATGGTACTAAAAGAGGGCACTGACTGGGAAGGAATAGGCCTTTCTACCTCCTATAGGGTAGAGGGTGACGGGGCTTTCTTCATAGCAAACAGCAGTTCTAATGTGTTGTTTAACGGAGACAAAGCAAAAGTTTTGGTCTTGGGGAGAGATTTACGGCCAATCTGAGTCTGCGCTATCCAGCTATGATAAGACTGAAAGTCAGCAAAGTAATTCTTCAACATTAGCTGCTCTTTTAGAAAATTGGGATTATGAAAAATGTGAGTCATTTTGCAAAATAGAATCTTAAAATCTGTGTACGGTTTTGGCACTTTAGTAACTAAAGAAAAGGTGTTTTTCACAGTAGTGTCAGTTACTGAGAAGAACAGTTTGTGAACTGCATATTTTACAATGTTATAAATTATACAGCAGAGTGCCATGTGTTCGTTTCTCAGGGAGTTATGCTGCACAGTGATTTGCAACTGCGACAGCATGGCTGGTATTGTTTTCACCCCCTAAGTCTGTGTTTGTTTGTTTGTGTGTGTGTCATCATGGCAAAATGTGGTCGTAGAGACAGCAATTGTTGAATAGAGTCTGTGTAAACAGAGTCTGTGTAAACAGAGTCTGTTTACACACTCACTACTGTGTAAGATACAGTCATGAATCTTTACAGGTGCATAGTTGGGATTGAATTGAAGGCCGAGTTCAAAGGTGGGTGGGGTTTGACCCATGAGTACCTAGTATGCACGTAATAATGTATTGATAACTACTGAGACCTCATGGGCTTGTTCGTCAACATGTTGACCGGCGGTGAGATTGGAGTTACCCCAATCGAAAGATGATCTCTAGTTTTGCTTGCATATTGTAGATGTAAAAAGTGCATATTCATTTGTGGACAGTCCCCCCCCTCTTTAAACACACTGACTCATGTGGATTTATTGGCTCCCCCAGAGGAAATATTGTGTGTCTATAAATAAATGAAGAGGCACCTTTAAAACATAGACACAGCGTCAGAGAGGTTCAGATTCCCCCTGGACCTGGCATGTGTAAAACCTAGACTGTGTCTTGGTAAATTAGTTAGTAGACTGCGATATATTGGTGAAATCTTTGTTTGGTTTCAAAATATATAACCTACATCTATTTTAATTAACCTCACCATCCACATATATCACTGCCCAAAATTTTTGTTATCTAACAGTAATACAGGATTGCATTCAACATCTTATTTCCACATATGGTTGCTGTATTTGGATTGTTTTATGATCCATTAAAAATTGATGTAGTTTGTTGTTGGTTTTGGAATTAGATCTTGGTCCCAAATACAGCTGTTGTTTGTGTTTCCGCTCTATCTGGACACAGGCTGACCTTACACATGGTTTAGAGTTTGAACTGAATATCACCGTGAATAGGAGGCCTCATTCAAAAACTCGTCATCGAGGCTTAATCTGAATGAGTGGCTGTGGGTTGATACACGCACACTCAAACACACAGTCATCATGCACGTAGTCATACAGTGGTCTCCATAGCACTTAGACACAGAGTTTAAGATAATTAGGTTATCGTATCCATCATGCTGATGCTCACCTCGTTTGCAGGGCTGTGTTGCTGTTAGCATGCTGAGATAACAAGAGTCACCATGGACTACATGGACACAAAAATGAGAATATTTTGTATGTTCGGGATGCAAGAAACTCTCTCTCTCTTTCCGTCTCCCTTCCTTCGCTCTGTCTTCCTCTCCCAGATAAGCTAATATCCTCCCGCTGCTCCTAGGGCATTGCAGTCTCTAGTAGTGAATCTCCCAAGGGAGCTCATCTCTTCTCTCCAAACCCCTACAGTTACACCTCTCCAGAGACTGGGGGTTGAGTGGGTAGGAATTTATGCAACACACAATCGCTCCGTCATCTCTTTTGGTCTTGGGGTTTATTCCCCTGGCTAATTCTATCAAAATGGTTTTCCGTGTCAGATATCGTTCAAGTTTAATTTGGCCCCAGACCAGGTTTCAAGGGCACTGAAGACAATTCTTGTGTTCCGCTGTCTTGCATCGCTAGTGGAGTTTGGTTATGATTGCTCTGTGATTTTTCTGACAGTACTGTTGTGGGAAGGGGTGTAGCCAGCACTAATTAAATGAGTAAATAGGAAATGCTATGGGAGAAGAACACACCGGTGGCTTTATGGGGGTGGGGCTTAGGGTTAGGGCGTATAGACAAAATTACAATAACATCATGTTTATTTACTTAATATACTGAAAATTTTAAAAGGGATGAGGCTATGTACATATTGACCACTTACCTACTTTTAACCTATTTCATATGCAATGGTAAGCACTGCATCTGTTCACAGCTGAGAGGGCTTCTTAACCTTAGTTTGAGTGGATACAAAAAGATATTTCTGGTCTCTACAGATTGGTGGACTATTCTCAGGTAATGTTCATATATAAATATATATGGTGTCAATACTGTTTGGCAAATGAATTTTACCTGATGAAGGTCTACTGACCTAAACATAGTACTATGCAGGACTTCTGGCTCCATACCAGAAATCCTTGCAGTAGATATACATACAGCTCTACGGTACGTGTCGAGAGTAAGGGGTGTAAAAGCATTTTTAAGAGTTATATGTTCACTATCTTCGATGGGAATAATGACAGAGGCAGTGAACTAAATGTCCAACATTGAGATGGTTGCTATGGAAACATGGGTCTAATTTAACATGGAGATATAGATGTTTTGCATTAATCAGCTCATTTCTACCATTGAAAATGCTTTTTATTTATCATTAATTACAAGCGATTTGTAATGCACCGGTTAGTCGGTAAAGTCGGTTTGTTGTCATTCACTGACATCATGAATGTGTGCAAACTCCATCTCTGTAAAGCCTCTGCAAACAATACTGTAGAGTGAAATAACTCTTTACAGCTATTAAATCCATTTCAAGCTATATTCTTCCTGCTGTGCGCTCTTTTTTTCCTGCTGTGTGCTTTCATTCAAACACTGTTTGCCTAGAAACTTGCTGCCAAGTATCAAAGTTGTCGACTGAAGTGAACAAGGAAGCTTTTCCTCTTCTTTTCAGCAGCACAGTAAGCCAGGAAACCCTGCAGTGATGGATTCAGAGTCTGGAATAAAGAAGTATTTAAGCACATTTTAGTTTTGATGGAAATTTGTGGAAAGGTCATCTATGGTCTAGGATTTCAAAAGATTGATGGAAATAGTCATGAGTGATGCAGACTCCTGTATTCTTAGGACATTTATAACAATTTTTGCAAACCTTTTCACAGACCATCTGCAAGTATGGTGCAGATAAGGGAAATAATGAAATTGTTTTAAATTTGAATAAAGGCAGCTTTTGTTGGCAATGTTCAGTGTCAGACTGCAGAAATGTCATCGAATCAGGGAACTTAACCTGGCTCCCAAGCCACAAAGTTTGAGGCATAGTTCAGAGGATAAAAGTTGTGTTTTTACAAGCTCAGAAAGAGCTGAGAGAGCACCCCTTCTGCTCCATGTCTGTCAGTGGATTGTCTATTATTAGCTGTGGATCAGCAGTATGGGTTTCCAGTGAGTGCCAGCCAGAGGGCATTCGTCACCCTGACCCTGCTCCACTCTGCTCCGTCTGACTTGACACATTGGTCTGAGCCTGGCACTGATGAACGGCTGATATCCATTTGTCTCCTGGTGTCTATTGCAGTGAATGAATGCAGTGTTTATATTTACTTTTGAATCAAAGGCTGATGATTCAAACTAAGTAATATGTTCTATAGTCTACTTATACAAACAGCCCATCTTCCCATCCCTTGTCGTCTGTCACAACTCAGTCTTTTTCATTTTTCTTTTTTTACATTTTCTACAATTCTTTCTTCTTTGCCTAATTGTTCCCACCTTTTCTCAATCTTTCCCTTCCTCTTTTTATCTCTGTTTCTCTCTGTCAAGTCACAGAGAACAACCAGGAATTTGTGCCCAAAAGCTCAGCATCTAATTTTCAGAAATTGTTTGGGTACATGTGGAGTAACTGAGATAACCATGAAGTGTTTGTGCACCTTTATAATTATGCACAAATGCAACTCTCAACATGGGTTGTAAACATCTGCATCAGAACACAAAAACTGATGAGTTAAATGTTTGTTTTTATTTGTCCAGGAGCAAGACACAATTCTCAGAGCTATCACTGAAGGCCAACAGTAACACAAAACAAGTGCAAGCTAATTCCCACAACCATTAAGCATTAATCACTTCATTTCCAAGAAATTCATTCCAGCTGATTAACTACTTAGGCCGTGGAGGAATTTCTGTTATCAACATTTGTTAACACCAAAAAATTATAGTAAACAACCTGACAGCATAATGAATGCTGGATGCAGGCTCAGTCACGTTTAAAAGAAGTTTTTGTGAACAAATTAATTAAACTTTCAAAATCTAGTTCCAAATGAATGACGTTGTCCATAAAGGACAATACATTTCTAGTCATTCATGTGGTATTTGTTTTGATGGGCAGGACATTTGACTGTTTGATATGCCCTGTGCCATAAATTGCTCTCATCTGGTCCTCTAAGAAGATAAAAAGCAGTTGCTATAAATTATTTGCAAACTATCTAACATAAGTCTGGCTTCATTAGGAAATATTTTCTCTCCCTGTTGAGAATACAGACGTATAACTTAACTGTTTATAGCTGATGGGTCATTTGGCAAGTCTGATGCAATATCCATTAGTGGATGAATATCACTCTTTATATAATAGTCAGTCTCTGTGGGGCTCTCTCCATCAGGACAAACTGGCTTTTACTCTTAATAATACTAATGATGTCAAAACTGCTTGTAAAAAAATAAATAAATTCCCAGACACAATTCAGCTATTTATGGTCTCCAGAGTTAGAATCAAGCGAGTAACTTTTTACCTCCTTTTTTTCCCCCCTTAGACACTAGCTAGAACAAGTTAAAAAAATATATTCCATTGTAGAAATATTGTAGGTACAATGCACACCATAGTAATCAAAGAAAGCAACTAGCCTGCTCTTGCAGTTGACTTGGGAAAGGAGCTGTAGCCCCCCTCCCCGGTCTGACTCATCAAAGCAAGTTATCATGCTTGAGCTTACAATGCCATGGAAGGAGTGGGTGGAGGTGGCTCATTAGCGGGAAAGAGACAAGTATGATGAACTTGAAGAACAACCGCCAGAGCAAAGGCTGGAGAGCCAGGCTTTGGCCGGTGGAGGTTGGGTGTCGGGGCTTTGCAGGCCGGTGTTGCAGTGAGAGATGTTTTCTTCAAGAGCGGGTCATAAGTAATAGCATTGTGCAAATTGAAGAATGAGCGCAAGAGAGTGATGTATAAAAAGATATTATAATTCTCACAGAAATTGCCGTCCCGGGGGCCATGCTGCTAGCGGCTGGAAAAAAAATTCCTGAAATCTTTATGTTCATCTTCAATGCACAGGTCTAATGATCATAAATTTTACAGTTTATTTGTTCTAGTTAGAGTTAATGGCTTAAGTTATTTTCATCAAGCATAAACCATGTGTAAAAATGTCCACTCGTCTAACAATTTATGGTATTAAGTCTCCTAATCTAAAATCCAAGAAGTCGCGGTTGTACTTTGAGATTTATACTAACATTATATTTCTGTTTCTTCTAGGGCTTACATAATAACTATAACTTAAAGCAGAATGGGTTTCTTGTTCCAAAAACAGAAAAGGTTTGCTCTATGGATATCAGTGTTGACATGTATGCCCTCAAATGCTTGTTTTTTAGATTAAGCCTTCTTTAGTTAATTTTTTTAAAATGTTTTTTTTTAACTTGAGCTGCGTGACCACTATTGTAAGAGCCCGTGTGTGTGTGGCACTTCGGGGCTAAGCTGTCTTTGTATCCCAGACACAATGCTGGCAGAAGCTAGTCTAATTAGGGCTGTGATATGCATGTTTATTTGTATGACTATTCTCCTTCACCAATCTCAGTTGTTGTGTTTGTTTTGCCTTTGCCACAAATTAGTGTGTGTGTCCGCGTGTGTGTCTTTGTGTGTGACTCTAATAAGTGTTGAATTCTCTCATCCCCCAAAGACCAATCTGTGAAAACTGAACTAATATAATAAATCATGAAATTAGTCATTTTAATTGGTATTGTTTGAAATGATGAGTACCATGTGTTTCAATTACCCTACTCATTTTCCAGTTAAGCACAGTGCATTGTACCCTCTTGGGACTGTCACAGTGAACAATGCACTGATAGATTTCTAGAAATCGGGTCTGTCCCTGTCAAGCCATCTCTGAACGGATGAAAAGAGGCTCTCGCTCATGAAAGTTTGATAAGTTTTAGCATTCAGCTTGTTTCTTGAATTACTGCAGATCAAGTCCCCCATCTGTGCTGCATTAACCATAAAGGAAAAAACATCTTAGAGTATCAAAACTCCTTTACAACGTCTGTCTATGTATAAGGTTGGAAAAAACCTATAATGTCAAACACTTTCAATGCTGACGGTGGCTCCAGGTCTCCAGGAATACAGGCTATAATATGCTTGTAAGTAGAGCTAACAGTCTAGAATAATACACTTCAGTTCCAGAGTATGAGATGCTAAAAATTTTAAAGAATCGGCAATTTGTTCACATTGCATTCAGGACACCTGCGGTAACTCTATCCTTACCACCTGGCACTGCATAGTGGTGAATCATTTCTGGCAACAAATCCCTGACAAACTATCTTTTCTCCTGCGCCACTACATCCCACAGTCCTTATCACTCTGCCTGCGAGGACACACATCCGCCACCAGCTTAAATAAGACACCTAAGCCATTACTCATCGTGCCTCTAATTATTTCCAAGAAAGAAATCGATGTGAACAGGAAATTGGGAAACTATATCACCAAGGAACACTTGAAAAAAAGGACGATAAGTTTTGCAACCTCAGTCGTGTTTGATTTGCGTGCCTTTTAGGGTGCATGAGGGGAGTGGGTGATTCACTGTGCAATGAGAAAACCTGAGTCTGTGTGCCCGTGCGGCATGATGTCACACAACCATAGCTCTGCCCCATCAAGCTCACAGTGACCTGGAGGCAATCCCATTGAAAAAAACAGAATAATGAGACCTTTGAAATTCTTTTGTCCCGTGCATCCAAAAACATGCACCATGGAAGCCTCTGATTGGTTTTTGGTTGGATACAAACGATTCTCCATAGTATCACTTTATTAGTGTAATCTTTGTGATTTTATGATCAGGCTGAGCAAGACTGTGTATAGGATGACATACTTTACCATCAAGCAATAGATGGGCTTCATTATCCTCCAAAACATAGAAAGATGATAAGATGATACAATTTACTCTGGGACAGATAAAATTAGATTTGTTGCGGTGAATGTATCACTAGTGTCACATGAACATGAGCTGACGCTGGTTCTCCGTTGAGCTATTTTCTGAAAAACTCAGCACATTCTGTCAGCCTGACACGCATATCCAGTTATGATTAATGATACACCGAAGGAAAAATTGATATATACCCAAATAAATAGCAACTGCAATTGGGATAGACTGACTTAGCCTGACCGAGTGCTCACATCGGCGTCGACAGCCAGGTACTTGTTCATTTCCGATAAACGATGTGAGACGAAGAGCAGCATTTGGGAGACAAGGTGACAAGGAAAACCTGTGACTAGTTAACACTTGAGCAGTTGAATTGAATAATACTGAACAGTGCAAGGTGAAAAGAAGCAGTCAGTAAATACGACGAACAACACTTCTGTCAAAACAAGCTTATACCAGGAGAACCTTTTTGCAAAAAGGCTATATTGAATCATAGCCATCATATGAGAGAATATACCCCATTGTTGTCTCTGAAAGAAAGAATTTTTTCCCTGACAAAGTGCTAGGCTTCTGATGGGATATATTACTGATGCTGCAGGTGTTCTGGGTGAAAATTCATGCCACAAGCCTTGTAAAAACTACTTTGGAAGTGATGGTGAGCTTCACACGGATTTGATGCACACATCATATTTATTTAATGTCAAAACGTTCACTGGGTTTAATTATGAGCTATGAAAAGGGCATCAATAAGCATAGTTGCCCTTTACTGGCGTACTTTGGTCCTGATGTGTTTGTGTTTTCGGTGATTGCGTGTCAGTAGATAAATCATCGTGAGCTTACAAACAGCAGCAGGACTGTTCAGATGAGGTGGGAGATGAGAGGGGAAAAATGGTGCCGTCTCTCTAACTCTCTCCTGTCTTTCCTTATTTTTCTCTTTATTTATTAGGTTGTCTCTGTATCAGTTTCTCCAATTGTTTTTTTTTTTTTTTCACCTTTGCCTTTTTCTTGGTTTTGAAGACCTCACCCAAAGCCCTGTTAGCATTAGTGGCTTTTCCAGTAAATACTATCGATATCAGAATTGTCATCGTTTTTATTTCCTCTTAAATTTACAGTTATTTTTGAACTATCTTGCTCACTTTGCAAATGCACATTGCTGAGAAAGTCTCAACCTCAAACTTTCATTTGTCATTTCTTTTGCCCTCTCTGCTTCTTCTCTTCTGTTTGACTTGGCAACACAGACCAAACACTATTATGTTGCCATACTCAGTAATTTGCTTCCTAAATTCATCCAAATGACATCAGATGAATCTGCATGTACCAGATGAATGTAGATTCATGGGATTCAATTATATTAAATGTTTCCTTGAGTGAAAAGGTATCATTATGAAATAGAATTCTTATATTTATAACCATGCTGATAAAACCTTCCTCTTTCTCATCCCTGAATAAAATGATCAATCCATTCCTGCAGTGAGCAATTACATCATATAAAAGCTACCTCTTATATTTGCATTTGTGCCACAGGAAACGCTGTGAAATCGGGCCAGACTCTTTTATCACTTTCACCATCTGTTCAAGAGTATATAGTCCGGAGTCACGCGTGTTTAACCAACATATGAACATCATGTACCGTATGGCTGTGGCAATGCGACAAACTTGTAATGTAAGTGAGATGGTGGCACAAGATGTTTCATCCGGCTCAACCACTGACCGACCCCCTCCACCCCTCCCTGCTTCCTGCCTGTTGTTTCCTAGGCGATCCACTCAGTTGCCTGGCATCACGAGGGCAAGCAGTTCATTTGCAGTCACTCAGATGGAACTCTGACCATATGGAACGTCAGAGGCCAGGGCAAGCCCATACAGACAATCACCCCACACGGTAAGACAGTGGTCTCTCACTCACACACACACACACACACACACACACACACACACACACACACACTCACACACACACACACACACACACACACACACACACACACACACACACACACTCACACACACAAACACACACACACTCTCACACACACACTCACACATAGGGGCTGTGTCTGAAATCACCCTCTAATTCACTGTTTTACTGCTTCCTATACTGCAGATACTCCGTAGTGTTTGCATGTAGTGTCCCGTGGTGGGAACACAGTATGTAAATGATGGATGCAGTCATTTCCTCGCATCATTAAGTATAAAAAAACAAACGCAAGTTCTGGCTGGTCTAATTATTTGGGCGACACATAGGACAAGCTTTACGATACACGATCCCAGTGCTTTCAGCTACGTCCGTCAGTCACATGACCCGGTCTTTATTCATTGTAGCCATCCCTCAAAAGTCTCCCTACACGTGGCTCCTTCATTGTTTCCTCATTCCAATCAGGGGATTATTGTCAGTTCAATTATGTCCTGCCTCTGTTTGCTTTACTTTGTTTCTGCACGCGCATACTTTAGTGCTAGTGCTCTGTTTATTTCCTGCAGAAAAGCAGGTCTGCTCGTTTGAAGATGTTTTTTAATCCACACTCCTCTGTCCCCGCCATGCACGCAACTACTCGTCCCACAGAGCACTATGACAGCTTGGCCAGATGAAGGACCTGGAAGAAAATAGAGAGAGTGTGTGAGAGCAGACAAACGGACAAAGAGAGTTAGAGAGTCTGAGAGAGGAACAAAGAAAAAGAAAAAAAACTACTTCTAACCAGTTTCTCAGGCTGGTTGTGTGTGTAGGGGATTGCAGAAAGGATTTCACCACACAGGCTTTTTAATTAGTTGTTTCTCCCACTGCTGCATGCATAATTAGTTTGCTATTTAATGGGCAATTATGCAAATTCCTCGACAGGTTTAAGTAAGGCTTATAAGTCCTCCTTTAATTGTCTTTTAAGATATCTGTTATTTAGATGTAGTTATTAAAAGTAGTTCTTTATTATACAGACCGGCTTTGTATATCCTGCCTTAGGGCAGAATTTTGCTCTTAAGTTTTAGTTCAGATATATTCAGTCACTCCTTGTTCATTGTGATACAAAACGATGCGTAGGGAGGCGCACATATGATGGAAGTGCAAATCTCATTCACATGGATTTGAAGAGGTGGAATCTATAAATCATCCATGATCGTCAAACCTTCGTTTCATGTCCCTGCCCCTGCATTTGTCTTTCTCCTCTCTGATGAATAGACCTTTATTATTTTCTGGCTACTGTTCAGAGCTGCATGTTACGTTCATCTCCCGAGGGGAGCAGGAGAAACAACAGAAAAGAGGAGGTGAGGAGGGAGTGAAGGGGGCAAACTAAAGTAACTTGTGTTTGTGCTATTTTAGGAAAACAGCCCAAGGACGGGAAGAAGCCAGAGCCTTGTAAACCAATTCTCAAAGTGGAGTACAAAACCACTAGAACTGGGTAGGGTCCCTCATTCTTTCTCTCTCTCTCTCTCTCTCACATACACGGTGACATGAACGAAGCACACACACACACACACACACACTTGGGCAAGAATATGGTTAATTATATACACTTGTAGCGAAAGACACGACAAGACTATTTACAGGGGTTAAAACCTGTTGCCGGGGGCAATGTGAGTTACAGATGTTGAGTTGCCTTAGACAAGGACCTGCCCAAAACTCAGTCATGTGTCAGTCCAGCAGAACCGACAAGTTTATAGATATATATGAAAGTGTATTGTGAAAGTGCTTTTGATACTGAAAGAAGGGAACTTGTATCTTCTTTCCCTTCTTCAGCTCCACCTGTTATTATTTTTGTGTATCAGGGTACCTCAGAGTCTACACTGCAGTCACTAAAAAATAGCTATTCCAAACATCAGTATTCTTTTGATGTTTATATTTCGTTAAATTAACTAATTGTTTCTGTCATTAAGGTTACCTACTGTTTAATGAATCTCCTTAAAGCCACTATGTAGCAAGCCAACTATGTATTGTAAAAAAAAAAAAAAAAAAAAAAGTTTATGTTTATGCCTCTGCTCGTGTGGGTGTGTGTGTGTGTGTGTGTGTGTGTTTGTGTGTGTTCCAGGGACCCCTTCATAATCCTGTCTGGTGGCCTATCCTACGACACACAGGGCCGGCGGCCTTGTCTGACGGTAATGCATGGGAAGAGTACCGCTGTGCTGGAGATGGACTATCCTATCGTAGATTTCCTCACACTCTGTGAGACACCGTACCCTAATGGTAGGTGTGTCCTCGGTGTGTGCATGTCTGAATATCATATTTGTGTTGGATTTGCCATCATATCCTATTTCCTGCGAATGCATTAGAATTGCACACACACACCTTTCTGGTTTTTAATTATGTCGCATTGCTTGCCCTTATGTTTGTGTGCTCTGTAATAAATATGAAATTTCCCAAGGGGAAGGATCCTATTTCAGTTTCATTATCCAACACACAGAATATTAAATTTTCATTTCATTTCATCTTTTTGATACTGTAGCCTTCCGTCTAAATTTAATTATTATTTTATTTCCTGTATAGAGGTGTCAACAGCTGAAACGAGTCAGAGTGAGGATGAATGGTATAGGATCCTGAGTGTATGTAATCCAGTATGTAAACTCTGGCACAGCGTTATCTGGTACATATACAGCTACAGGAAGGATTAGTGAGTTATGTAACAATGATGACTTCATTATGTCACTGGCGACCTGACCACCCACAGACTTCATCTGGTAATGGACATTAGTGGGTCTTTGGATTACACAATACATGTCTGGCTGATAGTGTGTGTGTGTGTGTGTGTGTGTGTGTGTGTGTGTGTGTGTGTGTGTGTGTGCGCGCGCACCCTTAAACCAGTGTTAGTGCGTAGCGGAGGCTGATAATCCATGATGATGTGGCTGCAGATGATGCAATCTGCACACCAGTAGTCAAACCAAGACAAAGATTAAAAGGAAAAGAACAATTCATAGAAAAAGAGAATTTAACTTTCTTAAAGTTAACTAAATTTAAAGAGCTGTTGGACCAAACACTCTGCTAGAGGTCCTGCATTGTTAAAAATAAAGATGAACTAATTTTGTACTTTACTTTCAAAACTTAAAACTGCTAAAATCAATACTTTGCATATTTGCAACGGATTGTAACTACTAACATCACTACTTCTATATGGAAGGAGTCATTTGTAGCAAGAAATCCACAGGGAATTCTTACCCAAGTCTCCAGTTTCCCCACAGTGCCACAAAGCTTTGTGGCATCTTTTAGCTCATTGTTTTGATTTTTCCAGCCAGCATCTTTACAAATTTGATTCATTCTGTCTGCTCTCATCAGCATCATTTTCAGCTGCAGCAGACAGCCCCCTCATCCACATCCACTTTTCCATTGTCTCTATATCGTAGAACAAAAAATCCCTTTGATTAGCTGATTTTTAATTTGTTTGCGTCTTTGCCTAAATCAGCAGAGAAAGAAGCCATAATTATAGCTGCTATTCTCAGCTCCCAAATCCCAAAACTGACAGACATGGCTGCAGTGATCTGACATTGCGTAACGATTCACAACAGAATGTGAATCACTTGTAGACCAGCGCCAGTTGTCAAAGTCTTTTAACAGCTTGAGCGCTTCCGCTCTAAACAACAGATTGTTCACTAAACACCATTTTACCCTCACACACTCAAATAGTACATATCTGAATGGTAGGGTGTATATATCCCAAAGAAAAGGGGAGTAGAAGCTACTGATATACATAATGCAAAAATCTGTGCTTTATTACTGCAGTGGACCCAGACAGAATTATGGGGCAGTAGGTGATTTGAGGTTAGAAAGGCAGTCTTGTTTTTCTCTCCTTTCCCATAAATTCTGCTAAAGGTGCACTTTAGCAAGGTGTTAAACCCCCAGCTGGTCTGGTTAAGTGGCCGTCAGCAGAAAACAATTCCGGGCAACTCTCTACTGGGCATGTAATCAGTGTAAATCTATGGAAGTGAGGCAATCTTTGCATACAATCAAGAAAAGAATATTTCTGAATATGTCTGTTAGATCAGTATAGCTGGATATACCTTATTAATATTTATCTCAAAGACACCCATACCTTGAGTCTTATCACTTTTATAATGCTGGAATACTGAGTAGAATAGGAAATTTATGCAGTTTGTATATACATGAAGTTTACTGAGCAGCATGGTGAAATCTGTACTGGCTCCACTTTCGTGCCTCTGTACATGATACTCTTGTAAGTAGTATATTATCTATTCATTAATTTTAACAGTTTAAAATAAGGGAGAGTCATATGAAATTCTACTCCTGAATCAAACTGATACAGATATTTAACCAGAGCAGTATCCCCCACATCGATAAAATAAATAGATTAATAAATTTCAAGCTTTCCCGCCCTCAGATCTTCCGGGCACAGATATGATAATAACATTTGCCATATGGAGTGTGAGAACTTCTTCCCCTGTGGTTTGCAGATTTCAGGGGAGTTCCTCTCTTAAGGAATTATCAAACTACCTAAAGCCTGGCGTGATGAATGACTTGTCTTTGTGTGTTTTTCTTTATGCAGATTTTCAGGAACCTTACGCTGTGGTGGTCCTTCTGGAAAAGGACTTAGTGGTGATCGACCTTGCACAAAATGGGTGAGTCTGACTCTCTGTTAAATAACTCCTCATCTTCAAATATCAAAGTTGACCCAGTAGTGCTTTTTTCTCTTTAGTATATATCAAGTCCACTACATATCATGGTATAACTTACTTACTTACTTTTAAGTTTTTAATGCAATGCTGATTGAGACTACTACACGAATACTGAGCAGACGGACTGTTTCCATTAAGAGTGACATCCCTTGTGCTGTCTTGTTAACAGTTACCCTATATTTGAGAACCCCTATCCTCTGACTATCCACGAGTCTCCTGTGACCTGCTGCGAGTACTTTGCCGACTGCCCAGTGGACCTCATACCTGCACTTTACTCTGTTGGCTCGCGGCAGAAACGACAGGGCTACAGCAAAAGGGTAGCGTATAGGAAACCTCTACTGTATGTTGTAACACTGCATCCCGTTGTTTACAGACTGAGAGTTCTGCAGTAACATCGATGCAGTTGTTCTATGTGGCGAGTGAGCTGCCTACAACAACTTGCTGAATGTCAGATCTCTCCTGTGTAGTTCATTAAACAGCCGTTTGCATCACACTGTAGCAGAAGGGATATGCATGTTTGGTCTAAAGTGCCTGATTTGAAAGAGCGGCTGTGCGTTATTTTACACATAAATGACATAAATAATAATAAATTCTTTAATCCTCCAGGCACTGTGACAGGAGCGGTCAGGAATTAATAGTAAATAACGCTCCTTGTTTCTCTAGACATCGGACTGGAAAGCTTTTACTCACAGATTCAGTTTGACTGTAAAATCATCTAGAGTAATGCGGCTGTCTTCAGGATGAGTTTCTGGTGTTCTGAGTACCATCAACTCTGTCAGGAACCTTTTAATAAAAGCACAAGTCCATGTCAGACATTTTTTTCCCTTATGTAAAAAGGATTATCACAGTGCTTGTAGGCACTCGCAGTAATTTTTATAGGCTAAATACTATATTTCCCTTTGGGGCTTATATGCTGAGAAGCATATAGGTATAATCACTAACTCCACAAAATAAATAAAATGAAATATAAAATGTCAGTGAAAAGGTTTTTAAAACAACATTTGAGTTTGTTTTTGTCTCTGGAGCTGAGTCCTGCACGGGTCCAAACGTGCATCCAATCTGTTACCTGCACATATCTCTAATTCAATTCTGGACACGACTCGCACCGTTAATATAAGACCTGATCTGACCCATAATTAAATATAGGCTCAGAGCTGCTGCTGTTGGGGCACACAGTGGCAAGAGGTAATAAATTATAAAAATAAATGCACTGATAGATCAACCAGAGGTAGAAACACCCACCATAATTTCACTGCATTAGGTCCACTTGTTTTTCCTTCTGCTCAGAACTGATTCAGTGGCATAAGTTCACACTCATGCCTTTATAAAATACTTCACTCACTGCTGCCACAACTTTGATATCTTCATTGCATATTTAAATCTTTTGATGCTAATATTAGCTGACCTTGTGCGTTTTTTGAAATACTAACTGGTAAATATCCAAACCCTATTTTGTATTCGGTTGTCTACAGATATAAGGGCTGTCTCATGTTTTTTTGATGAATAAGGACTGATATTTTGCAAACACATTTGTATATATTTATGTACTTTTAAGACATGATGCATGTTTTCAAATGTCTAGAGGAAGAGAAGAATTACATTTTGAATTACTTAGCCTGTAGTCTTTTCAAAGCTATAATCCACCTCCTGATTCCTCAAACTAATAATGTATTCAGCCTCTCTTCCACGTTGTGCCAGATTTGCGCCGAATTTGTGCCAGCTCCTGTGTTCACCAAGTTTTCAAAAAAGAAAAAATTCTGGTGACATCGTTTTGTTTTTGCGGCTGTAGATTTTGTTTGCATTCATATCTGAACCCTATTTTTTTTTTTTTAAAATAGTCTTACCCCTATAGTTGGCACCAAATGACATCGTTCTTTCTTGGAAACTTCTTCCTGGATAATGTCACAAAATTAAAAACCTGTAAAATAAGGGTGACTATCTTGCTACAGAAATCGGCAACAGCTGCTTGTCGTAATTGAATGCAATTATGTAAGCAACATTCTTATGCGGAAGCAGACAGTTAAAATAAAACTAATTACAACTACTTCATCATGCACTAAACCTTCAAACACACCTCCCACCACAAAAATGGATTAAAATGTCATCGTATCCGGAGGTTAGAATTTTCTTTTTTCCCATCAATATAGATAGCAATGTCATAAAAGAGTTAATTGATAAGTTAAAAAATACAAATTTCCCACAGTACACCCTCTAACCAACCTGCCGTACACCAAGAACAAGGTTACAAGATAAAGACCACATTAATACAGCATTCAATATGCTACGTTAATATTGTCTAAGTGGTATTAAAGTATATTTCTCAATGTTTCTGTGAAGCAAAATGGAATATATAATAGTTTCATATTACCTAAGCATCCTCCACTCCCCTCCTCTCTCCTCTCATTCTCTTCTCTTATCCCTGTATCATCCAAGACAGACCCCCCTGCTCTTTCAGACATTATGTATGCCTATGTTCTTTCCCTTGTCGCCTTGTTCTAGCTTTCTGTTGGAAATGTCAGCATGTACTGACCCAAACTGGCTGCTGCTTTTCCTTTTTTTTTTTTGTTAAGTGAAGGCCTGGCTGAGCAGCAGGAGGGCATTCTCACATAAAGATCACTATGAGTCATCCTGGTGACCTTTGTATGTGTCAGTGTGTTCAATGCCCCCCCCCCACCCCCCACCAACACACACTCACACACGCACGCACACACACACACCCACACACACACACACACAGATGGTGACACACATGCATTGAGGTGCATAATCTATAACTGGAAGGCATGCTGAGAGATGTACACAAAGGATTTCTGTCTGTTTTTCAGAGGCTCACTTACGTATTTGCAGTTTTATCATGTCATCTATTTCTAGAATCAATGTTCCTATTAACACGCTGCTTATTGACAAATCTGTACTCCTTTCTGTACTCTCTCATTCTCTCTAATGCAATGTGTGTGTCTGCTGTCTATCCAGGAATGGCCTATTAGTGGTGGAAACTGGGGTCAAGGCACACAAAGCTACCCAGAGATCATCATCACTGGGTAAGACGATACTGATTTCATTAGCGTTATCATTATCTTCTTTCCGCAACTCAATTACTTTCACCTCTCCTGCACTGTCAGGTCAACACAGCAGAGCAGCCCGTCTTAAAATATTTACCGTAGGCCGTTATATATTCCAGTCATGTGCACTTTGCTTCATTTTGATTTTTATTATCCCACACTAAGCTGTCAACAAGAGGAGAAGGGGAGTTTTTAGCAGAACACATGCTCTGCAGAGGTGACACTGAGGTATGGGTTTGGCAGGAGGAGGCTCTCGCTCCTCTCCTTCCTCCCTCTCCCCTCACTCCTACGTACTGTATTACTATTCTGTCCAGGTTTCTGTCTCTCTCAAAGAGTGCCACAGCCTGCAAAAATATTTCCCTCCCAATCCACTCGGCTGAATTGGTGACAAAAACAACGAGGAGTAAAAAAAGACAAACAAAATATATGTTTAATTGATAGGGTCCTTTTCTGACGTTGGGAAGCAGTCATGTTTACTACCTGCTGATGAGCGCAATCGTAGGCACACTAATTAAATGTGCTTGGCTCGTTTTTAGGCAATTATAAATATGTGGACAACAAAGTGAGCTTACACTAAATGGCCAAAAATGTGAACATTTCACCCAGATGTGGCTGTTTAACATGTCGTGCCAAAATCATGGACCTTAATGTCTAATCATAACAGCCTCCGCTCTTCTGCAAAGCCTTACCACACGATTTTTAGAACCTCTTCTGCAGGGATTTGGTCCCACTCAGTCGCAAGAGCTTTAGTGAGGTCAGGCGTAGATGTTGGGTGATAAGGTCTGACTCAGGTGTTGGGCTGGGTTGAAGTAGTGGCTCTGTGCAGGCTGGTCAAATTCTTCTACACGAAACATCGGAAATCTTTTCTTTATTAACCTCACTTGAGTGCATGGAGGCATTGTCAGGAAAGGAGCTTCCCTAAACTGCTGTCATAAAGTCAGAAGCATTCTATCGTCATTGTATGTTTTAGCATTAAGATTTCCCATTATTGGAACTAAGGGGCCTAAGCTATGACAAGCAGTTCCAGGAAAAAAGTACAATAAAGTATGCGGACAAGGTTGTTTCAGTTAACTAAATATCAGATTTTGTTGTAAATGCCTTAGAAAAGTAAAGTAATCCAGAATGTTTTCGTAACTGCGAATTGACTTTAATGGATATTATAGAGAAGTTTTAATGCTCCATATCTGACAAACTGGATTTTCAGCTTTTATCTCTAAAATTTTAAGACATCAGGTCACAAATTTAAATTCATTTCACGTTCTTTCCCTCTCCTCTTTCTTCCCTCTCTTCCCATTCCCAGCCACGCAGATGGAACTGTGAAGTTCTGGGATGCCTCTGCAAGTGAGTTCTCCCAACAGCTAAGCTTTATTTATGCTTCACAAAATTATAATTATTGTCTGGAATTTGCAGACAAACAACAGACAACAAAGGACACTTTCAGCTTTAATTAAAATTTGCGAGAAAAGGGGTAGATAAGGGAAAGAAAATCGTACAGAACCAATTTAAAAGCAGAAATAAAAATGATGATAATCCTCTTTTTTTTTCAAATAAACTGTTCTAAATTTAAGCACTGCCAATATAAACTAAATAAGTATTGGTTATAATAGGTGTTGTAGTAATAATAAATTATTTCAAGTTCCACGTGCAACACAGCTTCTGATTTCATGTGGTGCGGAGGCTGCTTCTATAGGTTTGTCTGATGACCCTGGAATAAAACTGATACTTCTCTCCCCTCTCTTTTTTCTAGTAAATCTCCAGGTGCTCTATAAGCTCAAAACAGCCAAGGTGTTTGACAGAAACCGGTCCAGGGAAGACAAGGCCAGCACGGACGTGTCAGATGAAGACCCCTTTGCCATTCAGATTATGGCCTGGTGCCCTGAGAGCAGGATGCTGTGTGTGGCCGGGGTGTCAGCCAACGTTATCATCTACCGCTTCAGCAAGCTGGAAGTAACTACTGAGGTGGTGCAGGTGGGTAACGGTTTACCACACACACACACACACACACACACACACACACACACACACTTATAGAGACAATTACTGATAACACATCTATTTTCGCTTCTCTTTTCATTTTAAGACTCTTACATGCAATCATAGACACAAATACGGGACATAACTCTGTACCTCTCCATCAAGAACACATTTTCCTGTTGTTTGTTATTTGCCCTCAGAACTGTTGTGAGACACACACACACACACACACACACCCACCTCAAAGATCTGCCGAGTCAAAAGCAGTATGGTTGCCATGCCAACAGACGGAGCAATGAACAAGCAAAGCTAGACCGTCATTATAATCTGCCCTGATAGCGACGCGAGTGCTTGTGGGGGTGTGCGATGGGAGACAGTGTTTAATGACATAAAGAGAAGAAAAAAAAAGTCTTTTTAATCTGTGAGTGCAGGCTCACAGCTCCTATATTACAAATGAGACGGATGTGCACGTACTGTATATACTTGGTTTCTGCTGATGGCCATTGGGGCAGTGGAGTATTAAGTTGTTAATCAGCAAGATACTTTTTTATTTAGAATTCTGGCAACATTTTTACATAGTATTATTGCAAACCGGTGATGTGTTGTTTTTTTTTGGGTGCAGGTCTATAAATGAGTTTTATTCATTTTTAGCCAATGCTCTTTATGTGTCCAGCACTGTTTGTCCTAAATATCCAAATCTTTCGTACTTTCAAACAAACTGAGTTTACAGCAAGATTTTTTTTCATGAAGCTGAAGGGCACCTTGGAAACAGCTGTTGAAGGGAGATGGATCAGCCACCTTCCTGTTAAAGGCTGTGCAGTTTTCCTGTGGTTGACTGCCGGTGCTGATGGATGTGTCAGAGAACTTTCAGGCACATTTTCCTTTTCTCGGCGTGTGTGACTGGGATGTGGATCAGGAGAGCGATGGTAGCGAGCTGTAATTGGAAGAACAACCTCCCTTTGCACGAGATCAGACACCTCTCTATAACCTTGTGGAAATGAAGGTAGAGTCGGACAGAGACAGGCAGGAATGAGAATCTGGAGAAGGGCACTGATTGCTCTTCACTCCCACATATCAGTGGGGCTAATGAGACTGACAGAATGCAAAAAGAGAGGAGCTTATGAGTGCTCTGTGTGTGTGTGTGTGTGTGTGTGTTTGTGTATGTGTGAATTTGGGTGGTGTGTGTGTCAGTGTGCAGGCGGGGGTTTTGAAGAGAAGTAGCCTGAAGGAGGACTTAGAAGGAATGGAATATTTCAGTTTTGGAGAACCTCTTTGACTCTCAGTCTGCCTACACAAACATGCACGCGCACACACACACACACACACACACACACACACACACACACACATATATCAAACAAATCTATCATTAAAGTTATGTGGATGTCATTTATGGGCATATGACTCCTCCCATCCTCAGAAAGAGATTGCTATTTAGCAATTTTGTGTCTTGATTATAATTTTTGTGTCTGCCCCCCCTCACTTTTCTAACATCTTCTCCTATGTCGATGTTTGTCTGTGCACGTACGTGTGTGTCATCTCATACAGCTACTAGAGGTGCGAATGCAGTACGAGCTGAACGACATCGAGTCTCCAGACGGTGGGGGTGGAGGGGGGGAACAGACGTCTGCGCTTCCAACACCCGGCGCTTCCCCCCAGACAAGTGGCCCGCCTTCACACCCCTCCACCAGCAGCAACAACTCTGACGGAGGCAACATGCCGTGCCTAAAGTATGAATGATACACGCACACATACAGAAGTACTGTACATAAACTCCCATAGGCGCCAAGGACGCTTGCACACACATACTCATTCACAGTCATGCACACAAGAGTCTTGCGTCTTGCCTCAAGCACACTCTCACAGACTTAGTCAGCACCTGAAGCAGTCTCAGCCTCAGCCTCCCCATCTTCCCCTGCAACCACTCATGCCAGACCCTCGACGCACAACCGCCTCCGAACTGCATCTGCACAACCAACCATATCTCTTTATAATCTTTATGAAATCTTTTATTTTCTGTTGTTGTGTCTCTCCCTTTCCTATTTTTTTTCCTCTCCTTTCTGATTTTTCTTGCTGCCCCTGTTCCTCTCCATTCCCCTCCGTCTTCTCCTCTCCAGAGTGCGCAGTACTCCCCTGAAGCAGTCTCCAGGTTACCAGGTAGATTTGGTGGTCCAGTTAGTGTGGGTGAGTGGAGAGCCTCCTCAGCAGATCACAAGTCTGGCGCTCAATTCCTCCTATGGCCTGTAAGTGCACACACAGTAGCATCTTCATCCATGCTAGATTCAAACAGAAGTCTTTTCTGGATGAAACATCAAGTATTTTATCCCTATAATGCTGTTTCATCTGAAGATAAAAAGTAAAATATTTAAATCTATGGAGACACTCTCATGGAAGGACAAAATATGGAAAGTGGACATGCATAGAATTTTGTATTCGAAGAAGTAGGAATAAATAGAGATTTCAATGTTTACAACTCCATAAACCAAATCAAATCTAATAATCATGTGTCTCTAACCAATCATGTGTTTCTCTATCTTTCTGCCTTTTCATCCTTTTTTGTCTAACTCCCCTACCCCAACCCCTTCCTCCTCCTCCTCTTCCTCTATTTCCGTCTCCCTCCCAACTCTGTGACCTCTCTTCAGAGTGGTGTTTGGCAACAGTAATGGCCTGGCGGTGGTGGACTACATCCAGAAGACAGTAGTGCTCAACTTGGGGACGGTCGAGCTTTACGGCTCCAATGACCCCTACCAGAGACAGCCCCGGTCGCCCAGAAAGACACGACAGCCTTCTGGAGGTAATGAGGAAAAAAGGGATGAGGAGGAGAAAAGAAAGAAAACCAATTCTAAACTTTTCTGAAGTAGAAGGTTTTGGGTTTCTTTTTGCTTTCTTTCTATTACTGTAAAACCACAAGACATAACTCACTATGGTTTATGTCCACAGCTGATTAATCACACATCCAACAATTTTTTTTTTTTTTGTCCAAGCTCAAAAGCTAAATGGCTTCACACAAGACCTCACAGTCACTGTGGGATAAGCAAGAGATTACATGGTTATTAAATCATCCCCTCATGTTTTGTGCTTGTACACAAATACACAGATAAAGGACCAAATGGTTCCTGAATTTTTAGGGCTGTCGCTAGGTTTGCAGAAGCACAAAAGCGGTCAGTGAACATAGGTTTGGCCTTTTCATATATTTGAAAATTTGCTTTGACTTCCCACTAATTGTATTATTGTTTACTGTTAATGTCAAGCTACTAAAGCCATTAATTTTCTTTTTGAACTGAAAGTACTGTGCATATTTCTTTATCTTATTTTACTGTAGTTTACTTTGAATGTTATCATCTACCATCAAGTAAAACCTGTGTCTCAGCATCTAAGTCAAACCAAGGCAAATTGAAACAATCAGGGAAAACTGCACAGAACATCAGATACCACTTGCCACAGTGAAGCTCATAGCAACTTCGATCAATTTTGGTTTTTGCTTCCCGTCCTTGCTCCCTGGCATCTCTGATTTTTGTCACAGCTAGAAAAAAAATTCCAAGGTACTGTAACTTCTGCGATGCACTGAAAAGCACAATCAGATTTAGTATTCAAGCATCAAATGTGTATTTTCAGCGAAGCTCTGGGCTAGAGGGATAATCAGTTTTTCATTGATCATTAAGACTTGTTTTTGCCACTGGCGCTTACTAACAACAATTCCTTAGACTCCAGTTACCCCGCAGGTCCAACGTATCCAAACTTACCTGTAAAACGATCCGACTATGCAAGTGAATGAAGTCATAGAACAGAACTCATTGCATCTAAAATGATCCTATCCTGACTTGATAAGGATGATACGCAACGGAGCACTTGACCAACAAATGCTAACTCTTTCTTTGGGCTTTGGTTGACTTTCTCTTTTTGTCCATTTGCCTCTCTCTGCTTCTCCCTCTCCTTCTCATTTACACACAAATTCTCAGAGCCCATCCCTTTTACACACACTGCCACTGCAGCTTCATAGGACCGCTGATAGATAATAGGATGCTTTCAGTAGGGACACACTGCCACCATGTGTTAGACAGTGGGAGTGCAGCAATATAGATGATGCCGCAGTGTCATGATGATGCACTGCACATACTTAAGCGAAAGTTGATGGATGAACTATCAAGCTGTGTGTGTGGATGCCGAGGTATTTCTTTTTCATACATACGCATAAAATATGCTGAGAACTATGCATGCACGCACACATGCACGCACAGGCGTACACACACATACACACACGTACAATTGCTCACATATACACAAGCATGTGCACACAGAGAACTACACACAGAGCATCTGGTGTCACTGACTGGGCTAGCACCTGTCAGAGCTTGGCGAGTGTGAGCAGTAATCAGGCATCCAGCTGTGTTTCTCTGCCAGCAGGGACTGCTTTCTGCTTGGCTTTCTGCCTCACAGGACAATGTCACACACACGCACACACTCGTACACAAACATGCGGAGTGAGGAATTCGACTTAAAAATTGTTGAGGAAATACTGAAGTTGCACTAAGTCTTGATTACATTTAAATGTGTGAGAGGAACACAGGCTGGTCTGTTGATCAGTTTGCTCATTAAATGAAGAGGGGATTAGACATGGCAGTCATCTATTTACACATACAGTCTTGTCAAGTTCCCCCAAAACTTGGTGTAATCTGAGGTTTTCTTTGAACTGGCAGCATGTGACACATTAAATTAGAAAAAGATGGAGTGTTACATGCACACAGAATGAAAACTTTCAGGATTCTTTCTGCTTTGCCTTATTTTGTATGTAATCAGTTGAACTGTGTGTTCTCTGCTGCAGGTCTATGCGACATCAACGAGGGCTCAGCCACATCAGAGGACCGCTGCAAGTCCCCCACTTCAGGTAACATGTCCTTCAGCGCCTTATTGAGAGAAAAGTAGGGAAAATATGGCAGACATTTTGTGCTTTCTAGACGCAAAATCCAAACAGTGATCCAGTCAGAAAATATGCCTGTAATACCATGTATTTGAATGCAAGAGAAGCATTGGTTGGGGAAGAAGATTAATGTTTGAAAAGAGCCTCTACTCTTAATGCAGTTTTATTGAAATGGTAGCTCATCAAACTGGAACTTTTGTTGAACCATAAAATTGTCTGGCTGTCAATTCCATTCTACCTCAGTTTTTAGAAATGCACTGTTTGAGTTTAATACCATACGTTTATGGGTTTTTGAGAGTATTTTCTCATTGGAGAATGCCTTCTTTTGCCACTTTGCAGTGTTCAATAGACAGGAATAAATTTGCTTTAATCTCGCTCTGCATCCTGGAAAACTGGGTTATAAACTGTAAATGTATCTGATCTCTCTGATGCTCAGTGAGACGGCTAAGAATCATAAATTGAATGAAATTGTTAAACAAAACTCTGCATTCTGTTAGAGAAACCCATTAATTTACATTTTTCCGAGTATCAGCTAAAAAGAAAATATTCAAGCTAAAGGGCCTTGGGTATTTTCACATATTCAGTGACTGCATAATTACAGAACTGTGGAAAAAAATTAAGTTAGAAAAAATTTGCAAAGATGACGTGAATGAACTTCTGACTTGGATTTTGAGCAGGGATCATCTTTCAGTTAGACATTTAAATGTGTCTGGGTGCACTGTTCTGAAGCTAATTCTTCCTAATCCATTATCATATTAATGAGTTTTCATATCAGTGAATATGACCAGATGAAAGCAAACAAAACAGATTGTACTGTAGGAAAAAAAAAATGCAATTTTCATTGCCAACTTTATGTCACTTACCACATTATGCACCTCTTCTAAGTGCAAATATATATCCCTTTAAATATTGTGTAGAAGATTATTGTGTTTTGCAGGAGTAAGATGCTCTGTTGCTCTTTTACTTGCCTCCTTCTTCATCTGCATCGTTAGTATTTCAGCTGAAGGTGCTTGAAGAGGGAACAGCCCAGATCCATCTCATTAGAGCTAACTTGGCATTAACACACTGAGGATAAGGAGCTTTTTTATAAAGGTCAGAGAGAAAACAAATCTCAAAGTCTGGAGTCCTGCCACTTTTTCCAGGTATGATGGCTGTCCCAGCCCTCATGTCTGGTGCCACCAGACTGTGGTCGGATACATCTGTCTGCTCTGCATTATTCATAGGACAGAGAGAGATAACTTACCTTCCTGCAAAAAAAATGTCAGCCTTAGACTAAATGACTTTTTCCGGCAAAGTGTTTGTTTATTAAATTTAAACGTACCATAAAATGTAGTAATAATTTTAAACTTTTAATGCAGTTTCATCAGTTTTACTTCGAAATAAGCAGTATGGCTGCAGTATGGTGAACAAAGACTATCAGTGCCGGGATAGTGTCACTTTACTCAAGAAAAATGTTTGAATAGTTTTATTTAGGTTATTATTAGATTACCTCTTATAAATGTCAGTGTTCAACCACTTGAACACTAGTAATAAGACAGGCAGAAGGGTTATTTCTATGCATTTCTGTGCACAGAAAAGGGACAAAAAAGGACTCATCACGGTAGCACCGATAGCTTGTGTGTAGTAAAAAACAAAACAAGGGTTTTTCTAACTGCACATTTACTGTACTTTACTTTCCCCCTTACACCCCAAAAGTGTTGACGTCAAACAGCAATCTACAGCAATTCTACAATGGAGGTGGTAGAGGAGGTAAGATTTTCATGAGAGGCTATGTAGGCAGGACAAACATGCTCCAGATTTGTCCCCAGTTTTTTGTTTTTTTTTTCTTTTTCTTAGTCATAGAGAAACTGTCTCTGTCATTTGTGTCATAGTCTCCAAAGTTGGAAGAAATAGACTAGATAATTAGAGATTCATAGCCCAATTTGACTCCCAGGTTAGCTTCTGTTCCACTATCTTTTGGATCTCAGTGTATTTAATCATAAACTGTATTTTTTATTTATTCATTTTTTGGTTAAAATGACAAGATAGTCATATTTTACTGTCATGCACGGAAGCATATGACAGAAAACTATACATCAAGAGCTGAAAGCTCTTGGAGCAGAGGCTAACCTGCAGGATGGGACTGCAGCTGTCAACAGACACCAAATACATCTTAATTGCCTTATACACATATTGCATGCTACATGTATGTAGCACGAGTGTCAAATCGTAAATGTGCCTGTGTTTGATATCTGTCCCAATATTAGTGTACAGTACAGTATGTCAGTATGACACCTCAGCTGAGAGCAACTCATCTGTCCCCTGTGTCTTTGTGTATCTCCAGTGTGTGTTGATGAGACAGATAACTACTTATCCACTGTTTAAGTAAAATTAGCATTTTCCCTGTTCAAATAAGGGATTCAGAATCCCACCGTTTTACACATTAGAGTGACAGTGAGCAGATTTATAAAATACCTGTTATATTACGGACTGGAATTTTTGACTTTTCCAGGACCTGACCGTGCTGGAGCCAACACTGTGGATTCTTATTACTGTGCCCAAGCATTAGCTCATTTAATTAGAATGAAAACTGTTAAAACTTGCTAATTCACAAGTATTACAATAAACTCAAACGTGAAGCTCAGCTTAAAGGCCCCACACACTCTTGGTACACTGATGCAATTTTTTCACTAATTTTTTAACCTCAGACTGACCTTTTAGCTTTGTTGCACCTGTTGGGATGGAGACGTCACCCCCCGTAGTCATTTTATTGGTTCATGGAGTTTAGTGACCTCATGTCATTCCCAGCATAGGCTCCACACAGCTCTGGAATGGGCGAAAACACCCACAGTATGTGGTCTTACAAATCTCAGTTAACACAGAAGGTAAGATAAGACATATCTGTATACTTGTTAAGGAAAAGAGTGGGACAACAGCAAGTTTTGAATGAAATAAAAACTGAAGAAAATCAATTAAGAGCATCAGACGTTCAAAGAATCCAAATCCAAATGTACAGAAAAATGTACTTAGCCTTCATTATAGGTTCCCCCTATGTTTGTTTGTTTGGGGTCTTTTTGGCTAAGGTGGGGTTTTTATCGCATATAGCAGAGATTCGTCTACTTCTTTCACCTACAGACAGAGAAATAATTTTTAAGACCCTCATCCAAACCCTCATAATGAAAAGTCTTTTGCATTATATGAAAAAAATATAAAGAATTATATGGGGGTGGAGAAGTGGATTGAGATGATTGTGGTGGGAGTTATTAACACATACACTAAACAAGTGTATTTGTACTTGTTGAGAAATTGGGTAATTATTCATGAGAGAACCATGTTGTGAAACTGTAACCCAAATTCACTTAGCCTCCAATAACTTGCAGACTTCCATATTAACTTCTGACCATCTTTTCCACTGTCTTCTTCCATCTCCTGTCCAATATTTTCCGTTTCCTGTTACCCTCTTGTTCTTGGTGCATGCTCCTGTGGCATGGGGGTGCTGAATGGCTGTGCAGTTTTGATGTATATTTACCGGTCCTCTCTTCCAGGGCATTGTGCAACCAGAGGTCACCTCCTTTGTTTTGTCCATCCCAGCATGCCTCTGTGAAATACAGGGTTGTCCTCACGCAGTATCACCTCCTGTGTAAAGCATTTTGGCTCCTCTAGTCAATGAAACAATCCCCAGGCACTTGTTCCACAGCCCTTTGTCGTTTTCGTGTATTTAAGCTCTATGCACAGTCCTACACAAATGCTAGTTATCTAGCTTTGCATGGCATCATGTTTTAGCTTAGACGTGTGTTTGTAAAGAGGGATGTTCTCTTTTTTCCAGCAAAGATGTCACGGAAATTAAGCTTGCCTACTGAGCTAAAGCCAGACTTGGGTAAGCCCTGACTTCGTGTCTCCAAACAATTTATATGATATGCAGTATATCTTTCTCATTCCAACTGGACTCCATCACATTTTATTAGTCCAGTTTTATCTGGTTATTAGCCTCAAAACTGGCAAGCTGTGCAGGTGTTCTTCTAAGTTTGCATGAGACAAAACGTAGCACTGATCTGAGCAGAACTGAAACTTACCAAAACAAATGATATTTTTGGAATAAATGCAGGATAAAATTGTCTGCTGTACTCCCACCTTTTGACCTCGGTGGGGGTCTTATTATAGGTCAGTGGTGCTAAACTAAACTTTGCACCCTCTGTCTCACTGTAAAGCTTTCTGTAACTTCTGCTGCTTTCTCTTTCTCTTCTGTGCTCTTTATGTCTTTCCTTTCTCTGTCTGATTGGTTCCTTTAAGAAGTAAATAGAAATATTGTGCTACTCTTAAAAAAGAAAGAGACTCTTTTTTTTTTCCTTCAGGAGTGTACGACTTTTCCTAACGTTCCATGGATGGAACATTTGATTTGTAAGGGGTCAAATTAAAATGTCCATGTGCCAAGACATTTACCTGTATGGTTGCTTAGGAGTCCCAGCGTTATACACCTGTGCCCGACATCCAGTTTTTTATACTAAGAAAAGCAGTGATTGGGGATGGAACATTTATAAAGTGTTGATATAAAGTGTTTGTGAAAATGTGCAAAAGCATATTTGCACTGGATTTGTTTCTATCTTACAGTGATAGTGTAGGACTGATGTAATATTTGAAATGTCCAACAATTAGGTTTTAGCCGATGCTTCTGTTGACCAATCGCAGTTAGAATTACTAGATCCATCAGACTTTGATAAATTAACCAGCTGTTAGGAGTGTAAACCTATGGTCTCTCTCCCAGTTTCCTGTGACCATGACAATGCTGAGCCATGTTTTGTCTTTCTAGTGCTGCCACTGCTTTGCGGGTGCTTTACCTCTCTGTTTTCTCCTTACTGTCCTCCTGTCTGTATGCCCGCCACGGGGTGCCAATCCATTAGACCACCGGGACAATTCTTTCAGCCGCTCTCGCTCCTCCAGTGTCACCAGCATTGACAAGGAAGCCCGGGAGGCAATCGGCTCCTTCCACTTCTGCGAGACCTTCGCCCGGAAGGGGGACAGCGCTTGGACACCCTGCCTGTATGTGGGCACCTCCCTGGGAACTGTGCTGGCCTTGGCACTCACATTGCCACCTGCTGGGGAGCAACGGCAGCTGCAGCCGGTTATCATTTCACCCACGGGTGAGTAAAGGGATCATGGAAGGGACAAAAGGATGGAAAATAAGGTGATAGATAACAATTTTGGAACTACGGTAAATGAAGTTTGGATGGAGTTTACTACCAGACAAAATAAGTGACTGATGTGTCAATTTTGTTTCACTTGGGTAAAAACTTGCATGTCATAAATTGTCAGGTTGTGTATGTTTATTAACCTCAGGGCCAGAAAAAGGTACCTTTTACCCTTTTTTCTCCCAAACAAGAAACAGTAATGTTTACATTCAGTGTTTCTTAACAAAATGAAATTGCTGATTGCATTTCATTTTGATAAGTTCTTCTTGCTTTTACTTTGCTACATTTTTGGAGCATTGCTTCCACAGAGTACCTGTAAAATTAAAAGATGAAAATCACAAAATCTGGAGGTAGATCATATAAGATTAAGGAAAGGTAAGGTGGGATAAAGTTTTATACTTTAAGGAAATTTTGTCTTTGCAACAAACTGCAGACAAAAAACAATCATGCAAAAATAAATCTCAATATTTTATAAAATGTATTTTGCCCATTGAAAACTGTTCATCTAAAATTAGGGCTAAAGGGTTTCCATAAACAGCAGTGCTCTAAAAAAAAGGTAAAGCCCCTCAGTTTAAATTCAGATTTCACTAACAAGGTTTTACCTTTCATTAACCAGGCATGTTGGTACGGCTGAAGGGCAGCATCTTGCGGTTGGCTGTCCTGGATTCCACTGGGTCCCAGCTGCCCCCGGCTTATGAGCCTTGGTATGAACCTAATGTTACAGCGGATGGTGAAGAAAGAGAGAAGGTCCGTAAGCGCCGTCCCGTCTCCGTGTCCCCTTCCACCTCCCAGGACCTAAACGAGAGCCACTACGCCGTGGTGTGTTCAGAGAAACAGGCCAAAGTCATTTCCCTCCCCTCCCAGACCTGCATCTATAAACACAGCATCACGGAGACCTCCTTCATCTTACGGACAGATGTGGTGCAGATGAGTCAAGGCGTGTGTGTGGCTTGTTTCTGTGCCAATGGCCACATCATGACCCTCAGGTGAGAAACATGTCGGTCTGCATCAAAGATCAAGCATTAACAGTGGATTATTAATAGATGTATCAGTCAAAGTCAGTTTGAATACATCATGTTCAAACTCTTGGATTTAAGTAGATGTGAGCCACCTCAAAAATGCACGGTATGTTATATCACTTTCAAAAAGGACAGTTTTACACTTGAATTTGTGTTTTTTAAAAAAAAGAAAATGCAATGAGACTCCATGCAAATCCTGTCTTTTGAGAATGAAACACTGTAAATAAGGAAGTCAATGTGCAAACTAGCCAGGAGGGATGGATCAGTCCTTACCAATAGCTGAGCAGTAGGCGGGCTCAGGTGTCTTCATATGGTGCTCATCAGAGTCATGCATGAGGATTAAGTTAGAAGTTGTGTATTTGGCCATATTTTTTTCCCCAATATATGAATATTTGGAGGCAAACAAAGCCTTTTATCCTGATGCACACACAGAACAAACACAACCACATAGAACCTCAGGCCTCTGTCCTCATGAGGACCTGCCATGGATTAGATTCATCCTTAACCTCATGCTAAACTAAACCCCCGACAAACACTGTGACCTTAATCATTGTCTTATTTCAACCTTATAATTAAAAGCAGCGTCACAAGGTTAAGAGCAACTGACACAGGTTTTGTCACACTCACACTCACAAACACACACACACACACACACACACACACACACACACACACACACATGCAGGATACAGCAGGCTGATTTTCATGCAGTGGAAGGGTATAAGTGAGGAGGGGTGTGTTAGTCTGTTGCTCATCATCATTAATCTTCAATTCCCTAGAGGAGACACACAGAGCAGCCCGAGGATGCCCAGCTGTCTGCCCGTCTCTTTGTATGTGCTGTGTGAGCGTGATTGCTTTTAAAAAGTGCATGAACAATGTCCTTACTGTTTCAGTGGACAGATATTTCTAAATACGATGCTGGAAAAGGTCAGTGATACCGACAAAGAAAAAGTACCTAATCGTATTCTATAGATCTAAAACTCCTTGAATTATTTCTGTGTCCCTCTGTCCAGTTTGCCGGGACTAAGACCGCTCATGGATGTAAACTACCTGCCTTTGACAGACATGCGGATAGCCAGGACATTTTGTTTCACCAACCTGGGTCAGGCCATGTACCTCTGCTCCCCCACTGAGATCCAGAGGATCACGTACAGCCAGGACACCTGTGAAAACCTACAAGTCAGTAAACACTTCTTTTATCTATGTGGATTTAATGGGGAGTGTTTTAGGATATGAAGCTTAAATCTCGGAAATGTTTTTGGAAGAGCTTCATGTTGGTCCTCTTAGAAAACACTGCATTTTACAAACTATTGACATGAATGTGTAAAATAACTGGGGGAAATATCTTTGGGGACATGCATAATAGGCACATTAAATACTGTATGTACTGTACTACGTATTCATATGTTTATTTTAACTGTATATTAAACCCTCATTGTAATATACTCTTTTTGCAATATTATGTTAAATCTAAGGGATTACAAAACATTGAATATGTAGAGACAGGCAGTCATGTCAGTATCTAGCGGTGTAATGTGTTGGTGTGTTGATGTTTCAGGAGATGCTGGGTGAACTTTTTACACCAGTTGAGACACCAGAGGCACCCAACAGAGGGTTCTTCAAAGGTCTCTTTGGGGGAGGAGCCCAGTCATTGGACAGAGAGGAGCTATGTATGCCAAACCAACTCATGCCCAGATATAAAGAAGTTCAGTCCCTTGTTGATGCAAAATTGAATCCCTTCACATCTCTTCCTGTTTTTCTCTTCTTCCCTCCCTCACTCAGTTGGTGAGTTAGCTGCTGGAAAGGCATCGAGAAGCCTGGCCCAGCACATTCCCGGCCCGGGTGGCATTGAGGGCATGAAGGGGGCAGCCTCCGGTGTGGTTGGAGACCTGGCACGTGCCCGAATAGCACTGGACGAAAGAGGCCAGAAACTGGGCGAGCTGGAGGAGAGGACGGCTGCCATGATGGCCAGCGCAGATGCCTTTTCCAAACACGCCCATGAGGTGACGGGACATGCTTAAAAGTTCACAAATCAGAGAGCAGTGTCTATTCAGACAGTTAACCCCACATGTCACAGGAAAGGCACCGTAGCTGCTCATGCTTGTGCATACATACAGTACCTATACACAGTGCAGAAAAGCAGGAGACATTGGACATGCAATATGGTAATAATTTGTAATAATTTGATTTACTGGTATTTCACTTGTTACAGTTTCAGTTCTGATTTGACCATCAGAACTTAAAATAGTATCTACTAATAAGCAGTCTTTTACAAAATTCGTCTCCATTTTACAGAATAATGAAATAAAATATGCAATGAGTGGTCTGCCCCCACATACTATTTCAGAAATATCACTCGCATAAACCCACTAGAAGGCAGTATATGCCTGTGAAAGTTCACAGCATTGTGTAGGGATCTGACTGTCTCTCTTTGTGTCATATTTTCTTTTCAGAAATTAGATAAATATAGATTCTGAAATACTAGATCGCTGTTTTTGTGCAATATTTATAACTAGACTGACAATGCTTGCCGAAATTAAAGAAAAAATGTCCTAATTTTATATGACATAAAATTGACATAAGTGAGAGCAGAAGGATTAATAGTTATTGACTTTTAAACCATGAGATAATCATAAGAATTGTGCACCAGTTTGGTAGGTCTACCTCATACTTGCTCTTACTCCGACATTTCCTCCGTTTTCAGATGATGCTGAAGTGCAAAGACAAAAAATGGTACCAGTTCTGATCAGTGACGGGGGAAGAGCAGAGCTCCATGGACAAGGCTTTCACCTTCCATTGGCTCATTTGGACCCAACCATACCCCCCCCCCCTAATCTCCAACCCGCCAGCTGTCCGTTCATCTATCCCTCCAGGCCTTCTTCACTGAGACACTTGGGATTTTCTTCCCTAGCACAATGTTGAATCCTTTTCTTACCTCAGTCTTAAGGTGGAACTGAGGGTTAGGCAGGGGAGAGGGACAACCTCAGAGGGAGTCAATAAATGGTGTCTTTCTTATGTTCTTGTCTGTTTGTTTATCTCTGTTCAGCCTCTCTTGCGAGGCAGCCGTTCGGCCCACGCACCTGGAGTTCCTTCATTCTCATTTGCCAAAAACGTCCTTTACTGTTTTCTCCACTCGGAGCCCATCGTGGGCAGCATTCAAAACCGATGAACACCACTGAAAAAAGACAAATACCTAATGAAGAAACAAAGACTACAAAAATTCTTGAAATGTAAAAAGAAGGAAAAAAAAAATCTAAATACATCATTATATATACATAAATCTAATAAATGTGCAACGCTGTATCCACTTCCAAGTGACAAGTCCAAAAGAAAGGAATAACTCATCGAGGAGACAGAAGCAGTTTGGGAGGCTGAAGGAGGCTGTGCTGGAGATCCACAGGAAGTGCTGTGACGCCTCCTCTATGCAGAGAGTCACGGGGATAAGAGCAACTTATTCTGATGTACACTGGATATCTCATCATCTCACTCAACCTCTAGACTCTCCTCTGTATCCTACAGACTGTCATATCGTTACCAACAGTGTATGTGTGTGTGTATTAATTTCTATTTCCTTGCCATTTCTCTATTTGTTATTTGTTGGGTTTTTTGCTCCGTCTGTATTATTGGAAAATCTCTTATTTTTCTATTGTTGTGAAAGTGGATGATAATTTGATTTTGTTGAAAAAATAAGTTTTGTGGCTTTTGTCTAACAACTTAAATTAATTTCTCCTTATGAAAAGGGCTGGAATCTAAAAGGAGGGCAAGGATATAAAAGGCATATATTATTCAGTGCTCATTGACATGGCAAGTGTGTATGAACCTCTCACATTTATGATTTAATTTGATTATTGATTTACCTGATGTGACATTAACTGCCTCTCTCACCCTCCAATGTCGGAAGCTTCCACAGTTTGGCTTAGTCTGTGAGTGTAACTGTACAAATGCTGATGAGATCAGTATTAAATACACTAATAGTCTCGCCAGATTTGTTGAGTTTTCAAATTCTGGAGTACACATAAGTTTGAAGATTACATACATATGAGGAAAAAAAATCCTATTTATGTGTATTCATATATGCAGGCTCATAGAAACATGGATATGTAAACCTTTAAAAGTACACATTTTGAAACATTTTTCTGTTGTCCCCTTGCTGACAGTTTGTCCATATGAGAAAGTTGTCTGTGCGATTCCTTTGCTAACATTTATTTATTGGGGTGCAAGATACAGTTGTGTTTGGTGTCAGAACCTTTCACCCTCATTTATATCTTGTTTCTATATCCATGTTTGCAGAAAAGCTCAAATGTGGTGTATCTCTCAGTCTACCAGGCTTTTAACCTTTATTTGTATATAAGTAAATAGTTTGACAATCTAAGACCAACTGGAAAGTAAATGTCATGGTTGCTCAAGCAACATAAGAGGAGAGAGGCCATATTTTTTCTGACGCCAAAGAGTTGCTTTAGCTTTTCCATTGCTTTTATCATTCGGTTCGTCAATCCATTAGCCTTGACACCAGATGTTATACAGTAATATGTGTAATTCTGCATGGCCTCACCCATGGAGTGCAGACCCTTTTTAGGAATTTTATCATATTCATCACCTATCAGGGTTCAAGAAATGGAGCAAGTTGCAATGGAGCTTAGCCATTTATAGTAATATTGTATCACAATGTCATAAAATGTAACATTTGGACAAATGATTAATGTTTAAAGTGGCCTAACTGTTGGGTGATAAGGCAGTTTCCTTTAAACAAAAACCAGAACCAATCCACCACAGCTCAGACACAACGATATGTATGGTACTCATCTATGTGCGCGCGCATTTGTGTGAATGTGTTTATGTCTGTTTTAGGGCGTGTTCATGTAAATTAATTTATATAATTTAAGACATTAAGTTGTTTAATAGTTGATGTTGATGTCCTAGTCTCTCACCAGTCAGCTGTCTGTGTCCAGTTGTGTGTCTATTACACTAACTAAAGCCACCAATGACAATAAAAAGATAACAATAGTATAGTCAGCATTAGAGGATGACCTCTGAATTCTGGTTTAATTTGACTGCCGCATGTTCAGTCTCTGCATACGCTTCAACTCTCCTTCACTTTTTCAGTCTTTGCCTTCGTCCTCTGATGTCTCTCTCCCTCCAGCGAGTCTCCCGTCGACTCCACTGGTTTCCACAGCTACTGATCTGGCCGGCTGTGTTTAGTAAGCATCATAGTATGGATGTTGGTAGGTAGCTGTTTTCTCCCCCCATGGTGAAGAACAGGAATTAAAAAAAAAAAAAAAGATTATTCAAGAAAATAGTTAGGTTTATCTAGAGGTCATCCCTGAAAACCTGTTAAGTGTCTTTCCCGTCAGCCAAACTGTTATGTGTTTCTTGTTTTTTTTCTTTTTTTTCTATGTTATATATTTTTTTCCATCTTTGAGTGATTGTTTCTTTTCCATACACTCCAATATGCAGTATTATTACCCAATATGATCCACACACTCAAACAACAACAAAAGGGAGTCCTGTTGATCTGCCATATGCCGTCTTCTGTCCTGGATTCAACAGTTATCAGTGGGTTGCAGTATTTTTCTCATTGTAGCCAATTTTCTTGTACAGTTTTATGCAACTTTCACATGGATGTTTATGACTTTATCTGCTGCCACAAAAATTTAGAAATTCTGTAGATAGAGATTACTGTGCAATGGAAAATAAAAGTGGAAAAAGTATGTGTCGTAAATCATCTTTACTAAAAACCCCAACAACTTATACCTCAAATATAAAGCCCTCTACTCGGTTCACGTGAACAAAAAGCATATGTTTCTGCATTGTTATGATGATTAAAAGGCTTAGTAGAACACTGACAAGTGTAATATAGCATAGTGTTGGTATGTATGTAAAAACTAAGACAACTATTGTACACAAGATGAGGCTGAAGATTTGAAAATTGCCATATTTGTATCTGTACACTAGATGGCAGCAGACACATACAATTTCCTCTAGAAGCATTTCGGACTGAAAACAATGAAATCCTACTGGCCTACGAGTTACAGAGGTAATATCTGACTTATTTAAATTCATGAAGAAAGCAGAAATTGGTTACAGAACCTGTCTATAAAGTGAGATGAAGATCAATTCAATTTTTTAGTTTGATGTATATCGTATTTTCTAACAGTGACTGTAAAAGCGTGCTTTGTGAGCTCATGGTCTGCCATTTTATTGCCTGCTTTCTTAGAGCAACACAGTCCTGTATTGATCATGTTAAGTGACTTGTAAATGAGTTGGTCTCTTCGTATTTCTGACAGGTGATGAAGTGTTCGGTGCAACTCTTGAAGGTCACTTTTTTTTTTATTTTAGTTGTTTTGCTCTCGGATGGTTTTTCGGGCTTTTTATACTTGAATGACAGACAACGGCAGAGTATCACCGGGTGACTCCAATTATGATTTTCGTTAAAAAGTTGTGTATGCCGCTGGAAACAGAAATTATCTTACACCTAGAGGCTTTCTCTGTCATTTTTCCACTTAACTGCCCTACAATAGACCACTACTGAAAAGGAACAGAGATACAGGTTTACCAGTCTCAGTCAATCTGCTCACCGAGTCCAATAAATTCATTCAGTTCTGCATTTGCGCGGACTTATGGTTTGGATCAATTAATGCCAAAACCAGAGAGGCTTCCTAGCTTGGCTGATGATTTCCTGTAGAAAGAAAGATTTTCAAACTGTTACCGTACACTGCAACATCCTGCTTCCTGACCTCATGTGTGACTCACGCCCGTTGACTCGGAGCTGGAATTCAGCGTGAAATGATCAGTTAAGACACGAAGCCATGTTACGATAAGTTGATCATCCCTGCGGGGCCGCGCCGGTTTTCCAACCAAAAGCCTTTGAAATTCGTCATCCGGTCCGCTAATCTGATCTGAGGATGAATTTAGCAAAACCAAAGTTTTGCTTTCCTGTGATGCAGGTGAATTAAAAAGCAGTAGACAAGAAAAGGGAAACCTAGTATTTATATAGAGGAAACCACTCCCCTCCTCCTTCCCTTGCACTGTCATCCCGTATAATGAATCGGGGTTATGGCTCCGGGGCTTATCATCGTTCCTTCTTTACATAAACGAAACTATCAGACGAAGCGGTATCAGAATTATACCGAGGGGAGTGCATGTGTTTCTCATCAAAGATAAGCTTCTGTGGCCGTTAAAGGCCGGAGGGTGAATTAAGGGGAGAGTGGGAGACGTAGGAAGGTAGACTGGGTAGGTCAGGAAGGAAAAAACAAAAACAAAAACAAAAACAACAAAAACATCATGTCGATTTGCTCCGTTTGACCGAAGCGTTGAAGAGAAGGTCAAAGTTTGTCCATGTATGAGGTTTGACCTCTTGACCTTAGACACAACCGGGTCGTCGGGGTGACGGTTGCCGTGTCCCCCCTCCTACTATAAAGTCAAGATCATCAGCAGAAGTAGGCCACCGGGTGAGACCGGGACCGGTCGTCGAGACCGGGACCGGTCGTACGGAGGCCACGTTGCGTTTTCATGAGGCTTTAATGGCGTAAGAATGACTTCACACACCCCCTTTATAAAGAAATCATCATCACTGCCGACATTTTGGACGCATCGCATCAACCCCGGACGTAATTAATCACGTTTATTACTCTGGTTGCTAATGGCAACCGCGTCCATGGAAACCTACCCGCGGCCTGTCCGTAAACCGTCGTTAGCTAAATTAGCTACACCTGTGCCGCCCCCCCCCTGCCCGCCCGCCATGATGCGACGGCTAGGTCAAAAATGTCGGACGTTTCTCCCCCGTTTCTCCGCGGTAGTTTCTCCTTTTAAGACTCATACTTGTTGTGACTCATAAAGACTTCGGGAGGTCGAGTTTACCGTTCACCGACTTACTCTCTTCACCGAAGCGACGGACGTCTCCGCCGAACCCAGGTGAGCGCTAGCTGGCTGGCTAGCTAGCTAGCTAGCCGCTTGTGTGCTAACACGTGTGCACGTCTGTCCGGAGGGTTTTGTCCCGGTCCGTCTCTCCACTCGCCTATTTTCGGGCCCTGGCAGCTGCCATGTGTTTCACTGAACCGCCCGATGTGGCGTGTTTTGTGTCCGTTGGCTGCAGATCCCTGCTTTTGTTCCGCTGTTGCTCCGGTGCCGGTTTTGGTGGCTAATTGGCACAAGCGTTGCCGACTTACGTTGTGGTGAAATCCGAACACTGGCCCGAGTATCGAGTGTTATGGGCTGAATGGGTTTTTTTTTTTTGGGAACATATTTCTCCTGGTTTTTCTCCTGTTGAATATCGTTTTGTTTATATTGGCCATGTAGGGATGTAAACATTGCTCGCTGTCTTGCACACAAACCCATTCACATAATAATTCCCCTGTAATATCGGCTCCGTGAGAACTGAACATGGCTTTTTGTCACACGTTCACATTTTCCACAAGCATTTCTTGTTTAGTTAAGCTTCAGAGCATATTTGTCAAAAGCAAAGACTTTTTATCTGTCAACTTTCTTTATTTATATCTTAATGGCATCTGTCTACCAGGCTCCTTGCTCAGCTTTGCTTTAGGAACGTTTTGTGTGCTGCAATGATTTTGTTTTGTTGTTTTCTATTTATTTTTATTTTTTTAATGTCTAATTACCGGCTGCATGAAGTGTGTTAGCCAGCTGCACTTCATGTGGATTTCTGAATAAGACTATGGACATTCATACAATAATGATTTAGTATGGACTAGTCTCGTTTAATAAAAATGAGGCTTTCGTAAGTCATGAGATTTAATTTTATATCTCAAAACAAGACAATTACATTGCCTCCTAATGCAGATATGAAGTTTTAACATATGTACTTGTGAAGAGTCCCTGAATTGGTATTTGATCTGTAGTAAGAAATCTGCCACGTCTCAAGTTTTTTTTTTGTTTTTGAATTAAAGAATAGAAGTGTGGAATTGATGTAGTTTGAGGTTGGATAAAACTGGATTTGCTGCAATACAGTGACCCCTAAATTTCTCCATAGCAATTTCTCCTTACCGTAATAGGGAGGATCAAGCTTGGAAACCTAATAAGTGTCTTTACTTACTGTGACTGTGTCACTACTACAATAAGTTAAGCTGAGGCCAGGGGGATGACTTCAAGTTGAATGTGTTTCTACAGGCAAATTAAGAGAACAATTACACCATTAAATGATGTCTCTGGATACTGTTCCATCTCTAGTTTTGTCAGAAATATATATATATATATATATATATATATATAATATATATATATATATATATATATATATATAACCTATTCCTTTTATCTGTCTGTTTTGAACCAGTTTTCACTTTCTGTTGCAAAAGAATCTCTTGTTCTCGTAATAAAGAGACAGATCTGTGCTTTTAGTCAAGGCTCATTTAGAAACGTATGTTTCTGTTTGGTTTAACTGTACCCTGTTAACATCCAAACCTCGTGTAACAGGGAATGTGTTAAAAGAATTATTTGCTCCAATCTGTCAAGCTGAGAAACATCTGTTTTGGAAGTGAGTGCAAGATTGTCTCTTTTTCTGTGTGTGTGTGTGGGGGGGGGGGTCTAAAACAGACATGGGTGTGGTTGAAAGTCTGACCTTGTAATTTTAAAATGGCTCCAACTCAGTTCCTTGGTGGGGAGAACAGTCTGAAGATTTAGTGATGAATCTGTGACCTGCTGGCCTTTGGTCAATCCCATGCTCTCCTGTCTGCCTTTGAGAAAATGTATTGCTCCAATTGGGCAATGAGACCTTTTTCATTATGCAAAAAAAGTACACTAGAATACAAACCAAATATATACACCCACTTTTAAAACTTGTGCAATGAGTTAATGGGCATGCATGCAAAAGCCAACATCATAGAATGCATACAAAACAAAATGGCCACCATCCAAACCCTCAGCCTGTGCAACCAATTTCAGTTTCCTGTAATATGTGGTTTTGAAATACCACAGCACTAATAAACACAAATGTGTGTGTGTGTGTGTGTGTGTGGTGTGATTGCAACATGCACTGAAGTGGAGTTTAATCACCCTGATTTTGTGAGCCATGACTAAGGGAGAGAATTGTTCCTAGAGAGAAGAGATGGTGGAAAATTGGTCATGTCTTGTCTCCTGTGAATGTTGTGAATTCCATGTTTTAGGTAGTCTATTTGATCACTGTATAATTAGCGGTTTAACAAATTACAATGCACTTGTTTTCATTTACATTTAGTTGTTTTAGAGCTGTATTATTTCAATTAAGGACTATTTACGGTTCATTACTACACTGGCCTTTTTACATCGAAAATAAATCTAGTGTGGGTTTATTTTGACATTATAGGGAGATGAGTGGTTTTGAAGCATTTGTCATGTTGGGCCTAAGTGCTTCTCTGATGGCAAAATGAACTATACTTTCGAAGAAGGAGAGAAGGCACTTTAGGAAAAAAAAAAATAGATGCCTGCCATTTGGGCCCATCTGTGCAAGGATGTGATTTGTTGTGTCTGTAAAATCCTTGAACATTTCACCTGTCAAAATATTCAGTGCTGTTCAGAAAAGAGTGGCTTAGCCTCTCCTGGAGAAGGACCATTTCAATATGCAAGGACTGTCGAGTCTTGGCATAAAAGGAATGAAACTTTCAATGGCTGATTTAAAAGCAGGAGCTGTGCTGCAGCATCTAGCAAAAAATAATTTGACTCGAGAGTTCCTCTGAGTTGTACCATCATTAACCTATAACTGCATTCAAAAAGTTGGCTAAATTTCTCTTTATTCCTGTAATTTTACTGCTTCCCCTTTAATTCAGTTATTGCTTTAACGGTGTTTGTTGATGTGGATTAATATGTGGAGGAGCACAATCTTCAACGGGCATGCAGTTTGCCTATTAAAGTCTTTTCTCTTTACTCTCAAAAACTAATGGGCACTCAGGTGAAACACACTCAGAGGTGCAATCCCAGCCACACTGGAACATCTGGCAACCATTTTAATGTTTCCTGGTTACCATACAAATCTATGAAGGATGCACTGTTTGCCGTAAAGTGTATTTGATCATACCAGGAGATCCAGTCTAGTTATTGCAACTCATCAATAATTAACAGTCTCAGTAAGGTATCTGTTTATATTTCCTGTGTGGCAACAAGAGACTGTCCATATTACTGAGGTTAGCATGTGGAAGGACATTGTTTGTTGATGCACAGCAGCTCTTACTGTACCACTGAGCACCATTTTGTAAAAAGAATGAAACGTGTTTTATCTACAGAAGTGTCTAGAGCAACAAATACCCAGGCCCCTTCTCAAATATTTGTTCAATATTCCCAGGGGACCCATAGTCCAAAGGTTCACTCCAAAGGCCCTTGTGGGAGTAATAAATACCCATGATCCCCATCTAGGCCACATAGATCCCCTGTCTTAGGAAAAGAGAGGTTATCATTTCTCTTAGATTAGATACTGCATTCATCTGTCCAGACTGTAAATGCCTGTTATTTCTCAGCAGGGAACAATGGAGAGTTTAGAGCCTTCATTGTGTGCGTGCTACTGCAGCATGCACCCTTAATGGCAGTTGAATCCTGGGACATGCATACAGCCGTTTATCCTCCGTATTTCATTTACTGAGGACCATTTGCAGGACCTCTGCAAAAGAGACTAATTTCTGTCAAGTGAGAGGCATGTTTAATTAACTCACAGTAGGTGTCCAGGTAGGTCAGAAATGTTCTTGGATATTTATGGCATAATAGGAAATTGTTAAAAATAGTCACTAAGATGTTCTGTCTGAGGTGCCCTTTTATCAAAATGCCATAAAGCTCATCACCAACAGGGAGGGAACCGATTCACTGTCCTAATTTGTCTTCCCAAGGACAGGCTGTTCCAAATCTGGAGGGTAACTTGCTGTTTGGGCGACCTGCGGTCTTTGAGGTCAGGGAGAGCTGCATTTAGTGCAGCCTTTGCTTTTCTTTGGTAGTATAGCGTAAGCAATCATTTGGAGCAGTATGACTTGTTCCCTCATCGTGTCGCGGTGACACACTTGTCTTTCCAGAGGTGTGGTCTTGAGCTGACGGTGGGGCAATGAGGAATCTGTCTATGTAATTTACTGCCTGTGTAATTTACTTGACAAATTGTATTACATAGAGTTGTCAGAGTAAACTTGTTCAATTTTTTTTTTTCTCCTCTCCTAGTAAAATCACAGATAACACAGCCGTTTGGAAAATCAGCCAGTGACTTTTAAACAAACAGACTGATTGGTGGCATTTTACCACCAAACTTACATTCACATATGATTTTGTACTATAGTACAATTACTTTAACATTTGGTGTCATCGTGGTTTTTTTTTTTTGGTTTTTTTTTTTTAAGTTTTCTCTTACAGGTCCCTGGTTACGTTCTCTCGGACACTAAAAAGTGGTCTGAGGACACTTAGCAACCCTGGTGTACAATGTTGTGATGGACCGGCTTAGGCATTCATTAAAATTTCAGCCTCTGCAGGACAAAAAATTGAGCGAGGCGGACTGTCACCAGGTAGTGACCTTCTGCTCTCAAAACATACAATACAGGGGAATTATCTGAAGACATTTGCTGGCCCTCGGGACATGCAGCGGTCTGAGTAGGAAAAGCCTACAAAAGGGCAAAACTGTAGGTGTAAATAGCCAAAGCTAGATAATGGACCAAGCAAAGCTGAAACCGGCTTTGAGAGGATGAAAGTGGTGTTGAGAGGTGTAAGAGCTGGCATGTGAATAGTGGTTTACACTGGCCTTACTTTACCTAATGTATTATTATCATTTATGGTGTATTAGTGTAAAGTAACTTTTGTTCTGATGCTGTCAATCTGTCTCATCAGGACTAAACATCAACTATAAGTATACTATAAGTTCTTCAGTTGAGCTTCAGCTATAATCAACCCTCTTTCCTAAAATTATCATTTTATATGCATTTAGTTTTTATTTATTTTAATTAAATTTTTTTTAATCAAGGAAGTGCTACACTTAGTACCTGTGCTTGAGTCCCTGGAAAGTGATCGGGGGTTGACGGGCAGTGCATCTCAGTTCGCATCATGAATCTTGTTGCCTAAACTTCAGCACAGACAACACACTGGTTGAGGCTGGTTGAAGTTGGTTAAGTATGATCATGTGACATGATCAAAAGCTCTTTACCAGACACAGACTGTTGGATCTTACTATAGAATCATATGTTTGTATACAGTGAGAGTATTTAGTCCAGCCCAATGATTATTCTTATTTGCTTGGATAACACACAGGGTCTAGTTAACATGTCTGGCCAGTTAATTGTCCCATTCTGACTGCAACAGTAGTTCGGATGCTTTGAAAAAAACCTAGAATGATCAACCTCAGCTGCTCAGCATAGTGCACAAACAGGGAAGATGGTCTTGAGCATAGAAGCACTTCATAAAACAGAAACCACCAAGTACACAGCTTAGCAATGCTTCCTCATTCAATTTTCCTCTGTCATTTCAGATTACGCAAGCTAATTGTTTAATGCTCCGTTTTACAACGCCAGTGCTACGGAAAACAAATTAAGAGTATTTGGGGATGTGTGTTATCCTACTCTTTTTGGATCCATGTGTCTTTGGCAGGGGGTATCCCTCCACTGGAATTCCAGAGATCCGGGTGCTTCATTTTGGAATTTTTTAAATGACTGCCTGGCAGCTGCTGGTGTTTCCACGGCAACTGTGTGATTGGGGAAAAGGGATTTGAATGGTGGCTGTCAGCAAGGAAATTGAGCGCTGCCATAGGGATACATTTTTCCCCTGAGATTTTACGTTAAATGTGGGTCAATCATAAGCTTCTATTAAGTCTTCACATGGGCGAGGCCTATTAATTTGCATTTTGCTTGACTTGTATTTCATTAATAGTGGAAGTCTGCTTGCTGGTTTCTAAAGCCTCAGTATAATGTTCGACTGTGTGACAGTATGAAATGGGGTAAATGTAGAGAAATTCCAGTGCTTGAAGGCAGATGTCATCATGCACTTTGCTTGCCTTTGATCGTGTGTGTGTGTGTGTGTGTGTGTGTGTGTGTGTGTTTTATTTTTTTAAATCGGGCAGCTCATTTAATGAACAATTTGACATGCAGGGAATGAACAGAAATAAGTAATAAATTCCAGAGGTTGGTTGCATTAACTGGCACTTAAAGATATAGTACAAATAAGGGTTTTTTTTTTTTTTTTAAACAATTTTTTTTGGCAAACACTTAACAGCTTTCTTTTTAATGTTATTTACTTGTGTATGGCTATTTAAACAAGGAATCACTGGACGAATAGAGCTACTGATTAATTATACATTGAGCAATGAATTGACATCTTGAAAAAACTTGGAAAAAAATCTCCTAGAATTTAAAATGTGAATTGCATACAGGTCCTATCAGTCTTAATAACACTGATCTATTGAATGTAACTTATGGCAGTGCGCATGTGATTTATGAATATGTTCCATATTTACCTGCATCTCTCAAACAAGCACCTAATTGATGCTTTGCAAAGGCATTACCAAGCAGACGGAGGGGAACATCTGCATATTGGGTTATAAAAAAATCACATGTTTTGTAGTTCCATTATTAGCCATTTTGTGTGAAGCATTATCAACTGTAGCCACACGCACAATGGCCAGATGTATCATGGCATAGACATGAGATTTTACTGTATTTGAGCTTATTACTGTAGGTACTGAGGTTGAAGATTTTTAAACTACAAAGCTAATTTCTTATCAACTTTTTGTCTTCCTGTGACTTATCAGATTGAACATTATCCTTTTTAAAAGCAACAAAGGTATTTCAGCTTTTGTTCAGGTTTGAAGATATGCAGAAGATATGAATTCTTAAAACCATCAGGTTTTAAGAAATCTAAACATCAAATTGTTGTAAATAGAATTAATAAATTGTATGTATTTGCAATCCAGCATTGTTACTCTTACTCAGAGGTAACTCTCACAAGAGGGATAGTTGGATAGATAATACTTGTTTGTCTAGGTTTAAAATAATTGAGGTTGCCCTATCACATGGTCGTCATGGCAATCTTTTGGATGTCACAATGGGGCAGCTCTTAATGCTATTTCTGGGCAATCTGCTGAGATGCCTAAGAGGAAGTTATTTATTTATTTATCTATTTATTTATTTATTTATTTATTTTTGTTTCTTTTTCCGGCAATTAGGATCAGCACTTCGCAGTCATACTGCCAGCCAGATATTTTCCCATAGATGTATACACATACAGGCTGTAGGCAAACACGCAAACATACACATGCACACAAGTACCCAAGGTATCAATACTTTTGGTAATGAACAGCTATGTTACTCTGAACAATGTCACCAGACAAGTTGTTGTTGTTGTTGTTGTTTTAATTTGGGTGTTGTGTGCATGTGTTTGTGTGGCACAGCACGAGCTCTTCAGACTAAAATTTCCTCCCATTGGATATGGAACAGCATGTCAGCTTACCTCAGCATTAACCCAGAAAGAAAGCGGGGACGAGCCATAGTGAGCTACCGATCCTTTTGCCGCTATTCGTGGAAAGGGGAGGATCAGATTTCCAACACTGAAAAGCCTCTAGTGTTTTCTACAGCATAGTTTTTCATTTTTCACCATCACAAGCCCTTATAAAAAAAAAAAAATACGCAATCCAAATTTGACATTAATTTCAGTTCACAAATTGTAGTTACTTCTCGGCCTCATAAAATCCAAATCGTTCAATGCACAGGCCATTAAAAGTTTTTAAAGTGGAACACCGATATGACCTAGTGACTACAGAGAGGTTTTTTTCAACCAGAGAATACAGGTACAATCTCACATGTCAACACAGGTGCTTTTCAAAGTTGATTCAACAGGCAAATTAAGCGAAAAGATGCTTGTACTGTAGCTTGCAGCCTTGGAGTGAACAAAAATTCCTTTCACGTTTGCCAAAGCCCTATCTCACTGCTAAATTAGTGTCACAGATTTTTAAACACTACAAACACATCTTTCACCCCAGGCGAACCAACACTCAGCCAAGCTGAAGTCATTAGTGAGGAGGGAGAAAGGAGGCTTGAACACAAGTGTAAACATGTGCGAACAGCATCAGTGGTTAAAAGCTTCAATGAGACTTGAATGTTTCCTATACAAAAAAACTTTCATAATTCAAATGGCTTCTGCTGATCTGCTCTTTTCTCTCTTTCCCTTTCAAACCCATATGGAGATGGATTTGTACATTTTGCTTTAGTAATATTAAGAATTTCATTCCGGATTAAGTTATGTACTGAGGAAAAGGACATTTTGGCAACAAAAAATGTTTTACTTCAAAAAACAAAAGAACCCAATAGCAGCAATTTACTCAGTACAACTTCAGATAGGGTTTTTTTTTTTTTTCTTATTTTAGAATTGAGTGATGATTTTCATTTTGCAATTTCAATTGCACATTGTTTGACCAGTGTGGTTTGGTCTATCTTAGAGATGTCCAATCTTATGTATTAGTGTTTTTAACTTAACATGAGCTTTAAATCAATACTTGAAAGAATATGAAAGAAAAAGTAGAAAATATTATTAGTAAATGCTGACGTTAAATTGCTGTGAAATCTTTAAGAATATTGAAATGTATTTTTTCAACTGGGCAAAACTGCATTTAATTGCTTTCTTTCTGTATCAGAAAGCAGTTTGAATTTTTGAAAACCTCATAGCTTTGGAGCTTTGTATCTGATGTGTAATTCACAACCGAGGTAATTATAAGTCTGTGTGGTAGCTGATGTTCTTCTATGCATCTAATTAAATCATGCAGATTAGACATTTGTGTACTACTGCAGTACGCAAACACTTTGCCCAACAGCCGCATGCAGCTTTATGAAATATGAACTTGTGCCACATTTCAGAGATGGCTTCTGTTTCAAAATTAATTGTCGCACAACAATGCAAAATCTGAAAGGGCAATTATGAGGACTGTTGTTGTTTGGTAATTGGTTGAGAATGTGGAAAAGGGGGAAACTGCTCAGAGTCACTATAAGGCTTTCATTTGTGTCCTTTTCTACCCAGTAAGAACATGTCATTGTCATTATTTAGTCCAGCCCAATGATTTTAAAAATCTTTTTACTTTACTGAAACTGAATGCATTTTATGTTTGGAGATTGCTATTCACTGTCATTTTGTAAAAGGATAGCAATTAAAATGTCGCAAACTTGAATTTAATAAGACAAATTAAAAACTTACATTATTCAAAATGTCCCAAATAAATCCAATTTTGTATTAACTAGTGCTGATGTAACATAATTAAAATTAGTTCAGCTGTAATTGTGACCATGGGAATGCTTTGCACAAATGAAAAGAACTATTACTGGTGAAAAAATCTTTTTTTTTTTTTTTAATCTGTAAGTGAAATGTCTGTGGTTCTAAAAGCAGTGTTATGTATCCACCAGATGGTTTATAGGAAGACTGCTGTGAATGGGGTCACAAACAGAGGAGGATTTCATCTGTGTAATTGGCCACAATGGCTTTTAAAACCACTGCCACCTTTGGGGACCACTTTGGGAAATTTGCTGTTTGTGCTTTGGGGGTTGTGTTCCCGTGTGTGTGCGTGCACATTTAATGGCCAGTGATGTTATACTGATTACATGTAAACCTTTTTATTGACACAGATGTATCTGTGCCATACATGTCATACACATGCACAGACACATGCATGCAGGCTCCTGTGCAACATGAGCAGGAACATCAAATCCCTGTTCAGAACATGAAGCAGTCTCTGCTGGGAGTGAGCCTCAGACATGGAAGAGCATATCTCACTTTGTGATTGCAGCTGTGTTCAATTTGTGCCTGAAATGAGATATTGTCTCCTCCACTCTTTTTCCCCATTTTAATTAAATTGCTTCCTTTTCCAGAGGATGGGGTCTATACCAAAATTGACTGTTAAAAGAGAGGTCAATACATTGATAAGATTACTCCCATTTTTGAAGTTCTGTTTAGAGATGGAAAAGGAAATATTTGCATGCCATTCAGATGGCATTGCGTTCTGGTACATGGGCTATTCGCTGTTAATCTGTTTGAATGCAGAATCTCTGTGGAATGTCAGATTCCAGTGGGCTGGTTGATGTTGCAACAATTTGTTAAGAGCCTCTCATCTAGTCTTTTAATAGTGAACTTGTTGAATCATTCCCTGCGTGCTGATCGTAGTGGTAGTGATAATAATTTCACACACAAGTTTATTGAATTATATCAACCATTAATTTTATAATCATCACAAAGTCAATAACTGGGAACAACGATACGCTTTGTGGATGTTGTACCAAATCTAAACAGTAGAGTCCCCACTGATCTTTGTCATAAAACCTTTGAGAACTGCTTTGTACCTCTGTCTGTATCATATCATATATTACTGTAAGCCCATTTTATTGTGTAAGCATGTGTTGTAACCTTGACTATTCCCAGACTTATTTAGTGGAACAAACCTCCCAATCCCTCCTGCCATCTTCACAGCTATGTTGTAGCCACTCCTCTGTGTCAATGTTTTTTTGGTTTTGTTGTCATAATCAGTGACATGGATAGAAGGAAAAAATTTGTGACTTAGACAAAAAGCCAGAAAACAAGAGAAGCTAGTCTAATGCAGGGGCCATATATTTGGTATTAGCAGTAGTAATACTGTAATTTTTTTCTATAAAATCAGTTTTATTTCAAAAAATGTTTGACAAATGCAAATTAAAGCAGTTATGAGATTAGACCTTTTTTATATCTGATTTTTGACAGTAAAGTATGTTAATAGACTCTTATGACTAGCTACTGGTCAATTTATCTAAAATGTGAGAAAAACGAACAATCTTAAGATCTACTTCATGTGTTTTGACAGGTCTGTGTAAACTAGGTGATATTTTTGTGAGGGTGGGTTTTTTTTTTTTAGCCTTAAAAATTGTCAAGTGAAATCAACTTCTCAAATAAAAGCACGTCAAAGGGCTGAAGTTCTTTGGAGCTGACAGTTTCTGGCAGCCTTTGCTGGAAATAGATCTGAAGATCAGGTGAAAATCTTGGACAAAAGTGTCCAGTATAAAAACTAAAACGGAACACACTCTGAAACGTTTACTCGGCAACCTTTCACACATACAAACATGTACACACCACAGCTCCAAGGTACAGTGTGGATTTTCTATTTTTTTCTTTTTTTTTTTTTTAATTGAAAATTTGACAGCCTGCATGTCAGGCCCTGTCTCCAGGGAAAAGAGCAGTGACGACTCAGGCGGCTACAGTAAGTCCTTTTTGAAGAGAATCACACTCACTCGGAGGAATATTGTTTGTCTGCAATGAGCACATGCCATATCTGTTAAACCTTCCTAGACAAAGGCAGTTGGATATTTGAGTGCACGAAGGAGATTAGAAGCAGAATTCATCTTTAAAAATGTGGCATTGCTAAATATGATTGGTATTGTAAAATATGATTAAAAAGGATTAATCATGTTTGTAATTATACACCCCCCCCCCCCACATTGGCACTATAGCTGAATGATTTTTTTTTTTTGGCTAAATGGATTCTTTTAATCTCTTATGTACTTTGCAGATCATAAAATGCCTTTATATTTAATTCAACAGATTTGTTTGTCTATTATTTACATATTTATCTGCCTTTTGTTATTATTATTTTCATTGATTGTGTTGTGATTTGTAGAGTCTGTCCTGTCATTCCCGCTGCTCCTTCCAACCCCTTCTGGAAATATAGAGCTACTTTAGTAGAATTGGTGCTTGTCACATGACCTTTTCACAAAGTCACCCTGCTTCCCTGTAAAGAAATGATGTACATCATGCACTGAGTGCAAAGTACGTTCAGTATTTGTGAAGTGGTTTTTAAGAGTGAACTGCATCTCTCAGTTGTCTTATCATCTTGGGGCTTGGTGTGTCTTGTGTATTTAAACAGAGTGGTGGCCCCTTTGTGGGCTCCTACCTGCTAGCAGCAATGTGGTGTTTTGGCCCCGCTGTTATTTGGAGCTGCATGCTTCTGCCTGTTCTTTCAAGGCTCTGGGTGAATTCAATCGAGTTAATAACACGCGCACACACACACTAATGCACACATCTCCGGACTGAGATCACACAATAGCTTAGGATGTTGATCGGTCTCTGTCTTCAACTAAGCACAAAAGCTGGTTTTGTGTCTTGCTGTGATAGAGGAGGCTGGAGCATGTTCCTCATTGATAACACTGTATGGTGTAATGGAATCATTCATGGTGGATTTGATGCACAATTGTCTCACCAGCTGTTATTATCACATTGCAATGTATCATAATGATCCCATTATGAGCAAATCAGATACATTTTGTTCAAAAAATTGATATTGTCCTTGACCTATGTATGCTGTCATCCAAAAGACCAGCCAAAACATTATTTAGCCCTGGCAGTCACACCACTTATACTGAACAGTGATTTATTGTCATGGTAACAAATAGATAAGGGCATTTACAGATTAGGTCATGTTTGTATTACATGTACAGTAGTCAGATTGTTTGATTACCTGCCTACTGATAGCTCATGATGTCCTCCAGTCACCATATACAAATGTGAAATTTTAGGTTTTATGTTACGATTCAACTGTGTGTTACGTCCTTTCTGAGTGACCTATTTATCAGTCTTTGTAATAAATTGAGTGGTTCTGCTAAGTGTAGGTGAGTTATATCTTGGTTCCCTTAATATTGCTCCATTTTGGCACAAGAGCACATTTCAACTACATATCATGGGTAATCTGTTTTAAAACCACACCATTAAATCAGGTTTAGGATTAGTTTGCATTAACTTCTGTAGATGACCTGCTGTGTGGTGTTGACTTACTAAGGGCAACTGCAACAACTGTGGTGTTAGGGTATAGTTCTTTGTGCTGATTTCTTGCTGCTATTTTCTCTTATTGCAGGCTTTACTCAATTTAACACTTGACTTAACTAACCTTACACCTGCCTGACAAGATTTAATCCTGATGTGTGGTGGTGGTAGAGGTTTTGACTAGCCTAGCATTGACCCCCCCCACACACACACCTCCCATGTTGCCACCATCAGCACTTTCAAAATTCCCCATCATTTAATCTCCTTCTGCACTTCATTAGCCTGCCATACTAGCTGGACTGCTTCAACCCACAGTCCGCTGAAGTAGTTAAAAGTGGTTAAACTGACAATCCATCAATCTGAGGCTCTAAGTATGGAGACGCTTTTCCTTTCCCCTGCGTGCCACTCTCACCTGGATTCACATGGCTTCCTGCTTTAGTCTCTTATCAGCACTTCCTGATGTCTGTATTCTGCACCAAAGGAGACATTGAATCAATTACTTGAGGTACGCATGAATTCACACCATCCATAAGAGTCATGTATTAGCAATGGTTCAGATAGGGACACAGTAATGTGGGCCACTCATGATATTGATGTCTGCTTCTCCTACAACCAATTATTCCCCATTACTCAGCTTTCAGAACGCACTGGGTACAGGTTTATATTGTGTATTTTTCTTACAGATGCATAGGGGAAGTAATTAATGAATCTTGTTAGGTCACTTTAGGTTACTTTGTAGAAACATGTATTATCATCAAGTCAAAGTATTGCAATACTCACTGACTTCCTTAATATCTTGAGCTATGCCAGCCTGTCGCTTTTGACCAGCTCAAGATTTGGTTGGAATAACAAGCATTGTATATAAAGTCCTTTCTGTAAGCCAAGTTAGCAGTGTCAGTATATCAGTCGGTTTTTGTCCAGTCACCAGCTGTGCTTTGCATCTGTAATTAATTGAGACTTTCTGCTTTGCAGGTTCCTTTTTAAAATAGAATCAAAACCAGATTCAATAAGTTCTTCAAACTGAAGTTGGTAACATCAATGACATTATCCAAGATGTACAATATAATGTGAATGCAATCACTAAATGTTCTTCAAAAACTGATTATGATTTTTAAAATTTATTTATTTTAATTGCAATTTTTATAGCAGAAAATCCACACAGTTCCTCTTAGGATTTTTTTTTTTTTTTTAAATAAACTACATACTTCTGTGGGTATTGTGTTGTAGTGTATGAAAGAAAAATAGCCATTACAGCATGTAGGAGAGCTCACATAATCAGTTGCTCATCAGTTTATTTATCAAAATTGCCAATTAATTAATCTTTCAGTTTTTCATGCTAAATACATTTGGGTTATTGGTCAAGCAAAACAATTTCGTAGAAATCACCATCTGCTTTGAGTAATTGTGATACATTTTTCACATTTTACTTAAATAATTAAGGGATCAATCAAACATGAAAATAAATGCTATTTGTAGCCCTTAATCACCCAACTTCAGAGCACTGACTCACAATTAACATATTTTAGATTTGCAGTTATGATGTTTAGCACCCTTACATGTAAATTATTAGTTCTCTGGCCTCCTATTCTCTGTATTCTAAGCTGCTTTTCTGCTCCCTCTCTCCCTGCACCCTGTGTTTCTCATCAGTCTAAGTGCACTCCCAACCATCGCATAAACCATAATCTTGACCTTTCAGTAACTGTTCTCACTTATACTGACACAGCATATCACACTCGTGTCTCAGCATTTCAAATTGGTATCAAATTGAGGAGCTTTGAGGTATAGGATAAGAGAGAACCACTATTTAGCAGCATAACTTAATGGTAATCATTATCTCTTGGGATGGTGGTTGTGACAGTATTAGCAATGGATTTGTCATCAATTGTTGTGATTTAAAGCCTACACTCATACCTTGTTGTCGGCATGGTGTGACAGCTGCTTAGTCTGTCCTTTTTTAGTGTAACTTTTTCCTCTTGGCCTGGCCTGAGGCATTTTGGACAAACAGGCCACTGTAGATGAAAAGCTTTAGAGGGTAGAAGGAGGTTCATGTTGGTGTAAGGTAACTTTTCTGCAGACAGATCTCTTTAAGTCTATACCATGGTTCCCCTTTTTGTGCGTGAGAGAGAGGGGGAGAGATTTTGGCTAATCAGACTTTTGACCTGCTTTGTGGCTGGATCCATTTGTGACCAGCTGTGGCTGGAGTCGAAAGGGCAAAGCCCTCAAAAAATGGTGCTGAACCAACTAATTACCAATAATCAACCACTAAAGCAATACAATTAGCCTCTTTAAGGTCAATACATACTTTGAGCCGGCTCACTGGTAACTACCCAAATTATAAATCATATACCCCTGTTTTGTTTTTTGTTTTTTTTGTTTTTTTTTTAAACGTATATAATCTATCTATTGGCTTAAAAAACGAATTAACAGTGAAATTAAATCCTTAAGAATAATCATTTTATATCACTGAATTTGATACATCTTGGTTTTTACACTTGATTTCAAGAAAAGTAATTTTTAGATATCAGGTTGGCCTCTGGAAACTTGTGAATTCATAACTATTTTTGACTCAATTTGGGGAGGGGAAAAAAATCTGGATATTGCCAAACCCTTCTAAGCAAAATGTCAATATCGGCAATTCTGCAAAATTTATATATTTTGTTTTTAAAATTCTTACTTTTTTACAGTGAACGGGTGGTAAAGACTGGCATATGAACTAGAGTTAAGGTAGTTAGATAATACAACTAAAACAACCTTTAATGAAAAGACAAATGTTAATGGCAGGTCTGTGATGGGAAGCTAGCTCCAACCTTCTGCATTAACATCTGATAATCTACTTGCTCATTTGCCACCTCGACCTCCACACCCTTACTTTCTGCCTTACTACATTAAGCACCTACTACTTCCTTCACCAGCACTAAATGTCAGCATTGGGGGTAAATCGTGAAGTACTGAATTGTGCAATGTAAAGGTTATATCAAGCTATTCTGGATTCATTTATCTGTAAGGGTTTAAATCTACATGCATGCAAACATGTTTACAGGCACATTTTTCTTTTTTTCCCACTGTGTGAAATCTAACTATTGACGCTCATCTTAGTCCAGTCAGTACAGATTTGCCACTCTGATTAGCGTCACTGCTTTGCCACAGAGCTCATGTTAATCAGAGCAATTAGGTAACAGCACGCATCTTAATTTATGCGACTGGGGCCAACAGTGAACCTCCTTTTGGAACTCGGTACAATGACAGTGATCATCAATTAGAGACATGGTATCAGGGATGTGCATTACCACAGATGGATAACATATCATCATGATCCCTCCCACTAATTCATAGCCTGATTTGCATGATCCATTTAGGAAGCATTAATGAGAATGGGAAATAGCTGTCAGTGATGAGGAGGCAAGTGGGATAGATAGTTAGAGGTGGATTTTTCTTCTTGCGGTGTGTGTATATACCTGCTATAATTTGTGCAGATGGATTCTCAGTGAACCAGTGAGGATTTAAAAAATTAAGTGAAGAAGGGGAAAATGCAATCTAGATCATGCTGTTTTATAACAGGTAGCATGTGGTTTCGCAAGTGTTATGCTCAGCCCTGCTTCAGTATAACAGTTAATTATAAGTCATAATTAGTGTAGTTGCCTTTTTTAGCTAATGAGGAGCTTCTTATCCATGAACAGAAAATAGGGCAGTTCTGTTGCTTGAAAACATGAAATCCTATCAGCTACTAGTTCATCCAAAGGTTAACATGAGGTACTTTGTATTACCTGTATTGTTTTGGTCCATAGAGATAAGATGTATTAAAACATTGTCAAGAACAGAAGGATTAGGCTGTCAGCACTGATAATTGGTGGTGATTACTGATTTGGCAGAATGACAGACATAATCATAATTATGGCTAAAGCAAGGATTTACACTCTCATTGCGTAGCCTTAGCAAGTGTTAAAATATTTGACTTGGAAATATGAGTCTAAATAAATCACTTTAATTGGATTAGTGGACCAGGAAAAAAATTTGAGTAGAAGTTTCTCCCTGCTATGTTTAAAGCAGACAGCTGCCAGGTAGCCTGAGGGTAGCACTTACACACTGATGTATATTTAACTCTCTTCCTACTCAGGAAGACAACATATTGGCAGTCTCCGCAGTCATTTCCATTGCACCATCTAAACTCTTAACCTTGTTTGAGTATAGTTGTGGCTACAATTAACTGTGTCAAAAATGCATCTCCTTTTGAAGCGTTTCTTTTTAGTTTTAAAGGGTGGAAGCTGATACCATGTGCAAGAAAATGAGGCTACAATTAGGAGGGAGAATAAGATGTAAGAGTCCTGGCACTTCCCTCATGTCAGTCTTTGCCACCCCCCCCCCCCAAACCACTCAGATGATCTAATTTGGTCTTTCAAATGCTTATCTCCCTTCTTGATCCAACATAATTTTCTCTGTGTTCTTGTTATATCCCACTGCCATTATGTTTTCAAATCTTCTTCTCTGTGGCTCCATTCAGTTACAATAATAGTTGAAGTGAGCCAGAGTTCACTGATTGTTACATATCCTCAGGCTATTTCAGGTCTGTCCATGTTAACAGCAGCGATTGAGATGTAGACTCTGTGTCTCAGTACATTTCTATGAGCAAGGATGCAACCACAAAACCATCATTTCTGTTGCCCGCAGATCTTGCTTGTGCCACACTGCCAAACCGGCTGTTTGTTTTCAATAGCATTTGAAATTGTCCGAGATGCCGAGTTTGTGTCTGATACCTAAACTTGAATTACACCCCTCAAATATGAACAAGGATTGGTGGGAATGTCTGTTCCTTGTCTGGCATCTATCAGTGGCCAGTCTAGTCTTCAGGACCCAGCATAGACCAGGAAGTTAAACTTGACATTTATGTGTCCTGAAATAAACTTTCAGCCTGGAGATCAAAATCTGGTTGTGATTGAGTTTTGGCTGCTGGGAGAGCTAATGAGCCTGTGTGGGTTTTTTATTTAGTTAGTTAGTTAGTTAGTTAGTTAGTTAGTTAGTTTGTACTGTGCTCTTACAGACCAGAGCTGTGTAGAGTTAAATTATATGGTTGACAGACATTTTTTAAAATTTCTTTGCTGATATTTGACATTGTACTAATTGCACTGTTATACAACCTGATACTCCAGTGTGGACTGAGCTTCTAAAAATTAAATTGTTAATACACCACCAAACAATTCTTAACCCAAGCTTGTAAGTTCCATGGGAAACCAACATGGAAGTCAAATACAGATAAGCCTTAATTATGTTGCTCTGTTTACTTTTGTCTTGCCATACTTTCTGGAGCAGCATATTGTGATAATCCTTTGTGGACAATGCGGATAAGAAAAAAGATCCCTGCAAGATATGCCTAAAATCTAATCCCTGAATTTGCCTTACTTGGTATTCTGATTTATTTGAGCCCCTTGTCTCTGGCTTAAGATTCATACAATATACAATTGCTTTCTGGATGGATGGTCAAAATTTTTTTTCATGGGTCAAATTATGCGTTGTATTGTTAAAAATGTCTTATACATACCAGCATGGCTCAAAATTGTATGCATTTAGATGCAAATTTATGTTGACAATAAATATTCTGTCCAAGAGCTGGTGCATACACCATAACCAATTTACAATAGATAGCGTAAGCTCATATTCCATGAGAAATCTTGATATGATAGCTTATAGCAATATCCTTTTACTGTTGGTACATTTCAGAATATTTCCAAATTTAATTCAAATACTGTAGTACGAAGATGTATACAGTGCATCCAATATAACTGATGTCAAATTAAAACGGAAACTCAACTCAAATTTTAAGGCCAGAAATGCATACTGATTTAAATAAATAAATGTTTTGTAAACAGACATCACACACACACCCGCATAATTATAAAATATTTGGAACACTGACAGAAAAAATGGTAGAATGCACTATGATAAAACTTTTGACATTGTTCTGATAGATTAAAATGTGTGTGTTGAATTTTCGATTCATCACACAAACCTTAGTTTTCAGAAACACATGGATATGTGGATATGCACAAACACACCCATATGCTTGCATCAGAGCTGATGTGTGAGGAGGAGCACCTCCTAATGTGGTGATTTTTGCACATCTGATGCTATAATAGAGCTTTAACAGCCCTTCCTGTACAGTTACATAACTGGTGTTAATGCAAGTTTCTGTTTTTTTTTTAATGCCTTTCACTATAGGTGTTATTTTTTTCCCCCATGGTGCCTATAATATTAAAGAATTTTTTGAGTTTATTGATTCAGTTTAAAGAAAAGCAAAGCAAGTGAAAATACACTATCGATTACATTTTTTTTTTTGTATAAGCCTTTCCACTGTGTTTTGGAAATCACATTGGTAAGGTCAAATGACTTTCTGTCCATTTAAGGTCTTGTGATTTTTATTTTCATCCATGTACTTGGTCAGATAAATGTACTAAAGGAAAAAGAATACGTGGCAGAGTATTTTCGAAAACTCACCGAGAGGGATTTTTCTGTTAACAGGGCTGAACTTATACTCTGTCATTTTAAGGGGTTCATCCAAATAGTGCAGCTGCTAGAAGCCTCTTGATAAGGTTGAGGCATAGACGCAGGGGAAACATCCAAGGGAAAAAATCTGATATCCAAGCTTAGGACAGACATTTCTGTCAAGAACAGTAAATTGCGATCAGGCAGAAAACTATACTATACTGTGGATTTCATTAAGCTGCAAGCACCAATGAGAAATTTTATCATTTTAAATATGAATGAGAGATAAGATAAAGACTATTGACTTTGTTCAGTCCATCACTGCTGACTTAAAATAGCCTTGTTACTACACACAGTGTTTGTCCAAACTTGATGTCACTGTATGTTTCTCTAAAGGGCTTGGCATAGATACCTCTATATCAGCTATCCTTACACCTGGGTACACCATAGTGCACCCTACATATTAGTTGGCACCAGTTCTATTGCCATCAAGATCCCATCAAGTCAGCACCTTTGCATTTAAGGTGAATATTTCCCTGACTAAGGGATTTCAAGGACATAAGGAAAGAGTGACTGTTCCAATGAGAAGGATAAAGAGCTTAAGCTTGAGAATACAAGGAGATGTTAGAGAGGGGTTACAAAGAGGAAAAACACAAGGGACTGAGAGAGAAATGGCTTAGCGCTGGGCAGAGCAAGAGCAAATAGTGTGGTTTTGGCTCATAGAGCACACAAAGCTTTGTGCGAGCTTTTTTGGTCACATTTGGTGTCCAGGGAAAGGAAATCCAGAAAGCTGTTAGGGACCAGGGTGACAAGATGAGACCGGGGTGACAAGATGAGCTGTGATATGAAAGCTGTCAATGGTGACACCTTGCTGATGTTCCTGTGAACTGGCCCAAAAAGACCACCCTGACCTTGTGAAAATACTGCTGTAATACAAAGTTGGGTAAGTTTACTTAATTGAACAGATGAGGATATCTGAATATTGAATAATCATTCTTCCATGTCAAGGGCAAGCTTTAAAATAAGACAGCTGGCCAAATGTTGGCTGCGAACCATGGATCTCTACAATAGAATCTCTGCATGCCAGGCAGCTACCGTGGGCAAAAAGTGTTCAAAAAAATAATTGAAACATAAGTCCTCTGTATTGTTTCATCACAGTTCGACCACATTGAAATATGCAATATGCAAAGAATGAACCATTACTACTGAACAAAACCTGATTATAAAATGTCATGCAGATAGGGATTCAATCACCTTCTCCTGTTACATAGTCATTCCTCAGATGCATTACATGGTGCAAAGATCATATGTCTCCAGACATCTACATAAATGCACTCACCAGCTAAAGTAAATGACATACACAGACTGAAACTGTGTATTTTGGTAGCATTTTTTTTTTTTTTAAGTCTACACATTTGCCTCCTAGATGTTAAAAAAATATTAACAGTATATCTACATGCATCATATGTTTGCAGTTCAATTCACTCAGATAAAATCTGCTCCATATCCTCCACCAGTCTCTCTTGTATAGTTCCATATGTAGGCAGCCCTGTTCACTTGGGACTGTATAAGCTGGGGCTTAAAGGCTCTTGAGCCAAAATGCTCAGCCATCCATACAATGCATAGGAGACAAAGAGACAACCATACATATTCGGTCTATTTTCCTGTCTCTGTTTCTTGTCCCAGAATATCAAAAGCACCTTTGCTTCACGGCTTTCCTACTCTACCAAGTAGTCATCCTTCAGACAGAAGGAGGGGAGATATTTGGCATAGAAAAAGTAAACTATATCAGAAATAACTTAACAGATTATATCACATTCACTCTTTTTATCTTGACTATGATTCATGCTATCTTCTATTCTTAGTTGCCCTTACCTTTTCAAGTTTATATAAATGATGGACAAAAAATTAGAAACTTCACTGAATGTAGCGCAAGACAGGTCAACACCAATACTATATACAACATCCCAAATGACTAGATTTAACACTGGGTAAAAAAAGGAGTTGCCTCGACTTAGTAGGAATGCAGTTTGCAATAGTGTATTTTGCAATTTCATGCTGGGCAGTAGCGTACACTTGTCTGTGCTTGTGTTTTTTTTTTTTTTTTTAAGAGACTGCATCAGGTATTATTTGGAAAGGCTGATTATATCATGAGCGTCACTCTACATGCTGGCTGAAAAAGAAACAATGACCTAAAAGATGCTGCCAAGAACTGTAACTCCGTTGGGTGTGTTACTTCTCCATGGGTTTGACACTACAAATAAACTCTGCACACTAAGGGAAAATCATGTTGCTTCAACATCAAAGTTCATTGTACTGTAATAAATGAGGCCCCAGGCCAGGGACTGTGTCATCCTTTCCCAGAGGTGTATTTGAAAATTAGCAAGTGAGTCATCTGACAGTGCAATACACAGCAAACACAAAGTCAAACCCCAAATAAGTAATGTAGTAAATTGACCTGGTTCTCATTTCTTTGGGTGTAGCTGCACAGTAGAAGTGGTAATTTGGAATTTACTGTTGAGATTGATATGCTAATATCCCAAATATTTGGAAGGATCTCTATGAAACAACACACTGAAGCTTTTGCCTTCCACTGGGTTGTTTTGATGATGAGACACCCAGCAACTCACCTGTCCAAATTAGCATGTTATGTACGTATGGTGAGTTATGTGCAAAAGACTTTCACACACCCAAGATTTGATTTGAAAACTTCTTTTCTTATGCACTGTGTATAAGCCATAAAGTCATGTTTTTATATAGTGTGTATCTGTTTTTCTGGTATCCTTCTCATTTAAATGTAGTATGTATTTTCTTTCCCCACGAATATGCACAGTCTTATCATTGTTTTTAAAATCATTCCCTTAAATTTACAGTGTCTTTGGTTTCAGTGCATAATAATAACATAATAAATCTGGTAAATATGTACATTAATAGGTAATGAGTGGAAAATGCTTTTCAAAAAGCCATGGAATATCTGCATATACTGAACACACAAAATGTATTTACTTCACAATCAGTTACTGCTACAGCCACCAGTGTCCCTATGGAAGTTAGGTTTATCTAATCTTAAAATGCAACAAACAAGCAGCAAGTGTTGCTGCTCCAGGATTCATTTAGAGTTTCTGTTTACCAACCTGTCGTTAGTCTCAAACTACTTATATTACACACTCATGGCCAATATATATTCTATATGGCTTTACCACTAATCATATCAAGCGCACACACACGCGCACATGCACATTCATAAATACACACCACCAGTCATTTTAGCCTGAGGACATTGCAGTTGCCGACTGTTAAGGTCAAATAAGCAGAACAGACTCTGATGCAACTACTTCAACCGCTCTCCACTGGTATATAGCATGAGCAAGTAACAACAATTACCCCCACAATTCCAGTTCACTCCAATTACTAGCAAGCCATGCTTGCATTATACTGACCTACTGTAGTGTAATCGCATTGACTTTCACTACTTCCTCGCTCTGAATACGAGGCGTCCAATTCAGGATGTGCTTTCAACTGAGAAGGCTGTTTATGTTGGTGATGTCACCTTCAATTGAGCTGCCTTTTCCTCTGCAATTATCTATGGCTGTGGCCTTTGTTTCTGTGTTTAATTCCTCCATTCATTTGAATCAGGCCTCCGTCTGGTGCTTTCCATAGAGACCTTATGGGAGCAAATGAATGGATTGCAGGTTTTAATTAGAATAGAACAGAGCTTGGATTAGGTCAGCCACCATTAGTCGTCTCCTCGCTCTCTTCTCCTCTTTATAGCCTCTGTAAAGCACAGACACTAACAGGCTGGTAATTTTTCATGGTGGTTTGTATAACTGGATCATCTGGAAGATGCCTTATTGATACTTCCTGAGGTCTGGAGTTTATTAAGAAGATCATTTCTAATCACTCGGTGTTCGCTTTTGTTGATGTCAGAAAATATTTTTTTGGCTGATATACTCGAAAGGAAAAAAAAAAAACTGAAGACTAATTGTAAATTCAGATTTTCAGGCATACATTTTTATGTTTTTTTTTTTTTTTTTACATGTTTTGAATGGGTCTCATGGGCCTCAAGGGTCATGAAAATTACCTTCTTTACTTAAGGATATATATATATATATATATATATATATATATATATATATATATATATATATATATCCATCTCCATCTCCATCTCCAAGATTTCCAAGACCAAGCCGAATGAGTTAGTGTTTTTTTTTTTTTGGTTTGTTTGTTTTTTTTTTTTTTATTTAAAGCGTGAGTGAGTGAGTGATTGATTTTTATTGATTTTAATGCACGGAGTAACACTGAACTCTGCTACTGAATGCCAAAAGGAACTCACTAGTCAATAGAAGTTTATTGCCCTAATCAGACAGGCAGTGTTCTGATTCATTATGACAACGTGACAGTGATTAATATAACTTCTGTTGACAGCATGAGCACAGTTATGGTTCTTTTAGATGCTTATCCTCAGCTGAACTGAGGTCAGTGGTTATGTGATACGGCAAAAACTGTAGATGAATTGGAATCAGATGACCAATATTTACCAAGTACGTAAAATATTGTGTCCAGTATGTATACCTAGGAGTTGAAAAGACATTTCTCCTATTAATTACTAATAAGGAGCTGAAAACATTCACACTCTGTCCTCCAATTCCTTCTTCCTCCATTTCTTTGTGCTGTCACTTTAATGATTACACTTCCTCGAGGACTGTGTCCTAGGGTTTCTTTCTAATGTAAAACTTTTTTTTTTTTTTAATTCATTCATTTTTATTTTTTTTTAATAACTTTGCTTGAAGCTCACCTGTCATCAAGTGTTTGTGTTCAGGCAGCTTCACTGATTTTTTTTTTTTTTTTTTTTGCCAAGCTTTTAAAATTTCTAGGGAAATATTTGTCTCTACAATATTTTTTTTTCATTCTTCCTATAAATTGAAAGTCACTACAGCACTTTGAACTTTAAGCAAATCTGCAGAGACTCAGAGCAACATGTTGATGCCGTTTATTTGTTTTTCCCAGTGGTGGAGATGTTTGGGGTCAGGGTTGTGGGCCAGCCCCTCCACTCACATCCTAAAAACATTATCCAGACAACCCCTTCTTCTGACCTCTTCTTGTCCAAAGCTTTTAGTGTTGCTACCCCACAACATTTCTGTTGAAGATTACTGATGTGCACAAGTTCCAAGACCAGAGGCTTACTTCAGCACAAGACAGATGGTAAAGTTGAAAAGTTCAGCTGAAGTAAATCTAATGACGGAGCTGTCGACAATGCTATTATTTGAAGGATCTACAGCAGAGCACAGCTTTATGTTTGTGTCTAGGAAGGAGCCAAACAGTAACCAGAGATAATGCCCATAGCTCAACTACATGTGACTGGCGTACAGCAATCACCAAAAATGGACTGATGACACTGTCCTAGTATAAGACCATCTTCTAACATTGATGGCTAATATACAACATAGATTCTGTGTTTATAAAATACTTTTTTCAGTATTCTTCTTGTGTGTGTTGTTGATGGAGAAAGTAAAACTTTCTACAGGGTAGAAAATATTTCATTGTTGTTAAATTGGGGACAGCCGATTTACATTCCAGCTTGGTTCACTGTGTAGTACGCAGATAGTTTAGATCAAAATTGGTTATGTCTAGCCATGTAAGTAATAATTTTAATGGAATATTTTACATTTACAAAGATCTACATGAATGTAAACACTTTTCTCAGGTTTCTTTTAAAAGTCAATAAACTCTGCCATTCTCTTTGTCCAAGAAAATATAAACATGACAAATAGTGGTTCTAGTGTGTATGTAAGGACTGAGGTGCGAGTTAACATCCCTGCCCCCAATTAACCCCTGGTTTATGGGAGTGAGCCATTTGCTGTTTTGTTGTGTTTCATGTTTCAGATTGCAGCCTTTTTGAGCCATAAATGGCTCATTTTTCCATTTAGAATTCAGAGTGTGTGGCCCTAAAAAGAGCTTTCTACATTCTTATCTGACAGCCAAGTAAACATAGCAAGATCATTTAGAAAGTTTCTGTGGGTGGGGTGGGGAAAAAAAAGAAACGCTGACCTTGTTTTCACTGGTTAGAGTTCAGAGAATTTTAGGACACTGTTGGTTCGTAGTCTTTAAGTCCTTCAGGCCTGTAGCAGAAACCTTGGCATCATATGCCACTCATTACGCAGCCCATAGAGCTCCCTGGAGGGTTTATTTACTCCCTTTTCCCTTTGGTGTGTGCTCCTGTTCCATGTTTGTTTACTTGTTTGTGTGTTGGGGCATTCCATGACATGGTGACAAATCCCACAATGAAACATGAACTAGAGCTCTGGATCCACCAGTAAGACGCTTTCACCATTTGCTTTCTCAGCATCTCGTGCTTTGGGACATGTCCATTACATGTATGCACAAAGAGAACATATAGGCATATACAGTAGGAATGCACACATGTGCACACACAGTTCACTTTAATGTCAGTTATTACATTTGGAGTAAAAATTAAAAAAATAAGTACTTCAAATGAGGGTCATTGTGGAAGCCACAGTTCCCATTAAATATGTCTGATCAACATACACTGTGGATCCCACCACATTTTTGGCTGCTTTGTTCTACAGCAGAGTAAAAATTGTCCTTGAAAAACCTCTTCATGGGGAAAGGGATGTTTCATAATCACTAAAACAAGTGGATTTTTAATGGAAATGGCTAAAATAATTGGACAGATGAGCTGAAATACATACTTTAGGAAATGGGCTTCTAGAATATCAAGGGAACAGGGTAGATCGTGTTATGTCGGTGATAAAAGTTCAGAGCTTGATTAATGGGTTTAAAGGCAGGAAATATTTTTCAAGATTCAGTCTATATATATATATATATATATATATATATATATATATATAATAAATAAATCATGCATACTGTATATTTGCATATGCACATATATGAGTGAGCATTTTTAGAGCAAATTCTAATCTCTCTCCCCCTTGTGTATGTGCATGTGTTAATGTTTCCAGCCATTTGTCCTCTCCAAGGTCCTGGTTTAGTTACTTCAAGGCCCAAATGTAACAAGGCTGCCATAACAGGTTTTCTATCAAGTGTGCCTGGATGGGTCTCCTGCACGCTACTGAGCAGTCATCACGTCTGTGCGACTCCTGACTCAGTATTATATCACACTTAGATACGCTGTGGTCAACTAAAGTAACATCTCATACATAGTCCACAGTCTTTGTGACTTATTTTATTTTTATGTATTTATTTTCATGACAGAGGAGTATATTAATTTCAGGGTTGCAGCATTACATTGACATACCAAATCTTTGTGATCTGTGTACTGCCTTTTAAAGGACAGGTGGCAGATATCGTTCATAAGCAGATGCATGCAGGCAAACACATGCTCATATTCATACACAATATATGTTTTGTTACTAACTTCCCAGGTTGGAGATTAAATGCACCATCATGGATTCCATCCACTGGTAGAAATTCTCATATACTTGAGCATTGTCCAGGTTTCACATCACTTGGCTTGGCCACTTCATGGATCACTCTCCCATTTACCACTATTTATATCAATTGTACACCACACACAGAGTATTGTTTATTCTGAGATCCAAGAATAGAGGAGCGGCTCAGGGCAGGGGACACAGATGTCAGACCGAGATGGACTGCATGTTTCCTTCTGCCACCTGGGTCCTCCATTACTAAGACACACAGTAATTCTGTCTCATCTTCACAAAAATAGAACAGTAGTTACTCAGCAGTGTTTGTGCTCAAACTCGGCAAAGGTTTTGTGAAAAAATAGACCTACAATTGCAAGACAAAATAAAGCAAAAATAAACGAGTAGCGAAACATAGCAAATTTAGTTTCTTCCATACAGGACATGAGGGGAAAAATAAAAGGTTTGACTATGATAGATATGATGATGATGATGATGATGAGATATTCGCAGCACACTCCGATCTTGCGCCAAAACACTAAATGCACTAAATTTGGAGGAATAAGAGTTAGAGCTTAAGAATATATGCTAGAGAGTAGATGTGGTGCTTTTATCAACCAGTGTAATTTGTGCTCATTTACTTATATACATGAGCACACTTTATGTTTTTTGTTTTTTTTGGTTTTTTTTATGATATATATGAATGGTATAAAAGTGATCCAAATGATTTTTACAAAATGTTGACAAGCCATAAGGTAGCCACCGAGTTTCAGAATCATTTCGTCTTTTTCCCCTCTTTGTTTCACCTCATTCTCCTATTCTGTCTGTCTTGCTCAGTGAAACGTTTTTACCCTACTATGCACATGCATGCAGTCGCACACAGAGGAAAGCAGCTGAGCCTCTTTGAGCACCAACATCTGTAATGGTGTGATAAGGTAATAAAAACCCAAGGCTGGGGTTTATTTTTTAGGCACGGTCAGAATCCCACTGCAGCAGAGGTTTTTGAACCACAATGGTACATGGCTACTGAGTACTCATGTTTATCATCCCTTGAAGCGTTTAATGGCCCCAAATGAAGACCAATGACACGAGCTAAAACCTCATGTACAGCTGCTTTATCAAAGGACATCTGGACAAGACAGGAAGACAAAAAGAATGGAAGAGATGGAGAGAAAGAGGAAGGGAGAATATTTCCTGGAAAAAATGTCCCCATTGCACCTTACATTTCCACCATGGTGACAGTGATCTATGTCTTCTGTTGGCCAAAATAGTTGCCCCCCCCCAGTCCTTTAATCTCTGACAGACTATATAGATAGAGAACAGATCAGTTTAGGGAATGATGAGGAGACCCACCAGTAGTGATTCATAAAGTAGTGCTGCATAAATGAAAACATACTGTACCAATTTTATGCAGGATTGGGGTTCAGCTCTTCCACCCATCCAGTGGGGAAAAAAAAAAAGTAAACAGCGCACTAAACTCTTTAACGTGTTCAGTGCTATGGTAAGAAGACCAGTTTTGGGAAAACATAGTGTGTCATTAGCTTTAATCAGAGTAGATATACAGTAAATTGTTTACTGTATCCATGTATTAAACAGCAGTATGTTTATTATGATCACTGTAAACCTCAATTTTTTTTTTCCCTTTATTAGAACCAGGTGGACTTGATGGACTTGGAATATGAATGCAAATTTTACTCAAGACTTAGCTGTGCTCTGTCTGTTTTTATTGTGCAGCAAAGTAAAATAAAATAAAAAGAATCCAACTGACATAAAACAGACTGAATAAGGATTACTGGGATTTTTGTTCTTTTTTCTGCAACCTTTCAGGGCTCTTACTATCTCTTATTAAAATGGTGACTTTGATGTCCCTTTGAAGATATCACTCAGACGCGGATGAAATACCAGGTTTGTTGGCTGATCAAAAGTGCCTGTCTAATATAAAACATAAAAATGGGTTGTGTTGTTTTATAGTGATGATTTGAGTGCTGTTAACTGCACTTTGTCATAGCTGAAATTCTGTAAACTTTCATGTGCTATTTTTATATCCGTTCGTTCACTGGCATGTTAGAATGATCTCTTATAATTTCCTCTTTACTGAGATTCATCTTAAATTATTCAGAGAAAATCTTAATTGATGTTTTTGAATGTGCTGCTATTTTCTCAATAGTTGATCAAAAGTTTTACTATTTTATCGGATTGCCTTTGAAGTAGGTGTTTTGGAATTCAGAGGTCAGAATCTCTCTTGCTCCGTAATTTCAGTCACCTATATTGGCCTATGCAAAACTAGTACAGTAAATGCCACTTTTTAAAATTCTTTTTGGCCAATTCACCAGTGATTACCAGTGTCTCCATGTCACTGAAAAATTGGAAAACTGAGTCTTATAACAATTGAGGCTGCAGGGCACTGACTCTTACCTCCCATCCTTTGTTTTCTCATATTTCCATGCCCTTATGTGTCAAGACACAGTATCTATAATTCCAAAAATATTTCACCGGACACTCATTCATACACACACACACACAGTGCATCCTGACATATTTCAACCCTTACTGTCTCGCTCACAGGCCTTAATGTTACTCCAATTACCACCAATTACCGCCCTTAGCATTGGTGGATAGCAAAAAGATTAACGGTGAAATACCAAAGTCAGTGAGCTGCTTATTGAACGTAACTCTTCTGTCCCAGCGTGCTGTTCCTGTATTGATTTTCAAAAGGCGACGCTGCTGATCCATGAAGGCAACATGGTGGCATATATTAGAGTCATTTGAGCCAATTAGAGTGATGTATGTCTAGGCAGCCGGTGGTAGCGTAGTCAGCGACACACTTGGATGGAGACGCGCTCCGTCATTTTTCAGAGTAATTAGAAAAACATCACATGCCATGACAGGAGGGGGTGTGATGAGTGTGTAACCCCTGGCACACTTTGATACTGCCAGAGAAATACACAGAGATGCACAAACATCAAGAGGGAGAGATGGCAAACACACTCTTAACGTTGATTTATGGTACAGGTTTTGCCTTAATGCCTCGAATCATTTATCTTCATTTAAAGGGGATAGATGTCTTATTTACAAGTCAAATTACAGATTATTTACCTGGCAATATTTAGGGCTCGGAAAACCTCCTCCACATCACATCTGTAAGGGAGGTTCAGGGGCAACTGGGTCACTTGCAGGTGCGTTGGTGTTAGAGCGCAGACTAAAAAGGAGCTTAACTCAGGCAGCCAACCTTTTGTGGGCCTATTTAAAAAAAAAAAAAAAGTTTGTGTGTGTGTGTGTGTGTGTGTGTGTTGCACACATATCCTATTTTTCTCTCCAATGCTCCCCTGAACATGATCATTCGTGCCCACTTAAATCCTTCCCTACAGTGTCACAGACAGATAAACAGCAACTGGTGCTACAGCTCTGTGTTTGTAAGCTTGTGTGTGGCTGTGTGTACATACACGTGTATAATATACTGTACAAAACTGGGGGCCATATGTGCCACCTGACTACCTGACTTATCCCCAAATTTCAAAGCTTGAATGAGGTAGACTGAAGAGGAAAATGAAAACTGACAAACCACCAAGCACCTAGTAGACAGCACCTACTCTATGATTTCATAAGGGAGACCAATGTAAAAGCACATTCACTGTGTCTGTGGTGTTTGCGCTGTCTGCCTACTCCTGCATAAAGCACAGTGGACCAAGACAGATGAGAGAAATGGGGAGGAGGGTTGCGCAAGATGAATTATAAAAAGCTTCAATCCAAAACCCATTTTGGATTGGGGGAAAAAAAACAAAAAAAACCCTGAGATTGGCACCCCTAGCAGAGCTCAGTTCCTATATACAATGCCTGTAATACAGTTTGTGCACCAGACTGTCGGAAAAGAAACAAACAAGCTGTCTAACTGACTGGTGTGTTGCACATCTACAAATGATGTTAGAGGTTTTATCAGTAGTGCTTTTATCAGTAATGCTCTTCCCTCATTTCCCCCATTTCATTGCTGACTCTGTTCGCCCGGAGAGGTCTATAGTCAGACATGTACCACCTTTTATGAAATCTTGTAACAACACTTTGCAGGTGCCCTGACCAAAGAGTAGGAGCTGGCAGTGTAAGAAGAAAAGCAACTGTTGCCAGGTTCCCACCCACAACTACATCCAAATATGTTTTTGGAATGCATGACCAAACCAGAAGTAATGTTGACATAGTTGTACGGGGTATCGCTCTAAAAGGTTTTGGGTAATTCAAGCATGGCAGAGAAGGTCCTTTGTGACAAGTCACCAGTTCCTACACAGCTTTGTCAACATGAAGTTTTAATTAAGTTTATGTTGTGCTCCATGAACATTGTAGACCCAATGACCTTACAGAATTAGACTCTGTGTTCATCTTTAAGCAATGAAGATGGGTACAGAGCGAGGCTGACACACACACATAAACATGGTGGAACTGAAACAGGCTCCTGGGATGATGAGTGGCTCTGTTTTCTCTGGATGACATATTAAATCAGAACCATGTTCCCCGCTCTAATAGAGTGGCTGTGTCCTGTTTTATCTATTTATTGCTGTACTATCTGCCTCTGTTTGGCTGTCTGCAGCGTTTGGGTAGTACTGTCCTCAGCTGGTTTAGATCACACTGCTTGATATTAAAAGTAACATATCAAAGGCATAAGGCTGACAAGCATTGTCTATGTGGCCAAAGCTTGACGAGGCTATTCAACCCTATTGTGACCAAAAAGCTATTAAAAATGCAAAGAATGAGCAATAACATTGAATGCTGAGTGACAGTTTCCTGACTCTTCATAGATAGAAAATTAATAGCCTGGAAAAAAAAATCATTAGTTTTAACTTAACTACTAAAGCAGAGTTTGATGGCTGCCTGAAATGTATTGGAGGATTTGAAAAAAAATCCCATTATTCCTCCAAATCCTCTTCATCAATAGATAAGGACTGTAAAGTTGCGTCTGAGGTGTTTATAATAATGATAATTTTGGAGGCTGTAGTTTGTGGTGCTGTTGAATTATGAGTTATACTGAGAGGTGTTTGATATTTTTTTCCAACCCATTTACTGTAGGTCAGTGTTTGGTTTTTAACATGTCAGTGATGTTTTTATGCTCTTCTGGTACCCTGCTAATGGGCTTTACTCTTGAATGTGTAAAGGTTCATAAAATCACAGCAAAATATTTGCCCTGTAAGTACTTGGACAGTAAATTAAGTAAATTAAAGAAATTCATCAGGAATAATATGTAGCACAGGTCAAAAGGAGTGTTTGTACAAATGTCAAACTTGAGACTGTTGATTAGCCTTCATTTAGCAAACGCTAGCCATCACAGTATGGATGTTCCGTTATTTCCATGGTGGTGTTATTTCCATGGAGTCTGACATTAGCTAGTGAACTTGTTCCAAATTCCACTCCTATAATGTTACTGACAGTAGGTCTCTGGACCTACTCTTTTAACATTGCCAACCTTACCATTTTGCTGACGATTACAACATCAGTTGATCTTGTCAAATGGGAAGTTAAAACGGAACAATTAGGTCTTTTTGGTTCCACCTTCTTCATGCTAGTTTGTATTAGCAAGGATAATAGTGCTATAACCACTATGTAATTAAACAGTTTGCTTTTTGATCTAGCCTCACTGTCTTTGAGAATGGGGCAAATACCGAGCTATAATTGAAATTACCTTGTGACAGTTTTTCTTTTGTGGTTGTAAAATCAATTTATAAAAGTCATGTTTAGGCCATGTCTTTTAATTGACCGCAAAGCAGTTGCAATAGCTGTAAAATGCAAAGACCACATAAAATTTTACTAGCTACCCTGTGCGCACACAGACGCAAACTTGCACTGTTATCTTTGTGAGGACACTCATTGACAATGCATTGCCCTTTTCAGAATGTCCTCAAAATGACAAAATGCCCTCAAAATGATGGTTTCAGACCAAATTTTCATACATTGTAATGAAACAAGAACTTCTGTTTATATAGCAATTTTCCCCCCTGATGACTTTCAATCCCGAAACATCTCTTCCTTGAAAACAGGTAAACTGAAGCATCCACCTGGGTCCTCACCTCAACTTGCTTTTTCTTTCTCTGGGCTCTTCTTAATCTAGTAGGATCCTGTTTCTCTTAGAAGTGAACACCAAAGGGGGTTTTAATCATTGGTAATTGAAGACCCTGCTGGGAGTAAATGAGCCTTAATCTGACAGCTCAGTGCGTACCATTAGCACCAGGGGCTTAGGCATTTGGGTAGCACATTTTGTGTGATGCAGATAGAAGCAGGATTTATAAAACAGTAGCTTTTCTGCTGTGTTGGAGAGAGTTGCCTGACATCTAAGTTGTGTATATCCCCACTGGGATCTTTTAGCTTGTGCTAAACCTGTTTTGAATAAGCTTGTGTGTTAATGCTTTAGAGTTGTTTTTGTGCACTTCTGTCCTCAAACACACAAGTGACGCAGTTGACAGTTTAGACTGTAAGGGAGACATAATTTTGCTGTTCTCCTTGGGAGTATTATCATCAGTTCTAATGAAACATTTCTATTTAATTCATATTTGGTCATATCTAATATAATTTAGGTCCCCAGGTTACTCTACTCTTTCACTTTCCCCAGAGATTTTTTTTCTTTTTATTCAGATAATACATTTTCAATTCAGACTTTGTGCCTTATCTGCCTTTTTGTATGCACCGTCTGAGGTGAAACCCCTCTGACTTACTTCCCATTTGACTGATAAGCTTAGAATTTATATTTCTCTCCTCAGATTAGTTCTCTGCCTCAGTCAGCTGGCGAAGGAATAGGACTGGGAAAAAGACAAATCTAAAGATAGGGGCAAGCATGAATTAAAAGATAAGAGAAAGTTTTTCAAACAATGTTTATTTCATTTTCATTACATTTGAAAAAGGTTATAATAGAGATAAGCCTGTCATCTCGGGAAATATGGCTGTGAGAAAACACTCAAAAATAACGTCCTTTACAAATACAAAGCCTTACAAAAAGCTTTGACTAATGCAAAGACCTGGAAATATGGAAAGCCTTGCCCAATATGTAACCAATAATAATAAGAGGCAACCAATATTCACACTTCATAAAAAATTAGTGCAAACACATTCTTGCAGGTCTAAAGTGAGAGTCAGAGTGTGCATGTGTGTGCATACATGCATGCAAGGCGACTTGCGTGTCCTCCAATAGCAGGAGGTGTTTGAGTGTCTGTGCACCTTCCACATGATTGCCTGTATTGGTCTAAAAGCCTTACAACCAAAATGGTCATCTTCACTGTTTCCTAACAACACTTCCACTTTAAAAGCTAAAAACAGTACCTGGAAAGATAAGGTTGACAGGCGCTGCCAGGAAATTTACACCAACAAAGGAAACCTGTAGGCGATGATTGAAGCTACTTTTGACTGGTAGGCCAGTGTGGCATCCATACTAGAGCAAATATAAGAGATATTTACTTGAACAGTAAAAATGGTATTTTAATTCAAACTAAAATGTTTGCGAGGCCATGACTAATATGCTTTTCACCACTTGATCTGCTGCAATAAAAATAAATCAGAATAAATAATCTTCTGCATCTATTTATTCAGTTATACAACTGCATAAGATCAAATGGATGTGCATTTCTGAGTTTGCCCCTGCTCAGTTGTTCAGTATCTCAAATTGAGGGGAATTAACTAGTGAACTGATCAGAAAAAGGTGGATTTCCTGAACCTGGAGGGGACATTGTCATGATCGTTTTGGAGATTCAACCTTTTACTAATGGGGGGGCAACAGTCTGCTCACACTTGCAGACAAGAATAACCAAAAGGAATTTTTTTTTCCCATACATGAGACTATCTTAAATAGAGGAAGCTTTATATATTGTAGAATGAGCTCAAGCAGCAATTATATTGACTTTGGATCCTGTTGTTGACGTCCTGTTTTGATTAGATTTCCTCAAAAATTTTACCTAAAGCAGCCATTGACACACTACAATTGTTTTCTAACACACAGAAAAGCTGTGTTTTTCCTCATCAAAGCCATACTGTGGTAGTAGCAATATACCATAATGAGCTACAATAGAGGTAGTACAGGATGGAAGTACAGGATTCTTTAAGGATAAGGAAACAGTAGATGTAAGGAAAGTACAACATGACTTTCACTAATCCCCGTTGTGATTAACCGCATCAGCGCCTTAGTCTGGTGTACGAGGCATTTGTTGTGTATGGGGGTGTATGTTTTCTTCATTTATGCACTTTACTGTGCCGTGATGATTCATGTTAATGAACCCTATGGTCATAAATGCTTTGTTTTGGAAATGTCATAACATCACAGTCCCTCGTGAAGAGAATGTGAAGAAGAAAATAAATGTTAATGGCTTCTTTTTTTTTTTTAAAGCACTCATCTGTTGTTTCACTTCTCGGGTCCCTCTTATTTCTTCTGTAGATAATGTCCTCTACCACAAAAGTAGACATAGAACATTGGTATTAAAAATAAATAAATAAATGAATGAAAATCCATTTGTTTAATCAGTGTTTTACATGTGAAGTATGTAAGTATTGAGTCTGAATTATTCTTTGCTTTGCTCAAGGAAATTCCATTCCATGAAATAAGGCTAGGTAAATTTAAAACGAGCGATGAATTTATTTGTGTGGTCCTTCTGATTTTCATCCTTCTTGCTGTTTGTCTTACAGTATAGTGTTAACTTGCAAATGCAATCCCTGTTGTTGGTGGCGTTATTTTGTTTTTTTGTGTATTAAGTCATATTGAGATTCTGATATTCTAATTTTACCATGAAAAATGTGCCAAACAAAGCTCTTGATTGAACCCTCAGCCTTCCGTCTCTCCATGACCGCCGGTGCCCCTGTAGCGTTAATGGTCGTGACCCGACTGTGGATTATCAGCTTCTCAGTCGGCTCAGCTGCAGATTGGGATTGACTGAGTACTCAGACCCATCCTCTTACTGCTAATTGGTTAACCCTCTAATCCAGCTGGCGGTCAGCAATAACAATCTCCAAAGGCAGCTTGGCGGTTTGGCGGAAACTCATTCTGCTATGCCAGGAAACTTGCTGCCAAACTGAGTGTCACTTCATTAACATCAAGTGCTGAGAATACAGATACTTTGTTGACACATTTGTGTGGGAGGACTGTTGTAAACAGTAAACTTGTACTGCAGCACTCATCAGACTGGTTGAGAGGTGGTATATGGAGCCTTTGTAATAACTTTCATCTTTTGCAGTCAAGTAATTTTCTTATCTGTCAGGTCCATTATCTAAACCCTGTGATCTTTCAGATAAATATCTGCTATATCATTTTGCTAACACCGGCAGAAATTTGACTGACAGCGATTCTTTTCCTTCTCACCAGAATCATAAATCATCTTCCAAATATATTCCAGCTCTAACCAGAAATTTTTAAGGAGTACATAAAGAAAACCCTTTTAAAAAGCAATATTTGACTCTGTACCTGATGAGCCAAAGAGCATCAACTTGAGAAATTCCAAAGTGATCAGCAGTGGTGTATAAGCATGACTTTGAACCCAAAATATCCCCAAATGAGGTTCATGCAGACCACACAAATGCCATGGGAAACTTACTGCATGAAGAAGTGAAATGAGCTATTAGTCTCCGTTTTAAGTCCAGTAATCAATCAACCCAACTGCAACATGTAAGAGTTTTAACAGCTGCTTTCCAACACAAATAAAACTGAACTAGCAAGGAGCAAAATTGTACTGCTAAGTGTATTAAGTGTGTTGAGTGTATTTTGGAAATATGGTTATGAATGACAAATAACTTTCCATTACCTATGAATTTGTCTTAGAAGTTAATTATCATCCTCTTCAGGGGATATGCATACACTGAAGTTCTACAGAAATTTACGCATTTAGAAAACTTTGGTTTGGCATTCGATACTGTGGCTCCAACAGTTACATTAGAACTAAAACAAACTCTAAATAGGTTTACACAGAAACATTCAGAGATCCCTAATGCTGAACTGATTAGCTTGATTAGTCGATAGAGGTGAAGTGGTGGCCAACTTTGAGCCAGATCTCCCACTAAGAGAAATCAAAAAGGACAGGTAAACTGAATAAAGATAAACCATGCCTCTGGGATCTTAATTACTTAATATGTAATCTCATTGTATTGCCATGCACAGTGTACCAGTCTTTCAGTTTAAACTAACAGCATTATGCTCAAAGAGAACAAGTTGCCATATGTTCAGGTTGGAGCTGTCAACTCACATTGAGGAGATTTCGGCTGCCGACAGATGTCTTTTCTCTCCCTTTGTGTCAGGTTTTTCCCTCCAGTGGCTTACTGGAACAAATAGTCAGGCTAATTGATCCAGTTAATGAAATGGCTGTGCCCGAAACTGAGGTCATACACACACATCACAGGAATTACAGATGCGCTTTTACTACAAGGCAGGAAATGATTGCTGAATACGAGGGGGATAAATGAGTGGTCAAAGTCTCATTAATTGATCGGATGAGTTGTGTTTTCCCGGCTGTGTGTGTGTGTGTGTGTGTGTGTGTGTGTGTGTGTGTTTTCATGCACATTTGGATGTCATCCACTTGCCTAAATGTAGGTATGATGGCTGGTGGGATCGATTAGTCAGAGGGAAAGTTACAGTAAGTGGCTCCTTAATGGGCAGCTGTGGCTTCATCTGTCAATTCTGGACAGAATCTTTAACCAAGGCATCAGGCAGTATACACAGATACACACATGAGCTAGCTGATGCAGATAGTATTACATAGGTGTTGTATGTGAAACATTATCGTGTTGAAAGCGCTGACACAATAATTCAATTAATTGATACGTCAGTTAACAACTATTCTAATAATTGATCAGTTTTTAATGTTTTCTTTAAGGTAGAAATGACAAACAGTTGCTCAAGCTTTTCCAATTTGAAGATTTACTGCTTTTCTCTGATTTTTAAATTACTGTTGGTTGAATATTTTTGGGTTTTATAAACAACTTTGGCTCTGGGAAATTGTGATGGACATTATTAATTATTTTATGACATTTTAAAGGCTGAATAGATCCGTTTTCTGTCATACTTGGTGGTTTCTAAGTCAATTTGTTCTAGTTTTTTTCTTAAACCTGTTTAAAGTAGATCAGACCTGAAGTGATAAGTTCCAGGTGTCCAAGCAAAGAGAAACCCTACGGAAAATTTAGTTTCTTACCCAATGGTGTCAAGCCTAGTTTCTTACCCTCAAAACTCCTGCCCACCTGCCAGATATCGTTTCAGTGCCTTGAACAGATCTCACTTTGGAGGTTTATAGGTGACGTTATCTTTCTGCCCCAAAAATGGCAACAAGCGTTTTCGGTGCAGTTGAGGTTGTTTTGTCTAATTACATAAATAACAATTCTTAAATTGGCATATTTGTCCAATCAGTTTGAAAATACTAACTTAACTACCTGAGCGTCTGTGTCAACTGAAAACGACATTGGCATGACTCATGCGACAATTGGTCTTGATTGGTCTTGATTGGCTATTAAAAATGACACTCTCCCAAACAGAAAAGTTTTAACATGATTACAAGGTCGTGAATAATGAACTGGAACGAAATGGCAATTTCAAGAACTAAGAAAATTTAGAATAAAGAAGAATGGAGAAGACAATATATACTGTAGACTGCCCCTCTACATAAAATGTGTATGAGTTAATAGGGGAAGCTCTAACAGAGATATGGAATTGCTCAGGGATTTCTCTTCTTCAGTCCAACAGATTTGGTAATCCAGAGCTCGTTGCATTATAATAATGGATAATCATCCATTCTTTGTATGTGTATTTTCTTTCTCTATCTTTTTTTTTTAATTTTTTTTTGTCACTGACTCACATTGGCTCCATCACACACTCACCTCTCATCTAAAAGGCACAGGAGGCAGCTCTGTCATTTTCTTGCATTTCTCATAAACATACTAATCTCAGTTTTTAGACATTCCTTCACGTGGCAACAACATGCTAGGTGTCATTCTCCATTTAGCCTCAGTTGTAAAAGATGTGGTGATTTTTATCTCCCCGTGTACTTTTTGGGCACACAGTTTGCCCTCTCTCATAATGGAATATTCCATTAGGATGTCAAAGTGTTGTTGTTTTTAATGCCCATGAGTCTTTGTTTGTGCATGTGTGTACATCATGAGGTAGCGGTGAAATGAAATAAAACCGTGCTGATAGATGTTTCCTTCAGACCCCCCAGGGCTCATTAAAGTGCTACAGTGCCAGAAGACCATTTGTCTCAGAATGGTAAATACACAGTGGAAGCAGAGAAGTGATGGCACGGCAAGCTGTGTGGTCTCGCTCTGCTTTGGATGCTGTGCAGGAGGTGGGAGGTGGTTTTACATCGTGTGTGTGTGTGTGTGTGTGTGTGTGTGTGTGTGTGTGTGTTCGTTCGTCGGGCTGTGTTCACGCTCTTGCAAACACATTCGCTCTTTCTAATTTTCTCCACTGAATAATCTGCTTCATTTAAATCCAAGGTCATACTGCTTCTATTTAAAATAAATAAATAAATAAATAAATAAATAAATAAAAAATTAAATACCTGGAGCCCAGTCAATATTAGCTAGAATTAGAGAAATGCAGATTCCATGGGGGTGAAATTGATTTCTGACTGTAGCCTATTCTGAATAGTCATGGTTTAATGTGGTAAACATGAGTCCTGCCTCAGCTGAGCATAAGCTCGCATTCATGGTTAAGCCTTGTGACTTCGAATTTGGTGTTTATCTTTTTATTTCAGGTCAAGTTTTCTTTAGTCCTTAATAAATGGAACAGAGAGGTTTCAAATTTTTGGAAATCACTTATTCGCTTCATTTGCAAAATTTTGATCGAGACTGAAAAGTTTGATAACACTCATGATTGTGTATTACATGAAGCTGCAGCCAGAAGCCTGTTAGCTTAGCTTAGCATAAACACTGAAAATGGGATCTGGTTATGTCCAAAGGAAAGAAAAAGGAAAATTATCATTTTTACATTTTACTTAATTTTTTGGTACAGATTAAACAAATGAGATAAAAAAGTGTTAATTAGTAAACGTTAGTGTTGTTGGTAGGCTTTGGTGTCTCAGCAAAAAAGCAGATATGCATATTTCACCATTCTTTTAAGATAAAACGGCTTTCTTAAATAGTTTTTTTTGGATAAAATTAGTGTTTTCGTGTGTGTGAGTATATATGGGTGTGTAACATAAATATTTTAGGAACTGCTAGACAGAAAAAGAATAATAAAATAAAGTGAATATGCATATGAAAACCTGAATCATAAATAACATCACCAGACAGTTTTGGTCTTACTCAGATTAAATAATAATTTACTCAGATTAAATATTTTATTCGGCAAACTACTCATTTAATATTTATTCACTTTGTTTTCCCAAATCTCTTTGTAAATAATATTTATGTACAGAATCAGCACTTTTAGGCCCTGCACTGATGGCTGTGAAACCCTTCAAGTAACCCTCAAAAATTTATATCCATCATCTGAGAGGTTTTGTTCTAGTAGCAATTCATCTTTGTTCCTCTGGAAAACTCTTCCCAAGGCAAGAGTTTGGACAGCCAAGTTCTAATCATTTTACAATTTTGTGGAATTACTGCTTTTCCCGAAATCATCACCATATGTATAATGATGCATTTTCTAATATACCAATTCATGCATGACAGCTGAAGGACACAACTTAAGTACAGTGGGTTATCATGGCAAAGACGCACTGTTCCTCAGCATACTCGGCATGCTTTTTACCACACGCACAAGCTCATGGACCCTCAAACACATACACGCGCTTCTAATAATAATAATAGGGTGGGACGCCTGAAGAATGTGTCCAGGCAAGCAAAAACATTCTACCACCGGTTTGGCAGAAACTAACTGCCAAGTCTTTTAATTTGCCCTACTACTATTTTCTCCTTCTTGTGCAATCAGGGGTTTCTGTATTTCCATGTTTAGCAATGGGAGACAAGACAACGAGCTGTGCCTATTTATTTACCAGTTGTTTTAGTCAAGGGTTGTTGTTGCGTGACCGGGAGACGTGCAATGCTGACTAAAGCAGACATGGTGTGAGGATTCAGCTCAGCTGCAGCCGGGATTCTGTCAATGGCCAAACCACAATACAAAACAAATCCTTGTTTTCTAATAGCAGTTGCAAAAAGCAAGAAAAGATCACATACTTTACATGTTGCTGCAATTTCAGTATGAATCTCAAATACTATAGTCTGCATAGTGGTGTGCTGATACTATTGAGTGCATGTTAGGTCAAATACTAATTTGATTTGATGCTTGGGCAAAATTGTTTTTGAAACTTTCATGCCAATTAAGCACCTTTGGATTTGAATAAACTAAAATGAAATATACCATGGAACATTTCTGACTCCCCAGATAAATCCCTGAATCTGTATTTAGGAAGTGCTCAGGACATGTCATTGTTCAAAGGTCATCTGATCATCCCTCGCCTAGGAACTACAGTATTGTATACCCTGCCACACCTTACCATACTGCATACATAGAAATGGGTGGAAATGCATGCATCTTACGGATGAATTCAGGTTTGTGTATAATTTACACAATTGTACCATTATTTTCCTTTCCTGTCTGAATGAAGGAGGAAATACTTGTTTCATTTGTGTTACACTCCCAGATAAAACATTTCTTCCCTTTCATTTTCCAGCTTGGTAAAGCAAAATTCAATTTTGTCAGTTCAATTCGATGCATGTGGTATCAAGAGTAGGGCTATTCATAGGAACAAGGCATGCTGTCACAAAATGACAAATTACCCAAAATATGCTCCAAAATCTGTTATTTCACTGTCAAAATCCTGTCCAGTCATTGTGTTTTGAACCAGGGTGAAAGTAGGCCTGGACAGTTAAAATTTTTTTTTTTTTTGGTCCACTTTTCATCAGACAGTCAACTTTTATTTCTTTTTAGGTGATATTTGATAGATGTTTTCAGGACACATCCTGTCTTTGAGCTGCACTCGGGTGCACACACTTGGACTGAACAGAGAAGGGTATTGAAAGTCTACCTTAATGATTGTTAAGAGAAGAGACCGTTACATCTCTACTCTCAAAACCCAGTTTTATTTATTTATTTTCAGATGATTCTTTGGGATGGAGTCCTCAGCCATGGACAGCTTCACACTGTGGCATGAATCCATAGATTTGTGGGGGGGTTTGTTTTGTTTTTCCTTTTTGCAATGCTGCCAAACAATAGAACATTGTAATTTTTACTTGTGGCCCCTTGCATTTTACACCAGTGATGATTTATGTGCAGTTGTAATAGTGATTTTTTTTTTTTTTTTTTTTGGTGAACTCCACCCCAAAATTTATATAGTGCAGTGGGTTTACCATGGTTTTCCTGTATATTGTATACATATAGTATAGTACATATTGTATGTGTTTAAAATATATTCAGTGTTAACAACAATACAAACATGGAACCTAGGCAATGCAGAAGACGCCCACTGAACAGCTATTGTTTGCCTCGTTCCAGTGCTGTCTACATTCTGTCAGTCAGTGCCACCTGACATTTTTATTATGAGATAAACAAATCAACTTCGCTCATTTTTGACCTGCTTTGTTTTGTATATATGAGATTTAGTCTGACCTCGCCTCTTGCCCACAGGAACCTCTGAACTTTTCCTAGAGAGTCAGGAGATGGGAAAATGTCTTACCTGATCGTCATCCCCACCTTGCTAATTCTCCTTAACCGTGCTTCCTCACTTGTGCAGGCTTATCTGCTTAACCTCACATGGCTCATTTTAATCATAGCCTGGGAAGCATGGTGGCCTTTGTCTGCAGTCAGTGCTCTCAACCCAACCACAGAGGTCCCCAGTCCTTTCACTTTTCTGGTCATTTTTCATTCAGACACTTAGTAATGTCCTGGGCCTTTGCTGTGTTTGCTGCACAGAGGAATTATGCAGACTTTTTCTACCCAACCTTCTTGCTCCTGACATTCTGACATTAGGCCGTGGGTAGTTGTTTCATTATCAATAATCCATTATTAGTATTAATGTACTTATTATAGGCCTTAAGGTAAGGCAAATTAACAGAAGCGCAAGGGTGCAGAATGGAGCTAGAAAAACATGGGGAGAACAAAGGGTGCAGAGAAGTGGAAGATAAAACGATATAATTTGTCCTAAAGTCAGCTATACTAATGATATTTCAGCTGAAAATCCATTTAACATTTAAGGAATACTCTATTGAAAATCTTCCTTTTGATAATCAAATGGTGACCACTGGTAGGCTTGAAGGGGGTTTCAGAGCTTCTTAAAAACTTATAAGACGACTCCTGTAGCAAAATCCGTTGTACTTCTTCCCTGCTTTCTGTCCTCAGGATGGTCACATAAAGTTTTAGGTCTCTACAACATACCTAAACGCACCACTTCCATGTCACCTGTTCATGGCACCAAAGTTTGGCAGTAGCCTGTTACATTTAGCAAATATATTGTTGGAGCAGGGACTGGATAAGTGGTGGAGAGATTAAATTGGCTCTAGGATTAATTTGTGTTTCTGTTAAGGTTTTGATATGTCTTGACAGACCATTTTTGCCCTGACTCTGGGTTGGCATTGGAACCCACTGAAACTGCTGAATCCAGCTGCTAGTTTTTAATAAAGACCTAGCTATAAACCTGTCAGTCCTACAGGCAGCAGAGTATTTTTTTAAAAAAAGTTTTTTTTTTTTTGTTTGTTTTTTTCTTTTAAATATTTGATACTTGAAAAAAAAACTCCCCAAATTCTAGATATGATCATGTGTTTGTCACAAAGAGTACTACTCAGTAGGTGAAAATATGAGACAAGTTATGGCAGAATTGCCCTGGCAATGTCATCAGGGTGATCTTGGTTTGGGGGTTGAGAATTTATTTTTTTTATATTTATTTTTTTTAAATGTAGTGAAACAAACTTGAGACCTGGCGTTTGAAAGATGTGAGCATGTACATTGCTATGCTAAACAAGTAGAGTGCTCCCCTCAAAATGAGAGTTAATTCAGTTGAGAAACAGATTGAGAAGCAGTGTGTACTTTCAACAGTACCTGTTCTGTTTTTCACCCTTGATTACCCTCTGACCTCAGTTCCTTGGATGATTGTTGTGTTTGGTGTTTTGGGGGTCTTCCAAACTTTGTCCCAAAGTCAAGGACAGTCATTATCATGTGCCATGGAGAATCATGATATGCGCATAAAGCTCAAGATGTCCACTGCATTTGGGCCGCACCCTGTGGTAAACCTCTACCAGGAGGTCCCTGTGTTCTTGGCGTTTTTTGTGGACCTCCTTGTGTCTTCTTGATGTCATGCCCGGGAAGTGTGGAATGCCATCTGTCGTCGTCGTGGAGACGGAAACAACCCCTGGGGTCCAGAACATGTCCCTTGCCTCCACATTTTATGTAGCATAGTCAATGAAACTGTGAACAGGTCAGGTATCAGCAGGTACTTATTGCATGTTCTGACTGACATGAGATGATCACTGATATTTAAAAGAACTTAGAGTTGGAATTAATGAGTCACAAACTAAAGGGATAAATAGAAGCAGAAATAAGGGTGGAAAAAAGTCTTAGTGTCATTTTTCTCATTCTCCTTTTACTTGGCCAGATGCCATCTCCTTTGTCAGTGATTCAAAAGGAAACAAAAGAATACTGTCCCTCATTTCTACGCTAGGCCACGTGTAGCTAGTCTTCATTTCCCCTCCTTTCGCCCTCCCACCTTCATGCTCCGGGAGAATATTTAATGCTGTTGCCCTTGCTGTCTGAATAGATTGTGAATTCCAGTTACGCTGCGTCAGAATCATTGGTATTCAGAGCGCAGGGCACAAGTAGCGGATGTGCCGGGCGGAATCGACATGTACAGGTTTATTGAAATACTCTCCTCATTCTCTCGGTAATTGCTCTCGCTCTTGCCTCCACTCTTCTGCTCCCCTTTTTCTCTCTCTCTCCCGACAGTACGTCTCTCAATTTTTCTGATCTTGCTTGTCCCTTGTCCTTTTCCTTGTCTGTCTCCCATTATTTATTGCATTCCTTGTTACTCCCTCCACTACCCCATTTGCCCATTTTTGGTTAGCTCTGTCTGTGTTACCTTCCTCTGCAGCTTCCTTTGTCTGTTTTCATCTTCATTATCATTCTCCCCACCGTTACCTCAGCGTACCTCTTTTGTCACCTGTAAGATTGGAGTGGAGGATAACTAAGATTCCATCATGGCTCTCATGAATAGGTTATGCAGATGTCACTGACACCACTGCACCACATAAATACACAGCTTATTACCTGCCTCATCTGCAGTACACATATAAGGCCTCACATTCATTTCGTCTAACTAGCTATCTCTTAAAATATATGGAATTTATGAGCCATGTATGGCTTTCACTGTAACACCACAGAAAATATGCAAATCACATCTTTGGTTCACCTGTGCTGAAAGTCATTCTTGCTCATCTGTTTTTGTTTTGTTTGTTTTTTTCTTTTAAATATTTGATACTTGAAAAAAAAACTCCCCAAATTCTAGATATGATCATGTGTTTGTCACAAAGAGTACTACTCAGTAGGTGAAAATATGAGACAAGTTATGGCAGAATTGCCCTGGCAATGTCATCAGGGTGATCTTGGTTTGGGGGTTGAGAATTTATTTTTTTTATATTTATTTTTTTTAAATGTAGTGAAACAAACTTGAGACCTGGCGTTTGAAAGATGTGAGCATGTACATTGCTATGCTAAACAAGTAGAGTGCTCCCCTCAAAATGAGAGTTAATTCAGTTGAGAAACAGATTGAGAAGCAGTGTGTACTTTCAACAGTACCTGTTCTGTTTTTCACCCTTGATTACCCTCTGACCTCAGTTCCTTGGATGATTGTTGTGTTTGGTGTTTGGGGGTCTTCCAAACTTTGTCCCAAAGTCAAGGACAGTCATTATCATGTGCCATGGAGAATCATGATATGCGCATAAAGCTCAAGATGTCCACTGCATTTGGGCCGCACCCTGTGGTAAACCTCTACCAGGAGGTCCCTGTGTTCTTGGCGTTTTTTTTGTGGACCTCCTTGTGTCTTCTTGATGTCATGCCCGGGAAGTGTGGAATGCCATCTGTCGTCGTCGTGGAGACGGAAACAACCCCTGGGGTCCAGAACATGTCCCTTGCCTCCACATTTTATGTAGCATAGTCAATGAAACTGTGAACAGGTCAGGTATCAGCAGGTACTTATTGCATGTTCTGACTGACATGAGATGATCACTGATATTTAAAAGAACTTAGAGTTGGAATTAATGAGTCACAAACTAAAGGGATAAATAGAAGCAGAAATAAGGGTGGAAAAAAGTCTTAGTGTCATTTTTCTCATTCTCCTTTTACTTGGCCAGATGCCATCTCCTTTGTCAGTGATTCAAAAGGAAACAAAAGAATACTGTCCCTCATTTCTACGCTAGGCCACGTGTAGCTAGTCTTCATTTCCCCTCCTTTCGCCCTCCCACCTTCATGCTCCGGGAGAATATTTAATGCTGTTGCCCTTGCTGTCTGAATAGATTGTGAATTCCAGTTACGCTGCGTCAGAATCATTGGTATTCAGAGCGCAGGGCACAAGTAGCGGATGTGCCGGGCGGAATCGACATGTACAGGTTTATTGAAATACTCTCCTCATTCTCTCGGTAATTGCTCTCGCTCTTGCCTCCACTCTTCTGCTCCCCTTTTTCTCTCTCTCTCTCTCCCGACAGTACGTCTCTCAATTTTTCTGATCTTGCTTGTCCCTTGTCCTTTTCCTTGTCTGTCTCCCATTATTTATTGCATTCCTTGTTACTCCCTCCACTACCCCATTTGCCCATTTTTGGTTAGCTCTGTCTGTGTTACCTTCCTCTGCAGCTTCCTTTGTCTGTTTTCATCTTCATTATCATTCTCCCCACCGTTACCTCAGCGTACCTCTTTTGTCACCTGTAAGATTGGAGTGGAGGATAACTAAGATTCCATCATGGCTCTCATGAATAGGTTATGCAGATGTCACTGACACCACTGCACCACATAAATACACAGCTTATTACCTGCCTCATCTGCAGTACACATATAAGGCCTCACATTCATTTCGTCTAACTAGCTATCTCTTAAAATATATGGAATTTATGAGCCATGTATGGCTTTCACTGTAACACCACAGAAAATATGCAAATCACATCTTTGGTTCACCTGTGCTGAAAGTCATTCTTGCTCATCTGTTTTTGTTTTGTTTTTTTTTTAGAGCAGACAGCACGTAACTGCTGCTTCTATCTCAACTCTGCCCCTTTCACAGCCTCTCAGCTAAAACAAACATAGGCAGTGTGCTCCATTCACAACTTGCACTGCATGAATCGCCTCTTGTTGCTGCTGTTCTCTTACTCCTTTTTCCTTGTCCTGCAGTGCCATTTCTCCTCATTTTTGGAGTTCTGCAGTATCTCTCTTGCAATTTGGCTGACTGATTCTGACTTGTATTTTCTAAGGCTGTGCTACTGTATCTTGTTGTTTCTTGGCTCTTTGGGCTGTTCCAAAGAGACTAGTTTGTGTCTGTGTCTAGTTTGAGCACAAAATGTTTGCAAGTAGGTATGCACATCCTGATATCCAGTGTAGTTAAAGTTGTTCTTCCCACTTCCTTCTAACAGAGGTAGAAGGGGCGCAGGGTTCACTTAAAGATTACATCTCTGCCATGGAAAAGTGTGGGGCTGGTGGAAGACCTGGGTTGCTAAAAAAGACAGAATTACAAACAGGGTATCCTTGTGCAGAAAGGGAGAGCCTGAATATTACTATGACCAGTTTAACCTCGTAATCAGCTGAGTACTGTGGAGAATCCACCCCTTTATGTCACTATCTTATGCGGGAGTCAGAGATAAAGAAAAAGAAGTGGGGGCAAGAGTGAATTTGCTTGTGGGTGCCATTGATTTGTCCCCATTAACAGAAGTATGCGGCTTCAAATCTCCATAGATGTTACATTCAATTTGATGCCCAGCAGCATTGCTGTAGGATGAGACACTTCACATCTTATGCAGCAGAGGTCCACCATTATATGCCAGCGGCCATCTCCAGATGGCTGAACGCCGAAACACAGTTTGACTTGGCTTTGCTCAATGATGCATGTAAGCCACATTGACCACCAGCGAGATCATCTGACCTTGCATCTCACTGCCCTGTCTGTGTCACTGTCCATATTTAAGGCTTTTCCAGACCACAATGTGTGCTTGGTCACACTTTATTTACCTTTATCAATATTGAATATGCTTTCCTGATTCTTTGTTGTTGCTCAGAAAGCATAATTTCCCTTCTTCAGTTTTCATGTGTCCCATCTAGCGTTCATAGACGTTACCACCCTTCTGAAGTCTAATAAAAGGAAAGAAATTCTTGTTGAATGTATTCACATTGTAAATGGGAAGTAATGAGGTGGGAAACAAAGGCATTGGATGGGTGCCCGAGCGTCAGGAGGGTTAGTATTGGTACAGAGGAACTTGGTGAAGTTAAAGGAAGGATGTGAGTGAGTATGATGGTTGATGAATATGTGAAGAAAATGTGTAGAGAGGCGTGGAGAGAGAGAGAGCGGAGGGGCTCTATCTGCCTGCTGCCTTTCCCCATAGGAACAGCTGTCTCTCAGACTACAACAGATGTAGATTCACAGAGGGGGGAGAGATGGTCCGACGACTCCCTCGGCCTTTCTTTTACTCCTCTTTTCCTGATGAATAAAGCATATATCTGTGTCGGTTTCCTTTAATTTCATTGCTTGAATTCATGCTCACGCGGAGTAAAATGCAAGTGCTTTATATTAGGAAAACTTATTTACACTCCTTTCATACTAGCATCAAAATATCTTAACTATCTCCCTATTAGCTGTAATGTCGGATCTTTACATTGGTCCTCTCTTTACCACTTAAGTGGTCAATGTTGCAGGATTCATTCTCTACTCTCTGCCATAGCTTAGCCAGTTGCTACTCTGTTCTGTCTAAACTGGAAGCTCTTATAATGAGCAGTTTAAATTTGATCAGTCCAAGTCCTGTCTACGGGAAAGAGATGTTTTCAATTACTGTGTTTCTGTTTAACTCCCAAAGGCTTCTAATGGATAATAGATTGAAGTTGGCTGGAAAGAGATCGTCTGGCTGCCTGATTTGTTTTTTATTAAATAGTGGATACGGAGCAAACAGCATGTAATAAATTGTCTGGGTCTAGAGAACACTGCTCTTAAAAGTTGTGTGGTGACTATTAACATAATGATGCCTTAATTTAATAACTTTAAATGGAATAAAAATGCAGCAGAGCTTTAAAGATGTGATTTTTTTTAAAGATTTGTTATAAAATTGATTAAGAATTGATAAACTTTTATCCAATAATTTTAACCTCTTACTACATATTTTATGTCATAACTATTTTATCATCTAAAATGGGACACTAAAACATTTCTTATCAATGTCACAGTAATGGTCACAAGTGATGTTTCATAATTAAGCAATCTGTTGCATTAAGAGGTTTCCCTGAAAATGACCAGTTTGAGAAAATTACTCTGGGACATCACTTGGGTGTCTCAATCCGAGCATGTTCATGTTAAATGTTAAATCTAGGTGACTAATTGGAGGCATGGAGTTTAGAGGATGTGAGCATTTACCAGGCCTGTTTGCTCTAACACAAGAAGCTGAGGACAAAAAGTTGCATTACGGGAACTGTAGTGGCCACGGTTTTTACGGTTTGACCCAAATTTGGGACTATTTGCCAGAATATCCTTTCCTGATTTTTATGGAAGTGTAGTACTAGACCACTTAAGAAATATTTTAACAGCTGCTACATGTTGCCATCAATTTACAATGACATATTAGCATTCACACTGCATCATGACTTATACTGGTTGTAAATTAACCCACAAGACCACAGACCTTTTGATATTGTACCCTTATGCTGTGTAGAGAAATAATGTTCCAATCCACTGAATTTTATTTTCCTAGTCGAGTGACAGTTCAGATTTACAAAGAAATTTTGCCAAGTATGTCAGGATGAACTACAGGGAAATCTGTATTAAATGTTGCACAATATGTTCAAAAATTTGTGTCCTGTCCCATTTCCATTGGCACAAGTAAATATTGCTTCAGTTGAAAATTAAGGCGTTGAAAATGTTGTGTATCAGAATACTTTTTGACACAACTAAAAGGAAAATTTGAAATATCAGGAACATTAGGCTTCAGGTGGTTAAAAGAAATGCTGTCATCAGTTGAAATTCTCATGGACTGATTATCATCTCTTACTGCATGTTTCTCTGCTGATGTATCTAACCTAGTTTTTGGTTTCAGCTGCAAAAAGGTTGCTTAACTTTCTGGACCCGTTTGGGGTTCATTTAAAGGATAGTGTGAGTCTTTCTTTGTGCAGGATTAGGTGTGTGTGTGTGTGTGTGTGTGTACCATGCAAACGTAGGTGCATTTTGCATGTGAGTGCATGTGTTTTCTCTCATTGTAACAAATTATCGTCTTCATTAATTTTGACTCAGAAGGAAATTAGTCTGTTCTCTGCTTGAGGCTACATCTAAATTAGAACCATTGGGGTAATCCAGAGACTTAAAGGGTTTGTGAGACTAAGTCTATTCTAGGCATAAATAGTCAAGTTAAAAAAAGACTGACATTTGCAAATTATTTACCTCATACGAGGTTATCAACCAGCCTTTCATGGGTGTTAGAGACTGGGCAATCACAGTGTGATGTTTCTGTTGTAGCTTTTATTGTCGGTATCTCTGTATCTCTGTTGTATTGATTAGTGTGAGATCCAGGTTAGAGATAGATGAACATAGCCAAGATCACCATTGCAAAGGAGTTCTTTTTGATCAATTTGACTCATGTGGTCCAAGCAGTTTTTTCATGTGTTCAATCCTTCTCCATCGTTCCTCTCCCCATCTCTTCTTAAGAATCAGTGTCTCTTCTTCATTTTCCTGTCTGTCATCCAGTCCCTTGTTCAGCTTGGCTGTTTTTGTTTGAGGTTTTGTTGTTTGGGATGCGGGGAAGGCAGGCTGACTCTCCAGAGAGATGGCAGCAGATTCCAAACACAAGACATTTGACTTTGGTGTCAGAGGATGTGTGCTCAGATACTTGACTGGTGGACTGCCCACCCCGAGGCCTGTCTGAGCAGCAGTCAGCCCAGACACAATGGAGCATGGGAGAAGAGAAGGAGGCGGAGGAAGAAGAGGTTAACAGCTGAGACAACCATGTACTGTGCTGTATACTGCCCGATGGGAGGTCTATTGAGTGAAAGCTCACTGTGCTTGAGTGGTTTGCAGAACAGCTTGGTATCGTGCTGGAGACAAGGTCTATGTTGGATGTTGATTAGATTCTTTTATTTTATGTAATTACTTCTTGTTGGACTCTAGTTTTTTTAGCTTCAGAAGTAACACAGAGGTGCTTTATTTTTTTATTTGAAAGTAGTACAGTCTCTACATGCAGAAATCAGACACTCATCTCGTCTAGTTCAATCCGTACGTTTCCAAGGTTGTAAACGGAGCATATTTTACTGCAGTTTGTCCCAGTTACAAAAGCAGCTCTGCTTCCTGGAGTATCTCACTTTCCCGAGTTATGCCAAAATTCTGTTTTAATTTTTTGGAAGTACAGCTCACACATGTTATTGGAGTTTTGCATCACACCTGTTGGATTAAAAAATTACTCAAATGATCGTATGGCTGATAGCACTGGGGTTTTTAGAAATGGGCAAATGCTAGTGACTAGAAGCTTGTTTTTAATTGTGACAAGGGAACCTGCTCCCTTGCGCTCTTCTGATTTTAGTCAAAGGTCAGTTCATCATAAAATGTCCCTAATGCACATAGTCTTCCAAATCCCACCCAGCAACTTTGTCAGATATAATTTTAGACTTGAGACAGTTCACTATCAAATGTCCCAAAATCGCTCCAAACAAACCTTAAATGATGTAGCAGATGAACTCTGAATAGACTGAGCTCTACATGAGATTTCGTTGATTTGATTTAATGAGCAAATTACATGAGCATCAACCTGGAGACACTGGCTGCGATGGCATGTGGCCAGCCAGCCCAGCATGAAGCCGATGTTCCCAGTCCCACTGACTTAACTCTGCAAAGTTAATCAATGATTAACCATAGACATGCTGTGATGACGATGGAAGATAACACCTTGCACTAGCACTCAATTTACCCTTTCTAATGGAGGAGAGTTTACGTAACAACTGGCATCCTGATCATTTGTTTCGCTTTGGCACTTTTCTTGTTTCTATCTCAGCCATGACAGCCTTTACATAACAACCCTGGAAAGTCTTAGATTTTTAACTGTTAACTTTTCAAGAACTGAGATCAGCCCTGTTTCCACTTAATGGCATACGCTGCCACCACTGGGGTTCTTAGAAATGCCCTCCTAGGCCCAAGTATTGAAGACCTTTTCTCTACCTGTGGGGGGCATGTAATTCCTTAAGTGAAGCCAAAGCATGAAATTAACCAGATCTGTAGGTTTTTACATAAGTCATGCATATCTGTCTCTGCTATTAACACAGTGTGAGCATGTGCTTATACTTTGTGTTGGAAAATATTTCGCAATATGGAACTTTCGTAATAATTCAGTTTAGCTTTCTTAGCAAAATAAATCAGTGGTTGCAGCATTGCTACAGCTGTGATGCAGTTTACCCTCTGCAGTTAGGCCATAGACAAACATTCACAACAAAGTGAAAACTGTGAGTACTTAGAATGGGTGATTCACTTGGACTTGAAGATGAACTGATTGAATTTTGGTGATCAAAGGTCATGGTCGTTGTGACCTCCCAAACTCATACACGAATTATAATAAAATACACTAACACCATATATTAAATTCCTTCAAAGTCTTAACTACATAAGAGTACGGATAGACATGGATGTAAAATACAGCTTGATTGCTTGTTGGAGGCATACAGCTGCAAGGCGAGAAATCTAGTTTTAACTAGATTTAACAACTTTTTAAAACCCTTCTTTTATTCTCTCCTCCTAGAAAACAGATTTCAATGTATGTATGGCCATGTATTTGTGTTGAGGTGAAGTTCAGATCACGTCTCATGATCTGATACTGTGGGTCTCATGATATAGATCACATGAACATGAATGGATTCTCTGTTAGCGGTTGATATAGTTGCACTGTTTTTTCCAGATACCTCCTAAAGTCTAAATCAGTCATAACTAATAGATTTTACTTCTGTTGCTACGTCAGTAAAAATTTCAGTTTCCTGAGCCTTTCTCGACATGGAGTAGACGGATCATTCCAGCTCAAGCTGTAGCAGAGGACAGCTAGATAAAGACCATATCTAGCTGTCATCAATCATCAGTAACAAACAGATGTCTATGAGCCATGGTTCTTTGAAATGCTGGGCCAAACTGGTGTGTACAAAAGAGACTGAATAACTGCTGATAACTCAAATCAGCTTATCTCTCCATTACTAATGTATTTCCCACTGGGGTTTCCTTTTTCTTCTTTGTGTTACTCTCCTCTCCTGTCTTGTCCCATATCTGTAGGCGAATCTAGGTTATGTCAGTTCTCACTTCTCAATCTAAAGATGTAAAGAAACATGGAGCAGCTCCTTCAAGTGGTCATTTCTGCTGTGCCTTTTGAGTCTAAAACCATTTTATTTATTTATTTATTTATTTTTAGTTTCCTGTAAATGAAATGTTACAACATAAATAAGCACAAAGGAAGACAAAAAAACAACCTAAGAATTTGTGAGTCCAATACCTGCTTTCATAGTGCCTATTCGTCTCCCCTCTTCTTTTGTTGTAGTTCGTCTTTACCACAAAATAATCCCTGAGCTGCTCATTAGAAATAGCCTCTCGTCCCACTGCTCTTCCAGCACTCCTAACCCACTGCTGCTATGTTCTTCAAGCAGAGCCCACCCTCTGCTAACCATCTCACTGGGGACATGCGAGAGCCACTCACAGCAGTACCAGTCACAGCAAAAGAAGCAGGAACATGAAATAATGAGATAGTTGAAAAACGTCTCAGCCAAAATCAATCAAGGAATCAATAGCACACCAACATATTTGTTGGCCTTTGTATTGGCACAGGTGATATCACAGGGAGAATATACCTTGATGGTGTGAGCATATGTTTCTCTTGTAAAGATATTTTTAACAGATGATTCTCCTTCTGCGGTTATTTTGCAGTTATTATTATCACTTGATGATGGTGTGTCTTGGATCACACCCACTTCACAACATGGTAATCTCTAAAATATGATTGTTTTAATGAATAACAACATATATACAAATCCTGGTCTAGCATGTTGCTTCTTTTCTCCCTACATTCATAAGCCAAACACGAAGTATCAATTTTTATTTCAGAAACAGTGCTTGGATTTAACTGTAAGCTACACTTATTTTCATGAATTATTGGGTGCATGGATCTGTGAGTTCATGATCTTCTCTGGTTTTTGCCTATGGGTCTGCTTATAGTTCATGTATCTTTATTATATCTGTTTTCTTTCATCTCTTGCTGCTTCTCAAAACTGCATCAAAACCTGTTATCTTACTGGAATTATGTTCCCCCCCATTGAGTATAAGCATGAGTATTTTTACCGTGTTTTGGGACCAGCCTGTGAGCAGAATGATTTGGATTCCAATGAGTGTGGCTATGCTAACACATGTCTTAGGCAATCTTTTCAGTCAGTGCAGCTGCAACTTGAAGTGTATGCTCAAAATAGCTCAAATAATGGGACGGCATTTATTCCATGTGTCTTACTCATTCTTGATCAGATCCTAAAGATAAACAGCTTTAATGTGGTAATTTAGAAACTGTTAAACTGTCAGGCTGCGTAACAAGGTTTGACAAAGCAATGTATTGAATACTCAAGATCTTGAAAATCATAGCCCTTTGTCAGTGTTTTTTTTTCCACTCCCTCTTCATCCCTGAAGCTTGGAGGTGCTGCCATTGGATCATTCCAGATGAGCAGCACAAATGGCAATTAAAGCAAATGCCAGCAGTATCATTTGCATGTAAATTGCCTTTTCTTTTTAAATTTATCCAAGGTCAGTTTTTAACCTAACCCCAACCCTGAATTTTATGTTTAGTTTGTTGCTTATAAGCATGTGCCTCTTGGGACCAACTAATACTCTGCTTATTCTGTCCTATTAAACAATGGCCTGTACTAAGGAAGTAAAGTTGTAGTGTATTTCAGCACGGTATTATGAGCTGGGGTCATACAATGGGGATTATGAATTTGAAGGACATATCAACACAAAACCTGTTGTTGAAAATTTGTATAGACTGCTGGGACACTGTTATTATACAGCTGATGATTGGGCCCAGTCCAGACAAAAACTGAGCTGTTTGGATTGTACATGACACCAGATGATACTGTTTGTAACCTCATCATAGCTGACAGATACAGTAAGTACAGTATAGGTATGTTTTGACAAATGGCTGTGAGCAAGAAGGCTTTACATGTAATGTACCACATGAAGAACTTTGATTTCCACTTATTTCCTCTGATTTTCCTCCTATTTCTTATGAGGTGATTTGCAAAGAGAGAAAATGTTAAGTTGTGAAGGACTATTTTAATGGACATGTTGGTTCTCTATACATTATATGTAATTAATGTAAGAAATTTGTATGTTGCTTTAAGTCCAGATTGATAAGGAAAGCACGGGCAATTCTTTGTGATGTAGCCCATCCTTATTCTTGTAGGACTGTATGAGTTGTTCCTTGCTGGTACAGGGTACATTCTTTTCTATCTAGCTATCTGTGCTACTAATCTTTCCTGCCAACCATTATGATATTACTAAAACAATGAAGGGTGGAGGTTGCAATTAATTACTATTTTAAGCTGACCTGTATATTAATTTCTTCTGTAATGGGGTGTTTCTCTTCTGTTTCGTATTGCGTTGTTGGTTATTAGTTTAATTTTGGCAGTGTTGCTTTTTTAATTGTTACATCACTGTGTTTGATGAAGAATTGGACAGAATTAATCTCTGAAGGACATAACTAATAATTGCTGCTAAAGCATTGTCCAAAGAACCAAAGTTACCAAAAGGATCAGTATTAACTGTGAATGAAGCAAATTAATTTGGACTATAAACACAGACATTATAACACGTAAATTTTAAGAATTCCTTTGCCTCAGGGAATTTTTGTATTCCAGGAATACCAATACATGCATTTGCACTCAGCATTAAACACATTCCTCTAGAATACATCCATTTTCTTTCTATAATCTTCCCTCAAGAGAAAAGGGATTTTCTCCTGTGTGACTATGCATATCTTAGCCACCTCCACATAAAGCCGGTTATTTGCTGTAAATAGCCAGCCCTCTCCAGGGAATGGTTTATGGCATGTGACAGTGGGGACGGCTGCTTTACTTTATGGTCTACTAGTTGTCTCCTCTTTAATCTATCTGTCTTCCTACAAAATGTTTGCTGGCTCTTGCTTTTGTGCTTTTTAAAATATTATATTAAAAGACATTATTCAGGAATTTATCAACTTTTGCTTGGAGGCTAAGGTAACTAATCATGTATAGTAAAATAAGGGCCAGATTTTATATGATAAAATTAAATAAAATATGAAAAAGTCTCTCGTTCTAATTTAATAGATGGTGGATACTTGAATTAAATTCACTGTAATTAATACAAGTGATTATCTTCTAATAGTAATAATTAAAAATAACTAACAACTTTATCTTTGACATTATTGCTAAATAATATTTAACATCAGCTACATGACATCCATAAAAAAATCAGCATTTTTTCTCTGTTTATAGGAATATTTCATTTTCCCAAGCCATACTTAATATGGTATTCATTTTTATCATTTGCTGCAAAGCATTTGAGGCAAGACTGTTACTTTTTCTGACCAGCAGCAACAGCGGCCTCTGCAGACACAGGTGATAATTACAGGACACATCATCATCCAACAACCAACATACCAACAATCATGCTGTCCACTCATGTCAAGTCAGCTTTCCCCTAATCTGATTGACCGAAAACATGTGAACCAACAGCAGTTTTGTGCTCAAATGTAAATGCCAGTCTTGTCGTCTCTGCCATGTTGTCTGCATTGAGAATACCAAGCTAGCTCCTTCTTATGGCTAGCTGAAAGCCCATAGGTTGGTGGTGTGTTTCATAGGGCCATAAAGCGTTACAGACTTCCTGCAGGAGATTGTACCTGCTCAACCCAAGTTGCATAGTGAGGCACCAAAGAGGCCCCATTCTCCCAATTACAAGTCAGCACCATCAAAATAATTTTGAAGCTGCTACTTCAAGGTAAATTTGCTACATAATGTTGCTTTAAATGCGGCAGGGATTAAAGTAGTGCATGTTCAAAGATACAATCCTTTTTCTCCATTTATAGACCCCTGAAGACGATATATGGTAGGGGCAGCGTTCCTGTTATACAGAAGTCTACCATTACAAAATATATAAGTAGAGAAATTTGGCTACACCCGGCTTGGGGGATAGATTTTTAACAATAACTTAAAAAGATATTTATTATGTATTTTACCTATTGATATTCACTCTGACCGCCAAAATATTATATGTATAAACGACGCAGGTACAAGAAAACCGTTCATATTCGGACTGGCCTTTGGGGATACTGGGACAAATTCCAGCGGTGGACCATCAAAAATCCAACATTTTTTAAATGGCTCAGTCAATCTCTTTACCGGACCCCTCTGTGTGCCTTTCATTTGGTGTGAACAGGAAAGCTTGCAGTGTACGTGTTCCAGAAGTGGGCTGACTTCATGTGCAACCCCCACCCTGAGGCAAGTAAATGACTCACCTGTGTTGCTTTGGAAAGTAAGTGGAAGTACAGACTTTTTCTGAATTACATTTTATTCTGCTTTCCCCACGTCCACACAGGAACTGACTGTTAAACATTTCCAGGAGTTAGCTGGAAATGATTGATAGAAACAAAAGATTAAAGCACCACATCAGTGCATATAAAGCCACCAACACTTGTACTCAACATGCTGCTCTCAAAAAACCTGAAGTTTAAACAGACCTTTGTAAAATACCACCAGCCATTTCACACACACAGCTGCAGGAGTAATAGAATCAATCCCATCAGGTAGAGAGCTTCGAAACAGGCTTTGGGGATGTGCAGTGCTCTAGGCAATGTTACAACATCCTTAATGGGACCAATACTCTGACTTTTTAAATCCAAAGGGAGAAACGCAACAATGGAGAAAGGCAGAGGAGTATCAAATTGTGCGAAAACATTTCCTAACATTCTTGACAAGAAAATGAGTTTTCTTATCGGACATGTCGAAATATGTTGCCCTCAGCAAGTGACCTTGTTTGTGCTCACAATGTTCAGTGTGCTGTATAGACGTAAAGCAAATTAATTTGGAGAACTTTTTTCTCCCCTTTTGAGAGGAGACATGCATCTAGTTAACAGTATTTTCTTTTTTTTAGTTGAAGATCCCTTGAAATATTAACAACCTTGCCTCACTAAAAAGCACCACACAATATTTGGTGTTTGACTGTAACCATGAAGAATATCTGCACAGCAATCAGAACATAAATTCCAAACTCTTCTATAAATGCGTGACACCCCTGCAGCAAAGCATTTGTTCATGCATTTAAATAGGAATATTATTATAATGATGGATACATACTACTTAGAGATTCTACTATTCTGCCAGTCACTTAACTTTCCACATGCCACTGGACATTAGTCTATAATTGGTTTTAGGGTGTTGAAGAGCCGCGTTGAGAAAATGAGCTCAAACGTCTGATACCTTGCTAGTTGCTCTCTCGTAGTTCTGGATCTTTCCATGGCTCTGAAGCAGCCATGCACCTCGGAAGATCTTTTTGCAGTTTCTCAGGGCTTTGAATATTACGATGAGAAATCAGATTCTTGATGTTTTTCTCAAAAGGTTTCTTTTTTGGTAAATTTGACATTTGGTATCAGTCCAGCACTTTGGTCCAGACTAAAATATATCCAACTATTATATTCATTGTCATAAAACTTAGTACAGAAATTCATGGTCCCCGGAGGAAGGGTCCTAATGACTTGTAAGAACTGTTTAATGGCTAGATTAATAGCATTGACCCCCTCTCCCCCTAACCTCTCTGATTGGGAGAGGGGGTTGTGACAGACAATTTCTCTTATTTTCAGAAACCAACAATCCGATATTCGCACACGCCTCGTGCAGTTCTTGGTCAGGCATGAAATGAAAAAGTAAGCAGGATTGGAACTTCTCTCTCAGCCCTTTTTTTTTTTTTTTCTCTCATCTGTTACACAACCATTTGTGGCACTTTTTGTATTTTCAAGTGCCAGTGAGAGCAACTCTATAAATGCCTTCCAGGAGAGACTGTCAGAAAATGTGGGCAGTTATCCCTGTTTTTAAACAATTTATTCTGTCAACTCCTCATTCATCCTCAGCCACATTCTGACATTGACTGTTTGTGCTGCTATTTGCCCATGAACCACCTCTGCCCTGGTTCTTTTCTAATGACTTGATTGGGTACGGTATCTTTCTGTGGACTTTTCTCCTGGAATCTGTATTTCATATCTCAGCAATAAGCCAGTGATCTGTCAGTGTCTGCTTAGTTTTGCTCTGATGCTCTTGGGGGATTTAATGCTGCTCCCCACCCACTGTGTTCAGTATTCTGTGTGGATTCATATGGGGACTAGAAGCTGTTTTACCAAACACAGCTGCATGGCCATTGCTACAATAGTGGCAAGTGTGCTGGAGTAAATGAGTTTGGTGTCCACTGAATGTTCTCATCATTTAACGGGTAAAGTGACCAACAAGCCAATTTCCTATAAGCCTAAAGTGCACTCCTTCAAATAAAATAAAGTACCTCAGGTGCAGATTCTGATATGTTCAAACAAGCTTCTGAAATACAACAGAGAACAGTGTCTTCTTGAGATCAAACAGCGTGAGTCAGACTACATACTAAGGCCAGACCTTGAGCTGCCCTCAGAAGTTATGATTGTGTCTATGTGTGTGTGTACATGCATGCGTGGGAGTGCAAGAGGCTTTCACTCGTGCATGCTGTAAGGTGAGATTTTTGGGTTCCAGAGATTCTGCACAGTACATCAAATGTAGTAGAGACATTTTTTACGTAATTGTGCAGCATGTTTGAAGGAGTCTACTTGAGCAGGAAATTGAATAGAAAACACTTAAGTCATAGGACTCATACGTTATCTTTTGAGAGCAGAGGGGGGTTGGCAACAGGGTGGCTTCTGCAGAAATGAGAGATTACAGAAGAGGTTCTTTGAAGGATGGGATAGTATCTTGAACAGACAAAAGCAATTTTATACTTGGTTGTTCTAAATCATTCTAATGTGCACCCTGAAAAAAATAGTTCACCCCCCCCCCGCGTCTCTTATAAATATGCTCATCAGGATATGCTCACATAGCCTCAGTGCTTCGAAATTTATGTATGTGTAGCTTTATTGAGTGGTCTTTTTCTTGGACGCAGTTTCCTGTAAATTAAATTTTTTTCCTACCTCTGGAGCTTAAAGCATACTTTCCTGAACAGTGCCAGAACTTTTCTTCATTAATGTATTCCAAAAGAGCTCATCTACAATTTCAATAAAGTCCAGTGCTGAATTAATGGAGAAAGTAAATTTTTTACACAAATGAGGTACAGCACATTGGGCCTCATTAGTGAACTCTCTCATTTGCACTTGTTACAAAAGGTAATGGCAGAGAAATTGATGATTCATTTTTTTGTTTGTTTTTTTTCAAAAAATGTAACAAATCATCTGCATAGAAGAGAACTTGTTTAATTTGAAAATGACATAGTTTCTTTGGAAATTATCAGGTAATAGAGGATGGAAAAAATGACAAGAACACCATACAATGTAGGGCCATTAAAAGTTACATAAATCATCCCCTTTTTTGTTATTTTGTGTCGATCTACAGTAAGTAGTAGTATATGGGAAAATGTCATGTAGTGAATTCCATGCATACATGATATTTTAAGGTAACGTTATAAAATTTATTGTAGATTAGTTTAAAAACAAAAAAACAAACTTTTATGCTGGGGAGATGGGGACATTGGAGGAGGGACTCTGGGCATGTCTAGTAATCTCATTGTTTTTTTGTGTTTTTTTCACTTAAACGACCTCATATTTTTTTCCTGATCAATTTTTTTTCTTTGCTAACATTTTCCTTCATATTAAACAGTGTACCATAAGTGATGAGGTGATCCTCCTCAGGCCAAGCTCATAGTCAGACATCGAATCTGATTGATTTGTCATTCCCTTGTTGGGAAATCGTTTTGAGTTATGATGGAACCCTCATCCACAGCCATCACTGTCACCCATAATGTCTTCTAATGAAGAATGGCCCTGTATTCTTTCCATCTGTCATCTCTGTCGCACTGCAGAGATTAATACAGCCATCAAACCTTGTGTTCGATAACCCATTTACTTTAGCTCATCTTTCACTTTGCTTTTCATATGTCATGGAGCTATGTAGTGAAGAAAGGTGGAAATACACTCAGATGTCTGTAATTTTATGTAATTATTATAATTATGCACATTATCAGATGCCTTCTTCCAACAATCACCTATTGTCGACAACTCTATTAAGTGTATTTTCCACCAATACATCATTGTATTACGTAGACCCTGTGGATCTGGAGGATAGGTCAAATGCTTGGGGCGCTATTCATTAATATAACATGTTAACAAACCTGGGCTTGCAGCCATCATCTTCACATCCGATTGAGTCTAGATTTATTGCAGTGAGACTCTGTGGCCGCAGTGTCTAATTGGTCCTTTGTCCTCCTGAGGCAAAGACTCTAGGAAAGGGTGGACCCAGAGCTTAGTTACAAATCCTCTAACTTTATGCTTAGTGTCTTCTACACACCAATAACCTTTAGTGGAAACTACATTTACATTTCTCCATATTAATGAGATTGAAAATAACATCTCCAGTGGTCATTTTTTTACATAGTCATTTTGAGGTGAGTTTGTTCTTTGTCAGCCACGAAATGATGTCACCTATAATCATTTATAAAGAGATCATTATCCTTCTGTGCCATCAGTCATTTTTATGAATTTGTTGTTTCAGGGATATCTAATTTTTTACAGAAAAACACAGCTTCACATATCTGCATAATGAGTCATTCATTTTCATTCACCCTGTTTTAAATAAGAAGGAAAACAAGGTCTGTTAAAATGGAAAAAAAGAGCTAATCTGTATTAATTGGGCTTTCTGCACTGCTGCTTTGCTGAGGGAAGTGTTATAAAACATTCTCTGAAGTCACATGATTTATCTTCAGCTGGAAACCTTCCTTTAAGCACTTAGAACTCAACACACATGAATACAAACAAGAGATTGTGAAGCTGAAATCAGTTCACAAATCCTTCTCTAGTTGGGATGTAATTTCCCATCTCTATCGCCTTGTCTTTCATTGTCTCTCAGGATTTGATTAAAAGTCTGGTTTGGTTCAATGAAACAATCTTTAAGAGATTTCCTGAAGGTTCAGTTAAGCAGTTGTCTCCCAGCGAGCCGCCCTCTTTGGCAGTTAAACCTTATACCTCTGGGTGCCATTGTGCTCAGAGGTTAGTCGTAGATCATGAGATGTTGTTGCTGGCTTGGATTGCCTTCAGTCAATATCTCCTGTCAGAGATCCTCAAGCTTGTCTCTAGCCAGACCCTGACCCCACTAGATTATTGTTATATCTGTAATTAAAGGCAGCCAAGTTGAACAGAGACGGTAGGGGAGGAGTGGGGGCATCCATATTTCAACAGCGAGCAGACTGACACGGACTAATTTACAGCTCTTTATCTCCAGCCTTCGATCAACAGGTGTGTATAAACAAGTTAATTTGACTCTGTGCTCAAATGCTTGCCAAGTTTTCATCAAAAGTACCCAGTTGCAAAATAAAAATAAGCCTCACATTTCTGCATTACATCACCTCTCACTGTTGTGTGTCTCAAATTGCCAGTAGCCATGTGTCAGAAATTAGCATATATACATAATCCACTTATGCTGCTGTGCTTGGTTGGTGCATGGCCGTCCATACTAATTACATGGACAGTGCAGTTGACTGGGAATCAAGCAGCGGTTCCTGTAGGCATGTCGATGCCCTTTGAGCCACCAAATCTCTCCTACAACTACCTCTGCTGCTGCAAGCTCAGGTCACAGGTTAGCTGGGTCTTATTAAAGTACTGCCAAAGGCAATAATGGGAGTCATATTGCCAGATAATTCTCTTTGGTAAAGCCTGGGTTTCCATGATAACAGCTTAAAACTACAAAGCAGAGCTTGGTTTCTTAGGTTACTTGATTTGTTGGATTTTTTTTGCTTTTTTGTTGTGAGTCCTGTTTTTAACAGATCAAAACAACGCTCTGTGTGGCCACATAATGTTCAAATAAAGTCTGACCTATTTAAAGAAAATTAATTTATTACCTGTTAAAGACGTTTCTGGGTTTGTCTAAATGTTGTCAGCTCATTAGTGTGCTATATTAGTTTTAAATTCTCAGCACAAGAAATACAACTAATTTTAACTGCTGGCTTTGTACCACGAGTGATTTTAATTAGCAGTATCTTTATAGTGCTCCGTCCCGGAACTTGGACTGAACAAACCTCATCTCTCTTATATGCCTTATGTTTTGTTCCTTGGGAAAGGCTTTCAGCTATTATTGTATACAGCTATTTTATAATGAGGTTGAGAGGGGATGAAACAGGATGCCAAAGGCTTTCTGCTCTGTGTGGAGGCAGTAAGTAAAGACAAAGATTTGTATCACTATTCTGCATAATTTTATTTATTTATTTTTGTCTGAAAAATTCTTTTGCTACGAGGCTCCTTCCAGTCTTGTTCTTGACCTGAAAATGCAGTGTGGTCCAAGTTGCAGGAGTAGGGTTCGATTTGAAAGGAAACCTGCACTCCATCAGCTTGTGTGTTTCTATGAAGGTAATCGCCTCAACTGTCTGATCAGAGATCCGTCCATCACTACCCACAGCTCTTATTGAATCAGACCCCAGGAGAAGTTGAAGTTGGCTCCAACTGCGGCTCAAAGTAGTGGTTTGATTGATGGCATCACTTTCACTGCTCCAGTGGGAATACTAACAGACAACTGACCTGTTGCCTTTGCTGACGCATTCTGTCTGGTGATTGGCAGATGTCGCTGGCTGATTTGCTTAGACATGCAACCCTCGCATTAACCTTTAGCTGCCACCCTCCCTGTCCCTGAGGATTGGGGGAGGTTTAGATTGATATTGAGCTGCCGATGGAGTGGCAGCTGGTCCTGATGTGCTTGCTTCCACCTCTGGTCTCTGGAGCTTGCAGTCCAGCCAGCCGTTTGTAATTAAAAGTGCACAGCGACAGATCAAGCTCTTTCCTTCTCTCTCAAATGAAGATGCCAGAAGTCTGAAAGAATCCACTAGATGCCCAGGACCACTGACACCCAGGGGGAGCTCCTTCCCTGTTAAGCCTGGAAAAATAAGTCTTTAGGTTTTTGCCCTTAATTGGATCCCCAGGCAATGAGCAATGCAGATTTAGAACTGATTTTTATGTAGCTTCACTACAGCTTTTCTCATTCTAATAAGTGCTCCCAAAGTTTTAGTTTTTTTCCTGCTCCCCAATTTGCTCTTGTTTTCATGAACAGTTCAGAGAATTCATTCTCAGGGTAAACTTTTTCCTATCATGAGAAAATCATCTTATCTAGAAACAAAGGAAAAAATCTACTGCTCTGATGTAGCCAAATGTGATATGCAGTAATCGCAGGCAATCATCAGCTCACTCTAGGATTGCTTCCTCTAGTCTTGGCTGTTCCTGAAGAATCATCTCTAGCCAACCCCCAAATCTGGAACGGAGAGAGGCAGAAACAAAGGTTTTAAAATTTTGACAAGGCAGAACTATTATGTCCTCTGTCCTCTTTGCAATTTAAAAAGTTAAGAACGTTTCATTGTTGTTAACCATACATTTGTACTAAAAAGGGCTGTGCCAACGTAAAGAATTGAGAGTATATCTTTGGGTAATTAAGTGGAATTAATCGAAAAACTGTGTTTGCAGGGATGGTGGTCAAAAATTAGCGACATGTTTTACCCTATCAGCAGGAAAAAATTTAATTCAAAGCATGAACTGTGATTTGGGTTTTCTATATCCACCTTGGTCGTGTTGCTGGCAAAGGAGCCTACATATCTATCGGGCTGGCAGATAGCCACCTGAAAAAGCCTCGACCTAGAAACCACCATCCATGACCTTCTTGATGCCTTTGCATCTAGGTGGACAGAAGCCATTCTCTGCTTCAAAGGATTTTAAAATTGAGGTCTTGAAAGGAGCGACCTAGACATCTGAAGCGAGAGAGACCCTAAGATTTCACCCAACAAAAATCCCCAGCTTCTAATACCCCAGTCTTCCTCTTCAGAAAGAAACTGTAGCACACAGCATAGACCATTAGCATAGAGAGAGCCTGGCTGTCAGCAGAGCAGATATTGTCTGTCTGGCTGCGTCTGTCTCCTCTCACCTTCCAGCTGGAGTTTTCTTTCCCTCAACCAAGCGCAGTCACACTCTTTTCTGTCAACACAGTCAAAGCAGCCTATACATATTTACCAGTCCAGCACCAATTCTAATGCGTTCCCTCACTGCCACATATACATATTTACCAGCTCGAATGCTCTGGTCTTCCAATTTGAGATTTTATTACGGGATGGTTATTGATGTGTTATTGATGTTGCAGCGGTTCTCTGGCTTCAGGGCAACACTGCTACACTCAGAGGGAAAAGCAATGGCTCTATTCCCTGAAATGGCCATAGACTGTCTTTTCTTGTCACTACAAAGCAATGATAACGGTATTAACCCATATACAATACTACACACATGATAGTGCACATGAGTTTTACTTTATTACAATCCATATATAAAGCCACATAATACAGTATGTATCTTAGTACTGAAAAAATAGGTCAGATTGACGAATTGTTTAAGTAATTTTTTTACAATAACCGTTTTTGGTTTGAGCTTCTCTAACATTTGACTGCTTTTCCGCTTTTTATTTTTGCACCATTGAATATTTTTTGGTTTTGGACTGTTAATCAGTCAAAAGTGATTTTGAAGACATCACTTAGGGTTTTGTGAGGAGGTAATGGGCCTTCTTTTTTCTTCTATTTTCTGACATTTAATACGATAAGCCCCCATAAGGGGTCACAGGATAAATCTCTGGAGTTGCAAGCTGATTAATAGGAAAAAAATTGAGCCAAAAACCCATTTCTTCCACACACTTATGTCTTGTAACCTTCCCCCAATCTCACCCCCTTTTTTTGTTTGAATTACTGGATAATTTTTCTCCTTCGGGACTCTTTGGTTGAAATGGTTGATACAGATTGACATCGTTACTAATCTGTTGTCTCTTACAATGTATTTGTTGTAGATTGCATTATCTGACAAACTAGCAAATATACTGTCAATTTTCATAAAAGTCAGTCATCAAAATACAAATGGGCAGTGCAGTGCACAAGAACAAGCAAGACTACTTTCCTTCGTATAGCCTCTAAAAATAGCATGGCCTGGATGACTGAATCTTCAGGCATGTGACTCAGATGAATGCCTCACAAACAAACATTCCTGTATATTGCCACACAGCCTGCAAGACGCTTGTGTGAGAATGCCACCCTTGCCCCTCTCGGCACCCGCTGGTTGCGCACCGTGGCCCGGGGCAGCAAAGTGGAAATACAGCAGTCCTGGCGCTGCCAGTACACAATCTGAGTCCAGCCACCAAAGAGCACACCGGTCTCCCTGTTCCATCTGTCACTCTCCTCCCATAATCCCCTCCTCCTGTAAACGATCTAATGGCATGTCTTTGCACAGAACAATGGGGAGGGCAGAGCTGTGTGAGTTATAATCCAAATCCATGAGAGCGGGGGGAAAAAAAATAGGTATGCATTAAAAGTAAATTTTAATGGGTAAGGCCAGTGCTTTTCAATCTCCTGCTAATCGTTATGGTTGTACTTCCTGTTAGTGTGCAGACAGTCTCCATAATAATGGAGACATTTAAGCTGATTTCCTTGTCTGCACACTCTATTGTTATAATTTATTTTTGTTGTTTTATCATGTCACAGCTGAGTGAGCAGAATACCAGCATATGAAAACATATTTATGAAGGTCAAACTGTGTCAGCTGAACCAACAAACATGAAATTCTGTAAACAAGGAATACTTTTGGTTTATTGCTCTATGAAGTGGGTAAATATTCAGTACATCTCAAGCTCCACTGTATCATATCCCACTCTGCACCGATTTGACCCCTGTCGCTCCTGTCAGTCAAACCACTTTATATGAGTGTTTAGAAAGGATGAGGGACAATAGAGCTTTTCTGAGTAATTAAACTGACTGCAGCAGACAGGTTAATCACAGGAAATGTCAAGTAACTCAAGTCTGATTGGACTGGGAACATGAGGGATCCACACTGACACGCACCTCTTCCACTGACATTCTGACATGCGTTTTTGGCATGTTTCCGTTGCAGCTTCTCCAGATTGATATGCCTCCCCACTCCTCTCCGACTGGTGCGTTTGTTCTCCAGCTCTGCCGCGTGTCATAATGGGCCGAGGCAAATCACTTCCAGCTTAGGGCCTAGATAGTGATTGTATCAAACTGACCCCTAACAAGCTGTCAGCTCACATTTGATAAAGCATGCATCAGCACCAGCCAGCTTGGCATCCATTTGGACAGAGCAGACAGGTCTTATTCAAGCAGTGTCACTCCCTTTAGTCCTCTCTCCTTCTTCCTCTTGCTCTCTCTCGCGCTCTCCTCCTCCTAGACAGTTTGACTCCTTATCTCATGCTAGTGATGATTGCATCCAGTGGTGTTGCAATTTGATACAGGCTGTTTGGCTCCACTTGCTTCCATTGTTGTAAAGTCAAAAAGAAACGGCTTGAAATGTCCCTTCATATAGACAGTGGATGTATACATTGAAAGATGAATGAGTAGTACCCGAGTTTCTCCGATTACATCAGCCCCAATGCTGCGAAATCTTCAGTTCCCCCCTTACCACATAGAGGGAGCTCATGCGTGTGGGGAAACCGAAGCATGGAATTGCTGAATGAGTGAGTGAAACTGAGAGAGAGAGAGAGAGAGAGAGAGAGAGAGAGGTGCGGTGGACGAAATCCTATCGTAGGAGAGCAATAATGTGACACGATCCAGCAGCAAGAATATTCATCCGGACTCTGCAGCAGGTTTGACATGCGCTTTCGTTTCGGACCAACTTTTAGCCAAGTCGGTGGGAACCTGGTGACGCACAGTGTGCCCCGAGGCTGCCTGACAAGTTGGGAGAGAGAGAGAGGTGGAGGGGGGGGACTCGCATCACTATTTTTAAATGGGTACATTGAGATTTTTTTTGGGGGGGGGGCGTGGACGGTAGAGGAGCAGCAGTGAGCATGTTGGCTCTTGGCTGCAGTTCCAGCTTAGTGATGTGCCGGCAGGAGGAACTGGGCAGCGCGTAGACTGTGCGGCTGGACGCGGAACAGCGCGGTTGCCGTCAGTCGTCGGCAGCCGACTTTCTGTCATTTTGAAGCCCTTCTGGTGCGTTTTGGATTTATCTCTCCACCGCCGTGACGATTGGCGAAACGGAGGACTCAAAGGAAAGGAGAACGAGCCGTTGAAAGGTTTTTAAGACGCAGAAACCGCCGTGCGTAACGGACGGAATCCAGTCGGGCTTCCAGTAAAATAACCATAGTTTAAGGCGATTGCTTTGGTGTTTGTTTAAGGAAGCCTGATTATTGGACCTGGCTGCGTGCGGTAAATCGCCGTGGACGAGTAAAATTGATGTTCAAATGACATTTGGGATTTGAAAGCTGTCGCAAGTGCAACTGAAGTGATCTTCATTTGTAAATATTGACAGGTGTTACAGTCGTGTGGACTGTGTGTCAGGCTAAACCCTTAATTCACTTACGACCGCGATCTGTCTGAAAGCATCGCGGACTCATAAGGTTGGAATGGTAACCGAACCTGTGGTATGGATCATCCAAGAATTGTTTAATTCGGCTGTTTAAAAATCGGAGAAAACGCACATCGTCAATAACCTTATGATGCGTTTGAAACGCCGAACGGGAAAGTAACCATCACTTGAGTGTCTTCTTCCCTCCGAGTTGTAGCCGATCTGGCAACAGGCAAAATGACAAGCAACGGACCTGTCATCGTCTACGAGTGGCTGAAGACCCTTCAGCTTGCCCAGTATGTCGAGTCTTTTGTGGATAATGGATATGACGATCTGGAGGTTTGCAAACAAATAGGAGACCCCGACCTGGATGCCATCGGCGTCTATATCCCTCACCACAGGCAGAGGATCCACGACGCGGTGAGGAGGCTGAAGGAGGAAGCCAAAGAGACGGCCAGCGGACTGTACTTCACCTTGGAGCCGATGCCACCCGCGGCCGAGGTTTACACCAGTCACATGGTGGACCAGTATGAGTCCAAACTGCGGGGATCCAAGTCATGGACCGAGCCCAACAGTGACCGGGTTGGGCGCAACGGTGGGTACATGGGCACGCAGAGGAACCTGACGCTGGGCAACAGGAGGGAGCTGGTGATATATCCCAAGCTGAAGCTGAAGATCATGATCAGGGATAAACTCATCAGAGATGGCCATAACCTCGCCAAGCCGCCCTATTCTAATAAGGTAAGAGGGACCCCGACAGATGCAGGTCGTGACAGTAGGGAGGCACAAAAGGCAGCATCACCTGCCAAAAGTCATACATAACAAACACTGGATAGAAGCAGGCTATACACAGTGAGTTATAATTCTCATTAGCTGAAGGATTTTCCTACTGGACAAGTAGTTAAATGTGATGGGCCAGCGTACTGTGAAATAAGCATAGGCCTAGACAGTCTCTCTAAATGTTGGTTTTATATTAAAAAGAAAATCACTTATTTTAAGTATACCACTGTAAACGATTTGCAGATGTGGTTGATTTTTGCAATGTGCCTAAAGGATTTACATGTCACCTGCTCAGCGTCTGTCATCTGGATGAAAGTACCGTCAGGGAGAGCGCACCTGTTGTACAGGGCCTATTTTGTTGTTTGACACCAATATAAGGTAAGAGTCTGAGCCACAGGTAAATGCCAGTCTGATGCCTCAACCATTTCAGCCATGAGTGGTTGCTGTCATGGTGAATGATGGGAATGAAGTTCCTGCAGATCAATAACCAGAGAGAGGAGAGGAGATCCTCGGGAGCTTTTACCCCGTCTGTGATTTCCTCTAGGGCAAAAAGATTTACACTCTGATTATTAATCTACTCTGACCTCACCTGTTCAGTGACATGCCTCAGCAGTCGGCGTGGGTGGATCAACCAGGCCCATGAACATATAAACCCTGGCTCTTTGCTGTGATGAATGGTCAATAGGCTATTGATTGCAGCGGCTGTAAATGAAGAGTGCCCAGCTGGGTAGGCTGTTGCAGTCCTGTGAAGAGCCAGACTGAGAGGGCCTCTTGTTTTTACAGGACTGATAGTGACCTTTCCTCAGAAGTGTCTGAATCATATGCTTCACCAGCTGAGAGGGTTCTGCTGAATCACAGCAATCTGCATACAGGGAGGCTTTTCATTGGAGTGTCTTCGGGCCGTGGAGGAAGCAGAGGTCATGTCCTGTGTATTTTTTGCTGGGGACCTGAAGCAGCATGCTTGTTTTGTTTGCAACTGAAAATTGGACCTGACATTTCATGTGCAACTTTCAGTAATAATAAAAATCTAGACTAACTGGCTGTCAGCTGGCCAGCAGAGCAGTCAAAACTAATCCTTATCTATAATAGCAGCATGTGCAGGTGGTCCGGAAGCCTGTTTCAAATACTTTTACACCAATCAGCCACAACATTGAAACAGGTTTCAGTAGCTGATCGGTGTATTGTCCTACTCTAGCGATACTTATAGACTTAGAAATCTGGTTCTTCCATCCTCCAGGTAGTCAAGAACTTGCTCACTTTAAGTGATAGTCTGTTGATCAGCTCCTTCTCAGTAATTGAGTGAGTGTGATGATTGAAGGCAGTAAAGTCCTAAATATTTAGGTGTACCCTGAAAATCTTATGGCTTTATACTTAAATCCTCCTCTAAATTTTTCCACTAAAAGGATGGTGCGGGATCAAACTAATGGCCCCCTAATCCCGATTACAACCCTGTGTTTCAGTTGGATTCTCTGTATTTGCATATTCATATCTGGGTGTGTCTGCAACGGCTTTCACTTTCCTTTTCTTTTCCAACTGACAAAAGATCCTGAAAATATGGTGTAGGCCTACTTACAATGATGGAAACACTCAGAATAACTAAGTGTATCTGTATGTGTCCATACTGACATCCTTGTTTATTTTATTGCCCAAACATTGATATAATTTACTTTATCCAGTACTTGTGTGCCTTTAAATGAGCCTTTCAAACTGATACCAGCTATGATTCCAAGTTCTGCATGTTTTGTGCATGTTTTGTAAGCTTTTTGTCAGTCTGTATATTTCTGCCACTTTGGCTGGTCGTGAATCCCACAGAGATTCAGGATTTGTGAAGGATTATCTGTCAAACCAGGGCTGAAACAAAGTGCTGGTTCCAGAGGGTTAAACTCTTTCCCTTTGAAGGCTGTGTTTATTTAGAGCCAAAGCTTTGGCATTGAGGCTTTAGAGGGGAATGAACAGGTCAAGGTCTTTCTGTGTGTCTGTCTGTCTGTGTGTGTGTCTCTCTCGTGCTCTCTCACTTTGTGTGTGTGTGTGTCTGTCTAACCCTGTAGTTTTGAATTGGCTCCAGCCCAGTGCTTTTCTCCCCAGGAGGAGTGAGGAGTTAAGAGATGGAGCTGTGACCAGCTGATGGAGGTTTGACTAACTGGGCCGTGATTGGTCTGTAGATATCTCCCCTCTCTCTGCCCTTGAGATGAGATGTCACCCCCAGCGGAGGCTGAGACCAGAGAGGCAGACTCGGGGCAATTACAGGACACACGATGTCAGTCTCGAGGGATCTTCATTGTATAGCATAACCAAGATCTCCATCCAAATTTAAACTGTTCTGTGCTTGCGAAACACAGGGCTTTTCATGGACTGTAGCCTGACAGACCTCTGTTCATCTTTGTGCTGCTGGCTCTTTCTCCTTTGTTTTGTCATTATGCCAGAAATGTAGGCCATATAAGCACAAAGATTCAGAAGTCCTCTCTAGTGTGTGCTGAATGATAATGGGCTGTCTTACCAGACAAACAATTCAATGATAGGGCTCTGCTAGGTGTAATAAATACACATGATCCTTATCAAGGCCACAGAGATCCCTTGCCCGAGAGAGTATTATTTCTTATGATGTAAACAAACACTTGTGCTATGGGTTGCACATTTCTAGATATCTCATCAGGGAACAATATAAGTAGAGAAGATGGTGCTGCCTGTCTGCCTATTGTTGAATGTACTGCAGTCATGGAGTTAATATTATCCTCATACTTTGTGAGTTGTCATAAATTGCTGATATAATGTGAGTAAGAATGCTTTTGAGAAGAAACTATTAACTCTTTACAGTCTTTTTCTTTTTAAGTATTGGTCAAGCGTACAGTTACAATCTACAACATCTGCTTTGTTTTTATTTCAGAGAGTGTTGTAAATTGTGATAGGGAGCAGGTTTTATCACAAAAAATGAAACGCATGCATTATCAGAGCTGGGCCAGCCCCATCCTTTTTTGACAAATGAGTATCTGATGACAAGTGAAGACTTCATTTGAGATTTCTTTCAGCTTTAAAGAGTCAAATCACATCAAAAAAAAGTGCACTGAGCCAGCAAACCGTTATACTATTTTTAGGTCCAAATTCTATTTTCCCTTCCTTTTCCTATTACTTTCTCCGCTCCAGTGATCTCTAGGGATTTCAAACTTTTTATCTTATCAGCGAAATACGGTTTTTACTTTAAATAACTCTTTAAATTCTGCTCAGCACCAAATTATGTAAAGATCTGTTCTCATTCTAGTCTCATCCAGAGCTGGAAACGGCAGACAGTCAGTCATAATAGGACTTCATTGTTAGTGTGGTTGTCGGGAGGAAGTGGAAGCTAAACACTGGGAGATTCTCCATTGTTTGTATGGAAGCTGATGGAGCCTCATGTCCTTTCACTACTGGTCTGTTTTGCATTATCAATTTCCGTCCATTGAAACGGGCTGCGGAGGCAAGTGTCCAGCATTGTGCCGATGGGTGGGTGATTTAAAAACCTGGGTGTCATTCACGGGGAGAAAGGGATGTAAATAGATGGGGCATGTTGTTTTTGCTGGCGGGGGAAGGCTTGGTGGGTGTTTGGGTCGAGGACGTATTGTCAGGTGGTGAGGGAAAGTTAGAGGACCCTTCTGTGACCTCCACAGAACAGCTGGTCAAATGTGCAGGGAGGGAATCATGATCCTTGCAGCTTAACTAGCCTTAAGAATTTAAGCAATGCAGCGGACATCCAGAAGTGCCATGTCTGTTAGGGAGGTGAGCAGAGGGAAAACAGCTTTTAACTGACTGCATTATTAGCTCCCTTCAGCTAAAAAGAGGACGTTCACCACCTTACATGCCAAACGCTCATCTCACTTCCTCTCTTGCCCTCTTATCTTATTAATATCCCAGCACTTTGGCCCAGCAGGAAATTAGGTTTTCATTTACGATGACCCTGTGTCAGCCCACTGCGAAGGTCCTCAGGCTTAAATGGACAACTGCCAAGACTCGGTGCAACAAATGTTTTTTTTGTTCTTGTTGTTTTTTTGTTTTTTAAGCAGTTTTACATTTTAAACTTTCCTGATCCAAAAAATATCTGTTGGGATCAAAGTTATCAACTCGCTCCTGATGCAGTCAAAATCTATATATTCACAGGCCAAATGCCAAGTGCATTGATGCTCTGCTAATAAAAACATGTGGCAGTTTTCCAGTCAAGCTGCTGTATTATGTATTTATTTCATTCTGTTTTAGTATACTACATATAATTTAGGAGTTACATTTGTAAAATCAAAAATACAAAAAAGTAAAAAGTCATTTCAAATTATTATTATTTTGCTGTTTTTCCTAAACAAAGAGCTTTTCATGGCTTTAGTGGAAACTGGCAGTGAGTACTTTTCATGAGCTTTTCATTTAGCCTATGTTTTTTTCTGGTGAATATCCTCTTCACTTTGTCCCATTCACTTTGTCCCCACAGGGCTGGCATTTTGCCATAAGGAATCTTTCACAACAGCTTCAGAGTTTTCCATGCGTTATGCTGAAAGCTCTGTTTTCTTAGTCTTTATTAAGGGCCCCCTAAGGGCATAATCAACCAAGGTCTCATAAAAGGGAAGTCATAAAGAAGTCAAGGACCAACTCCATTGTCCTGAGAGGACAGAGAAAGTCAATTACCAAAGTGAGCTGCTGTTTGGGTTGTAAAGAAGCAGGGTTGTGTGGAGCACTAAAAAGTTCATAGTTCACGTTCCTGTCAAATGGAAGAAGTCACATCTACACTCATTTACTGGCTCTTTTTGTAAACGATCTGTTCTTAGGACCTTTTTAAACCATCTTTGTTGAGCATAAACTACAAATACCAGTATTTAGTTCTTTGAAGAGCAGCTGGGAGTGGTGAGGACTGATGGCTATCACAATGACCTTTGACCCCACAGCTTCTGACCTGCTAGACATAAAGCTCTGACAGTGATCTCAGCCCAGACAATGTAATTCACTGCACAACCTAATGGTCCTGAGTGGGTCCTCAATCTTAAAATGTCAAATTTGATATGCATTTTACATAACTCTTTATCTCAAGTACATCCCTTTCCCATCTGTTGAAAATACGGTGTTCGTCAGTTCATTAGACAGTTTGCACATCTTCGCTCCCGTTAGTCCAAAAACAATAGCTGCTAAGGGAGCCTCATCATGTTTTTCCTTAGTTGCTATCACTGGGAGCCATTAACTGGATGGTTTTCCACTTTTTGCGCAGTTAGTCAGGGAGTTTCTGTCGGTACCTCTGTCAGGGAGACTTGACCACCCATCTCCGGGGAGCATGTGCAAATGTGGGAAAGCAGCATTTACGTTGTATTTGCAGCTGGCCTTCTCATTTCAGCAGGAAGGAGTAAGAGGGCCTGGCTCCTACTGTGCTGTTTCTCACATGATCAACTGGCTTTTGAGCAGCTCTTTTTCCCTGGACATGTGAACTTTGTTAGAAAGATGACATTTCACAGAGCTCGGATTTACAATTCAACAAAACTCCACTTAGCTCATTCTCCACTCACTGACTGGAGTTGTCAAGCCATGCTAATCTCAATATTTAGACTTCAGTTCATTTTGAAAAATAGAATTTATGTTTGTGGCAGTATAAATGCCACTCCCTCTAGCCTTTAGAGATATATAGTATTTAAATAACACATGTGAATTTCAGTATATATGTGTCACCTAAAGTTATGCAGTCATGGTAACAGCTTTAAATAAAGCAGGCCAGGGATGCAACACCACCATTTCATTTTCCACAGTGTGCTGGGGAACAGGTCCTGATGACACACATTCATGACAGATACATTATCAGAGCTATTCTGGTCCACAGTTTCAGCAGCTTCCAGACAGCCTGTCTGCATGACACATGACTGCAGGCTGCATTTATCAATACTAAAGAATATCTCCCCCTTTTTTGAATTGTTTTCACATGTTAGTCTCCGGACGGTCATATCATTAGTATGTACAACCACTTTTGTTCTATTATCCTGTCAATATTCAGTATATTTATTTTGTTTCTTCAGCTATAAGCTCAAAAAAACACATTGTTTGCAAGCAGGATTGCCATCATTGCATTTTTAGTTGGCCTCTGAAAACCGTGGATAATTGTCCAGGTTGAATAGGAGAAAAAAATGTTCTTTTCGTTCAGAGTTATGTTTGAAGTGTGTAAAAAGCCCCCTTTAGTATTTTGAATTCAAGCCTTTATAATAATGGCTATATTTAATTGGTCTGCGCACAGAAGGCAGATTCCTTTTCAGCAACTGCAAACAGAGGAACTGTTTTTTACACATTTCTTCACTATCTCTCACACAGGGCTGGTAATGCAAAACACATAAACCACATCTTGATTTTATCAAGAATCTCTTTGTAGACACCCAAAGAAATCCTGTGATAGTCACTGCAAATGTGCACAATAATGAGCCTGTGGTCCTCTTTGAACAGTGGATATGGAGGTAAATGAAGATATCAAGTGCCCCAACAGGATGGAGAGTGACAAGAGAGCAGGCCCGAGCATCTGTCTGTGTCAGGATCCAGACTGCAAACCCTCCTGCAAATCAACACATCCGCTCATGTTTTCTCTCTCTACATCTCTGCTTGCACACAGTTATTACTACACTCAGAGTGATTACTGGAGGGGATCATTAAATTTTCTCATAAAGAGAAATAGTCGGTCGGAAATATACGACCGTATATTGTTGCTTACTGTACAGGCGCTGTATGCAAACTGTCACTCATCCCATGGATTGATTTTGCTGCATTGCCTCGGGTGGTCATGAGTGACCTATAGAAGAAAGCTAACTACTTTTGACTCGCACGCTTCTATGAGATGGGAGGTCAGGCAAACACACTGAAGGGGCTGTGTCAGAAGTCGTCATGGAGACAAACAGATATTTAAACATTAAACCATATGTAACCACTGTAATCTCACGCTTACAATTTTGCTGGTTTAAACAGCAGCTGTAGAGTTGGGATTAATGCTTGATGCTGTAATTCTATCAGCAGCACATATGCTAAATAGTTTAAATATTACTCAAGCTAATTGGTTAAGCAGCTCCATCATACACTCTTATTTCTGCAAACTATAAATCATTGTGCTAAAAGGGGCAGCTCAGTCATGAGCAAGAATAATCTATGAAGGTTAAGCCATATTATATCAGCCACTTCTTGAAGGTTAAATGTAGCTGTGCAGTATCTGTAGGACTGCAACTAATGCTAATTTTCATAATTCTTTTCATAATTAATCTTTTTTTTCCATTGGAGCCCGAGGTATCAGCTAAAAAGCTAGTTTTGTTTGACTGCAGTCCCATGCCTAAAAGTAAAACTGAGAAAAGCGGAAAACTCATGTTGGGGAGCTGAAACCAGCAAATTTCTATACCATTCATTTATTTCCCTGTAATGAGAGCTGTAAAAGAAAAACAAGACAGTTGTAAGCTCCTTTTCATGAGCTGAACTGAAAAACATGACAAAGCACATTCTAGTCATTTCTCTCAAACCCTGCTTCCACATTGTGCCCCGACTGGATGAAATAATCCTCTTCTTATATAGATCCTGTAAAAGATGAACAATGACAGGGTTCTTCCCTGCAAAATGTGCGACTCACACAAGCTCCATAAATCAGAATGATGAGGGAGGAGAAGTACATTGGTTTGCAACTTCTTTAGGAGTCGTACAGTTTTGTGGAGGGTTTGAACCCCATTGCCTACAACAGAGCTTAAGTGTCCTACATGTAGCTACAGTTTGGCTCATGTCAGCCCATATTATTTTGGACTGTGTTTAAGGCACATAATGTAGGGGTGTAGAGAGATGAGTGAGGCATGATAGCAGCGAGTGTGAGTGCTGGAGAGACGGAGGGAGAGTGTGTATAATTACCTTGTCTGAAGCCGCTGCCAGCTAGGTGTATGGAATGTAGCACAACCAACTCTCAAGCCCACCCCCTCGCCCCCACCCCCTGCTTATCCCTAATTGGTCGAGTTCCAAGGCACGAGGGCAGGGCTGCGCTGAGAGCTTTGATCATGGAGACCACACCAGTGTCGATATGTCCCTACCTGAGTGCTTTTGTAGTGGCTGTGCCTGGCAGGGGATTAAGCCATACTAAACCCACTGAGTGTCTGTCTGTCTGTCTCTCGCTCTGGCCTCCCTGCGGCTCCACATACCTGAATCTGAACTCTAATTACCTGGCGGTTACTACATTCCTTAAACACGCCCACGCAAAAACACTCACACAAGAACTGTGTATCGCACATCTTGTTTCATAAAAGCGCGTATATTTTTGTCCTGTGTAGTTTGCTGCCTTTAATATTCAAAGCATTTACAAAACATTAATGGGTTCCAGCACATTCCAACACAAATCTTTTTGTGTGTGTCTTGTATGTGTGTATCTCCCTGCAAGCATATATCTACCACAAGAATTTAGACTTGTGAACTAATACTAATTGAGTCTTAGGAGCTTGTGCTAGTAACAAGCGCTTAATGTAAGCTTAGAAAGCATTTCATTACAGTGTATACCAACCGACAAGTGAGAGTTGATCTAAGATGATGAATCATGTATATTTTTACCTGCAATTTTGACATTTATAGTCTTGATTATACAGCCATAGCAACAGGAGCAACAGGAGTCAAATATACAGTGAGAGTGAGAAGGGTATAATTTACACTGTTTTTATCTTCTTTAATGAGAGTAGGTCGAGCTGGCCCTAGTATTTCTGTCCAATTGGTCTGCTCCTGTCAGCTTCTCAAACTCATCATTAATGGATCAATGACATGCTCAGTATGGGAGGCTAGAGTTCATCACTTTAACTGCTGCTTTTTGACCTCTGTACATCTTAGAATTAATTGCTCCATTCATTAAATGTTAATCGTTTGCCACACTGCGTCATGCAGGGATGGAGAGTCAGTCCACTCTGACTGCTAAAGCTGTCCCAAAAACCCTGTTTTGGGCATCAAATCTGAATCCCACATCATTACGGCTTCAGTAGGGGATGGAGTCCTGTGGCTTCTGCAAGGAGAAGTCTGGTCAAGTTTGTTTTAGTTTGGGTTAACCTTGCAACACATTATTCAATTCACCCAATCTAGGCTTACCTAAAATACACAGCGAGTGAACACACAAAACAATGATTTATACTGTGAGACCTAGAGTTTATGTGAACGAGTTCACCATTCTGCTGTGCACTGACCTCAGCTTAAGCGGCTTTGGATCCACAAAATAAACCCACAGGAGCAAATGAAAGAATATAGACATGTACCTGATAAACAGTGCGCTGTGAGTGTTACTTGGTGCATTGCCCTATACAGTTTTATATTGGATATTTTTGTATTTTGGGATGCCCATGTAGCCATCTAAGGTCAGCCTTTGTTAATATCTGAGATGTGCACTCTTGGTGCAGCTTCATCTTCTGTGGGTGAGCCGCAAAACCAAAATTTCCATGTCAGCATCTTTCAACCACTGTTGTGCCAAACCAACCCCTGTTTACTTTAATAGCCCCTGAGAATTCTTTCTAATGGAAAGTCTCTCAGACAAAGCTGGAAATGCGTAGTCGTTTTCTCTGGTCCCACTGCATTTTTTTACACTATGGGTTTTGCCTTCAGGGCCTGGCGCCATCATCCAATGATCTTAGATCATTCCAATCTCAGTTTTAGTCTTCTGATTCATGTTACAGTCTTGGCTTGAGTACAATGTGTCAGCAAGGTCATCAGAAAGCTTTCATTAAATTCTGTCTCATTCCTGAACACAGCCATATGAATGCTTGTCTAAGTTGCAGCTTGCCTGGTGTGACTTTTGCTGAAAGGCACCAGTTTATGTAACCAGTCAAGTGACAGATTTCTAATACTCAGCATTGTGTAAAGAGGATTAGGTTAAATCCATATTTATTTCGACATGGGGGGCTTTAAAGAAATATTATGATTGAAGTTTGTTGTGAGCATTTGAATATTCTTGTTGATATCAAGGGAAAATTATGGACTATCGAGAATGAGGGCTAAAGCACAGGTACTAACTCGAAACACTTCCATATACTCTAGCCTGAAAACCAACAATAGTCAAAAGGTTCGTGTTGAGCCAGAGTCCCCTGCATAATAACAGCAGACTGATAATCTGCCCCTAACATGCAGTGGTCATGGCCTTTGGTGGCAGGGGAAGTGTCATTAATCCGCTAAATCACCTCTTCACTATGAATCCATGCAATACAGAGCCGATGTCACACACAAAAGCCAAAACAATGAACTGGCCGACTGACAGCTTGCTGTCCAAGCCTGAGCAGAGGGGTCATGCGTCAGGAATTTTCTCTGCTCCACCAAACATCCTCACCCAGTTTCACCTCATTCTCACATACTCACAGACAGGGGAGACGGGCTGAAATACAAATAGATAGACTGGTGGACCTGACAAGCCAACAGACGGAAGGAGATAAGGACAGACAGTTGGTCAGACAGGCAGTTTCAGACAGAGAGAAAAACTGGAAGATACAAAGAAATGCCAGTAAAGATGGCGCTGGATTGACAGAGGGGTAAAATATGTGATGTTAATCATCAGACTGTCATTAAAGTCATTAATAATTTTCCACCATCACACCTATACCCATGAAACATTTATAATAACCTATTTTTATCTACATGTACAAGGTTATTTGCTGCCTTGATTTTCAAGCAGTTACTCTCAGTATGTGTTCCAGAGCATTTAAAAGTTGAATATTTAATATAGAAACCGTTGGATCATGAATCAGTTCATAAACCATGTAAGATTATTGCTGAGGTTAGAAGATATTGTGACTGATTGCAGTGCTTGTCGAAGGAGAGACGGAGCAAGTGTAGCATGATTATTAAACGCCTATATGAATGTTTCACCTTATTAAAAACCTTTTTCCAGGAGGGGAAATGTAGCGTATGGATTTTTTTCTTTGGATTATTGTCAGCTCTTGTCTGGACCTTTATCCAACTCATTATAAATCTCCATATGACAGTGAGTGTGACTACTGAGGAAATGTATGTCATGGACAGGACAGCAGCATGGGAACGCTTGGTATTGAGCGTCTCTCAGGCTGATTTTTCTTTTTTTTTTTTTTTTTTTGAATATGAGTCTTTGTTATGGCCACTTAGCTGTGTCCGTGGCTTGGAGAAGAACTTGTTCTTTTTTTTTTTTTTTTCCTCTCAGATGAGAATACACTGTCACTCCAGAACAATGGGCTGCAGGACTGGGCTTCTCCTCCCAGCAGCCCCTGCTGCTCTTATCCCTGTCCCCTGCCATTTATGAAACCATTGAGTGCTAGTTACCCCTACATACCCCCTCCTCTACTGCTCCCCAACCAGAGCAAGCAGTGCCCTCACTTCACCCAGACTTTAGGTCAAAGCCAAATTTCTAAAACTGTAGTAGATGCCCTGAAATATGCACCAGCTGGCAATTTTCAACCTCAGGATCCTTAAGTGGAACAAATAACTACATTAATTTGCTAATGCTTCCCTGGTGATGACAGGTCTTGGCTGACTTCAGTGGCATCCATACTTGGGTTTGTTTGGGAAGTAGACTACAATGCAGCCGTGGAAGTTGAGGGTAGTGATTATGTGTGGAGACGGTCTTCATTGTCATGCAGGAATCCCACAGCCAGGGTTGTATTAATTGTTATGTAAAGTGGCCATTCATATTGTACAGTCTGCTCAGAATGGAGGCTCTGGTTTGGGCTTTGTGTGGAGATGATATAGAGAAGAGGAAAGGAAGACATATCTGTAAATATGTTGATACTGTGTTGCTCTTCTTTTTATTCCTCTTTGAGTGCAGTACGCTGGCACACACACCCACACACAAACCATTGCTTCTTTGCTTTTGCCGCCATTAGCTGCATATTTTTTTACGATCAAAGAAGTCTAGTCCCTCCGCTCCAACGGATAAATGTAGGGCAGACGCACCATCTTATTTTATAAAATGTTTGTCTAGAAATCAAGGCCTCTCACCATTTCTGTGATCATTAGCCTGCAAAATCAAAACAGAGTACACAAAGCTCAAGTGTTCTTATTGTTGATTAGCACAAGGCTTCTCCTGTAATCTTAATCAGGATATTGATGATAAACCCTCTTCACTTGGGAAGAGTTTGAGGGGCTTTTGTTATGAAATGGCATTATGTCCTCAGAGGCTGAGACTCAGATGTGACTGTTTTATCCAGTCACAAAAAATGATGCCGTTTAAACAAACATAGGGAACAGATTTAGAGAATTTCCCATAGTGCCTCACTCTCTGTAATAGTAGCTGCTGTTGGTTTTTAAGTGGTAGTTTGCAGGATGTGTGCCTCACTGCTTGAACTCAATTAAAGTTCTAACAGGACTACTTTTTTTTCTAGGTGCTGCTCTTTTCTTTGTCTCTTGTGTTAAACCATGTTCGGTACTGCTGCTTATGTTAACCAGGGTCGGTAGCAGGAGCTAGACGTACTAAAGTGTAGAAGGAAAAGCAGGTAATTTTTTTTGTTTTAAAATAGATAAATATAGCAATGTCATGTTTGTAAAATAGATAATACACTTATAAAAAGACATTCTGGCAAATACCCCACCCAACGTTATATGCTTATGTTGAAAAATGGCTGTGCAATGTGGCTCTCTGTACAGTCTAAATAATATTTACGAATACACAAGGTTGTGTTAAGACAACACTTTGGAGCCATGCTCACAGTTTTAGAGAACAAATGAGTTGTTTTTACAGTCAGACTCTCTGCGAAACATTTTTATAAGAGCTATGAAAAGCAACACAATGCATTAGATTCTTCATTAATATGGTTTTCCTCTCAGGTAAATGGAGCTACAGGCACAGGCACAGTCATCTGCCTTAATGCTAAAAATATGTAAATACAAAAGAAAATGGCACCAATGTTTAAGTAGCTGCACTTGGCTTTTTACCACTACTCAAACGGCAAGCAACTAAAGGCACTGAGATAGCAAAATGCACAAACTATCACAGAATACACATGAATGATCACAAGATACACATTTTCTGCTGCTAATGGTCACTTAAAATCAATTTAAAGAAATATCACAGAAGTTTATTGGTTCACAGTGGAGCGTTCAGCAGTAAAATGTCAGTCTCTTATGACCCCGCAGTATCTGCTAACACTAAGATCCGATCTTTGTAATTCAATAATCAACGCAATTACTGTGAGAATTTGTTTGTGAAGTTTTCAGCCGTGCACTGACTTCTGTTTTCAAACAAACCGTTTAAAATTTTAGAAATGTAAAATATAGAAGATTTAGATGAGTCAACCTAGTTATTTTCTAGATAAAACCCACCCACACCTATTGTTTAGAATAAGACAAGATTACAAGTTCTTTCACTATGTAAGAAAAAGGGAGGATCAGAATGAACATTTATCAAAAATTCAACAAATGTTTACACGAAGTTTCAGAATGTACAGGGTCTTCCCTCATGAATACTATGCTGCTTGTGTGCTCCTCCCCACAGAGGAAGCGGCACATCTTTGATCTAGCTCCTTTGTAATGGCTGTCTCATCACTTCCGTGTAATGCCCCTTGTGAAAAAGGCCTGCGACTGCTGCTTGAGAAAGCAGACTTGCATCTCAGTACCACTTAGTATCCCAATAGGCCACAGGGGTCTCTGAATTCAACTTACATAATCAACACAATATCTACAAAGCTCAGGAGATGTCAGAAAGAGTCTGATTAGACAAATGTGGCATGATATGCATTTTCTCTTCGGATGTTTGCAGGGTTTATTGCAGACGGAATTGGCAGATGATTAGAAAACAAGATGAAATTATTGTCTCGTTTAATTCTCTCTGCTGGTCCCTGGAGAAGTAGCCTTTCAGAAAAAAAGACATTTGTTGAGGGTTGTAGGGTATTTAATAAATAGATCCTACTTGGCAACACTGAGCAGGAGTTCACTCTTTCTGTCTCCCCCTCAGTGTTAAACTACTTGTCATGCTCAGTATCTCAACCTCTCCTTGCCACTTCAGGCCGGCGGCTGATTAAAGGCCATGAGGACTCTTGCCAGTGACGCTTCCTATTGAGTCAGCAATCTGCCTCCCCCCCTTTCAGCAGCTTGAAACAGCCCTGAGATGTAAAACACAAGCAGAAGTGTCACAAAGCGTTTTCATTCAAGGCTTGAACTGAGGCCGTTTGTGTGTGTACTTGCATGGCTATACATTGTGAGGACCAGGTTGAGTTTTAGACCATTTGAAGAGCAACATTTTGGCTGGTCCTCAGGTTACGGCACTAGGGAATGCATTGTGTCATGGGTGTCCTCACAAAGATAGAATTGCATGTGTTTTGTGTGTGTGTGTGTGTGTGTGTGTGTGTGTGTGTGTGTGTGTGTGTTCGTGCGCTCACAGTGCGAGGACTCGGTTTAGTTTCTCCTATCCCAGAACCCCCACCCCTTGAGCCCCTATCTGACATCTACAATGCACTTTAACACGTTAGCACTGCTCCTATACTTAACTTACTCTGTAAACAGCTACAATATTTTGATGCTGATTAGCCTCTTCATATTTGCCTGTCCCCTGTGACAACTTCTCTACTGGGTATTCTCTTCCTGTTGAAAAGGAGCATGAAGCCTGGGTATTTATGTTGACAGTCTCCAGAGCCCTAAGTGAAGCCCCCCACTGAACCCCATTCACAGCCAGCTCATTATGGGATGTCAAGTCTGGCATCCTTCCTCTTTTCCAAGCCATGGACGTGTGTGTTGTTGGTTTTTTTTTTTTCTTTGAGTGTAATAGGTTTCCAAGGCAACATAGAGGCACACTGCTGAGGGTTTTTTGGTGGCGTGCTCTCCTGTGATCCTGTGGACAATACATCCAGTGACAGGCATCACAGATTTGCCTGCTGTAGAAATCATAATGACGGAGTTCAGGTCTTGTTGCTTGGTTGGGGCTTTCTTGGTGTCATTCATTGCCAGGCAGTAGTTGACTAGGGCCCGGTCCTCCATCTGCTACATTAGCTTTCCATCTTGCATGTCATATCTCAGGACTGGAAAGCCGGGGTGCAATCCAAAGCTAAAGAAGTAAGTCACGTGGAAGCGATGTGGAAGTATGTTCTATAAGCTCCTGCCCTCATACGCTTTCCTGGTAAATACCAACTTGGAGGAATGCATTACTATAGATGAAGACCCTCGGTCATTCAATCCTAAAGGGTTGGAGGCAGGCATGTCCTGTAGGAATATCCTGACTCAGCCAAAGCCCTGGCATGCCCACAGGCTCTCAGCTGCTAATGTGCTCTTAACTGTGTGTCACGTATCCCACTGTTGAAGGTCGGAGGTCGAGTGGAATCGTTCAACTCGTCTCCACAGAGGTGGAGAAGGCCACTGCAAAAGGGGAAGTTTGGCTTGTGCTGGGTGAGGAGAGCCGCATGGGCCCGAAGCATGCCGAGCCCCAATTTCCACACATGCAGGAAGTGAATCATTAATACACTGCTTATCCAGAGTGAAGCGACTGGGTGGGAGTGTAGAGGGAATGTTTTCCATGCTGTTGCATTTTTTGCTCAGGAAGTTCAGAGATCCCTGTGAAAATGTGATTTCATTATTTGTATGCATTCGAGAGGTGGACACTCAGATTGTGGAAGCTCAAAGCATTTATCACATACACACACACTGAGCAAACACTTTCAGGTCATGGGTCTCTAAATCAGCAGTAGTACTTGAATAAATATTTGACACTTTATTTCTTGGTATAAAAAGTCTATCAAGACCAAATTAATTTTCATGCTTTATACTTTGTAATGTGTGTTTTTTTTGCATTGTCAATTGCTCATATTTAATGCCACAGTAGAAACAACTTATCAATCTTTAGTTGTTGTTTTTTTTTCTTTTCGGTGCATACTATGATGGGAATCATATTTACGAAAGTTGAGCGTATTTTATTTTTTCATGGAACATTGTGTTCAAGCATAAGTTTTAGGACAAGTACTAATCTTTATTTCCTGTTCTGGCTTGAGCCCCGGCCAGTACACGAGCAAAACCAGTGCATCAGACTCAGATGGCCTAAATATCGTGGGTGGGTGCCAGCTTTACGTCTGATATTATGAGTTTGGCTTGAGCTGCCAAATATTGTGCGTCACAGTGATAAAAACCATGCGCCACACACACTGCAGCAAAGTTTCAATGATCATTTTAAACCTGATCAAGTGGCTTCATAAGTGTAGGTTATTTAGCAGTATGTAGCATTCTGGATTCCATTGTAAATCAGTTTAAGCAGTTTAGTCCCATCTCCAGAGATGCTGCTTTGCAGTTAGGGCACCATTTGCGTCAATCATATAAGTCTATGCTTTTTGTTTTTGTGTTTAATTCATCTGTTTGTTTGCTTTGAAAGAGTTGCCTCTTCATTATAACTTCATTGCAGCTGAGAGGGAGAAGAGAAACCTAGTATTATTTATTTATCTCTGCATCCTGCCAAAGCAGCTTTATCTAGTGTGTGTGTGTGTGTGTGTGTGTGTGTGCATGCGTTAATGTCTGTGTGTTCTCTCTGTCAGCTCTCTCCCTTCCCTCTTTCTCTCAGCACAGGAAAACTCGCTGACAGAGCCTCTTTGTTTGGGGGGGGGGGGTGAGACTAGGTCATACAGGCAGATTAGTGATCATTGAAATCCTATAGGAAAGGTTATTTACATAGTGCTGCTTAAATCCACTTATGACCTTAATCGCGAACCCATTCACGATCCTGACACCCTCTATTCACGTCTGGCACTGTTTTGTAAACAAATGTGGAGCATGCTTTTCATATGCTTCTACCATGGAGGTCTGGCCTGTAGTGTAATGGGCAGAACTGCTTGTGAAGTGGCCATTTTTCATCTGACCCAAAGAAGCTCAGTTAGCTGAGAGTTTCACTTTACTGTGATGTTTGTTTTGAGGAGCTTCAGCTGATCCTAGCACATATTTTGTATGAATGCTTAGTTTGTATTGTGATCTTCCGAATGCTAAGGCTGACAACAGGGGGCTGACCGGCGGTGTTATTTGCCGTAAATAAGGATAAGAATGTGACTAATTCAACTGTGGTGAGTCTTTTATTTTACAAATATCTAGTCTTCTCCATCGCCTCTTATTGGGAAGACGACTTAGTGGATTACACTGAGACTGTTGACTGAAAAATGTTTTGGAACAATGCAGTCAATCTGGACTGCCTGCATTTACATGCATATGAGAGTGCAGGCATACTCTTCCAGAAATTAGAAATAATTCACCCAGTACAGACTCATCCCTAAATTGTCGGCTAAAGTCTTGTTGTTAATGAAACTTCACAAAGTAATCACAGTGTACAGATACAGAAATAAGTCAGCTCTAGAGCTGGCATAAATGTAATACTCTCATGATCCTACAATGTCCCATCAGGAGCAAACAGGAAAGGGCGAACTGAAGTCCTCAATTCTAGGGCCTCAGCTTTACCATGGCAACAATTGTCATTGAAGTGGTTGCAGATGTGTCTTTCATATGGCATCAAAATTCTTTGTGTGACATTGGCCTTCACTGTGCTTTCACCATCTAGACTGTTTTCATATTTTGCCGCTGTACAAGTGTTAATTTTACATTATTTTGTGTTTCCTGCTTAATGGCTAAGTGGGATCAGCCTACATCCTTGATAGGCAGACACTGTCAGCACTTCTGTCAAGGAAAATAACGTTCAAGATCTACTTTCACTCTCATGGTTGGGACCACAAAATAGAGATGGAGCAAAAGCGAGAAAGCAGAAGTTCATGTTTTATATTTTTTTTTCCCCCCTTGGCACGATGGCCGTCTGTTTCCCAAATTTAAGCTCCATCTGCCTCAACCTTGAATATCAGACTTAACAGTACTAAAATGAACAGCATCTAGACTTACAGAAAATACAAGTACAATAATGTTTTAAAATCTCTGGATTGTTTGGTGCGTGTTATGGGGGAGGCTTTACTCCCAGCAGTAGTTTGCTTTGCTGAGGTTCAACATTATCTCCCTCTGGCTTTCCCACCATCCGATATATAATGACAACCATAATCTGATTGGACTTTGAGCAATCTTTCCCTGGCAGCTGCAGGTCACTGTAAACAAGACAGCACTGCATGACATGTCCCTATCACACTGTGACAGATTTTCTCTGTTTCATATCGGTCACAGTAAAATTTTCGACAGGAGGAATGTCTCTCTAGTGTCTGGTCTAATTTTGTTTGCTTGTGCTGTGATGAATTGGAGATTGTGTTAGGGCATGTGGAAGTTACATTCCCTGCTTGCAAAACAGCAGGGTTCAGTGTCTCTTGTGGAATTATAGCTACAGTTCTTGTTGTATAGCGTTGCACGTCTCAGTATTGATTTACTATGGCTTGCATCAGGTGCATTAATGCAAATGCATGCATGGAGCACCTGTACATAGTGACAACAGGGGTGTCAAACACTGCCAGAGATCGAGAGGCCAAAGCGGCTTGCACGCTTGTCTGACTAAACCAGTCTGTGTCTGTATCACCGACATACAAAAGAGAAGACAGTTGTCTTTAGTATGAGCTACTTTGCCCAGTAACAGTCAGAAAACTGGGATGTTTTCATAGGTGTTATCTTGTGACAGCAAAGATCTTACTATCAGATCAGACATAAATCTTTTGTGAAGATTAACCATTTACTTGATATAGAATTTTGCTGTACTGACTAACCCTAAATCATAAAACAAAAAGCACAATTGATTTTCACAAAGAAATGGCTACAGCAAGTTTTTGTTGTCATGTGAAAGTGTTCCTCAAACATTGTTGGGTTGTAGCAGACTGCAAAAAAATCCAATACTCAGGCTGCCCCTTTTCTGTCACTTTTTAGTTAATTGTTTAGTTGATTATATCATCACTTTGCACTAGAGATGAACATAGATGTCCTTTAAAATAATTTTAATACAGACTATCATTGCTCCCCCCCCCCTCTAGTCTGTATCTTCTCACATGTGCACTGTTGTACTAGTGTGGCTTTTCCCCTGATTGGTAATTCATAAAACAATACTACAAAGTCTGATGCACAGTTGTCGCTGCATTTCCCCACTGTATGCCTGTCTCTATTCATCAAGGCTGCTGAGAGCAACACCAACCCAGGCTCTGTTTTGCATGAATGCCCCTTTAATGGGCCGCCTTTAATAATGCTATAATTCTTCGCTTTGAACAATGCATGGTCTGAGACTAACTACATTTCCAACTTTGCACAAAGAACTTCACAAAACCATTTGAGGCAACATGCAACAGCTCCTGGTGATTATCAAGCAAACGTAAGAATATAAGCTTGTTTCGATTTGCCAATTAAAGGTTTGGAAGTATAGCAGTATCAGCAAGGCATACTGCTCTTTTCAAGTATTCTATCAGCCACTCTAAGGAAATTACTATTGGACATTCCAATGTATATGCTGTTGGAGTTCCATCTCATTATTAGGGCAGCTCTTGCTTTTGTACTGAAAATGAAAACCAAAGGGGGGGTTTAATCATCAGTAATTGAAAACCCTGCTGAGAGTAAAAGAGTCACAATGTGACAACAGAGCTGTGCAAATTCCCTGCAGTGTTTCAACTCAGCGCTTCGTTTTTGCTCCCCTTTTTTCGCCTCCTGATTGCAGAAGACGTTCCTAATCTTAAATTCAGATGAAGGCATCTCTACATGTATCTCACCACTTAGTGACATGATGCAGATCAAGCTCCACCATCAGGGATCAGTTTTAATGTATGTCAGTGTAACAGCAGCTGTTTAAACTTCTGCCGGTTGCCATGATAATTAAATATATATTATTTTTTATTTAAATTCAGTTTATCATCCTAGATGAAAGTGAATCAATTAGTATCCATACAAATATAAATTTCATTCTTTTACCTTTACCAAAACTTAGATTGGTAAAGTTTTAATAAGAGCAAAATATTCACAGGCTCACTGACATGCTAAAATAGGAGCATGATTGTTGATCCTTATGCTGGACGTGCACCTGTTTAGAGCTAATGATTTCCACAGCACTAAATTGCCATTATCATTCTCTTGAATGGCTAACCACATATTAGCGACAGAACTCTTCATTAGCCTCAGCCCCCCCCCAGTCAATTTAAAGATAAAAATGCTGTAAATGAAATAACATTTGTTCACACATGATGAATCGTCTGGGTTCTTGGCCCTCCGACCTTTTTAGAGTTGCCTTGAGGGGGTGACATTTTTGACATGACCAAAGTGAAGGGCTGCAGCTTTTTTAGAACTTGGTCCACAGAGGTGGATCTCTCAGAAGACCTGAAAGACATGATGTTCCTCATCCTAAACTTGTAAAGACAAAACTTTATAAGTTCATCCCCATGCAGCTGCTCTATAAAAGTTGGCAAAGTGCTAAATACACCACCACACCACTTAAAGTTTACCACTTTAACAAGTGCCATGGCAGAATTTAGAGTTGAAGGTTTAAAGTTAAACTTCAACACATTACGAAAAACTAGCAAATACAGAACCAGGTTAATGTTAAATATTCCATATATTCACTATTTATCATTATACCTGGTAATTAGCAACATTAAGTCTGCATTAAAAGGAACATACTGTGCAGTGAATGAATGAATGAGTGTAATGCTGGAAACCTCAAAAAAACAACTTCATTGCTCATAAATAATAAATTAGTTGGTCGAACAACAGGAAAATTATCAATTGTGATTGTAGTAACTGATTGTTTAGTTCATTTAGGAATCAAAGATACCAAACATCCAACATTTAGCTTCAAGACTGCAAGGATTAACTACTTTTATATTTAATATCAGTAACCTGAATATCTTTGGATTTGAAGACCTTGGGCATTATCCACTATTTTCTATATAGACCAAACAATTAATCAAATAATACATTTAACTTAATCCCATTACTGTAATTTACAAATGAAAATTACATTTTTCATTTGTCTAGTTCATGTGAGTCTTAGACTGATCAGTCCCGTATTGGGTGGGTCCTGAACCTGCGGTGTGAAAAGGTTAACATATTCTCCCCTGAGTCACACACAGGCCGTGACATGTTAAAATGGTTTTCAATAGCCAGTAATTGAGCATCGATTGTGTTCATTCAACTAAGGGCAGACTTGTTTTTTGGGGCATTTGTTTTGGTCTTGGGAAACCTTTGTTGTGCCTATAACCCTTTCTAGATGAACTTTGAAGCAACACCAGTATCAATCTCCTGCCTTGGTAATTGATGGTTTATAATGTGAGTCCAGGCTTATTGAACCACTTGAGTCTTTTACTTTGAAAGCCTGTGTGATTAACTCACTAAATAGTAGAAAGCCAAGATATCCAGCATACTTTAGATCATCATAGGTTAAATAACCATCTGCCAGCATTGACATGTCTTATTACCAAAGAGGAAAGACAGTTCGGTTAATAGAGATGAGCCCAGTCAAGGAAATTAGCCCATAGCTTGCTTGGGGTATCTCATTTACTAACTCTGTGTTTGCACAGATGTGGTCATTAACTTGGCAGGGTTGAGTCACTGGGGCAACAGAGGTGGTGCTGCTCCAATGTGAGGCTTGTTAGTCAGATACAGTAAATAACACTCATCGAGAGGCGAGGAGCAATGCGAGGCTGATTCCAGAAAACATGATGATTCAGTTATATCAGAGTGTTAAGGAGAAGGATTCAGACCAGAGCTGCCAATACACTGCCTTCGCAGACGAGTTGGCGGAGGTTGAATAACCACAATGGTTGTTTTCACCAAACCTGGCTGATCCACACAGAGGTTTTAATAGGCTAGTTATGGGAAAGATGGGACAATTATGGACAAGCGTTCAATGTAGATGAAGGGTTTTGTGTGGAGAACTGGAACCTAAAATCCTCCATTGCCTTAGGGAGAACGCAAGCTACATTTTTATTATGTTGACTAAGACCTAGTGTTTTAGTTTTTCATTGGTTTTTAAAGCAAAGGTGTTTACAATTCAGGCAAAATAAAATAATTTGCAAAGGCACTGTAGCTAAAGTATAAGAATGCTTTGTGACTTAACCATTGAACCATCGCATAAGAATTTGCATAACTCATAAAATTGATTCTTCCCTGTCATTGGTGAGCTGTGAGTGACTGTTTAATCTTTGGTCATGGTATTGAGTTCAAAGAGACTTGTAAATTTCATGTGGAAAATTTTGACTATGATGTGTCTCACTTATCTCAAACTCTTTTTTTCTTGTATTGAGGGGAAAGAAGAATGTCCCGCTGATCAGAAACATTTCTGCTAGTGTAGAGACATTCCTTGGCCCTTTGACACCGATTATTAAAAGTGCGTGTGGTAAATATGATATGCACGGCATCTGGTGGAAGAACTCTCTCCAACGTTACAAGCATTCAAAATAATTTCTGTGTTTAGGGAACCAAATAGCTGAATCAAAATAGTTGAATCATATTTCCTACAGAAAATGTTTTCATGTAGCAGTACATACACATTACAGTCAAAATAAATAACATCCCTGATTGGTTAAGTGAACAATTTATGTAATTTTGGATAGCATTGTATTATGTGTCGTCATGTTTATAAATTTAATCAGCTGGAAAATATAATACAAAATTAATTTTCGCATTACATTTAAATAGCTGTCAAATAAAACAATGTTTAAGATTCAAGAACCATTTTTATGATAATGTTCCAGATTTAGTCAGGAAGCAAAAAAAATTGAGCACCCATTATTCTGTTCATTACACTCTGTCCCATTAGGTGCAGTGGGTGGTATCTGAGTGGCACATGGGGTCTGTTAAAATCAGAGAAGAACCTTTCAGGCGGCCAGACACAAATCTGAAATTCGTCCTTCCCTGTCCAGTGAGATGTTTGAAGGGGATTACAGTGTGCTCCATCTCTAATTCAGATACTAACACAGCAGAAAGCGTGAGAAATGGATTGGGAGGCTGCATCAGAGGGGAGAATGTGCTCAGCTGCTGTCTTCTGTGTTGCACAGAGCCATAATTAGTCTATTACAGCAGGGCAGTAGCGATGGGTTATATGATCTAGTGCTATTAGAGCACTTAAAGTCAGCATGTCTCCCAATCATTTAGCCCTGCTGAGCAGTTATGCCGGATGGGCCGCATGGACTCTTTATCAAATTCTCTCAGCATAGCAGATGTGCCAAAAACTGCACAAACTGCGGTGGTAGAAATACATTGTACATGTTTTTGTTGTTGTTCTGCACGTGCTTCATTACCACTCATGAAATAGATATTTATGCTGCTGCTTGGACTTTAATGACATAGAGCAGCTCCTACAGATGGTGCTACCTCTATAATGTCCTTGCTCAGTGTACTAAAATTGTTGGTACAGCATGGTAAACTCAAAAATGATTTACAAGCATGGGCCTCTATATCCTTCTCACTAGTGCATGGTAAAGCTGATGGCGCTTATTTGTAACCTAGGTTACAGTTACAGTTGTCCAGCATTTGGAGAAGTTGTAATTGGAAGTTCTCGCGTTTGATCTTTGCAACAGGCAATTGAAAGTATTTTCAGGTGACTTTGGAGATAGAAGAACACATGACAACTAATCATTTCTCAGTTGGCTTTGTGTATTTTGATAATTAGAATCTTTAATGATTCACTCGGCAGTTATGGGGCTAATAGCTCTCCGTCATGTTTTGTATGTTAACCTACTGGCTTTGATGGTAATTACTCACTAGTGTCTTTGTTAGCCTTCTCTGCAGGAGGTGCTAACTGCTCCAGCTGTATTTCAAAACAAACAGCTCTCCCAGATTCGGTTTGTTACATCTAATGAGAGGCGAAATAAGGGCTGGTTCACCACAGTGGCATGCAGGAAGGAGGCAGAGGCAGGATACAGGCGGACATGCGTGGAATCACTAAGCAGTCTGGGTAATTATTTCTAAATCAATATTGTGACAAGCAAAGCTCTGGAGTGCCAAATCCCAGCCTGTCAGATTTGAGCTGACTTATCCCTGTGGGATCTCCAAAGCTAGAATGCTGCAGCCATGATTGATTCCTGCATGATACCTTTCACATGATGGCCATCTGCAATGCTAACATGGTGATCCCAATCGATCAGGTTCTTCTGGAGTATATATGTGGGGTTTGGTGTTGACCAGTGTGTGTGTGTGTGTGTGTGTGTGTGTGTGTGTGTGTGTGTGTGTGTGTGTGTGTGTGTGTGTGTGTGTTTGTTTTGCTAAATATAAGCTGAAATTTCAGTGCTTTCATTTGAATCCTGCTCCATTTTAATAGCTGTTTGGGTTAAAGATGATGATGTAAAAGTTAAAATTATTGGTAAATTGATATTATAAGGGAGGCTGGAATTGGTGAACGTTTTGTAGATCACATATAATCCCACACACTCTCACACATAAATTGTACAAACAGAAGATAGTTTTCTAACCCAAAACCACTGGTTGTGCTGCACTGTATCAGCCTAGTCAAATTGTTGCACACATTCATTTTAGTCTTGTTCTGCAAATTCTTTCTCTAAGGAATGGGTGTTTGGCTATAGCCTGGTAGTTTTAATTTTCAGTTTCCCTTGCTGTTCAATATGCACTGGGCAGAAATACAGTATAATTAACTTTTTTTTTCCTCTGGTGGGATATGTTTACATTTTGTACTTGGAGAATAGGTAAAGCAATATAAGAATACTTTCGTGAATAACTAGATATGACACATAACTAACGAGACTTTTCTGTTTCTAAAACAATGCACCAGCAATTTTTAAAAACAATTTTAAAATTTAGTGATATTCAACATATAAATCCACTCTCAGAAAAGTTATAGAGACTGTCTATAAACCATCTGCTGAAGAGGTCAAATTTAACAACCCAGAGAGAGAGAGGTTTTATTTTTTACTTTTCATGCACTCTTTTACCCAAGGGGGTAATTTCACAGGCTGGTTGCACACAGAGAATCAATCTCTTCCAAGCAGACATTTTTTGGCTCTTCTTTTTAAGTTTAGTAACCAGCCCTATCTGACAGTTGGAACATATATATTCTACTTCCCTAATTGGTCTGCTTTCCCACTGCTTTCACTTTTTCTTTCCCTCATTTCTTTTCACTCTAATACATTTTCCTCTATCTCCTATTTTTCTTTTTTCCTTTCAGTTTGAGACAAATTTCCTCACACCCATCAGTTCTACCTCACACCTCCTGACAAACTCCAACCCAACCCCCTCTACACACAGACACACATAGTACTGGCTTTCAGGAAATGGACCTTAGCCTGACAGCGAGGAAGCCCTTAGTCAAAGGTGATAAAATGGCCTAAAAACAAAACCACCTCTGTGATGGTCATATCTTCTGATCAGGAGTGTTACTCAAGGAGGAAAGTTGCTGTCACAAATTCACAGAGATGTCCTTAAAATTTGTCTGCAGCTAGAACCTGTTGGCCCATGCAAAAAAACTCAAATGTGAAATGTTTTGGGAATAACTAAAACATATTGCACAAATGAATGAAAGCATACATTCTCAGTTACATTTGAAAGACATGTCATAATGCCACAGAACAAATGCTCTTTCTCCAGATGCAGATCTGATTGTGCCAGTGTAAGAACAGCTGACCGCAAAGAATAAATTGAGCCATAAATTTGTATCCAAAATGCACATGCCTGCCCATTAAGATCTGTGCCTTTTATCAAATTAAAACAAGGCCAGCAGAAGGAAAATAACAGCACGGGACCAAGCTTCCTCTAAATCACTCTTGTAATGAGGTCTTAGATTCTTCATGATATGAGTGTATTTGGGTTTAATTGAGTGTATTTGGGTAAAATGCACTTTCGTGACTGTGGTCAGGAACACCTTGGTGAATTCAAGTTAAGACCCACAGCACAATGGGTTGAGTCTCTCTCAAGACAAAAGCATCTAAATAGCAGGATCATTAATGATATGTGGTTGATCTCAAAATAGCTTGGAGGTCAAGATGAGCTTGAGATCCAGTGAGGATCATAAAAGTCTGCACTGGAGACCAAACCCTCTCCCATATGGTGGAACTGGCAGGGCCAGCCAAACTACTCTAGTTTTTTTTTTTTTTTTTTTTTTTTACAATGAATTGGATGTGCCAAAGGTCTGTGCTAGAGTTAATGTGGGTATTTGTAAATGAAGCCAATTCCGCAAGAATGGCTGTGGCCAAATTGTATACCGCCAGATGGACAAGAAGAGGAGAATGAGGAAGTAGTGTAAAAGAGAAAAGACTAAATTAGGACTAAGGTGCAGTCAGATTCCAAATTAACAAATCAAGCCTCAGCTCAGTTCTCACGTCTGCATCCTCATTCGCCTCCCCCCATGATGTCCTATGCATTAGGGATAACTGATATCCTGGTTCCTGCTGTTTGCATGGATTGTGTATTCGAGTTGTGTGTCTGGTTAGTTAACATGCAGAGCACATTGAACCAGGTGGTTCTGGGGCACAAAGCTGTAATTTCACTGACAGGGAGTCAGGTTTAGGAAAGGAGCCTGAAATGAGCAAGTGCCCTGAACAGAGAAAGATGTTTTTTAAGTTACAGCACAAAACCGCTTTTCATCATATAATTGTATACCACTTAAATGCGCAGTGTCTTTCTTCTTTTTGTACTTAAATTAGAGTTGAGGCTGCCTTGAATTCCATCAGGAATAACAAAAATCATGACTCACCCTCTGCTTTACAAGAGAGCTGAGACTTCCCACTACATGATTGTTTGCCTTCTAAGAGATTTATAACTTTATACAGTTTACAGCTGTGCTGCTGTCATGCAAAACTACTGACCTTTATGGGAGGTGTAAGGTTCATTCAGTTCTTTGTAGCATTTGTAAATTTCATGACATTGGCAGTAATAAAACATTAAATAGCTTTCGCCACTGTTGAAGAATTCATAGAAATCAAACTGAAAAGTCTAAAACGTGTGTTTTTTGTTTACGAGATAAATTTAATCCAGTCGCAGCAGTAATCTCCTACTGCATTTCAAATGCACCATCGATGCTCCAGCACATATTGTTGGCATCTTGGAAGCAGATAGCATATCTTGAACAGGGTTATCAGACCCCCCATGGGCTCTTCTTCCAATCCCACAAGATGTCCTTTTCCACAGAAATCCTACGCGTGATTGGCTGAGTGGGCAGTTGGCATACTTTCCTTGACTTCCCTATAGCGATATTTTGTTCCCTATGGTTGTGTTGGAGGTGATGTAGAGTTCATTTTAGGCTTAAATCTTAGCTGCAGGGGCTGTAGCACAGCTCAGGTATTAACAAGGAGAATTATGAATCTTTTGATCCAGACAGAGGATGTGCTGGTAAGGCAACCTATAACTGAATTGTCCTACAAATCAGCAAAACCAACCAGAAAAAAAACCAAAGCTGTGCCTTTTCGTTTCTGTGTTAATTTTTAAGCAATGGGGTATGTGTGTATGTGTATTCATGCCTATTTGTGAATGTGTTTGTCTGTATCGGTTTCTGTGTGGGTGTGCATTCTGAGATTTGCCTGCAGGTTTGCACCAGACAGGGAGAAGTGAAGAGGTTTTCACAATGACACCCCATACATGACACATTCAACTGTGAATTCAGCATCAATACAAAAGCACATATTCGGCTTTAACAAGGGGGTCTGTTCTTTTTTTTCTCACCTCAGTCTGGTCAATACAAAATGACAAACTCTGTGAAAGACATGCTGTCAAGGAGCTTTTACAGGATTAGCATCTGCCAGTTAGCTCTCGCTGGCGCACACTACAGCAAATGTAGACTTTTTTTTTTTTTTCTTTCCCCAATTTACCAGCACAAATCAAGTCTAGCCAAAGTCAAATTCTTGAGGATTATTGGTAGGGTTGTAGGCTGTCCATGCCCACTTGCAAGCATAAAAACATACAAGAGTAATTCAACTTCATTGGTGATTTTTCCATTCAATATTACTGCAGTTTTTTCATTTTGAACTGTCAGCAGATTTTTGTATGAAAGCCTTAAATCTGCAATATTCACAGTTTGAGAGAGAGGTAACTAACAAAGTGAAATAATGACATATAATGCTTAATGATGAAGCATGGTCTTTTACATTGAGACCACTAATAGTTTTACGTGATTGTATGCATGTTTGTCCTATTGTCTCTCTGTCACTGATGAGGGGCCCATGATGCTCTTTGACCTTCCCTCCTGACCTTGTGCTGTCTGGTCACCACCTGGCTCCAGGGGGAATGTGGCATGAAAGAGGACACACACAGTCTGCCTCACACATACCTGACAAAGATTAATGGCACCTCGGATACTCATCATTATTCTCCATAACAGCAGTCAGATATGGCCCTGGGCCAGAGCTCTGGCACCAAAATCCGCCGATGTAGAACATGTTATATTCACTCCTTAGCAGTGACCTGGCAAGAGTCCCATTGTAGTTTAGAGCTTGTTCAACCTTTATTATAAATGGCTAACAATGCGGCATTACTATTCAAATGGAAATACTTTAGGTGAGGTTTGTAGAAGGCTACTGCTGCTGCTTGGAATTTGGTTACCAATGCACAGACGTGACCCCCAGTCCCTAGATTTATATGCTTCATCACCTCTGCTATACAGTCAAGTGGCCTTTATGTGTTTGCCGTCGGTGGGTCCTATCAGCAGGCAGTGGGCTTCCAGCCTCTTGTTATCCGCCCTAATTGTGTAGAGATGAGGGTCAGTGAAGCTCATACAAAGGGACGTGCAAGAAGAGGTGGTGGTGAGAGGGTGTGTGGGGTATTGTTGCAGTCGGATGGATAGAGAGGTAATCATATGGGGGATTGGGGAGCGGATTGGGGGGGGGGTCTATCTGCCTGCTGCCTCTCCTCATAGGAACATCTGCCTCTGAGACTGCAACAGATGCAGAGGCACAGAGGGAAAGATGGAGGGCGATTGATGGTGGTGGGAGTTGATTTATTCTGCCAGGTTGTTGCAGGGAGATTCACCACTAGTCGGCTAACCACAGTTGTTTTTAGATATTAGTTGACTCTTTTGCTGCGTTGGTGATATCTATCATCAGAAAGCAGAGAAAAACACTATAGAAAATATTTTTCATATCTTATTAATATTGTATCTACACAACCTTATTAAAATACACTGTAGACTAAATCATTATATGAAAATAAACAGTCGCTCCCTTAGAATAAAGGCATGTATAAAAAGGCTAACCACAGAGCAGGTAAGAATGCAGAAAATCACAGCTAGTAATTAGAGAGCATTGGGTGTGCACTCTTGGCACCTTCTCATGCATTGCCAGCCAGATTTCTGTAAATTGTCTATAATAGCCTGAGAATTGTTTTTTGTCAGGAGGGCCTATTATTACACGATACATTTGAATAGGATTCCAATTATTTGATGTCCTGTTACCTCAGATTGGCTTCTGAACCGCTCCATACACCATCTGCTGCCTAGCATCATTCACACCCTACGGTCCTAATATCTACACTTAAAATACACACAACCTTGCGCTCATTTGTTCAGTCGCTTGGACTGGTTTTCATCTGCGATGCAGTGGCACACCTCAACTGATAGCCTGCTGTTAAATCTCAATGAGCCAATTTTCTTCTACCAACAAGGTTCACCTGATTATTGTTCTGTTTACCGCTTGACAGCTGCTACTGCTGCTAGTGGGAAATAGGCTGTGATTTGGTAAAGATTGCTTCCAGTTCCTGATAGATTTGTTTTAATCACATGAGTTCGATTAAGGAACCATAAACAGGCTATATAACGTATGCAGATGGAGCGTACATTAGATAAAATGAAAGACAGAAATTCAGCACTAGACCAACACTGTTTTTTTTTTTTTTGTTTGTTTTATTACAATGTTGAAGATACCTTAATGTGCTAATTCTCTTCTGTATCTCCTCCTCTCTCTCTCTCCTCTATCTCTGTACGTTTTGTTGTCTGTAGTTTGGGGACAGGTTGGATCTTAGGAGGAGGGATCAGAAGCTCAAAAAGAAAGTATTTGACTTTGGTGTCAAAGGTTCCTCTGATGCCTTTTGTAAGATAGTCTCAGGAGTTTCAGCAAGCCGCTCCCTGAGGACCTGCCAATAAATACACATAGCACAGGTATCTGAGCCACACTTGTTCAGCAAGGTGCTGCACAAACGGCTCCTATCACATCCATTCAGCAGAGATCAGGTTACAGTCAGGAGCTCTGCCTCACAGATGTAACACATGCAATCTTGTCATGTCCACCTCTGTCGCTGCTTTGAGTTTTGTCAAAAGCGCAGTTTTTCACTGACCTCAATCTCAAATGATGTCAAGAGCATATTGAGCAGATGTCAGCAGCTCTTTTCATACCTTAACGGCAACAAGGATTCATCCTGATTAACCAGGGCGAGAAAATCCTAAAAAAAAACTCAATCCATGACTTTGCTTTTTTCTCTACTTTCTTACTCCTCAGTATTTTATCATTACTCCCATCTGTTTCACACAAAGGTCACATAAGGATGTGAGTTCTTATCTGTTGTTGAAGTCTAGTGTGGACAGTGATCTTCCAGTAGACCGATGGGCCTGTAGCAGTGCTTATCAGCCTGCACCGGTGGCACCAACCTGGACTGCCTTTTAGCTCTTATCTGTAACGCCGGATGTAGAGCAACACAGACGCTGGCTCAACAGCGGCTAAGCAGGATATCAGGAGCAATGCTCACTCGCTAGCTTGCCGTGGAAAAGATATCCGACAGATTATTAACTGTGTTACACTCTTAGACAGTGCATATGTTAGCATGTGTGCCTTGTTTGTTTGAAAGAATTTTGTGCGGTTGTGTTTGAAAGATGATTCCACTTATTTTCATTCGAGGACTTACAAGTTTTTGGAATCATGTCAGTTGACTGTCAATGTAAAAATTATAGGGTGTTCATGTTAGCGTTCAGCTTACAGTAAACTGCTTAGCTTACAACATAAAGTATCCAGTATATCATCACGATAAACTATACCCTAAAAAAAAGAATAATTTTCCTCTCTGACGCATTCTCAACAAACATGTAATGATATGAGCTTTACAAAGTCAGTACATGCTGCAGGGTAGTTGGATTGGATTGTATTGCACATATGTTCAAGGTATTTGTTCCCAAAACACAGTAGTTTACCTTCCTCCAGGCATCAGAGTGCTGCTTTCTAATACTTAGCTAGTCGATCACTGCTCTATGGCTAAATCGAAAAAGTGATTAAAACATACATTTGACATAAAACCTGTACTACACTACCTGTATTTTGGAATCCTAGAAACTGTATTTTCAGCACAGTAAAAAAATGGCACATAGATTGTTCTGCTAATCATATTTTTTTTTCCCCCCACATTAGATGTAATGGAGAGCTGCTCCCAGTGACCTCTTGGGTATATAAAGCTGTACAATAAATTGGCTTCACAACAAAATAAATGAAATGTTCAACAGAATCAGCCAAATGGGGACAAACTGGTAAAAAATAAATGGGAAGTGCTATTATTTTTGACATGAAAGACTGTTTACAGGTGTCGAGGAAAACTACTGCATATGTGAGATAAGTTGTGGCTCCAGGGTGAGCTGCACTGAATATGATAAAAGTCTTCAACTGACATAACTTAAGGCAAAGTTGGTTCAGGCTCAAGACTACAAGCCTGAAAATGGAAAAACTGTGGAGTTGGAAAGAAGTGAGATTACCAGACCTCTGTGGAGCACTCCTAAAGTGCTTGAGGTTAGCAGCTCCAGGTTACATTAGCCAGTACAGGCATAACACATGCAAACCTCTGAATAGTTGCATGATTGGTAATAAAATTGCTAGAATATGACAAGAACAATGCATGGAAATTTATAAAAAAAAATAAAAATCTGGTTTTGTAGCACTGATGGTGATGCTTTTTTTAAATAAATTTTTTAAACTTTCACTGTCCAGCTGTGTTGTAAAGGTGAAACAAGAGTGTGTTCATTTAAGGCCCTAGATGAAGATACCCAGAGCTATTTTCTTGTGTAGTAGTTGTAAAATGCTATGAGTAGTTGACTCATAACGTTCCCTCTGCACCGCATTATTATAATTTACTCCTTTAACCCATCATATTTGTATGGATTCCTTTACTTACTCTTTGAATAATCATGTGTATTGAGTTCAATTTGACTCCCAGTCACAGCAGCTATACAAGATGTCCCTGTCAACACCCCACAGGCTTCGCAAATATTGTCCGCTTAATGTGTTTGTGATGACAAGCACGATTAACACGTGTCGGTGAGTGAAGGCCATGCCAAGAATTTAAACAAATTCAGGGAAAAGTCAGTCACTGAACTAGGTCACATGTTTGAATACCATCACGCCTTGTCTTGCCTTTGGCATGTAAAAACCCATACCATATTGCTGTCTCTGGCATCATTAGAACTAATAGCATGGTGATCTATTTCTAAGGAATGGAAGAGACAAAAGATGAAGATACTTGTCCTGTGTGATAGTATGCATTTGGACATTTATCAGTAGCCATAAACTGGGCGTGTCTAAACACCACTCAATAACTCCCTCATTTAATTTATTGATGAGTGACTGGCAAAAAAGAGCCTGGGGGCTAACATGCCCTGTTAGCTGACCTTTCTGGTATTGGTGTGAACTTTAATCTATTCTGCACATGACTCATTACAGAACCTGCTACAATTCATGACCTTTTGCAAGATAAATGGGAGGTGCCAAATGTCAGTACCAACCTAAGGCAATATAGTGTATAGGCTGTGTGATTTCCATAAACTAAAAGGGCAAAGGTCTTATTTACCCTATTTAACAGGGCAAATGTTGATTTGCCACTGTTTTACACCTAAGGGAATACACTGTATAGCCTTCATATACACAGTCCGTTCTGCATAGTAACAGTGACTCAGATTGGATCAGAGGTCATGTCACATGCCACAGCTCTGGTTTACAAGGGTTGCTGTTGAGTGTCGAGATTCAGACCCTGTGTAGTGAAGATTTCTTACTCCGAGTTTGCAAAAAATCTCTAATAGTGAGTTTGCGACCCATTTTGGGAAATGCAAGCATAGATTTTTCAAGGTTCAGTCACCATTAGCTTGGCCACTCTTCCTCTAATACAGTACATCATTCCTTCATGACTGGTTTAATAGGCAAGACTGGTTTGATTGACAAGTTCAATAACAGGTCAGACCCATTCTTCAGATTCACTGGTTCAGTCTTTTACCGAAAGAACAGAATGTCTTTATTTTATAAAATCACTTTATTTTAAACCTTGATTAGGTAATTAGCCATAAACGTTAACTTCACAAAATTGCTGTTGCTTTATTGCCTCTCAGTATGTGTATAGGTAGCTCCATCGGCTAATAGCTGTCCAGCCCTGACCCAGGGCTTCATGTTAAGAGCTGGGCTGCTGAATTGGATGCCTGCAAAAAAGAAAATATGCTCTTCCTTTCAGTCAAACCATAGCAGCCAGCTTCAGAGATTAGTCAAGGATAACATGACCCATCATTCTGCACCAGAGAATGTTTTCAAGTTCAACTTCTTTTATTCTTCCAAACAGGGATTGTATTACAAATCCGAGTGTGTTCTCAAAGTCTAACATAATGATCATGGATTTAAATGATCAAATCCATCCATGATCACCCATTGTACAATTTCTGATACAGGATTAAATTTAGTGCAGCCTTTCGGGCGCAAGCGTCTCTGTAAGCCCCTCCGAGTCCCACAAAAACAATATTGCTGATCCTCCGGACCTCACACACCCACACAATGCACCACTGAGCCACAGAGGAAGAGTGTTGGATATAACCGCAGCACTTTTTGCTGTGGGATAGATTAGTGTACGCACAATTAAAATGGGTCATTCCACCAGGCACTGCCAGTAAGGTATTTTTATTGTTGGGAGTATCCCATTGGATTAGCCCCCTGTTATACCCTCCTCGCTACATTCTTTTCCTAGAGAATGAAAGGCCAGACTGGGTGGGGAATAAAACTCTCACTTTGATGGTGCAGCATTTTAATGGCCTATTAACTTGGCTAATCATGGAAAAATAAAGTAATAGGCATGTGTGGTAGCAGGAGGGTGCTAAATAAGGGTGTGCATGGTGTGTGGGATTCAGCGTCAAGGACTGACACAGTTTTGCATGTACTCGACACTGTGTGTACATTCCCGCCGACACCCATATACTCATCATATGTGGTGTTGATCGGGGTATAGATGAGGGAGTCATCACAGCTAATTCGTATAAAAGTCCCGTTCATGCCTCCTCCCCTGCTCAGACTGACCTCATGTGATGAACCCGTGGCTTATTGTCGTTTTCGAAAACATAAAGCTCTCATCGCCCTGACAAGGGCTTTTTAAAAAAGAAACTGAGGAGAGCAGAGGCCTGAATCAAGTCACTGCACAAATCATCTGTCACTGGAGGGCTGCGGCTGTCAGTGGGACTCTGTCAGGCGGCTGAAGTGAGGGAATGAGAAAGTGAAAGATGGGGAGGAGAGTGGAGGTCTGCAAAAGCCTGTTCCTTAATTCTGCCATTTGAATGCAAAGCTGTCATTGATCTGATTGCTGGTGTGCAGCTTCAAGGCCAAAGTGAATAGTGAATGGAACAGAGGGGTTGTTGAGTTTGTGAGGCAGCAAGCTCTTACCTCCTGACCTGATTTTTATGAATGTGTACCATGCTGTTTAGCACTGTTTTAATGGCTTTGTGGGCTAATCCTGAATCCTTTATTATCAAAAAATTGAAATTTAGCCACTGTTTCGAAATATAGTCTAGTCTCCTGTGGCATCTCCACAGTGCATTCTACTAGTTTGATCCTTTGTCACATCTACATGATGGAGCTTATAAATTTTTTTTTTTATCAATACAAATAGCATTAGTAGATATTGTCCACAGCAAACTTGCCTGTCAGATACACAGGAAACCTCTAGAGCATATGTGGTAAAATTAATGACCCAAATCAATACAACTGATCCATGTTTAACCCTGGCATAACTTAGATATAGCTGCCTGAGTCTTTAATGGTGGAATAGAGAATGAAAGCAACTGAAGATGTAAAAAGAAAACAATAACCTTATTATATTAAACAACAAATTAAAAAAAAATCTGCTTACATTTTTGTTTTTGCTGTCCTTCAGTGGTTCAATGTGCTGCTACGATGTGCAAGTGTACTCATGCGTGTGTTAGTACACTGCAACATCAGTGTTAGGGGGTTTCCAGTGCAAAAGACTTCAAACTTTCAACTACAGAGATCAATGAAACACTGCTTTTCAACCTTGAATTAACCTAGACAAAACATGTCTAATGTAAAATATCAGAATCTTTCTTTTTAATGAACCAGATAGACTGGTTCCTAAAGTTATAAAGCTGATTAAGAAAACTGTTTTTTGAAGCATTGAAAATCTTTCTGGGCTAGTTCAAATCAAAATCATATAACAGAGTAATATTTTGCTTTTCTGATGATGTCCTTTTTCACAATGGGTAAGCCTTTTTCTACTTCACAGGCTGCGTAAAGGTCATCCATCATGACATCCTGTTCAGAATAGTTGTCTTTCACTGTCGGCATCTGTCAAATAAACACGAGCGCAGTGTTGAGCTCGAAGCTTTTCAGATGGCGCGTGTGTGTGTGTGTGAGTGTACTGCTCTGTTCTCCCTCTAATCCAGCCTAACATAACTACTCACATTGAACCAAAGTGTGTGTATATGAATGTATGTGTGTGCGTGCGTGCGCCCCTACATATCAGAGGTCGATGCTGAGTTAGCAAACTGCAGATACTTGGTAGGTTGTTGATGCTCCTTCCCCTCAAACCTCTGGTCTCTCTTACACAGGTCCAGCAACCCTGGGATGGCCAATCCTCAGGGCTCTCACTATCTCCGCTGGTTCCACTGGTTCGTTGAACTCCTAATCTGCAGCCTCTGTAATAACCGCTCTGTAGGGAAGGAAATGCAAGCAGAAACCATAGAAATCAGCAATTCTACTGTAGATTATATGCTGTCTCTTTTTGCTTTGAAGTAATTTTTAATGTCTTGGTATTTGTTTTTCAAACTAAATGTAAAAGAGTATTTTCATGTTAAACCCTATCCATGTCGGTATTTAATTGCGTAACAAATAGCAATACAACATTCTGTTTTGAAGTTTGATTACAAGCTCCTAAGATGAATGCAAGAACTCTATCAGGAGGCTAACTAGGTTTAGATGTGTTTCTGACCTGCATTCATTTTTGCTGCTTACTAGAACCAAGGGAATGCTAGTTATGGCTATGGTTATATTTCAAACCTCTTTGGCAATATAATGAGTGTAGCAATACACTGAGAGTTAAAACCATGGCATGCTGAGATTTGGCGTGAAATGTACAGAGGCAGACAAAGGCGTATTGGCCTTGAGGGCTGCTGACAGATAGATTGATGCAGTGCTCACTCCTCTGAGAGATGATGAATGACTTTCTGTGTTGTTTAGTGAGTTGCCAGTGCCCCCCCTGCAGGAGAAATTTTGGCCCCAGAGAGCAGGATACGACTTCTGGTGGCAAGCGCGGAAAAATGTCTGTACCGAACAAGATTGCTTCAGAGGTGGTCGGGGTTGCACTGACTGTGTGTAAGTTTATGAAACCCTCAGCTTGATGTAAAAATGTGAATTAATCTCAGAATTTGAGGCAAGGAATAGAAACTTTCCTTGCCTTGTGTGTCATGCACTCATTGTGTCATGATTCATAAAAGCCTCGAGTATGTCCTGTCTCATCGGTTATTCCAAGTTACACGTTAGCTGAAATTCAATGTCTCCATCATGCAATACACCTACGTAGTCATGAGGATTGTTCATACACCCACATACAGACTTATGAGCAGTTCGGCAAGTCCATTTGAAAACTAGATACAGTCGCAGCCCCTGAATCAATGTGTGCAACTGTCTCTTTATATGGCAAAAGTTTTTCTTCTTTGTTAGACCTGTATAACCTTTTGTTGTACCAACATCTGTCAATGTTACTCTTAAGCTAAACTAAATGTAGCTAGGCTCAGTGAGTCTGACTGGTCTTTCCTGTTATATACAGTACTTGTATCCATCAGCAGCTAACAGTACCCTTTTCTCAGTGGTTAAATTCAACCACACCACTAATATAGCCATACAGCATTCTGTTTGTCTATGTACCTACACATTTACCTCTTCACACCCCTCCCTCTATGTTTTTGATAACCCTGGACCCAAACTCAATGGGGGATTTTTGACTATCCATGCAGCACTTTTAATATGCAAACATCAGATGAAAGTGACCGGAGAGCAGATTATAATTCAGGGGGACCTCAGACAGATGCCGTGGAACCCTGTGATGTTGGGTTAACGCCGTCGATTGACATGCTCCTGCTGTCAGCTATGTAGACAAATCAAATCTGGAGTTTTTCACTTGGACATAGTAGTGCCTGCACACAGCTTTGACAGCACAGGGCATGTCATCGGTAAAGTGCCTTGACATTGTGTGACTATGAAGTTTTCATATAGTTACAATGACCATATAGGATATTTAAGTGCTCACTACTGTCTGTCTGGCTATTTAGAGTCACTCCCGATCTTTCAGGAAGATAAAGTGCCTTTGACGAGATTTGTAATAGACAAAAAATGAGATTATTGCCACTGGCAACATTCACAAATTGCTCTGACAGTTGAGAGTTTGTTGTGTTCTCTGCGAACCTCTTTGGCCTCCTCTTTAGTCTAAGGACCATTGCCTGAGGACTGTCTGTGTGGCTGGTGTAGAACCAGCACATTAGGCCCCGTGTCATCATGGAGATGGATGGACAGTGGCTGTTCGGTTAGCTCTCCGATAGCGCTGCAATTTCACAGGCGGCTCTTTCAACAGGGGAGACATGCCAGCAGCAGGGAGGATGGATGGAGGGATTGGATGAAGGGGGAGAGTCTGGATTAATGAGGGGAGTCTGGTGACTGATGGGACGACATCAGTAGATGAATGTTTCAATTTCGGCGTCCCACTCTACATCCTGTCTGTTATTCATCAGGTAGAAGTACAGAAAACTCTTCTGCTCCTCTACTCAAATCACTCATCACAAGTTTTGCTTGCTTTGCCATTCTCTTGTTTCTTCTCAGTAGCCAAAGGGCAAGTCTCTCTCCCCATGTGGCCTCTTGACCTGTCAAAACCACCTTTTGAGTTGGTCTTTTCAATTATGATGTAAGCATTAAAGCTGTCTGTTTTTCATCGCTGTCAGGCTGAAGCATAAGCAGACACAAGTGCCTCCCACTCCAGCTAACCAGTCCCATGATGCCGACTCATAAATTGTGGCCTCAGTTTCCTCAGGGTCCCCCCCAATCATTGCCTCCCCTCCCCTCCCTCATCCTATCCAACCTCCTCCGTGGGACCATTATAATCAGCATGATGGTGCGTGTCTGTGTCAGGGCACACTGCCTCTACGCTGTTCTCTGAAGTGGGGGGAGGCTTAGAGAGGAGAAACCTTGAGGAGTAGAAGAGGGAGAGGAGAGGGCCGTAGGTGAAAGATGAGAGGAAGAGAGGAGCCATCAGGAGAGAAGGAATGAGAAGATGTGAGGAGAGGGGGAGGGACACAAGGAGCACATTAACTATTTATGGGTCTACTCCCATGGCTAATGGGAATTACATCTGTTTTAATTATTGATGGCCTAACCGGCTGTCTTTATAAGCACCTCCTCTGGGGACTTAACTGCCTGACAGATGTATTCTGTTGTTGTTTTTGTTTATGTATGATATGGAAGCACATGTGGATTGGATTATTGCACTTCGTTTAATAATATTTAGTTTGAAGTGATGGTCTCTAAATGACTTTCTTCCTTGTGGAGAAAAACATAGTAAAACGAAAACTGGGAATAAAATCAGCTCATCTACATTTGTGCCTTTGTGTGTCCTGCCTGAGGCTTGTAAAGAAGAGGAAGTATTTCAGGTAATCTAACTGTATGGTTTTCATTGGCAAAACATAACCATTGGCAGGAAATAGTATGATGTCTGAAGGCATAAATCTTTGGAAAACGAACCATGCACCTGCATCTATAGAGAGGAATGTCTAGGTTAGATTTTCCTTAAAGAGAAAATCTTTATCTTTCAAGGGACGAGAGTTTATGTTAGCTTAAACTTGTCTGGCTTGAGTTTCTGCGTTTTTCTTTTGCCAATCATCTCTCGAGTGTTGCTGTACTCAGATTCGTTGCCAACTGGCTCTCAGTCAGCTCCATTGTGAGAAGGTATTGGTGTAGCAGATGGCACTGGAAAAGCCTGAGGTATCTTCAGAAAACAGAGGTCCTGGCTTCGATGCACGTTGGGGGTAGATTACTTTCACTCGAGATGAACTCCAGTGTGTGTTTGTGTGTATTTCTGGATTTAGGGTCTGGACGTGCACATGTGATGCATTCCCGTTCCTACTAAAAAATATTAATCCATAACATCTCTGTATTCATAGATGGCTCTGAGTGAGAGATTTCTCTTTCTGCATCCTTCTAACAGACCCTTAGACAGTTGCTGTTGACGAACAGAAGAATACACAGACGGAAAAACCAGTCTCGGGCAGTCATCAGCACCTGCCTTCTGTTAGCCATCATTTACATTACCACAACCACAATCATTTATCACCTAGCACTTTTGAACTGATCAGTGTCTGAATTAGGCAGCCTAATCAGACACACAAAAGACATATTATTTTTTTTTTTACATTTAAAACATTTAAAACTTTGTTTGTTGATGTCTTGAGCTCTCCAGCCATGCCCATGTTCAAATGTGCTGATCGATGTGTGTTACGCTGAGATAGTGCTTTCGTAATGCCAGAGATGTAGACGTCCTTAAGGAGCAGCTTCTCCTTGCTGAATTACAGTCTGGCCTTTTCTAGACGAGCCTACTGATTAATGGGCCCTATTAAATCCTGTCTGCTGGACTGGACATGGATTGAGAGGAGGAGGCAGCATAGACGAGTAGCGGGGATGGGCAAGGGCTCGTCGTCCCTCTGATGGATGGTCTCAGAAATGGTCCTTACCGCATGTGTCATACAGCATCTGGAGATGTATTGATGTGCAACATGGGGAAGGTTGGCAGCGCTTTTAAAGCAGGTTGCATCAAGAAATGAGAAGGGAGCAAGTAGTAATGGGATAGGCAACACGTCAAACTCAGGAAAGATACTGTAGGAATTCGGAAATTCAAGTGCACTGAAAAATGAATCAATAATGGAATAAATATTATTAAAAATAATCGAAGAGGCAGAACAACAGTCTGTAAACTCAGCCAGGCAGTTAACAAGTATGTTAATCAACCAGGTGACAAATACTAATAGGATGATGAGTAGATCTAAATGAAGAGAACTGGTCAAATACCTCTCACTGTGGTGTTATCTTAGTAACAGTGTATTGTCATCCTCATTAGAGCATGTCCCATGGTTAATTATTGATCAGCTATGCAGAGATAAGTCACCTACCAAAGGCCTCATGCTGGGCTTTGAGGCTCAACACTTTTCCCTGCTGGGCACTGATACACGCACACATGCACACATGGCGTACACAAGGTTTATAAAAAAAACAAAAAAAAAAAAAACACTTAAGTGTTTACTGTTACAACAAGATATGTTGGCCCTTGTTTTAATGTATATTTCATATGCTCAATGAGCATTACTCAGTATGTTTAAAAAATAAATGTTTAGTTTAATAGAATGCTTAACTCCAGAATGCTTAATTCCAGCGATTATGAGGTTTATTAGCAGAGTAAAAGCTGTTAATGTCTTAAGCTGTGTTAGAGGTGACTTAATGGAATAATGCTTCCTTCAGTAAAGGGACTAGTTTTTTGTTTTGTTTTGTTTTTTTGCTAATACTGCTTCATAGCCAATGATGGAGATGGGAAAATGCAGCAGAAGGAAAAAGGAAATTTCCCTGTTGTTTTTTTTTTTTCTCACCCTATTGTTGACCTTCTGTGCTCATTAACCATATATCAGCAGACAATTGTTGCGGTTGTCTGATGTCTGTGACTTGTTTTCAGTCCCTGACTTGTGTTCAGTGAATTATCACTGGGATTGCCTATGTCCTGGAATTGTCACTGTTCAACTCTCCCATGAGCCAATGCATTTCACATCCCAGGGTTATGAAATAGTGTAACATTAAAAAGATCCGGGACATAGAGCTCAGAGCATTGGACTTTTTCTTTTACACAGAAAACTAGGGAAGCACCCAGCCTACTTTTGTAACTGATAGCAGAACCACTGAATTTTTTAATGTGCATTGATCATGTCGGTTACCCCTTCCAAACAAAAACACAAAAAAACCCACATGATCCAATATCGATTGTGTCACGTCTCAGACCTGTTTCAGTACTGGTGTGTGGACCTGTGTGTATGAAGTAGTTGCTAACAGTGTGAACAGATCAGGGTCTCTCGGCCCATTAGCATGTAACAAGACATGAAATACCACAAATCCATCGATTCCTGATTTCATGTTACTCTGGCTTTGTTCCCTGCCTTTTGATCTCATGTGTAGTGTCATCACTCTACATTTGACAAATAGACATCCATATCTGGTTATATGGCATTTTGATTGAAGGAACAGACTCAAGGTTATATGCACCTTTCAACAGATCCTTGTCCTTCCTAGAGTGACAGAGGCCGATCCTTTTATTAGTGCTTGATAAATGCACATTGGTCTAGAAGATGAAAAGGATGAAACTCATTCTCAGGCTCAATATACTTTGTACTACTCTAAAGAGCCTTTTTTGGTTAGGTTTGAATTGTTTTGTTTGTAATGTATAACAAAATAGCTTGGGTCTCAAAGTGTAAATCTTAATAAACTGCTGCATGCATTGTGAAGATATAAAGTGGTGTTATACCTCCTCCAGAGGAAACAAAGGGAGCGCTTGCTTGGTAAGTTGTGATATAATTGAGTGTGCAGTCATTGATTTTCTTGTCTCTCCTCTCTTGCAGGTAAGTGGATGTGTTTTGCCGCAAGGGGTCCGAGGGGCTGCGGTGTGGTAAGTGCAGAATCATTTTGAACAGCGAGTCATTTTTCAACAGCGGACACAGTCCACTCCTCTTTTTACCCAGACATGCTGAATTGACGACTGCCTGCCTAGACACCATAGATTGGATTTGATTTACTCTCTCCACTGGATAACTTTCCTGTTGGAGCATAACATAAACAGATAACTATATGTGTAGGTGAAAAGTTGACACATGTAGAATTGATTAAGGGCCCTCACTGTACCTGATTTAATTCGAAAAGAAGCAGCTAACGGATTTCGCTTCTTATCAATAGCATCTATCTATGTTCATATCCTTGCGGTTTTGAAATGATTCACCACTAACCATGAGCAGTGTACAAGGTTACTGTCAGATGTTGTTGTAGCTTGTATTACCAAAAAAAGGCATACTGACTTCTTTTCAATTTATAGTAAGTAGCAAAGCCCCTGTGTGATTTTAAAGCCTCCCCTAAGTACTTTTAGGAAGCATCTTCTTTATAGAACAATAATGTGACTTGCCGGCATTAAAAATTGACATTTTATATTCAATAAAGAGGCTTCACTGCTCCCCTTCGTAATACTTAAGACTGCAATTACTCCATCTCTGCTCTAACGCTTTTTCTCTTGGGATTAACCTCTGTCCACTAAAAAACACTATTAAAACCCCAAACCGGAAAGCTGAACAAAGCTAATGACTGTGCAGCCGGCGTCTCTCGTTCTGTGAGTGACGCGGAGATAAAGCATGCACCAAAGTCTGACAGACAACCCGACCAGCAAGACAAAGGCAGAAGTGGGCCAAAATAAGACCTCCTCCATTTGATTATGTAAAGCAGCTCTTCCTCCATCTATTTTACAGTGCATTGTGGGTAGCCATTAGATCAGTCTCAGTGATTGGCCAGAGACAGTGCTTTTGTCAGACTGTTTGCCCATTCGGCAATCAGCATATAGGTATCTGTGCCAGCAAAGGTAAGGGGAGTGTGTTTGTACAGTTTGTAGCTGATGAATGCTATTGTACAGCTCAATTTACTTTAACCACAAAAAAATGACGATTGAACTCAATCCATGTTTCTTAATAGACAGACTTTGTGATCCGTTGCCTGAATGCTGCACTCTATACCGCAATGCAAGTAGAGGCTGCTTATGAGCTGCAGTTATTTAACTTTATACAGTATGTACAGGCATCATTAGCAGGTGTCCATTGTAGGATGTCTGTGCAGCTGTAGTGTGGATCAAAGACCCACTTGTAATAAGGAGATTATAGCAAAAGGCAAAGGATACATTAACAGTATGTGTCACTGGTCAAAAATTGAGCAGAATTTTTTTGACAGCATCCGGCCTTGGATGAGCGCCCATAGATTAAGCAAAAGTCCAAGAACGAAAGCCAAAGTCGTGCCAAAAAAGTTGTCGTTTCATTTTTTTTTTTTTCTTTTTGAGTCGAAATGCACTGCAGTCCTCTCCAGAGACTTTACAGCACAAAATAGACAAAAGGTAAACCACTCTGCAGGTGGAAGCAGACAAGGATGGAGCAGAGTCAAAAAAAAAAACAAAAAAACACATGTCCTGCAAATTTAAAAAGGTCACACTGTGGACACATCTCCACATGTGCGTGGCCCTGCATCTGCTAGACTCAGCTTGCCTGCACACTGCTCATGTCCACCAAACAGGCAGGCACGAAGACAAAAACAACACCCCTAAATGTTTCAACGTTTTAATGCATATTTGATCACAGACAGCAGGGGATTGCAGCGCTATGGAATTGATTATGTGGTGCAGGATGCTAAGAAAGCAGATTTCTGGGACTTTATTTGAGCCTCTTAGTTCAATATACTTGATTTCTATGGCTTACCGTGACTGCATCTAGTATTGTTTTTCCACATGGGATCGGTGTTACGCTGTGTGCATGAATTGATTCCTGATCATCATCCAAGACACATGCAAAGAGGTGACAGGCCTGACCAGAGGGATTGTGGAGTCTCTCATGATTTCAGTCTACCTCCTGATAAAGAATTTAAAGAGAGACATAGGTTTAGAAGAAGTCCAGTGGTCAAATCTCTACCGTATTATTCAGAACATTGTTTTTTGTTAAATATTTGAAATACCTTCTCTGGTAGAAACATCAGTCATCAATTAACCAATAAGTTAAAATGCTTTGCAGAAAAAACAAAGCAATCAGCTTGATGTTGTTTTGACCTAGTAAACTCCAGCATATCAGATATTTTCTAATGAAGGTCAGGATCTCGACTACAAGGAAGTAATGTGGTTTTCAAAATTGAAAATGTGGCTAATTTAGCAGCACAACATTAGTATTTTAGTATGAGCACACAGGGAGCATCGTCTCATTGTAGGGATGACCTTTTCAAATTGATTCCTTCTCAGAGTTGTACAGGTGTCGTAATATCAAGATGTTCAGAGAAACAATTAACCTTCACGCAACATGATTTACATATTTTAATCTGCTTCATCGATTTGAAAAATACCTTATTTATCATGACCTGATAATGCACTCATTTTTCAGCTCAATATTTCTGATTGAAACAGAAATTCAAAAAAAATATTATTAGTTTGCTTATTAATCTTTTTGGTAAACATATCTAAGTATTTGACTTGACTATGCTGTCAAAATCCCTCATAAATTAATCATGAAACCGCTGGGTTTCAAATTTATTCCAGGGAAGTGGCACAGATCAAAGTTAAAGCCAGATCTGGGACAGTTAATAATCAGTTTGTTCTCTCCAAAGGCCCAGCCGAAAATATCCACACAACAGTGTCTCTGTTTCCTTTCTCACAACAGTTGGTCCCAGCCAATCCCAATTTTTAATCACTTGTAAGTGATCCCCTTTTGGTAATCTCGTTAGGTGTAAACACACACACTTTCCCCACATGATACGTACGCAGTGAGTGGATTGGGAGTCGTTTAGTTCAGTGTGCAGAACATAAACACACTACTGAGAGCCCTTGTGTCCCAAATTAGACGCACAGAGTCACTGACATTCTGACTGAACACTCTCGTTTGGACATCATGCGCATGTGTGCAATGTATCAAATGTCTCTGTAAAACCTTTGCAATGCCAAACTTAACCCTATTTGAGATTGTTTTCCCTTAGATTAATCTGTTTGTCAAAAAATACAGTTTCAAACCCGGGAGATGTTTTTTGCTCTGACCCACATTGTGTCATGTGACCCACAACAGTGGCCTATTGCTCAGGAAGCAATTGCAGTGTAAATCAGTGTGTGGTGCAAAAAAGCTGTCGTGAAGGAAAAAAAAAAAACCTAATCAGGATTCAAAGAGGAGACAAAGCCCCGTGTTCGACAATAAATCCCTGGAATCTCAAAGCGTGGCAGAGAGGAATGTGTGCCGGAGTGCGTGTGTATCATGTTCAGATGGCCTGTAGCTGACATGACAGTTTCCTAAGCCTCTTAAGCCGATCGTCCACCACAACTGTGTTGTGTTGACATTATCTATGGCAGGAAGCTGCACTGCAGCACTATCAGTGTCTGTTCACTACTTGTTCAATCACAGTAATACAATTCCCATCCAATAGCAATAATACTGTATTTGGAGCAATATACAATATATATGTGTTTTGTTTTTTTTTCTCTTCAGTTTTGTCTATAAGATCTATAACCTTTGAGTTTCAGATGGTGTTTGAGGAGAATGCTATGATAACCCCCAGGCTCCATCTCTCCCCCATATGTAGTCATAGGTTCATCCATTTTCTAATATCTTTGGTTCCATACTAGTATGGAAGAAGGGAATATAAGGTGGTGAATGTCTTCGTTTACATGTGTAAATGAGACATTAAAGCATACCTTGATATCTGCAGAGAGACAGTTATATAAGGAGGAGGGGGCTGGGAAAAACAAACATTCATGTGACATTTTAAAGCACATGCATTAAAGGAAAGGATGAAGAGTTATGTTGTGTATTCTCACATGTTTTAGTGAGGACTCAGACTCAGAGACGTGTGAGATATGATTCGAGTAGGGCTGGTATGAGACAAGAGGAGCATTGAGCTATAGTAGATGCAGTGTGACTGGTTCAGTAATGGACATAACCCATAAAAGGTCTCAGACAATCCAGTCAGTTGCAGGTAACTTCCACTTGGCTAATATTTTAGCATGATAGCATTTGTGTCACAGCAAGTGTTACACTGTTTGTCTTGGGGAGCATAATAGTTTTTCTGACTGCATTGCACAGCAACCAAACAATGGCTACTTTCATGCTGCTGCTCAGAGGGTTCAGTTGAAACAATACAGCACTTTTGGTATTTCATTACTCTGCACCATACAAATTGATATACACTATGGATTGAAGCATTTTCTGTGACTGTGCCATATTTTCTTGGGCAGTCATTTGTCACTGTGGCTCTCATTCAGAGGACATCATCAGTGATTCAAGTTGTGCAGTTTTCCAGATAAATCATCAGTCTGCTCTACAGTCTCCCTCTAGGTTTCACCTAATTTCAGCAGCCCAGGTGTGTCTGTGTGTATCTATCTGCATGTGATGCACGTGCCCACATCGACTAGGCCATATGAAGACCAAGACCATTCCCTTTAGTCACAGATGGCTTGGATTTGCTCTGGCACACGGGACTGTCTCGACAGTTTTTTGCTTTAAACTGTGGAATTCAGTTTAACCTCATACAGGGAGACCACAAACAGCAGAAAACCATGGTCACTGTTGACTGGATGATAGTCCAGTGTTTTCCCATCATGGTTTGGCATAATTGTCAAATCTTTGCAGTGGTTCTGAGGCTGGGTTGGTTCAGCCTTTCCCCCACAGACCTGCGGTTGATTGATTCAGTTTGCCTTACTGTGTTAAATATTGAGTCTGGTTGGTAAACTTGTCGAATGTAACTAATAAACTCTTTGCCCTGCATTTCCTCTCAAACTGCTCTATATAGTTTGAACAAAAGACTGAGGGCTGACCATTCACAAGCAGCCATGTAATATTGAATACCTGTCATCCGGCACTAAAAATAATTTGTCATCATCCACATTGGAGGAACATCTTTAGAAAGAAAAAAACCCCAAAACATTTGATGTGACTTAAGTGAAACCCCTAACACAACAGTAGCATTTGCATATCTTACACCTGTCCAAACTGACAAAATTGTCAAGATCAAATGAGGTACAGTGGTGTTGGAATGTAAATATTAGATTTAGGAGGAACTCAAGGCCTCCTTCAGTTGAAGAGGATGACAGAGGAAGAGGTATTTGTTCGGTGATGACAATCTTGGAGATAAACATCCTTTGTTATGGTAATTAGGTGACGCGGTGGATGACAGCCATTGGCTGTGGCAGTGAAGAGTGCTCTTCAGGAGCCAATAGCTTTTGTTATCAGTGGCTGGCAGCTGGAAAACCCATAAAGAAATAGAAGCCTACAAGAGGCACTGGGCCCTGAAACAGGTTTTATGTGGGACTCATTTTGCTCGCCAAAATGAAAGAAGAGAGATGCAGTTGTTTGCAAAATGGCCATAAGAGTACCCCTAAATTTCCTGAGGAGAAATCAGAGTTGTTATTAGTACCTCATTCAGAGGGATCAACAGCTTTTGAATGTTATTTTTGGCTTGATCCTGGATTTCTCCTTATTTGACGCCACATATAATGTGTTTTATATTAGAAGAGTGGACAAAGTAATGAGGTTTTGCTATATTCACTACCTCTTTTCATTGAATGTCAACTGATAAATCTCTAGGGGGATTTGGTGGGCTTATCACTGTGTGTATTCATTTGTCAAATGTAAGTAAGTACTCTGTCACTCCACTGCTGTTTGTATTTACTTAATTATCTCAGTCTACTAAATGCATTAACTATCACCTTTGCACAGCTGCTACACACAAAGCCTTTAGAGCTTGTTGTACTTTTTACCCTAGTGACTTGTAGAAACCATTTCGTCTTTCCAGTGTTTTTTTTTATGAGTGTGTGTGCGTGTGTGTTTGTGTGTTTGCGTGTGTGTGCACGCGTGCTCATGCATGTTACTAGAAGTCCTCCAACCTTAACGAACATTTAGGTTGTTTGTCTCTACCCTCTAATATGACCCATATGAGCATCTTCTGAAGAAGCACTGCTACAGCAGCAGGCGTACTGGATCTTTGTTGTTGTGGTTACAGTAATAAGCACCCTTTCACCCAAACCTCCTCCTAAAGCAGACCCTGTTGCTCTCTATACTATGTCACCTGACTTCGTACTTTTGGTCTTTTCTGTTCTTAAGAACATTTTTTTTGTTTTTTTTTGTTTTTTTCCTGTCACACACCCCCGCTATCCACACATAAGGTAAACTGGAAACTGGCCATATATATTAAACTAACATGCTACGTTGTACAATAGCCCTTTTTCATTGTTATTTGTCTTTCTCTCCAAGGGATTCTTTCTCTTTTTTTCCTCTTCACCAGAGAGGGAAGGTTATTCCGTCCTCATTCGGAGGGAGGGCGTCATTGCTAATAACTTCTGGAATCAACTGCCATTTCTGGCAGTCATAGCCCCTAAGACTGATCAATGAAGAGAGAGTGAGAGTGAGAGAGGCAGCAGGCTGCCATCCAGCCCAGCCCTGATAGCCGCTATTAAGAGTCCTCTTAGCCAATAACACGAGAGCCACATACTATCCCTCTGTTGTCTCCTCCTCCCATACGCCACTGACAGATGACTAATAGAACCCTGATTACAAGCCTCAAATTGAAGTTTGTTTATTTCGCAAGAGGACTTCCAGGTTTGGGAGGTTGTTTGTAATCAATCACTGGGATTCACTGAAGTTTTAAAATGAATTTTTCTGATAATTTATATTTTTATATTTCATACATGTGTGCTTGTTTTTGGGCCGTCTTACTCAAATTCTCAGTTCATATGTAAACATCCAAAATACTCCCTACTGCTGTCCAAAGAGTAGCAACAGCTGCCATTTTTATTGTAATCTATAACATATGCCCCATCACCAAGGCTACTACACTTAAGTCATATCCAGAGGAAAGAGCTTTGCTGACAGAAACCCACTGGCAAACAGATGGAGTGCCAACTGGAAGTGCTTCCTAGTGGGCAAAAAAAAGAATAGGTAGCACAATTAAGTCTGACCACATATAACAAAAGTAGCTTGTATCTGAGGGCTTCCTTGCCAGACATTTCTTTTAACCTCTCTTACATAATACATGTATGGTTCAGCTAGAATGCTGTAAAAGATATCTATGTGAAAAGGGGGCAGCAATTATCTAGTCTCCATTTTTTTTTTTTTTTTACCCCAAGAGCAGTCGTAGTATGGTGAAGGGTGGATTTTTATGCTGGGGGCAGAGAATAAAATAGGATGCTTGGTAACCTCACATGTGCGGATGTGACCTTTTAATGGCTCGAGTGTCCAACCCATCGCCGAGAGATGCAGTGCCCTCTTTGTACTCCTTAGAAATGGAATTAAGGCAACACAAAGACCGCTGCTTAATAATGCCTGGGGAGGAGAGGCAGTGGGCGAATGGAGGCAGAGTTTTCTTTTTTCTTTTTTTTTTTTTCTTGATGTATTATGCTGCCTTTCTTGATCAGTCTTGGCTTGAATTTTGTGTATTGCAGCTTAGGGTCTGTTTTAGGCTATTGTTGTGTCCTGAACCTTTAAGGATGGATAAACAGAGGAGAATTGTAGAATTGCTGTCCCTCACAAAGTTCATGTTCTTTCTCCTTTTTTCAGGGTCTCATTAGTCAGGGCTGAACTGCACATCTCAAGAATATAGATTAGTTTTAACTTTCTGTTCTGCTTTTGATTCTCTTACCTAAACACACAGATTTTATTTGATCATGCACACTACCTTAATCCTTTGTTTTATTTTCTCTTCAGAAAAACAACTCTACACTTCACACATAGGCAATGCAGAAATTCCTTCTAACACCTAAATGAATACTATACATCTTATTACAAAGGGGATTTAGCTCAAATTTAGTAAAGGGACTTAGATTAAAGCTGAGTGTCTAATCCCTCTCCAGCCCATAGCTGAGCCCTATTGATGGATTGTTCTCTCGTGCGAGGTAGAGGGGATCAATAGGCAAACAGCATCATTGATCCTGACTGCTTTGAAGTCATGTCTCTCCCAGCCAGAGATCCCCCCATCTCATAGATCCCCACTGTTCCACAAACCCCTCTGTCCCCTGCTGCCTTGTCTGGTTATTGGCTGTCATAAAACAGCAATCCTCTTTGCAGAATATGTGGCTGCGTATAGGAAGTTAGCAGCCAATCTTACAGACTAAATAATCCATTTTATAATTCATTTTATGTTTGCATCAATGCAGCCACAGTATTATGAGCTGTGCATTTATATCTCTTTCGCCAAGGAAATGATGAAGTCATTGATACCACAATTATCTTTATTGAGTAGATATTCAGTATTGTGTACATGACTCCTTAAAGGACTGAGGGGAAAGATGAGGCACAATAATGAGGTATGAAGTCCTAACATCCTGCATTTTCACCACAGTAACATGTCCCAGATGTTCAGCACAGGGGTTTTGGGAAGGTTTCACCAGTGACATCATCATAGCGGTCCAGACAGACATGAGCATCCCTCCAACGAGCAGGCCACCATATAATTATGTGGTTCTCTGCAGGACGTCTCTGTCTCTCTTAAAACCATTTGTAACAGAGGAGAGATTCTATTTATCCGAGGTGTGGAAATCCAACTTTTCCAGCCCAGCATAGAGATAGTGATCGTTTTACTTGGAGAAATGCAACAGAGTGAACCAAGGCTTTTTTTTTTTTTTGTTGTTTGTTTTTCCTAAAACCTCTGTCTTCAGTTTTCTCAGAAAAAAAGTTTTCCTTCTTTTTTTCTGGAAAACCCTATTCCTCCCTCTGCCACAATGTGCTGACAGAAGCAGTTATCACAGCTCCTAATAATGTGAACGGTTCCACTGGTGAGCACAATGAAAAGCTTTGGGAAGTCTTGTCCAATCCATTTATTTTACAACAATAGACTATAATGGAGAAGAGACACAGGGATTTTTCATTCTCTGGTTCAATTGTAGAGTTAATTATTTCTTTGATTTTTGGCCCAGTTTTCACAAAAATGTCGCAAATGACAGTCAAGGTTATATCAGCATTTCCCATTATGATTATTTGACAATTTATTGCATTCTGAGGCTATTAAAATGTCACTAACTTAAAAGCAATAGTAGGTTTTGTCGAGTGGATCTATTTTATGTTAAGGCTTTTTGTTTGATTTGATTAGATGCAGAAATATATTTAGGAAAGATGATGTGTCTGTTGGACGCCTTCCAGTCTGATTCATTTCTGGCATCATAAAAATATAATGAATTAAAAAAATTCGGATCCTGAAAATTGTACTCCCAAGTCAACCATTAAATTTAAAAAGGCCTGTAAAATCATTTTACAACCTATAAAAAAAAAGTAAATTTTAGAATTGAGTGTTATATTCTAACAATTATGATTTGTTTTATAACCCACCTTGTATAAATAATTGGGAATTAATCCTGCAGTTGATAATCATCAGTGTAACTACAGCTTGAATTCCCAATAGCCTGTATGCTGTATATCATACATGTAATTTAAATGTATTTTGCTAATACTTGCTGATTATGCCAGACACTAAAAAAAAAGCCAGAAAGTTATATCCATGTTGGAATAGTACTCTTCAACTCCGATTATTTTTACCAGACTCAAATAGGATCATATTGTATGCTATAAGTTGGATGTAGTGACTGTAAAAAACATGTCTAGTGCATCTTTGTGCTGTCATGTATTCTCTTTTCTCCGTCGTGTATTCGCTTTGACTGTACACGCTGGCAGAGAGAGAAGCCAAACAGCCCTGAGCTCGGCTCATTAGGGAAACTATGTATTGTGACCTTCCAGACTCACAGTTCCAGGGTAAGATGTCCATCTTCCCAAACAAAGGAAGAGACAGCACAGAGGTTTTGAGGGAAGTATTTTTATGTTGGAACACGGATTTCAGAAGTCAGGAAGGTAACAACAGATCTTCTATAAAAAGATATATATATATACATTTCAAAAGAGGATCCCATTTTGGAGGATGTGAGCCATGGCACCATTATTAAGTCCGAGAACCAAGCTCAGGTATCCTTGAGAAAACCATTTAGTGTCTACAGCTCCATAGTTGCTGCTCTGCAGCTAACATTTACACCTGACGTTTAAGCTGAGTGTTTCTATATTAGAAATAAATAATCAAAATACATTACAGTGAATGTTTTAATAACATTTTAATAACTAATAGAATTCATTATGTGAACATCATGATCTAAAAAGCAGTCAAACATTTTTCAGATCTCAGATAACATTTCAGATTTGAGATAACATTCTTCATGTACAGTATTTGTATCCAGCCTGCTCAGTCCTTCACCACACCTGCCTCTTACAAAGGTACAGACAGTTGACAAAAACCTGAACAATGAGTGGTGGAAAAACAGGATGACGGTGTTCTCATCCATAGGACAAAGACGGTCACTTAATGGTTTGAGTATGAAAATGATGTGATTTGTATGTTATGGCCTTCACAGTCACTGCATCTCAATATCTTTTGGCAGAATGGTGTTCATTCCTCCAGTGATGACTCAGAGCCTTGGAGAATCAATTCCAAGTTTATTGAAGCTGTTCTGGTGGCTCATAGTGCCCCAACACCTCACTGAGACACTTAGTTGGTTTTTACCCTTTGAATTTACATTCATATCCATGCATTAGGCTGGGTGACAGCAGGGATAAAAGAGCAAGTAGCATTGCAGACCCCCTTGGCACCTATTATAGCACATAGTTGTAAGCTGACCTCAGACATTTTACATATAGATGCATTCTGCTCCTGTCTGCTCTGCACATAGTATATTGATTGAGCCAAAGATCAGTGGAGGCCACAGCAAGTCACTAAGGTAACAGAAAATGATTTTTGTTTGTCTGTTTTTGGTTTGTTTTTTTTTTTCATTTCAATATGAACTGAACTGGGAAAAAAGTGGAAGTCATTCAGGCCCAATTACATCTATACTGTTTATATAGCACCGATGACCTTTCTAAAACCATCCACAGAAGCAGAAAAAACCCTGCTGCAATACTGCAGCCCAGTCCCTCAGTTGGTCCTATTATTTACCCCCACACTGTGCTCTCTTTCCCCAATGGCTGACTCCTTCCTAATGAGGATATTCTGAAATGGGGAGAGGTGAGATCTCTATGACAAAGGGGCAGGGGGACCTATCTACTTGTCCCTGATGTCTCATTACCGTGGTGAAGTAAAACTGTCTTGGATTTGTTGTTTATAATTTTTTAATGATTGTCCAGCAGCACTATCTTTCTGAAGGCCCCCTATCAGACATTGTGTTACCCATTAACATTGTACAGCGCATGAGCGATTTCTGTTGGCTTTAAAAATAGTGCATGGAAGTTTTCTAACAAATAAATTAAGAATAATGAAATTCCACTAGATGCATCATATTCCAAGTTGAAGATGGAAATCTTCACTTTTCTACTACCTATGCAAAAACTTACTTTATAATGTTGTGATGTCATAGTCCAGCTAAGTATTATGTATTACAGTGGGATCAAAACAAACAGACAGCACATCGTAATGACATGTTTTGTCTCACGTTTTGCATGAATGCTGTTTTAATGTGTTGTTAAATTTCCCTCTTCTGGCTTGGCCATGCTTCGCCCCGAAAGCTGATCAAAGGTTTTACCACATCCTACCAACTGAGGCTCTGTACTTAACAAAGCAAAGAGCGGGGAGGTTATGAACCATTGCACCCGACCAATGAAATTCTCACATGCAGTAAATCTATCTGTCCTTGACATACACCTAGGGTTTGCATGACTTTATTTCCCCTCTTGCTTAGAATCGAGGTGTGCACATGCATCTGTTTGTTTGTGCAGAGACAGGCGTCTTTGTCTACAACCTTTCACAGCCTGAGCCTTTTTCACGCCCTTACCATTCTGCTTGTAGCAGCCAACAGTAGCAAGCCCAGCCTGGAGGGAGTTGTTAGTTTGAAGGAGGCGGTCGATGGCACAGATAGCCCAGTGAGGCTGTAATTACACTGAAATCTAAAATGGCAGCACTTGGAAACGGATGAACTGGTCAATAAGTCACACTGGAGCCTTCCAGTGTGAACCCCGTGTTCGCATATCTGGTAATTTTCACCCCTCGGCACAATTAATACTCACAGAGTAGACAGCAACAATTGATTGTTGTGGTGTTAACTGAAATATAAAGTTGTCTTAGAAATCAATGTAAGGGTCTGTCTTTGTAACGGCAATTGCTCATATTTCCCTGGTTGTTTATTTGAGGAGGCAGTTAATTGGGGTTTGAGGTTTGTGTAGTTTTGTCCTTTTTGTAAATGAACAGATAAATGGACTCAGTTCAGTATCCCCATGCTCAGATGGGGATGTGATTGATCTTTGCTATGGATGTCATGATATCAGAGGAGTGGTAGTTTTGACCAATGCCATTGAAATTTCACAATTCTCAATATTTACTTTCCTCCTCCGTCCATCCCTCTGTGTTTTTCGTCAGACTAAAATACTACTAGGGCTAGTATGCTGCCCTCATCAGTCCCAGAATCATATCTCCAGTACCTTTAACATTTATAAAACCTTTGCTACATATGGCACTATAGGAAAAAAAATTACCACCATCATACTTTCAGAGTTTTCCATCAACTAGGTACGGAACTATTAATGACATCCCTAATCTGAGAGGATTTACGTGCAGGCTCCATATAAAGCACAGTATCATATGGCAGCATTTTACCATAAATATAAAGTTTTGTTATCCCTAAACACACACAAAAGATGGTATCCTTGAAAAACTTTTGCAAGCAAAAACCTTTAATACTGCGGACATTTCAGCAAATTTAACCTATATTGATGGTTTATGCAAAAATATCACTGACTTAAAAAAATAAATGACGATTATTTTTTCTGATTAACTGATTAAGCCTATAAAATGTGACTAATTAAAAAAAAAAAAACAGCCATTAGTGTCTCAGAACCAAACATGACATATTTAAATTGTTTTGTGCGACTAACCGTCAAAAAATGTGTTCAATTTAAAAGAAGAAAAAAAAGGTATTACTAGTAAATCCTCATATCTGACACTGAGCCAAACAAATGTCGTCATTTCTGTTGTTGCCTGTGAAAACATTTTTCAGTTTAGAGTAGAGAGCCTCTCCAACTATGGTTAACGCACCATTATTATTGTTACAATGTTCCAGCATACATGTAATCTAATACCAATATAACCATTAAAACACATTACAGGTTTAGCTTTAATAGTGGTTCTTAAGATAGAAAAAATCCTAATGTTTTCCCCCTGCAGTTTAATTCTTCAGTGGGCCGCAGGTATACAGAAACACAGTCACATGTACACAAACATGTACTTGAAAGGCTCTTGGTTTTGCCTCACGTGGCTTCTCTGACCACCAATTACTGCCACTCTGCGTGACACTGTGTGCAGAACGATGAAGGCCAGTGAAACCAGGGCACTGACGTCACCACCCAGTGCTGGCCTTCCCATTCCCTTCATATTCGCTCCTACTCCTCCTCGCCCTTTTCTCTCATCGCTGACGACAACTGGGACAAAATCCGCCTCCCAGATACAAAAGTTGTCTGGAAAGATGAACTTTCCTTTGGCTCTGCTCCCTCTGTCTGTCTCTCTCTCTCTGTCTGTCTCTCTCTCTCTAAATCGGCCTGCCCTTTATTCTTCAGCATGCTTTGTTCTAATTGATGATGAAATTTTATGGAAGCACAGCAGGAGATAGAAATCTTAATGCCAATGGAGGGGTCTAGGCTGTAGGAGAAAACTAAAGCCCTTAACATTATCTGAAAAAAATAATCCCCTGAATTATTTTAAATTTTATAATCCTACAAGGCTGTTAGGGTTTATGAGGATATTTTTCTTATTAAACTCGGTTGTTTTTTAAATTTTTAAGGGACACGTCATGTGCTCCACCAGAACTCCCTCAGATTTCAAATCCAGACTTCATTTTTCAGGATTGTACAGCAGGTCCCCTGAGAATGTGAATGTAAGCATTATGATTTTAATAAGTTCAGCAGTCATATGTGGTATATACAGAGTCTCTGTGGTTTGAACCTTTTTATTATTCATGAGTTCCTGGTAATTGTAATCATGCATTGCTACTGCACAAATTTGATACTTATATCACCTTACTGTATGAAACAATGGATTCAAATCTGTATGGTGTGTACGATATGTAAAACCGACCCTTTCAGTCTTAATTGTTTAATCAGAAATTGTTCTGTGCCTCTAACAGAGAGGCCTGAGACCTGAGTAAACTTGGATCTTTACCAAACGGCCATTAAACCGGCATCTTTTAGATATCACTTTACTCTCCTCCATCCTTGACAAAGCGCCTTTCACCTGGGTTGACCTTGTCCTTGTATCTCAGCTACTTAACTGCCACCGGCACATTGTTACAGGAGCACAGATGTCTGTAGAAATGGCTGGAGGGCAGAGCGAGAGAACATCATAAAATGGAGAGAGTTGTTTATTTATTTGCTTGTTTATTTATTTCCTCTGTCATTGCCATGTCATCGAAGAGTGGGACAGGGCAGTGTTAGCCCCAGGGAGAGACGAAGATCGTGAGCAAGGATGCTTGACTGAATTCTGCAGAGTGGAGGCTGCCTCATGTCTGACCTCTTTGGCATGGGATACAGGGAATCTAAAAGAAGTAAAGGCATTGAAGAAAACGACACTGTTGTCATTTCTATGATGAATTTTTATCACGTAACCAGTACAGCATGCCCTGGAAAGGAATGATGATTGATAGCAATTAGCATGGTAGGTGATCAGAATACATCTCATAAGGTGTAGTGAAGGAAAAGTAATTTTTTTTTTTTTTTTATATCTTTCCTTTGTTAACTGCCCAGTCCACTTCATCTACATATGTAAGGAATGCTCTGGCAAGGAGGACAGAGCAGCAGATGGTCCTGTCACCTGGGGTGCATGTGTAATGATAGATGGCCACCTGTGTTGGGTTTGACTCACAAAACAAGTTTGGGCTTTGTATTACTCTGAGTTACATATTGGAACTGTGAGTGAAATTGGCTAAAGCTGCTCCAGTCTGCTCTTTCTAGTTGCTAAGGAGATTACTAAGCCAAATCTAGTAGAGCTGTTGATCAAATGAGCCTGTTGTGAAGAAATACATGTTAAATTCACTTTAATCTGAGCACTAAGGGATAATCCCCATTGAAGTGTTGCTACTCATACAAGTCTGCATACAAACTTATCTACAGTATGGAAACTTACAAGTCCGTATTTCATTATATTCCGCAGTCATTCAATCACAGCATTTAACCTATTGCTTGTCTTTCGAATTTCTTGTGGATGCATCAAGATCAAACACAAGGATTTTTTTCCTAGTTTGCAGTATACAAATAATCCAGCTAGAGACAGTAGTCTTCTGTAGTCTGCAACTTCAGTCCTGGCAAAACAACATCCTCTCTCAACCTGAAAAACTTGCCCGGACATCATTAGAGATGTCAGAACAGGCATAGAACCTTAACATCTCATTATGTACATTTGTCTGAGCTTGATTTAGGATTCAAACAAATGGTGGCAGTGGGGAGGAATGGTGAGGGGGACTGACAAATTATAGCTTCTCTCATTAATTTAATTTGAGAGGTTTTCTCCCTCTGACATATGCTCGGTAGCTCTGCAAGGTTGAAAGTGTTGGCAGCATTGGAAAGATATCAGCATAGTAAAAAGACCCTACAATTTGTTTTAAGTGTTATTTCCCTTGTGAGGCAAAGTATGGGCTATCCTGCAGCAATATACTGACATCATAATTGAAAGTGACTGATAAGGATTTATGTAAGTATCTTTTCAGACAAAAGGGTTGGACTATTTCTGACATTTGGCTCAAAGTTCTGTGTTTTGACATCTCAAATCAAAAGTCAGCAAAACGTGCTTATTGGGACATCTGTGGTAATGTGTGCATATATGCGTGTGATTAGTGAGGTACATAGCCAATAGATATTGCTTCTGCTAAAGAAATGAAGTCCATAAATTCTCCTCTAAGCTCAGCATTTCCAACAAAAGAAACTGCACATCATACATCCTGCTCTAGTTCCAGCCTCCCTTTATTGTCTCATGCTAGTAAAGAAGGGGGGGCTCCTTAGAGAGCTGTCATCCATTGCCATCCATTATCTCTCTGGCTAGATGTGGATGGCTGAACACCATCAGGCTGTGGAGCACAGTGGGACTCAGTGTTAGCAGGGCTCCCAGTCAAGTAGTCTTTCGAACACCACTGTAAGCCTCCCAGACCTCCCAGCAGTCTGCAGCACGCTGCTAAAAAGATGCCATCTAGCCCACCCCCTCTTCCAGTAGCCACTACCCCACAAAGAGCAGTTAACATACCGTGGAGTCTGGCTGTTGCCTCTGTTTATTAAAGTGCAGACTTTTGTCAAATTGTGGTCCTATCTCAAGTTCATTTTAGTTCACCTGGCTGCAAGATGTAATTTTCTCAGAAGCCCTCTTTTATCCAAGGCCAAGTTTACCATACACCACAATTAATATGCTAAATATTGCCTTTGTTTAGCTGATAGGTTATATGTTGGGTTTCTGTTTCCCAGACATCGCTACCAAGCGAGTGGAATCAAGCATTCTGTCCTCTGTGCACAGAACAGTTGAAATCTAGGTTAGAGGAGTTGTTCCATCATGTTGGATGGTACTAGTGCTTAAATGGAAGAGTACTCCGAGTAGAAGAAGAAATGGTCGGAGCTTGTTTGCCTGTTCATTGGGTTTTTATTATCTTGAGGCAATTTTAAGATAATGGCAGAGCTTAGCAAGCCATTTTTACGGGCACCTATCATTTCACTATTAAATAAACCACTTGTATCTCTACGGCTATTATTCCTCATTGTAATTACTGCACAGCCAAAATAATTTTCCATGGAAAACCCCTTCAGAATTTTAATGAAGTGAGTACCACTCCTGGGAGTAAAACACTGGATGTGGCAAGGAATGCAAGATTAATCCTTAAAATGCCTCTGGAATGCACTCTCTGGTCTCGATCCGGTTTAAGATCAAAGAACCCAAGGATATAAGAGAGGGTGTACCTGTCCCAACTGTATTGTTGCCTTGATATGATTAATAATTTAATTGGTGTGATACTACATGTCTTACTGTTCCTCATAAATCATGTTTCAACTGCTTGGGATATATTATATATACTTCTTACATTGGTAATAATCATGTAATCATATTGTTTTGCTGGAATTTTCAAATTGTGGTCACGGCAGGCAAGTACGTCCTTGAGACTTGACAGACTGAATATATCTTGGGTAACATGAGGGCATTGCCAACTGTTATGAAATAATTCTTGTATGTCATTAGTTCAATAGCAGGTTCGGGAGCCATTGGAGGTTTTTTCAATATAGTATAAAATATGACAATTCAAATTCAGTATTTTTCTGCAGAATGCATTTTATATCTAACGGGTTTAATTTGTCATTCTTTGTAATCAGAAATTCCCTTTGTTCAGACTTTTGGTATCTTTAACACGTTGCCTTTCGTCTTTAGAGGGAACTCTTTAGTCATGAACATCTGCCCCAAAGATCAGAGCTTTGAACTTAGAGGAAAATGTTCTGTAAAAGTAATGGTGGTGAAATATTCATTAGGAGTGCCATGACTTGAATTGGAGTTTTGGGAATTGCATCTAGAAGTTATAATGTAAATGAATCTTACAAGTTTTACTATCTCACAAGAGTTTCTCCACTTGACATTTTAAGTGGGTCAGCCAGAACATGCTGGGTGCAGCACTTTAACAGTCTATATATATGCACTGTGATCTGGTTGTGGTGATGCTTTTATAATGTAGAAAACATGTAAGAGAGAGTACATTCATAACCTTTTAAAAGTTCAGCATGGTTTTAATTTCTTCCTCCTCCTTAATCAGTCAGCCCACATTGGCCCAGAATGCACCTTTTCTCCTGCTATGCAGTTTTTATAGCAGTCCAATCTAATAGCCACACTGTGGTATGTCAACAAGCAACAGCCTTTTACAAAAAGGAAAAGGTCTTTTGCTGCTCTCTGTAATATTGATGCTTTATGTGTATGTCTGTCTGCTCTTTCTCTCCGATGCGCACACACAGAAATGATTTTGTGACTTGTCCTTTTTCATTCAGTCACAAGCTCTGTAAACCCGTGTTCAGACCATGACAAACTTAGTTGGTTTACTGTTTCCTGACCAGTTCTGGATGACATGAGGGGCATGTAGCAGACCAACAAAACCAGAGTTGCATTTTTCTGCTGTGCTTTCTGCTTTCTATTTCTATTGCATTGTTTTGAGGAGTTGTCATAGCAAGTTACCAAGCATTCATTAGGTAGGAGTCAACAAAAGTAAGGAAAAAAAATCTTGAGTTAATCATTAACACCAACAATGGTAACGGGTGTTATCAGCTTTGTTTATGGGACAGTTCCTCTTGTTGTCTTTCAGATACATGACGTGAAAACCTTTGGATGGCTGTAATTGTGTTCTATTTTACATTATGACGCTGGACTATTGTTCCTGAAATAAAGTGGCATCTGCAGGGTCAAAAGGACACATCAAAAGCACCTCTACTGTACATAGGCCAGGTTTTCTTGGTTTCATTATATTGAAACTGATATCAAACAGACTTCCACTCACTTGATCCTTGCACTGGTCATACTGTAAATACAAAGTGAAACGCGGTTTATTTCCTATTATTCTGAACTTGGCTTTAAACTGTTCTTAATGCGGTGTTATCCTCAGAGTAACTCGATAACTCATAGTCAGGCACATACAGACATGTAGACCGCCAGTGTCTAGGTGTATCACAAACCACTAATCTGCTTATCATTGAAAACAAACTCACTTCCAAAAGCAGGCTGATGCATACCAAACACATGCCAATTAATTACTCAACTGAGTCTGTCTAAAATGCTCTAAAATTTTGACCCCCCCCCCATAGTACAGTTTCAGTGTGTTCATCTACATGAAGCTCATGTGCTTGCACAAAAAAACATTAGCTGTATCACATAAATCCAACTTCTGTGTGTAATTTCCCTCCTAATGGAATGGGATCCTATAGATTTATGAAACTAAGTGGACGTCTCATTTCAGACTCAACTAAATAGAGTTGTAATGGCTCCCATCATCTGTGGTCGTATTGTATGCCTCTGAATTGTAATCTTCAGAGCCATGTACAACAAAAGAATATTGGGCCGACTGGGGACATAAATACTTGTCATGGCCAGAGAAGTGTTGCTTTTGTCAATCCCCATGAATAGAAATAGGTTTGTTTTTTTTTTCCCCTCTCTAACAGGTGATATGGCTGTCAACATTTGCTGTTGCATAGCCATATCCAAGCTTGTCCAGCTCCATAGCAGGCTGGAGAAATCCAAGCGCACACGTCATTTAGAAAAAGGCACAATGCCAAAGAATATCATCAATTAATTTTAGGCTACAATTGATTTCTGAAAGCCTGCCAGCCCAGGAAGAATATTTTCTACCTAATTGCAACAAAAATAACCTTTCCTTAGCATGAATTTATTCTGAAAAAACATGGCAATTTGCTGCACTAGAATCAAGAAAATGGCACCTTATTTTGGAAAATACTTTTATTGGCTAGAGCAGTCGTTTGTACCCAGGAAGAAGATGCTGTTTCTGGAGGGAACTGTAACTATCCTTTCTGAAAAATTTGTTTTCCTAAATTTTTTGGATGAGATTTCTCTTGACTTCTTTGACCTTGACTGGGACTTTGCTTGGAACAAAGTAATGATTTTTGTGCTGCACTGATTGATTTATTTAGTAAAATGAATTTCTTTTATTTTTTTCAGTGATTTGGAATGATTTGTTGTTTAGGCCGACAGGAGTTTTGGGCCCGAGGAGTGGTTTTGACCATCCTTTTACACACAATGCCTCCTCACTTCTTTATCCACTGCTGTTGATTTTCACATCTCTGCTTTTGACAGTGAAGTTGACCTGGAAGGGTCTTGGGGCTGTTGCCGGTCCGCTTTTGAAATAGATGACAGGCCTCTGAGCTTGTTTCAGCAGGCGCTTTTAGAAAACTCACACCTCTGACCGCTACAGCGCAAGGAGTTCACCTATTACACTGTGACAGCTTGATGAATGTGTCAGGCAGTTTAATTAGAGATTGTACTCTTAATAACATCTACTTGTTTGGCAATGTTATTACCTCAGGGTGGGATCCTATGTGATTATTCATCGCTTTGATAAGGTGATCTGATTAAATCTTATCTCTCACACATGTTTGGGGTATAACAAGCATTCCCACAAGACAAATCATTGATCCCGGTGTTGACTTCATGACCGAACTCATTCCAGTCAGTTGTGATTCAGAAAAGGCTGCCGGCACTCTGAGCTGCCAGCCTGTCTGTCACTTGTCCAACAATCTTGGCCAGTAGAAAAGTGATAGACAGGCAGCTGGTCCTTGACTTGTCAAACATGTTATCATTAGCCTCTTTGTATGTTTCTCGCCAGCATGCAGACGTTACTGGAGTTATAAAAAAAAAAAGGGGGGGGGGCACATTTAATTTCCAGCATAGATATTTAAGTATGGTGTAAAAAGGAGCACCCGCTTTGTTTGTTTCACCGAGACTGGTTGCTTGTATTGTTATCCTGACATTTCTGGCATATATTCATTGCACTGTGGGGATTCTTTTTTTTTTTTAGTTTTTATTACAGCCTTGCTTACGAAAGTATTATACATGACGCCCTTTTGTTTTCCTGTAATCAAATTGTGAATCATGCTGAAGCTATTTTTAAGACATTTTAACAGTGAGTCAAATGAAAACTAAACAGATCTAAGAAGTGTTGACAGTTGTTGATCTAACTGTTGAATGGGTATACTGCTATTAAAAACTCTATTTCTGCTTACAAGTTGAAGTGAGCATTCTTTTATGAGCAGGCAGTTAGTGTTTGTTGCTAAAAGTGCTGCAGCCTGGCTGGGGTCGCAGATCAACGCAGATACTGTCTGACAGTGTCTGAGTTTTTTGGGCTGATGCCTCTTCTTTGATGTGTCACTGTTACAGGCTGAACATGATGGGCCTTGTCGTCTTCTACCTCATCTCAAATCCCTCTTCTTCATCACACAGCCCCTAGCTGGGATTGGCTGAGGGGGGAAAAAAACAACTAATTATCCAGCTAGTGCTGTTGAAACAAAGAGGGGATGAGAGAAGTAGCCTGTCTGTGATGTTTCTGTCAGGATGCAGATGCAATGCAGTTTCTGAGAAGTAATAAGAGATTACTGATGTTTCTCAGGTCTTTTAGAAAGAGGCTAGTGCTCTGGAGAGTGTATTGTAGTTATGACAGCAGAGATGTAACCTTGGAATAATTGTAATTGTTTGTTTACGTGGCTGGCGTTTTAAATCTTAACTGGGAGACAGTTAAGACCTTGAAGGACAAAAAGCTGTGTTAAATCCGTAATAGGATAAATGAGAATCCAGACAACATTCTCTTTCATAGACGGCCAACACACACACACACACTCTCTCTCTTTCTCTCTCTCGTTCTCTCTCTCTCGCATATAAACAAGCAAACACACAGCAAAGTTTCATTTACATTCACACTAACACTTAGGAACATTCAGGAACACTCGCCGTCACACCTCATTGAGCCTGCAGTGTTCTGCACACATCCATCACTTGTCAGCACAGACTGAGTGTGAGATGATGATGGATGGTTAGATGTTTCCACAGAGCAAAGCAGAGGAAGTGTATGTGTGTATGCACATGTATCCAGTGTTGTTTGAAAGGTTAGCTAGTTTTGCCTCAGGTGTTATCTCGGACCAAAAGGTTAATTATCAGAGTCAGTCACTGTGAAAATCATGTAAAAGTCTGATGTGTAAACCTGCAGTCATATATGACATCTCAGCTACATGAGGGAAGACAGTTTTTACACAACATGACACCCCTCTGATAATGGGACCATAACTGAAGCCAACTTATCTAATCTAGTGTAAATGATCTGGATTTACCCTGTTTGCAGTTTTAGGTTTGATGCTGAAGAATATCTCATCACACTGGAAGAGATAAATCAAAGTTTATGAGGGAAAGACAGAACTCTCTCGCAGACCTCTTTAAGTGAAACTTGTGTCAAGGGAATACAGGGGTTACCAGCAATGATCGAACCTTTTTAATTCCTCAACTGCTGCCAATTGAAATACCATAGATCTAGGTACAAAATTAAATTTATTTATTTTTTTATGAAAAGTTTCCCCTCAGTTTTAATTTCAGTCCTTGAGGACTAAGAATAGAAAGCCGCAACAAGAAAATGTCAAGGTAAGTTCAGGTTTTTATTTTTTTTTCCAAACTATTTTTCTCATGAAGTGCCGCAGTTGTCCCAGGGTGTTGAGGTGTGAAGGTCACTCTGACAGTACCCCCCCGTGCCAGGAACCGCACTACCTTTCCATTCCCAGTATAACCATCGTGACCTCAGGTGAGGCCATGGCCGGATGAGGCTTGGTGCTGCCTTTTTTTTCCCCATCTAACATGCTACCGCTTCTGCTGGCACCACCATATGTTTTGCCGTTGACTGTCATACATAGAGGGCAAAGGTGAGAGAAGCCCAGCAGTATCATCCTGGCAGAGTGCTCCACCCCATCAGGGAATCGCACACGCTGTGACACGTTTCCTGTGGGGTGTAATATTTTGACAGAAGGGAATGTTTAGGCATTTATATGGAGAAATGCAGATTTAAAGCATGAATATTATTTTTTATTTAGCTCCTGAAGCCTTATCTGTCCTGTAAAACAGATAAAATAAATCCTTTAGCCACTTATTTTGCTTTGTTTAGTCTGTTTTACATGAAACAAGTATTTTTTCAAGCAGTTTTTGTTGAAAGCCTATCTGTGACTGCTGTGACTGACTCAAGCTTTTTTGCTGTCCTCCTCCCCTTACTCACACATTAATCCGGTGATTAAACAACCTCACACAGTTAGGAGTGACTGAGTGTGGCCACAGATATGGTGGTAATATTTCCTGTTGAATTAACTCTCCTTGGTGCTTCAGCTGCCTGTTTCCTGTCTTTGGGAGAAAATAGGACAGTACTGTGGTGGCCTGTGGAGGGAAAACAGAGGCACTTGGTGGAAACCTGGGAAGAAGGGGACTCTTGCTATTGTTCAGCAAAACACTAACAATATCTCACTCACAGGCACAAACAGAAGTTTATGGTTCCATTATTTCAAACATTGTGTGGATATGTATACTTGCTGATGGGTGTCCATGACCTTTGACCTAACTTCTGACTTCCCTGTGGTGTTTTTTGGACTATGACTGTGTCATAGTGCAGAAACAGTGAGTATTTATCTGACACACATCCTAAAGCTAATAGTGGCCTCTGGTCTTTCTATATACTGTCATATTATGTAGTTTTCTTTATGTTGTTGTACATCTTGTATCTCACTTTCTCTCTTTATATTTGATCAGCTTGGGAACAGTGAAAACATAAATATAATGACTTTTCTATTTTAGTTATAAGATTTGAACTTACACTGTTATCCAGATGCCATGTAGGATTTCAGAAAAGCATAATTGTGAGTCTGGGCTGTGTTGTGTTGAAATAAAATGTTCTCACATGGTAAACTGTGGCACTGCAACTGAATCATCACGGTCTCTCCCCAAATGTATGTGTTTTTTTTTTTTTAAATGACCGACTTTATGCATTCAGTGTGTGTTGAATTACCTCTGAAAAGTCTTCTAGACCATCACCATTGTGACCTTTGAGGAGTCTATGGAGAAAAAAAAAAAACATCTACACATCTGTCCACACGGAAGCCCCACTTCACACAAGGGCCTGTAGCAAAATAGCACTCCATGCATTTAAATAGGAATATTATTATAATGACAGACCATTGCGTCAAGTGTGTGCGCATGTGTGTACGCCTGAGTGTGTCACACTGGTTTTTGAGAGGGGGGGGGGTTAGGCTATAAAGCAAGGCCTAAACCCTTGACAGGTTTGAGAGTCCTGGTGGAGAGACAAGCCTGAACAGTTGACCTCATGGCTTGATCTTTATGTTAATGCCAGAGAATTTATTATCAGCTACTTTGGGCCTCGGGGCAACAGTACTGACGGGAATTTATGTGAGTCTAAGTTTAATGAGAGAATGAAAGTGGTGATACATTTATTCTTCCCTATTCTCTTCCGTCAGCAAAAAGGCAGCAGATGATAAGTGGCTGGGTGGGACAGACTGTTAAAGAGGATTTCTGGAGAAATGTGTGGAGATGGTGTACTATGGGTGTGTTTTGGGGAAGAAAGAGAAGTGAGTGTGGTCTCCGCGAGTGCTGCCAGTTAAGCATTTCATCTGTCAACTAGAGAATAGCGGCAGAGCTGGAGGCCACTGGTTTTCCAAATGTCTGGATGTGGAAGAAAATGAGACAGTGATTTACTAAACATATAGAAAATAACTGTTTGGTATCCAACATATTGCGTCACTGTATGTTTTCAATTTAGCGTGGTATTTACTAACATTAATCATGTGGATTGGCTCATCTGTAGTTGATTTAAATGTACAGTCATCTGCCAATTAGGCTGTTTGAAGTCCAACTGATAATAAAATTAATTCTTGCAAAGAAATCCCCAAATGTATGCATGTTGTTTGTTTTGACTTGTATGTTTTTGGTGAAAATTGTAATTACTCTCGCATGCTCCCTGACGTAGTTCCCAAAGCTTGATACATGGAAACAACCTCTAAGAATAAGACTGGAATAGTTTTTGGTATTGGTCAAATGCAAGTGAGATTCTCTTTAAGCCCATTGAAGAACCCCCCAAAAAAATCAATTGTGGTTTAAAAGAAAAATTTTGAAAATTTGTTTCCTTTGAGAAATAGTTTGAAAACCACGGCTGCATGCTACTGGGGGCTGAGCCGTGTCCAACTGTTATTATAGACCTCCATGCTCTAGCCAGCAGGCTGCAGAGAACATTTCAGTGGACAGGGAGTAATAACTTGGTATGTTATTGCAAACAGGACGTCATATTTCTCCTGGTGATCAGTCTTGCTGAGGGCAGCTCCTATAAAGAGTGGCACAAAGAGAGTTAGGCGATTAAATAAAAGGTTTTTCTTGAATATGGGCCTACCCTCACTGACAGCATGAAATTGTTAGCTGTAACTGAGCAAACGCCTCAGGCAGTTTACCTCTGCAGAGTGCATGAGAATGTAATTTATTTTCATTCACTTTGGTAAAGGGATCACAGTAGCTTGTGATGTGTCATGTGGCTGTCTGAGTAGATTCAGTGACATCTGCATGTCTGTAAAACTATAAACAGCGATACCTCATTAAATATTTGATATTGGCTCACTCTGTGTGTGTCTTTTTTTCTACCCTTCATCCTAATCTGTTCCAACCACTTATAAAAAGTGTTTCGCTTGTCGGCTGTCCCGGGGCTCGAGATGGGACCAGAACCAGATGTACAGTAATAGTTCTATTACGTACTGAACTGCTGTTGAACTCCTGTTCAAAATGCAGTTCCTGGTCTGGATTATTGACACACCTGACTTCAGAGTAATTGCTGTAGTTATCTTAAATCAATTAGCAATACCAAGCATCATTAGCTGCTTATGCTTTGAAGCCACCACCATCACTAATTCAAAACACAGTGTTAATTGTTAATGCTTTGGTAATGATTGTTTAATTGTCTTAATGATATAGTAGGATGTTGATCAAGTGACTTCAAGGATCGTGAATTTGAGTATTTGTACTGAAACATTAATGGGTTGTTTTTTTTTTCCCTTCTGTTTCTTCCATACTTGGTCATGTGAATCCTACCTGTGATGACTCTTCTTCTCCTTTGTGTTCAGGTAAGAATAAATTTCTTAAATCCTTATCATGGGTATCTTTTATTTTTATCACTCCCTTTTTATTATTACCTTTCATATGCTCTAACAATGAGTGATTGTGTCTTTGGCTGTTGATTCTGTCAAAACTAATCCGATTCAGTGAGCCCAAGTTTGTTGCATTTTGATTTGCATCACTGCCTTTCGGAGCGTGGAGAGAGAAACACAAGGATACCTCTGCTGAATTTCACTAAACAGCTTTGTGAACCATGAAACAAAATGAATTTCTTAAAATTACCTTTTTAAATTTCATTACACATCCACTTCTTTCAGTCAGCACACATTTAAGCAAATATAGAGGGTAAATCGAGTAGTATCACAGAGACAAAATGTAATCGGATAGACAAAGGCCTATGGAGAGAAGCTCTGCAAAAAAAAAAAAAAGAAAGAAAACAACAAGGTCACCTCATTCCTCCTCATTCCTCCATTGAGCAGTTGAGAATGGGGACAGGAGGAGTGTGTGTGGGACAAGATAACACACAAGAATGGCACAGCGTAATTGAGATATCAATCAAGGAGGTTATTTCAGGGGTAATTGCTGAGGTCCTTTGGTTTGTGTTTGTCTGTGTGAAAGAAAGAGACACAGACAGACAGAGAGAGGGAAGATTGAACATGGAAAAAAAACAGTGGATGGTCTTGAAAATCCATCTTATTCATTTCTGTTTTTCTGTGTGTCTTCATCAGGCTCGAAGGCTGAGGGAATGTTTTTTGTATTAGCAAAAATAAATAAATCTGATTCCTTGATGTCTCCTTACAACAACGGCTTTATATTTAGTTATGGCTGCATCTTCTTTTTTTTTTTTTTTTTTTATACAGGCACACATTGAGGGCAAAGCTTTATTTAATTAATTTTTCCAGCAGAAGTCTGAGGGGTTTCATTTTAAAATTGTATGCAGTTATTTTAGGGTTATATTTAATTTGGCTCAGAACAATAAATAACAAATGATATTCAGCAAGGGGTTTTACTTTTCATGCCAGCGGTTACTTTACTTAGACAGATACTTTTTTTTTTCTCCAAATGGTAGATGCCTCATTTTGAAATGGGACTCTTTGGTGACATTCATACAGTACTTAATGTTTATGCATGTGGAATGTTTCATTTTATTAAATGCCAATCCCATTTTATATCTGTATGGATGGCTGTGTGAGACTTTTTGAGAGGCATCAAGCTTTGTTTTAAGGGCAACGCAGCACTCATGAATATTCCATTTTCTCATGAGATTACTTCCTGTAATAATGTGGCTCTCCTCCCCAAGGACATACTACTACAGACGCTACACACCCTTCTTCATGCACACACACTCATACAGACTTCATCTCTCTCATGTGTCTGCACACATTCCCAAACACACACACACACAGTACAGGTAGATTATTTATATATTAGCATAAGAATGTTCACTTCTAATTTGCCATTTTCTGCCCAAGTGCGTTCAGATACTATACTTCCTGCATGGTTAAGTCAGAGGATAAGCTTTTAATTGTGTGGTGGAAATGAGAATAATGGCCCTGGGTAAACTGAGTATTGGGTTTTTTGGCTTTGCTGAACCCATAAGGTCCAATTTCATCATTATTTATCATTTACTTTTCTCACTACTACCATCCCGTTACTATACTTTCAGAAGAATTCTTTAGAAAGTCCTCCACTCGAAAATTAGAATAGGTGAAGTTTGAGACTGGAGTTCAAAGGCATTTAGGGAAATATGCCTATTTGCTTTCTTGCCAAGGGTTAGCTCAGATATTTGATATGACTGTCATGTCTGTACAGTAAATGTGAAGCTACTGTCAGCAGTAGGTTAGCTTATTCTAACACTGTATAAGCAACAATTTACCTGGCTCTATAAAGCAATTAAAAAAACAACAAAACACACAAAATTTGTTGTCCAGAGACTCAAAAAGAATTGGCTTTCTGGATCTTGTCATCAATGTGCAGTTGCCAGTCAACCAACGGAGATTTCAAAAGGGTTACTCAGCAGTAAAACATGGATTTTGCCCTTAATAACCCCACAACACCTCCACATGTCATTTTTACAATTAGATTTTTGTAAACAAGCAAGATATATTTGACAAATACAAAACTGTATGTGGCTAGGTATCACTATAGATAAATGGGGGGGAGGGGTGATCATAATATGGGTGAACTAACCCTTTAACACGAGCTATAACAATACTATTTCAAATTACTGTAATGTGGACAAGAATTCTTTGAGATATAATGTGGAATTTAAATATGTTATTTTATATTTATTTTATACTGCACTGAAGACATTAGCAGTGCTGACTTACAACTGGACATCTGGATTGGTCATCACCACTTAATCTTTTACAGTTTGAATGGAGAAGGACATTTTTGGAAAAGGGAGTTTTTCTATACCAAGTTTTTTACATCGCCACACAGTAAAGACTAACCAGTAACTCAGCCTCTGACCACTGCCCGTGTTTTTAGATGATGTGTTTATGAAATGGAACCGTGGAAAGATCTATAAAGGAGGAAATGAAGGAAAGAGATGTTATTTCAGGATGGAAGGAGCGGGTTTTGGGGTTTGTCTTACTCTCCTCTTCACTTGGTAATCATTATGCTTTTCTTACCCCTCGTTGGCGTCATCCTCTTCTTCTTTCTTATTGCTTTGTGGATCTCTTTACATCCACTTCTCTACCACTTATTTAAAAACCAGGGATGTGAGACTCATAACACAGAACTTCCCAATCAGCACTCCACCGGCGACACATTCACCCAGCTATGATCAACTTGACTGACACGTGAAACACCCAGTTATCAGCTACCAGCAAACAATTATTCACATTATTCACCCAATCTTCATTCGGGGCCGGCGATTAATAATGGCTCCAGCCAACCATGAAGTGGACATGATGGGGGTATTAGAACGGCAGTCGGGGGTAGCGATGTGGTAAAATAGGAGGAGGATGTTTGAGCATGTTTTCAACAGGCCTGAGATGTGGATGACAAATGACCAGTGCTGGTTTCTCATCAAGCTGATGTCTACGTTATTCATGGAGTTGTGTCTGATTGAATAATGTAGTTTCAGAAGAGGCAGACAGGATTGATGGTAACTTTCATGTGGAATTAGGGGGCTTTTTTCCTATGTTTAAAGTACCTTTGGGCCCAGTATTGCTGAAGTTTTCACTCAGTCTAAATTGACTTATTGATCAGTGGTCGATCGATCAATTTATGAATCGATTCGTCACCTTCAACTGTCTCAGGCTGTGATTGCTTTTATCCTTGGACATGGGTCAAGGCTTTATATTTTTGTCCCTAGTTTGTCAAGACCTCTTTTTTTTGTCTGACACCTTTGCTATGAAGCACTAAAATTCAGTATTGGCACCTCTACTGTGGCAGTAACCCTCACCAGTGAAGCACAATTCGCTTGATAGAAGTAACTTTTCTGTGCAGCTCATTGTGCTATAAATAACGTTCTGGCAGGGATTATATTTTATTTATTTATTTTTTCAAATAGATTTTAAGATTGTCTCTAAGTCAGGATTTCTTTCTCTCTCTCTTCAAGTGCAGTACTTTTGTGTTCATGAATGCATGTGAGAGGAAGGGGAGACATTAAAAAAAAAAAAGTTGTGCTGTATCAGAAATTGCTGGCTGCTCGAAGGACATAAAAAGGCTTTCAATAGACTGGCGGATGCTGACATAAAAGCTGTCTAGTGCTTTGAAGTCACGGTCCTTTTGAGAAGACGTTTTGGATCAGCACTTTGTCAAGCTACAATAACAAGGCTGCTGGGGACTAAATACGAGACAATGTTTGGAAGAAATTAAATGGACAAATATAGTCCTGTCTCCTGAGAGATTTTGAGAAAGACTTAAGCCTTTATCAAAATCTCTATTATTGAATGGCTCCCAAACTATATTATAGGTGTAATACATATATAACATTATATCACTGTATTACATTTGAAAACACAGTGGCATATAATACCTCCTGATGTAGTGGGACTGAGAGAGATTGAGAATATAAGTGAGAGACTGGAAGTGTGACAACTTTGCTATTAAATGGGATTCTGTTTTTTTCTTCTTTTTTTTTTTACTTTGAGGTAGACAGACAGACAGACAGAGAAGAGAGATGGAGACACAGAGGGCAAGAATGAAAGATCACGGATAGTCATCATTATCTAGCACCAGTCCTCCCAGTGGTGGAGCAGATCAATACGTTGTACCCAGCATGGCTCTGCAGTGGAACCAGCTCCACACAGCCTCTCATTACAGCCTACACTCTCATTACTATAAACACACACACACACACAGACACACACAGCTGCCAGTGCATGCACACAAATGCACTGTTCACACATGCAGCCATGCCTGTGTACACATTGTGTGTCTTTGTCAGTCGTCAGTGCATAGTACCTACACATTACACATCTGAACAAACATTTCCTCTGATTTTGCCCAGTTGAAGTGCTGTTGGGTTTGGCTTTTAGAGGAATAGCACTGCTAAAACTAGGCTTAAATCATTTGAATGGATTCAGAGAAGTGACCTTTTTTGTTTCAGGACAGTGCTTCTGGCATAGAGCTGCAGTAGGCTGCACAGATTTCAGTAGTCGTCTTTGAATGGGGTTTATCAAGTAAACCTTAAATCCGTTCTTTTTCCCTTTTAACATGTCAGACCTTTCAGCTTCTCTCACACACACGCACACACACACGCACACACACGCACACACACACACACACACACACACACACACACACACACACACACACACATCAACGATCATTCCAAATCCCAATCTCAACGAAATTAGGTCATAATATTTACTGTGTTAACGAGTTTCTATTTTTGAATAATTAACATGGAGTTAGTGGGATTTGAGGAGGGAATTGGGTCTCCATATAATCCCCGATGCCTCTGGTGAATGCAAATGTATCGTATATGAGACTGCATGGTCTCTACTCTGGACTGGTTTTATGGAATATGGACTAGCCTGATGCTTAACTCTTCAGTTTAAATATGCTTTTAAAAAAATTGAACAAAAGAAAAAAACAGGGCTGCTCTAATTTTTAGGGTGTGATTTCAATGTGATTAATGTCTAAGGGTTATTAAATGTTTGTATATATATATATACATTAGGAAATGTACCATTTTTGTTTTTTTGTTTGTTTGGTTTTTTTTTTTCAAAAAGGACATGCATGTCTGCCCTTTAGTTTTTCCAAGAGCTCTTTAACTCTAGATAGTAACTCAGAGAGTCCTACAGACCCTCCGATTTGCATTCACTGGAAAGTTCAACAAGCCAGAGGCTGTTGCCACCAAACAGCGATGAAGAGCTGTGGTTGTTTTCTCACTCTTAATTAAATGAGGAGCAGGCTGTTTGCCCAGCAGTTTGTTGAGTTTCATCATCTTTATTCTCTCTGCATGGCACGTAATGCTTTTAAAATTAAGTTAGTGAGTCTCTCAGGGAGCTGGGGGGTCTCGACAGTCACTCTGGGAGAGTGGAAGTCTGAACCAGAAAATGCAGCTGTGTGTATCTATGTGATTTGTGTCATTTCCTCACATATTCACCAACACCGAAACAGCAGATGTTCTTCCGTGTTTTATAGCTAGCTGCCCCAGGAGAGAGGAGAGCCACCTGCTGGAGGAGGTGCCCTGCTCTGTTGCTGGTGCACCATGACCTTGAATACTGTATCTATACAAGCATCCATCTGCTTCCTCCAACCACTGGGGCTCAGTGGTTAGTATTGTTACCTCACAGAGATGATGCTAAACGAGGGTTCATGGAGGTTTCCTACCATATGCAGTGGATTCGAGTCCAACCGGTGTCCTTATTTTTCAAATCTTAGCTTTGGATATTTTGAAGCATTTTGTCAGAGACTGTGCAAAATGGTTTTAAATTTTGTAAGTTGAATGAAAAGGTTTTGGTGGTTTTTTTTAATTTTGTCAGACACCAGAATTTTAAGTCAAGGTATTAATGATACCAGGTTTGAGAGAGCCTATTTATCTGTTTTGTGAAGGAAAACAAAAAGCACATTGTCAGCCTGATTCCTTCAGTATATGCAACTGCACATACGCAGCAGCAGACACCCATCACTCTATAAGCACTCTGTTATTTGATGCCAAATAAAAAGGGCACATTATGTATTTAGGCTCCAGTCATCTTACTCTCTCACATAAGCAGCCTTCTTATTTTGCTTAAGATTGTCATACCCAGGTGTCATTGCAACCTATCTGTAAGGACTCAGAATGAGAGGTCTAGGGACAAAGAGAGTGGATGGACTTTATTCAGAAGAGCAGAGACTGAATGAAAAATCGGATATGGGAATGGAAGGGAGGGAAATTTTATATTTATGTATATATTTATATTTATTTATGTATGTATATGTTTATATTTCAATATGTTTCATATTCTGCAACTAAAATTGCCATACATACAGAACCTGATTTGACATAAAAGTGATACTCAAGGGTGCTGTTGATTGGACGTGACCATGTGTCCTTACGAAATACTGCCTAAGGGCCAAGGTCTGCTATGTGAGTGTTGCTTTCATGTAGAATGGAAGACTGAAAACCGCTTGTAAATTTTTTTTATTTATGTATGGTTGACAAATCTTTTAGAAATGTTGCTGGAGGAAATAAGACTTGGTTGGTTCAGGACGTAAATCTTGCACCTGAAATGGTGGCACGAAATGTCTTCCTAAAGAGGCTTTATCTCTGGTTGATTAACTGTCATGTTTTCTTTTTAAATATCAATTTGCCAATTTTTGTACCCACTAGAGAATTGCTGTTAACATGCAGTACGAATTTTCTCCAAACCAAAATTTCCCCTGATAGGCAGCCACACCAAAGTAATGCTAGCTGGCTGGAAACAAGATGGGGATAGACTATAAATTAGCAATCCCCCACTCTTTAAAATGAACAAAAATTCACCAAAATTTCTAAGAGAGCAGCATGCTATGTATGTGTGATTTGTGGGAAATAGACTACACTGGCAATTAAGCTGCTAAAACGATTTAAGCTCTATTACAATTCTTTTCAATTCTGTGGGAAGGGTGTATGTGCTTATGACTATTAGAGCAACCGTTAGATGTATCTTGCAGACACTTATTGTTGGTCCAAGACAGCAGTCTTAAGTGAATTCAGCTTAAGAAAGTAAGTGAATAAAATAACATTTATGTTAATTTCTGCCTTAGTTTAACAAAAAGAAAATTGGAATATCCCCTCTGGTTTTTATTGAATAAGTAGTTTAACTAACCACAGTGTAATCTTTCAATAACAGTGAAAAATAAAGATGGCTATGCTCTATCTCAGAATTTATTTCATGTTTTTCTCTCAAAGATGAGGTAGAAGAAATCTATTACATGAAGGTGGGACAATGATCCTATAGTGTTATAATGTGTGTCTGTGTGCGTTTCCCTGCTGTGTTGCTCCTCTTCCCGCAGGAACGAAGACCTGCTGTGCAATCATGCTTAGTGAAGCCCACCAGACCCCTGCAGACACACACACACTAACACACAGGTATATATACACAGTGTGCTGCACACATTCATACAGCCCAAGGAGCAGAGCGTTATAGTAACAGTTTTTTCAGTTTTCCCAATGCTCTTGGTAAAGGAACTGATCTAAGCTGTTTCCCATTGGCATTAAATATGCATTACTCCCAGCCTTTCATGTGGGAACCGAGCTGTGTTTTGTGTAAGAAGTCCTGGGGATATTTTCTGATATTTGCAGCCCCCCAATTTTTTATCTTCATCTTTTAATTAAGAGGGAGAATGAGGTCTGCGAGAAAGAGAGCTAATCTTTATTAAATGGAATTTCTGGGCCACTGGGTTGCTCCAGGGCTGGTTACAAAACATCCTGCCAAGAAACACTACAAAACCCCGGCATCACGATCCATTATTTCTCATCAATTAACCTTGAGAAACTGCAGGGAAAGACCAAACTTAGATAATACAAGGCATAACGCGAACACAAGGGTTACAATCAGGAATTAAAGTGGGATTCAGTATGTGGTGGTGGTGCGGGGGGGGGTGACTTACCTCAAAATAACTAGCAGTAGCTGGCAAGACAGGTAGACATATTGCACGTAAAACAGCTTGTGTGCATAGTTATATTTGTTGAGCTCTTTTTGAGTCGATGCATTAGTCGCCACTTCCGGGAAAAAAAGCGTCTCCATTTAGGCTCGCTCCTCCTCTGCAGCAAGCTAGATGCTAATACTGCAAGTAAGAGTTTATCGACATCTACACGCATGACACCGGGCTCAGACAGGACGCTGAGGCTACGCGACATGTCAATTCTTCTGTGAGCAGTAGCCTAGCTGTTTATGCCAGAAGCGCATTTCTCTGCAAAGGTCAACAGCTTATTCTGCCCCTCTGCTCTTGGCTAATCACACATAGAGCTGATTTACAACATGAAGCTTTTTCTGATTTCTTGAAGAAGCGGGGCTTCACCTCTTCTGCCTCAGTGAAGTTAAAAGGACCATTGTCCTTTGTGATGATCTGTGGTGAGGGGCTTATCGCCTGCCTTTTTGTGACAGTGTCTGATTTGTCTCTCTTGCTCTCTTTAGACACAACAGTATGAAAATATGTGGAATAAGTCATATTAAGTAAATTTAAAAAACAGAATACAGCAGTGATACTGTAGCTAATGTATATATAATGGATGGGCATTTTTTGAAATTTCATCATTGGAGGGGAGTAAGGGAGGAATTAAAACTTAAGGAGAACAGCAGGGAGAGGAGCAGGAAAATCAAAATCATCCTCTGAAGGGGAAGGGATGAGAACGGGAAAAGGATGATTGTTGAATGTGGGGGTGGAGCCGTGGGGTGACATTACTTTCTAATTTGTTGAGTGAATATCTCGCTGGCATCAGCTGGAATAAGCACCAGGCTGCAACACGTGAAAAATGAACTCACTTGACATCATTTTGTATGAAATTGCCAATCAGATTTATTTACTTATTAATCTAATGTGCTGGAACGCTGTTCGGCATCGTTCCGGCCCACTTTAACCCCTGGTTACGCTCTTTAACGATTATTTAAACCTCTCCCCTGTTATGTCTCATTCTCTTTGAATTATGTCGAGCAAGGGCCTCATCACTGACAGTATCCCATTGTTCACCCTGTCTGTAAGCCATCTCCAGCTCAGGCAATGTACACAGCCCCCGGGCCTCTAGCCTGCTTCCATCTTGTGCAAGGACACGGCAATCAATCATTTTTTGACGAGGACATGTGGGAGGGGGGGCCTGTGCCCACGCTGCCCAAACTGGCTCACGAGGAGAAGGTGATTCCTAATCCTAGCAATCTGCTGGCGCCTGTGACCAACACTGGCCGCTGTTGTTTTCCCCTTTCCAGGCAGGTTGGCCTTCTGCTCTTCTATTATCCCTCTATCTGTAATTAAATGTAGCCAAGGGGAACTGAGATAGAGTGAGACAGTAGAAGACCTCGGGATAGGTGTCCATATTTCACATTGAGGAAAGCTGACAGCAAAGACTTAACCCTTTCTGTGGCCTAAGGGGCGTGTGTAATTAGACGATTACAATGCAATTTTGACCAACATGTCCCCATATCTAAATGACCACGTACGCCATTTGTCAGTGATTTACAAAAGAAGGCTCACGAACAGTATCTGATCTGACCTAACCACTTTGTTAAAGTGAGAAAAAGATTGCTGTCATATTAGTTAAAATAAACCAATTTCAAGTGTTAGTTGGAATCAGGATATGAATCATTTCCAGTGTCAAAATCTCACAATTTTTTCACACAGCTAAAAACCCACTAATAAACTATATCACACTGCCTCCTGCTTTGGATCTGAATGCAAAACATAGTGCTGGTCTGTCTGAGCAAACAATCAGTGCTGTCTATTTTTTTAAAAATTTATTATTATTATTATTAATACAGGGGATCAGTCTCATTCTGTCGCAAGGGAAAGTACGCTCCTCTTCAATGAGCGAAGAAACCTAGGTCCTATTCCTATTTCTTTGTGTGTGTGTGTGTGTGTGTAAATAAAGATGATACACAATAATTCCATTCTGCCAGCACACGCTAGGACTGTAATATCACACGTTGCAAGCACACCCTGCTCACGCTCATAAATCTCAAATCTCTCCCCAGTTTTTTCCATCTTCCTTCTGCAAAAGTCCTGAAATGTTTAATGCCAGTGTTTTGTGAGTCTAACCTCATGCCAGGGGTTTGTCTGTGGGCCCACGCTGGCTAAAATTGGACAAGATTGGAACCTGTCACAGTAATGGGGTCTCTGACCCGGTGGGGCTATCACAGGCAGTGAGTGTGTAGGTGGGTAAGGGTGCATATACACAAGTCTGTGCGTTTGCAGTGATGTATTAGGACACAAACCTTCCAATAGAGCCTCAAGGGCATGGCTTAGCTACCATAAACAAGCAGCCTTGGTTATCAGCTAGGTGGTAAATATTGATTATTTTAAATGGCTATCACATTACACTCATAAATATACATTGATTACACGTCCTTGGGTTGATATCCTTCGATTTGCTTTTGAAAAATGCAAACCCATTAGAAACTCATGAAACTAACAGTCATTTATAAATTCTTATTTATCTACTTAAGGCTCCTTTGAGACAAAGCTGTTTCAGTAGAGGCTATCCCCAGTGAATAACTTAATGTGGATATTAAAAGAGAGTTTTACCCAAATTCATATAAATTGCAGCACTTATTATAACTATATTTTTTTATATAACCCCAAACCATGCAAAACAAGGAACCTCTAGTTTTCCAGGAACATTTTGAGTCATTTCCTAGTAGTTTCATCCATCAGTTGTGTCACAGTCCATTGACAGAAAACAAAATGTCAGTCACCCCAGAATAGACCTCAACAACCATCATCTTCACGTTCCACTGCAGCATAAACCACCATACCTTCCAGACCCAGGGCTTTACCAGTGTACAATCACAGTGTCTGCAAAATATACAACACATCATTAACTGTGGTCTAACCCTGGTTATTTAATACCCTATTTTTTTCTCTCAGTCCGTGAACTCCCCTCACTGGGAAAGCCTTGAGGGTATAGATAGTTCATGTATACAACTGCCAACATTGTTGAAAAAAAAAATTACAAGCAAAATCAGCGCTCATTCTATGATGACCTGCATTTTACCTCTTATCTCCTCTATTAATTCAACCCTCAGCAGTTTTGGCTTCTGCTTCTCCCTTATTGGCTCCAGCAGCAGCGTGGAGGTGTTGATCACATTGACGTCAGTGTGCCTTGCTCAACGTGGGTGTAAATAATCAGATTTGTGACAAGTAAGCAGTCAGTCGGAGGAGGTGAGAATTGAATTTTTGAACTCTCATTTTATTGGTCTGATATTAATACTGCTCAGCGGATGAAACAGCATGCCTCCGCTCATGAAGAGAAACTGAATTACTGATTTGAGACAGAGGGAAGCAAACATTATAACGGATTCACTGACGGGCAAAGGGACCCATGCAGTGTTCCAAGATGCATGGATCCCATCTTTGCCAGACTTGATGCTCATACTTTATGCAGAGGCAGAGTGAAAGCATCATCTACTCATTAGAATGCTGCACAGCCTTTAACAGCAAAAAAAATAATTTTCAAGTTGGAAACCACAGGGAATTAAAAAAAAAAAAAAGAACTTGCAGCAAAATTTTGATTCGTTTTTGCAAGGCAGTTTTATACACCCACCAAAATTTGGGAAAATTGAATTGTTACAATGTCAAATAAAACAATGATTAAGATTTACAGAGATGAATCTGAAAAAAATGCCCATGCACATTTGATAGACCACAGCTTTACAACTTCGAGCCATTTGGTTGTCCAAGGGACTGGAAACTAGCAAAGGTGAGAGAATATGGGGCAAGGTGAGAAATTGAGTGATGATTTGTGGACTCAGTGTCCTGATAGGCTCCATTTTGTGCAGCCTACACAGATGAAACAGTTCAGTATTAAGAAAAACCATAGATTGGACATGAAAACTGAAGGAAAACAAAACAAAAGTAAAAAAGTTGTCTTCTGACCTGACTGAACTCTACCTACCACTGTTAAGTGCACTACATTTTCTTTTTCATATTTCTGTATTTTTGTTTTTTAAAGCTTATGAACACATTTTGATTTGAAATTAACCCCAAAGTGTAGATATATCAACAAATTCAACTTCAGCTGAATGGAAATTCATCTCACTCTTATATAAAATGTTATATCTGAATCTGTGGTTTGCTCTCATTTTAATTATTTTTTGTCGTGTCAGACTCTAAAATAACCTTTCTCATTGTGTGAATCGGGCAAATGAGATTTCTTCCAGCTTCATTCTCATCAAAATCAAGGATAAAGGTATTAAACATTTTAATAAATGAGTTCCCTGGAGCTTGACGGAGCAGGACATGGAGTGGGTTCAGCCTCAAGGCAGTCTTTTATAGAGAGAGCGACAGAGAGCTTGATCTGTCTGTATGCGCTTTTAATTACACACGGCTGGCTGGGCTCCAATCCCCAGAGAGTTGAGGTAAAGCACACGTTAGGACCAGCCACCACTCCGCTAGCAGTGTTACCCTACCTAAACAGCCTCGAGGGAGGGAGAAGGGGGGGGGGTGGCAGGCAGGACAATTTTACAAGAGCCACAGGCGGCTGTCGATCATTCCTCACTATTTTGACTGATACAGCTGTTGAGCACGGTGCAGGTTACTAGCAGATCGCAACCAGCAGGCTCACATACACAGTATACTCCACATTCCTCACATACAAATGCTTGCGTGTTTTATTACGTGCATCCATATTTCTCCAAAAGGAGAGACCGATTTGAAATTCTTACTTTGTGGTCTATGGCTAGAAAGTGAGATTTGATGAGCGTTGTCGGCATTTTGCCTTCAGGTCTTTAACCTGTCACTTTCTCATCTCGGTGATCAGCTGACAGACGTGCAGTAAGTGTCATTGGGTAATGTGAGAAGACAGACATGGTGCACAGCTACATCTACTATGACTGACTGATCAGACAGGCAACAGTCAACCGTGTCAGGACATGGGATTATGCTCAGACTGGTGTGTGTTTTTGTGTTTGCTGCCAATACTCAGTCCGTAGTCCTTTTTCTATAGACTGACCACGCTCATTCATGCACATGTATTGACAAACACATAAATCCACATAGATTCACAAACCATCTCTCTGTCTCATACACAGTTATGCTCTCATGTCTTTCATCGACACACATTCCAACAGCTCAGAGCACGTTGACATCTAGTGCCAAGGGAATAAGACTCCCTCACACAGGGAGACCTTTTATGTATCAGAAACCCTTCATTCACATGACTCCCCGAGCCCTACTTTACTATGAAATGAATGGTGTAACCTCCAGGCAATGTCAAGGTAAAGGAAACGTGTCAGTGCCTCCATGGTGAGCTTTCCTTCGCCGTGGCTCTCTCCAGTTAATGACTCGAGCGTGGAGAGTGTTACCTCTGCGAGGCCTGGCCAGATGACCCAGAGGAGATGGTTGGAGGGAGGGGAGGATACAGACTGTAATCACAGGCAATCATCAGCTCTCTCAGTGGATTTCTGCTACTCTGGACTGGATTGCTTGGCCCCAAACCTGTGATTTGAGCTGCAAGGTGGAGCGAGAGAAAAGAAAAAGGGTGAGGATTAGGACGAAAATGAAGAATTATAACAGAAGCACAAATTAAAGGATCTAGTGAGTTACTGTAGGTCAGAATGACACAGAATGCCCCTGCCTTGGTTGGATGAGAGCTGGTGACATTGTCTGTAGTGAATTCAGTATAGATCTGTTATATATATATATAGCTTATACTAGTGGAAAAAAATAACGTTTAGTTGTCAAACGGTGACTTGGCTTTGATGACGGAGGAAAACCAATGTGAAGGTTGAGAAGTGGATCCAAACCCATTGGGTCTGAAGAAGAAGTTGTAAATTGGCACAGAGTACATCCAGTCAAACCTTCCACAAAGTTAATAGTGCGGAATTCATGGCCTTGGTCTTCACAGTTAAATAAATAGTCAGGTTTAGGGGAAATTTTGAGATTTTATCTCCTAGTTACCAGTTGACTGACAAATGTGCCAGTGTTATGTTGCTTTAGGCAAAGCAACATAACATTGGCCAAGCTTAGCTCAAATGTTCCCAAAGAGAGAAGGACACTTAACATCTTATGATTTTGTATTTTTAAAAGTAGCAAAATTCACTTTTAACCGAAAAAAATATATATTTAGCATTCATTTCAGAGTACTTGACTTTTTTACATCTGACAAGATGAATTCTTAAGAATAATAGGATATTTTTAGATTGTCCATATAATTGTGAGAGTCTACAGACTCAAAGACTGAGACTGTACTGACCAGGGATTGGCCTTACGAGGCTGAACTTAGGCACAACTGTCCTAGACAGCTAGTATGATAGTGTGGCCTAAATAAATGCTAAGCTAACACGTGCAAAAAACAAACCCTCCATGTTGAAGATGTATTTTTCTGTCTTTTAAGATATTTAAGGGCTCCCTTACCCGTAACCCTAACCACTGAATCGAAGACACTTTAAATCAGCCATGTCTCAGTTTAACACATCTTTAAGCTGCTCACACACAAAAACGCATCAGTGGGTATATCCCACGGTCAGTAAGCAAGAAATTACAGTATAAGGAGACAAATTTATAGCACTATAATATATCTGCTCCAAAGGTGCCTCAGTATCTGATGCAATATATACGACAAAGCCGAAAGTGAAGTAAATCTTGCACTAGTTGACTTCACGCTGAGCTCACAAGCCACTTGAACCTTTGAGAGGATGCTGCCAGCCCTCTACTCCGTGTGGAAGAAAAAAAACTTCCATGTAGCTTGATGTTGTGAGACCAGACGCCCCCCACCCAAGCCTCCAGGCTAAATCTAATGGAGCTCTTCCTCCAACTCGCCTGTCTCTCTTCATCAACACACAACCAGCCCCCTCATAGCCTGCAGCACTGATACTTATATGGTCTACAGACCGGTTGTTAATTTCATTTCAGAGCCAAGCTTGCTGGTGCCACTCAAAGAGAACAAGAGCGTTTCCTCACAACCACCAGTCCGATCGACTTGCTTTGATAGGCAAAAAATAACCCCTGCTTTCATAGCCATATGCATGTTGGCTCAGTCGTGGGAGCTGTAAACTTTTGTACTGTGGTGTGTAGTGATACTATGTGAGAGAAAAGCCTTGGACTGTTTGTCTCTAGCCCTCAGTCCTACGTGCTCTGCGGTTGAGTCTGGTTGTCTGCTTTCTGCTGTGGTCTTTCATCACGTTCACTCCCCATTCTGGCATGCCAACCAGTATGTCTTTGTGTGTGTGTGTGTTTGTGTGTGTGTGTGTGTGTTTGTGTGTGTGTGTGTGTGTGGGGATAAGACCAGATCTTTACTGCCATCTAGTGGGAGAATGATTCAAATCTGTCAGTGGGGTTAGGGAGATCACCTGCGGTATCAGGAATTTAAAAAAAAAAAAGGAAATAAATTTAAAACGGTATCATAAAATGTTATGCAAGTACTGTGCTTATACAGTAGGTGTGTGTATGTTTGTGGAGGTTGGTAGCACATTAATGAGAGACTATATTAGTGCAGCAGGTCAGTTAAGTCAATGAGCGAGCACTAATTCTCCCCTACTCCCTCTGTGGACTGCCACATGTTACACATTTGCATATAAATTACTTTAAATGTGATGTTGCCGCTAAATTCCTTAACCTTCGCTTGTTTAAAATTCATGACTGCTTTTGAATTTTGTCAGGCACGGTTGGGCTGTCAAAAAAAATCCTTTGATACATTTAAAAACTCTGGCAGGTGTGCATGTGCGTGCGCAAAGGCATTTAGACTGAAATTTTGTGAAATTCTCTCCCATTTTGTCTATGAAAACCTCTTGAGCTTCGCCTTTCCTCCATATCTTGATTTCTTTCTGCGTTTAGACTCCATACCCAGTCTGGACTAGCAGATGGTGAAGGGACTGGTCCCTCTGTGTATGTGTATGAGCATGACTGTTTGTATATACAGTATGTTTAGTTGTCACCAGTCACAGTGATCAGTATTCTGAAACAGCCTGTGGTCCCTATCCAAGGGTTGTTGGACTGTCACTCTGCACTAGGGAGGCAGGGATTATTGAGGTATTTCTTTTCAACCTGCTTTATCTGTAGGAATATACAGATGTAAAGTAGTATGATACATTTGAATGCTTTTTCCTCATAGTCCTCAGTTTTATTTTTGGACTTATTACAACTCTTGTCAGCAGAACATATACCTGGTCTCTCTCTCTCTCTCTCTCTCTCTCTCTATATATATATATATATATATATATATATATATATATATGTGTGTGTGTGTGTATATATATATATATATATATAAAATATATAATGTAAAAAACACACACACACTCTCTTCTGTCTTTGTCAGGACACTCATTGACATTATGCACTCCTTAGCCCCTTACCCTAAACTGAACCATCAAACCTATTTGCCTAAGCCCAACCCTTACCTTAACTCTAACCTAAATCTAATCTGAACACTAAAACCAAGTCTTAACCCTTAAAGTTGTGAGGACCATCCAAAATGTCCTCAGTCCATAGGGTCTTTAGCTCAGACTAGTCCTCACAAAGACAGAAGTAGAAGCACACACATAAAAAGAGACACTCTCTCTGTGTCTCTCCCCAGTGCTACCATCTCTTGCCAGTGGGGGAATCAGACTTTAGACAAGTACTCTTGTTCAGTTTTAATTTGTGTCTGCCGCTTGATTGTTTGCCTCAGGAGGAACAAGGGTGGCACTTGGTGCTAAAAGTAACTGAATGGCCTTTTTACACTCTGCTAATTGATTGGGGGGGGGGTCTGTTTAGCTGTGTGTGTGCGTGTGCGCGTGGGCTTATTTTACTGTATTTGTGGAGTCTGAAAATTGGGAGCCCACTATACTTGTGGGAAACAAATTGCTGGACCCCAAAAGTTTAAATGGATGTCTGAAGGTAAAGACTTGGTTTTATGTATTGTTTAGAATCAGGTTAGGTTAAGGTAAAGGGCTAGGAAGCACATTATGTCAATATAGTACAATATAGTAAAACATATTGTTGATGTTTTACTATATTACAATATAGTAAAACAAGGTGTGTGTGTGTGTGTGTGTGTGTGTGTGTGTGTGTGTGTATGTATGTGTCCACATGTATAGCTTTTTTGATGTGTTACTTTACATTACTATACTCTGTGTATTCAACCTTGTAGTTTATCTGGATTAAAGGAAAATATCCGTTGCTTCTTGTTTATACACATTCACACTGAAATCCTTGAGGGCTTCAATAACTGAGACATAGGCTGTTGTAATTCTAAAAGAGTCAAACATGGTAATGCCGTGATTACAGCTGACTGATCCAAACAGATGGTTTAACAGAATGTATCTGAAACTGCCTAACCAGTGACTCAGACATTAAAAATATTTGACTTCATACACAGGAAATCTGCTGTACAGCCACTTGAACTAAGAATCTTGACCACATTTTCTCCATGTTCCCCCTCTGTGTGTGTATACATGCCTGCATACTGCCTGTTTATACATCCTGGCCACACTGCACGTCCTCGAGTCTCTGTCGGCATTTTTTTTTTGTAATTCCTTTGCTGTGTGTTTACTTGAATCTTTGCTCTATGTTTCTCTCTCTAAATGTTATGATGGCAGGTCTAAACAGGATGCAGGTCAGCTGAAATATTAGTTTATACAAGAGATATACAGGTTGGCCCGACTGTCGGTGGACTGATATCGCTTAATTCGTGCTGTTTGTCTTTTATGAGAAGCATCTTGGTACACAGGAAGTATATAGCTTCAACTACTAGCCCTAACGGTATCTTTCAGTTTAGCTCTGTAACTACAATCTTCAGTTAATAAGTAGAGTAATACTGCCAGCTAATCTGAAGAATATATGCCTTTCCGATACAGTCTTACAGTCAGGTTTTGTGTACAAATACTTTTCAACTGAACAGTGTTTCCCATAGCACTGCTACATTCAGAGTAATCACATTTGCAATCTTAGTTTTGTTTTTTTAAAGCAAAGTAACAATTTTGTCCACTGGAAAGTGTTTTACTGGTTTGCAAAAATACTGATTTATTAGTGTTTTTAATGAAAAAAGGCAACGTAATCAGTTTGTCCAATTTAACACACTGTGAGCAACTATTGCAGCAAGGACAAGGTTTGCTTTGGAAATGGCTTTTCTACATTATAAAATTTACTAAAAATGGGGACATAACAGAGTATTTCTTCAAATTGCTTCATGCTGCTTAGTCTGTCAACAGTCTCCAACGTTGGAAACACAGAAGAAAACACAAGCTGACCAGTTTGAGTTCCTGTGGTGTCCCCATGGTATCTTTGTAGCCTGTGTAGTTATATTTTATAGGAGGTGCATGTCAACTCTAGTTGTGAGTCCATAGTGTTTTGAGTTTCAGCTGCATTAGTTTGTGCGCCTGTGTGTCTATTATTTGTTCCCCATTTACCGGTGTGTCAGTGTCAGCTCACTGTCAACCCTGTATCTTGAGGAGTGGCGTATCCTATTTTATTTGGTTCTGTCAGCAAGACTGACTTGGTGATCCATGTCCTAGAGGATGGATTTGGCATGAGGAGAAAAAGTTGCTCTGGTAGTTGTCCAAACCCATGTCTGTCCTCCCTTGCCCCTCCATTCCCCTCTCCTGCTTTCTTTCCTTTTTTTTTCCTCCTTTCTCCTCTCCCACGACCTCAGGGAGTCCTCGGGAGGTGCAATGTTCCAGAATGGGATGATTTTCCCCCCTTCTTCTCTGGTTTGCTCTCTCCCTCTCCCAAATTAACATTGAAAAAAAAAAAAAACCCAAACCTCACTGCTGAGTGACTCATTCAAATAATTGTTACTTTAGCTGTATCAGGTTACGCTTTTCTCTGGCTCTCTTTTTGCTTTTCTTCCTTTCCTCAGTACAGTGTGGTATCTGGGCCACTTGTGAATTAGGGCCTTTGAGTGAAAAGGCAGAAAAAAACGAGTGACATCAGAGAGGGAGAGAGAGAGGGAGAGGGATCCAAAGCCTGAGTAGCCCTGTAATTTTCTGCTCTGTTTCTATGATTAAATGTATGACCATTGCAGACAATTGAGTCAATAGGAGATTGTCCTCCCTCCTGCAGCCAGCTGGGTCACTTTGTTTGTGTGCATGTATGTGTTAACATGTCTGTAGTGTGTGTGCCTTATTTTAGCTTTTCTGTCTGGCTTAGGTGTGTCTAGGTGGAGCTCGACATTCTTGGCTTTTACTGGAAGACACCTTTAAGAGGACTATGCCATCCTATTCATAACTGAATAGCAGAGATGACAAAGAGACGCTATGTGTGTGTGTTAGTGCTCGTGGGAAAGACAGTAAGAACAAAAGAGACGAGAAGTGAGATAGCAAAGGAAAGGGGGGTGGACCAAGAGAGGGAGGCCAAACCAACTCGATTTTGAAACAGACAAGAAAGGCGATACTTGCTGAAACATTTTTGGAAAGAAGGGGGAAAAGAGCGAGACGTGGAGAGATCCCTCCCTCTGCCAGAGCCAAGTTACTGTAGGCTATCCTATAGCTAACCCTCCCTCCCTTCCCCTCCTTTCCCTGTCCCATGTGAGCAGCAGCCTGATGACTGGACCTCTCTGTGTCTCCGCTCCGCTTACGCTTTACTGCGCTCCGGCAGACATGCATTGTTCTTCACTGTACACTACTCGTTGCCCCCATTCTCAAAGACTTAGTCTGTCTTAATTCTGCAGAAAGTTTGACTGGAAAAGACTTTTGCTGCCTCGCGGTGAGTACTGACATTTTGATTTTGGGCTTTTGACAGGAGGGAAGAATTGTCTCATTCATTTGTCTGCTGTGGCAGAGATTTTGCCTAATGTTTCTTAATTTTGGTAAGTGCTGAGGTGGTATGACCATTAGGAGATTTTTAAACATGACAGTGACGCTGGCACACGGCGAAAAGAATGTAGAGAAACTTTTGTACAGAGTGAGTTGGCGAGAGAAACGCTCCAGTAGTTAGAGCTTTTCTAGCTCTTCTCCTGTTTCTGACTGACTAACTCCCTTTTTGCTGACTCACTCTATTAACTTAATACACATGGCTTCATGCTGTGTGGGTGTGTTTAGTGTACATGTGTTGCCGTTGTGTTCAGCGTTCTGGAGTAGTTATTTGTGAATACATGTCTGTCCTCGTCTGTCTGAGTGCACATGTGTGTGTCAATCAGATTCAATTACTTACTCCTATATAGCCTGCTCGACGGTGCAAATGTGGGAATTTAACCAAGACACGGAGAGAAAAAGAAAGAGTGGGCATATTACTGCCTTACTGTTTATCATCACTCTCAAATCCTTATTGATTTCCTCATCTCTGCTCGCTGAACAAGAACAATAGCCTCATGCCTGGCCAAGACCCCTCGTAAATAAGCCAGCTAAATATCAACACCAATCCCCTGCAAGATGTTGTTCATTGATTTGCTTTGTCGCCAGATGCACGCACCCATACACACACATAGAAATGCACACACATAACAGGCCTAGTAGTCTAGAGGGACTCTATTGTGTGGTGCACATAATTGTTTGTGTGTGTGTGTGTGTCTAAAGGCTTGTCCAAAAGGTCTTGGACAATGAAGTCTGTCAGCAGGGGGATGTGGATTTCTATCTCCCTCTCCGTCTCTCTCTCTCTCTCTCTCTCTCTCTCCTTTTCCTGTCCAAGTCCCCCTTCACATCTGGACCCCCCCCCCCACCCCCACCAGCTGACAAGAAACAAGGGAGCGGATGGAGGGAGGAAGAGGGTGTGGGCGTGGGGGAGAGAGAAACGAGAGAGGGATGGAAATGGGAGGAAGGGGAGTTTGCTCAGGCCGGTTTCCCTGGTAGACTTCCCCCAAGTGCAGGAAGAGCGTACCTCACCATGCCATTGTGAGCGCCCTCTTGTATGAGAGGAAACACAAATAATGTACACAGAGATGGGAAACACTCCCTCACACACATGCAGGGACACATTTAAAACTCATGTGTGCATCTAATACGCACACACGATTGAGCATATGTAATTTAAATGCACACAGTTGCAACCACTCAAAACACAACACACACACACACACACACTATTTGAGATGCCAGGGACAGTTAAGCCACGATTAAGCCCGTTGAACTGACTCTTATGCACCTGTAGTATTAGCTCGGAGCAGACAGCGCTGGCGCTCCTATTGAAGGCTTTGGCCTTAGTTTATGAGAATTTTGGCTCGAAGGCTTTAGCTGTCAAAGCGAGTCCTTTTCTCTGTCAGTTTCTCTACTCTCCTGCCATTCACCTCATCAGTGTGTGTCTGTCCATAGCTGGACTCTGATGAGACTCCCTGAAGTTGAAACCATAATGAAAAGCTCCACTTTAAAGAGAATCACTTGGCCTAGATTGGATTTACTTTTCATTGCTTTTTCATTTTCTCTGCCAGATGAAACCATTCATGCCAGCTGCTGTTGCACTGCTCCACCAGAGCTGGGCAACCACTCCTGTGCCTGTTTATCCATCCAGGGCGGAGTGCCCTGCCAACAGGTGTATGTTGACATCATTAGTGTTAAGCAATAGGCAAGGCAGCATGGATTCACACTTTTTTAAAGGGGTGAAAGTCTCCCTCAAATCTGCTTCTACAGTTCTCATGCAGTGCACATGCTCTGCAGGGTCTGGGGGTCACAGTGATTGGGACAGTGACAAAATACCAGCCTTTATTCTCTCCGCAGCCTCCCAGGAATTGTTTGACACTGCAGTTTCTGCCATATGTGCATGTGGAATTCAGTCATCTCCCCCATCAGTGCAGCTGGTCCCTGTCTGTCTATACTTCTCATTTTCAGTTTACTTCTGGCTTTTACCAGTTAAGCCTGCATCTTTGTGTGATATATAACCGAGCAATGATGATGTTATAAGTGGCATGAGATTGACTGAGGTCACTGCTGAATAGGTTTATAGACTGAGTATTCTCTCTTTGTATTTCAGTGGTGATACTATTACTCCTGTAAAGGTCTTTACAAGTATATTCAGTTTTAACTCCTCATAGTAAATGTGTCTTTCGGTGTAAAATATTCATAGAATAACATGATAGTGATCTGACGAGACATTGGCCTTCTTTCAAAATGTATTGTGAAAGAGGACATCCCTGCACTGTGGTAGTTGTTTTACTGGTCTGACATCAGCCGCGTTTGTATGTATTACATCATTACTGTATGTCACTTGGCAGACCGAGATTTACAGCCAAAGAGTAACTGTCATTTGGCACAAGAAGCATTGTACTCTATAGTTTGTTTTGCGAGCAAACAAGTCAGAGTGGACAACAGTGGTAGCTGTTCAACTGGGTTACAAAGCTTGGGTTTGTTTTGGTCACAGAAATAGCATTTACTCAGCAGTGATGTCAATACTTTGGGCCCAACAAAAAATAAAGAATCTGAGAGAGATGGATCAAGAATAAGACCACAACTGATGACAAAGAAACTACCAGAGTGGGACAAAGTGGATGCATAAATGAATATAAATCAATTTGGGTAGGAAAACAAAGCATAGTGCACAAACCAAACAGTCATTTAGACCCTGACAATAAGCAATGTATTCAAGTATATAACATGTAAATCATACTGTATAGTGTAAAAAAAAACAAAAAACAACAACATAGTGACCAAAAGTAAAATGTAAGTCAGTATATAGAAAGAGAGGAAAACAAAGGTTCATCCAAATGAATTTTCCTGACATTCAGCCATACAGATGTGTCCAAGAATGAGACATTGGAGCCATCTTGGATGTTTATTTTACAATGTCTTTATATGTCTTAGGAGAATAGGTTCTCTCAGCGTTGTGAGCCGGAATGAATACATATGCTCCAGATTGGTTTTTCTGATCCTCCTCGCTTTCTTTCTTACTCATTTGCTTCTATCTTCTATGATTCATTCAGCCTCTTTTATGCTAGGAGGGATGAATCTTAGAGCAGCACCCTAAGCTTATCTGTCTCTCATTTTTTGATGCCTGCTTGTTCGTTTTCCGTTTCTTGGCACACACGTGCGCTTCGCATATTGAAAGACAGATTATAGCACTTGAGGCTGGGGATCTGGTCAGTGCCGATGTGACATACAGTATACCATAGGCCTACACACAAAGAAACATAGGTATTTTCTTTATCATATGTCAAAACTGCATACATCCAATCACATTTTGCAAATTTTAAAGACTTGTGGCACGTCCGTTGAAATGTTTCATGTGTACAGTAACGGTAGTATTATTAATCGAGGTCCCAAAATAAAGTTTCATGAGCTCTTTGACTTATAGCTCTTTAATTCATCAATTGGCTCCAATTACAGAGAGGTATTCCCTTATTAGACATTTTGGGCCCTTTTTACATGTTTATTTATTTATGGGATCCAAGCATGTGTTTTTACAGATGACATTAACATCACTCTAATTTGGGATCCAAAGCTTTTATATGTCGTGAAAGACTTACAGACACAAGCATATAACTTCGCTCAAACTTGTCGGTTTGAGGCAAATGATCAAGTAATCTGCTCTAATTTGGACATCATGCAGTTTTAATCACAGTGTTAGTCTTTATACAAAATAAACATGAGAATAGGCTTATAAATGCTGCTGCAAGCGGGCAAAGTACTTGAGAAAAATCTTGAGTACTTTGCTATAAAGTAAGTTTTTTCCTTAGAACAAAGAATGGTGTTAATTATTTCAGTGCTGTTTGTGGATTGCGTGTTTGCATGCTTTTGATGGGTTCGCAACTCTGCCACAATAGTTCATCCTGCAAAGAGTCTGTGAAGAGGATTTTCATGTTAGACTTTTTTCAACATAAATTCACTCTTATCCTTTCTACAGAATTCATCTTTCTCACTTCATTTTTCTATTTTCACCACCTTTTATATCTAAAAAGGTGTGCTTGTTTGAATTTCATTTTCATATTTTCATGAAGTCAATAGCAATCACTATATACAGCATGTGTGTATATTTTGTGTATGTATATGTATGTTAGGTGCCTGCAGACTTATACACAGGTGCAGCATCTTGCATTCCTGATTTTTTTGTGCATCGTGCTCAAATGCCCACAGACACACCAGTTTCGGTCTAGTAGATTATCACTACCCCTCTGCATGGCCAGTTTTCTTTTCCCTTCTTATACTAGCTCCTGCTACAGTGTAACTCTTAGTGGTTATGCTGCTACTATAAAAGCTGGCTTTAAAAGCTCATTAAATCTATTTTGAAACAAGTCAGAGGTCAGGTATAAATCTTCAGCAAAATCCAAGTTTTGAGCATGTCACAGGTTACACTTCATATTGAGATGAGAGGATTACAGCTATTACTGGTGAAAAAAGACATTTTCCTGATTATAGCCCGACTGTGTGTGGATACAAAGAGCTCTGATTACTGCTGCCACGACCGCCTCACTTCCCCGGATACTGAGCATTGACTGGCACAGCAGGGGGAGAGGAAAGGCTGTAGGCATACACGCATACACACATATCAACATGCAGGAACACATCAAACACAGTGATTAGCACCTTTGTAGGTTAATCTCATGCTTAACTGTCAGCCCACACTCCCATTTTTTTACTTACTTGATTTTCTTTACAGTTGCACAATTTTTTTTATGGAGTTCATCTGTACTGAATAAAAAGAACACCAAGAGCTTTGTTGTACAGAGCTAATATGGAAACATATGACTCTTAGATTAATGGATGATTAGCTGTTTGAATGTTGGCTTATAGCATGTCAGTCTATACTCAATAAAACACTAGTGAAGTTAGGCGTACGCGCACACATGCTTTTTCCTGTTTGCATTGCCCATGGCAACGGCTTGGCAAAGGATCACTGGTGATGTCAGAAGTGATGTACGAGCGCTGGAGTGTGAGGGGATGACCTCAGCCGAGGCAAAGTCCCAGAGGACTCATATCGGCTGCAGCCGGTGCTAACCGTCAGGACTTTCTCACACTCGCTATCTGTACTATCGGCTGAAACTGCCTCGACCCCCCCATAACCAACCCCCCGATCCTCAATAGGCATCACAAATCACCAGCACACAGCATGACCTCTAACGTGCACATTCACAGTCCCACACACCGCAAGTTGTCTGATATGATGGAAGAAGGGACTGGGAATAGTTAAAAGGATTATTCTAGATTAAATTAAAAGTACACTGTGGAGCCTTAAATCACTAGGTGCACTGTAGCCGCAGCATTGTTTTGATGAGTGAGTTCCTCTTCCTGCACACACACATGCACAAGAGGTGATTTACCACACATTTCCATCACAGACTACGGAAGCTCTAATGCAAATAAAATGAATGGAGTATATTTACGAACTAAATAATGTTCATTCTGTGACAATTTAGCTTATGAACTTTCTGGGTAATAGCATGAAACTAAACCTGCGTAGACACTGACTTTATTTTTTACCAATTTTGATGTTAGAATATTTATTAGATATGTTACTAGGGCTACTTCGGCTCTTATATTTATGGTTTTAGGACATTCTGAAAACATTCTGGGCATGTTTACTAAATGAAAGGGTTGACAACAGATGCACGATACCCCTTGGTTTTTACGCCTTTCCACATATTAAGTTGCTGAAAGTAACATTCCAATAAAAAAGTAAATGAGAGGACAAAACCACTTTCCAATGTAGGCAATGTAGCTCTGAAAATATTTTTTTAAAAATGACCGCACAAAAGCTCCGTGGTTTGTGTTTGTCATGACTTTATGATACATAGAATTTGTTTTGGTGAATTTGATGTAAACAATGTTTACCTACGTTCAGTGAGTTGACCCTTAAGTCCAGCCCTTCTGTTATGAAATAACTTGAAATGGTCAGTGTTGTATGTTGTAATTTAAATAGGGTGTAGTTATAGTATTTCCTGTAAGTAAAGCCATTGGTTATTCTCATCAGTCTCAGTTTGAGGGTTTTGGTTTCTGGCACATTTGTCCTGTGGCTTTTTTCAGTGGGCAGCATAGACATCTATGTTAATGTTATGGTGTTTTGTTGGCATCGGTGTACTTTCGCTGATATTTAAGCTCATTAGATCCTGCTTTTTGACACACTAGTCACAGCTTACCACAGCCTGTCCATTTTCCCCCAAAGAGTTGGCCTCTGTCCAGATTGGCAGAGCACTGTCTGGTCCTTGCCTCTGATTCAAGCAACAGTCCATAAATGAATGGTTACCTCTTCTTAGGACAGCTGTGCTACCAGCCATGGATGGAAAAATAATCATGGAGCCACCAACCACATCCATGGATACACATCAGGAATGTGTTTACTGTGTGTTACGGCCACGGGCGGGTGCATGTACGCATTTGCAAGCACATGTGCTCTTGTGTGCATTAACCTGTTGGTGTGTGAATAAGTTGTGAACTCTTATGGGGTGTTAAGGGATCAAGAGCCAGTAATGAATCACAGGGTAAATTATTTTTCCTCTCCGCATTTGCCCTGCATCAACAAGGTGGGTGTTTAATGGCTGTTGTAAAAGTAAAGGTTGGTAAACTCATAAAGCGCCGAAGTGAAAACAGTGTGTGCTCTGAGTGTGAGAGAGGAGAGAGGGAAGAGGGGGATTAGGGTAGAGATTCATGTGCATGTTTCTGGCACACAAGGGTGTAGTCTGTCTTTCACAACACATTTAATTTCAAATTAATGTCATTGTTCTAAGCCAAATGTATCATAATCAAATTGTCAGCCTTTGCACTTATATATTTTTTGCAAGCAGGGATTTTTCTACATGCATCTCAGGGTCAGAGCATGACAATGATGTTGAAGATTTATTTTGCCTTGTGGTTGACCATACCAAAAAATGTGTATAGTCTTAGTGCTTGGTGGTCAATGTAAGTCAGATCTATTGAGGTCTTATGTACTATCACTGCTTTGCCCCAGGGGGAGCTCTTGCTCTAGATGTGAGCTCTTAACCCCCTGTCCTGTCCTGGCCTGTCCTGCCCCCTGGACCCATCAAATATCCTCTTGTAACCTCCCTGTATCTTCTCAACCCTTTTCGCAATCCATATTCCTCTTCCTGCTTCTATCTGTGAGTCTCATTATGCTATAGTCTTGACATTAAAATTTACATCAAATATTTTTCCTTCTTTTGATTCACTAATAGTGACCATAGTTAAGCCACCTTTTTTTTTGCCATTACATCATACCAAAACCCAGGCCGCAGCTGTAAACATGTTCCCACCACATGTCCTGTCTGATGCCAGTCATTTGTACACATAAACAGACTGAAACAGAAGTCTGGTTGAGGTTATGACTGAGCTAAACCCTGGAACTGGACATTGTCTAAGCTGGGCCGACTGTATTCTAGCTACAGTTAAATTTCAGTGTGACTCAGTGCAAAGCGAAGATGCATTATTGTGCCTCAGCTCTCCACTACTTTATCCCTGTAGATCTTGGTGAGCTTCAGTGTATTGGTGAGTAAAGCCTTTTCTTGGTAAAGAGGAATAGTGTCAAAGGAGAGGGTTTGTTTGTGTGTGTGTAGCTGCAGGGCAGTTGTTTGAGGATTGAAACAGGGGCCTGGTTATGTCTATGTTCTTAAATGATATTTCATAGATGGGTGTTCTCTCCTTTATAACACCAAGTGTATTTGTACAGTGTAGATTTGTTTTTGTGTAAAATAAATGTGACTTTGTTGTTGTTTTTTGAAGAATAATCAGTTGAAACAACACTACACTGACCTTAAATGTGCTTATGGTAAATTAATAGACTATATTAACTCCAATGTATAGAGTAGGCCTGTAAGTTGGTGTTTCAGATGTTATGGTTACACTACTCTTCATCCTACATTTGCTCAGCTCCATGTCCCCCTCCCTGACTCTGGGAATCGAGCCAGAGAGGTAAGATACATTCATCCAAAAATAACAGCCCAACACCCTTGGAAATACCCCTTCCCAGCTCAGAATTTGGTTTTTAAAGCTCCTTCAGATACGATATAGAGAACCTCAGTTATGCTTAAATCTCAGGTCTGTGCTTTGCAAGCCATATGTGCTCATATTTTTTCTTCTCTGAGATCATCATGACCAGATCATCTTGCAGCTGTCTCTCAATAGATCCTGGACTTTGGTGTACAGAGGATAAAGAAAATTGTGTATAGAGAAAAGAGTAGAGAGAAAGTAATTGAAACTTGGGTGTTTCTGTGGCTTTCAGGTCAAAGACTGTGACCATGTGACTGCAACATCTCGAATACTTGATGTATGATGAAAGTTTTTGGCAATGGTGCTACTGAACGACAGCTACAGTAGATTCATACATGCATTCATGCTATGCTGATGTTGTAGATGGAAGGATGCAGCAGAATAAGAACAATAATCAGAGAGATGGAAAGTGAATATTACGTTGTTTCCTGGCTATATGCCAGCTCTGCACCGCAGAATATGGATATGTTTGCAGCCAGCGTGGGCTCAGCATCAGGCCCTGCAGCATAGAACTCCTGTACCAATGCAGGTCTCCTGCGAGAGTGCATATCTTTGTGTTTGTGTGTCCTCCCAGGTATCCTAGCTTGTCTTCATACCTCTGACCATACCTGCCTTGCCAGTTCATTTTCTATATCTGTATTTCATCATGTTTTGCAGCCTTTCAGATCATTCCACCATTGTTCTAGACTAGGCCAGTGGCCCTGATACTTAAAGGGGACAAAAGAAGGCTGAAGTGGTATCATTTTACCCAAATACGCACAATGTCATACAGTTTATCTGGTCAAACATAGAATCCACTCTTTTGGGCTGTGTCCCTACCTCCGGCAGAGACATCCATGTCCCAAACTCAAATTTTCTCAAACTACATTTAATCTCAGTGGGTCAGTTAACGCTATTACTGCTTCCGGGTACTGCTGAGTCATCTTGGCTCCAGAGAAGCTCCACTTTTCCAGAAGGGTGAAGGGCCAGTGGGGCAGGTTCATTACTTTTGGCTGGCCTCTAACATACACTGGAAGGACAGTCATTAAACATCCAAAGCTAATGTCCACCAACTGCTCTAATTGTTCCATCAGCATGGATGTGGGGTTATTGGTTGTTATTGTGTGTATCCTCATGTTTGCATGGCTTACACACTGAAAAAGCCTGTAGGGACACAGGTAACAGAGGGTTAGAGAGAGAAGGAGTTAGAGAGAGTAAGTCAGAAAGGTGGGTTAATTGGCTGTGAGGGACTGTCTGGACTGGAGATTTCAGACAGGACCCCCCACCAGCTTATAATGAGGTCTCGTCAGGCTGGAGCAACCATCACCAGGGCTTATGCCAAGCATCAAGCATTGCCATGGTAACCCCTAAGAACGACGAATGGAAAGGCTGGGGTTATAACTAGGATTGACTTTCAAATGAAAGTCACTTTTTGGTACCTGAAAAATTTTGTTAGAACTGAGTGTCAAACTGTCAGTACCTTCTAACACTTTAAAGGAAATTATGAAGAGGAAGATTTCACTCACGAAAATGTAACTTCACCCTTCTCTTCACAAATTCAGCAGTTTGATTTCTTTGAGTGCACAGGAACAAAAAGGAAAATATACAAGTTTTGTTTTTTTGTTTTTTTGTGATTTTTGTGGCCTGACACTGCCACTGGGTTCATATTTTACCAGTGTAAGTAGGATCCTGTGGGCTAAAATGGGGGGAAATTCCTGTGAAAATGGATGGCTGAAGTGATTGAGCTGAGCTTGCAATATGTTTGTGTGTTGTGTGGTTGAGTTTCGTGTAGACAGCAAGACAGACAGACAGACAGAGATAGAATGAGACTGTGCTACATGCACACACAAATACACCGAGTGACCAGAGATATTATTTGGAGGACTGAGACAGTTGCATAGTAGCTATTTGGTTGTCTTGTGTGCCAGTAATCTGTGCTGTTTACTAGGAACTTAACCATTAACTGTGCTGAGATATTTTTCAGTGTGAACCTATTATACATTAAGCCAGTAGTGATGGAGGATACTTTTATTCAACTTCAAACTATATTTTTCTGTAACTTAAATTATCACAGCAAATTATATTTAAAACTGAACCTTGAATTTGCAAAAAGGGGGTAGAGATGCTCCTACCCAAATGTCAAATGTCCTTTTTACATGAGACACTGATCATTAAAATGACTTAAGTACAAACTTCTCCCACTGTAGTTTCAGGAATAGCAATACAAATGGATATCGGAAAAAAATGAAGCACAAGTAGAAATGATAACCTATTGTGGAGGAAATGGGAAAGGAGCTGAATGTGCTTTAGTCGAGGTTAAACCTTGCACCAAACTGGCTAATGATGTCAGTAGGGCTTTTGTATAATATGCTCTGCCAAAGCCACATACTATATAGTACATACTGTCAGACCACAGTTAAATCCGTAGTATGGAGCCAGTTGTGCAGAGCAAGTCAACAATTTACGTACATACTTTAAACCATCTGCTGACACATGAGCTAACCCAGTGGGCTCATGATTTTTTTAGCTTGTGGTCACTGAACAAAATGTAAATCCATTTTTTTTTTTTTTTTTTTTTTCCAGTTAAGATTCATAGTCTTTGTCTAGGTCAGCAGGATATCTGAAAATGTATATCAAGCAGTTCAGTGTACAGACAGGCCTTTACCAGGGAATTTGTGACTGTAACAATGAAATAAACAGAGACTTCATTCCAAATGTTAAGATGGTTGTTTACAGTTTCTTAGACTGTGAGAAACATTCATTTACACTTATTCATTTAGCAGATACTTTCATCCAGAGCCTCTTACAAGGGAGTGACAACACTAAAGCTTCAGTAAGGTAGGTGACCTTTGCGGCAGTACTCAGTACTAGATCTATTCAAAAGACAGAGTGCAAGGAGATCAGGTAAAGAAGTGTACCAAAAGTGTGCAGTAAACATTAGCTAGGAATGTTAGGGTGTTGGAGGCGTGAGTAGAGGAGGTGCTCTCCAAAAAGTCTTGAAGAGATTGTTCAAGACCGAGAGGGATGCCCCTGCTCTGATAACATTCCACCATTGGGGAACCACAAATGAGAACCGTTTGGACCGTGATTGCCTTGTGTGTAGGGATGGCCATGTCAGACGACGTTACTCGGAGCGCATGAACAAAGTGGCCGAGAAGGAGCATAGGCCTGTTTGATTGACTTCACGTAGATGGCTGCAGACCCAGAAGTGGCTCTATAGGCAAGTATTAGTGGCTTGAAATTGATTCTGGTGGCCATGGGTAACTGAGGTTACTGCTGGAGGTTTGTACTCTGAGTATCTTCATTTGGAGTGGTTATGTTTGTTAAAACGGCAGAAACTCAGGTCAGTTTCTTTCCTTGGCTCTAGAAATTGAATTATGGTGTGGGGAAACTATTTAACTCTGGTGCTGGCCCAATATGCTCCAATATCTTTAACAACAGACTAATGTGAAAGCACAGAGCATTGGGATTCAGTTGAATAATATGTTAGTGTTAAAAGTCTCTCTGCATTGAGGTTTTGATATTATTCCAACGTTGAGAGGCAGAAGGAGATTGTTTTTTTGCATGTCAGCATGTATTTTAAAATGGCTGTTTATTTGCATCTAATGTGCAAATGGCCAAGTATGTGTGACAGATAATGTGTTGCGGGTTTTGTGAGAGATATATGATGGCTGTGTGCATGCTGACAGTAATTATATAAGGCTGTACCACAGAGCAGCCTGGGGCTGGCCGAGGAATAAGTTATGATAACATCTAATACATAACCAAATGTCAGCCTTGTCTGCAGCTCCTAGCAATCTGATATAAATCAACTGAGCAAAGTGAAGCTGTAAATGCTCGTGATATATATCTCACTGTGTGAAAATTTTCTTACGAAAAGATTATATATCTGGGTTTGAAGTATTCTTAGATTTGATGGACACAGACCTCCAGCTCTTAATTCTGTGTCAGTGAATGCATGCCTGCTGAGTATGTGCTGTATATCTGTGTCTGTTTATGTATGTGTGCCAGGGATAATGTGGAATCTCCAGAATTGGATTCCTTCTCACATCATGCTCCACAAGAGACTGTGTCTTTCTCTGCTTCTCTAGGAGCTGAATGTTGTTTGGTCTCTAGTTTCCACAAATCAAGGTGGCTCTTAAAATACATTCCTTGCTGTTAATTATAATTGTCGAGATTCCAAAGTCCCAACTCTTACACAACAGTAATTTAACAGTGCCAAAATCTCCTTTGAGTGTCAAATATTTTGATGTTGGACCAACATTTGTTATCCCTCTTTCTGCGGTGTCTCTCACTCCATGCTTGACATAAACTGAGACAGCAGGTGAGAGTGTTTAGAGGGAAGAGAGAAACAAAGCAGAGACAGGCCTATAAAATCTTTATTGAGCCCCACTGGCTACTGTCTTGTTAGCACTGGAACTGCACAGCAAATACAAAGCTACCCTATTTGTGCATGTTTGAGTAGAGTGCATGCCTGAATATGCATGTCTGTGTTGCTGGTTGTGTATTTGTGTCCTGTAAACCTGAAGTGAGTACTATAAAACTGAGCTTGGGATGAAACAGCAGGGGATAATTATGCAGTGTGTTCACAGCACACATGGTCATTAATAATATCGGGGCCAAGCCTATTTTTCTGAATCTAGCTCAGAGGCTAACATATGGTAAAGCGGCTGACTTGAAATAACAGGATGTGCAAATGGATTTAATAGACAGTCTTGTGTCCTGCACAGGCAAAGGAGAGTCTCTGCAAAGTGGCTTGTAAGTATATTTGACATCAGCAGGGGGCACCACTAATTCCCATTTTATTGGCCCATTCTCAGTCGGGGGGACTGTGACGAAAAAATGGAGAGAGGAAGCAACATTTTGAAATAGTTCAGGAAAGTCGAAGAAAAGAAAGCAAAACATTGGCATGAGGAAGCCACTGATAAGCAAGAAACCAATAACAAAACAAAGTTTTTTTTGTGAAAAATATCTAATCAAAAACAGCTTGACTGCAAGTGCTCTCTAAACAGACTGAGAAGATGATATTCCTTTGTTTTTTTCCCTTTAATTTAAAGTACATTTCAGTAGTTTTTTAAAAATCCCTTACCAAGGATTTGCCTTCTTAATACAACAAGTTGTATAAATAAAATCTACCACTGCTCAAACTTTACTGTTTTTTAATTCAGAATAGACACCTTGCCCTCACTTGAGTGATAATGCATTGACTCTGTAGACATTGTTGTTGTCAAAGACACAATGAATGGGGAAGCAAATGACAAACACAGCAACATCTAATGTTTAAAAATTGGTGTAAAGATATATGGAGTAAAATTTGGTTTCAGTGAAGTAACAGTAGTTCTTGAGTATGACTTGATAGTATTCTGTCCAGGACTGAAAAATGGACCACTCACATGCTCTTTCCATAATGTATAAGAGGTCTTCCACAGTACGCAGCTCTAGTCCAGAGCTCTAGTACATGGTGAGCTGACCCGTCAAATGTATGACACACTGCACATTAGCCATCAGCCTGGCGCTGCCACCCTGACAGCTACACAGCTGCCAGCCGAGTCTCATGACCCCCATCCACAGTGAGACCAACACATCTCCACTGTCTGCACCTGTAGACTCACTCTCACAACAGACAGACATATAATTTATGTCCTGTCCTTGTTTTTTTCAAGCACATCTGTGAACAGCATTTTAACAAAGACAGAATTTATTCATCCTCTTTTGCCGCATCTCTCTCATAAACACATCCCTGCCTGCAAATAACCAGCAAGATCAGGACTCTGGTCTCTCACACAATGCTACACTCACCTTTTGGAAGCCCGATCCAATCGAAAACAACATCTGTCCTTTCAGTCGCGGCTGATTAAAACACCCTGGAATCTTAGTGCGCGCACACTCACACACACAGTAGTGTAACAGAATCACCTACCACATGGCCACAGAGGCGTAGACTGCATGGAGAATCCGGGAATCCAGGGCTTAGCAGAAATATGCTTTGTTTTTATATTAGTGGGGTTTTTTTCTAGACAAAGCACATGAAAGGGGCCTACAGTTAACACTACATTAATGAAAGCACAGTTTAATACTCATGAATACTACTCAGAAATGCCTGTGTCTTTCAGAGGCATGATGTAACTTACTGTGGATGGTATTCATATTGAAACTTTTCATGTACATGCCAGTGATTTGTAGAAGGAAAGCCAACACATGCCAAACTCTTATAATTTCAAATCCTCTTAAATTCCACATGAAGGATGTGAAAGGTGAAGACCAGAGAGAATTCCAGTAAAAATGTTTCGTCTGAGATATAGTGGTATCAGCAGGTCATCTTGCTAAAAAACCTTGAGAACCCACTGAATGTTCCTTCATCCTGAATGGATGTCGGTGACGCTGACATGTATTGTTACTTTCTTTTTGGCCCTGAACGCCTGGCGCCCTCATGGGATATTGGGCTGCGTTCTGTTAGATGCAGGAATACAAATTGGAATGCTCTTGTTGACATTGGCCCCATATACAGATTGTTTTCGCTGACATACTGCACACTGCACAGTCAGTCAGTACTGTGCTGCAAACAGCACAGTGACATGCACCTCATTCCCCGGTCAAACTTTCGTCTCCTTTTCTGTATCCATGTTTTGACATTGTTCTCAAATGTTATCAGTGTTCTCCCTGTTGCCCATGCATTTCAGTTATTGTGTTTATATCCCATTGTTTTTCTCTTATTCCCCTTCCACTCGCCCCCTCCAGCCAAGAGGTCATTCCTATGTTGACATTTGAAGTTAACACCTCCCCAGCTATCAAAAGACTCCAGTATTATGGTTGACCACCCTATGAAAAGTAATACCTCAAGTACGCAAACAGTAAGCGCCAGGCATTCATTATTACTCCCTGAAAGCATTGTTTTCAGTGGAAGGACCAGTGTGTTGATTTAATTTAATGACTTGCCTAGCTGGGGGAGGGGGGACCAAGGAAACAGTAATTAGTTGTCATGCTAATTGGACTTGTGTGATAACTCCCACACAAGACTCAGCGGCGTGTGAAATGCAGTGGAGCTGGCCTGGCCGCCTACTCATCTCACACACAAACACGCATGCATTTTCTTAAACATATATGCACATGCATGCACACAGAGATAAATAAGAACAACAAACGCTCACAAGCAGATTGTTTCAAAGGAATTGCCAGGGGACTGTCAGACCTTTCACCCATTGCCCAACAGGAATTAATGATGTGAAAATCTTGATCCCAATTATTCAATATGAGAAAGCACACTGAGAACTAAAGGATAAAGGTTCAGGACATTTGATCCAATTACGGTTTGAGTATATATCTCTACAGTATGTGTTTGGAAAAAAAGGGGGTATAGGAACAGTGTAAAAGAGAGGTGATAAATGAACATATGGTAATCAGAGCAAAAATAGATCTAACCACACACTTGTGCCTTCAATGTTCGGAGATTATATTTGTTAGCTATATACTTTTACTTAGTACTGTATTTAAGCCATTTTATATGCCATTGAATATGCAGTATGGGTAACATGATTTACCTTAAGAAGATTTTTTTTTTCCAAACTCACTCATTGTACTGTTGTCTGCTGCTGCAAGTATATGCTGTATGCATGTCAGTGTGGCATGGTCATGTATAGCATTTCTTAAGTGCGTTGGTGGTGTCCTTGATGTCTGTCCACCATGTTGTTAATCACCCCTGCCAGCATGGTCTGTGACTCCCCCAGAGGCTATTTTTAAGGCCTTGGGTCACTGACCTACTGGAGGGGTCACTCTCACTATCAGGGGAGGTCCAGCTTTGCTTTGCTTCAACACCATCTGCATTCTTTTTCTATCTCTATCTTCATTTTCTCCTCAGACTCATGGTGCCTCTCTACTTCATGTGTCTTCTCTCCCAACCACTTTAGTCCTAGCCACTCAAGGTTACAGGCCGAAAAGACTGGTGGACTGACCTCCAGTTTGTTAGTAATTGCAAGACAAAGAACCTCAAAGAGACACAAAGATCAATTTTTGTATTTATTAATCTGTAGTTTCTTCTGTCATAAATAACTTGATACTAGTAATATGATGTGTCATTTGTATTTATGCATTTAGAGAGTGCGACTGTTTACACTCCACTGAATCCCAGATCCTGTCCTACTCTGACTCCTCCCAGACCTTTATCATCTCTCTGCCCCTCCTTTCTCTCCTTTCCTTTCTCTGCTCTCCTGTTGAATCATCACCCCCATGAGTCTGTTTAGACATGCTGCCCTGTTTTGTGATAATCTTGTTGAGTCATCTGCAGTAGGAAATTACACACCGTGATACACTGTAATTCAGGACAAGTGCAATAATGGAAAATCTCCTGACTTAATAGAAGTTATTCTGAATTCTTAACATGATTCCACCTGTGGGAGTGTTTGAGTAGTTAATGAAAGGATCCAACTGGGAGATTAGTTGATTCTTTGTAGATATAAGATCCTGCCAATGTTATTATCTTTATTCTGGTGCCTGCAGGACACACAGGGCGCTTCCCTGCTCCCTTCTCTGGAGGAGGGTCAAGAAATAACATTTAAGCTTTCCTGGCATGTCCCAAATTACTCTTCCCCTTCCCACCTGGTCATGTAAATTTTGGCATCACCATCACCCTGCAGTTCGTACACCATCCATTCTAGTCCGGATCCTGATATAGTTCCATGTTTATGTTGGCTTTTACAGAGCTTCGAAACAAGACTATGGGTATTTCTGATTAGTATAGGCAACATTTTTAGTTGTTAAAGGGACATTTTGTGGTGATTATTTTTGTATTGGACATCCAGCACCTATAAGTTTCTTCCTCGGCTTCAACTGCAGAGAAGAGCCGTTTTTATTTTAAACAGATTTTTATTGAGCAAATAGTCACACACATCATGACCCCAGGCTGATATGGCGTCGGCATTTCTGATATAAATCCTTCCTGTCGTCGGTGCACTCCAGAGGCTTTCCTACTCCATCCCAAACTTGATCACACAATGTAATCCTGTCCCCTCGGGGCCCCTGCAGGATCAGCACAGAAGAAGAATAATGCACAAGATGATGAAACTATGAATAATAGATAGAATAATAGATAGATAGATAGAAGATGAAATAAGATAAGAGATGAAAGAAGATAGATGAAAGACGGTGAAAATGTCAAAATAACTACCATACTTGACATCAGTCAGGACATAGTCCAAGTCCAAGGTTTTTTAAGACTATGTTCAAAGTAACCTACGTGAGCAATTTGTATTCAAGACATCGTGCTTCTCATGAATGAACCCCCTATATATTTTGAGAACCATGAAATAAGTTTCATATAGGTTTTCCTATCCTACTTTCAGGACAAATTTATAGACACTTTGAATTGTTTGCAGGCATGTCCTCTTCATCTTCATGCGCCCCACATTTTGTCCTAATTTCTGGCCCTCATTCTTGTGGAATCTTTTCCAAAAAGCTGATCAAAGGAGAGATGACCCTCTAACATTTAATAATTTGGCAGTTAGGCTCTGGCAAATTAACTAGCAAGCAACTTTTGTTTCCTCTAGTCTGGCAACATGACACCTTGATTAGTGCTCAGTGTGAAGAGAGAAGGGGAAAGCTGGCGTCTATTCTCACACACACACACACACACACTAGCAGTGTTTGATGAGTGTGCACTGAGTCAACATGCTTCCTCTTCTCCTCATTAACAGTTTGACCCCTCTGTTTAAGGCACTCCAGGTGGGGCCACACTGTCTTGTATTTGGGTAAGGGGGGTTTTGGCATAAAGAGTGTTTGCGCGTACAAAGTAGTCTGAGTATGTGTGTGTTTGCGTTTATATGTGTGAATGAGATGACTTACAACACACTTTTTGAGTTAGGAGGAGGAGGAGGATCAGGGTGGTGCCTCACAAAACAGGGTCATTGAGGTGTAGAAACGGGGAGATGGTTGACAGAGCAATGATGTCATGGCAGTACAGGGTCACACAAGCACGTATACACACACACAGACACACACGTACAGTACACTAAGAGCCCTACCGCTTGCTTCCCTTGTAACCCTGGGGTTACAGAGGAGAGGTCAGTGGTGCAGGCCCCCGGGGCTGTCGACTCGCTGGCCGACGTGACTGCTCATGTGAGCGCGTGTGTTCTGTGTGTTTATACTGTAAGCACGAACGTGTTGAGCAGCTGCCGCTCATTTGAGGCCTGTAAAAGTCATTCTGCACTAACACACACTTTGAACCATGATGTCGTATTTAATGTAAAAATCAGTGCCAACAGGGAGGAGCAACTTAAAGTCTGAACTGCTGGTGCCTAGGAATCAAAATAGGAATTTGAAAATCCATTGTTAGCCACGCTAGGGGCATTGCTGCAATTGGCGAATCCACCGCTTTGGTCCAGACTGAAATATCTACAGTGATTACTATGAAATTTGTACAGATCTTCATGGTCCCCGGAGGATAAATCCTAGTGAATCTGGTGATCCCCTGATTTCTTTTTTCCTTTAGTGCCACCATAATATCAAGTTTTATGTTCTTTATTGAAATAGTCCGACAAGTATTGTATCATTGGAAATTTATTACTGATATCCATGATCCTGTGACCTTTTCTGTAGCACCATCATTAGTTCAGTGAATGGTGTGTGAGCCTTTTTCACAGGAGGCCTTCTATCACATATCTGCTTTCTCTTCAGGTGAAACTGTAGCTTTGGGGATTATTGTGTAACTGATCACCTTTTTACATGGTTATAGATAGGAATGTGGAGTTGCTCTGTTCTTTTCCCTGCGGTTATGTTACTTTTGAATGCATGCTCTGATTTCTCGTGGCGCTGTAGACTGATCCGGTAAACAGCAGGTGAAGCAGCATTTTAGATTGGCTTAAAACCACAGGGAGGGGAGAGCTGAGTGAGAAGCAGTGGTTTAACATGTTCAAGTCTGCCCCCTCCCTCTCACTCTCTTTCTCTCTCTCTCTTTATCTCTAGTCCTTCTGGCATTTGTCACAAGACCTGGCAGCTGTTGCTGCACTGAGAAAATGTGCTGGTGAAGACAACAGGGAGAGCCAGAGACAGTCTCAGGATTTCTTCATTACAATGGAATAGCATGCTTGCGGAGCATAACAAACGGCTGATCAGACAAAATAGCCGTGCAATTTCATGCTTGTACATAATGTTTTTAGCTTTACACTACTTTTATTCAAATTAGATCTGTGGAACGGAGACCATTGCTGTTACGAAACACACCAGCTGCTATTTGTTTTATGTTTGTGGCAATCCCAAGATAAATGTAACTCAAATTAAGTGTTTACAGCTTCGTTTTTTTTTTTTTTTTGTTACTGTCCAGCATTTCATTTATGCCAGACATAGAGCACAGTATGCGTCACCCCCTTAACAACATTTTTTTCCCATGGGCTTTTTTGTTTTTCATACAATTGTGTGGAGAATGTGCTTTGTTCACAATCCCTATTCAACACAGGCTGTAGAGACGTATTGGTGGAAAGCCGTGTCAGCATGAGATAAAACCTTTTCTAGGCTGTTAAAAAAAAATCCCTTTAAATGAACTCTGTGTACTCCTATTATTACTTAAATGACATACAGGTCTCAGCAAAACTATAAACTCGCCATTTAAAACGTTAATAGAAGGCAATAGAGACGTAGGAATCCCTATAAGCATCATGATTAGGGTTAGAACAAGAAGTGTCATTAGATTTCTCAAACAAAGTCTTAAAAACGATTCCTAATTGGATCATTAATGATTCGTGAGTTAATTCATGGCCGTTGCGCTTCTGACACAGGACAAGTGTTTTTTTTCTGCTCTAATGTTTTGTTGGGAGGAGTGTGTGTGTATGTGTGTGTGTGTGTGTGAGAGAGAGAGAGAGAGAGAGAGAGAGAGAGACGGGTGAAAAGAGGGGGGAGGCGCAGTGTTTGGAGGATTTGCTCCGTGCTGCAGACTTTCTCTCACTCGAAATATTTTATGGGAATAGGCTTACGTGTGCTCTCTGTACTTGTTTAGATAGTTTTCGGTCACTCATCGAGGGATTCCGATAACTTTCCGGAAACTTTTCGCCCACTTCAACGACTTCTCCCCGCCGTTGTGGGGGTTCTGGTCTGTACCCGGCTACGGATCCGTGTGGTGCGGATTGTGGAGCAGGGAACACCCCGCTGGGAAGTTTTCAGACGGATGACCTGTTGCGGGTCTACTCCACTCGAGGCCGCCTTTACTTTTTTCTCTTTCTTTCTCGGGCTTTTCCATTATTTGAATTCAACGCTGGCTTGTCGTTTGGAGTTTCGTAAACATGTCAGGACGCAATTTACGCACTAAACTCCGGATCGTGCCAAGCAATGTTGGAGCGTTTCACCGGTGCGTCAAGGGCAACTTTGTCTAGGAGCAGCCTTGGCACCGATAACTTATCTACTGCTGGTGATCAGGCCCCTGCCTCTGGGCTTGGATTCAAACTTTTCACCAGGTTGGTTTGACTGAACACTAATTATTCTAACAATATGGAAGGTGATCAGGGGACCGGTGCGCCCTCCGATGAGCCCCAGGCGGACAGCGCTGCGGCGTCCGACAGTTTTTCCCAACTGTGGACGGACGTTATGGGGATGCTGGTAAGTTGTTTTTTGGGGAGGGGGGGGGTCGCTGACACGATAGACTGACATCATAGGCTCACAAGTAACCGCGAGTTTTCACCTTCATCCACAAAGTTGACACTGATTTGCCGATCGAGTTGTTGAGTAGCCAACTAGTCTGCGCATGCAAATCAGGCTTCAAAAACAACTCGGGAGCGCGTCCCGATAGATCCGCGCCTCGGATCCAACTGCGCTTCGGATGCGGACCGGGGTTCAGGTGGTTCTGGTTGCACACTGCTAGTGAGTCGGTCGGACCTCACTGCAAAAAGGGACTCGAAAGAGAACATGGTATGTAACGCGCTGCGTGCGTGTATTTCGCGTACGTGTGTGTACTTCTTGCCCTGTTCTGTGCAGCCGCTGTGCATTTAGCGTCCATCTATACTGCTTTGTTTCCTTGGGAGGTCATCAAAGCTTCGCTGGTGGGCCAGAGGCTCAGATCTTTCACCTAGTTGCATGTGATTTTGTTGCTGAGGCCTTATCTGAGATGTGCTGTCCCTGTGATAGGCTGTATAAAAATAGCACCGAACATAAAAGCAGCTGTGCTGATTATTAGGGATGCTTTGCACTTCCTGATGTTCACATTAATGGCTCGGGCATCACTAGGTCGAAGACACATGCAGTGGCTATTAGGGGAGCATTCTAACATTAAGCTAATTTGCATTTTAATAATGTAAGTTAAGTCTGATTCCCACTAGTCTTTCAGGCCCCCATTGATCATAAGACAGTTTGAGTGCCCAGTTGTCTTTGTAAATGGCTGTTACTTCCGTTTAGATAGAGCCTTATTTATCTTTCCTTAGATGTTTGATCCTTTAAATGCTTGTGACTTTGGAGATGCTGTATATAGCAACACCACACATTTCTGCAACACTACTCTTTTGTTCGGCAGCCAAAGCAGACTTGATTTTACAGGCCATGAGATCTGATTGATCTGTTGACCAAATGTGTTGCAGTCACTTCCAGTCTGCTTAAAGACAGAGGTGTTAATTTGGTTCGGTCTGGCACTAAAGATGCGAATGGTTTGTAAATACGTGTGTGTGTGTGTGTGTGTGTGTGTGTGTGTGTGTGTGTGTGTGTGTGTGTGTGTGTGTGTGTCTGTGTGCATGCATATAGAAGGGGGACACTGCCCTCTGACACCGGGTGGGAGACCTGGCTCCCAGCCAGGCAATTTACCCGAATTTATTGCTCTGGAGCCAAATGTCTGCAAAGCTGTGCTCATCCTTGACGTTTTTCCTCCTAAGCTCAAACACGCCTACATACGCAACATCAGCTCGTTTGTTATCAACAAGTATATGTCATACACTCATCTCCACTATTTTATGGTCAGTCAAAATCTTTCTTCAAACAGTTTAAGATTTCACAGTCTGATAATATGAATAAAGACACCCTCAAAGAATTTAACACTGGGAAATCAAAGTAAAAAAGAATGACTGTCTTTATAGAGTTTCAACATTCTTAGAGCTTTTACTAGCTGTAAAATTCACTAAGTAGCTAATAAACATCCTGAAACACCCTCTAAAGTTATTTCAAAATCATTAGCTGTCCTGCCAGCAGACATGGCACATTCTCAAATTATTTTAAAATCACTGAGCTCAGCTTTCGCTGGAATTTTGTTGCATGCACTGTTTCACTTTACTTCACATTTTAATGTTTTGAGTCCTGGGAAGGAGTGGATAGCTGTGAACATCTTATTTTCCCACAAAACTATACAGAAAAATTAGAAGTTTGAAAGTGTAGCACTTGATTGGGCTGCTTGTATCCAGTGTCTTTCGACAGGGTATTCAACAGGTCAGTGTTTCATACTAGAGCTAGGTTGAACTAACTGGTCGACAACTATGGTAAAACATGATTTTCTGTAGGTCTCTCTTCTCAGAAAGCTAATAGACCTCTGGCTATCAGTTGTGTGCAGGCATCATATATGTAAATGCAACACTCTGACATCCTGTCAAACGTAACTTCTTTGCTATTTCTGTAATTTCAATTAAGGTTCACAAAATATATTCTCAGTGCTTTATATAGGTGTATATTTTTTGTTATATTTTTGCCTTAAATGGTCTGAAGTGACAATAAAAAGTTGCTATCATACTGAAGTCTCCACCAAATTTCCCTTAATGGTGACCTGTATCTGAACAATGTGCTCCTATCTTTAAGCACCCTGCGAGATGAATATTCTGAGCACAATGAACAACTTATCTCCCTTAAAGCAAAATGGATCGGCTATATATAATCATTGGTCTCTGATTTTCAATGGCTTTTGTTTTTGCTCGGGAGCCTCTATGGGAATGCCCTTTAAATTTCGGTTTGCCCTAAGCCTGTTGACCTGAGCTTAACTCACTGTTGCAAATGTGTTTGGTCTTGGCTCCCCACACGTGAGAACAAGCCAGCATACTTGTACAGACAGACAACCATCCTGATAAAGATCAGGTCGACATGCTTACAATACTCTGTCTTCTGCTGATTAGTATAGGTTTCAGCAGACATGCCAAACTCAAGAACTACTGTTAAACCTCAAGTGACAGCGCAGATAAGCGTTTAAACAGCCAAGGGAAAATAGCTGGTACACATAATGTCATCTGCATTTGCTTATTCATGTTTTTCCTGTATATTGGATGGTGCTTCAGTCTGTAGTTTTTTCTGAGCGGCCCCTTTCTTTGAGGCTAACCATACACAGCAGCCTGTTGTGGAATGTGTTTAATAAGAATAGCTAAGTAGGCCACTCATTTATTTCTGGTTGAAATTGAGTAAATTGTCCTTTGGCTAATTAAGAGTCAAAGGCAGTTTGGGATCTATATGGCATAGGAGCTTATAGCTGTTCTAAGTGGTTGGATTTACAGATGTCTGAATGGGGATTTGTTTCTAGTTCCACCTCACTACCAGAGACATGAGGGTTTTTCCTCAGATCTGAACCTTCTTTACTGAATGTTAAGTGAGCCACAATAAAACTTCCTGACTGGAAACTCGGCATTCTATCTCAGCCTAATGTACAATATTTTTGAGGCCTGCATCTGTACAGACTTTCAGACCTCTGGTATAATCCATTTCAGTTCTGCTCCATTGCACTTCCTTTGGGAAATGCTCTATGAGTCTGTGGAGTTCACTTATATCTGGAATGACTCCCGTATTTCTCAAAGCAATGTAGAGGAGAAATGCAGCACAGATTTTCAGACATGCCTTCAACTATAGCCAGCTACTAATTGCATCCCCTCCCAGTCTAGATAATCTGATCACAAACCTGGATAGCAGACAGTCATCCATTATTCCCTCTGCGTTCCTCTGAAAGAAGCTTCTCATTCTGTTTCTGCTTGAAAGGCCATCTTGAGCCAAGGCCTTGTGGAAATATTATATTTTCCTGCAGGGAATCCTTCTCTGTTTGGAGGACTTGTGGTGTTTCACACAGCGTGGGTGGGAGATTGTCAATTTGAGAGACACAGATTATTTACCAGACAGTATTTCATCTCTTACCCTAAGGATTGGATCCTGCTCTTGAGACGTGATTATTGATTGGGTCTGGGAAACATATGGTTAGATGAGGTGACCCCTATGTACTTCCTCCTACATAGGACTTCATACAGAGCGAGAACATATGCTTCAGTCCTTTTGTGCCAAACCACGGTTAGCTAGGCCACTTTATATCTTTGCCAATAATGCTATAACAAAGTCTGTTATAGCCTAATTTTGTCTATTGTTGCCCAGTCCAACTCAGCTCACTTCTCCTTTGCTCCCCCTCCCTGACTGGTCTCATTATTGAGGTCATACAGAGATCTGGCAGGTTTCCTCTGCTGGGATGGCAGAGCACTGTTCTGTTCAAGCCACGGATATCCTCAGGAAGCCCTCTAAAAAGGTTGGGCTGTGGCCCCTGGCCTCACCTTCCTCGACAGCCTTCCTCCATTGGCTCCCATGGCCAACAGTGCATCATTTAGCCAGACCATTAATTGTTCTATGTTTTGTTGAATTCTCTACTATACTACCCTCGGTATTTTTCAGAAATAGTATAGCTGCGTGATGCAACCTGGCACCTTCACAGCACCCTCTTATGTTTTCATCTACCTGTCTTGACTTATCTTTTGTCATATCCCACTTTCCTGACTTCTTTGATATTTTTCTTTCTGGTCTGTTTTCAATGACTGGCTGGCAGAAAAGTGGCACTATTATACCAGTCCAGGAGAAAAAAATGGGGTTGGTGAAATATTTACTGCTTCAGGAACTGGATAGGTAGAGGGCTGGGTGGAGTAAAGGATCAGTTACTCTCTATTGCCTTTATGATGAGCTGTGTGGGGACTGTTGGACAGACGATCTCTCGTGGATTTCGTTTTAAGATGGTGTATCCATGACTCAGTGTGATTCTGGACAATTCAATTGGTTCACTTTTTGACGAAACAGTAGTACAATGCAACATAATACAAGCCAGTAGATGGCAATTTCAACCTGCTCCTCCCGTCCTGAGGTTGCGTAGCAAGTGAAAGTGATTGTACTACTGACATTCTAACATTACATCAGATGCACATTTCTATTGTAAACTGTTGTCATTGTTTTTTCCCCTAGAGAACGGGTAGTCACAAGGCCAGCCCTGTAACAATAGTTAATGCCATGTACACTGCTATTCAAGCTGCGTGTAACTGAGCCCCAGTATGATGAACAGCACTGTCAGGAATGTGAGCCCAAAGGACAGACCAGAACAAACATGTTAGGTCCAGGGCTAATAGCTGTTAGCCTTTTTGGAATGTCTTTCTGGACAGTTATAATAAACAAGCAGTTTCTTTGAAACACTTTGCAACATCTAATATCATGTGGAAAACATGACTTGAATGTAACTTGATTGAGAGATTAGCTGTGCACTTTGGCAGAGATTCCTAAACATGCAAGGAGACCCAAGTTATCAGTGCGTTGCACGCTGGCTGTGGAATTTTTTAATAACTTTACAAAAGACTGCTTTATAACTGTGCCATTCAGACACTTTGTAGTATTCAAAGTATTTTTTTTATGTAAAAGTGAACATTGCAAGATCCTTCCAGTGGTAGTGTTAAATGACCATCTGCAGAAAACCTTTTCACCAGATTTTCTCCACAAAGAATTTATCAGAACAAATCTCATAATCCAGCAAAATAACTGCTCATTCTAAAAAAAGACCGCTTTGCGATCAATGAGCAATGTACTAAAATAATTTTCATAATGCGTCCAAGCCAAGAAAACACACCTGCAACATTTCACTCTTCAGGCAAACAGAGCTGTTTTGTTACACTTTTTGGTTTGTTATTTAATTCATTGGCTTCTCAGTGAGGTCTGGGTTTTTTGAATAGCAGACCCAGCCTTGTGTACAACAGTGAAAATAGCAGAGCTGTTGGAGTTTGAATGTATTGTAGGATGAAGTGGAGTAATGTATCATATCATTGCATCATAGGTGGACAGGATGATGTCTGTCTGTGGGTTGGTACTGATAGATAAAAAATTAAAGAACACAGTCACAGTAGTTAGCAGAATGGAAGATACTTTGGTATAACTACAGTTTATAAATATACCCTGGAAAAATAAGATGCAGAGATTTTAAGACAGTACAAAGCTTTCACTACTTATTAAAACTGATGCTAATTTATATTGACTTAGTGAATATCTTTTGAGACTAACCACTGCAGTAGTAAGAATGCCAAGAATGCCATGGTTAGTTAAGTGAGCCAAGGCTGCCAAGCCTCCATGCAGTTTCCATTCACACATCTGCAGCCATACTGCCATTCGTGAACATAAGAGCATGTACATTTATATTCCACTGCCAGAGCTGATTATATTCCATTTTGTTCATAGGGATGGGGGAATTCACACTATATATTTGAATTCTGCCATGGGTGCTAATCATCCCAATCCACATTGGGGATCTTGGATGAATATTGTGCAAATCGCTTGGTAAGGGATTAGTAGCAAGTCTATCACACATTACTGAATTAGTCATCCACTGTGGTTCAAAACCTGTAATCTGTGTTATGATGGTTGACCAACATAGCAGCCACTAACTCTCAGCGATGGCTTTTAAACAAACTAGCGCTTCTCACCATTGTCTTCTGTAGCATTATCCCACACCATTTTCTCTGAAGCTATTCTCTGTTTTGAGCTGCGCAAAGTCTTGGAACACAAGTGACATACAACATAGTTTCTTCACTGAGGTCTGATGCATTTCAGCTGCACATAGGGAGTAGGTAGCTTGATTGAATCTTGTTCTTGTACAGCAAATAATACATGCAAACTCTTTATTTTAAATACACACACACTCACCTGCACATTTTTGCTTGGGTGTTGTGTTTTTTGAGTGACGATCATTGCTATTGTCCAAATCAAAATGGGGAGATGATCTCCCTCACATCCAGGGTGGAGTACTGTTACATAATCTGCACCAGTATTAGTTCCTATTGCAAACCTCCGTGAACCTAGATGTGTTTATAATTCTGGTTGACTTCATTTGTGAAAGGGATTTCAAAGGATATTTTTAAACTAAGAATTTATAGAAAGGTTATCGGTTAGCTTGATATGCTAACACACCACATCCATATGTTTTGTTAGGTCAGATAAGCTGTGGCATATTTAATACTCGTGCATAGAATCTTTCCAATAGATGAAGGCTTTCTCTTCCCAGACTCCAGATGTTTTATCCTTCTCTCACCCCACAGCTGCCTTAGTCAGTAGCCCACAAATCATCCCTTGTCCAGCCTCCATTCCCACCCCCCTGCCAACATTTCCAAAACTGGATGTGTGAATGACTGTCAGATCCTGCCTGCTCTTCCACCTTCATTCCCAAGTTGAAAGATTCCCTCTAAAATGTGGCTAAAGCACCTGCTTATCTGTTGACACTTATAATCAATCTAACATCGATTTACCCTTTTTAACCTTTTCCCTCACCCGCTGTGATTCACTCAAATACATTTGCACTCTTTAGACTTGCTTTCACGTGCTGTCTCACAGTGGATATACATAACTGAGCATGTGCCATATCACTTACAAGGTGGTGGTGGAGTTGGATATAAGGGTCAGCTGTTTTGGACTCCCCCATGAGCTAATGCCGCTGGAGAATTGAAGGAATCTCAGTTATCTACGCACACACATGAATGTTTGCACACATATGGAAGCGTACAGTCAAGGGACACACACCCATCTGAAAACACAAAGCACATGCAGCCTTACTCAACCACAGCTGAGGTTAACATTCAGTGTTCCCTCTGGGAGCAAGGGCAGGAAAATGGCAAAGCTTAATTAATATATTGCTGCCATGACCCATCTAACCTATCACTGTTAACACCAACTGAAATGGTAATCAAGAGTTGGTTTAATCTGTGGACAGGGTTCATTCTTATCTTCTAAACACAGCAAATACATCTGCACAATCGTTGCATGTATATGATGATTAAAATATCTTGGAGTTTTGTAACGAGAGCGTGCTTTCAGTGAATGCAAGGAATGAAGGGGAAAACATGTGTCTGCTCATGGAGCGTTCCCATCGGGACCCTGGGTCATCTCAAACCATATGCCCGGCCAGAAAAGGATTTCGCAAGAAATGAGAACAGGGAGAAAGATAGCCAGTCGAACTGGATTGTTGAGACAGTGCGTGTGTGTTTGTTACTGATGTTTTGTTCATCCAAACAATTAATAATCACCACTTCATAACTATGTCCACTGAGCTGGGGGGTGTAGGACTGGCTTGCTTCAGTTTGTTTTGGTCCAATGTTTTTGAAATCTCCCACATGCATGTGTTTGCATGCTAATGTGTGTTCTCTCTGACTAGACACCCATCTCTGAAGAAGGCCCTATGCCCCTGTGCGTATATATGTGTGTGTGTGTGGGTCTGTAGGGCACTCTCACTCACACTCACAGGGATCCATTCATTTGTGGCCTGGCACCCAGATAGGGAGTCCGGTTGAGAAAGACTGAGAGAGACTGTTCGGATCCTGCACAGTGACTCAATGCTAGCTGTCTGCCTGGCACAGATTAGATCAACACTGATGAATATTCAACGGTTGGTCATCACTGCCAGAATGGCATAGATTTTGACCAAGGCGAGAGAGACGTGAGATGGACTTCTCCCACTTCATACAAAAGACGTTGCTCTACATTCTGCAAAAAGTCTGAAAGGCTTAATTCAAGCAAAAATTGTATTTTTTTTTTTTTCTAGTCTCATGGCAGAACTATAAAGTTAGCCAGTTAACCGCAGTGACTCAAACCCTGATCATTTGCTCATATGTCCAAACTTAAATATATATTTCAGGTTTTGAACACAGTCTGATGTAAAGGGTACTGATCCCAACTACCTTAGAATAATTTTGCTTCTTGAGACAGGCTCAGTGTGTTGACAGTTTGTATACGCTGACTGGTTTCCACAGAACCCGGGTCTGAGTTCACGACACTATTAATGTTTCCAAAAGTAACCTAGTGGCCAATCCTCAGCATTATATGCACAAAGTATTCCGCAAGCTCCCCACTGTTTGGAGCACAGCTTCCCCCCTCAGTCCTAAACACGCGTCTGCCAGACAAAGCCAGGAACTGTGCTGATCTAAACTACAGCTAGCCGGAAGAGCGTGTTTGGTTTGGAGTTCAGTTAATGTCTGAGAAGGTAAAGGGCATTCTTGATATGAGCCACGACAAAGACAAATAAGAATCAACTAATGTCCAAAAATACCAAACCTTTTAGTGAGGGGTATTTGTAGGTTTTTCTGTTTGTACGGAGTATATGAGCAGATTGGTGAATGTGGGAACTCAACATGCCTCAATACATGTTTTCCCAGTTTGAACTGCTTGAAGAGTTTAACTTTGCGGTTTTGCAGAAGTAGACACACAAAAAATAAACAGTTCACATGTTTTGTCCACCCACATTCTATTTAAAAAATTAAATTTAAATTCAAAGAATGAAATCATTTTATTAGATCTGTGGGGCAGTGTGAGAATTGGTCATGTGTGAGTGATTATGTTTGTGTTCCTGTGCCACTCTCCTGAAATGCCAGGTTTACCCAAATGCATGCCTACCAGTTCAGCTGGTGCCTTCTATACACCACTAATTGTAAGTGTATGTGATGGTGGTTTTATAAACCTGTGTTTAGGGCAAATGGAGAAGATGGAGGGGTATGTGCACAAAGTTTACTAACTTGATCCGGCGCTTTCCTTCCTTGAGGCATAATGGGATGTTGTAATGTGACAGATTTTGAGAGAAAGAATAAATAGTTGTATTTACTGTATATGCATATGAAGGAAATATTTAAACTCAGAACCTGAAAAAATGTAGTTTTTCTTTTGTTTTTAAGTTAAAATTTTAATCATTCATGGTTAGAATAACAAGTTTTCCAAATGGGAAATAAGCAAAAAAAAAAAACAGCATTTTTTTTTCCCCTGTAGAATTACATTATCATCTGTCCTTTCTCAGGACGTTTTAGTTCCCTGGCTAAACCATTGCCTCTCTTCCTCTTCCCAGGATGGTTCTCTGGGCAACATAGATGACCTTGCCCAGGAGTACTCTGAGTACTACAACACCTGCTTCAGTGACGTCAGCGACCGCATGGAAGAGCTCCGCAAACGCCGGGTCTCCCAAGAGCTTGACATGGTAAGTGCATATGCACAGACACAAACACGCACACAACCTTGCATAGCAACAGGATTTGAGCCAAAAATGGCTGTCAATCACAACATTTCTCCATCGCAACTCGCATGCCTAGAAATTGCTTTAGGTTTGTATTCTTTTGGGTTGTTTTGTTCGCAAATCCTTTAATCATAACCCCCCAAAATACCCTTTTAGAACAGTCTTGCGGCTTTACATCGTTCAATTTCAACATTCTTAGCCAACAACCTGGCAAAGAATAACAGCGACAGAGGGAATGTGAATATACGCTAGGGTTTGGGACTTTCACCGGAGCCCTACGCCTCCTTTGGATGTGAATGCAGTGGTGTTCTGGAGGTTCACTGGGGAGTTTTGGGGTCCCTTTTTACAGAGATGTAGGGTAGTGGGGCACCCCTTTGGTTGCCAGGATACAAGAAAATATATGAAGGAATGCTGCTGGTGCTGCTACAGAGGGCCAAGCTCTGTGTAGCACACTACCCATGAATCCACTCACAAACCAGAGCGAGTGCTGAGTGTTGTGCTAACTTCATATGACTTATTCATGGTGTATTTAATTAGTTTGAAGCCTCAGAACATGCAATTTGGGCTCAATTTCTAAAACAAATAAATACAAGAGAAATAGCCTCTTCATTGTGCTTTTCTGACTTATGCTAAAGTTTAGATTTGATTGAAAGTAAAATGTCCAAGTTGTCTATGCTGATATGTTTTTGTCTGTCATCACTGGGTCTCTTCTACTTGAAGAAAAAAAACATGTGGTTTTGGTCAAGTTGACAGATATAGCTTGGATGGATAGCTGATTTATTCTGCTCTTCCATTTAATGACTTCAGGAGAGGCATAGGAAAGCATTAAAAAATCATAGCTGCAGATACATAGATATATTGTGCATTAGACCATAGGTCAGTTGTTTTCTCTGTGTGGCCACAGACTTAAATCAGTCTTTTCCCATCACGTGAGTTTCACAGTAATAAGGATTACCTCTGGATGTTTTATAGTTTGGGAAGGTCTCATCCTGTGGAGATAAAACAGAGGAAGAGGAAGCAATAAGGGGAGATTTTGCAGCCCATGTAGAAGAAGAGAGAAAAAGAGATGACTGAGCCCTGAGCCTGAAGCCCAGCACAGGAGGAGGATAAGGATGTGAACAGAGGAAGACGAAGGGAGGAGGATGAGGGGAATGAAGGGGAGGAGAGGGGGAATGTGAGAGCCTGCAGCTGTCCCACCACTCTGCAAAGTTTGGCACCAAAATATAGGAGAAGAGAATAAAAAAACATGAAGGACGGAATATGGGTCAGACAAGACCTTATTGAGAGCTCTCAAAAGCGCAGTACCAACCCACGCTATATGGAGTGAACTTTGCCTTGCATTTCAGTATAGTCCTTTTCTAAAGCTCGGCTGGGGAAATATCCAGGTCTACAGCAGCCTGGTAGAGAAAGGTAGAGAAATAGTAGTTTAAGACAAAATTCCTCCTCTTAGGCAATATTGATGACTTTTTTTTTTCAGCTTCTTTTTCCCCCCACTGGGCTAGACACCTTTATCATTTCAAAGGCTGTGGGGCACAGTATCTGTAAAACTGGAGAAAAAAGTGAAAAACGTATTGAAAGTAATAGACAAGAGAAGATGGGGAGAGACGGGCAGAGCACAAGAGACTCAGATAAACTGAGAACAAGGGCAGACAGGGAGATAGACACCCAGTCAGAAGTAGAGCAGCGAATGACCATTGTGTGTCCAGAAATCAGTGGCTGCAAGCCAGTGTCATGCAGCCGTCTCCCTTAGGGCCAATAGCAAATGGTTAGAGAAGGTCACAATGTTCAAGAGCCATGCTAATGGGGAGACATTTAGCAAGTGGTACTCCTGAGGGACGTGCCCTTTAGGGAAAAACCTGTCACTTGTAAAGGGTACAGGATGGTGGTAGAGCACTCAAGTCTGCACAGGACCTACTCCCTCTCCGCTCATTGTCTTTCTATTCGTCTCTATTAAAAATTCATAGGTCAATTCTTTTCTCTTTTAGAAAGGGTAACTTAAATCTTTTCACATCTCTCATAACGTAACTTTTTGAGACAAAGGAGGTTACCCAGTCACTCCGAAACCGCTCTGATAAGTAGGCGTGCGACTTTGAGAGCAAAGGTCACTTTAAATTTGACCTTTCCTTGTCATCACACTCGGAGTACAAGAGAAGGCAGAGGTCAAGATAAAGGAGGCACTGGACAAGGGCAGGCAAGGTGCCTTACGAAAGGAGGGTAAGGCCGACGTCTGTTTGCTGTCTGAGTCAAGGACCTCATATGTTAAATATTTCCCAATTCAACACATTTGGCAGTTTGTTTTAGGAAAAGTCCCACAAGAAAGCCCCACTGTCTGTAGCTAAGCTGTGTTCAGAATAGTGAAAAAGAGAAAGAAGAAGCCCTCTTTTTTTTTTATTTTTTTTAACTTTCTGTTCTCCAAAACTTACTCAAGTTGATGCTCAGGCTGGAGTGTACTTTTTTTTTTTTATAGGAAGTCTTTGGTTTCTGTCTGGGTTTTTGGCTCCTTTTTCTTGAAAATGTTCTTGCGACACCAACATTTTTTACAAAAATGTGATGCATTAATCATTTGTGTTTGTTTTCACTTGCACAACATGTCTTGAGGGGCCTCTCAATTAACAAACTGATGGCTATCTCTGTGGTGAAAATGTGAAGCTCTCCCTATTAGGAGCTGATGATAGAGGCTCTCTTGGAGATTGCTATCGATGTAGCCACTTCCTGCTTTGTCTCAGCTGGGTTGGTTTCTATGCATCTTCATGTTAGTTTTATGAGTTGCAGGGACACAAGGGGTAAAATAAACATCCCCCTTTGGGAATGTGACCTATGGATTAGTGCTACCACACAGTTTCCCAGCTCTTCTATAGACAACAAGAGTTTGGATAGCTCTCACTGGCATGCTGATTTGGTGATGCTTAAGGCTTATTGTTGGAAGTGACAGGAAGTATTGAAATGGAGCAACAAGTTCAGCAACTTAAACAAAACATGTTGTTTCAAGTGGACAGGTCAGTGAACGGGCAGGCCAATGGGTGAAGATTATCTTTTAGCCTGTGCTGTAAATTTCAGACCCATCCTTTAAGCAGGTCTTTGTTTTGGATAAATGCCAGTGTAATTATTCTCAGTATAATATGTATAATTAAGTGTATAATCTTTATTTGTCTATTTAACAAACTATAAAAAAAAAATCAAGAATGACTCAGTCAGTGGAAACAACATGGTGTTTATTGGCAAATAAGTCTACATATCCTTTATGCACATAATTTGATTGCTGAGCTCATCATTTTTTTTCAATTTGTTCTTATTGTCCTTTACAGAAACTGTGAGAAACTACTTTTACAGATGGATGACAGGATATTGTTGACTTTTTCTTTTCACCCCTGGAATTTTTTTGTGCTGCCTGTGCCCCACGCGTTATTCTTTAAACTTCAAACCCTTTGAACCGAAATAGGTGTCTCACTTCAGGTAGTAAAAAAACCTCTGAGGAAAAAGGCTATCATTAGGTTAACTCTCACGGCAGCCAACACTGTACACTGAGTGATTTGAAGCTGAAGTGACTGGAATACTTTGTCAGATCTGCATTTACTTATTGGCTGTCTTTCATTATTTTCTGTTCCTTTTCACCACTGGCATTGCTCAAGTTTTTTTAAACCCTTGCCTCCACAGCCACAGTCATGTTGTTCAGTGTCAGTGAGATTACCTTTGCTACTGAGAGTGAAACATTGCCAAGTGGATATAAAAGCTACAGGAGGGATCCCATTGACACGCAGACCCTGGTTGTGGGGCGGATAACTGTGTATAGCTGAGGGGGGAAAACATCGAACTAGATGTTAGAATCTCTCTCAAACCACTGTGATTAAACAGATGAAGCACAGTAAATGTATATCAAGATGCATCAATTTGGAGTTTTTGGTTGTAAGACAACCATTTTATCACATTTATACCTTCTGTACCATGAGACATTACAGCAATATCTTTGGTAATATCCTTAAGGGAAAATTTTGAAGTTGTGGTAAACAAAGAGCCATGAAGATTAAATCCTTTGAATGCTCCCCCCAAAATCCTGGCATCAGTGTTGACTTCGTAATTGAAACACTTTTGACACAAAAATGCCTCAGCTGGTGTCAGATTGATCTGCTAGCCTCAGGAATGCTCTGTTATGGTTTTCTAACCGAGCGGCTTGACAGCTGGGGGGTCAAGACTCAAGTACAGACTTGTGTTTTGTTTTGCCACGAGGTGAGGAACAGTGTGGTTAATGTGCTAATGCCTGCGTGAAGTTTGTTCTTCGAAGTGGGTCAGTTCAGCCGGGTTAAAGCTACAGAGTAGAAGAAAGGAAAACTCTGTTGTGAATTCTGCTGCTTATTTGTCCTTTCTACCTCTTGGGTTTTTCCTAGAAACGTTGCAAGTCAACATGCTCAGACAGCGGTCTTTGTTGCTATAGGATTACTTTCAAATGATGTTGGCTTGGCTCCGTTATTGGCATAACCCCTGTGGAAAAGCAAGTGGTATATTTGTAATTTTATTGTATGATTTATTAGTCAGTCTTAGGATTGTGATTGTCATTGGAATTTGTAATACCTCTGGTATTTGTCTTGAAATAGCAAAACAATGGTGATCCAGTTCAGGAATCCTCCACACTGTAGGCACGTAGGACTGTGCTGAAAATATGTACGCAAACACCTTTACACACTTTCTCAAAGCTTCCGGAATGGAGGTAGAGGTGTTACCGAGTGTACTAATGGTTTTGTTTCCCATCAAAGATTTTAAGCATTTATCAGCTCAGAGGTGGCATGGCACGCTGGTTTATACTGCCCAACGAGAGCACGCATTTCCTGCTTTTGTGTGTGAGATTTGAATGGCAATACGTGCTTGTGTGCGTAGGTGTGTGTGCACGCGTGCCTGCATGCTTGCAACCTTAAGTGAATGTTTGTAGACTTTGCAATAAGATCTTCCAAATGAGCTGGTTCTACGGGCCTGCACCATGCCATACTGGCCCCACCGCTAACGTCTTTTTAAACCTGCACTGGGCTTTCCAGTTTGGGTCTTTCCCTCCCCATGCGCAGTTCTACCTAGCAACCTCATACTCGCCCAGCCCTGCTTACTCAACCTTTCCAGTTGGCATACCTCCACTAAGCAAACTGGTCTCTAGTTATTTCGCATATACGCCTACTTTCAGGTTGGCAGTAACTGTACTGCGGGAACTCATATCTTTGGTGGGTCTTGCGGTCACGCTTGGACTAAACTGCTGCTGTTAAACTCTCATCTGTGTATCTGTGTCTTCCCTTCCATTATCAGAGTCTGGTCCTGCAGCAGCAAAACAGAGCTTAGTGGCAGTTTCTGGGTTAATGATGGAAAACAATGCAGTGCTTGGAATTACAGTCACTTCAAAAGGAGCTTTTGATGCTTGTGTGTGTTTCCCTGTCTGCTGACATTGTGATTCTGATTAGCTAGAGCTCTCTCTTGTGTGCTCTCTCACTGCGTTCCTCTCTCTCTTATTTGAACTCAATTCAGTCATGCTTAAGCAATCAGAGTCTTGTGTTACCATCACACTTGCGTGCACACACACACACACAGTGGATTGTGCACAAACAACCCTTTGGACATCTGGAGGGAAAACACATGCACATTCACACACGTAAGTGCCAATTGGGGTAAGTAGGGCAGTATCTCAGGCTGCTGCTGGTAAGTTCATGGAAAGGATAGCACGCCCCCTCTGGGAGTGTGTTGTGAGATCTAAGGAACACACACACAAACACACAGACACCCCCTAAAATATGCACTGATTAGATGTTTTCTTTAAGAAACTGTGTCAGTTATGCAGGCAATTTCTTCCCCGTTCACTTTTGCTCCCCCACACACAAATCTGAGAGAAACCCAAATCTACCTCGGGAGGCTTTACGAGAATTTTCCCTCTACATCCTGCGCTGTGACAAATTAATCTCACAGATCTGCAGGGAAAGGCAAATAGGATGTAGGTTTTGTTTGTTTTTCACTGATCTTCTCCTCATCTTCTCAACCTCTCACTCCCTCGAACCAATGTCGGAGATGGCACACACAGACGGCAAGTAAGGGGAAACTGTGGAGGAGTTGTATGAACAGAGAGCTGCTTTGTGTTTCTGTCTCTCTCTCTTTCTCAGGGGCTCTATCTGTGGAAGTGGAGGCGAGGTGTTTTTGTTTGTGTGTGTGTCTGTGTGTTTGTGCATGCGTGCGAGTAGGTTCTCTTTAATTTGGGCAATTGTCAAGGCATATGTCTGTGGCGGCATGTATGTGACTATGTCAGGGTCCATGTCCACCTGTGTATTTTTTTTTTTTGTGCATTCATATGTGATGTGTAAAGCCAGGCAGTGAGCTGACAGTGGTTTTAAAATAAGTTTTACTACCAATCAGAATGGTTCCCATAGTCATCCACTGGCAAGACCGGTATGTTGATCCTGTTACTGAGGCCCAGAGAGGCCATCACAGAACATCTGATAGCAGAACCAGTCTGCCACTACCTTTATGAAACCATCTATAACTGTACATGTGGGCACACATGTATTGTTCATAGTGCCTCTTTCTTTGTGCCCACACCCGCATTATTCTGCACAGTGCTGTTGTTTAAACAGAGCTGACTGCCAAAGTTGTGCTTGTTTAAAGGAAAGATGTGCCGTTTCTTTGTCTCACAAACTCTGCCTCTGCAAAAAAAAACAAATAGACCCCCCATACAACCCTGTCCCAGTTTTCCTTGTACACAGCCTGGCAGAGTAATGTCACAAAACCTACTGCCTCTGTAGGTCTGGTAGATGAATATTTTCATGATCTTAGACAGGTAACTGCTTTCTGACTTATGGGAATCCCTATATTCCCTTGGATGGACAAATTGTTTTTTTCCTACATGACTTGATTGACTTCCCAAAGAATCTTCCAGACGTGCCTCTGCCCACATGATCACTGTAACAGACCAATAGGTAAACAAACAAATGAGCTAAGGGGACTTGCAGTGCTAAAGTTAATGTTAAAGATAAAGCCAGCCAGACTGTCTCCCTAACATCGTTACACTCTGCCTTCAGTTAATTGCAGTGGTGATAAGTGTAGGGTTTAGGCTCATTTTGAGGCCTTTACCCACCTCAGAACTTTAGCCCTTCTGCTCATATGACCTGAAGGTGACAGGCCTTTAAAGGGCTCTTAAAGGATGTTATGTCACTTCTGACTAAGTCAGTTAAGGTTTACTTATGCTTAGCGGGTAAGGGTGTGGAAGAATTGTACTCCCTTCCAAAAAGCACAGTCAAATAAGAGAAGAGGTTAACTTCAAGGTCAGTCTGATTAAGGGGCATGAGGAAACCAAGTGAATCAAACAACATTCAGCTTCCTGTAACTGACTTGAACAATCTAATATCTGGGTGTGGAGAGAGGATGAAGCTCATTTCTCATAAATAACCGTTTTCCTATTCCTGCTCTCTATTTGGGAAACTCCAGATTCAATTTGTCAAAGCCTTCGTAGCGGCAGCAAGTTCCCTTTAGCAGTTTCAGGAAGGTAGTCACCTAGCAACCGTCATCATCCTTCCTCAGGTCTTCAAAGCCATCATCACTTCACTAACTCCTTTATCAAAGCATTCTGACCCTCTAGTAAAATAACTAGTCAAAATGCCCATAAAGCTGATTGAGTGATGACTAGAATATCTGTACAAGATGAGGAAATTGACTACAGCTTTAGCTGTGACTTCAAGCTGAGCAAATTTTGCAATGTATTCCAGTACCCTCAAAATAGGAGACATTGTTTTGTCTTCAAGTTCAGCAACAGTCCATAAGATTTTAATATCCAAATGCTTAAAACTTATTTTTATACTGTTTTTGTCACATTTTGCAAATTTGACAAAATAAAAAAAGGTTAATGTCAGCAAATGCATCATAAGATATTTCAATTCTGTACACAAATGATGTCAAACAGTGTAGAAACAGGAACTTGTCTTAGGTTATGTTTTTTCTTCTCACTGGGACCCGATGAATCTCAGCAATGTCAGGATATTTTGACATGACACTTCCTCAAAAATGTCTCAAAATATATAAAGCCCAAGAGGACATCATAGAGAGCCAACCTAAATATAGGTCCTCGCTGACTAACCTCGTCTGAGCTCATTCTCATACCGTGGGTATTGAGTGTAAAGCCATGAATTTCTCATTGTGCAATGAGCAGAACTTTGACCACTACAAATTTACACATTGACTTGATGGCAACCTCAAGGTTATAGATGCAGGCCTCTGAAAATCCGGTGCCCTCCCCTTCTGTTTCTGTGGTGCTTAAGAGTCCACAGTATGAGACTATGGCAGCACTGGGTGATTGTGAACAAAAATACTTAGATAATCTCCTCGATGAGAGTTCAAAAGCACTCAAGATCACACCACTAAGAAACTATACAGTCGACCAATCCCCCCAGGTTGAAATCTAAGTTGCAGACTAGTTGGGAATCTGTAGTCCCCACGTCTGTAAAATATTTTGGTTTGAGGCACATCTGTACCTGGATGTACCATGATGAAAACATTGCTTTAGATATATGCAAACATCCGCTATGTGAAAAAAGTAAAAACAGCCTTGGCAGACACACTGTGAAAGAGGTTAAAAAAAAATGCGCTATTTTCCTCTGTTTTTGTACAGGACAGTCATTTAAATATTGTGTTCCTTAAATTAATGTCCGAAGCTCTGCCCCGTCTGGATATCTGTTTTTCATATATTCCAGTTTGAGTGTGTATTTCATTTAGTCAAATGTGATATGTAGTGTTCAAAAGAAATGTGATGCAAACCAGCAGGTGTTAAGGGAATGTTGCACTAATGGAAGTAACATTATAATCACACCCTAGAATTTATCGAGCCAGTTATTTGGGTGCTTCTGTCATATCTTGTTCTTCTCGGAAATACAAGTCTTCAGTAGGCTGCACCACTGCTCACTGGAATTCTATGACAACTAAAACAAGTATTGCAGGTTCTGGTAACTGAAGCAAGTCTTGACTTATCAGGCTGTCTATAGATGGGTGCACACACGTGCTCGTGTTTGTTTTCAGTGATATGCAGGTGTGTCATTTGAAGCTGAGCAGAGAACGTCTTTCCCTCATGAATGCATGGTTAAATATTCCGTCCACTGTTTCTGTAGTCAACTGATCTTTATTCTCCATATTTTTTACCTTTCTAATCTTCTCTGTTTTGTCCTTGCACTTCATATGTCCCTATTTTATTAAATGAACGATCTCTGACTCCTGATTTTTTTCTTCTCTCTCCCTTTTTCTCATTTTTTCAGGAGAAACAGGACCCAAGCAGCACTTCTCTGCAGCTCCGTAATGAGATCCAGGTAGGCAGAGACATCATGTTTACAAAACATTTTAAGCTGCATTAAGGTAACCTCTATAGCTCCATGGTACCAGTTTTACAGATGCTGTGGCTTAATAGTCAATTTAACACCTGTGTCCCTCTCTGTCCTCAGGAATCATTAGGCTTTAGCAGTGAGGTGTCGACTCCAGAAACGGACAGAAAGTGAGTTTTTATTCCCCCCACTCTATCACTGTAGTATGTGACCAAAGCCATTGTGAAACCATGAAATACGCTTGGATTGAAATGCGTGTCTGTTGCATGTCAAAACAATGTGCAAAGCAGCCTGTGTCTGGATCGCATCAAACCAGCATGCACAAAAAAAATCATGGATCACACTTAGCCTTTCAGCATGTCAACAGCTAAAGATGGAGAGAGGTGAATGGAAAAGCACGCAACTCCAGATGCAGCTTATGTGATTGATAGATCTCTTATGTGACAGCTTCGGCAAAAGGTTGCACATGGGGTGCAGAGGTCACCTCCTCATGTGGAAAACTTCATGGATGAGTGTGACGATGTGTGTGAGCAATTGACACAGGTTCAGCTTCGACTGACCTTAGTGTCGGATATACTTGAACATAAATGAAGATGCTGATTTCCTCAGACAGGCCGACATATGCAGTTCTGTTTCAATATATATGTTACAGTTAATACATTGTAAATCTTAATATTTATCAGTATAAGAAGGAAAGTTGATTAAAACATTAATTTCATTAAGCCAAAAAGATAGTCACAGTGTAACTATGCATCTAATTGTTTTTTCAAGAGTTATATGAGAATATTAATAGCAACATTATGTATAGTGCGGTTTGTTTGAAGCTAAAATCAGCGGCCAGTTAGCTTAGCTATTTAGAAGTATTGCGTTCAAGTTCCATCCCAAACAAACAACTAATAAACACAATGTATGTATGCCATCTTTTCTTTTCAGTTATGCACTACTGCATACATTTGCTGAGAAAAATAGCAAAGAATAAAACACCAACTAATGAATGTTAAGGCAAAAGTTTTTTATGAGAGTCTAAAGGAAAATCAACCTTCGACATTCATAGATATCACACATTTAACTTGCAGTTGGTCAACTAGATTCCCTCGGTCACATCCCAACTGCTTTCTCCAACTGACCTGCTCAGTCCAGCAGCCATTCTCTGTTCTGTGGTCATCCATGCTTCCTTCCTGCCTTTGTGTCCAGGGGAGAGGGGGAGACAGGGAGAGGGTGATGGCCAAATGATTACAGCAAAAAAAAATGAATGAAAGAGCAGGATGGAGCTGGGCATGGGTGGAGTTCCTTTTCACTGGTTCCTGTTAGAGTGTGTGTGTGTGTGTGTGTGTGTTTTCATATTTGTACACAACTGTATCTTGTGAGAAATTTTCCACCATGGGACCGCTTTTATACACTGTTATATGCATTTAAATCAATACCCTGTTGTCAAACAGAATTAAAGTCACAGCGGTCACACACGTTTGGACCCTTTAAAGGCACTGGGTTTTTGTTTTGGTTGCTGTTAGGTAAGACCGAAGATTAAGAATGCATTCAAATGTTTGCTCACAGCGAGATGATTAACGAAGATTACCATACAGAGCTAGTTCAATGGACAGTGTTGCCCATTGGTGGTGATCAGAAAAATCCCCATCTCATTTAAAGAAGACATTTAGTGAAGACGAGTGGATGGAAAGATTCACGCAGCACATGGCCGCCCAGTCAAGCCCAAATGCCATTTTTGCCAGGTTAAATAAACCTTATCTCTCATCTCACCATTTATCTCAATGATTTTTTTTCTAATATTCCCTATTTTTTGTGTGTGTGTGCCTGACCATCACCTATGTTTGACCTCCAGTAGAATTGTCGTGTTCATGTGACGACCATGTGCGGCACAGGAAGTGCATACCACAGACATGATCTCTTCGCCTAAGACTGTATATGTTGCACAGACAAATGCTGAGGATGATGGGAACCAGATGCCAGATTTCAAATGACGTCCCTCTGCTGTTCGAGAGAGGCCCAGAAAGAGCCCATAACTGTACTTTTCCCTCCCTTCCTCAGTCTGTTTTTTCTCTCTTACATCCCCGTTCTCATAAGTATTCAGACTACTTTTTAACGTGAGTCTTCAGTTGATCTCTAAGTTAATAGCTCCAAATCTACCACTCGCTCTGTCACTGTTACTCTGTCCTCTGTCTGTTTCTCTTCTTACCATGTGCCAAGCTCCATTGCTGATGTGGAAGTTAGATATGAGGCGCTTTGTATCAAAGTTTTTATGCTCAAGGACAAAATCTCTCCCATCCCTCCCCTCAGAACCTTTCTACATCCCTGAATGTCACTGTGATAGTTGTGTTGTTGCTGAAGTTAAACCACTGGTCAATGACACACGCCTAAGTGATGAAGTACACCAATGGTTGGCCAAGCAAGGACCTGAATTTTCCTGTTGCTTGTTGCTCTCTCTAAACGAATTGGTGCAAACAGTTTATATAACATCAACAGGGGGACGTTTACAGTCAGTGTTGCCAACTTAGTGCCTTTGTTCTTGGATTTACCAACCTCTCACATCCCTTTAGTGACTGTTTTTCATAACGGCACTTAGTGACAAATCTAGCGAATTTTTGGACAAACCTTAGCCTCTTTCCATAAAAGACACCAGAGTGATCATTTTACATGTAAATAAAGCCAAAATTAAAGCAAAGTCTTTATCTTTAACTTATGTGTACGATGATTTTTATCACGGTTATAAAATCAGGATTCAGCAGTGTAGAGCAGCAGCTTGGGAAGGGCTTGGAAGTTACTGCAGTCTTAATAGGCCACGATTAAGCTCCTATTTCATTCTTGCTCCATTGTCTGACAACAGAAGCAGAAAAAACATGTAAATGACAACCTCTTCATTGGGAATACAGCTGCATTAAAATAATGTATTTGTGAGCAAAGAGAGTTTCGGAGAGTAGCAAACAGCTAAATTGCTGAAACCAGCTGACACTAAGCAGAATGCAAATATGATGCAATGACGTCCTGAAAATGCTAATTACCGTATTACGTTATAGCAACATTAAGTTACTTTATGCGTGTCTTAGCTACTTTCCATTGAAAGTATGGGTTTACACCGGTTCCACAGCAGTTGTTTGAACATTGACCATAAAACGTCCAGCCATATAATAGGTTTTGACCTAGTCTTGTTTGTAATCTATCCTTCACTGGCAGCCCCTCTCTTCTCATTCAACCCAGCTCTGCTCTCTATTATATTGCCCATTGTCCAATTTCCAATGTGGTGAATGGGTTTCAGGTAGAGCGATTTATCATGTGTAGGCAGACTGATAGACAGGCCCACTCCATTCCTCAGACACATTTCTCACTGCCCCACAAGAAGCAGGCTAACACAGACACGGATGCCCCCATCATCACCTCTCTGCAGGACAATAGCACCCAGAGGAGATTACCCAGAATTCATCTCGGGGGTGTGCCACCCCTGTGTCTGTGTCTCCTTGTCACGTCATTGGCAGGGGGTGGGCACAGTTACCATAATTCCTGGTATGGAAGTGATGATGACAGAGCAGTCTCGGAAGGCTGGAGGGTTCATGCTGGGGCCTTCCTGTTTTGGGAGGTGATTGATTGGGTGGGTATTGTTGTGAAGAGGGGAGCACAAGCTTATCAGTAGGGTTAACGCCAGAGGTAAATAGATCTAGGTGAAAGCATACATGTACGGACACGAGAAACAAATCGTCGATTATTGGCTCTAACAGGCGTAAGATACTTTTAGAGGCATTTGTGCATCTGGATGTGGAATCCAAGTGTATGCAACTAATAATCAGATGAAAATATAAGCCTTACCATGTGACATATCTTTGTAGAAAAACAGTAAGTCATTAGAAAACTGAAGTACTTTGTCGGCATATCTATCAGTTGTAGTTGAGCAATGTAGCCCTCATTGAGCTGTCATTAGCTACTAAGAGTGGATAGTGTGTGTACAGCAGGAAAATGCTCACACACTTAAAAATGCACTTAAAACGTTCAGTTTTTTTCCAACTGTTTGTTTTATCTGTATGATTTCCTCCCCTTCCACGCAACCTCTAACCTCTTTCATGACCCCGGAAGAGGTCATCCTTCTGCACTTCCTGTGGACACTGCCACTGTCACATAGGGTCGCTGCCTTTCATTGTCTCTACCAGAGCACCGGAGATCACCTCACTCCAGGTGGCCCGCCTTGTAACGGGCCCTTGTAAACACACAGTCACTATAACGTGTGCGTTGCCGAGTGCACTTAAAAGCTGCCAGTACGAAGCCAAAATGCAGACGCACAGTTGTGTGACCGTATCATGTTATGTGCTGGTTTATCATCTTTCCTGGACAGCTGCTTGCTCACACAGGATAGGAGCTGTCTTGGACCTGTGATTCATATGATAGTTGTCGACACAATCATCCCGTATTCATTGTTACCTTCATTTTTTTTTTTTTAACCTGGTGTTAGCTCGCAGCTGGCTCTGTGGTGTTTTTTTTCCTGTTGTATTTTATCTTCTCTGCATATGGGTCCTGTATATACGAACTTTTGCAACTACTGCATATTTTCCCAAACCTTACACACAGTATTACATCACTGCAGTTGCACCATATTTTGCGAAGCCTCATACTAAAGCATAATCAGCACTCATGGCTTATCATCTTGAAAATTACTAATGCTTTTACAATCAGGTAAAGTGCAGTCAGACATATCATTTTCACTGAGCAAACTCGCCCTCCCAACTTCAGTGGCATTAACCCATGTCTCAGTCAGCCTAGTTTCACTAACATTTGTAGCATGTTAATCATGGTTAATCATGGAAAGCAACTTTCACCTATCCTGCATAGGGTCAACCAAAGTTAAGATACTGTATTTTGAGTTATGCCTTAAATAGAAAATTAGCTTCTTATGCTAATGAGATAAAAGCAGTTAAATTTCTCTTACTCCATGCAAAGAGCAGAATTGAAATAAGAAAGGCTTGCCAAAGATCTAAGGTTAAACCAATTAAGTTGCCTAGCCACACAATGCCTGGACTGACACACTCTTTGAAAGACATTCAAATTCTTTTAAAATGTATTAGTGCACGGATGTGCGTGAGTGCATGCATGTATGTGCTTGCATGGGAGGTTAATTTATAGAGGATGGAGGAGGGGGGAGCAGCGTTGCTACTGAAAAGCTTCTATTCAGTGAGTTCTATTAGCATTAGCTTTGGCCTTAGCCTATCTGAGAGGGGGATGAGCAGAGGGGCAAACCATACAGGCCTCCATTCAATTAGCATCTCATTATGTTGCCATGGCAGCCGAGCTTTAAGCTGCATGAAGATTTCCCATTGCACCAAGAGAGGGCTGCCATGTCTGTATAAACATATATGCACGCATGCACATGCAGCCATTGGAGAGGGGAGTGACCTGCTCATTTTGTTTTGGACCTGTCACACACTTTCACATTGCTTCACCGACAGCCACCTGTCTCAGCTGTATGCCCACGTGCAATTGGCTTTCAAACCATAAAGGGTGTGTGAAAGTGTGCAAGTGGGAGACAGGGTAAGAGGGAGACAGTTGTGCCTTTAGTAGCAGGATTTACTTAATAAGTCTCTGAGGGTCCCAACCAGACAATTTTGCTGTTTTAATCTCTCCTCTTTCCCTTATGGTTTATTTCCTTTAATTGAAAAGATGGAAAAGCTTACAGTGTGCAGCAGCCACCACCACTCACTATCATTCCTATACGCGCGCACACACAAAACACACCTGTAGGGTGTTATCCACAGACATAATCCGTCCTGAATCACCACTTCCTCTCTACCCTCTCACTCCGCCCACAGCCCAATCTGAAAACAAGGTCTCTCTTTCTGTGAAGTTTTCAGCAGCTGCTTTACACATGAACCGCTGATTTCCCCCCCCTTCCTTTTTAAAAAAACATATACAGAGAAGACAGAAAAAGATGATGCAGACAAAAAAGGGAGAGTCAGCCACTGCCTAACATGCTGCTAACCTTGCTAGATAATTGGGTGAGGCTGCTTACACATGACTTTCTGATTGGAAACTGAGTGCAGTTCATGTGTCACAAGGAGCTTTTCGAGTTGTTATTTGCTCCCCATTAGTTCTGGTTGTTTAGGAAGGTGTATAGACATGTCAGGGATTTTTTTTTTTTTTTTTTTTTTTACTCAGTTATTTTCCATCTCTTCCCTCCTATGTTCTCTCTCTCTCTCTCTCCCTCTTCTCCCAGTCTTCTCTCCATATTCCTCGTGACTGTCTATCCTGAGGAGGGAAGTGGAAACACAAACAGGCTGAGTCTGCCTTGTGGTTTCACCTCCTCCTCTTTCCCCCTCTCTTTCTCTCATTCTCCTCCTCAGTTCCGTACTTTCCGTCTTCACTCTGCCCTCTTCACTTTCACGTGATTGCCCACGCTTTTTCTTCATCATGGTGACTGTACTCCTTTCCTTACAGCTTCTTATGTACTTTGTATTACCCCCAGCTTCATCTTGCCAACTTGTTTTTTATTGTCTTCTCTCCTCCACCTTCTCCCTCTCAAGCCTCAGGAGCCTGGTTTGCTATCAGTAGAGTACCACCACTGTCCCCAAGTGGTGAATAGATGAATAGACAAAACTGCAACTCTTCTCCCAAAACCTGTACATTATATTTACGCTTAGACATAATTAATGTGCTGTGGCTGACAAGGAATTTATGATACAGTGTGAGAATAGAAATGGAAATTTTCATTATTCTAATGCTGATATATTCTTTCTTTATTCTTTTTTGTAAAGAATGCCCCTGCACAAGTCCAGCTCTGAAGATGGATCTGGAGGTAAATTGAGATGCATTTTCATGTTTATTTTCTGCTGTCTTAATATGTTTCCTCTCAACATTTATTGATCCTTGTGGTGAGATTAAAGGATAGGAATGGGCAGACAAACATGTTTTGTGTAAAGGTCAAACGTTATTGTTGCAAGAAATAGAGGACATGGTCTATACACATGCAGTGATGTACATCCTTTAACATGCTAATGCAATCTAAATTTATCTTGCTAGGCAGAGTATTACAAAAAAACAAAACACTTGCTCAGATTTTTTTTGCTTGTCTAATGTTAATTTCCTTGGGTAGTTGGGAATATGGTGTGTGTTTTCACCTATGACTGATCCTTCCCTCCCTCTAGGCAAATGGGACAACAAGAAGAAAAACAAATCTTTTTGGCAGAACTTCCGCAAGTCTCAGCATAAACCTGTCATGAGACAGACATCCAAAGGTTTGTTTGGCACTATTTTTCAGAACTGCTTTACTGAATAGAGATGGCTTTCATATTTAACTTTCTGCCTTCCGCTCTTTACCCCAATCAGGAGAGGACATTGGCTATGTAGCCAGTGAGATCACCATGAGCGATGAGGAGCGAATCCAGCTGATGATGATGGTGAAAGAGAAGATGATCACCGTGGAAGAAGCTCTAGCTCGGGTAGGAAGCGCCACTGACTCCCTACCTCATTTGCTGCACCTTCCCTCCACATCCCCACCCCAATCCTCCCCTCAGGACTCTCAGTCTGAAGCCTCCCTTCAACCCCTCAGATCCCCTCACCTCCTCTTGGATTAGTTTCCAGCCTTTCACTCCTTCTGTTCCATACTCCAACACTGGCTTACTAAAACGACTCACTCTTACTAACCCCTACAAGGCCCCACATCTTAACCCGGCATTGTTCTCTTTATACACACACACACACACACACACACACACACACACACACACACACACACACACACACACACAAACACACACACACACAAACTCCAGATTGGACATTCAGGAGTCTGGGGATTTTAGGGTGTGAGCTCTTGGAGTGTGTGTGGGTGTGTTGCTCAGTTCATACTTGCGGGGTTGACGGTCATAGTAACTCCATAGCCCCATCTGTTGGGGAGATGCACTGGTGCATTGTGGTTTTTCTCTTTAGGTTGACATGGTGGATAATCACTTGGATTTCCTTTAAATTTCCCTACACTTTCTTTTTGATCTGACTTTTGGTCAATTTCTGTTGATTGTTCTTTTTTTATTTGCCTACTACTTCTTCTTTCTTCCTCTTCCCTCCTTCTTTCTTTGAATCCCCTCTTATAATGCCCCCCCCTCATGGGTAGCATGACTGTCCAGCAGTATTTCAGCACTGGATTGCTCTCCACAAGGCAGATGTTAATTATCCTTTATTCCAGAATTTTAATGTTCTATCGGCCATGGCTTGTTCTCAGCTTCTCTCTCTGGTGATTGACACTCAGTGAAACCAATCAATGATCAGCGTTTGTGGATAGATTTTTTTGAATTGTTGTTGTGCTTGTGTGCAGTTCTGTGTGTGTTCTCTGTATCAATGATCAATATTATCACATTGGGCTTATTTTTTTATTGTCAATATAGTCGTATGTAGTATGTTTCCAGGGATGTGGTGGAGTAAAAACCCAATAATATTCAATCTGCATTTCAGTCCCCTTTCTTATTTATATAGCAAAGATTGATTGAAAGTGTGATTAGATTTGTGTCTGCTCAGAAGTGCATACATAAATCTTAATGACAGAAGTCACTACAGGGCTGAAGCCACTCTAGTGACTGTGACATTTCTAAATACTTTGCTTAAAATGTAGTGGACTTTTTTATTTTGATAATTGCTTGCATAATAAACAACAAACTCAGACTGCAGTTTGCAATTACCACTACATCACTTGTTGAGTCCCTGTGTTCTTTCCGTATACATGCAGTAGTCTGTTTGTATACGCTGACATGTAGCATGCAGGGTGAGAGTGGGTGTCCCCAACCTGTTCCTCTGCCTCTCTAAACTCTTCTTCTCCACGTAGCTGAAGGAGTATGAGCGCAGCAGACAGTCCAGCAGTACTGACACTGCAGAGTGGACTGACGGATCTGCATCCAATCTAAACCAGTCCTCAAACTGCAACGTAAGTACATCCCCATCCCCATCCCCTTTCCCTGCCCTGTTCTGTCCCCTTTACTCTTCCTCTCATAACACTCTCACCTTGATCAGTCTTACCTCTGTGTGATTTTTCAGTCAAGGGGGTTGTGAAGGGGGACGGCCATTGTTGTTTTTACGTGTGTGCATGGGTGTGTGTATTAAGCTTAATTAAGCTGGATGTCTAGACTTTGAATACAATCCACATTTAGATTTCCCTTTTAAGTATATTTGAAATATTACAGTGTAAATGCCATTGCATAAACCACTTTCACTCAAATTGTATCTTGCCTCCATCTCCCCCCCTTCCCTTTATCCCCCCCTCTCTCCCTCTGCTCTTTATTCATTGGCCAAACTTCTATATATCCACTTTTGCACATACATTCTCTCCACCATGTCATGTGCATTCTGATACTATGGGTGTTACCTCTTTGAATCTTGGCCCATTGATTACCTCACTTTTCTTATGCTGCCATCAAGAAAGAGTGGTCTCAGTGACATTTGTTGTGAATCCTCCATGTTTTATTCATCAGGTTAATCCTGTTATGTACACCTCATTTCAAATTGGTCCCAACAAAGTCATAATTGGCTGCTGTAGTGACAAGGAAATTGTCTTAGAGAACTTTTGGTCAGGTCTGTTTTTTTATCAGTCCGTTCTAATTGCAACTTGCAGAAAGCCAGGGAGAATTGCAGAAAAAATCCAGCTGAAACCTCTTGTGAAATAAACATTTGTTAGCATTGATTTTGTCAGCTGTGATCCTTGAAGAGAAAGGCTCCAAATCTCCCTAGTTACCTTTAAATGAGTCAAGACCTTTGAGGTTACTTCATGCTCTGAAGTTGGTCCCTTAATGGATGCTATGACTTGGGGTTGGAGCTGGAGTTCAGACAATCGGTGTCCTGTTGGATTTAGTTTGGTGTCTGCTGACAGTCAGTCAGTTCTTACTGTTGTGTGTGTGTGTTTCTGTGTTTGCATATGTTGGTGGGTTGGTTTTTTTGTTTTGTTTTTTTCCTTCCTCTTTAAATGTAGGCCAACTCTGATGCAGATTCAGGACTAACATTGGTCATGGAGGCTTTTGATGAGTTATGTTGCTGAATGGGATCATATTGTTATTGTCTTACTGTGTCACACTCTAACCCAGTTTTTTTTTTAACAGGAAAGGAGTTTCTACAAACACAAAAATTACAAGTTCTCTAAAATAACATCCTGAAGATGTCATTGCTATTTTGAAATGTGCTACTAATTCTCAGCTAACAAGGACCAATATTTTCTAAAAAGTTTCTTGCATTTACTTTTATCCACTACTTGCAACCGAATGGATGTGAATATTGTGTTCATGGTGTTAAAGTAAAGGGGAGGTTAGCCCTACCGCCCTCAGACAGATGTGCTCAGATCCTGGCCAAAGTTGAATTTCCAGGATTGCAGTTTCTTTTAAGTGGATGCGTATGATTTCACTACAGATGTGCTGTGCGCAACTTTTTACACATTCATAGCCTTCCCTGTGCCTTTTCAACTTAAGTAATCTGTGGTTTGCATTCATAAACACAGGAAATCAGATCTACATTGCTGTTTCTTACTGTAACTGAAACAGTAAATCCATGACGGATACATACAAAATAGTTTTCTCACATCATCAAGGTTCGCTATTAAATTCTTCTTTTGGGTAGTGATTAATGATGTCCTTCCATATGAAAAATAGGCAAATTAAACCACACATAACCTCAGCTCAGATTCTGTTTCCTGTCTGAAGTAGATGTGTGCATTGTGCATGACTTTGCTGATCATCTTATCAGTCTGTTAACCGTTGCATTGCCCCTCAGCTGCCAGCTGCTTACTTCCTGTGGGTAGAAGATTGATTGTTTGGGTTTTTTACAGACAGGGGAGAGGATGAAGAGTCACTAAAGGAGTATTGTGTAGAGGAACACACAGATTGGCTCTGGAGGCTGTGAACAAATGCAAGTGCTGGAGGCAGAGAGGAAACAAGGGGGAGAGAGAGAGAGAGAGAGAAGATGAAGACTTTGCACTCACCCCCAGGGCCAGAAAGGAAGGGGGGGGGGTCTGTATCTCCCCTCGCCCCAAGTTCCAAAATTGGCCACTACAGGAAATATTTCTATTCTGCAGGGGCATCTGATGGTGTCGCATACCCACCCCTCTCCCCATCTAATGCATGGAATTAGGTCATTCCCAAATTCTAATAGTAACACTTTTGTGTGTGTGCGTGCGCCTTTATTCTGTACAGAGATATGTGAATATATAGTTCATGTGTAGCTGACAAGTTTACAATATACAACTCTTTGGCTGCTCTGTGTCCTTCTCTGATGATGTCTTCCCCCGTTGATCGGAGCCCACATTCCAGGGCTGGCCATTAGCGATGTGGGGGCCAAGGAAGGGTCAGAGGGGCTCAAATGGTGGGATTGTTCTCCATGTACAACACGCCTTTTCTCTGCTAGCTGTGCGGCACGGCTCTTCCAAACAGTCCCTCATTCCTCCAAGTTGAATTCACTAACAAGCAGCAGCTCTATCTGCCAGCATGTGCACAGGGGCACGGATATTATTTTGGATCATGCATGCATGAGAATGTGGTTGGTGCACTATGGATTTGCTGGAATAGCTCTTGGTAACCTGCTGTATGTTAACACAGGAAGTGGTTCCCTTTTGCTTTATCTGAGGTGGTAAGTTTTGAGGCACATTGGTACACTTAACTGTCTGTATAAGATTTTCTTTTATGATTGTGCTGCCCTGTTTTTCCAGTAGAGGAGAAAAAAGTTTGGTGTGCAGCATAAGGATGTTGGTTTAGAGTTTTCTAAGTTTAAGTGCTTCTCCCGAGTTGTGGGAACCTCAGAGTAATTTGTGTAGTGAAATGGCAATTATGGTGGTGGAATTGTTGCTTTGACCTTGTGTTTGGTGGCAGCCTTTCAGCCCTGCCGGATTCATAGCTTTATATGTTTGAGTTTTTTTTCTGTGTGTCTCTTCCCCATTGTTTATGCAGACATTTTCCTGGATGGTGTTCGTCAGGGCTGGGTTAAGACTTACATGTCACTGACAACTCTTTATGTCTCTCTTTCCTTCTCTTCCTGTCATACATGGTATAGAGAAAATCATGAGAGTTAATAATGAATTTACTGAGGCAGTTTTGTTATCCCCACATATGACAGAGTAACTTCACACAGGACACCGTCTTTCTTCTTAATACTGTTGCTTAGAGGAACCAAGATCCAGGAGTCAACTCCAGTCAAACATTTGGTGGGATCAGTCGTCTCATGGTCTTTATCTAGGACACGGACTTGTTATTACACTACATTTTTTTGAAGCTTATACACTCAGGCATTGTCCAGGGCAAATGGAAATTTAAAGGAATCACCACAGCCAGGCTTGTGTGGTTCACTTGAGGGATTGTCAGGGAGAATTGGGTTGTGGGATAGTGGAGTTATGGGTTTTAAGAGCCCTGTTTGTCAGAAGCCAAATGAATGCCCAGCTCTGGTCTGCTGGGCTGATAGGACAGTGGACCTAAAAGTTTTTCACGCACCTCTGAATGTGATTAAGTGATAGCAAAGGGGGTCAACTCAATAGAATGGCCTTACACGATAATGCCCTAATTAATATGTTGGGTTTTTTTTTTCAACTGGGCAATGATTAGTTGGTTTTGAAACATTCAAGCCCCTACAGGAATCAAAAGGTCACAATTTTACATTGGTGGAGTGATGCCATCAAGGATTTGCTGACAATGTCAGGTTTGTTTGCATCAACCAAGTCACAGTTGTTAACATGTATCCTACTATATGTCAGCAGCCTCTGAGCCAGGCCAGTGGTCTGCAGCAAGAAAGTGGTTTCTTGCTTGTTAGCCTTAGAGCTGCAGGAGAAGTGTGTTTTATCAGACAAAGAGCTAAGCCCTACAGGCCTGCACTGTCTAGAGTTGTGTATGTAAGCGTGCATTTATGCATGTGTGTCCTTCTGCAAGCGATGCAGTCAACCTTGACCCTGGAACTGGCAGTGTGTGACAAGAGATGTGGTGTTACTGTGGAAACCAGTAGCAAATAGGAAAAAATTAAGTTGTTTGAGCTCCATGATAATGACAGTGGTGTCTGCCAAAAAGTCTTTACGCCAAAAGTCAGCTCATCACCATCATCACATTGAGATTATAGCAAGAATGTGCATACACATAGACAGCTTGGGGAGGTTCAGTGTGTATGTGTGTTGATACTCAGTGGGAGTAGGACTTGTGTGTGTGTGTGTGTCTATAGATGGGTGATGAAAGTTATAGTGACTTAATTATTCTATAAATCATTAATCTCTTTACCACTACACTATAAGTGTTCGAAACATTTAATTACAGTGGCCACTGAGTGAGGGGGGAAAAAACCCCCAAGATGCTGACACCCATAACATATGACCAGTGTCCTTTCATTTCCTTTGGAGTAAACAGACTCTGAAGGCAACACCAAATAGACCATTTATTGTAATACTGAGTTACTGTTTCATTCAGTTCTACATTTTTTTTCAATTTACTTTGTCATCCAGTTTATTTTTTCAGTGCATTTATTCTGTGTTTACTATGAAGATGAACTTCACACGATGCAGTGTGCCATCATCCCCCGAATCCTCCATTTCTCACCTCACTAACTATAACTCCATTCTAAACAATGCTTTCATCTGTTGCAATATAACATCCTTAAAAATCTCAGAGTATATTTGTCAAAGTTTGTCGTTTATGTATGAACTAATTTTTTTTAAACAAATTTAAACAAAACTATACCTTTGTTACTACTGCTTTCATGAAATTTTACGCTGAACTGGAAAGATTTCCCCAGCTTTTGCGCATGTCTTTTTGCCAAAGTTTTTGTGTTTTGGGGTTTTGGATTTTGTTTGGGGTTTTTTCTGTTGTTTTTCTCTTTTTTTTTTTTTTTTTTTTACAGTTTTTGAGTGTCTGTCCCTTTTATTATATCATCCCTCCCTCTTTCTCTTTCCCAACAGTCTCGCGAACAGTCAGACGATGAGCAATCAGAGGACTCTGTGAAGTTCAAACGGCTTCACAAACTGGTTAACTCAACACGCCGGGTCAGGAAAAAACTCATCAAGGTTGAAGAGGGCAAGAAACATGGCTCTGAAGGTTTGTAACCCTTTAATGGTGACTTCTTTTAAGTATCTTATCTTGCAGCATTTGTTTATACCAGTCAATTAATGTTCATATGTTGTTCATTTTTCCGGAGACATTGAGGCCATGGTTTTAGACATCAAATTTCTGCTGTATAAAAATTTCAACACTGTTCGCGTTGTTTGTGAAAATTGTATGTTGAAGATCTGTTCTAAACACTAAAGTGAGCTTTTGGGCTTTACCAAAATTAAGTCAAATAAGTCTACCATAGTAAAAGTTGTGTCTCCATCTGAGGTTTTATTGTAAATTAATAACTCATGTGTCAGAACGGGGGAGGGGATTTTTTTTTCCAATGTATTACATTCTTACATTCTTACATTCTTCTCTGTCAAGGGATTTGCCTGAAACTCAAACTTAAAAAATGTGTTTTGAAATGTTTGCCTATCTGTGGTTTGGTCATAGGACTGCTATGGATCTAATGTCTAAATCCTCCACAGTTATACACTAAATGAAATTTCTGTGTTGTCTAGATTTTCTGAATTTGGAAGCCCCTCCCACCTGTGAGGACAACACAGCTCTGTATACAGGGGTCCTGAAGAAGCCCCCTTTGCCCCAGGAGGCCTCTCTGCCCTCTCTCACCCAGGATCAACTCTCTCTTGATGGAGACACAGACAGTCTGACCACCTCCCCTTCCTCCAGTAGCTTGGACACCTGGTCCGGACACAAGTTGGTCAAAACTTTTAGTAAGTCTTCCAGTACCCACGGCCTCATCCGGCCCCCCAGGAGAACCCCAGTTGGCTCTGGGGGCCTGGGAGGATCCATCTCCGGCGTTGGAGGCAGTGGCTCTTCCTTCTCGGAGTTGGATGGCTGTGGATTGGACGACGAGGGGAAACTGTCACGCTCCACGACCGACGGCGAGATGCGGAAGGCGCTGAGCTCAATCTCCCACGGGGTAAGTAACAACGAAGCCCTCTACGCCTTCTATGGCCTCACCAAACCTCGTCCCAAACCCCATGCCCAGTCTCGCCTCCTGATCTCCCTGGAGGACGGTCCGCAAGGCAGCCCCAAACACCAACCTGCCAGCAGGCACCATGGCAGCTGGACACACCGGAAACCTGACCCCAACTACGCTTACTCCACCAAGCACCTTCTGTACCAGCGCTCGCGCAATGCCAAGACCCCTGTCTCCCCCTTGTCTATCACCCCCTCCTCCCCTGCCCGCTGTGATGTAGCCAAATCAAAAGGTTTTGGAAGTGGGGGAGGGGGCTGGGTGTTCCCCTCTCGCAGGCTGCGTGGTCGAACAGCAGTCAGTGAGCTGAACATCACCTATGTGGTAGAACGGAGCCTGTACGGTCACCTCAACTGGGCCCAGCTGGTCCGCCCCGTTACCCTCAGTCGCGCTGAGCGCCGCTGTCTATTGGAGGAGGACCGCGAGGCAGACAGGAAGTGGGCGGCCAGCGTGGACCGCTGCACCAAGCGTGTGCTCTTGCGCATCCAGCAGAAGTCTGTGAGTTTGGACCATGAGGTTTAAATCGACCGCCTCGTGTGAGCAGGACTTGGTGCACTTCAAAGTTGCAGAATAGCTCAGAGATTATATTAGAAGGTTCAGCAAATATACACAACAGATATATAACAGGTCAAATGTCTTCAATTTCTCCAATTAATAATGACTGCGTGGAAAGGAAGAGCTCCAAACCCAAGTATTGCAGCTGTGTGCATGTATTGAAAATGCATGAAAAGAGCCAGCCAATCTATCAAAGAACTAACTGCCCTTTGAGGAATGTCATCTTCCTTGACCTTTAAGTGAATGCCTCTTGGCTTCAAACCTTTTTCTTTCAGCAGAAAATGAAATGATTATGGAATGTGCAGTGCCCCACTTGGGAAGTTAAGTTACAGCAGAGGTTTCATAAGTGCCTTTTATAAATGTCAGATCCCTGAAGAGGACATGCACTCGCACAGTCACACTGGTCCCTGTGGGCAGAGGACATATTGTACTAGCTTGGAGCATCTCATCCTTAGACCTGCACAGCACGTAGCCTCAGAGACGTATTCAATGGATGGCCTTATTAAGTCAACTTGAGTGATTGATGTGTCTTTTACACTTATTAACTTTCAAATTGATCTTGTACGGCTTAGCGTAGCGATAAAAAATGGGAAGCAAGAGAAAAACAGGCAAAGTACATGTACTAATACCACAGTGAATACAAAAGGCCAACTTTGTAATGTTTACAAGCGTGATAAGGGTCTGGTTGCGTTGTGAGTACCCTACTTGTTCCCCTCATATAACCTGTTTGTATCAATCAAGTAGTGACAGATAGTCTAGGGGGTAACGTAGAGGAGCTATCCTGCAGCTTTGAGGGTACCTGAATCCTATCGTGTACTGGTGAAATCACTGGACGTCGTTCTCATCCAAAAACTCTCTGAATCCACTTTTTCTGTTGTTGCTTTTCGTGTTCTTTTTTGGCCCGTGCCTCAATAGTTGCAGATGTGATTTTTCTTTTTTCGTAGTTATTTTTCTTTCCTTATAATTATATTCGAAAGGCATATTTTTTCTGGGTGCATGTCCATTCCATCGAACATCACCATTGCATTCAGAGTTCTTTTTTTAAGACGTCTCTTCAAACATCCAAACCGTGCTTCTTCCTGGGAGCTGTGATGTGGACTGCAGCTGTGGACATCTAATATAGAAACTATTTTCTTATGTGCAAGTTCTTCTCACTGGAAGATTCTTCAGCCAGGGTTTGTGGGAGTTTAGTTGAGTAGTTGAGAAGTTTTTGTGGCAAAGGAGAAATGCCATCAAGTGCCCCACATAAACTGAGTGTGTTTCTTTGGCAAATGCTTAATGTGCATGTCTGTGTCTACATGTTTGTTTGTGACCTACTGCAGACCTTGAGAATGATTCAGAAAAGTCAAGCCAGCTTAGTGATAAGATCCTGGACCTCTCTCTTCCTCTCATGTCATAGTTCCTCTCTGTGTCGGCCCCTTATTTTGCTGATGACTTCCAAAGTCAAGAAAAAAAAAATCTCCATATCACCATGTCTACTCAGCACAATTTGCTCACTTTGATGAGAATAACATGTTGTCAGCTCTAAGCAACGAGCCTAAATGTTGTGCATGTTTGCATACTAAGCCCAGCATTGCATTTCTCATAATTAACCACAAAAAGAATTACATCAGGCTGAAGTGCAATGAATATACATTCCCTACAGTACAGTACAGCTGCATATATTTTTGGTTGGCCACATCAAGTAAGGTTAATTTTGTGGAGTATTTCCTCCAAGGATTCAAGTTTTAAAGCACATGAGCCACTTGTTGGAGCCGACTATAATTTCTCCATGGTCAATTTAACAACTAATTTTCCTAGGTTCATGCAGTAACTCTCAATTTTAAAGAGGAGCTTATACAAGTTTGTCATATCATGTCTGTTGACTGTCCACAGTCCCATATGACATCATGCGCCACATATATATAAACCATGTATCCATGTTCATTAATCAGTCTGTTGCCCGTGTCATGCCAAGCATGAAATCATCCTGAGTTGACCCTTGTGGGTGCAGATGGGGAGATCCTGTAATGTTACGTTCTGAGAGTGACTGATTTGATTGTGTTATTTGGCTCCCCCACAGAGAACATGCAGCTTTGGAGGCTTTGACCTGTCCAACCGTTCGCTCCATGTGGTCAACACAGGCTCAGAGGCCAATGTAAGTGCTGGCAACTCGTAAAACTTGAAGAGGCTGCAGGGAGCACGAGTTGAACTCTCCTGTCGTACTAAATCACCTTTTCTTCTCTGTTTTCTCCCTTGTTTTTATGACCCCCCCCCGCCCGCCCTCTGTCTTCTCCTGTTCATTCTCCCCTCATTCATTCTCATCTCTCCTTATCTCTCTCATCCCCTTCTCTCTGTCATCTCCTTCCTCTCTGATCATCCTTTTCATCACTGCCTTTCCTTCTTTCTTTAAATCGCAGAATAAAGAACAGGAAGCTATATACAGAGAAGTGGTGAAATCCCCAACTACGTCTCGGATCTCACTTGGCAAGAAGGTCAAGTCGGTCAAGGAGACGATGAGGAAACGCATGTCGAAGAAGTACAGCAGCTCCCTGTCTGAGCAGGTTAGACATAAACACACTTGGACACACAATACAATTGTGCAATTTTTGATGCTTTAATCGTAGATAGTTCAGGCAGCTTTTAACATGCCATAGTTTCTCTTGTTTTTAGGGCAAGTCAGGTATGTGTAAACAAAGTCAAACCTAACCGTGTAAAATGCAGTAGCTTACACATATATGATCCCCAGTCTACACATTGTGTTTAGCCCTCGAAACAAGTGAGCCGAGCACTGCTGTAAAGAAGTAAAAGCTCCCCATCTTCTGCAAACATTTAGAGGACGTTTTGCAGTATAAGCCACATTTTCTGTCCACAGGCTGTGAGTGGGCGGGAGTATTTGTGTTAGTTACAGAATAAACACAGAGCACTAAAACACATACATTCCGATTTCTTTCTCTGCTCTGCTCTCCCTGGGCGCAGTGTGGAGGGTGGAGTGTGTGCTTCATGTTGAGCTCATGCAGTGATGCAAGTGTCCCCTCGGTGCTAGTTCTTGGGAAATGGAGACTCGAATTGTGAGAGTGTATAATGGCCGTCTCATCTGCACTGGCCTAATTTTTCTGGGCATCCAGTGGCTCCACCAGTGACCTTTCCAGCCTTGTAGTTTGATGTCGCCTGACGAAGTATGTCATTAGTACAGAGTTTAACATCTGTCCGTCATGGTGATCTCAAGACTGTGACCCACATATTCTGCTGTGAGTCATTTAGCCATTGGTTGGGAAAGAGCAGAGAAAAATTAATTGGCATCTCACAATGTCTCAACCGTGGTCATTTTATTGCCCACAATGCCACCTAGTGGATTACTGAGACAAATAAAACATGAATAGTAGATGTCAGATGTAGCACATTTGATGTATGATATTGCTTCCTTAGAGACCTTTTTAACTTCAAATGAGACCTGAAAAGACTTGAACCAAATCAAAAGTTTTAACCAATGTGTTTTGATCCAGTTATTAGTCATTTGATTTACGCAAAATATTCCATTAGTCCTTGTCAGGTGATGTACGGCTTTAGGGGTCAGATGAAATGGTTGCATTAGTTCCATAATTTGACAGGACATTAGACAGTGAGGGCTCTAGTTATGGCTGCTAGAACAGGTAGAAAGGAAAAAGCTTTTTATTTATATTGACCTTTTTGCTTGAACATTTTTTTTCCGTCCCTGCTACTGCGGCTATTTCTGACTTCACCACGTAAAGGATATATTCATACTTTTGCAATTATGTCTTAATAAGATTGTCACATGCCCATATGAACACCGGAAGTTTTATTATTCACTGCAGTTTTTCCTGTTCCTGTCCCTGCCTAAAGCAACTCAAGTGATGGGAAACATCTTCCAATATTGCTGTCTTTAGTAACGTGACCAAAAACAGTTTCAATGTTTCTTATGAGGGCATGGATATGATTTTAATACAGCCTTAGAAAAACTGCGAACTTATTCTTCAGAAAAAAAATCAAAACATTTACGAGAAAAAAATAGAATGTTCTCCAAAATTGGTAAAATTTTGATTATTATCTTAATCACATTCACGCTGAAAAGTTTCACATGTGTACATCTGTTTTGGACATCAATAAGGATTTTTTAAAAAATCCCGACAAACCCCCATCATGCCTCCCACTTCCCCCTTAATTTTTCCATCATCTCCACCTATGATCTTATCCTCCCTTGTTTCCATTGTTTCCTCCATATGTCACCCTCTTAACCACACTTTACCATCCCTCACATCTTTCATCTCCTTACTGTGCAACATTTCCTCCGTCCCCTGTTACCTTTCATTACCCATCTGTATCTCCCCTCTCTCTTTGTCTTTCAGTCCAGTCCGGATGGAGCCCCTGGTTCCCCTCAGTCACCTCAGCCTGACACCGACTCTCTGGAGAAGCCGAAGCTTAAGGCTGGAGGCTCGGTGGAAAGTCTTCGTAGTTCACTCAGCGGACAGAGTTCAATGAGTAAGATGAGAGCCATTATTTTAGAAGATGCCTACTTGCTTTTCCAGATCTATTACGTTTTTGACACTGTGTATACAAACATTTTTTTAACATGATTGTTTTTTACTTTCACAAACCATTATTTCAACCCAGCCTCTCCTGATTTTACTTTATAACTTGGCAGTTAATTAGGAATGTAGTTAAGATTATACTTCAGCCACATAGTTCTAGGTCAGTGCATCACCATATAGATCAGGTAAACATAAAAAAAAACCTTAAGACTTAAATAGCCTGTTTTGAGTAACGCATCTACCAGATGGGCCTCTCAATGTTTGCCGTTAGCAGTTTTAAATTTCAAACCACAGACAGATGACTTAACCTCCATGCTGCCTGTATTACATGTATACTGGTTATGATTTTTGTGGAGTGAGGGTATTGAACAGCCACTCTCTCTTGATCACGCCCAGTTCCACCAGCAACCTCGTGTGTTATGATCTCAGAGTTTCAGAGTGTGTATTTTCATCTCTCAGTCCGTCTTATCTAATTCCATCTTCTGATGACTTCAACCTGGTGTTTCCGTCATGTTTTTGTGGATAAATTGTCCTCCATTATTTCAAGTTCAGAGTGAATTGAAGATTTGGCTGACTTACAGTGACTCAGAGCCATAGAAAACCCACACAAACATGCAGGCAGACAGGCAGACATACGGTAATGATTAGATAGGAAGTCTTGCCTCTCTGATTCCCACACATTTTTGTGATTTCACTGAGAAAAATATGCAGCAAATACTCAGCTTCTTGCAGGATATGCAACGGAATTTTTTAAGACCTTTTGAAACTCTTCAAGCTTACTGACACAGACATTGAGAAAAAAAAAAGGTTGAAAAAATAAAATGAAAATAATCTTTTCAGTAAAGAAATTCTTTTAAACCGTGAGGACAAAGAGATGTTTTTACCAAATCTTAAGGCAGGATTGACTTTGTTGATGAGAAACTTCCAGTTAATCAGATATTCTAATCGCCTTTCTTTCTGGAACATTAGTTAAAGGCAGTTATTTAATAGCTGTTATTAACATTCACATTTGTCTTTGTGTCCAGGTGGTCAAACAGTGAGCACCACCGACTCTTCGGCCAGTAACAGGGAAAGTGTGAAATCAGAGGATGGTGATGATGAGGAGCCACCTTATAGAGGACCGTTCTGTGGTCGCGCCCGAGTCCACACTGACTTCACCCCGAGTCCCTACGACACAGACTCCCTCAAACTGAAGGTAGAACACAATCGGGAACCTGGATATGATTATGCACAGCTAGTTTATATTCACTTGTGTGCAAAGTTAATAATAGCCACAGCCCACCCACAATCTGTTCACCCTTTTGATGAGACTTCACGGATATGATGACAATATGACAATTTTTACAATCCAGTTTTTACAGATGAGCCTGGTTTCATTTGCTACACAACGCAGGAATTTGTTCCCTTGAGCCACAACACAATTGTTGGTTGCTTAGTGCTTCCAGATCATGTCAGTCTTTAACACTCTTTTGAATCAACAGTTCAGTTTTTCCAAGCTAGTCTCAAGATTTTTGAACAAGTAACAGGGTCAAAAAGTAAAAGCACAACTCGTTCTTTTTTTGTGATTGTCCAGCGTGGTGATGTGATCGACATCATCAGTAAGCCACCCATGGGAACATGGATGGGCCTGCTCAACAACAAAGTGGGCACCTTCAAGTTCATCTACGTGGACGTGCTGAGTGAAGAGGAGGAGAAACCCAAAAGGCCCGTGAGGAGGAGGAGGAAGGGCAGACCACCCAAACCCACCTCCGTGGAGGAGCTGTTGGAGCGCATCAACCTCAAGGTAGAATACCAGACATGTTGGATTTAGTGTTTCCCTGTAATGATTGCCAAATTCAGTGGATTGTATCATGTCAATTCAAAAGTTTGCAGTGGCAGTAAATCGAGTGGATTTACATTGATTTTGTATGAACTTTGCAGAAACCAATTGTATTGTACTGAAATCAAATCTTAAGAAGTAAATGAATATTATTTTACCCAAATATCTTAAACACATTTGCAGACAAGTAAAGATAAATATAGTGTAGGTTATTACAGGCTGCCAGGTTTAGGATGTTTGATCTGACACTGATACATAAACATGAGCACCCACATTCTCACAACCACACCCCAACAAGTAACCCGCATCTTTCCCAGATTACAGATTAATGTTACAACACAGGCTTCCTGTCTGGGTACTATGAGTGCATCGGAGCGGTCGTTTCCCCATAGTCAACACCAGAATCCTGGAGTGGGCCAGTTAGACTAAAACACATAAAACCTTAGAGGTTTTCCAGTTTGCAGCCAATGTGCATTCTCTTACCAAGTATTTTAACTACTCTTTCCTTGCTTTGTGAACTGCTAATGTTTAGAACTTAAAAATAAATTCCAGTCCCACAGTTTTCTTATTTAAGATAAAAGATCTTGTGAGGCATCCCTTGTATTTATTTATTTTTTTTAAACCTGTTTGGACAAAAGTGGTCTTAACTTTTCTTGGTTAGATATTCCACCATTATTTTAAGCATAAGCCAACAAACAAGTTAAAAATGTATTTCATGGTTGTGACACACTGGTCAAGATTTCAACCTAGATAAAACTAGTTGGATTTTCCTTATTTATTATTCCTTATTTCATGGACAAGATCATGATGAACAAGATCATGAACTATAAAATAAAAAAAAGAAAATCTAGTATTAAGTCTTTATCCTGATTATCTGAAGCTTTGTTGCTTATGTAGATATTCCCTTTTCTCAGGTTTCTGTCTTTTGTCCATGTTCACAGAAACTGATTGAGCTCCATAGGATATATAAAAACTATATGAGTTTATGACTGAGCTGTCAAACCCGTAGATCAAAGGAGTAAGAACATTGTTGCCGTATACTTTAGAAAACACCAAATAACATTTGGTTAAACTGGCAAACCAGATTTTGCGACACACATCAACAGAGCCTGTCTGTAACCATAAAGTGTAAATCTCCACACCCTGTAACTTCTAGCCTGATGGATCGTCTGCCAAGTAACCTTTGGATGTTTAATTTTTGGACTGGCTATAAAGACAAAAGATGCTGTGAGTGAGAGGACACGGCCGCCTGTGTTTGTGTTAGTTGGTGGTCCTTTGTTTAGTCCTGCATCATAAAGCAGAAATAGAAAAGAGACACACACACAGATCTCCGCTGTAGACTCCAGCATTGTAATTGATGGTCTTGCTGGTGACACACAGTCTATGATTTTGTCCAGCGAAGTGTGTGGGGTCACACAAGTGTGGAGCCCAGTTATCTCCAAAGTGGGAGCAGTTACTAGTGAATTCCCTGTCTGAATGATAGTGTCAGCCGACTGTACTCACACAGGGCATATCTAAATTTTCAGCTTTTCTTTGTCTGTGCCCTCTTAGCTTTGGTGCGTGTTTGCGTTGGTGTGTAAAACTTTTGTCTTTTGCGGTTGAAGAAAGCTTTGATGCAGACATGTCCACCTTCACTTCCTCCTGGTCCCCTCGTTACCTCGGCAGGTTTCCCTTTTCAAGTCCCGTTTGACTTTTTGGTCACAGCTAGGGATTGTAGCCACACACTCACACACACTATTGCTTGTTTGCTACAGCCAACTCACCATTGTTGCTACAGCTCCCTTTTATATTCCTGTCAACTTGACAGAGTTTGTGCCATATTAATGTTTGTTGTCAGCTGAGGCAGCTATAAATGAGCCGTAGCCTCGGCTTCGCATGATTGCATATCATCCAAACATCAAAATAGTAGTTTAGATTTGGCTCACCGATGGTTTAAAAATACAGAATGTGGATTGGAAATTATGAGCAGATGACAAGTGTCTACTGTACAGATTTTTCTCCTCACTCTATCTCTATTTTTGCACTATATGTTTTATGCTTCTACCCCAAAGTTGCCATCACTGGTCCCATGAGTCAGATCCATAGTGTATTTTTCTTTAGTCTAGTGTATTTTTTCTTCAGTCTTTGGACACCCTCAACTCTTAGCATTTCAAGGGAAACTTTAAACTCAGACACAACATTTCTGTCGTCCAGGAGCACATGCCTACTTTCCTGTTCAACGGCTACGAGGACCTAGACACATTCAAGCTACTCGAGGAGGAGGACCTCGATGAGCTGAACATCAGAGATCCTCAGCACAGAGCTGTATTGCTCACCGCTGTTGAGCTGCTACAAGAGTATGACAGTAAGTAGACTTTAAAACATACCCATTTGGATAGATGCATGAGAAGAGACTAAGGTCGTGATTCTGACTCTCACAAAATTCCCTGGCTGTTTAAAAGATGTATCATGTGTTTTGTTTTGGGTTTTTTTAAATTAGTTTTCTCTGAATTCAGATCCTGGTATTTACTTGGAATTCACATTAAGACTGACTCAATTTTTCCAGGGAATGGGCGTGTCTTGCTGAAACAAAGATTCCCTCTTGAAACCCCAGAAACTTGAAACTGTCAACAACTCTTAACTCTAATCTAAATTGGTCATATAGCTGGATCACTTGTTCAGATGCAGTGATTTCTTCCAATCACTTCTCATGTTGGCAAATGGCAGCAAACAGTTCAGCTGCATACCTAAAAATTAGTTTTAACATAAACCAACCAAAGTTGAAAATCAGTTTAGAAACTTCAAAACTTAATCAGTGGTATCAGATCTTGCAGATTTAGCATGAAAAGAGTGATGAATGAACAGGATATAATACTTTAAAATCAAGAGGAAACACGCAGCCCTAACTCTGACAATGCTATTTCCTGTGTTTCATCGTATTTTCAGGCAGCAGTGATCCAGAGCGCAGCGGTCTGTCTGGCTCCCAGGAGAAGCTGCTGTCTGAGGGTCAGGGCCTGGTGGGAGACTCCCCGCGGGACTCTGGGTGCTACGAGAGCAATGAGAACCTGGAGAATGGTAATGACAGCTTTGCTTAGTCTAGCCAAACATTACCCAAGGATCACAGAGAATTAGCCTCGCTAAGTCCAATCCTGGGTATAGCATAATCCTAGTGCCATAGTGATTCCTTTGCCTTATTCCTTTCTGGGCTTCCACCTCCGCTCCATCTCTTGCTATGCTTCTGCATTCTAACTCCCTGCCCATCTCACTCCTCCGGACCCAGCATCTGCCAATCAAAAAGCTCCTCTTTCTGCTACATCTGCCCCCAACACCTCACCTGCGCTCACCTTTAGCCCTTTAGTTACGGTGCTGCAGAGAAAGAGTCCCTTATCAATTCAGACTTCTTATCTTCAACTATTCTTTCACTCCACTCTCTCCATCCTGTAGGCATTCAGTATCATCAGTGTCAAAGTCCGCTAGTAGCTGAAAGGGAGCCAGGCCCCAGACCACTAAGCCTAGTCCACCCCACATTGCTGGGAGCACAGAGGGGGAGACCCTCCCCAATGCATAGAACTGTTCTGATGAGAACACACTCACTGCCCAGTCGTGGACACAGATTCCCAGCTCTCCCACCTGTGGGTTCAAGGCCAATAGATGGATACCAGGAAGATGATTATGCACAGAGAGAGTATTTCTGTTGAGTGTTTTTGAATATAGAGCTTAGAGAGTAGCATGTAAGAAATGCCTGTTTATTTGCAGTGGTGATTCTATAGGCTGATAAGTTTTTTTTTTTTGTTTTTTTGTTTTTTTCCTTTTTTTTTTAAATGTAAAAGTCAGGTAAACGATTCACAGCTGCCATTTCAATCTCTTGTCTTCATACCATTTCAAGATGCCACTTTCCTTGTGTTTATAGTGACCATATTGCACAAAAAATCATACAGTATGTGCCTAAAAAAACAATGTGGATGGAAAATATTTTTAAATTGTAGTGCATAGATTGTAAGAGAGTTGTGATTATAGAAGTTTATTCAGGTCTTATTTGTGAGATTTTTGGGTTTGTTTTTTTTTAGATTGCTATGTCACTCTGTATAAGTCTGTAAACTTTCTCCTCCCACACAGAACCTTCTTTTTAACGGCTCCATAACTCATAAATCCCTGCTTTGTCAAACCTTGTCTCCTTTCTATATCTGTTGGATTCCAGTGTAACTACTGGATTTCCCCTTTGTGTGTCTATGTGTTTCCTCCGGTTCAACAGTAAAGTGTGCAATCTGCCACAGTAGAGATTTAAGTTGTGGAATAAAAACCACTTCTTTAAAAAACAAAAAGACTCTGGTGCTGCTTGCTTGATTTTTATGTTTTGCCTCTTTCACTGGCTGTTTTCTTTCCATGCCCCTTAACACTGTTCACAAACTAGCTGGATAACATTTAGTAAACTTTCTGCATTTCTTCTTGCTCTTTCAGGGTTCCACAGTGCTACTCTAAACAAATAAAGTCACAGTATTTATGAGTGTTAAGAATTAGCAAAGGAAAACATTCAGATTGAATTAAATTTGGTAATTAACAATAATTTTATTATTGTTAATTAACAATAATCACATAGATCTAGTCTCTAAAACATTCTCCTTTTGAAAACAAGATGGCACTGTAGAGCCCTGAATGTATGCTCTTTTAATCAATAGGCTTTCTTCAACATACATGTGTCTGATCAATTTTCCTGTGACTCTACGTTGTAATTCCTCCTCATATTATGACATGACCTCTGATCTATCTACTTTCAGTCATCATTTTCCTTCACATACATAATGTGGTCAGGCAAATGAAAGGCAGGTAAAGACGATATTCGGTCAGTGATCCCGATGATGCACAAAAAAAAAGAGATGTAGAGCTATGTGTTTTATGGAATGTTTTATTTATTTGCGTATATCTTGAACCAATATAACATCAGTCATTATATAGTAATACAAAAACAAAGACTTGATTTTAGAAATCAGTTTGGTTGAGTTTATCACACTCTGTAGACAGTCTTTTTATGAATAACTTGCCATTGGTGATGATGCCATATACACACACAGTATTTAAGCACTGACAATTTGTCAAAGGTCACTTTCACTAATAAATAGCCCGACATTCTCGGCTTGTCTCACATTTTAAATTTTGAACAATGTTTCATTGGTAAGCCAGCAAACCCCATTCTCGTCTGACTTCGTGTCTGAAAGTTAAGGTTGTAATTAAAGTTAACATAGTGTCTCTTGGAACAGTCAGGTATTTCATTTATCATAATCCCTCGTAAATGGCTTCAGCAAAAGCACATATGTGCTTAACTCTTTTCACATTTCTGGGAACTGTTGAAACATTTCATGATTATTCCATCTATTGAACTTCCTATCATTCCACCATTTAAAAGTCTTTGGCAAGTCACACTGTGGCACTCATCCATTCCATCCGTCTATTTTGCTCTGTAAGCCAAAGGATAGATGGTAAGTGTCTCCAGCCTTTTGTTCCAATGTTTGTGAAATATCCCGTCAAGATCTCAACAAATCAGCCAGGCTTGTCATTAGGCAGTGGCAGGCCACCCCTTCATCATAAACATTTCTCTGCTTGTGATTGTTTACAGATAAGCCTTAAACAATAAGTGTTGTAATGCTTATATCAGTAGATTTTTTTTTTCTTTCCAAATGACTTGGGTTTGGTAGACTTGTTAAAAAAATAATTGGTGAGATAGACTATTTGTGTCACAGATATCATCTTCTGCCTTTCACCACATCAGATTTTTACACTGTTGCCAAAGCTGCAAGCATCACAAGAAACAAAAAAGTAAATACACTGATGAAAGGCAATAAAAAAAAGAAATACTGAGTTGTGTGAATCAAATTTTTGCATTAATGATTGCATTGCTGTAGCAAGCTGAAGAATTACGGACCTGTTTGCTGTTAGTATTTCTCAAAAGGGGGGAAAACAGAGCTTTTTTAACACCAAAGAAATTTGGTAACAATGGCTGAGGAGGATTATTTTTATTTTGCAGGTAAGAGCAGGAAAGCTTCCCGTGCCAGTCGCTCTTCAGCAGGCCTCCAATCACCAGACTATCCTACCCTGCCCATGACCCTTTCAACAGAGGCCCTGCAACAGAACAGCAAGAACCAGCGCACAAAGTTCCCGAAAAGCTTCTTCATCAAACCCTCCCTGAAGGGCTTCAACCTGCTGGGGCTGCGCAAATCCCAAAGACAGTCGCCGATCCCGGCCAGCCGCAGCTGTGAGGACCTGGATGGACCCCCGCAGCCCACTGGACCCTGGAAACGCTCCCACTCTCTGGGAGATCTGCACTGGGAGCAGACCTGTGAGCAGAAGAAGGATCTGGGTGTGGAGTTTAAACCCTCAAAGGAAGGACCAAAATCAGTCACCAACAGCCCCACCAAGGTCTGTAGAGATAAGGGCTCCCCAGCTCATAATGGGACTCCAACAGTGAGCCCTAAAGGAAGGTCGGAGAGACCGCCCATACCCTCCCAGCTGCCTCTCCAACCCCCTTGTCCCATGACCCAGTCCCCCAGTCACCCAGAGCCCCTTTCGAGTCCTACTCCAAGTCCCCCTGAATCTAGCGGGGAGAGGGTCATTCGGACTCACCCCAAAAAGCCTCCAGTCCCTCCTCCCGTTCCCGCCAAAAAGTCTAAGGAAAGACTAGCCAATGGCCTACGTCACCCCCCTCTCTCCCTGCCCTCCTCTCCCTCTCCCATTCCCTCCCCTACCCACTCCCTCACCCGTTCTCACCCCAGTAGCCCAATAATCCGAAGTAGCAGCAGCAGCCCCAGTGCCCCTGCTCTACCTGCCAAGACCCCTAGCACCCCCACCAGCCCCTGTGCCACCTCATCGGCCTCATCCATGGGCGAGGAGTCGGGCACTCCTCCGGCAATCCAGCCTCCGTGGCTCTCAGACCTCGGGGGAAAGGTGGCTGTTTCAAGAAAAGTTTCCCACAACAAGATGAGTCCTGACCTGTTCACCCTGCTGGAACAACGGCTGGAAGCCGAAGGAATCGATCTAACTGAGGAACCCTACTCTGACAAGGTTAGTCAGGGATCATTCATCTAAACTTGAGACAGCAAAAATCTCTAAATTATATACAGGATGAATTCTGGTTGTGTTGCAGATCGATAAGGACAAAAAAGCACCATTCGTATTCAGTTAATACATCCTTAAATACGTCAAACACATGCTGGCAATCTGACATTTTGTTGACAGTGCAAAAACTTAAAACCTTAATTCCTTCAGTTATTGATCATTGTGCACTTTTTTTTTTAAAACCTTTTATATTTTTGTATTAGCTACTAAGGTGTAGGGATGAGGTGAGGAATTCTATTAAAAACCAAATCTTAGCTCACACGTAATAAAAAGATATGAAGTCATATTTCCATGGTTAATGTGAAAATAGAGCTCCAAGACACCCCTCAGCTATACTTGTCTGGCGTCAGGCTCTTTTGGTTTAGCATCGTAACATGCCTAACTTAACTCAGTCATAATTTGACTGCAGCTTGGATCCAAATTGCTCTGTTTAGGCCAGTGACATCAGCGACTAGCTTTTGAACCCATTTAGTTTTAAAAGTATCCACTAATAGAGTCTAAAGTTTGTGTGTTTTGCTCTGTGTGCAGATTCCTTTTTTGTATGTAAGTGCTTTTATTTTGCGAGTGAGAGTGTGTGGGCGTGTGCGTATGCACAATAGTAAATATACTGCTTGGAGCTGAGTGTGAAACACTGTGGGCTGAGTCTCACTATGATGCGGTTGAGACTGTTAAGTTTATGGGCTGGATCTTGCTGAAAGCAGACGGGGTTATAAAATCCTCTGCCGCTCACCAGACCCCAGGCTGGGCCCCCTTTAACATGGCAGAGCCCCCGACACTTGCAGGCAAAAAACACGCTCACAAACAAACACAGACATCAAGGGATGAGGCGAGAAATAGTGCCTTAGACCACAGCACAGCTCTGCTGGATTCCTATTAGTCAGAAGTGGATTGGCCAGGACATGAGAAACACAGCTGTGGTAGTAGCATGTAGGTATTTAGCATTAATGCGTTCAAAGGTCATACAGGTCAAAGAAATAAATAAAGCACTGAAATGGATTCCTCCCATTTGCTAATGAAACTGTGCAATAAATCTTAGTTTTTATAAAAAGGGCTGTGTATTGAACATCAATACTTTTCGAGTACTAACTTGAATCTGTCTGTAGCATTGAGTATTTAGAACAGAATCCTTTTTAACTACATATTTACAAGAAGTTTGCTGATTATAAATTAGGAAATCAGCAGACCTTATCGAAGCGAACTTTTTGTGAGTCCGTTAAACACAAACACTGATGCATTCTCAAGCGTGGAAAGTTTTGTTACATGGGGGAGAAGGGGGTAGAAGAAAAACGTGTTTAAATTCCTCAAAAAAGCTGTCAAAACAGTATTAATGTAGTAAAGGTACCAAATCTACGATATCATACGGGCAAGATACGGGTATTATGAAATTTCAAACATTACCCAGGCTTAGGCATGGTAAGCGAGTGAAATCATGTTAGTGTTCATCTTTAGACTTGTTCATTGCTGGCTGTCTGAAGGCATCTGGCCCTATGAAATCCAGGCGGGGACGAAGGCAAGGCTTGTATGACCTCTCCGTCCCTGCCTCTGGAGGAATCGGTTCATCTATCCACCCACTCTCTCATGCTCAAAAGGCCCTTGGTCCAGTTTGGCCAACCCAAAACCAGGCCCTGCTGGAAGCCTGCCACTGCTCCAGGTGTCCATACAAAGAGAAGGAGAACAAGCAAACATGTCTAAGAAGTTCAGCAAAGATTTCGACCATTCTTTATCCCGTACATAGTGACTGCAGGTTTAATTCTCAACATATGACCATAATGAGCATATAAAATCCAAAAGGTTCCTTTTCTCTCAGTCCACTTCACTTCGGCCATAAGCCTCTCACTGGTTTTCTATCCAGTGCTTTTTGATGCATCGAAATGTCTTCCTTAAAACATATATATATGTGGTTTAATTGTATTCTCAGTTCCATGTAGCCATCTCTGACGTCTCTGTGCACATGTTCCTCCTCCAGCACGGCCGGTGTGGGATCCCCCAGCCGCTGGTGCAGCGCTACTCTGAGGACTTGGAGCAGCCTGTCAAGGATGTGGCCTCCACCATGGACCAGCTCAGAGTCAAAGAGCTCCGCAAACAACACCGCATGGCTGTAAGGCAACATTACTGATTTTCCTAAGTGCTTCATATCAATGAAGACAATTTTGGAGCATTTTTTGTGAGTTAGAGGTTTATATATCTCAAATGCTTAGAGAATCTAAGTAGAGAAAATAACAATGTGGAAGGGAAAATAAGCCGGTTGTGACACTAACTTCCCTGTACCCAAGGCTGGCACTATCATCGAGGAACAGTGAAAATATGCTTTAATATTTAAAGCCCAGCTAAAAGTGGAGATGTGCTTTTTATATATTATATTTTTTATATTAGATTTAATAATGTCCATCTTTACCCCATAACGTTTAATGATTTGGCAAAAGATTTTAAGGATCACAGCTTGCACTGCCAAAGTTGCCTGAGAATGTGAAAACTTCTACTGTTTTGTCACGTGATCAGAGGGGCTTCTGTAGCTAATGCCGAATTATCCGATTGTGTCACTCAGATTCCCTCTGGAGGTTTGACAGAGATGTGCCGAAAGCCTCTTCCCTCAGGTAACATCAGCACAGTCTCCGATTGGCTCATCTCCATCGGCCTGCCCATGTACGCCGCATCCTTGGCAGCGGCGGGAGTCGACACGCTGAGCCGCGTGGCCTTGTTAACAGAGAGAAGTGTGTGGGAAGCCGGGGTACGGGATCAAAGACACGCCCGCCGTCTGGTCAGTGAGGCACGATTGGTCACTGCACACAGAGAGGTGCAGTCCTAACCTCGTTGGTGGAGTCAGGTTGGATAACAGGTATCAACTCACTGGTCAGCGCCGCCTCATTTAAACATGGTCAATAGGCGGCCAAAGACAAACCGGCCGCAGGACTGAACTATGACGCAAGTGACCACAGCACTACAGTACTTCCTCGCTCGCACGTGTCAGAAGAATGGAAGTGAGCCATTCTGCTCTGATTTTGTCTCTGTCATTTTGACTTTTCAAATGTTTACGACAGTGAGGAGTTTCTCCTAACAGCCAAGACAAAATATCAGATGCCTTTAAAAAGAAAAAAAGACAAAAAAAAAAGACTGTAGACTGATGCTGTGGGATGGCTTCCATTCTAAAGACACCCTCGAAGTCTTAGAACAAAGACTTGGATCTGCCTTTAAGGACGATAGCACACGCTTTTGTTGGATGGAGGTATTTTTAAATACAGAAAGACGGTTTATTTCCTGCGTATTTCATAAGTGCTTGATTTTCATCTCTTGTGGCAAAAGCAACAATATCTGAGGGTCTTCATAAGGAAGTAGCTTGGCCAAAGTGGTTTCCTAAGCGCCCGGCGTCTCATTCCGACTAATAGGCTCATAATGACAGGATTCACTCAATGTCTGGACTTCTAACCCACTAAACATACAGCAAACCAGGAATAACTGGTGGTTTTGAGATGGCTTATTTTGTATTATGTTTCTGTATTATAGCATAATGCATATCTTAATTTTAACATGATTTATATATAAAAATTTGTGTTTGCCTTTTGAATGTTAGAGCCTTATTTTGAGGCCAGCTCTCAGACATTTCTAAGATGAAACGGCTGACATCACACCCTTATATTTCCTATTATACTCTATGTCCTATTGTACTGCATATCTTGGATGCACACTCAGCTTCAGTATGACGGAGTCATACAGAAAGCTCTGTTTTACTCCAGTTCCCGCATTCAGACTTTCGTAGCAACAATACATTCCTTGTGTATCCAAGGTTATTTTAGGTTGCCTTACCTTTATGAATGAATAGCGGGAAGAAATAGAACATATAGTGTTGACTTTACCGTGACTGAGACTGAACTGTGTTAAAGGTGGAAGCCTTTTGTTCTTAGTGTGTGTGAGAAATAATATTATGAACAAACGGCAGTTCATACACATGGATGTGGACCATAGATGGGACTGAGGGACTGTGGTCCTTATGCTTGTGAGGCTCACATGATGAACCACAAGCCGTCAGGCACGCCACCGACATCGTCCCGTGTTGAACATCCCGTCGCCGTGTTCAGTGCATTCCCTGCACACGTTCCATGCAGGGAATGCTGGGACAGGGAAAGAGGAAAAAATAAAAATGTTCCAAAGACACAGCTGACATCTGAGCTGTCATATCTAGAATTTATTGGACTTTCTACAATTTGATCCAAGCTGTTGGGAACTTTTTAAACACATTATACTGTAGCTACAATTAGCACCAGTCCGAAATTCTTAATTGGACAATTGCCAAACACACTTAGGGTAGATGGTAAGAACATTTTTATCAGGTGAGAAACTGTCCTCCAAGGTCAGCATACACTTTGACACTAAAATGTCTTGAAAATCAGGGAAACACTGAGTCGGGTCAGCAGTTACAAAAACTTTGGGCAAAAACAAAAACTGAAAAAAACAAAAAACAAAGTCTTTGCTCTTTCATTTGCACAGTCTGCATAAAATGAATCTAACAAATATTCCTTGTTTGTGTTTTTTCCCCGTTTTTCCAAGAGTCAAGTTCTATCTTTCATAGCCAGAACTGAATTGAAAACTCATTCCATGTGCTTCATATTTAAATTTGACCAAGTGTTATTGTAAAATTGCTAATTGCCTTTTTTTTTTGCAGTGGGCACTTGATAGATAGATGTTTGATGCCTTTTTTCTCTTCAATCAAAGTGATGCTCTGGGAAAGTGAGGACAGGGGGTCATTAAAAAAAAAAAATAAAACACCCGAGAAGTGTTTTGTAAAGAATGAAAATACTGATACTGTAAATGCACTTTAGAGGGTAAATCTTGCTGTTTTTTATAGGTGAAATTGGCTACATTTTGCTCACAGTCCCATAAATGGACATTTGCTGTCAGGTATTACAAAGGGTTTCAGTGGGTTATGCTGGTATTTTAATTTAGTATTGAGTTCCCGATGCCAAGATTAACAGCAATTCATGAGTTAACCTGTTCCAGATTCTTAATTCCAGTTTGTTTTTGCAGTCTTACAAAAATAAATCTTTAATTACATATATGAAATGCTTAGCAGCAGTTGCACATTCTGTATATGTAATTGATATTTAAATAACTTATTTTTTGCTTTTTTCATATCAACTGTAATTAGCTGTACTATATGAATAGCAATACCTTCCTGCATAATGCACATTGCTTTAGCCAGTGAGGAACTACAGTATGTATTGTAAAATATGTGTACAAATTATTTTATTTGGTTTTCATCTACCTAATGATTGTCCATACAGATTTGCTTGTGTATTGAAACAACAAAAGTAATGTCCATAACTATTTGTCATTCTGAAATATAATTAAAAAAATACTGTTTCTTGCCACACGCTGGCCTTCTAATTGTTGCTATGCACTTAAACACACACACACTAACACACAGTGATGGAAAGACATGGTCATTGTGATTCACTGTGACACTGCACTCTGACCTGTGGATAGCTTAATTATACCTTAGAATTAATTATCTGTGCTCAACAAAATATTAACACTAGACTTGATTTGATTAAAGCTTGTCTATAAAACATTTTGTCATTTTACTCTTAGCTTCTTTTCTATGTATCGTATCTAATATTAATTTTCTAGGGCTTTTGCAAATGGAAAAATATGACAATTCTGTGACCTTATTGGAAAATGTAGACTACAGTATCTCAGTACTTACTGTTCAATTCAGTTGGTACAGACCTCTGACACCGAGGAGCTTACAGGCATTGTCTATGTCTAGCTTGTAATACCTCATTTAGAAAACTGTGCTCTAAGTTCCTTTGCGATTTTATTTTTTAGGTCCACAGGAAGGTTGTTGCAGTGCAGCTATGTCAATGAAAAAAAGAAAAAATTTTAAGTTTTCTAGACTTATTTGTGTCAGTGACCCTGAAATAGACACGCACCAGACCATGGCCACCGATTTGAAAAGATTTGGTCACACAGGCCAGCATCTGCGAAGATTTCCCCTGCATAGCTTCCATCTCGGCCTGTGTCTGGCATTCTTCTGACTGGAAACGCACACAGACACAACTGAGCGAGCATATCATTCAAGAAATATAAGAACACTACCTGCACGGTGCGTCTAATTTAGTGGTTGCTAGTATCCTTAAAAAAGAAAAGAAAAAGGTAAAAGACTGTCTACCTCAGCTTACTTACCATTGTGTTGAGCCACTTTCCCCTGCTGACTTTTGCATGGTCACATGACGTTTGTTTGCGTGTACAACCTAGGAAGAGGTTGACCTAGAATTCTGTGGGAGAATCCCAGTATATACGTGATAGCCCTTGATGTAACCTGGTCATTGCATTCTTCTTCATTACAGAGCATGAACAAAGATATATAGTCACAGGACACTGGGAAGAGAATTATACAGATTCCTCAAAGTGCACTAATAAACCGTAAAGAGTGCAATAAAGCTCCCGATAGGGAAATTCTTTTTCTTCTTGTTCCCCTCAGAGAGGTAAGAACTAACTTAAGTAAGTCTTAAGTACTTAAGTAGGTGAAGTCTGATTCCTTAAGTTTACGTTAGTGTTGGAAGGCAAATCCAGTGATCTGAATTTGTAGCGACCAGGGTAATTACCACTCCAACTCCTATCAATTCTCGTTATGGTAGGGTAAACTCAATTAAGGGACCTTAAATCTAAAGATGATGACCTTTAATACAGGCACACTGGGCCTTTGTTCCAATTTTCATGTTCAAAATTAGGCTCATTTATCTTGTTGAAGCTATAAACCTACAATAAATTCACCCTTATTGTGCCCAGCTTGCAATATGCAGTTCACTGTACTGTTTACTCCAACTATTTCATACTATTTGTGCTCATATGACTTTTGTGGTGTACACAAAAGATCGAGGGACCACAGGTGGAAAGACACAGTGTTTACTGGGTCTGTGTCAAATTTAGGAACAGCAAATTCAGAGGAGCCTCATCTGAATTCTAGCCCTGTGATATTACTAACCAGTACGCAGACCTGATGCATCTTCAGACACTGAGTTTCCTTATTTAGTACCTAAGTTCCATATTGCACATCTGAACTTGATTACATTTTAAACATCTGTCCTGGGTGTTCTGTTTGTGTGTGTGTTTCTTCCAGGTGCTACCGGCTGGCCAACTTGATGGTTTCATTGATGATGGAAGGAAAAAAATAAATGAATATATATATAAAATTACCACCAGAAATCATCGGTTTAAATCTCGTGGCCAGATGTTATGAACAGACTAAACCTGATCCACTGCAGTGACCGTACTGTAGTACTGTGTAATAAACTCCAGTGCTGCATGCATGGCAGCAGATTGGGCTGGCGGAGCTATAAACCTACAATAAATTCACCCTTATTGTGCCCAGCTTGCAATATGCAGTTCACTGCACTGTTTACAATTAATTTACCTGTGGAAAAGCCGAGGCAATGGGCCTCGACAGAGCGATCCCGTTCCTCTTTATTACCTTCGGTCTTCCAAGCCAAATTGTTTTTTCTCCCTCGGCGACCGCGGCTGTCTCCAGTGAAAGTACAGCGGCCTCCTAGTGAGGTAGTCACAGCGCACAATGACTGTTTTCGTCTCCTAAGTGCAGGTGTAATCTAATGGTAGGTTCTGGCCCCGCCGTGGCAAGATATATGGCTCCGTCTGAGGCGCTCGCGGCCGCCCCGAGGGGAAAGGGAAGTATAAGACGCACACACACGCACGCACGCACACGCACACACACACGCAAGAAGCCGGGCGATGGGCTCGTCCCACTGTCTGCTGTTCAGCACACATCAGACACATCCACCCTCTTCCCACAGCGGTGATAACACAACGACTTCCCCTTTGTTCCGTCATAATAACCACTAAACACGGTGGAAACAGCCATGCGATGTTTCCATTGAGGGTGTTTGTTTTGTCTGGTGGTATTTAAAAGTCATAAGACATCTTTTATCATAATAAGCTATAACAGATCTGCATTGGTATCAAATAGTTGGATTCTCGGCAAAGCGTAAAGCTCCACTTTTATTGGATTTAAACCTTTTTAAATGGCAGGAAACCTTAAACCTCTTTCCGCGGACCTCCAGTCGGTCTCTGTCACAAATCAAACCGGTGTCAGCGAACGGCCACAGGCCGGACGCCCCTTTCTCCACGAACACTGGGCGACGCTGTTTTACGCGCTGCCGTCCGGACCAAATCCTCCCGCATGAGGTGGAAGTTCCCCCCCCCCCCTCTCTCCACGTTCGGTAATCTGACACCCAGAAGACGGAGCAGAAGGATGGACCCTTAACTCGGCTGGAAGGACGGAAGGAAGGAGCAGTCATCCGACGAGCGCGAACGAGAGGGACCGAGCCGAAGCGAAAGCTCTGCGCGCAAAAGGACGACCCCGTGGCTGCGGCGGCGGAGGAGGAGAAGCTGGGTGCCTGCGCGTCTCCAAAAGAACCGGCCTTCCGCCTCAGATGGTCTCAAAGCGACAAGTTTCACTTCCCACAGGCGGATGGGTGACTTTCCTCGGCGCTTTGTGAGGAGGAGATGATGAAGAATTTCAGCGGCAGTCCCCTTCAAAGCAACAGCCAGACTCCCAACCACATAAGAGAGCGAAACAACAGAAAGTACAGCTTACTCTCTGCTGTGCCGCTGCGATTTTCCCTGCGAGGTTATGGTTTCTGCATGGCTACGCTGTTCCTCTTCTGTTTCGGCTCCCTTTTTTACCAGCTGAACGGAGGACCCCCCAAAATCCTGCTGGACATCCGTCAGTATCTCGGTAAGAACTTTTCATTTTCCCCCGCCGGCCGAGGCGCGTCACCGAAGATTCCTTTTCAATAAGAGTCGCACTGCCTCCCCGATGGGGCGTGTGGAGGAAAGTTTATGCGAAAGGAGAAGAGGAGGGAGGGGAGGGGGGGCGATCGATAAGGCTGGCACCCTTCATTCGCCGCGATCTATTTCATTAGAGCCGCCGGAGGCCACGGCTCCCCATCGACCCCGTTCACCCTCCATGAGTTATCTTCCTGTCCCCACGCCGTTCACAATCTTGACACCATCGGGGTGGCTACGTGTGAAGTGGCCGTGGACTGACACATTTCCTCGTAGGGGTCGCGCCTGATGGACATTTGTATATGCACAACTCTGCGATTCGAAATATCAGCAGCGCGCACGAAAGCGCAAAAGCAGCAAAGCGTGTGTTTTTCACTGCGTGAAAACAATAAATAAATAAATAACCAAACTGTTTAGAGCCAAAACCTGAGGAATGCGCACCGTCCTTCGCACCATCTGAATATCAGTTCTGACACGTCGGAGCATGATTGAGATCTATTACGGTAACAGGAGCTTAGCCACTGTTCCGGCTGAAACCGCGTGTGGACGGTGGCCGACACCTCCGCCCCTTGCGGCCCCCGGGCTGGTGCGCTCCGGCCGCGCGGCGCACGTCGTTACGCGCCGCCGGCACCGGTGGGGACAACGCGCGACAGTTCTCCGGAGGCTGAACTGAGACAGCCGGGGCTCGTTTCTGCAAAGGACACGGTCAAAGCAATTTAAAAACACAATGTCCCGAAGGACACGGTGTCGTTTAGATACGATCCGCGCCGCTGTGTCACCGTCACTGCTCTATAATGGGTGATAACAAGAAGTAGGTGGACATGACCCCCCCGTGTGGCTTCGTCCGTGCGGGTGTCCGTGTTGACTGACGGTCCGTAGGATTAAATTCATCATCAGTCAAAAAATAAGAGGGGGGGGTGCGAACGCTTGCGTGTCCACGTGCGCCCTGGCACCATCCAACCTGCTGATAATCCCCACAGAATCAGATGCAGGGAGCTGTCACCGCTAGGGCCCGTGGAGCAGCAGCAGCAGAGCGTGTGTTGAAAAGACGTTGTGTTCCTACCTATTTCTTACAGAGGGCTTGAGGCCTTTATGACGTGATAAACATCTGGAACAGAACCAGAGTCACTCAGCAAGTCAGCCACTAATCCCCTGGGTCAGATTGGTTTCCTGTAGACAAACACACACACACACACACACACACACACACACACACGCCTGCCTGTGCACATGCTTGTGCACTACAGCTGCACAGTACTGTCAAGAAATCATTTTCATTTGTTTTGGTCCAACGTTACAAATGAGAAACACAGACATTTTCTTTCACTTTTTTTTGTTTTTGTAGCATTTGAAAAACTATTTAAAAAACTTATAGGGTTTTTTAAAATTTCTATTAGTGTATCATAGAGAGCATGAATACTTTGCCTTGAAGTGCAACTTGATTTCCTGTGCAGCCTCTACAGACGCTGCACACGTTCACTCTGGTGAAAATTTTGCAGCTTAATGTGATTTAGGAACTGCAGCAGTCGATGCTCGTTGATTTTATTTTAGAGTAATTTCACAAAGCTAATGCATGTGCAGCCAGACAGCCTTTAATGTCTCTTATGTCCTCATTAAACAGCACTCCTGCTTCTAAGAAGTGCTCTACAACCTGAACACAAACACACAGCGGTTGAGGCTGTCGGCCGCATCTTGGACGCCTTAGCATACAGGATGGAGCAGGTCTTAGCACAGACGAGCGCACAAACGCTCCAGCAGTCAGACCCACAATAAAACCCCCACAGATTAAGTCAAACATATTTATCGCACAATCAAAATCCACCCACAGTCAGCCCTGTGTGGACCGTGAGGCCGAGGAATCTATCAATTAGAAGATGAATGAGTGTCTTTGCCCACCTGCATGCTGCGATCTTCACTGTAGCTCGGCGCAGAGACCCCGAGGGCCCAGAGCCTCATCAAACACTGATTCCTCTATACTCTGTGGACTTTTGGGGGGGGGCTTATGTAATAGTGACACAACTACAGTGTAAAACCTCCACTGGGATATGGATGAGTAATCTTCTCGAATCATTACGATGCTGAGGCAAAGATAAAAGTCTCTGTTTTTCACTCAAAGTACTGACACTGTTAAAGGGGAAATATGACATCACAAGTACCGATTACATTTTATATTTTGGAGAGTCCTCCGAGCAGTAGTCAAGTAGCAGGATTGTGCGGTTTTTTGTTTGTTTGTTTGTTTGCTTGTTTGTTTGTTTAAATGAAGCGTTGTAAAGGATTCTGAAAAGGCTGGATGGTGGTCAGGAGATGCAATATGTAGATAAAGATGCTTAAGATGTACGGAGGGAAGTTGGAGAGCTTGCGGTGCAGAATAGTCTTGTGCTTTGGTCGCACAACGGCCTGTGCTAGTGCTTTGAAAAGAAAGTTTGGAGGAAAGTTATTTTTGCAAAGAACTCAATGTTCCCTGCTTTCCCCCTGTGTCACCTTCACCCTTGTCAATTAAAGACACACTCCGTCTGGCTCCACCTCATTCCCTCTCCGTCTCTGCTCTTAGTTTTGCTGTCTCTGTGTGTGCCGTGGATCAATGGCTGAAACAGCTTGCCAGGTGAGTCAGGAACTGGATGCAAGTTCCAGTAAACGTTGCAAGGGAATCGCTTACCGCAGCAGCAGGAATAAATGAGAAAACAAAAAAAGGAAATTCAGCAATAATCATTCTCCTCCTTATGCATATTGTATGGGTGTGATGGGCAGGCTAGCAGCCTCTTAGGGGCAACTGTTGATTAGTTGATTTATCTTAAGCTGACTTGTGTTACTTTTGGCTGCTGTGTGCCAAGATGAAGGTGAGGATTCCTGGTGGGGTAAGTGAATGTGGGTGTGTGTGTGGAAGAGAATAGTAGGTTGATTTTGTGCAAGTGTGTCTGCAAGTGTGTGTGCTTCTCTCAGTCACACACACACACACACACACACACACACACCGTGGAGGGAACAGACCCTGTTTTGTTTGGGCCCGGCAGCGAATTTGGTGTTTGAGGGTGTCACTCAACGTATGGCTGCAGTAACTGAAACAGCGTGCAGACCTTTAGACCTGGATTTACAGCCTGCCCACCACTGTGCGTTCGCCATCGCTGACTCTCTCACTTTCTTTCTCACACACGCACACACACACACTGATATCCCCTAAAACAAGCCTCCATTTGAGTGATGTGTCTGTGTTGTAAAGGTGTGTACGTCTCCATGTGTGAATGCACAATCACACCTGACTGTGTAGCAGTGACGCCCCCCCCCACCCCCAGATGTTTGACTTGGCTGAGCTGGAAGGTTTCTGACTGAAACATGATTAATTTCTTTTTTATTTGATTTTTTTTTTTTTTTTTTTACCTGGACAACTCGTTTCATTGCGCCAGGCCACCTTTACTTTACACAAGTCAGAAAAACACCACCGCTGTGGTGCTAAAACTGTACTTACTGACAAATTAACCGTGATTACTAGTCAGTCAGGAATCTTTTTATAGAAGCAACTGCCTCCATTCCTGGTTAACACGCAACATTTAACAGAAATCTGAGATTAAATATGAAAAGATATCTCAAAGGACTGGACCAGGACAGAGTTTGGCGCCACGAAGCCCTTGTTTTTGTTCCCTCTCTCTCTGTTCACACGCAGCACATACCATACATCTCTGCGGTGACATTTGAAATGCTAGTTGACTCTCGGTATTGTCCCGATCTCGGGGACTTTGAATGCGATGACGAGAAAATGAGCAGTGCCGTTCTCAGATGTTCCACGCCGTCCTCTTGTAGCTCCTTTGGGCCGAGAGAGCAGAACTGAGAGAGGGAACCAGAACTTATCTCTGTTCTTTCAAATCTACTACTTAATAAGCCGGATGCTTGGGGATTAGTCAGCATACCCTTTGCTATGAATTCTCAGACATGTGGATGGACGTGATAGAATTTTAAGGACACATAAGCACACAGGTCTTCCTCTGTGTTTATGTGTGTGTGTGTGTGTGTCTTTCCCAATCTCCCTACCATTAATCATAAATGCTGAACTAAGTTGGTGTGACTGTCAGTCTCTCACTAAACATCGCCTCGCTTCTCAAAAGAACTCTGTAACCTTAAAACGCTCACACACATAAATTTAACTTACCAGAAACTGGCAGGTAAAGTGTGGGAGTTTGTAGACTGTAGGGCGGTGTGCGGGGATTAAACAGGTATGTGTGGACACAGTGGAAGGTTCAGGGTCTCTCTCTACTCCCTCCAGTTTCTGTCTTATTTACAGCAATGCTGGCCAGAAAGTGGGTGAAAGCAAACTTTTTAAGTGAATTCAAATGAGGTTTAGTTTGGCTAGTGTGAGCGGTGCTACCAATAAACTTTTACATGTATATAAAGAAGAAGAGAGTGAGAATGGGAACAGAAGTGATGTATAAAGGGAAAGGGAACGCTTGCCCGCTGGGAGAAGGCCGGCAAGGGACTTGAAAATTTCTAGTTCGGTATGGAAAACACAGTTCACTTTACTAACGCTGTGCATGACAGACACAAACATACAGTGAGTGTTTTACACTGGAAACTGCAGGTGTTGGTTAACACTGACACTTTGGACATTAAACTCCTCAACCCTGCTAGACACATTAATGGGATGATTATCACAAATGCACCTTGTTTCAATTCACACAACTTTATTTTAAAATTCTAGGAATCACAATAGTAGTTAGGGAGACTATATATATATATATATATATATATATATATATATATATATATATATATATATATATATATATGTATATGTATGTATGTTTTCACTTTCCATGTATTTACTCTTTTGAACTGCATGTAACCCACAAACCTGTTCCGCTGACCTCATCTCTGACCTGCTGCCCTCATTTGCTTAAAATGTCTTTAAAACACATTAAGGCATATTTATTCACATAAGTAACTTAAACCTGCAGATGCAGACCTGTATACTGTGGTAAGGAAACTGACAAACAAATTACACATATGTAAAAGAGCTTTGTTGAGCAAGCCAGACATGCGAGTGTGATTTTTGGAGCGAACTCACCGCTCCACTCACACCAGTACGCCCGCTTCCTGCTGAAGGATATTAAAAACAAGGTCTTTACTTCATCCGGTCATGTTATGTTCTTCAAGCTGACAGAATTAGTGGCACTGAATCTTTGACCAAAGTGACAGGGTCCTTGCTGTTAAGTGTCAAATAAAATGGGAATCAGACTAGTCCTGGTCAAGCTGTTTTTCAGCATTTGAAAACGACTAACGGGGTTGCCAGGTGTGCACTGGTCTGGCTCTGGGGCGAAGCTGGTCGTGTTGGAAAATACTTAAACTGTCCATTTATTGCCTTTCGCCTTCGTGTTTTTTTGGTTATTGTGCAAAGTTTGAGCAGAGGTGGTCAACCGAAGCACAAACACACGTTTCTATTTAATACTAAAGGCTGCCCCTTCATGATAATCTCATGTTTAGTGGACGAAGATAGAATAATAATCATTTTATGTTCATCCAACAGCTCCAGCTGACAAGACTCATTAAGATGTGTAGGTAGGACCAGTTGGCCTACTTCCTCTATGGTCCCTCCACCTACTGTTTGTTAGTCCTCGTGGTAGTGTCAGGGGAAAACATTACCTCTGACCAACCTCAAAACGCCTCCTAACTGGTGTCACATCCAGTTTAAATGCCAAAACAACCTGACGGCTTGTAATTTGCTCTGGCTTGGTAAAACGAGCCGTCTTCCCTGCGGAACACAGGCGAGCCATGCTCCGTTTATTTACCTGCTTTCTAATGTGCATGCCAGCGTGTTAATTAGGTCTAAGGGTCAATAAGGGGAAATAGTTTTTATTGTAATGGAAGCCAAAGAAAGAACGACACATGGTGCTTTGAGATTAATTGGAGGATTTAAAAGACACCAAAAGCAGTCAGATCAATATTTCATGATTTTAATACGCACTCTGTTCCAAACTCAGTGAATGGATTAGCATATTTTCTTCTTAATTAGTTATGATAAATTATGATCTTTTGCATTCGTTATTTTCTGGGTTACTACAATATGAAATCACTTGAAAACTACTGTAGCTTCATGCTGACCCTGTGATTACATAATAGAAGCAATTAGCATTACCAATTAGCATCTCCATGCCTGAGAGGCTGTTATGCCCTCTCCAGAGAGACAGGCAAACACTAAAACAACACAGGGTAATTATCCTCCATTAGAGCATTTGTTTTTACCCCACAAAAAGAGAGCAGATGTTTAAAAAAATTAACCAACGCACCAGTGCTGTTAAACTGTGACTGCTGTTCAAGGGTTGCTGAGCAGTGACGTTTATAACCCAAGAGAAATCCCAGCTAAATTTACGGGCAATGGCTTGTGACTATGCATGTGTGCCATGCTACTGAACGTATACTGAGTCTGCTTTTGCAAAAAGGCAGCGAAAGACTGAGCGAATTAAGACATAACTAGTGGCAAAAGAAAACCAAGTCCTACAGAGTTTTTATCATTAAATATGTTCTGCTAAATAAACAGAATTTGTGTATTTTAATAACATTTCATGAATTTCTGTAGTTTTTTATGGTACGTCTCATCTCTTTACCTCTGAAAAACAGCATGATTCTAAATGTCATTTTATCATATACTGTTTTGTACGTATGGAACACATAAGATACAGCCTGATGATTGGGGAGCTTTATAGATGTTGGAAGGCAGATTGTGTTACTATTTGCCAGGGCCCGACAAGCTGTCTGCCCCTGTTTCCAGCCTCTACACTAAGCTAAGCTAAACATCTGCTGGCTTTATATATTTACAAACTGATACGGGTGGTATCAGTCTTTTTATCTAACTCCCCGGAAAGCAGATAAGTGTGTTTCCCAAAGTGTCTAACTATTCCTTTAATGCAAAGACATGTGCTGGTATCAATCCTCTCAACTATTGGCAAGAAAGCAAACACATTAATTTCCCAAAATTATGAATTATTCATTGAAAAACTTTACAGCCAAACTTTATGATGTAAAAGAGAGCTATATTGCGCATAGCCCCGAGCCCGAGTCTGTTTATTTCAGCCTTTATTTATCCATGTAGTCAATAATACAGTGTACACTAGCTCCGAAGGGCATTGTTTTAAGGAACTGATGATGGCCGGTTGTGGGGACTTTTATGTCAGCACCCGTGGTGATGCGTGAATGGCTGCGTGGCTCAGGGCCCACACCCACTGGGTGGTACCTTGGCTAATGCTTGTAAGAGGGCGACTATGTATATCCCATAATTTAAAAATCAGTGCCAGGATAAATAGAGGTCCTGTGAGAAAATTAGGTATCTGCTTAGAACATGTAAACTGAAAGCTCTGCTTTAATTAGCTCTTCTCTGTTCGCCTAAAAGGAAAAGACCTCTAATCTGAATCAAGGTCCTTTTATGCCTGAATTAGACACAGAATAATTGCAGTCTGCCCTGTGTGTGCGCTGTTGATTTTTGGATTGGCTTTGCCCTTACTCATATCTTTGTGCCCCAGTGTTGTTTGCCTATTTGGGAAGTTTACTTTGTTTATTTTGGCGAGTGTTGAAGCGCTGCACATTCCACTGTTTATTGCCTCAGAGCATCCGACGTGTTGAGCGCTTGTTTCCATTCAACGGGCCACCTATACACTTGTCATCAAACAGCAGGTTTGTGTGGTCACTGAAGTCAAGCAATTATTTTCCAGCTTGATTCAGCAACCGGATTCTGTCTTTTTCCTCGTAGCTCAGGACAAACGCACGGCCTGCATCCGAGTAATTGGTTGTTATGGGACTTGTTAAGAGGAAACATGCTGCCCCGTGGTCAGCGACATACCTTGTTCAAGGAACTCTGCCGATTCTTTGTTCTGAGTGCGTTTGCCGCAGCTCTGTCTGTTAGCCTCATTTCATGGTAATGAAAAAATATATGGTGGTTTAAAATACCAGCTTTAAATATACAGCAAGGCAGATAGAGCAGCCCATACTGTTAAAACCACGTGCTGGTTTGGGGAAATGTATTGCTTTGCACTTTAAAGTTTTATGTGCCTTCCTTGGCCTCAGCCGAGTTGAATGAGAAATCCAGTTTTTCAGCTGGTTTCTAGAAAAGGAGGATGCTTGGAAAGTTATTTTGTGTGAGTATCCAGCTCTCAGAGCTCTGTAAACCTGCCCTAATCAATATTTTTTATATTGATAGTGGGTGAGGATGTAATACAGACTGTTGACTGCACTTTTTGTTGTCCAGAACCGTGCCAGTGAAAAATGACCAAATCAGACTCTGTGTGGATTTGTTGTGACTTGTAATAATGTTGTAATTGTTAGATGTAGTCTGTGAATTTGGTAAATAAGCATGTGAACATTTGTTCTTGTTCTGCTGTCTTTAATCATTAAATACGGATGCCAGTTTTTAGTTGCGGAAATCACTTCAATAGATTCCAGAGATAAACCACACATGCATTACGTGTTTTTTTTCCAGACACTGAAACTGAGACCTAAGGGTAATGTCTGGGGTTTTGAAAGTTGTCAGAAGTTGCCTTTTTTTGTAAAGTGATACCAAAACACAGATGATCATTTTCTAGCCTTCAGCCTTTATTATTCTGAAAGTCTTTCATTTGCCCTGCACAGTCCCGAACATAAAAGCTGATAAACCACATGAATTTGTGGGATTTTGCTTCCGATCTTGTGTGTGCAAGTGCATGCATGTATACACAGTCCGATGCCTTTCAAAAAGATCCTGGATGAAACAGACGTGGTCTCAGATTAAAGAAAAAGATAGTGACAAAACAATTTCTGTGAAGTCAAGAGTGATGGAAGACAAGGGACCTACATACAAACTCTCACATTCTTGCCCTTTCAGCTGCTGATTAGCTCGCATAAAAGATCCAAATTTAATTGTTATTACGCATCTGTTGCATTAAAGGACTTTATACTTTCCATTTATATTCCATTGCACTGCATTGCAGTTTTTACTCTGTTTAGGCGAAAAGGTGATCTCTGCTTTATACTCCAACTTTCGGCATTTTACAAGACATGCTCTCTGTATACACGCTAGAAAGAATGCGTTTATTTTTGTGAAGAGAAAGATAGTTTTCACAGAGTTTGTCCACATATCAGAGGACCAAGCTAAATAAAAAGGAAAGCTAGAACGATATCTGGTAACACTTCCAAGCTCCCATCCAAACAAAGTCTTATGTAATTTCTGCCTGTCGCTCAGAGGGCTGTAACTCAGACAACAGCCCGAAGTGGAGTGATACATCGAACCTCTTTCGGGGGAGATGCAGCTGACTTGAAGTCATTATTATTATCATTTGCTGACATCAGAGACAGTTCAATATTTTAACACTGACATTGTTGGTTGCGATTCTGCCAAAAGTGTGTACTCTGCTGCCAATATTCTGGAATACAACCCACAATCTCAGTTTTAAAGAGCCTTTATAGTCAAATAGAAAGCAAATTCTTGCCAATTTTCCTTGTTTTTTCTTTCTTCCTTCTTTTTTAAACAAACTTTAAGACTGAGGAAACTCCCAACTATTATATAATCCCTCCAACAAAACACATTCTAATTTAATGCTACAATCAGTAATTTCTCCTCTTGTCCCCACTTGGAGCAGGTGGAATAATACAGTAACTGTCCTTGGAGAATAAAAACATATCATTGCTCTGGAGCTCTTTTTTCTGTGCTGAGACAGGTTAATGTATTGATGGCAGAAGGAAGTGGGCGGGGGGGGGGCACACATGTGGAAAAGCATTTTTGAAATGTTCGGTTGGAATGTGGTCGTCCCCCGTGGAAAGCAAATCTCACCCCTGACAGATCTCACACCTCCGTCTCAGAATGTGCCGTCCCTCTCTGAAACCCACCTTTGTCTCCCACCACTTTTCTTTCTGTCCTTCTAAGTGTCCCTCTTTTTTACACTTACACTTTTCTCTCAACACCTGCCTCTCATGCGAAGTGCACGAGGTGACTGACAGCAGATCATACCCACCAAAATAGTGAGGGTCCGTGCTAAAATCCACATCCTGCCATCAGCTGTCACACTTACGAACTCTTCAGTATCTTTTTTTTTCTTCTTCGTGTTTACCTTGCAAACAACAGATGCCTCAGCTGCTAAAGCCACAGCCGAAGCGTACTGTACTGGTAAGCTACAACAGAAACCCTGTACAAATGTTATGGTCTGCAAGAGAAGCCGCATTTTCCAGATGTTTTGAGGAGACATCTTGAGCAACACAGTCCAAAGTTAACAAAGTCTTTATCCAAAGACACACAAACATCCAGGTTCCAAGAAGCTGTTCTTTTTCCTGTCCAGGCGAGACTGAGGTTGAGTCTCATTCTCAACATGGGATTGGTTGAGCAGAGAGGTCGGAACAGTGGTGTTAAATAGATGGTGTCGGTGCATTTTTGAAAGGGAGGATGATGAACTGAAAGTTAAATTTTTCACCTTAGTTACTCTGCAACCATCGAGAGAGGTTTGGGAATATAACCCGCAACAATAAACTCTTCAACTTTAACAAGAGGTCAAAGGTCATGTTAGGACCTTGGATAAACCCAGCTTGAGGTTAACTGGGTAAGTCTCTAGTTTAGTGCTATTTCTTACACGCACAGTGTTGCTACTCCCCTTGAAAAGCCATCAATTGTCTGGCCCGGTTCACTGGCCCAGATCCTGGTTGTGTAGTGTTTCCACTGGCTTGGCCCAGAACAACCCACTGCTGCACCAATCTGGTTTGGACTGGACTGAATTCACGCCAGGCCGGACCTGCCTGTCCTGTAAATTTATCCATCGCTCTGCAGAGAGCTGTTCTAATTCTTTACCACAAATTCTCACCCCAAGGATTATCATACTATCACCCACTGTTTAACCAGCCTCACTTTTCTCCCTCCGTCTTGCTCTCTCTTTTTTTCCATTTCCATCTGGTCGTCTGCCACTTTCTCCCTCTACGTCCTCATGCCATGTATCTCTTCTCTCACCAGTCTGTATTCTTTTTTTTTCCCTCCTCCTGTTTCCTCTCTTGGAAGTCTGTACATGAAACTTCCACGTGAAATCTTTCCTGGACAGCAAGCTCTGGGTGGACAGATGCAGCCTCTGTGATGTCCGCTGCACTGAAGCGTATGACAAACACACACACATACACACATACACACTACCACAAACACCCACGTGAACACACAGATGTGCCACTGGGTTCGTTGGCTGTGTGGAAATGCTTGCTGGAACGTTTGTGTCTCTTCACTGTCTAATCACTACATGCAGTTCCATTACATACTCAACCACAGGATTTCAAACCACCGTCTCTCTCGGGACGGCTGCATCCCCTCGACACGTTTGCGTGCCCATTTGTGTGTACGTGTTACTGTGTATGCATGTTTTGTCTATGAGTGTGTGTGTGTTTGTGTGAATTTTAAGACTGTAAACAAGTGTCGACTTGTCCATGAATTCATGAGTTAAAAGTCCTATATTTGTGTCTAGGTAGGTGCTGTTATGATTGTAGACCTGCTGTTGGTGCAAAATAGGTACTGATTGCAGTCCACGGCTGCTGTTTCACTGTTTGAGGGGAAAAAAAATGAAACTTTTGTTTATGTCTGTTCATGAAATTTGCCTAAGGGAACACATAACAGAATGCAATCTACTGAGAGAAAGATTATTAATAGTCGAGGGAGATATCACAGGATACATAATACAGTAAAAGAGGAGATAAGTATTGTTGTAATATTGAGGTCACAGCCTTGAGGATTTATCAGCAAATATTATTATCCACTTCCAACAGCCAGCTTTTTATTGTCCACTTTCCTTGTCCTTTTGAACTTGTTTCTGCTCATTATAGTCTCACGAGAAACAAAATAAAACAAAATATAATAAAGTGTCTCTGAGCCTCCCTCCCTGACTTTAAAGATGACCCCGCCAAATTTTCTTTCTTTCTTGTACGTTTCATAACAGGTTGTTGCGCATTGTGGCTCTAGCATATAGCTCAGTGTTGTGTTGTCTATAATAAGCCGTTCTGCTCTAATGAGGTGTTCCTGAAGGGCTGAAGCAAACCGCTGACCACTAGCTAGAGTAGCCTAGCCCACACTGCAAAATTAAAGAGGAGCTCCATCTTCAAGGCAATGCTCAGCAGGAGCCTGCCTGCACACACGGCAATCGAGTTCACTATAGTGAGTAGTAGACATATAAAACATTCATTTGAAGAATCGGCAACAACAACGTTTTCTTTACTACTGGTGTTATGATGCACCGTGCTGGAATCATACGCCTTGTCTTTCCTGTTAGTGTCGCTAGACAAAGGAATCGAGCACTGAAAACGTGCCAATGAACTGCAATGACCACGATTCATCGTAAACGAATTCACGTTACTATTATCTCATCAGATAAACGTAGAGGAACAATAAATCTAATATTGCCCTCTGAAAGGTAGGAGAGAGTATGAAGAAATACCCAATCTAAGTACAACTCAAAATTATTCTAGTAAGTAACGTACTCAGTTACCCTCCACCACTGATCCTTCCCAGTCTTTTGTAAACTTCCAGCCTGTGCCAAGCACCAGTAGCCTCATCCGTTAATGCACAGGCACACATTGCTCAGTCACATTTGTGTCAGTAACATATGTTAAGATGTGGTGTAGAAATGGCTGCCTGTCTATTTATAAGAGTAAAGGATCCCTGTGGGTTGGGGCTAAATAAAGGGGTTGAAGGAATAACACACATGGGACCAGAAACTGGGCCCATGTTCTTCCCACAAAACAACACAGCTTTCCCGCCTACGTTACTCTATCTTGTGCGTTCCGGTTAACGTCTGTTCTTTCGGAATATTAAATACATTTTTAGGGAAGCAGGTTGAAATGTAGAGTGTCCTGTTCCTCACTCTGCTCATTAGCCAGATGTCCTTTGCTCGTTGGCTTCCTTTATCTCTCCTCTCCTCTCCTTCTTTATCTGTGTCTCTTCTTTTTCTTTAATCCCTCTGACAGTGTCATCTCTCTGACCAGGGTCTTAACAAGTGGGATAGATTCCCTGCTTGTATATTTATAGGTAGGGCTAAAAGCGTTTGGCCACACAAAATCTCGAACTCGACACATAGATTACAGGCCAGTACAGACTGTCTGAGTCTGACCGGCAGCATATGGACAGAAAGGACCACGGATGACCACAAGTGCAGTTGGGCAGAATGCATGAGCAGCTCTGTTGTGTGGTTTAGAGCTCACATCTCTAGAATTCCAGTGACACAATGAGGTTCAAATGTGACTTGGATCTACCAATGGGTGTGGATGTGGTATAGCTTTGTTTTTGCCAGCCTGCTCTAGTTTTTACTGTCCACATCATCTCAGTATATAATACAGTTTTCGTTTTTCACACCTTCTTTAAGAAAAATAGATAAATGGATGTCAAACCGTGAATGAATGCTGGCTACTCAAAGCCGGACTCCCCGACCACAATTGAGAGATAATCATCATAGCTGCCCTCAAATGACAATGAACTGACCGTCGGATGATGTTTTATGAATGAAAGCTGGCTATTTCTTGCTGCGGCTCTCTCTGTGAGCTAGTGTTTGCCCTGGATTTGAAGCCGTGCCCATGTTTCCAAGAGGCCAGTCAAGGGTGAGAGAGTTTCCCTCACCTTAACACCGTGCACCTCTGCCCAGCCCGCATTAGCATGAGTCAACAGCATCGGTGTGTGGATGCCGTGCTTGTTTGCCTCTGCCTTGCATGCATGTATACAATAGCTATATGTGTGTGTGCGAGGGGGAATAGACAGAGCGCGCATGCAGGCCTCAGCAGGGTGCCAGTTGGGAGGGTGAGTGCAGCACAGGGTTTCACTGTGCTGCCTTGAACCGAGATGTGAGGTACTATGTAACCCTGCCCTAGCACAGCAAGACAGGCAAATTTAGCACCTTTGAACCTCCCAAGCGCCTTCCCTCTGCCCCCGATGACAGAAACGGAGAAGGACTACACTTGGCAATCAATCTCCTGGTTCTGTAAGGAAACCCATTTTACTGAGAAAATTAGGTTCCTAATGGTTCATAATAGGTGTATATTTCTTTACTACTTCTTCTTTAGAGCCTGTGGTTTTGGTTTTGTTGCAAGAGACAAGATAAAATAGAAGAAGGCCAGTTGCAGTCATGCTCAGACGCTTCCTGTGCATGTGTTGACAGAAGAATTTTCTCATGAACTGGTTTGTTAACTTAATTAATAGCCTCGTCATCATGACCAGTTAGATTTAGTATGTTGTGGCAGCGTAGGAGCCTTTTGTTTAAATCATCAGTATAGTTGTCCTTCGCCTCTAATTATAAATCAGTTATTAAAAGAGGCGACTGTGTGAAAAAGACATGCCATTTTCTACCAGCTGCTGATGTGGTTGCGTCTGTGTTGAGACAAAACAATGATTGCAAATGAAACTGAAAGGCCACAGAGATCAAAAGTTCAAGAACCTTTATTTCTTTCCTTCCTTTTTTTGAAGCATTGTTGACAGACAGTTACATAACTGTCAATGAAGATGAAGTGCTTTTTTGTTATGCCTTGTTACATGTCAGTGTAGACAAGTACAGGCCATATATTTTTTCCAGTTGAGGGCTCTAAGATGTTGCAACCCCATTTGGCACATCATTACTCTTAACAAGTGTTTTATAGACAAAACAAGCAAGCAAGTAGCTTATGGAGATAATAACTGGTAGATAACAGTTATTGATAATGAAATAAATTTGCCTCCCTACTCACAGGCAGAAGATGATGATTCGTTCAGTGCAACCAGTGAGCGGAACTTTTTTACTGACTTTAGTGAAGAAGTGAGTCTTAATATGCTAAAAAAAAAAAAACAAACCTTGAATTTCCTGCGATTTACTAATCTCCTCAAAACCTAGTGTATCAACCAGTATCTACTTTAAGATGTGAAAACACTGTGGTGACAAAACTAGTAGGGGTACAACTTCCTGTTACTCAAGCTTGATCATAGTTCATGCTTCTCTCCACCGTTATATCTCAGTCAGATTGTAGCACAGACTGTATGAATCATTTGACTGAACATCAAGTTTATGTAGGAAGCTAATATGATGTGTCAGCTTTTATCTTTACACTATCCTTGGTAAGTTGCCTTGTTACATACTTTGAGCCAACACATGCAAACTTGGTCAGGCAGGCAGCAGCTGTTATATGTCCACGGTTTTCACAGATCTAACTGTGATACAACTGCCTTTGTTACAGACTCTGGGTATGAATCATCTTAAAAGTCTTACTGTAACTAGACCTGCTACCTTTACCTCCTCAGTCAGGACACTTCAGATCTCACATTACAACCAATTCCAAAAGCAGAGCTGTTCTGTTGCTACATATTGTGTAGTTGTTTCTTATAATTTTGGATTTGGTTATTATTGTTGGCCATGGTCAGCTGTACAAATTGTGCCTTTAAATCTGATTCATGATGATGGTGGATTGATTTTAAAAAGCCCTGTTTGTTACTGCTGTACACAGCTTTTTTCAAAGGCTTCATCTATAAATACTACTTTGTTGTTCTTCGATGTGCCATCTGCTGTTTATTGCTCGGTTGTTGCTCTTAGCTCTTTTTTTGGCCACTGAGGTCCAGTCAGAAGCCAAACACCTGTCGATGCATTATCGCCAAATGTTCAAACATTGCCACTCCATTTACATAGTTCACTTCAATTAAAACAAAAAACAAAGCGAAACATTTTAATCTCCATATAAAAAATGGTTCATTAAAGGTGCTTTGTATTGTAGACAGTAAACACATTATTGACTGTGCAAACATGATATGCAATATCTGAAGTGTTTTTCTGAAAGTTTGTTAAACTTCTCTTCTTCCTCACTGAGGCAGATCACAGACACCAGCATGTGTTCAACACATGGCAAATGCACTTTATTTGGCACCTGATGAGGGTAGGGAAAAAGTAACGTTTAGGGAAGTGTATGCATGTGTGCGTGTACGTGTGTGTGTGTGTGTGTTTGTGTGTGTGTGTTTGTGAATGTGTGCATGGGGTTTCAGGGGTAAAAGGTGGTCTGCTGCAGACGCACATCCTGTGGCTTCTGGTAATGGGCACTCTAAAATGCCCTTACAAACACACACACACACACACAAACACACACACACACACACACACACAAACACACACACACATACACACACTCTTCTCTTGCATTCTTTTCCTCAAATGCACATATGCCATCAAACACGCAAATCTCACCTCTTCTGTTTCCTCTTTTTTTTCAATCACTCGCACATACACTACATGCAATTAAATGTGCACATAATTCTGCAAATCTCTCCATTGTTGTGGTCTGACCTTCACAAATCACACACGCACACACATGTGTACGTATCCTGAAAGAAGTGAGCACACAGCAAGGGAGTGGCATCGCCCCAGTCCAGCGGCGGCTTAACCAGGCACTGACCGGAGCTGCAGTCCAAGATGGAGCCTGACAGCAGTTTCCGTCAAATGAGTATTTATGTAAGAGATGATGCAGGCAGAGAAGCCAGGGCTCTGCCACCATCCACTGTGTAATTAGCGAGAGGTTTGGGGTTTTACGTATTCTACCCCTACATGTGAAAGCATGTGCGTGCACTTAACATCTGCTCCGTGCATGTAATACTATTTGCATTTTGTGCATACACATAAAGATTTTTTAAATGTTTGGGGTTTTTTTTGGTTTTTTTTACATGCACCTTCTATCAACTGAAGAAACACACACAGTTATGTGCAAGCACCAGCACACTGGCAAAGAAAGCTCTGCGGTGTATGGAATAAAGTTAAAGGTGGAGAGGGAGAGTTCTGTTTTTTCTACCAAATTGGTAATAAGGTAAGAAAAATAATACCCAAATATGATTATAATGATGATGCATTAGTATAATTAAGTAAAGCAATTACCTCATTAAAATAAATCAGCTGTTGAACATTTGTGGAAAACTCATTCTTGGTGTGATTTTCTTTCAGATTTGTTCCTTACTCTGGCACTTGACTGTGTTGACTTTCTCTGTCAGTTCATGGTGAATGTATCTATTTATGATATTTCCTTTGCCACAGTTGGGTTTGGGATTTACCGTGGAGGCAACTTTCCCAATTTTTTTGTATGTTTTTTTTTTTCCTGCAGTTTTTGTGCTGTCGCATATCTATTTTTTTCTATCATAGAAGCTGAGTTATACTTTATTTAACCAACCAGTATTTACTATTTCCACAATGAATAGGACCTGGAAATTGTTGCCTTAGTAAGGTTTTTCTTATTGGCTCTGTCACAAATATTTTTCTGTTTTTTTATTTTTTTATTCCTCGTTTTTTTGTGCCAAGGTAAATCCGTGGATGCGCTCCTTTGAAAGCTAGGGAAAAAATGTGACTTCTGCAGCAAGAAACATGATTTACTATAACATATTTCACAAATCAATTTGTTGAAGGTATCTAGGATTTTTACATTCTACATTTCACATTCTTTTTATATCTTTAAATACCGTTTCATGCACTGAGATAGATATTAATACCAGGAGAATCCAATGCATTGCTCATATGGCTTTTTAATTGACAGCTAGTGACACTGCCTGACCTTTATATGTGGCAGCAATTTACCTTATATCTGGAATGATCATCTGTGTGCTGAAATCACACCTCTCTGTGTCCAACAGAACAGTGTAATAGCCCTATAAAGGTCTATTGTTGGGGCCCATGAGAAAAGTAGCACGCTTCAGTGGACCACAGTCACACATTGTGCGGGGCTCTCGCATTTTCCCCTCTGTGGAAATATTTTATGACATGGCCTCAGTTTTGACAAGGCTATCCAAAAAGCTATTACAACTACCTAAGGTTTTTTTTTTTTTTTCTTCTGGTCTCTAAGTCTCTCCTTCCATTTCATCATTTCACTGTGCACTGCTCATCTCACTGCCTCTTGTAATCTTGCTCTCACAAACCTTTATTTTTCTCAGTCTTTCATGACATCTTTTGCTCTATCTTCCTTCTGTCTTCTGTCCCTCACGCCAGTGTGAGACTTAGCACCACACAGGCTCTCTTTATGCAGTCTGTTTGTTCTGCAGGGCCGGGCTGCAGTGCCGTCCCCGCCGTGCTCGCTGTTGAGCAGTACGAGCAGTGAGAGTCTGATGAGTACTGCCGCAGCTGCAGGGACGGACAGGGATTAGATGTTAGAATTGAGACTCGAGTCATAACTATCGTTAGCTATTCTGTGTCTGAATGTTTGACACGTATGCACACATGGACACACATAGTTAAAGATGCTGCTGAAAAATATACGGAGGAATGCATGTATCACCTAGGACAAGTACATTTCTCACAGCTGAATGAGTCAACACTTCCTGTCAGGAAGTCATCACACTTATTGCTAATGTACTCCTTAATCATCATCATATGCCAGAAGTTTACTTCCTAAATTTCATGATATGAGCATATTAGATATCATGAGACAATAAACCCCTAGTTCTGTAAATTTATTTTTAAATCTAAGCATTTATTTCAGTCCTGTTGTGTGTCCGTGTGCACTTGTGCATGTACTCTACGTACAATAGGCTACTGTCTCTGTGTGTGCAAGAATCTGTGCTTCCTGGTGGAACCATTATGTTTCTCTGTGTTGAAGGAATTTCAGGCCATCAAGGAAGCTCTAGCTGCCAGATAGTGCAATTCATCTTCTTCTGCTGACCTTAGCAGAGGGCTCACAAACTGATTTGATAACAATTTGTTCCTGTTTCCCCTCCCTGTCTCTCCCCCCTTACTTTATTTCTTTTCATTTCCTCACTGTTCTATACGCTACAGCAGCTGCTTTTCCTGAATCTGGTTCTCGTGTCACATGACAAACCCAAAGGAATTCTTATTCTCTGTAGGAATTCTCTAACTCTTTCTGATCCCACCTTCAAATGGTACTATTTGTCTTCCCTCTGTTGCCCCCATACTGCTTCTTTCCTCTTTTCCACCCAGATATTTATCCACAGCCTCCTAAAGTTTGCAGGGCGGCAGGTGATTTACATCTCACACCAAAGACATTCTGCATATTTGCACGGCCACTTGTCTGCAGGCATGTATGTTGTTTTTTGTTGCAATTTAGAGTATAAGAAACCAAAACGACAAAAGAGACACTCATTAGTGCAGGAAATGTACTTATTTGCTTTCCAGCCAAGAGTGTGATCAGAAGACTGATACCACTCTCACGTATTAGATGAAGCTACACCCAGCAGTCAGCTCAGTGTAGCACAAAATCCAACCCACCAGCACCTCTAAATCTAATAAGTGAGCCTCAGAGGAGTTAGTGGGCAGATTTTTTTTCTAACATTTAGACAGAGCCAGTCTAGCTGTTTATCCCTGTTTACAGTCAGTGCACTAAGCTAGGATAACTGTATCCTGGCTCCAGCTTAACATTTAGCCCACAGACACAAGTGTGGTATTTATCTTTCCATCTAACTCTCAAAAAGAAAGCCAAGTCAATTCCCCAAAATTATTCAAATTATTCCTCTGAGTTCTCATTCACTGGTCCGTTGCTTCATTCAGGCACATCACAGATGTGATTGTTTTGTTGACTAATGTGATCGTAAGTCTGTCGTGGCTCTGGGGTTAACTGCTCTGTGCAGCAGTGATAGAGCAGAGTGCAGATCCTCCAGATTCCAGGCTTTTCTCAGTGGCTCCACGCACATTCAAGCGTGAAACCTAAAGCAAGCAGATAGCCGGCGCTCAGTGTGAAATCACACACAGTGGGAGAAATTCTGCAGCATAAAGGCGCATGAACCATTTCAGCATTCATGTGGAACTGTTAAACATGTATTCTTGGCGTGTAACAGCAGGGGTTTCTAACCCTCGGTGTTCATAAAGGCTGCTCACAGTAGAGGAGGAGAAAGATCCCCTTGTGGCCAACATCATGACAGGCCGGAAAAAAAATTCAAAATATATGTAAAGATTTGGTTTGCCAACAGTCTAAAAATATCTGGTTTGGTGATGATTGTGCAGTTTGGCATGGGAGCACACCCTGTTCTTAAAGTTTATCTTTAGTTTGCCTCACTTGTGACTCAGCACAATCACCGCTGATTCCTAAGAAAAGGCTGTGAGATGTTCACATTTTCCACAGCCAGCCTCTGTCTGTTTTCAGTTGACATTGTCATGATGACAGGAGTTACAATAATACACTGTAATCCTTTTTATCTCTTTCAAATTCCTCCGGCCCTCTCTTGCCTATGGATACCGGCTAGATCTCATGCCGGAGGTGTCTCTGGGAAATGTTCTGCTTCTGCTGCTGATGAAAAAGGTGAAAGTTCACATCGGACACTTGTGACAGTTCACAAGAAAGACACCGAGTGCCGCATACACCACAATGAAAACCATGATGAGAGAAAGGGAATATAATAGGAAACACAGGAACAGGCTTCAGAGGACTAAATCAGTGTCTGCTGCTGCTGCAAAAAAGATGAACTCTTTCAAAAATGGATTTAGTTTGGTTAAGGCTCATGGCCAAAAGGAGCTGTACTGTAAACAAACAATTAAAGCAGGGTGTTTTTCTAGCTTTCAGTCAGACGGAGCCCTCTGTCCCCACTGTAGTCAATCCATTGTGGTGGGAAACACTATTAGAATATAAGCGCCCTGTCGTGTTTTTTAATGGTAGTTATTTTAGGCTTTCTTCAATTCAGGCGAATGTCTGTCACCTTTTTTTTTTTTTTTACGGATACAGTGTTGAGCAACAGCCTCTGTAGGTTTTCAGATATAGTCATTATAGTAATAGTCAGTAATTTGACTACTTTTATTTTCTATAAAAAAAGAACTGTCTGAGGCAAAATGACAGGTACAACAATGTGTATTTATGGAGCAACAACATCTTGCTGCTGCTAATTGTGCAACATCTCACAAAAAGACAATGACTTAATTCACTTCCAAAAACCGTGAATGTTCACTCCACTTCCAGTTGTATTTGGCACAGATGTCACCAGTGGTGTTTGTGTGTTGCTGTGGGGCCCAGCCTTCTAAATGCAGAGAGGCATTTCCACATCTGGTGAGTTTTGTGAGATGGTGTAAAGCAACAGAGGCAGAGTAGTTGCCCAGTTGCGGTTGGTTTTTAATTGCCCGGCTGCTGAAGTTAAGTTGCTTTTGTTGATTTTGCTTTTGCTGTTGTTGTGTTTTTGTTGTTGTTTTTGATGTACATGGGTCTACTCTTATTTATATCTTGAAATATTCAGACAAAACGTGGATTTTTGAGCTTTTTTAACTTGACTCAAAACATATTTTGTTCCTTTGTTCTGCTGACAAGATAATGTGCAGTTTTATTCAAAGCATAGCTTATGTTGGTTCACCACAAAATCATGCTTTGAATGAATGTTATATGCACAGAAGTATATTTTGTGAGGCTTCTTTGCTCAGCTGTTGTCAACATCCCCAGTTATTTTATATGTTTGAAATTTCCCCCCTCCAGCCCCAATGGATATTGTTGGGTTTTTTTATTCAATTTTCTTCGTCAGTCTAAAAGTAGGAATTAAAAGGTCCCCTCCATTTGATTTCTTTTGCAGGGGTGTGTGGGAAAAATCTCTGGTCAGTCAAAATGGCCACCGGCCAGGGCTTTATCCATTAGGACAGGCTAGCAAGACAACTGATATCCACGAGTGGAGGAGAAACAGCACAAGCACTCCGGCGCTCTTTGAAACGGAAGTGCAGAATTGGCTGATTGAGCATGCAGTCCACCAGAAATCCCTGACAGCACCGCTTCCCGTAACTCACAATATTTTCTGTTCCTGGTGTGTGAGTCTCTCAAACTATCGTTGCAACACTGACTGGCTGCCCACAGGATGTAACATCGAAGGAAGCGCAGTGCTCATCGCATTCTTCCCCACTAGTTGATGAGTGATTACTTCTCCTACTTTGACTTTGTGGCGTCAGAGGGTTTCAAATGTTTGCCCGATTTTCTACTTCATGGCTCATTTCTTCATTTCAAAGCTACCTGATTTCAAGAGGCAGTGACTGCTCGCAGACTCTGTGACAGCTTGCTGGATAGAGCAGGGTCACACAGTGTCAACATTCAAACCTGTTTCTGTGTGGAAATCAGTGCACATAACAGGGGACATCACAGCTGCCCTGAGAGCAACACTCCACGTACTTTTCTCATCTAAATTAAATTAATTACAGCATGCACCTGGAGAGCAGCCCCCGCTCTGTGCTGTGAACTTTGAGTCTCAAAGTGACTGAAATCCTCTTTTCTCTCTCGAAACTTTAAATTCGGGAGGCCCGCAGCCACATGGCCTCGGAGCTTGTAGAAGGTGATGTTCTACTGCTCCTCATGGGGTTTGCTTTGCATGCTTGAACTGCCTCATTTGATTTTATCCACTTTGCTGGTCCTCATTTGGTCTCATTGACTTTTTTTTTTCCTCTTCATGTTTTGAGACATCTAATGACTCAGCTGGGGTCCCGTATATTGATTTACTTTGTCAAGTGTGAAATCTACTGATGGTTGTTTTGAAAGTGACTGTTCAAAATGTGTTTTCAACATCATTTTTGAAAGTGCTAGTGGCTACAGACGCGACTGATCAACCGTTGTCTAACAAAACATGCTAGATTTGATTTAAATTTGTTCCTTACTACAAAGTTTGTCAGTTATGAATGACTATTGTGGATGCTACTTTGGCGTCATTGTCAGCTACAGCACCGCTTTACCGACTTATTTGAAAACAGCACTACAGGCAGTCAAATGGATGGTTTCCTCAGAAATGAGATGAGTCACTCCTCTCTCCTCTGTGCTTCACAGAAGCATTGGAAAAGATTAAGCTTTTCTTTTTCTGCCAACTAGGTCTTTTATTTTTGACTTTCCGAGCATTTGGTTGTGCAGCCTCTAGAGTCACCACTGCTTTGCTTGGTCATCAGTTTGGTGGTACGTCCCTGTCATACAGTATACACGGTGGCAACCACTGGTGTCCACAAATGACATGCTGACAGTCACCCTTAAGTCTCCCAACCCCTGTACATCTCTATGCATGTGTGTGTGTGTTCTCATAGTCCCCCTGCTGCATTTCAGGAACCAAAATTTTAGGGGAGCAATAAATCCACAAATTAGTCCCTACCAGGTTTTGGTCTTCGGGCACCTGCAATAACACAGCAGAGGCACAGCTTCTATATATATGTCACAAAGCTGTCTGACCATTGTCAGAGGGGTGATGTGGAGCAGGGCGTAGTGGGTGGAGACCCTCTACCCTTAGCTTAACTCCCTTCTGTAATTACATAGGTGGATCGAGCTACGGGGCTTAATGGAGGGCCACTCCCACACTCCAAATCAGAGGGTTGGGTGACCAAACACACACACATACACAAACACACACACACACACACACACACACACACACACACACACACACACACACACACACACACACACACACGTTTCACAGACACACACAGAAAAGCATGTATGTAACCCATGCATACTGACTTTGTGTGCAGATACTCTCTATTATGGCTCAAATGTTTAGTAAGTGCAGTAACCATAGACATGTGTCTAAGTTTAACTGGGTGTGTTTTACACAGCTGGATAAGACTGGAGTTATGTAATTTTCTACTGCAGTGCAGACCATCATGATATGTCTGTCTATCCAATCCCCTTCCACTCTTTTTCCTTTCTCCGCTCTGCCCATGTGTAATTTAAAAACAACACTCCATACAACACTCTCAGTAGGGACATGAAGCAAGCACGCACCTTTTGTACTCTCATTGTTGTCTTCGGTAGACAGCAGCCAAAATGTGGGTAAGGATGAGAAAGTTTAGTCCTCACAGGCTGAGAAACCTGTAATCTGCTTTCACATACTTGTAGAACATTCCAGGGCAGCAGCTCCGTAAGCTTCCGTCTACGCTTTGAGTCGCGTCCCACAGCAAAGCGAAGGCCCCTCAAATTCAACCCTGCTCCTATCCTCTTGGCCTTCATCTCAGCAGCCATTCCTGTGTGGTTTTCCGCTCCCACCTCGGCTATTCTGGGACGTGTTCTTTCCTAAGCTCTACTTAGCCAGGTCGCCAATTTCACAAAGCAAATGAAATGGTCTATGCTCTAAATACATGTTTATGAAGTTTCCGAACTTACTGTAGCATTCCTGAAGCAGGCCAACACAGAGGGGAGAATTCCAGGAGGAGGAATTATTCTGGGCTGGGTTGGTCAAAGCCTGGTGGGTTATTCCTGTGCAAATGTAGATATCTCTGCATTCGTCAAGAAATATTCCCAACCTTTTTCATGATATTGATAGCTTGCATTTCTTACAGACCTATATGTTTTCTCTATGTCAAAGAATATCTATCTTGTATTTACACTATATTTACAGTGTTCTCCTTTCTTCTTTTCTATTCTGGTTCCAGATGTTTGAATCTCCTTTCACATCACCAATTTTTTTCAGTCATTCAAATAGCTCTGTTGAAAAAAAAAAAAACGTCCTTATCAGGGATTGTGTATTCAGTATTAACAAGAACACCGGTCTCTCACTGTGCCAGAGCCTGGTAGCAACATAAAAAAATGCCACAAAAATAGTGCTACATCAATCTATTCTGCAAGTGTGAAATAGACTGATGTAGCTGCACAGGTTGGAGGAAGTCAACTTTCTGAATTAACAACATCAAATGACTCGGTTTTTCATCGGAGAAAAAGTTAAGTCAGCTAATTAGGTGTCTAATTGATGTAGGTGGTAATTTGTCTAGGTGGTAATAAGTATGGACAGAGGCAGTGCCTACTGCATGTTTATATGTGTGTGTGTGTGTGTGTGTGTGTGTGCGTGCGTGCGTACATGCGTGCGTGCATGTGTTGGGTCTGGCTATAAGGTTTAATTGAATGCTAAATACAGGGTTCATTGCTAGTGTCCCACATATTAAGACGGATGTTTTGTAATAGTTTGGTGTTGTGCGACGTTAAGAGTTTGTTGTCCTGAAAAAAAGCGGGGGGGGGGGGCTGCCAAGGGTTTCCTCTTCAGATTTCGAGTAATTAGTTCCCGTTGGATTTTTGAGTCATGGAGAAAGTAATATCTATGGCAATAAACAGCTTCACACAGTCCGGGCTTTATTTCTGCCATATAAATCATACAGCTTAATATCTCAGCTTAAAGATGCACAGCACCAGGTTTTAACTTGTATTACTTGCATGTGTTACTCATAAAAAGAGTAGATTTGTTGAGATCTCCTGTGGTGCAGACCAGAAGCTTTGATTTGTTACATATTTTTCATTTGTTTTAGTTTTATTGGACGTCTCTGGTTAATATATAGACAGGTTTAGAAAATACTGACTAATACTCAATAACATTTATGTTGTTGCAATATTGATTAGATAATTGTACCTAGGAATTGTTATGCAGCTGCTCTTACCCGGAGGCCAGTTCTGGGATCTTGTGACACAGTAATCCAATTAACCATTTAGCTACATACCTATGCATACCTAGACTCCACTTAGTTTCTCCATCAGTCAGTCACTCACTCGCACACACACACACACACACACACACACACACACACACACACACACACGCACACACACACACGATACACACGATAAGCTAAAGGATGTTTTCAAAGGTGGCACTGACCTTCATTTAATTTCTGAATTCTTCCTTAACTTCTTAAGTGAGCCCTTTGCCGTCTCCTACCTAACCCATTTTTCCAACTGACCATTCACGACCTGTGGATTTTTAGGGCATTTTACATTGAGATGGGTGACAAAACAATGAAAAATCAGCACGATTAAATGGCAAAGTAAGGTGTTGAGCACAGGCCATCAGAACAGCTACAGTGTTCCTTGGTATTTCTATAGATCTGTGAAATTCTATAAGGAGGGACAGAGGTAGTAATCGTCATTTTTGTTTTTTGATATTTGTGATTCAAAGCTCTAAATCCTAAGTCCTCTTATATGATTTCTCTGATATTTTCTGGAAGCATCTGCATTTCTTTGGTTTTGTTTCTACACTCATTTATTCGTATTTTTACTTCAGTGTAGCTCATTGTAAACAAATGGTTAATGAGTTAAACATAAGTCTGACTTGGAAGTTTGTTCCTTTTGAAATTGTATGGACACAGTGAGTGAAGACGTAGCTGCAGCCTCAAAGTACAGTATGAAACAGGCTGTGTCCTGTATAGTGCAGTTTTGGAATTCAAATATTTCTTAATCGTTCCCATGAAAGCCTCATCCTCCTCACTGACTTCTAATGGGATCAGAGGACAATGGGGTCGATGAGTACGGTACACTGTACAGTGGCTTTCTAAGTTCATTTTCCTCTCTCTGTGGGTGGTGGGGTTGGAGGGCAGCTGTCAGCTTTTTACGAGCCTCGTGCCCTGGAAAAAATGAGTTCCAATCCTCTATCCAAAACGCTAATGAAACGCACACATGGGAAGCGGAGAGGGGTTGGAGGTCAGGGAGGGGGGTTGTCCACGACGGCTGACAGAGGAAAGAACAGAGATGTCTGCCTCGCTGCATCCTTACCCTGTCATGACCTCAAAATGCCTCGAAGAAGAGCTGCAAACAACGGCCTCCCTCAGCATTCCACGGCAAAACTGTGCAAAGTCATGAAAGAGAGACAAAGACAGATGCTAAGATAAAGCGAGTCTAAAAAAAAACTCCTGAGGTTGGACATGGTGCAGCTGTGTTCGTATTTCTAAATCCAGCACCTGAAGATTTAATGAGCCACAACATGCAGAGAAAGTCAAGCAGCTTCTATACAGCAACTGTGATGTGTGTGTGTGTGTGTGTGTGTGTGTGTGTGTGTGTGTGCGGTTGTGTATGTGTGTGTGTGTGTGTGTGTGCATGTGCTTGTGTGTTTGTATATGTGTGTGCGAGATGTTGTGGCAGAGCCAAAGTGAGGGAGATTGGATCTTGGTGTAAGACTAATTCCTCAAAGCTTACACACAACTATCTAGAGTATAAACAGTACTTACAAAGCCATTTAAATACACTGCAAGCACAAGCATATACATAACATCCACAAGTGTGGGAAACTTTGACTAGTTATAAACTAGTGAGCGTGTCCATGCATCACATCTTGCTTTTCTCATCAGTGCCCTGGATCACATTCCAGAGACACAAGAAGAGACTGTTCTCCTATGCAATATTTCCTCTCTTTATAGCTTTATTCCCCCTACACTCTTGAATCTGCCTTTCTCTCTTTCTCTCTGTGTGTGCCACCTGAATGTTGTAAAAGTGGTGGGAAGCGATGCGTCTCTGTGCGTCTGGACGGGCCGCCAAAGAAAAGGCAGCTGTCTGAAACCCGGCCCTGGACTGGGAGAACGGTCTGAAAGGCGGGCACAGACCCTGAGCATGGGGCATCCTTGAATGACCTCCACTATTTCCAAATTTTGGAAAAAAAGCTCCACAGTATTGTGTAAATAGGCTGCAACTCTCCTCATGCCACTCTCGTGATTTATGGAGAAGAGCTACGCTGTTTTCTTCAGGGCAACTGTAGCTGAGGATAGAGGGTAAAGGGGGGATTTGTTGTGTTGAGGTCTGGGTTGCGATGTAAAGCACCTCCCGTTGTTTCATGCGTTTTTTTTTTGTTCTTTGTTTGTTTGCTTTTTTTAATGTAGCATGAGGTGGGCCCCTGGAGGGTGTAGAGGCATCGCAAGGGGTGGAGTGGAACAATGTGGCAACAATAAACAAAAAAGATTGGTAAAATCTCAGGAGAGCAAGATTTGGTCTGATAACAAAACATGGAACATGTATATAAATAGGCGCCTAAATCAACTGTGCGGACACATACTTTAGCTTATCAGAAAAAAATTATAAATGACCAAATTTGGAGAAGCTTTTCTGTGGACATTTATGTCTTATTGAAGTGGGTATAACGGTTGACCCAGAAGAGCAAAGGGAAGCGCTTCCCTCGTTGGCTCGTTTCTGGTAATTGCTGTTTTACCTCTTAACATTGTCCAGGATTTTCAAACCGGCAACACGCAGCTCAGTCGCCTGCTTCTTTTATGCCAGTATAAGCTTGGTGGTTTTGGTGTAATTGAGTAATCCGGTCGTTTTCTTTCTAAGTAGTTGTAAAGAGGGTATTTCATGATTCTGATGCTTATGCTCCTTCGCAGGTGAATCTACATATCTGGATGACCACGGACCCCCTGCTCCTAGGGTAAGTGTTTTCCGCTGTCGCTCAGGGTCGCTGACCATTTCTCCTGGTGGGTCCTATTTTTCTCTCTTTTTGTCCTAACCTCTCTGTCTCTGTCTGATGTGCTGCCCTGTGTTTCCCAGCTAGTTCAGTCCAGTCGGGATAAGGGTTAGGTCTGTGTGAAGGAGCTGCATGCAAACTCACTCTAAATACCAACTAGACCCGGCCTCAGTGCTACAGTAATGCTCTGAACACAGTCTCTCTCTCACACACACACACACAGCGCTGACACAGGGGCCTTGTATTCATCCAGCTGCGTGTCTGCATGACTATCTCTCCTCTGTGCTCCCTCTTTCTCCCCCTGCCAACTGCTTTCTTCCTCCGCCTGCCTCTTGTTCATTATCTAGTTCTTTAATCAGTCACCACTTCGGTTTCACCTCATTCCTCACCTATTTAATCCACTTCCTCATTTTTTACTGTTTTTCTAAGGACTAAAAAAGCTGTTTTCTTTTGTCTTTTTTTTTTTTTATTTATTTCACTTTGGCCATAGTTTTTAGAACAGACAGAATCCTGGGGCTTAATTTAGTTTGTTCCCAGGTTTGTTTGTGGCTGACATGAGCAACTGTTTGGATTCAGTTAGTTCACATGTGAGTTTTGTTTGTGAGTTGTGTGTTTACTTTGAAAAGGCTTGTTCTGGCCTCCAAGACAAACCAGGCAACCACCATCCTTGTTCCATAGAGATAACAGTGAAGGGTTACACTGGAATTTTGATAGCATTTGAATTTTCAGGGGAAATTATTATCTGAATGATAATTTTCACTTACAGCAGGCTCACAATGCCAGTTAACTGTGTGGGCTTCAGTCTCTAAAGAGTAGTCTCTAGGTTGCCTGCCAAGCTTTTGATACTGCAAATTAAGTCTAATTAATCTAAATTGGTTTCCATTCCTCAATGAAAATAAAGTCGAGAGTGTAGCAGCTTGACTGTGTCCCAAGTTAACTGCTTCAGAATATTTACATTATACAGTCACAGAAGCTGTGGAATTCATTTTGACACAGAAGTGCGATTGTAATGGAGGGTGAAAGTCTCCAAGAAGCAGAGGGGAGTGATGAAGATGAATTTGCTTCGAGGTTATTTCCTTTAGAATAAAACACGTTCCTCTCTGAATATTCCATAATTAAAGAATGGTTCTGAATGTCGAATGCAGAAGCAAAAGCCAAAGCAATGTACTCGGTATAATGATACCTGGATCACACTCAAGAATTACCAGGGGCTCACACAAATAAGCTGTAGGAGCAGCAGCAAGTATTGTGTGTGAATCTTTTGCCCCAGGTTTTGTCTTTTAGGCCACACACAGTATTGGCTGCCCTATCTTAAGCACTCTTCATATCAGTCCAGGTTGTAAAACAACTTCCAGTTCCTCTGCAGGGTTTTGAGGTAAAATGAATGTATATTATTATTTATACTGAATACTGTCCTGAAAATGCACTAGATGTGAAGATTAATTAAAGATCTGGCACTCAAAGACACAGTTCAGTTTTTTGGTAAAGACACAAATACAACATTACCAACCACAGGCAGTAAATATGATTGTAAGATAGGGTAATGATACAATAATATACATACATTTTAAAATGCATATCATTATTATCAAAGCATGATAACCAATTGCATCCTAAGGAATTGTTTTGGCTGATTCATAAAAATATATTAAAATGCAGGAAATGGCATTTACGTAGACTTTTTTTGCGATGTTGCTTCATTTTTTGGTGGAAGATTTCACTTTACCCAAGTTATAACTGAAATTAACTAAAAGTTATTTCTTACATTTGAAATCAATAAACTATTTTGTCTCTCCTTCATATTCACTGTAGCCCTGTCAGATGAAATTTTGCCTCCAGCTGCCTTTTGCAACCACAGTAGCCTTAAAGGCTTTACTAACTACATACAGCCTCCAGTTGCACGGACTCAGCTGACAGTGATTATACATTAGCTGCAAACTCTGATTGATTCCTTATCCGTAGTCATCTCGTCTCCCAGGCAGACAACGCAGATGCCATGTCAGTGGCAAGCGCTGCAACAGCCACATCTCTCATTATCTTTTTGTGACATCCTGCTGCAATGAGTTTGATCTACAATTTCAGCAGAGGTTGGTCACATTACAGCATGTACGCACAAAAGGCTCTGGTTCTGGTAAATGCAGGGAAAGATCAGAAATTTAGGAAAAATCACAAATGTGCGTAAATGAGAATGCACAGAAAAACCACGCAGCTCTCAGAATAGACTTATGAGTCTTTATGTGTACGGAAGCATGAGAAGAATGTCTACATTTTTACATTTGTAAAATGTGTTTCTAAATATCATTTTATAGAGCATTTTCCAGGATGTTTTTCCTTATTCCTTATTGCACTGAATCCAAAACCGGACAATTTATAGGCACAACAGGGTTGTTCCATCTAGTTTTGTGTAAACACTAAATTCTTAAGGCAATGCCGGGAGATATTTTCTTTAGAAGAGCTTTGAAATGTTAAAAAAAATGCCAATCAGATAAATTTTGGTCTGAGCTAAAGGGGGAAAAAAGTAAAAATGAAAGAAGTGAGTGGCAGTAGATTATGAATAATAGGCTCTAGTGTGATAGTGTTATGCACTTATATTTTCCATTTTTATTGAAATAAGTAGACAAAACCCAAGACATTTTCACCCTGAAATATTCTATCACACAAAAAATGTCCATAGAAATCATGAAAAATTATTGCTTATTCAACAAAAACATTTCCATCTCCATTTGTCACATTTATGTCATATTATAACAAGTATAAAACATTAGTGGTGGCACTAAGGAACTTTAGTCATTTTTCCATTTCCTCTCAGCCACTGGAAATCAATTCATCTTGATTCAAAAAAACTCTACTGTCACAGCTACTTGAGAGTAGTGAGACTCTCTCTCCCTCCTTCTCCGGACGGGAATGGAGATGAATATTCCAAGTAATGATAATTAATAACGAGAAATACCGAGAATCTCCATCGTGCCCTGACTGAAACCTTCAAGTGCTGTTCTCCCATCAGTGTGGGATAGAGCAATGAACCCGGAGCTTGTGTGTGTGTGCGTTTGTGTGTGTGTGCGTGTGTGTGTGTGTGCAGTAGTCCTGAATCATGGTAGACCAGGACCTGCTCCCACACTTGGTGTTAGATGCTGGAAGGTGGTCAGGGCATGGGGCAGAGACGATAACTTACGTATGCATGTTTGAGCTAATGTCACATCTGAAGACGTCTTGAAACGGCATTAGGCCCTTTGAGGTTTCGGTGCGAGTGCGTGTGGGCAGGGAGCTAGAGAAGAATGTGAGTGGAGAGAAAGTGGAGGCGAGAGCGTGAGAGAGAGGAAAGGTGCAGGGCTTCTTCTTTCTTCAAAGACTGCTTGATATTAGCTCGCCAGCATCAGAGCTGTAAATACCAAAACAACGGCCTGGCTCTAGAGCAGGGCTGTCCGTATGACCGCAGTAGAAAACAGCGCTGTTACATAATAATTTGTTAAAAATTCTTTTAAACCGAGGATCAACTTTTCATAGAGTCCCCATTCCGGCAGACACCCCAAACATTTCCCACAGTGTGCATCAGACACCTAAGCTCCGAGGAGTCGCAACGACAACAGCTCAAACCGAAAGGTCAGCTTTTCGGTGCGGTCAATGCCGGCAGGAGATTTGGACTTTTGATGGCATCTCTGATGTTTTTCATGTATTACACAACACCAGGCTGTTTGAGGCCTGACACAGTCATTTGTCATCGTATCAGTGGGGAATGGTGTCCTGCAAAAACACTGCACGTATTTCATCCGCCTCATTATTGTGATAAGCTGAGAAGTCTGTAGTTACTTGGCAAACACTGAGGAATGTTTGACTAATGTCCAAGAGAACCATCTCCTATCTGCTTGAAATCTTTTTCCCAAAACTAAAATTACAAACCCCTGACTGTTGTGTTTTTCTTTGTTTTTCAACACCACCACTTTCTTATTTATAGAATAAGTTTGATCTATTCAGTAACTGATATTTGAATTTTGTTTAGATTTTTTATTTTTTTAAACAATGAGCGATGACGACGTTCAAGCAAGTGGCGCAAGCTGAGGCATGTCTGTCATGAAAACTTGTATAAGCTTGAACAAGCACAGATTTCACCTGTGGATTGTTTTTCCAGTTCACCCTCCGTCCTCCCCGGGAGGGGTCGGGGGGGGGGGGCATCATCATCCCATGCGTCATCTTTTACATTGTGTCAAACCCGTTCAGTGTCTGATGACCTTCAGTAAAATACTGTGATTCTGGGAAAGACAAAAAGGAAGTGAATATAGTAAGTGATGACTTGGCGTCAGTCTCACAGTCAAAACCTTCTTGCCTGCAATTCGTCTTCCAAGTAGGTCCTCACCTCTCTCTCTCTGTTCCTTCTACTTGGGTGGGTCTGCCACTTTTGGAGGAGACAGAACAAAGACATCAGTCAGTGTGTGTGTGTGTGTGTGTGTGTGTGTGTGTGTGTGTGTGTGTGTGTGTGTGTGTGTGCGCGCGCGCGCGTGTGCGTGTGAGTGTGTGTGCGTGCATGCATGAGGCTATGCTGAGCTCTGTGGTGTGGAAACTAAGCTAAAGAGCTAAAGAAAACTGAGATTAACTAAAGATTAGAAATAGATTCATTTCAAAGTGGACAGAGAAACAAGCAGGTGAGGGCTCAGATTCATACTGTGAAAGTCAATGAGCCAACACATCATTCAATCACCTGTAAAACTATCCAAGTTGATCATAAACTAGCCACCCCATGAGCCAGTGAACTAGTTACCTCAGTCAATCAGACCTGCTTCCAAACACACAGACTCTCAGATATCCAGAAACCCCGCTGGGAGAATTACAATCACCTTTCTAGACTGGGAATGCTGACAAGAATTTATCACCGCCGCTTTTCCCCCATTTGATTTACAGGAAGGCTACATTTGAAGAGAAGAGGGAAAGGGTTTTCAAGGCAGCAGCAGAAGTGTCTTAGTTCTTTGAGGTAGATCTTTATCATTTCTAGAGCAATCTTCCAAATGTCCTTTAAGTGACCTGTCTTCCTCTTCCTCCTTTAAGTCTTTTTACTGCCCCTCATCTTCTGTCACTCTTGTTCCCACTGGTAAATTCTCTCGGATGGTCTTCATTCTTAAGGGGCCACTCCACTTGTGTAAACCTTAGGGGCCCTTAGGGATTATTGCCAAATTAGTGCATTCTTGCTGCCCTTGTGCTAAAATGAGACTCATGTCGTATACGCATGTCAGCCTCAACTTCTTTTTTCCTACAATAAGAGATTCACTGTAACAAATCTGCTTTTACACACTCACATGGTTTTTATTTGAGGGTCTGAATCATGGCTTTAGCTCCTTGCTTAACTGATGACTCATGAAGTGTGTGTGCATGCAGTAGCTCTTGTGTGTGTGTTTGTGTGCGTGCGCACTTGTGTGTGATAAGACATTAAAAATTGCATCATTATCACTTTGCAGAGAAGTCAGCGGAGTACGGTACTCATATAGTTGAGTGGAGGCGTGAGCAGAGAAAAATTAAAGCATGCATGCCTATGCTCTTTGAGTATGTGTGTGTGTGTGTGTGTGTGTGTGCGTGCGAGTGTATGTGTTGCATAGTTGAAAATGAATGTCGCAGGGTCAAATTAGTCTACCCCCAGGCAGAGTGGATGTGAGAAACAGAGGTCAAAGGTTGGAGAAAAAGAGGCGATGGTGTTTGATGAATTTCTCTTTTCGTCCTTGTTTTCTCTTCCTTGTATGACTTTTCACACTTGGTTCTTTTTTTCTTCACCCCCAGATTTGGTCAAAACAGTAGCGATGCTCAAACACACATCAGTAAAATTCACACATTATGTTTGTGAAAACCATATGTTCCTTAACGTCAGTAATAGCAATACACAGTGAGAAATCACTAATATATCACCATTTTTTCACTCCCCTCTCTTTTTCTCTTCATCTGTGTGTGTGTTTTTGTTTGTGTGTGCATGTGTGCGTGCATGTGTGTGTTTGTGTGTGCGTGTGTGCAGGTGCTCCCATTCCCCAGCCAGGTGGTTTATAACCGTGTGGGGAAGTGTGGCAGCCGGACAGTGGTCATCTTACTGAGGTTACTGGCTGAGAAACACCAGTTCAACCTGGTCTCCTCTGACATCCACAATAAAACTCGCCTCACGAAACATGAGCAGGTAAGGTAAACAAGATGATGGTGCGATGGCTTGATTCAAAGGTTTAAACAATGTTGGAGTAAGGTCTTTTTTACGATATTTTGTCATTAACCTTTAGCGTGCTTGACATTAAATGAGGAAATTTAAAAAATAAATTGCAATTAGCAGTTGTACTGCAGCTTTTGAACATATCATACTTTGTTCATCAGATGGCGGACTATGCCCAGATTGTGGAAATTCCACCCAAAAAAAAGAATCTTTTTCCTATTTCTTTTTTTAATTGTTTCGGCACCTGCGGGACCTGGTGGTCTTCAGATCCCACTTCTACAGACTCAACTTTATTCACTCATCGCCTCCACATAAACATAATAAAGTTCAGCCAGGAATATATCGCATAACTTTCACCGAAACACCCGGGTTCAAAACAGCTGACTGTTGTCAAATCCTTAGAAAAGCAAAGCGTCCCAACTGAAGGTAACACTTAGTGTATGTGGGAGAAAAAACTAAATTTATTCGTATTGTGCAGTTAAGTATGTGGTCACAGTGAACACAACGGCAGCAGGCGCTCGTTCAGTGTTTCTCTTTCATTCAGGGTGAAAATCGCTGAAAGGACGGGGGATCTCTTTTTAATTTTTCCTGGAATATATCGAGGACTGGAGTGTTGGATTTACAGAGGGAACACTGCCTTCATTTAAAAAAACCACAGCCTTTTGAGACTCTAAGAAACGCTGGCTTGTGCCAATGGGGATGCCGATGTAAATGCTAATGTGCAAAAAGCATATCTAAATGGCACTAATTTTAGCGACTGAACACTCATAAAACCGTCTCTTCTGGCTCTTTTCACTAATCCCAGAGATGTTTTATTTTCATTAGATAAACAAATAAAAATATAAACAAACAGTTTGCCAACTTCATTTAGAAAGGAGTCCTTGGGCACTGTGTTTTGATGCAAACACGACTTCAAACTTTAGTTCCAAAACAAGCCAAGTTTTGGCCGAATAGCTGACCAGATGATTTGGTTTCAGGCAACAGAATTAATGTACTTAAGTGTCACTGAAAAACAATTCAGTGCTGGAATGAGTATTGAGGCCTTTTACTTACATAAATGTACAAACACCACAGTATAAAAATACAAATAAATGTGCCGCATTCCAAATTTACTTGAATATGGGTAAAAATGAACACAAATATTAAAAGTTAAAGTACTTGCAATGCACAATGACCCCTTTTATACAGTAATATTTTTTATATGATATAGTATTTTCCCCAGTACGACCCTTTTTTTTCCCCATTAATGTAGTGTGTAACCTCTGGCATACCCAGATGGGGATTGGAAAAAACGAGACGTTCCCCGCTGACATCGCTGGTTCTGATTTCTCAGGACATCTGATTCCTGAGAACCAGCTGAAGGCCGAGCTTCCTCACATACACTTCTGTCATTTTCCATTAAAGCGACAGCTTCTTTAGTCATCTGGGTGACTTTCCTGTGTGTTTATGTGGGATTATCACAGCGGTGATTCACATCCTCACGTCAAACCACTGATCCTTTTGTAATAAGCTACCGGTAACCATTTTTGAATGGTCAGCCTAGGCTAAATATGCGTAACCGTCACTGACCGATTTGATGTAAACTTTGAAAGTCAATATTGAAACAGCTACTTGTTTACTCATTCATCAAGCCCCTAAAATGCTGGCTGCACACGCACAGTGGCAGAACACCATTAGACTCATTAATTTTCTGGACATAGAAAAATCTCTGTGAATGTTCTCAAGCAGGGCTCCTCAGAAAGAGCGTGTGCATTCCAGTGTCTGCGCAAGGGGGGTCTGTTTAAGAGTGTATGCCTGTGCTCGTGTCTGGGTGTGATTCTGCACAGTGCGTGTCCGTCTTTGTGTGTTTATTTGCGCGTGTAGTTTTGTGTGTATTGACTTATGCAGATCCAGACGCGCGTCGCCTAAGTTTAGAGATGCTGGTCTCATCAGTTGTGGCTCTGGCTCGGGAGTGCAGTTTTTTGGACCATCCTCCTGCTGGCTCTCCCAGCAGCCCGCTAATGCGTTTGCCCAGGGTTGATTCCGTGTCCGTGGGTTGCCAAAAAAGTGAAGGTGCCTTATTCGTCTGGAACTCTGCGGAGTGTCTGCAGATTTGAGGTATACAGCATAGTGACCCATCTGTCCCCTTCGGTACCAGGGGAACAGGCTCAGTGGGAGAGAGAGGTTTAAGACATTTCCTGAAAAAACAGCTGAAAAAAGACTTCCTTAAACTTCCTCCAGAAACAGAAAGACAGCATCTTTATTGTGTCTATGCCTGCGTTAATATGGGATCCTGTTTCCTCCTATTACTGTACCAAAGGTGTTAACCAGCTGACAGATGCTCTACAGCTGTGAACCTTGTGCACCTACATCACTTAGCCAAAGATACACAAGTGTCTGACCCCACACAACCAAATGCTATAAATAGTTATTCCCCAGTAGCATTTCAACAGCTACACTTAAAGGAAGAGTTTGCTTTCTGCCACTTTCCAAAAATAAGATTGGACTTGGTGCTGGAAGAAGTTGAAATTTATTTTCTAAAATTTTTATTTTGAAATGTTTTGATTTTCCATTAATTGCTGTGTAACAGGGCTCTGTAAGCAGACACTCAGAGTAAATTATGTATGGGCAGTTACTGTGATATGTGGAATGACCCTTTTGTGTAAAGTCTGACCTTCATATTTGTCTCAAGTGTTGATTGCTCAGACTCATATTAACTTTTGACTGTGAGACGCAGAGCCAAATTGAATTGAGGTGAATGCAGGGCAGCAGTCAAAGCTTTCTGTGGTTTTGGCTCTAACTCCATTTCCCTTGATGAACCCTGTGAGGACGCCACGGGGGCTCAGGAAGGAGGGGGACGGGGGTCGGGGGGGTTACAGGTATGCCTGGAATCTCAGACTGTCCTCCACTTTCCCTCTGTCTCCCTGCAGCTCTCCCTGGTAAATGAGAGGGGTGTCTGGCCAGACAGACCAGAGGGGTGGGTCAGACACACACACACACACACACACCAAATGTGCCAAATGTGCTCAGGGTCTGCACATCAACCTGAGTGTGGGGGAGGGGACATCAGGGGTTAGCTCTGGGCTAATTGGTCTGGACTAATGGTCAAGGGAGAGCACTTTGCTCAAACAAACTTGTTTTTAATGCAGAATCGAAATGGATTATTAGATACAGAGACTGTAGAGCTGAGGAGGGACCCGGTGTGGTGAAATCAATTCTACAGCGCCAATGAAAGTTTTAAAATTGATTCTTTAAAGCAGGAGGAATCAACAGAAAGTGGCAGCAGAGTTAGTGGAAATGTACTGAGTTTATACAGGGGAGGGAGGGTGTGAAGCCCAAATCTGACTGGGGCCTCAGATTAACTGCCCTGTGTACATAAACAAGTATGCATATTACCGTTGCCATCTAAATAGTCTTGCTGTGATGTAACAGGTGCCCATACATAGTTTATAAGAGCAGGACATTCAAACAGTTCCTCAGCTGATCAGTGCCGTTTGCCCGAGAAGTCTCGGCATAAATAATGATTCAGTCATAGAAGACAGGATGTGACAGGATATTACTTTATAGCAGAGAAGGTGTGGAAATCGGCCCCATTTCTTACAAGACGATTGACAGGAAAAGAGTTTATGGTACTTAAATTAGTAATCTTTGATTTTAGGAAATGATAAGACAAAGTTTCCCAACGGCAGATAAGCTCAGCGGTCTTTCCGTTTTGTCACTTTCGGCTCGCTAGTGTCTTTCTCCTCTGAAGTAACCAGACGTGTTCTCTCTCGGTGCCTGTAGATTATATGTCCAAGGAATGCTTTATTGATAGTGCTTTGGCTCATTGGCTTGGCACATACGGGTGCTGTGCTGAATCCTCCCTGGAAAAAGCAGAAGTCTTCAGGCTCTCACCAAGAGATGATCCGGTTACTTCTCCCCTTCGATGCAAAATTCACATATACAGGGTTCATCTGCTATTTTTCCCAATTATGGAGCATTTATAAGCGTCAGTGCCCCCTTCTTCTCTCACAGCTTTGGAGGAGTTTCTCAATTTTTCTGTACACCACCCTGAAAGAAATTGCGAAATACTCAATGGGAGGCGGCTCTGTCTGCCCCTTGTTTCTTCCCTTTTTAAAAGACAAAAGACACCTGGCATTGAATGTCCAAAAATATGGAGTGGACTCAACACATGAGGTATTATTAACTTGCTGAAGGTCCCTTCCTATCGTCAAATGGATCCCACTGTCCAACAGAATCAAGCCAGATGTCCCCAGTCCACAGCTCCCTACTCTCACGACTCCACTTTCCACTGAATACAGCATAGGAATCAGTCCTTCTCTCCAGGAGCAGAGGGAGTCATTGAATTCTCCATGTTCAGTGTTTGGCTGTTGTTCGTTATTATTATTATTACTCAGTTGTGCTTACCTATTTAAATCTACCCCTTTTAGGCAACTTTCATTTGCGAGATTATCTGGTGTTGGGTTTGCCACAGGGACAAAGCACAACCATCACTATGGAGACCCAGTTTCAATTCATATTAGCATTACATCTGGCTCGGCCTCGCATTCTGATTAGCACAATGGGTAGTGCTCATTGAATGAAAGCCAGTGAGGGATCATGTCATTGTCTCGGCAGTGCTGATGCTTTTGTATCGTCCGGGGTGCCTGAAACATGGCGCTAAGGATTCTGGGGAAAACGGGTGAAACAACCTGGACTTTTTTTTTTTTTTTTTTTTACTAGCAGAAGAAAGAACCAGCTGGCAACAACATGAGTCATGGCTGTAGCAGTGGCACGTGGCTGTCTACGCCCACACCAGACCAGCAGTGAAGTTAGCTGGAAGAGGGACCGCATTACAGTGGAATAGGTCATTCCGAATCGGGGAGATAAAAAGAAAAACTTTAACATGAGATGAAAAAAGACAAAATGAATATACAAACTTGGTGAAAACGTTGTCTACTGGATACACTCTGGATGGATTCATGGACAGAAACACTTCGGTATTTTTAGTTGAATAATTCTGCTTTTTAATTGTCCAGATGTCAGAGATTCTGATCTTAGTGGAAAAAAAATCCAGTCAGTTTTATGCATCAAGAGTAAGTTGATACATTGAAGATGCCTTAATAAACTGATAATTAGTATGTTTATGATAAATGATCTCAGTATACTACCCGAAAAGAGCTCTTATATCATTACATATCATTACATAATGTTATTGCTTAAACTTTTGCCAAGTTCATGACTAGGTAGCAATGACTTCGGGTCATATTCTGTGGTTTTGTTATTTTAAAATTAAATATGTTATATGCTTCACTAGTGCAGAGATATAACCTGCTTAGTAACTATTTGCTTACTGTACAAGTCTGACTGAGAAAACTGTATCTACATAAAGAATTATTACATTATGTAGCTATTTATTTGAGGAATAATTAAAAATAAGTTGTCAGTTGTATGGCCTTCAGTCATAGAGCTGATGCTAGAGACCTACACTGCAGAGTTTCTTGCACTACTGTGATATCTCATGTTTGTTTTGGCTTACTGATAGCCTGATTCTCCATGCAGACCTGGAGAGCCTTTGGAAATTTTTTTTTCTTTTTCTTTTTCCTGCAAAGAAAGAAGAAACTTAGAATAACAGCTTTAGAAATGTTGGCAATCCCGTGTGTGACATGACCGAGGGGAAACTAGAGCCACAGTAATGAATATTGTCAGAAGATTGTCAGATAAAACAATGATTTTACTTCATGAAGCTGTGCAGTAAATGCAGGGATTGAAACCGTGGTGAGGTCAGTCTGCAATTTAAGATTATGCGAATCAAATCAAGGTGGAACTACAATCAGATAAATCTACAGCAGAAGAACGTTGTTTTATATGCTTATGTGTACATTTTAAATATTCAGCCACTTGGGATCTATACTCTAGTTTTCATTTGACAATTCCTGAAGATGCTCTTTGTTTTTTCTCATTATTTGCTATGTTAGGAAGCCTCAATCAATGTAACGTATGTCCAGTTTCTGTTTTTTAGTCTTGCATTTGCTTTTTGTTATCTTCTATTAATGTGTGTGTGTGTGTGTGTGTGTGTGTGTGTGTGTGTGTGTTTGTGTGTTTTTCAGGTGGATCTCATGAAGAACATCAGTAATATCCCTCAGCCATTCCTCTACACACGGCATGTTCACTTCCTCAACTTTACCAGGTACAGTAAATGCATCAATTCTTAGTTTTTGTTTCGTTCCATTTTTGTTTGGTGCAGATGTGTTCAGTTGGATTTTTGTTTGTCCTTGTCAGGTTCAGAATAGAGCAGCCCGTCTATATCAACATAATCCGGGATCCCATCAACCGCTTCCTCTCCAACTACTTCTTCCGTCGCTTTGGTGACTGGAGGGGCGAGCAGAACCACCTCATCCGCACTCCAGGCATGAAAGATGACGAGAGATACCTGGTGAGACCTTTCTTTTCAAGCAGCACTTCATTATGTTTCTGACTTTAAATAAAAATGCACTATTTGCTGAAGCATAAATTTGAGATTTTACACGCTTCAAGTAGTCATGTTTTTATAGATGTGCGTGTCAAGGAGTAATTCAGTGATTTTGAATTTTTTTTCTTTTTTGCATTGCATTGATCATTTGAGAAAATTATGCATAGAGACAGAACACATTTTGTGCAACAAAACAAGAACAATTTGTGTTTGATCCACAGATTATCTGGATGTTGTGACTTCGAGCTTGATGTCTTGACATTTTAGTGGTCTGGGAAGTTTCCATTAATATGAGTCTGCTTGATATATGGATTAAAATGTAAAGTGGACCTCTTTTTATTAAGGAGAACTATATATGTCTCTTTGCTAGAGTCTCATACAAAGTGCAGTCACATACTGTGCAGGCACACGGGGTTTGTTGATTGATTAGCTGTAGGTTTGTGTCCAAAGCTTTGCATCTGCCATGGAGTTTGGAAAAGGGGTTCGTTTCGGAGGAATTCATTATCAACAGGTGTGGTTTGGGCTAGCATCAATCATACCCGGTCAAGTCACCCTTTTTCTTCTTTCCATTCGAAGCTGTGCATCCTTCACACTGTGCATCATCCATAACTGATGAATCAGTTTACTTTGACAGGTCTAGACATGTGTTATTTTAACCCCCCCCCCCAAAAAAAAAGGATTTTAAATATGAATTTAAACACATTATTGACTTTCATGGTCATTATTCCCACTCATCAATATTGCAAGATGTATTTTAAACAGGAAACTAAAATAATGACGCACTAATTAAAACTAAATACAAAGCACTTTTAATTAAACTACAGTTGTAAACTGTGGCTTTGTGGAGAACCCCCATTTGATTGCCATGTTGAAAATGTTTTCCCAGTGTAAGAAACTTTATTACAATATTATTTAAAGAGGCAAGCAAATACTGAATCATTTAGCCTTCTCCTCCAGTATCTGCCTTTCATTTCAGCCCCAGCACCCACAAACCCATTTACTCACATATGGACATTAGATAAATCAATGCCACGGATGTGTATGGTTTGAAATACTAATGCATTTGCAGTATTTGACAGAGCTGCACACTTACTTTAGGACTGAGTCACTGGATTGCCAACAGTGCTTTAAATTTGTATCTGTTCTGGCCGCAGGCCAGCTGGTTTCATAACCTGAAGCTCAGTTGAGACATGACTTAAACTGTCATACACTAATTTATTATTCTGGTATGACCTTGATGTGCATTGTGATTATAGAGGCATGTAAAATAAGGAGTATTAGTAGCACAGAAACAGTAAAGATACTGGCAGTTGTACTATTTTCTACTATGTAAACACACTGTAAGATCTTCCACAAAAGATCGAATTAAGAAAATATCCTACTGATGAAAATCTTTTTAGTGTTTCCTGCATCCATTAATTTTTTTAAAATAAATACATAAATAGCATAGCCTGTGTCTGCCACATCATTACGTTTCTGTATCTGTTTGTTTTTAACTTCGGACAAGCATCATCTTCCTAAATACTGATATAAGCACCAGAACATTTCTTCAACACAGAAATATATCAAAACCACATTCTGCTCTCTTTGAAGATGTTGTACACGTGGTGTTGCTGGAGGGAGGAAGGCAAATTGTAAGGCCACAGGAGCCAGATGCTAACCCACTATTTAAATCTGATTATAATTCCAATTAGAGACCTGATTTAGTATAACCACATCAGAAACTTGGTATCCTACAACTGCCCTGTAGAGTTGTTTACCCCTGCAGCACCATACTAAAGTCAGTGCATCTTACATTTGAGAGTATGGGCAATTTGGAGGCATACTTTAATTTCCAAGTTGCCATTTTTTGATCTCTGTGTGAGTTTTACACTGTGGAGGAGCTACTTAAATATAGTTTGAGTATAATGTCATACAGTACAGTTAACTATCAAGTGACAGGTCTATAGTAGGATTGGAAATCCCCTTAAGCAAGACAGACAGCTACATTCGGGATTAGGAGAAAGTACACAAAAGAATACAATATTGTAGCACTAAAAAGAAGTGATGAATCAGTCAGTACTTGGACCAGATTAATGGTAAATCCACATCCAGGCACAAACACAGATATGCTTCTAGTCATTCCTCCCATGGAAGGCCATATCTGCAGCCACGGTCAGAGGCTAACAAGAGGAGTGAGTGTCACTCTGGCTTGAGTCTGACTGGGTGTAATTAAGTATTGCTCTGCTTTCCCTGGAGTTTTGGACCATGTGAGTTGAGTTATTAAAGTATGCAGACCACAGGGGCCCCTCGCTACAGTTAGAGGGGAGGGGGAGGCTATGTTGCTGTAGACTGGCTTACCTGTGTGTGTGTGTGTGTGTGTTTGTGTGTGTGTGTGTGTGTGTGTGTGTGTGTGTGTTTGTGCGTGTGTGCGTGCATGTGCACAAAGTTTTAAGCTCCTGCACTTATAAGGACCAAATGCTCTAGACAGGGTTAAGAACTGATTATAATCTTCCAAGGTAATGACATTTTGTCAGTGCTCACTTCTTTGTTTGGGGCTAGTTTTGTAAGTCCTGCCTTTTTTCCCCCCTCATCACTTTTTTTCAACTTACCTTGCCAAAATCTGTGGCTCACTCTCTGGAAATATCTAGATCTTAGATTTTGCTGCATTCCGAATACATAGACGTCATATTACTGTATCAGCATAGTGTCTCTTAGAGGGCACCATATTCTAGAAGACATATTTTCAGTATTTAATTTTTTTCCTTCCTTTTTGTACTGCTTTACATTGCTGTTTTCAGTACTATTTCTTTGTAATGACTGTGCTCACTAGCAACAAGAACCTTCCTTACCGAATCAGCAAAACCAGCCTGCAGTTATGTGCTAAATCATATCTGTGCACAGCGGCTGCAGGCATGTGCCACACTACCATTTATATAGTTATACAGCAGCTTAAAACTGTATATATCTAAAAAAAAATAAAATGCTGAACGTCACTGAAAAACTATTTACAGGTAAAAGGGTGAATTTAGGAATCAGTATATTGTCACAGGCAAACACAAGCTTAGGTGTAGTGTAAATGTTCAGGAGTTTAATAAGTAATATCTATTATTCCATTCCAAAAAATCAAGATTAGGTCTCAGTGTTAAAGATTGAGTTTTAAGTGCTAAATAAGGTTTAACAGCGATTTAATTTTCAGTGTCTTGCCTAGAGAGTTTTGGTCCAGATTTTAGGCCAGGAGATGAATGTCCTGGCAAGTATGGCGTTTTAAATACATGTTTTTGTATCAGCATGAGTCGCCTGCTATGTCAACACTCAAGAGTTCAGACTAGTCTTGGATATACAGTGTCCCCTGCCTGGTGTGCCATAGCCCTGCCTGCCCTGCGCTGGGTGGATATGAGAGGTGTCAATGAAAGAACACTGTCAGTTTGGTAGCTCGGGCCGAGGGAACCTGATGCACGTGTTACTGAGACATTCCTGTGGTTGGCTTGGATTTTCCATCAGTCTCCACACCCCTTTCTGCTCGCACACACACACACACACTGCACACACTATACAAATCCATGCACTGGACACTTGAAGGCAGACTATACTACGTGTCTGTGTGCGTTAATATACATGCGAATATGCCTGCATCTAAAAAAAAAAAAAAACCAAACATCTATGAATTTATGAAGTAACTCTGCTGAACCCGAAGAACACAGATTAGTTCTCACAGTTCAAAACTACTGATCCGATCAGGAGAGATTCCCACAGAAAGTGAAAGTCATCTGCTCTCAGTTAATCTGACATTTGCAATGACATACACACACACACAAAACAAACAAGTGCACACAGAATAAGAGAGGCTCTGCTGGCAGTAGCCATGCCCGAGCATGCCTTGACATTAGAAACAGTGCGGTGGTGTATCTGTCACAGAGTTGATTGCTTAAGTTGCAACAGACACAAGATTGACTAGTCACATCTATCAGGGGCTGACGGAGCAAGTATAGTTTTTCTTTTTTTCTTTTTTTTCTTTTTTTTTTTGTGAGACACGGAATATATCTCCATGTCATTTTTGTATGGGTTTCTTTATTTGGCATCTTATCTGACAGTTTATCTGACCCTGCCCGTCTGGTATGTTAAGGAGCTCAATCAAAAAAATGCTAATATTTATAAGTTAAAGCGGATTTAATCAGTATCTGTGTTAACAATAGATGACATGACTGTAAGGTCACCAAAATCTGCAGTTCCCCATAGCTCTAAAAGTTCATTTCAGTGTCTTTCAGCTCATTGTTTTGGTTTAAGGGCCCTCGACTTTTTCTGCATGGTTCACTTTTACCTCTTTCAACTGTGTAGTTTTAGTTTGCAGCAGGCATCTGTTTTCAGTGCAAAGGAAAGACTAACTGTATGTTATCTCCTGCAGATGAGAGGCAGACAAAGTGAACTAGCATAGAGGAGCATTTTAGCAGCTAAAGATCCACATACTTTTCACTGGAGTTGGCAGAGACAAAAAAACTTAGCTAAAGGGACAATATATTGGGCTTTCATTCGTCAAATGGCCAGAAAAACAACTCTAAAGGAATGATGATGTTGCTCCGTAACTGCTGGGTGTGTAACTGTCTGCTGACGCGTTCAAAAGCTGAGCTTCAAAGGTGAAAATATGTCATTGTTGCGTCTAGCAGCTTGTTTTCCGCTGCCCCCAAGTGGCAAAGAAAAGTGTTATTGCGGGTTTAAACGCGATCTGACCGAGGTCTACCACTCCCGCGCTCCCTGTCTGAAACTGACTAAAACTGTCCCATGGGAAAGGTTTTCATCATCAGCTACCCCTGATTTAATTCGTGTATACAATCCATTCAGCGAAACGGGAGGCTGTTGTAGAGATTAGGGCCTATTTTGCCAGAGTTTTTCTGACTGCTCAGTTGGCCTAATCCAAAGTGAGAATAGGAACAATGAGCCCGAGTGTGCACACAGGAGCTCTCTTCGAAATACTAATGGGGCTTTCTAAAGAGACTGCGTATTGTCTGTCCAACATGTGTGTGCGTATTTGATTGGGCGTAGTTGTATATAAATGAGTTGTGGCTGGATTCCCAGAAGTCCCTTAAACGTTGAGGCATGAGGGCCTTGTATCAAGTGTCGGAGCAAAGTGGAGGAGGGACTTCCTGGCAGTAAGCCATGTGTGTTGGGGAATGGCGTCACACGTGTCACTTCCTGTCTGCCTCGCTCTGTTTCCTTTGACTCCAGCTGTCAGTTGAATCTTTTTCACACTTTTTTTTTTCTGTTTCTAATTTGGCTCATGATGATTTTCTCTGTAGCTTTTGTATCGTGCTGCATTAGTTGGAAAAAGCCTTTTTCGGAGACAATGCATACTGTCTTTTTATTAGCCTGGCAAGTGTAGAGTCTGTGTGAAAAATGTGCTGTAACTGTTGTTTTCAAGTTCAAGTTTAAACTGTAAGTTGCAAGTTTCGTTTGAAAACTCAAATACGGTGAAATATGCTCCCAAAAATCTTTGTTTTTTTATCGTAACTTTTAAGAAAATGTAAAACTTATCACAGATAGGACACTGTAGACTGTTTGGCAAGGAGACGTATTCATAATTGATAACACTGGACGGTCTGACACTGCCGTTCTTTGAGTAATGAAACATAAGAGGGACAACAAATTGCTCTTGAAATTATGTATCAGAGAAAAGCAGGACAAACTTCTCACAAGTCCGGAAATGAGCGGCACACTAACAAAACCACAATGCTGAATTGTGTTCTAAAGGTTACCCTGGGGTTTTGTTGTGCCTTCTTTGAAGAGCTTTCCAGTGGTTTGCTTCGCTGATCGTCAATAAGTCCCGTTCCCCATGCACAGTGCGGCTGGGAGTAGTCAGTCACAAAGTTCAAATGGACCCCGCAGCTGCTCGGTGAATCAGAGACACAGTTGTAACACAGTGTTCGGCTGTGAGGAAAAAACAACTGACCAAGTGCATAATTCATGTCATCCCGGCTTATGTATATTGAAGTCTGTGCATGGCCCTCACGCTCATTCTGTCATTGTGACCTCAATAGAAGCTTGGGAAAAAATCCAGATATTCTAACTACTTCTAAATATTCTAAATACTTAATGTTGTTAACATGCAGCCAAAAATACAGGAGAACAAACTGATCGAAGGCTGACTGTAACTTTTACCTGTGTCGCTGTGTAAAAGTCCTGCAATCTAGGCTTCCCCTCAGGCCCCTCACATCTCACCCTCAAAAGCAGACTGCGTCCTCTGGTGTGGGTGTGGGCCTCGTGTCCCGTCTGACTCAGCCTAATCTCTGTGATGGACCATGTTGGCCCTCAGCGTCGGCGTCGACCAATCGCCCCGTTTAAATCAGCTGTTACTGACTTATCAGGGCGTAAATCTGAAGGACCAAGTTTGGATGTGATCGTTTTCAGTTTATTTTAGATTCGGTTCCATTTCATACACAAGCTTGTCAACACCTTCTGCCTCGCGCATGCAGCCTGATGCTACCGTATGTGTGTGTTTTGCGTGTGGGTGTGTGTTTGTGTGTGTGTGTGTTTGAGCACATGCGTATCTGCGAGTGCCTGCGTGTGAGTCATGCTTCGTGGAGTGTTTTGTTGCTCAGGACTTGTTGCCATCCATAAGGCTTACGTCACCTGACATAGATTTGACTGCTGGTTCCACAGCACTCAGTGGCTGGCCAGCTTCAGTCCTGCATGTGTGTTTTTAATCTTTCCTCTGTGTTTTTTTTTTTTTTTTTTTTTTTTTTTTCCACTTTCGTTATTTAATGACTGCCACATTCGAAACAAAGTTCATAACTCTGACCTAATCACCGGTTTTGACTCCTTAAAAGTGTTTTTCCCAGTTGAAAATGAATCCATACGTAAACTTTATGTTTTCTTATTTGGCATCTTAACCAACCTCTGAGAGCAGGTGAGGTGGATGGGTAGAGCTTATCTCTGTGTGCAGGATGTTGGTGGAGGCACTTTGACCACTTGATAGTATCACCTAAGTAGCCAGAGTGCTGGTGCAGGACTCCCTCTACTGGTACAAGTAGCTCATTACAATTGTGTTTGAGATTTCTCTTCTGACTGGAAAAAGAGACTCTAAAGGGAGTATTGATCTGTGTATTGATCTGCTTTCAGGATATCAATGTATGCATCCTAGAGAATTACCCTGAGTGTTCCAACCCCAGAGTTTTCTACATCATTCCCTACTTCTGTGGACAGCATCCTCAATGCAGGTACGTACGCACTCTTTAGTGGCATGACAAAGCATTTTGCTTCTTGAGAAATCTGGATAATTTGCTGATATTTTATGCCTTGTATCGTTCCATGCTGCAGTCGGTTTAGGTGCCTGTTTTTATTCTCCTTTACTCTCATTTTTCTTCCCTCTCCCACCAGAGAGCCGGGACTATGGGCTTTGGAGAGGGCCAAACAGAATGTGCTGGAGAACTACCTGCTTGTGGGTATCCTGGAGGAGCTGGAAGATGTTCTACTCCTGTTGGAGAGGCTTTTACCTCATTACTTTACTGGAGTACTCAACATTTACAAGAGCCCGGGTACACCCATGTTCCAGACCCCTTTCGTTGAAGTATCATATTTGTATCTGATTTCCCTTTGAAATTTTAAGCGTTTACTCCGTTTTTCTTAAAATTGCTGTATGTTGTTTTCTAAGACTTTGACTGGAGTCGTTACAAGTTGAATGCAACTGACTTTCTCTTGGGGTTTTTTTTGGGTTGGTTTTTTTTGGTGGTTTTTTAAAAAAAAATCTTTTTCCTGCAGACTACAGGAAGATGGGGAACATGACAGGCACGGTGCGTAAACACACACCCACTCTGGAGGCCCTGCAGGTGTTGTACCACCGCATGCGCTACGAGTACGAGTTCTACAACTTCATCCGCGACCAGTTCCACCTCATGAAGAAGAAAATTGGCCTCAAGTCCGTCTCCAAACCCCCTGCCTACTCACCTGCTTTCCTTCGGGAGCTGGCCCTCCGAACCCCTGAGCCCCTGGATGAAGATGAGGAGCTTGACACAGACCTGGAGGACGCTAACAGCTGGCTAGTCCATCCCTAAAGGCTGTTTTCATGAACAGCGGATGTAGCCCAAAAAAAAAAAAAAAAAAAAGCTGATTGGCTAGAATTGGCTGGAGATAGCTAGAGGCAGCCTGAAGGCAAAGGGGGCGCGTTCCCCGTGTTTCAGCAATCCCAAGAAAAGTGAGGTGTGTTCAGGGGTGTGCGGATCCTGACGCTCGTGTTTTTACGAGCTCTGTTTTCCATCTGCAACAGACTCCTATCATGACAGGCTCAGCACTGAGGACTAGAGGGTTGAGTTATTGGAAGGACAAAATGCTCTATTTAAAAATTGATCAAAGACAATGAGAAATAACGTTAAGCTCATTTTGCTCGACTCAAATTTTGTTTTAATTTGAGCTTGTTTTTGGGTTTGTATCTGTTAAAAAAAAAAAACAAAACAAAAAACAAAAACCTATCATTGCTGTAATCTCCAGGAGAGATTAGCGCAAGATGTGGACAGATAAATATGTTGGGAAATATTCTATATGTTGGTCGCTGGGATGTTTACTGTGTGAGTGGACTTCAGAGACATTGCCCAAGAGAAAGGATCATACTTTAAGAAAGGATTCATGTCCTAAAAGCTGGAATGGAAATGGTATCCACCAATAAAAAAAAGTGCCAAAACTCTTGTATGTATATTAGTTGTCCAGGACTGTTGTAAGTGCCAAACCTCGCTAAGATTTCCAGTAACTGTGTGAGTGGAACCTCTGTGCACAGCTGGTGAAATTGTGTGACATAGTCAAGTTCAGTTGTTATAGTATTGGTTTATAACATTTTTGTTTAATTTGTAAAATATTATTAGGTATAAATGAGGGTTAAACAGTAAGCACTCGATTATGAATTCAAAGAATTCCAACTATGTGTGCATGAGTGATTGAGTTTGACCAAACCAGCAGTGTATTTTAGCATAGATTTATATCTTGTGACAGCTCATTAGTTGAGAATATAGGCTAATATAACAGTAAAAAAAAAGCATTTATGAAGCATAATAGATTTAATCCAAAATTTAAAAGATTGAGCTTGCCAAATACCAGTGTTTCTACTGCAATGCATTGCTAAACTGTATGAATATACTGCACTTTTTTTCCGAGATGACTTTTACTAAAATTCTGAAACAAAATGAGGGATCTGGTGACAAAACTGGACCCTAATTTGCCTTTCATTACAAATAGGATTATTTTACTGTTTAAGTGTTCATTTTGGTCGGTGTTCTCTCTCAGAATATTAACATGAACGTGTATGAAGTGTTACCAATCCCAGCTAACACTAATTTTTAAATCTCTAGCAGCTATTCAGAGTGCATGTTTTTTCATCACTCATGTAAAAAAAAAAACAAAAAAAACAAAATCATGCAGAGAACAGTAACCATAAGCTAAAATGTGACTGTCGGCTACGTACTTTACCCTCCCATCCTAATCTCCATTGTCTGTACCTTTTCATTGTCCTGATTTGTGTTCAGTGTTTCCTTTTTTTTGCCAGATTAATTTATTATTTTGTATTCATTTGCATTCCAGATAAGATTCTCAGGAAGGAAAAAAATGTTTAATAACTTGATGATTTGTATCTTTGGTTTCTGGCAGCTATAAACCTATTCTTGGCATCATTAGGGTGGCTAGAATAGGTTTATATCAACAGCTGAAAACTGGTAAACAACAAGTAATACAGTCCATCATTTTGCAGCCTTCAAAATAAATGTCCTCTAACTATTGCAGCTAATGTCTCTGCTTTACTCAAAGATGGTTTGTTTCTGAAAAATGTGTTTTGGGCCATTGGTGCCTGCAGCCTCATCCTCACCCTCCCTAAAATCTCCCATGTTGCTGGACGTATCAGACAGGTAGCTACTAAAACAACAGCCTGCAGACCCCGATCCAGCAGACCACTGTGCTCTTTCCACAGGTGTAGCTCGCTCTTCCCTGCAGCAGCCTGTCCTTCACTCCACCAAACCTCGACTCATCTTCCTTCTGGCTCCCAAGCTGTGAAATTACCTCCCCCAGCTCCAGCCTGGACAATCCGCTGATGTAAAAAACGATAACTGTTATTTTCACGAAATACATCATGTTCCACTCTCACCTGCCTTAGTCCTGTCATTCAAAAATGTATACATCCGGAAAGATTCTCAATGCCATTTTGGATGTTATATGCTAAGCTGACACATTTGTCGCAGTATTTTTGCCTCAATCCTGGAATTCCTTACTCTAGGTTTCTTGTATTCCTGGTAATATTAGCGGACTCACCACAGAAAATTGTTGTGATCTAAAAAAAAAAAAAAAAAGATCCAGACACTTTTCTTTCTAATTCCCCCCAAAATTTAAATGCTTAACAACAAGCAGCTCAATTAGTTTCTGTGTGATAATGAAATTTTAACATAGGCTACACAACTTAAAAAGTTAGGATCGAATCAATACTCTTCACATACTCTAGGAATTACACATGGTTTCTTGTGCCATTCTTTTACATAAACATCATTGACTAATTATTGGGTAATGATACAAACTTTCAGCAAGATTTCTTTGATATAACTCCTGAACATGACGAGCATATGGTGCCCCCTTCCCATTTCGCAGGTTCACTTTAGCTAACTTGAGTGAAAAAATATTCTTTGCAGACAATATTCTTTATTTTCTGTAGATGTTAAAATGAAGAAAATACTGTTTTTGTGGCTGTAGAGAAAAATCTAAAACCCTAAATAATAATTCAGTAATCTTGATAAAACTAGAAGGAGTGTGAATTTTGCTCAGTTCAGGGCAGCTGAAAAATATTTAAGCAGGAGTTGCACATTGTGTGTGTGTGGTTCTGTGTGTGTGTATGTTTGTGTCTGTAATATTGCTGCTTAGGGAAGCATAACAAAAAATATTTTATTTAATGGTCCGTAATTTACTGCCATCTGTTTCTTAGCCCTTGTTCCTGCCTTTCCCATGTGTCCTCATTACAGTGGCACCACTACAATATACATTTATCTATTTGTGAGGACCCTGGATTGACAACACAGTATGGCACCAAGCCCTTGACCCCAAAAGCAAGTCTAAACCTTCAGACAGTGATCTGAAGAAGTGAGTTCTCTTTCCACAAGTTTCCTCTCTCATGACGTCTCAAGTTTTGATCCTCAAAAGGATATAACCACAACACAAATCCTAAAGGGTGACTTCCAACACAATCTTATACTGTCCAACAACGACCGCATACTCAAATTATTTGGGGGGATCAGTATCATGACATTAGCAGACTTGCTGTTAAGGTTCAAGTGAAGTGTAATATTTTAGGTTTTCCATCCACGCAAACAGACACACGCACACACGCTGGCCATGCATCTGCAGAGTTTTCTGCTCCAAGGTCAAACACAGAGGGTTTGTTCATGTGCTGGGTGGTGCAGAGGGAGCTGGCACTGTGACAGTGGGACCTCCTCTCCACCGGCAAATAGGAAGCCCTCAGTGTTGGCGGGCTGCTCCCAGACGCACTGTGTACTCCAAGAATGATAAAAATAGACTCCCTACTTCTCTAGCACCAGGTCGAATGCTCCATTTCTCCATTTTGAAAGACAGCGAGAGAGAGAGTAGTTTTGAACAGGCCGACAACCTTGGTGTTAGCCATCTTATTTATTTTTCCATATTGAAATAAAAATAATACTAAAAATTATACTAACAAATCAAATTTGTACACAAAAAAAATCATGCTGTCGCTTGTAAAACTGCCTGTAAAACCTGAGTACTTTTATCACCTGGTGATCAAAGGTCATCACTTTTATGAAACCTGTTGATTGTCATGATTTTTTTTGTTCTTAACACAACACAAGGGTTTGATATGAAACAATAACATGCTAGCAGTGTACCGCAACATTGCAAAGCGGGTGAATAGAACTCCATATTGTTGTGGCTCATTCCTGTCTTTGGTCCAAACATCTGAAGATCACACTTTTAACTCATGAACCTACAGTGATTCAGTATTACTTCTTAAATTTACCTTCCATATGTCTAGCATCTAGATTTCATACCAATGAAGAAAACTAGGATGCTAACTGGCTCACGTACACTTACATTAGACTTTAAAAAAAAGGTAAAGCTTAGCAATGAAATCTTAAACAAAATGGAATTGGAGATAATGTCAGTGTAAAATTAAAATACCTTCAAAATAATAGTTTCACAGTGATGCCCTGAGATTAAATATATATCTATCTATCTATCTATCTATCTATCTATCTATCTATCTATCTATCTATCTATCTATCTATCTATCTATCTATCTATCTATCTATCTATCTATCTATCTATCTATCTATCTATATATATATATCTATATATAGATATATATATAGATATATTTCTATATTTTTTTATATATATGAAAAAATGAAAAGGTGACTTTAAAATTAAAAATAAGGCACTTACTTGATATTAGAGTAATACACGCTACTGTTTAGATAATGGTATCATATTATATAGGATGTATTACAATGTATATGTAAAATAATCAAGAAACAGTCATGATCTTTTGTCCTAACACTTCCAAGACCGCTATAATTATTCTGGTGAGTACAGAAATAATGGGCAAACTACAAAAATAAGATTGAAGTTATCATAAACTGAAATAATCCTTTAATATCCTTCATAGTTCAATGGACAAGGAAAGTATGCACAAACACAAGTACACACACAGCCACACACACACTCACAGACACACACACAGCACTTGATTTTTTTTTTGATCACTGAATTCGTGGACCGTTGGTCACTTTGCAGAATAAAATGTCAACAAAAAAAGCCATCTCAAGAGTTCTGATAAAAGCTTGTTCTCTTTGCTTTTTTCCCCCAAACAATCCAGTAAATCAAGTTGTTACTTTTTCAGTTTTTGCAGCCATCATCTCCTCTCTCTTCCTTTCACTCTGCTCTCAGCGTGTCCGTCTCTCGTATTTTCCAGATGTGTACGACTCAGGCCTTGGCTACAGTTTGGTTCATCTCCAACCCGTCCTTTTTTTTGCGTCCCAGAGCTTCTGCTTCCTCCAAGGTGCTTGTCAAAGGTTTGCCCAGGGTCTCAGGCAAAAGCAATGTCAGCACACCGATAATAAATGCCAGGATTCCCACGATGAGCTACGCAGGGTGCACAATGAGAGGGAAAAAAACAATTTGTTAAAATTCTTTTTCTTACCCTTGTAGATAAACTATCAAAAGTAGGCACAGTGTGCTAAGGTGACAGAATAGACAAGGTGAAAAGAGGTAATTAAACATTAAATAATATCTGTTGTTCCGAGACAACCGGCCAAAAGAAAACATGTATACCTGAGGTAGGTAGATCCAGACATCAGCCAGGTAGACACAGAAGGGGGCCACCACACTGCCAACACGGCACATCATACTGCCACTGCCTACTGCTAGAGACCTGGAGAGAGATCATGTGCAAGGTCAGCAACATCAGGGAAGACAGATTCAGTGAAATCATGGTACAGGCATAAGGCCTACAACCACCAAAATAAAGAAAAAGCAATTACTGTAAACTATCTGAAAAAGTTAAGTATTCTTCACTGTAGACACATCTATCTAATTTCTAAAATAATGTGCTACTCCAGGTTTAACAGACAGACTTCTGTTTGTTAAGGCATAAAGAAATAAATTGGAAATTGATTTTACTCCAGATGTTCCATGTTTCGGGGAGCTGTATGTGCTTCGATTGTGTTTGTTCTTACCTGATGATGGTCGGATAAAGCTCACAGGTGTACAGATAGATGAGACCAAAGGCAATGGCGATGGCAAACTTCCCTGTCATGCTGAGAGCGATGGCCAGTGCTTCGATGTCCTGGTGAAAGGGGGGGGGGGGGGAGTTGAGGGGGTGAACTGAAGTATTCTATCATGATTGCCTCCTCGCTCACGTTACTTCATTACTCTACTTTGTGGCATAGGAACTACTTAAAGGATATTATCTCTAGTCACATAATATGCATGTGTTTATATTATGTGTGAGCATGTGTATGAGTGTAAAATAAAACTAATCATTCAAAGACACTGCAAAAAAAGATACTATATTCACTTATGGATTGGGAGTGATTTATATTTGTAAATTCATTGTTTCATATGTTTATATGTGTAATTTTTTACATGTTTCAACACTACCGTTAGATTGAAGTACTGTACAGCCTGTTATAGTTGTTATATAACTTTACAGTGTGGGTTTAAATGATTGTTTTATTATATGTACAGGTAAAAAATGAGCTGTGATCAAAGGAAGTATAGCACTTCTCTTACAAACACCTGGAGAAATACATCTCAGCCTGTTGCTATGATGCAATAGATACAGACAGTAACACCTGGCCAGGGCTGACAATACTAAAGAGACATAGAAAGAAGGGGGGGTGAGGTGATCCAATCCAAATGACCTATTTTTAAACTGCTGACCTGAATTCAACAAACTTTATTTTAGGCTGTTCTGAAAGTGAAGGTCTTTGTTATTTAGTCCTTTGATTTATTAACTACCTCTCCCATGGAGGTTATGTGATCACCCATGTCTGTTTACTTGTTATGCAGAAACAACAGACCCGATTTTCTCCGGACCTGGTGGAAGGATGTCATATTGGCCGGGGAGGAACCCAATAAATTTAAAAATGTAAACAGATCCGGATTATGTATTGTGAAATTGCATTTTTTTTTTTCCTTTGAAGTCTGGTGTATGTTGTTTGACAATGGCCTTGGCGGATGTCTTCAATTTACTGAGTGTGTTTCTAGTTTATTTATGAATGTCTTTGGTGTTAATCAGTCACTGCTATTGTGTGTTTGCATGATAGTAACAGTAAGTAGCCACATGTGAATATGCTGTATGACACACACAGGGCTTTCTGCATGGATGAAAAAACTAAATCTGAACACCGGTAATCCTGTCCAGATGCCAGATTTAGCAGAAAGATAAACTGAGTGTCAGAAAAGTATGGTGCTTAGTAGAACTTATGTTGGTTACGCCAGGACAAAGTAAAGATGGAGAATAAGGAAAGCCACTGAAATAAGTATAAATGTGAGGCTTAAGATTGCTATCAACGTAATTCCCTTGGTAATCCAGATGAATACAGCACTCAGAGCAGCCATGAGACTTTTTAGACAGGGTGAAGAATGGACCACTAGAGTTAGAAACAGTAGCAGGGAACCTCCTTAATAAGAATTGATTGAAAAAGCACAGCCCAGAAACAGAAACGCACATGAAAACCAATAGAGGGACCTGAAAGTGAGCACTGAACACTTCAATTCACTGTGCAACTCTTCTCTTATACTCTCAAGGAACGATGTATTTGTTGATCTAATTTACCAAAGAACACAACATACACTCTGGAATGTGGAGGTATTGAAACTCTGCAGAGGGAGCGTCATTAGTTCATGTCTTCCTGTGGAGGCCTGCAAAAGTTACTGCAGTGACACACACAGCAAAGAGAGGGAAACAGACAGATACTGTCTCTACTCTTTCCACTCTCTATATACTGCTGCTTTTCATGTCACAAATGTTGATCGCTCTCTTTAGAATGGCTTTCAAGGTCAAAGGTCATATCTACTTGGACATTAAGTACCAGCTGTCAGCCAACTCAGCCATAAGCAGTACTAATTTGGGTCATAGCTCAAAACAAATACACACACCGGGAGCTGTATGCGTCATATATCACAGCTCAGCAGCAAAAGTGGTCCAATGGCCTGGGGCAATCTCCGGACAATAAATTCAGGAGCTAATGGTCCAGACAGATTGTGCCAGAGAAGAAAATGATTTAAAAGATATTACAGTAAACCTAGCTCTGTTTCATGCCTGCCCCTAACAGATGTCTCCCAAAAACTAATGGACACCTCTTGTTGGCAGCAGAGTCAGTGCACATGTGTCATGCTGAAAATGTAGTTAGCTGTTAAAGATGACTGTGAGAATGAGATAAAACAAGCATTAATTGAAGGTTAATTTTCCTGCATTGATCAGGACACAGTGATTTGTGTGACATCTGGATAGTTTCCCTAAATTTTGGGGAAAATTGTGTTAAAATTGTGTTTTATATCCCCAGGAACAAAGGTGAGACAACGTGTAATATAATACTTCAAAATTTAAGAATAGCAGCTCTTAAATTTTTTTAAACATATACACATGCTGTCTCTCTCACACGCTCTTTGTACCTACAGCAGGCACCACAATGATGAGCATACAAGCGACCCCCGCCAGGATAAGAGCTGGGGCACAAGTCTTCTTCCTTCCAATCCGGTCCATTGCAAAGCAGCCAACCAGATAAGAGGGGATCTCCACTGCACCTGGACGCAGCCAATCACAACAGCCGATGGTCAGAGGTTATCAATGCACTGACACACCAACACTGTGATATTCTATCCAGGGGACCTAAATAAGCAGCATATGATATGTTGATGTAGCAGATCTTCCTAAATGTGCCCTACTTTATGTCTCCAAATCAAATAACTGTGGATTATAACTTACTGGATGTTAGATGAACCACAATAAATCAGCAAAGAAAAAGAAAAAGTAAACTTAATCCAAATCCTGCAAACTGCATTTCATCTGCTGAACTAATAAAATGTAATTCCCAGACAATTAATAGTCCATGATGTAGTATTTATGATGCATATTTCTGAAAATACCTTTATAATTTGTATTAAAATTTTCTTGGTAAAACCCCAGGCTTTTAAACTAGCATTACATGAGCAGTACACCGTTTTATCCTATTACAAATGTTCTTTTGTTAGATAAAAAAGCAAGAGGAAAACTCTTTAGTTGGCAGGTAGAGAACTATAGTTGCTGTTCACTGCTTCCAGGATAACTTCATCGTCTTTGTTTCCAAAAACAGAGTTGTAAACAAAGCCAAAGCACAGGAAATGATCTTAGTGCCTTCTCAATGACAAATTATTCTCCTAAGTAATATAGCACCTAAAATGAACATTATATTTGATAGTATACAGCACAAACATTGTCAGGGCGTAGAGTTGTAGCTAAGGTTCCCCAGAATTTTGGGATAGTATTTAGCCAATTTGGAAAAAAAAAGAAAAGAAAAAGGGTTGGACTAAGCTCAGGGTTAATAGCCCTGTTTGTTTACATGGGAAAGGCAGAGCTGTTATTAGATTAGACAGGCTACCAGAGAGAGTCTACAGCTTCATTACACACACACACACACACACACACACACACACTGAAAAAGACGGAAACACACACATACTCTGCACTTAAAATCCAAATGATGTGAAGAGGTACAGCAGCTGTCAACAGCTGCCTAACTCATCTTCAATCAAAAATGTATCTGCGTTTGGATGATCTAAGGAGGATGATGTTGTATACTTTTTGCAATAGTCTTACCACTATCACTTACCGGCAAGGAAGAGGTTAATGTATTGGTTTCCTCCTAGGTTTACTGAGCCTAAGGAGAAGACATAGTAGCCCAAGCTGCCGATGAACCAGATAGCCCACACTGTGCATGTACGGCCCGCCATCCTCCAGCTTCCAAACAGATCCAGGATGGTAAGCTTCTTTTCATTCTGCGATGGCTGCTCCTCTGCCTCCCGTTCCAACAGAGCTCTGCCACTCTCTCTCTCTTCTGGCTCCAGGAGCTCCTCTACCTTCAGCCTGCACTCAAGGCCGTTGAAGCGGGCTATCGCATCCAGCAGGGTCTGAGCGTCCTTGTAACGGCCCTTGGCCATCAAGTAGAAAGGTGTCTCGGGGAACTTCCAGCAGAAGAGCAGAAAGGGCGAGGTGCATATAGAGAGGATGATCTGGTAGATCCACCAGACCCGCACCAGGTAACCGGTCAGAGCCACCACCATGATGCCTACTGCAAAGGCCGCGTGCACGTGCATAGAGGTCCATGTGCGAACCTTGATGCCAGTGAATTCCGTAACGTAGACAAACACCACCACAAGGTATCCACTGGACACCTGCCAAAAGGAAAGATTGGAAGTAGGAATGGGGAAAAAGATGGAACATACATGTTTGCATTATTAAGATAGGTGAAAACTTGAACTGCATTTATGTGCCGTTGTTTATTGTTACCACAGAATGCACAGTGTCTGGTTGTTAAGAATTTAAGGACTGTTAATGGTGTTTGTTATTTCTTTAGGCCAAAGATTAAGCATTTTACTGAACAGCAGCAACAGTGGCCACGAGAATGTAAACATGGCACAAGTAGGAAAGAATCGTAAAGTCAGAAAAAAATATATATATGTGTGTGTATAGATAACATACATACATATAAAACACAATATATAAAAGATCAGGTCAGAGTGTAGCAGCTAACTTTAGAAAGGATGAAGTTTAACACTTATTTATTCAATTCTTAAATCTTAAAGGAAACATTGTGGCCTTTCTCTACTCTACTGCTTTCTCCAGTTGCAGGTCACTTAACCAACTCCTTGACATTTGTGTGTGTATATACGATGCCACTGAAAGATTTATATTTAAGTAGTTCTAGTTTTGATTACCTGCAACTTAATGTTAAACATGTTTAATGCCATTTATTTTACCCAATTGCCTTTAAATGAGGATAGTATAATAAATATGGTAGTAATCAGGCGTTAAGCCCCTGTTCATGAGACAGGTTATGCACTGTGTTGAGTGTGGCTGTGAAGTATGAGCCTACACCGTCTGACTCTATGTGAAAAACAACAGCTGTAACTGAGGAGTACTGGAGGGGGAGGGTAGAAGACGTAGAGGAGTGAAACAGTGGACAGACTGTAGGGGCTCTTTCAGCAAAACTTTACTGCCATGCAGGCTTGTAACTGTAATGAGTCCCCTCCTTTGCCTTGTAATAACGTTCTTTTATGTACATAACATGTATTACTCTGTACATAAAATCACACACACATACATACATGTGAGTGCTTCTGTCTCTGTTGCATTACTTGCTCTACTTGCTCTTGCTCAAGTATTTAAGACTGTTTACTTTTAACACGGTGGGGTTTTTTTGAACCGTTGCACTAACTGATCTTTAACAGGACTCAGGGTCTGATTTAATTTGTAAGACGTAATCTGATCTTTACATTTTACGTATTTTCCTGAAGGCCCGATAAGAATATCAACTCAACTCATACAGATATCTATTCTTGGCATGTAGAAAAACAGATCCTGCCTTTAAAATCTCTTAACGCATATATTCTGGGCTTGTACATGTGAGCAATTATGGTCTCAGTTCTGCTATTCTCTCACAGTCCCATGTCATATATGAATGGTTTCTCATACCTATGACGGGGGGTAATATATTCAAAGAGAGCATTAGCAACTGGCTCAGAGATTGTCTTGTGGAGAAACATCCAAAAATTGGGCACATAGTGAACCTGCAGAAGCAGGTTAACATTTATGTTATATTTATATGTATTATATATGGCAAACAGGAAAATTGACACACAAAAATATACACAACCCTAGGCAGTATGGAATACTTGTGTTCACAGAACCGAACTCACCATGGCAAGGAAGAAGCGGAGCACCACAAAGAAATAGTAGTTTTGAGAGAATGCTATAGCCACCCCGAGCCCAAACTGACAGAGGCTGTTGATCATCAGAATCCTCACACGACCAACTCTGGAGGAGAGACACATATACAGATGGAGAGGAAGAGAGAGAGAAAAACAGGGTGAAAGACAGATAAATAGAGGAAGAGAGAGATAAGTAACTGAGTTTACATGTTCGGGTAAGAAATCCATTTGCAAAATAAGGAATCCCTCAGTTGCAGCAGTCTGGTGGAATTCTAGTATATTACATGTCTGAATAAAGCTGCAGTTACGTTTTAATACCAATAAACATTCAGCCCAACAGTTAACTTCAGAATATGTTAGCTGTAAGGCAGCATGTGATGATTATTTTTCATTATCAATCAATCTACCAATTATTACCTCAATTACTCAATTAAATCCTTATCTAGAAACATCAGGAAAACAGAGGAAAAACGCTCATCAACATTTCCTAGAGTTAACAGTCGCATCATGAAATGTCTTGTTTGGTTCAACCAACAGTCTGAATATTCAATTTAAAACCATGTAAAACTAAAACGAACAGCAAATTCTCTCATTCGAGAACCTGAAACAATCAAATATTTGGTGTTTTTCCACTGGCCGCTCTCTATAAGTACATAGATAAGAAGCATATAGTTCAGGTCAGATACAGTGAAGTGCAATAATGATTGACTCTTCCAAAATAACCACTGCCATCAGCACTACATCCTAAACCCCTCTATCTGAACAGTGAGTGGGATACATAATAAGAGATGGTTGGGCAGACATCAAAGCAAGTCTGCCCTTGACTCTGACGATATCAGAATAAAGTCCTCCTTCTAAATGGCGACCGCTTCAGTCTTGGCTGAACAGTTGGCTGTTGTTTGGCCGAACGCCCCCCCCCAAACGTCCGGATTCGTCTCCCGATGACACCTATTGTTCTCTTGCTGCTCCCATCCCTTCCTCCTCCCTTTCTTTCTCTAAAATTTCATCCCTCAATCCCACCATCCAAACCAATCGGGCACTTTTCCCGCCACCTTCTACCGTCACTCCCACCGTCCCATTCCCGCACCTCCACGCTCATGAGGCAATCACGGGTGTGCTCTCAGTCCTGTGCGCGCACATCCACCGCTGAGCGTGACAGAGAACAGTGTCGTGTTTTGCAAAAAACATGTCTCCTCAAGTTGTGCCCGCTTTGCGTACAGGACTGTAAAGGCAGGCTCTCTCATCACAGTCTGTGTAACACGTGAATAGAACTTCCTTATTTGGTGAAACTCTGCTCCATGTATCTTACATGATATAATTTTCCTGAATCCCTCCCCCTCCTCCTCCATCCTGCAGCCCTTGCTTACCTGTCAGCAATGTCTCCAAACACCAGCGCTCCAATCAGAACCCCCAGCATGAAGGTGGGCTGGCAGAGCTTGGCCAGCCACTCTCTCTCGCATACCAAGTCCCAATCCGTCACAATACTTTGGTGAACCTCACTGTGGTCATAAACAAAGTTCCCAACGCAGGCTCTCACTGTTTTGTTGCCATCAAAGTCATATGTGAAGCCTTTTGGGTTGATGCGCAGGGCGGCGCGGCATCGGCTGAGCTCCCACTGTTCTCCCTCGGCCGTCCTCACCACCAAGGGCCCAGTCCCTGATCTGTAGACCGGCAGGATGTCTTCCAGACTAGATCCCGTCACGTTACCGTACAGGACGTCTGTGACGTTGCTGTGCACACCGCACACAAAGTTTGGAGTCTCCACCAGGAAAACTGATGCCAGGTAGTGGATTCCACAGGCTATGGCCTGGAAGACTGCCGCAAAATACAGACATGCCTGAAATCTGGGGAGTAAGAAAACAGATTTAAAACAGGCTGAACCAAGAGCTGGAGAGGGGATGATAAGCAGCAACAATTCTCCAGATAACTCCACAAAGGTAACCTTAACAGCTCATCTTCTAATGAGTCATAAAAACAGGTATAATATTATACATTATACATTTGTATGTATATATCTTTATGAGACACTGTCTTTGGATTATAATAAATGCAACAAAAAAACAATCCCATATCAATGACACCATTTGATTTCATATCCTTCTCAGAAAAGTAGGGGGGGCGCTTTGAACATGTAAAATTACTTCATGTCTTTATATCTATCAAAATACATTTAATTGCGCAGAAATGTAAAATGCAACTACAAAGATGTCGGGAAAAAACGTAATCGGTGGTGTGAACAGTGATTTATTTTTAAGTCATAGAATAGATGAAAAAACAGCACATGAAACGCGTTAATTGAACGTTTGCTTTCAAATGCCATTGTGAGAAAACGTTTTATTACATCAGAGTGAGAAATTAAAAAACGGGTTGGGAGGAAAAAAATAATTACATTCTGGCATTTTTTAACTTTTCAGCAGACTTTAAACGTGAGGAAAAGGAATATCAATCGTGCACATGTCAAAAGGAGAGTCAGCTTCTACAGCTGCAAGTAATTTTTCAAAAATCTAAAAAGTGGACGCACATAATGCCTCACCTCACAGTGAAGCATTTACTTCTTATGGAGGGGGGGGGGGGTTAGTTTGCACAACTTAGTTAGTAGTGTTTGTTTTCAAAATAGCCTTTTGTAACGTGGAATAGAAAAGATACGCTCGGGCGCTGAGAGCTTACTGTTCCAGAGCTGCACCGACCGGTCACTGGAGAAATAACCCGAACAAAGTGCCACCCTCACGGGTCTGGAGAAACGGAGCAACGCTCTCGGTACCTGCTGAAATGTCCCAGCTCGTCGAATATCCTCTCCACGGTCATTTTCCGACTGTGGGTCCGTGCGTCGCGGCTCCCGGTGCGTCTCTCTCTCTCTCTCTCTCTTTCTCTCTCTCTCTCTCGATGTCTCTCACCCCGGCGGACAGAGGATCCCTTGCGCCTCTGCACCGAGTCCTAATAGACCGTGGCTTTTCACGGAGTGAGGGTAGGAGGGGCGCGCACGCACACACACACGCGCACACACACACGCACACACACACACACACACACACACACACACATGCACATGCACATGCACACGCACACACATGTACACTCATCCGCACGCACGCACTTCCAACGAACTGGCGGCTTTGCCTGGAGATGACGATGTTTTGGTCCATCCCTTGTGGTTTCCTGCTATTATTTCAGTTCCACCTAATTCGATTCTAATTGGCCCTCCGGTCATGATGAACGGGCCCTTGATTACCGCCGATTATCACCAGGCTGATTGCATCATGTCATCTTTGTCTTCCAGTGGGAAGAAATGCTCAGTGAAAGCCTGATCAGTTTGATTGAACACAGAACACAGAACACACCTGATTGCGTTCTTACACTGGGCCCCCTGACACCCTCTGACACCGTGGGGCCATATTTCTATTGAGGTGTGAGCCCCCTGCCAGGACCCTCGTTTTTTTCAGAAGCGAGCAGCTGTAAAAGTGCCTGGTGTTTACAGCCCAAGCAGAGCGTAATGAGCAACATGCCTCGTCCTCACTATCTTGACCCCATTCTCTTTGTGTCACTCAGGGTTGCGACTATTATCTGCAGAGGGAATGATAGGGAAGCCCTTCCTCTGTGAGCAGTCAAAGTCAGACACCGAGAGATCTGAACCAGGAGGAATATGAATGATTTTTAAATTTGTGACTCACCTCAACGGGAAGTTGCTGCTCTCTTCATTGGTTCTGTTTTCCAATAGGCTTACATCTACATGTGGTGTGTTTGTGTGTAATTAAACTCCTTCTATTATTAATAGTTGTGAATGTCTATCGAAAACCGAGAAATATTCTGTTCGATATGAATCAAGACGTGGAAATTCATGTTTCTCACATTTGGCATTTTGCCTTGACAGTTAAATGTTTGACAGTTGATCAGTGAACCGATAAATCATTTAAGATCCACTCAAAACAACATGAAATGCTGACCTGACTGTGTTTGTTTGCATGGTCTTGTGTCTTTGCCAGTGGGGCATGATAAACTTTGACAAATTAGTCCTTCTGGGCAAATTGGAAAAATTTTGATTTAAAAAAATCTGAATGCTTCACAAGTTTAGCTCAGATGTGCAACATAACACTTACCTCTGTGTGTATTTGCAACAAATTAAAAAACACGGGACAGATGTCATTCGAATCTGTGCCACTGTGATTTCATTTCCCTTTAGTTTTAATGAGCCAAAGGTGGGTAAATATACCGGTAGGTAGGTAAGTGCTACAGTTTTACCATACATGATAAAATTAACACGAAAGCCAACATCTCCATGTCTCTGTTCCAACAAGTGTTTGTACTGGAACTTTTGATTAATAATTGATTATTGTTGTGACTTTGGCTGTATTGACTTACTTTACCTTGCCTTGGCTGGATTCAGCAGGATTCCTCCTACCAACTATCACAGTGTTTGCTTTTGCCATCTCACCAACTTGCCATCTGTTCCACTTCCTCAGATGGGAAATAATCAAACAGCAGAAGTACAATTCAAAAATGTACGTTATTCATGCAAACTGACAGCAACAGTTTCAGAAATGAACAGCAGCAGTCTGCCTTGTAATATCATCATTTAAACAAAAACAAAACATATAATTAAGTAGATTCCGGTTTGATTATCATAAATAAACACAAGTGAATGGATCATCAGTCTCTTCCGTCCTTCACACTGCATTTTCAGTTTCGGGCCACGAGGCTGGATTTCACAAGCAATGTAATGGATTGATTTATGACATAAACATAAATTAATTCATGTTATGAACAGATGTTGCCATAAATCAGAGGGCAGTGGAGGTAAAGTCATGCAAATGGATACAAGGCCATGGTGTCAAGAGGCTACACTGTAAGATGTATTTGGGTTTGGTAAATAAACTTCAACTGCTTATGTATAATAAATTATTCCTTTTGATATATTGGTCATAACAGTAATTTTAGCTATTTAGGGGAACTAAATACAGAGTATGCTGTTGACAATGAATTTGTGACCACTGGCCCTTGAAAAAGCTGTGATCCTTACTGTAGCCTCTCTCTCTCTCCTCCCACTGCCCCGTCAGCTTTTATTTGCCGTCCACCTCTTTGCTTGTTTTCAAAGATATTGTAAGGGAGCTGATAAACTTGCCATGTGGTCACTAAGGATATATGTTTATCCTAGTTGAGCATTGTATTGTTGTTTTTGTACATGACTTGTTCTGTTTGTTGAAGGTGTGGAAGAAAGAAGCTCGAGCAGATATGTTTTTTCACCTCAAAAAGTCTTTTTTTTAGCTTTGATTTACTGAATCAATTGGTGACTTACTTGTGCATTTGATGGTTTAGGGTCGTTCTTGTTTGTGACATGTTTACAGCGACAGCGAATGAAACGTTTTAATGTGGATTTTTCCAGGTTTGAGTGTGGACCCGACCAAAAGCAAACACATGCTGACCATCACCTACTCCTGTCATAACCGGCTGCTTCCCACTGAGTGAGGCCTTGATAAGTTTACCCAAGTTTTTCTGTATTCTCTGGCCAGAAAAAAAAGGAGTTTTTTTCTTTCCCTTGGCAGGTTAACCTATTTCTGTTTCCAGTTTAGTCTAGTTTTACTTGCTGTGTTGTGAAACCTGCATACACCACAGCACATATCAGAGGAGCTGCTGTTTGTTTACAAGATAGCATCAGGTTCATCCCACCTGCTAGTCGCTGTCGCTCTTTAGCTTATATTTCTTTTATAATCTTTAAACCTCACCTCACATCATAATAGCCTATAATATCACGTGTCGACTCTAAGTGCGTGCCAACCCCGATTAAGACTTTTTTGTCATCAGCATCTAGCAGTAGCTTAACTTGGCGGCAACATCAATGGTATTTATCTGCTGAGTTGACGATGGGCCTCTGCATGACCTTTGTTTAAACTTTTCACTGACCTCTGTTCACTGCCAAATAAGGAGGTAATAAGTTCACACGACCTCTTCTTCATATTTTGGAGAGGAGAGGAGAAGAGAAATGTAAAAAAGAGGCAGACTAACACAAATGCATTCCAGGTGGCAGCAGATTTTGGCCAGAGCCGGACAAATCATTGCAATATGTGTAACACTATCTACAAAGAGAGACAACCATCTCCTGTGTGCAATCTGAAAAAGCCACAACAGAAAGCTTTCATTTTCTGACATGTTCTGATTTGATCTTAATCATATGTACCCTGATATTCTTAGCTGTTTTTTTTCAGGATGTAAGAAAAGGTACAAGAACAGTCACAAGGAAATTAGTTATGCCTACTCACCTCCCAGCACAGATAGTCACACAGCATGAACACACATCTCCAAATGCACTGATACCTGGGCTTTACATTATTATTTTCAAATGTATCATGTCTCAGGTTGTGTATAATTTCTGCAGGGATCTACAGTGGTGCATTCTTTCCTTATTCTCTCATTGCTTGCACTACCATTACCAGTTAAATCACCAGTTGACCTACATCATTTCAGGCAGACACAGACCTGGAGTGAGTTCTAATAAAATCCATATGGTCATAAGTGTTCAGGACTAACCACTTGATGGCAGTAGAGATTGTCAGTGGCATAGCTCCACATTAGCGTTGGTCTCTCAAAATTGACTGATGTAGTGTTTTAATTAAATATTCTTGCCATTTTCTTACTAAGCTAAATTGTCTATGAAGTAATTTAATTTATACATTGCCATAAAAGTTTCAAATCTGAGAAACATAAACCAAATATGCTTTTAAATGTTTTTAATGATTTTCCACACTTTTGCCTTAATCATTCTGCTGGGAAAACTCCACAAATCCAGCTTCTGACAAGTGCATTAATATACTGTATAAATACTATAAAGAGTCTGGTCTAGACCTGCTCTAAATGAAAAGTGCCTTGAGATAACATCTGCTATGAAATGGCGCTATATAAATAAAATTGAATTGAAATTGAATTAAATAGCATAAACAAATGGTATGTAGACAAGTTGTGACACAAACATTTCTCATGACATTTTTCTCATTCCCATAACAATGAGACTTACCAGTAAAAGGTAATGTATAAAATCATAAAACAACCGTTCATTCAGTCTGTAACTTAGAATTTTCTTGATTGACTGATGGATTTACTGATTTTGGCAAAAAAAAAAACTTGATTGGGCATGTTTGAATAGTAAAATGATTAGGACGAACGCACCAATCTTATCAAGTTTATATCATAATAAATGCTGTTATTTACTACCATATTAATCATTGAATTTCTCTGACACTTTGCTTGTTTCAGACCTTGCAAATGTTAATTTTGCACAAATAAGAATGCAAAAGGTTGTGTTAATGCTAGTCTGCTGTCCATAATATGCCCATAACAATATAGTTCACCCTGTCACTATGTCTCTGTTCATGTATGTCTTACCTATATTATGTATTCACATGTTTTATGTATGTTTATTATCCTCAGAAAGCAAATTGATTGTAAAAATTGATCAGAGTATACAACATGAGAATTGGAAAGAAAAAAATCCATATCCTATGCAAAAATCTGTATACTCTCTTCAATAGCTATGCTGGAAGGGTTTCTTTTTTTATTCCAAAGGGGGCAGTAGAGAGCTATTCATAAGCTGATATCCCAGCACGAGTTTGTCATTGATTCCAAACACAAGCCTCATCATTGCACTGCATTTTCTTAGATTTGTGTGAATGCTCTGTGAAGCCAGACAAATCCCAATTTACATCCAAGTAAAACTTTTGGGAGCAATGCTTTTCTCTGTCCAAAAATAATCTACTTTGGTAGTCCTGATAAATGATGTGTCCCTTCTACTCTAAATTATCAGTAATGTTCCATGTTTAATAAATGGGAGCAAAAGAATGGGCACTGAATGAACAACAGCAGATTTAGTGGTCTTTGGAGGGAAATCAATGACAAAGTCAATGGCATGACAACGAAAGACAATAAGGGCAGTGTTGACTTATAAATACATTTTTTGAAAATTACTGGGAGGAGAAATTAAAGCGCAGAAGTTAGTTTCAGCAAGCTGCACGAGAAAGATCAAGGCCAGACTGAATAGTGCCTGTAAGAGGCAAAAATAAATGCAGAGATTTATACAGAGGGATACACCAGAGCAATAAAAGTTTTGATAATAGTGCAGTTTCTTAGGTACTGTAAAGGAGAACCGCTCCCAGTGAAACAAGGTTAAAACCTATCCAAATGATCTGTGTAATAAAATATTAGTGTGGAAAAAGCACCAGTCGAAAATGAGTGCTATTACGCATTAAACTTTCACCAAAAATTCTCCCTCATATCCTAGAAATGAAAAATGTTTTTCATATCTCTTTTAATTGTGCACGTCTGCACTTGTAATATCTAATTTTCATAAAAATTTTGCGGCAAAACAGAAATTCAACTTAAGCATTATTGAAAGCCAATATCATCCACTTAACTGTCCAGAATGGGCAGTGGTGCTCTATGAGAGAGTTAACTCTATGCAGATGCTGAGAGAGAGCTGCACGGGCCCTCGGTGGAGGAGAAGGCCCTGCCCATATCTAGAGTTACACAGTAACCTGAGAGTCTGAGGGGCTGAAGAGGCAACTGGAAAGAGGGGGCAAAGCAACAGAGGGGTGTGTGTGTGTGTGTGATGTGAGTCAGATAGAGAGAAAAAGAAAGCAAATTAAAGGGGCATGTGTGTTTGCAGAGAAGGAGGACTCGAGAGTGTGAGGAGGGAGTTCCCAAAGTTTTCAAAGAGGGCGGCACACATCGTACTTCGTAATGCAATGTTGTTTTGTTTTTTTTTTTTCTTCGCAGAGCCTCATGACACACACGCTAACATGCACACGATCATTCAGGTTAAGATGCAGGCACGTACTGGTGTGTTGGCTCGTGAGCAGAGGTGCTTCTTGATCTGTTTGCGATCCGGAAACTGAACCCTCATGGTCTAATGGTGGACTTTGGTCCTGAGGGGAAGGAGAAGTTGGACGAGAAGAGAAGAGAAGAGACGAGAAGAGAAGAGAAGAGAAGAGAAGAGAAGAGAAGAGAAGAGAAGAGAAGAGAAGAGAAGAGAAGAGAAGAGAAGGACAACTAGCTGACAAGAACAATATGAAGAATGGGATAGAAATTTAAAGAGCAAACCAGAACTTCCGGTTGAGGAGATGGACTGAGACGACCCAGACAGACAAAAAAGGACAAAACAGTGAGTGGACATGGGAAGAGAGCGACTCACCCTGGGATTGCTGCTGCGTTTGGGTGTTCTGCTCACTGCTGTGTGTGTGTGCATTCATGTTTACCTGGAGACAGGTTGGCAGGGAACACCTGCACCACTGGTTTTGGAACATCCCCTCCAGTCTAGTCATAACCTGGGCCAACAAAGCAGAACCAAACAGGTCTCTGCAGAGACAGAGGAGAGGGACAGGACTATTAAAAGGAGAGTCTCCTATGTCCGAACACTGAAGAAGGACAATCCAGCTAAGAAGCGGGATGAAGACAGGGAGGTCCCCTCACCTCAATGCTGCCCACCTCTCCACCCACACAGAAAGGTATGTTTGATATCCTATCAACTTCTGAGTTCCTAATTGAGGCGAGTGGGATTTCTTTTTGTAAGGTTATCTGATCCTCAATCAGTGCGGTAGCAGACAGAGCAGCTCAATACGGAGCTTTCACTCCCATTTCTGTGAGTCACTGGTTTAAATCTCAATAATCCCAAGAGGGTGATGAAGGAAGAACAGGCAGAAGAATCAATGCATGTACAATGGGCGCCTCTGAATTGCTTTGAAGTTGTAAATGAGAGTTTCACATCAGGGGTTCTAGCAATGCAAAGCTGCTTTATTTATTTATCTATTTATTTTCCATAGATGTACACAATATTAACAGGTGTAATTCTAACACAAACTACAAATCAAATAAACTGGCTTTCCTGTGTCAGTTGCAAATCTATACAAAATCGACTTTAACAAAGGACCATTCAGACGCAATGTCTTTTGGAGCAAACACAGCTATTCACATTCAGACACATACACACTCCAGGGGCTTGACCCTTGACCTGTGAAGGGTGTGTTAAAGCACCAGCTTAACAAAACTCGCACTTCCTTCACTTTTTCTGTCTCTTTTGTGCCTTTTATTTTCTTCTCTTTGACTCATTTGTGCTCTTGTCTTCAACTCAGTACCCTGTATTTTGTCATTTGATCTCTGCGTCCATCCATCTGCCTTTTGTTCCCTTCCACTGCCAATTCTCTACAACCCTCCCACCACGGATATATCCTCACAACAAATCTGCCTGTCCTTAATATTGCCTCTTTCTCTATTTTCTCTTTCTTCATTTCTGTCATGTGATACCCTTGTTCGCATTTGTCTTTAAATCTTTAATGACTTAAACCAACTGAGTTTAAAACGCAATGAAAATCACTGCGGGGCCATTATGCCACACTGAGAGAGAAGCACTCGTGAACCATCAATAACACATAGCACCATATGCTCGCTCTCCCTGCTTCTTAAGACAAAATTTGTCACAGAAGATGCCCTGGGGAGGCCCATAACATCATTTCTGTGTCATGTGCTGCTGCCATTTAACTTTCTCTCTCTTTCGATCTAACTACACTACTTCTCGCTTTTTCTCCCTTTAGGCTCTCGTCTCAAAGATCACTGTCGCTCTTTTGCTGTAACGTTACCTTGTTCCTGTTCTTCTTGCTCTCATCCTTACTCCTGTTGCTTTTTCATCTCTCCTCCCTGTCTCCTTTTAAAACTTCAGTCTCGCCTCCAGCTTCTAACCTATATTTCTCTTAGTTTTTCTTCCTTCTTTAAACTTGTGTCTTTCTCTCTCTTTCCTGCTTGCTCGCTGGCTCCGTGCTCTCTCTCCTCTTGGCACATATTTATGCATAGAGGATGAAATAATGGGCTGTAAAGCAGGACTGCTGCTCTATGGGTAAGATGTCAAGGGCGACTCCAATGACCTTGATGAATAGCAATGGAAGGACTTGAGTAAACATCTCTATTGAAGCTCAGTCATTGATTGTCATGGTGAAAAAGGTGACGTTAGTTTCTGTTAAAGGTTATTTGCAGCGATGCTTTGTAAAGTGCTCATGCTAATCTAAACACTCACGGATTTCAGTATTATTGGATTTTATCATTTGGTTTAGCCTTCCCCCAGTCCTAGTGTTTGGTTTGCTGTGTGAAAGGGATTGTATCAGTTTAGGCCAAAAGTGGTCACATGGTTCGGGGCATAACATTCAGTGGTATTTCATATTTCTGTTACCCTGCCATGTCTGTTAACTACAGTACAACTGCTTGTGCTTTCAGCCGACTGGGAAAGGATTTAAGTCTTATGTTGCTGCAGAGCATTTACAGAAACTGTTAGCTGTACCTCAATGTTATCTATTTATGAGCTGCTGTTTGTAAACAGTCATAACTACGTTTAGAGTAAACCGGTATTTGTGCGTATACTACCACGCTGTCACATTCAAAGAATCAGTTCTTCATTCATTGTTTATATTGAGAGGAATGACAGGCAATGTGGGACGGTCTCAGTACAGAACAGTAAAATGTGAAAATGTGACCACATTTGTATTTACAGAGAAAGTGTGATAAGACCATTAAAAAATCCAATCTTGTATAATATGTTGTATATATAAACATCATAAATAATGAAATCATGCCTTGGAGGGAATCTAACCTTTTTTGTTGAATATCATACACTACTGTGCACAGTTTAGCTTTTGCTGAGGATTCTGTATTTGAAGTGCCATGTATGAAGTTATAATCTTTATTTAACGCCCTTACTAATGTCCCTGTTTAGTAATGACAGCTGACTGCACCCATTTATATTTAAAACACATTTTTCATATTAGTATTTAAACTGACCTCAACCACCGAAATCTTTTTTGTTTTGTTTTTTTATATTTTTTTATTTAATATAATCACTCAGTATTGTTAACTGGTGCAAACACTAAACTCATCACCTGTACAGTGGATGGGGACACTGCTTCAAATGTACCAATGATCTGCTACTATACATGGATGATACATAAATAGATACGATATTTGATTGAGACACAAGTAAAACACGGATAAAGCTGCATGCCTGTCTGGTTGACCAATGGCAACTCCATTTGACTCCATCAGGTGACAGGGCAGATGGTTGCTGGCATATTCTGCCCCCCCCCCTTTTAAAAAAAACCCTGCATGTGTGAATATACGTCCAGTTTAGTTATTTACCACCTCCGGGCTTTTATACCTGGGAAATGAGGAGAGCGATGAGTTGGTAAATTATAGACTGACATGAAATGCGTTGGGCAAAACAACAGCAGCGCAGATGGAGGGGGAGAAAGAGAGACACAGGCAGAGAGAGAAAGACAGAGAAGGGCAGACATGGCATTCACTGATGACTCAGCCTCCTGACGTTAATACAGTCACAAACAGACCACTGCCTTCTGCCTTTAAGTCACAATGACGCACGCGCACGCGCACACATACACACACACACACACACACACACGCCAATGCAATTCTCTACCTGACAGCTCTGAAAAAGGCAAGTAGTTGCAGGATGCTCAAAAAGTCCCCAGAAGTCACCAGATGACGCAGTATGCTAATTTGCATGAGTGAGCTTCCTAAACTCACCTACTGCCACTTGCAGAAGAGGAAATGCTATGACCTGGTTGGATAAGAGAAGCAAGTGCCATTAATATACAGTCTATTCTGAATAATTTCTAGGAATAAATATCTAGGATAAAAGCACCTTATAACATGAGTCTACAGCCATGCTTGCAGCTCTGTGAGGAATATTTTGGCCCATTGGTACTTTAAGCTAAAAACATCATGCTAAGATGCTCACAAAGACAGTGTTAATATTCCAATGTTTACTATGCTCACCATTTTAGTTTGAGGCATTACCATGTTAAAACTTGCTGATTAGCACCAGTGTTGGGCAGTTTGTGTTTCCCTAATGTGTTTATGCAAGAGGTTTTGCCCTGTAACCCTCTATATACTTTTGTGGTCCTAATAATCCCACGAAATAGGTTTCTGAGTTCTATTTTAGCATTTTTATTTTAGCCAATATAAATCCACACTGGAAGGCCACACTGGAAAACACCTTATTTCTGTCTACTCTGTACATAGGCTCCAACAACTAATGCATGTCTGTCCAGCTTGGAAAAGAGAGATTCTTCCTTTGTTTCCCCTCTGTGGTTTCTCTCATGCTTCTTTTCCCGCCCGGGGCTGTTTTTGACGTGACTTCGTCCTTATCTGAACATAGCATCCTTGGATAAAAGGTGTCATATGATGTAGAGATTGAAATTCCCTCAGAGACAAACAAATGGATGATTGGGGGCTCTAGGAATAAATTGACTTGGCGTCACTGAGAAGTATTTCTCCATAACCTTTGGGTATTTTAATGTTGTGCAACCTCCTGTATCCCATCTCTGAGCGTTCAATTAGCTGAGATGTTACGCCGACGAATTGAGGTGCTCAGTCATATTAAACAAATACATTCATCTACTTAAAAGCTAAATTTACATACTGTTATTAAGGTTGAGTGAAAAAATATTTAGGAAAAACTAGCTCTTGTATTTATCAAACGTTTTTACTTTTCATTATGTTTTATGTGTAGTTCTAAAAACGTGGTCTGCTCTCAGCGATTTATGCAGCAGTTAAGCAAATGCAATAGGAAGCCTATTGAACCAGCAGTGAACTGCAACAAGTGTCTCATTACTCTTTGTACTGTCAACTTGTGAATGCACAAGCTTCCTACAGTATGGAGTGAAAATACAGTCTTGGAAGAACTGAAATAGGGCTTTTTCTTAAATGTAAGAAATATTTATTCATAAGTCTTGTCAAAAAAGAGAATATTGATAGTCAGTGCTTTTTTTATTCCTTAGCTCAACTCTGCAAGGAATTTCTCTTCCCTTACCTCTCTGAAGACAGTATCTTCAGTTCACAGCTTGGCAGTGATTTATTCTTAAGTTTTCTCTCAAGGCACTCCCCACATGTGGCCTACCTACTACTGAAAGAAGCCAAACATCTCCAAATCAATGTAGAAAATAATTATTAATGTTAAACTGCTACGCATACAACCTTTGCGTTTTAGATCCATCTTATCAATTCTCCATGGCCCCGCTCCGCAGTGTCCCACTCTTTCCCAGAGTCGAAGATTTCTCTCAGATAGGCCGGCTGTCATTCACATGTCACACATGCTCATCCTCAAAGCCCGTAGGCGGGCAGCACACAGATCATAACAGAGAAGAAGAGCGGTACCATGGATCCTTTTGGACAGGCCTTGCAATTTTAGAAGATTTTATAACTTGAAACACTGAGACAACCCGCTGAAATGATCATCCAGTGATGCCGAGATGACAAAAAGAAAATCTGTGCAACCCCATGCAACAACAGATCTTTTATCTTGTTTTATGCAGCCATACCAGGGAAACTAGCCGCTATTAGTAGAGAGTTTTCCTTAATTATCCTGTTGCTGTCGGCAACAATGATAGATTGTCAGAAATACAAACTAGATGTTTTTATTTGTTTGCTAAAAGCCTGGATGAGGGAATTTGAATAAACACTTCTATGGCCCTCTGATTTAACTCTAATTCACTCTGTTTCGATAAAACAGAATACTTTTGATTACATTAATTGATTCAACCAAGAAACACTAATAGCCCGGAGCAGCCTGCGCTTTAATTCAAATGATTTCTTTTAATTAGATGGGACACAAGTTTGTTTAACTGCGAGGCAATTATTAATTACTTTTGTTCAAATAGTCATTAGTGTGATTCCAAAGGAATTTTTTGCTCCTGACTGTTGATTAGTTCAGTGTCAGGATAAAGCGAGAACAGAAAAAGGCCACTTTGTGCTGTCTGCGCCAACCACTGCCAGCCAGTATTGGGCCCCCAGTGGAATTTCTAATGCAGAAAACCCAGTGACCTTGGTCAAATCTTAGAAAGCTGAAAGACCTCGGCTCAACAGAGAGAGAGAGACAGAGAGAGAGAGCAGGGGAGAGAGAGGCTGTTAGAAAAGAATGAGAGGGGTGGACTTCTGTAATCCCAAAGGTGTGACTGGAGTCAGTTCTCAGGCATCTTTAACCTCTAGCTGGGGCATCTGGGGAACTGGGGAGTTACAAGAAATCACTGGCTGGGAAGCTGACACGTCACCTGGGTCACACTCCAGTCCCTGTTATTAAGCTAAAAATTTCTTCCATTACAAACAGCGCCTAGTGAAGTTGCTCTCACTAACTCTGGCTATTTGTTCATTTATATTGAATAATATAAAAGCAGCCCCCAAAAAACAAGAAAAATCATGTTCATATTGAATAAAAAAATCTTTATTTAAGCAAAAATGTACTCATATATAATATATAAAACTCATTATTTATTCAGCAGTGCTTATTTTGTTTCTTGAGATTTCTTAAGTCTCGAGATATAAAGCTGGAGTGCTAAAGGTAAAACTGAAATGTAAAAAGATTACAAAAAGACAAGATGACAAAAAGATTACTATATATGCTGCATTATTCCTTGGCTGTTCCATCAGACATGTGTGTGGGACGGACGACTGAAAAACCCGGGTGAACCGCTTTCTTTGTAGACATGCCATTAGGCACAACAAGAGCAGGATAATCCCCTCATATTGTAGGATCACGAGCACCTCAAAAGAAGCGTGCATAGCAAGGTGCAAAAACTCCAGGCTGAAGAACTCGGAGCGGGATAATAGACAGTTAAAGACACAGATGTTGTGGATGGGGCCCTTTGATTCTGTGCACTTGGAACATACCAACACAGTGACATTGTATCTCTCTTTATGACCACACCATCAACCCCTGGAGAAGTAAACAGCTGCACACAGGCACAGATTTGCTTGCGCAAAGTGAGAATAGTATCCAAGTCAGACCAAAAGAAAACAGGCTGGGAAACTTTGCCAAGTGAGGAGGGGAAGAGGCACAAAGAGAACTTTGAGATAATCAATCACCCATTTTGCAAAAGCTTTAGGAAATATGAATATTTAATTGAACGGGTTGACACGCTGTGTCACTAGTAAGAACATTATGGATCCCAAAGCAAATTAGTTTTCTAAACCGTGACTTTGAAACTGTTTAAGTGATAGCTGAAAGCTTGTGATCATCTTGTTTTAAATGCGGGCCTATACAAACCCTTTCTAAAACAAGATGATCAAAACCATATGTTGCGAAAAAAGGGAAACAGAGGCTGCTCAATGTAATTTATGTTATCGACTGAATAAACAGTGGTTCTGTTGTGTGTGTTAACAGCTATCATTCAGAGGCGCCTACTAGAGCGGGGGAAAAGTCAGTGTCAGACTGTCGGGTCCAGATTCCCCATCGCACAATACTCCCCTCAGATTTGGGCGCCTTGTCTGGAAAATTCCAGAAAGTTCGCTGCCTCCCTCCCAGTTGATATGAATGAGTGCATTGACCTCTGAAACGGGACGCTCCCGCTCTCATCCTTGCCACTCACCTACACTGCCCCGTCCACGTGCACATGCAGCCACACAGACCACGAATAGCCGCTTCTAGCAAATGGCGCGTCGTGTGTCACCGAAATGCCTGAGGTTAGTTTGTTTAGCAGACACCCATTTCGGTAGCGTTTGACGTGCACCTTAGTGACCTCTGTCTGGTTACAAAGACAACAGACACACAGCCGCCACCACTTCGCAACAGAAAAGGCCAGTGAACCTCATGAACTATCATTTAAAAAGCTTTCTGTTGCTTTGAGCCTTATTTAAAACGCTGTGCCACTTCATCCCTGTTTCCCAAAGATATTTTTGCCTCACTGTCTCTCATTCCTGCTCTTTATCTGCGGTATTTATTTGATAGCTGAAACCGAGTGATAATGAGAATGGAAAACATATGGAGAGAGGAAGGCACAGAGTAGGGAGATGGAATTAGAAACACACACACAAGCTAAGTGCTGGTGGAGAAAGGGCTGCTCAATTATAATGTTGGCAGGTAACTAATCTCACAAAACAACCATGAACAGTGTCAATCAGGCTATGACGTGTCTAGAGATTTACATCTCCCTCCGGTCTCTTTTCAGGTTTTTATAATCAGCAATCATTTATGTGTAAGACACAGCCAAATTGTAAAAAAAGTAAGATAATGAGCCGAGAAAAAATAAAGCCACCTCCCTTTGTTTTCCTCGCTGTCACTCTCCCTCTGTTTTTTCAGCTAAGTCTCTGAGAGTGAGCTCAGCTTGCTCCCTCTGCTCCTCCCAACTAGGCATCAAACACAGATCTCATGTCTGGGATATTGTTCAGGGAGACACTTGCATATATAAACTCACACGTGCATGCACACACACACACACCCACCCACACACACACACACACACACACACACACACACACACACACACGCACACATGCACATGCACGCACACGCACACACATATATATGTGTTAACTGCAAGCCTGAGAACAATAAGAGCCCATCTGTCTCTTCAGACGCTCGCCAAGAAGGCCTGGTTCAATCACAGTATTATCAAATTGTCTTCAACTTTGTCAGTCATATTTATATATATATTTTTTTTACCCCAGCCACGTCTCCTACACAACCATTTTAATTCACGTCGTGGTGAATAGAAGCATCTGTATGTGCCTCCATGCATTTAGGAATTCACGCATGAGTGAAGTTACCATGATGTGACTGGAAGGGGACTGTGTTTCCAAGGCAACAGGCAGTTCTACAAAGATTTAAGTTGATGTCATGTGCCAGGACAAGTCAAAAGGCTCCGGAGAACACACTGACCTTAATGTGTATGCATGTGTGTGTATGTACGTATTCATTTCTGATAAGAGCAGCTGTTCGTTATGCTGGGAGTTAACTGGAAACCACAAACGACTATAGGAATTTATAAAACCGAGGCCTTTGCTTTTTAAAAGCACGCACAGCTGTGAGCGGTGTTATGTATATTTTATACGGCCATTAACAACCATTATTCCCCTCTAAGGCTTTGGAAGAGATTAGGTTTTATGGCAGAAGAACAAAAATCTATATGTCCATGTGGTTTGTCGGTTATTGTAGCATGTAAACCATGTATTTGTTGTTTTAAATGACAACTGCATTCTGCGTGACACAGTTATTAGATGTCTTACATCACATACTCTTGCTGTGGAATGCACGAATGGCTTTATTTGTTTTTCTTCACCAGTGATAATGTAACAATAGTCCTAAAAGTGGGGAGTAATCAGAAGAGCGTGAGAGCTGGAAGCTGTTTAATTTGTGCCTTTGAATGGAGCAACACTGATTGCTTAGCATTAATTTGTAGACTTGCACCTAAAGGAAACTCTCCTTTCCCTTTGTACTTCCATTATGTGTCGAACTCATAAACTGTCTTCATTTCTGTTGTTGGGTCCTCTGTCCTGCTATGAAATTCAAGGCTGCACAGACCGGTGTAGATCTTTTAACAAGTCCTCTGATACAAACCATAAGAGCTTCTCCTCAGTTAGCATCCCTGTCGGCAGGAGATATGCCACAGATAATCTGTCACTCTGTAACAATGTCAACTGACTCCCTCCTTTACTAGCGTCGTAATTACTACGACCACCAGAGGGCTTTGTCACTTGATTGTAAACATGTCCCTCCTGGTCATTTGCCGAAAAGACTGATGCTGTGTCACACAACCCCTAGATGTAAGTTGATAAAACGTAATTATGGGTCGTAATAAGCTGCTTTCACCAACTTCCACCATCGCTTTATTTTTTTTTGGGGGGGGGGTGTCTTTTTGTCGAGTGCAGTATATTGAAGGCTTTGGTAAAGCTCCTGTTAAAAAAAGAAATAACAAGCAATAGGAAAATTCATCTTTGCACTTGGATGATGGTTAAGGAGATTAGAGTTGATTTACGCTCGATGGACACCAAATGCTGCTGCCATGTAGGTGATCGCACAAACTGCTGAGCGAGAATGGGCCTGCAGTGGTATTCGATCTGCCTTGATTTATGGCAGATGGGCAGATAATACTACTGCAAAGTAGTCAGCAGAATGGGAGAGGGTGTGTGCTGTAATGTAGCACAGCATATAGAGCATTACTGCAAAGTCTCAATGTCAAATAATATTCAAAGGTTAATCCATCTCCACTACTGTACAATAAACATTTTGAGGATTCTTTTTTTCGTTGCTTTCCAACTTTCTCCCTCTCGCACTCACACTCACAGTCACACACATGTGAGCCCACACACTCTTGCAGTGTATGTATCCCAGATGTGGGTTTGTTAGATTTCTCCTTCGACTGATAGACAGCACAGAGAAAAACTCCTTCATCCCCCATCCACAACATCTGGGCCTCAGCCTCCAATTTCATTCTTTCTCTCCTTCAAACACACACAAACACTTTACTCCACCACCCCCTTCATGTATCCCTCCGCTCCTTCACAGGCTTATTCCACAGCATCACTCTGCCTTTGAGACAGGGGCTAAACTTTTCAGAGATTACCGCCTTTATTAAAAAAGATCAGCGTAATCCTCCGCTTTAATTCTGTTATACCCCCACTGTCTCTCACTGTACTCTGGCAGTGAGCTGGGATTGGCCGATGAGCCATGCCTGCCAAGAAAACAGAGATGGCTGCAGGAAGTGGAGACAGCTGGGTCTTGTCCCTCTGCCGGTCTACCCATCTCTAAGATTAGTCAGAATGATCGCTATTAGTAGGGCTGACTCTTTGTGATTATTATGTGTGTATCATACAGCCATGCAATACTGGGAGCCTATAAATCCTTTTATTTTACATTTTTTGATGTTTCTAATATAATAATTCTCCATTTTTGCGATATAACCATAAATGCATTTAATGTACTTTACACCATCAAAATCTCTTACTTTTGCTGTTCTAAATACCTGGTATGAATGATTTGGATTAACAGGTCTGATCTTAGCATCAAATCCCATTAAAAGACCCAAGTCATCAATGAATCAATTGTAGATTATTAATTGTAGATTATTCCACGGTGCAACAGTCCTCGGATGTTGTCCAAAAACCTTAAACAACCTATCAGTGAGCCACACCAAAGAACTGGGTGGCGTCTCCCTTCACTGCAATGAACATGCTCACTGGAGTTGATTTGAAGTAAACATACTCCATCCTGGCACATCAGTTACTGACTGTTAATCTGCGGAATTAAATAGTACCCAACAAATGTCCTTGTTATTGCTATTTTGATAGTGTTTGCTAAAAACTATAATGCCCAACTGTTTGAGGTGATTACTTAGCCTTTTTTTCTAAGGAAAATGAAACTATATGTTAAAGATAAATTAAATATTTATGTATAGCGGGCATGGGTGACAGAAAAACGCATTGCTGGCTTATATATTTAGAATAACAAGCATGAGATCCTTTAGCGGTTTCTGGGAGGTGAAGACACTGAAACTTCTGTCTAGACTTTCATAGAGGGCTAATCATGAAACACTGGTCAACGGCATCTAATGAAGTAAGCAGGGGTGATGAGTGAAGGCCCTCAAGACTAAACCAACACTAATTAAAGCTTCAGCAACTAAGACAAACTTTCGCTGTATATACACACCCAGTAGGTTGCACCAATCACAACCTATACTTGTGTCATCAAGTCAATGTTCCGTTGTAATATAATTACGATGCAAATAATGTCCTCTATGTGGTTTATGAGCAGATTTATTTGCAAGGCGGCGGTTGCAGTTTTCCCCTTAGGATCCTCAGCATCACTGATAAAGCATTTTTTTGTTTTTCTTTTCCCTATATCACATTAGCACACGCCTCCGGAGCACAAGTCTCTGATGTGGTGTCTTTCACCTGAGTTCACCACTCACTAGAAATCAGGGGGAGGTCAATGTGAATCCGCCACCTGCTGTTTCATTAAACCGCAGCTTCACTGTCTGCCCGCTTGTCCAGTCCCTTGCCTTGACCTTCATTTGGCACACAGCTGAGTTTTTACTTAAGCTGTCAGAAAAATATTGCCCGTCAAAGAACATATCGTAACTTCAAGACATTGCGCGGTGTTAAGAAAAATATATTCCACACGCTGTTGAACTGAAAGCTTTGACCTCTGGACTGCACAGCTTGGTGGTATTTCTGTGAGACGTCTGGGCTCTGGCGAGAGAGATTGTGAAAAATGAGCAGCAGGTCTGCCACTCGGCCGCCCTGGCACTCCACCAACAGACGGGGCCGACTTGGCAGCACGCCTTCTGTCGCCCTACAGGTTCCGAACGGGCAGACGCAGCCACCTGTGGCTGGCTCCGCCCTCACATTTGATACATTGGCGACGATTTGTTTACTCGAGCACCGGTTGCGCTCTGTCCTCTCAGATGCTCTGACCCTGCTGTCACCGGCCGTTATGTCGACTTTGTCTAGTCTTGATGTAAATCCATATGCATTGGGGAGAACTACACTTCCTCTTCGAAGTGAGATGCAGTTCCTCCTCCGTCTTTATCTTTGTCCTATTTTTTATTTTTTTTTTTTAATCTCCACCTCCCGCTCTACCTCCCTCTTCTTCTCATCCACCTTCATCGTTCTGGCAGACAGTCCTCTCTTGTTTTATCCAGTCATCTCTTGTTCACCCATCCATCTTCTTCTCCCCGAGGGGGTTATTCATGCTTGGCCTGGCTGCTCACACCTCTCTCACACCCAGGCTGAGAGGCACAGATTCACTGACACACCCAGCTCCATCACGACATGCAGACGATGCAAGAAAGCCCTCATAAAGGACCGAAAAAAAAATACCCATCCTATTTATATCACAGAGAAATAAAATGAGAAGTAAAGGCAATCGTGTGGCAGGATAAGAGTATGGTAAAATAAAATTCAATTAAATTACCCCTGGAGTAAAATTAGTTCAATCAGTTTTCTCATGGAATGAATTCAATTAATAGTTTTGTATTCTCTACCATGGAGTTGTCCTGCTCTCAGTGATGACACTTCAGCTGACATTTCCAGTCACTTCTGATGTTCTAATAACTTCCAGTTAAAACAATATTTACTCCAACTGCTTTCAGTGTTTACATTTAAACCAGCACTTTAACCGACATCACCACCTCAGTTTATACATGTGCCCCGGTATTAATTCCTTCCACTAGCTCAACTTATAACTTACACTAACAAATTTGACCTTTTTCCACACTTTCACCATTTTCACATCCATTACAATTTCTCTTAAAAACTTACTTCAGCTGTCACCTCAGCTTATATCAGTATCCATACTGTTTTGGATTTTTAGATGCAAATCTTAAGTAATGCAAAATACAGTTTCCTGGAAAATTTCGGCCCTTTCCAGTCCCTGATGTCATCACACCAAACCAGTTTATACACTTGAATTGGCACCAGTTTCTTTCAAGACCTTCACATCAACTGAGCCTTCCAGCTCGGTTTATCACACTTCAATAGGCACCTCAACTCCTTTCAGTGTTCAAAGTTCGAGTTCTCTTTTCAGCACTTTCACTTCAAATGATACCTCAGCTTCACCCAGTGCTCTTTTTCTCTCACTTCTTGTGGTTGAACCGGATCTTCAACTTTTTTCAACATTTCCATTTTAACTGCCACTTCCACTTCTTTTCACTCTATTCAGGCGGCACTTCGACTTTTTTTTATCAGTATTCATAATCTTTTAAGATGTTTCAAGGGCAAATTTTTAGGAGTGAGCAAATGTTTGCAGAAAATTCCAACTTTTCCAGCCCCCAGTGTCATTGTACAAGCATAATAATAGCCTTCCAATGTCCATCTTTCCATTCATGTCAAGGCAACTAAATGAAATGCTCACTCTTGGTCTGAAGTTATATCTAATTTGATAGGACTAAGGTCTAACAGCTGAGGCTCCTCAGTTCTGAACGATTTTCTGTGTGTTATTAACACTGCTTACCTCTGCTGTCCCTCAGGTGCTAATAACTTATTGTTGCTTGACTGAACACGGAGCCAAACATTAATCTCATAAGTTCTCAGTGATGATTCAGCATTTAGTGAGGTATCACAGGCATTTATATTGTAATGTGTGCATACACACACACACACACACACACACACACACACACACACACACACACACACACACACACACACACACACACACACATATGATTTCTATCTTGCATATTTAAGAGAGAGGCATTGCACAAAAGCTGTTTTTGCTCTTGTGTTTTCGGAAAAAGAATTTTTATTTTTCAGCAAATAACTTCACATTCTTGGATGCGCAGCTCCTCCCTTGGCAAAATCTGCCAATAATCTCATTTCTTCTGTCCTGTAAAGTTCAAGTAGCATGTGTGTGTGTTTGTGTGTCCCTTCTGCCCTCACTCTGTCCTTTGCTTCTCCAATTTTTGCCCCCCCCCTCCCATTCCTATTCAGCTCCCCTTAATACCCAGCAACCTCCCAGTGAGTCCATTGTCCCAAATATCTACCCTCTGATCAGCAGTCTTGTCCCAACCTGTACCAGGTCTGATGTATGTGGTCTGACAGCTGAGCTTTGCAGGGAGGACTTTGTAAGGAGATGAAAAGGGCAGCATGGAGACAGAGAGCTCTGGGAGCTTTCAGAGGATGCAGAACGGTAGATGTTATTTGTGTCTGGTAAATAACAGACTCCCAGACCAACACACCGTCTTTCTGTCTCTATGTAACTCTCCTGGGCTTGCTACTGCCTTTTTAAAGAAATGTTGATCAGAATTGGTATTTCTCTGTTCTTCTCTTTGTCAGATATTGTTTGTCAGATTGTGGGCTTTGCCAGAGTGATTGTGGTCTGATTCAAGATTGAACAACAAACGCTCCATGTTGAGGCTGAGCCAGAGATAAAAATCAGAGGATATGCCACTTAATACTGATCCAGTAACCATGGTTTTTGTTATAAAATAAGTATAGAATGTATACTGCTCTGTAGCACATTGATAATAATGACATAAAATTATTTTTTTATACTTTTATTTGATTTGACTTTTTGCTCTTGCTATGCAGTAAAATCATCTTTTTTATGCAAAGAGAAGAAAATTTGATCATTCTTCCAAAGTTAAATATCATGTATGGATGTGCCGTTGAAATGGCCTGTGTTCAAGACACCTGAGATATATCGCTCCTTGTTTTAAACAGGGGCTAGATACCAGCATCACTGCCAGAACTTTAACTGATTTCCTGTCACTTCGCTTTGCTTTGGTAATGATGAGCTGTCCATTGCTCATCATTGCTACACCAGCAAAATGAGTCTCTATCTTGTTAGTTTTATTTTACAAAAACTTTTGCCAGGACTGATCTCCTACTAACTTTGCTGCACATTCAAATTAAAAATGCATCGGAAAGTTATAAGATTGCCATAGAACCTATTTTTTTTTAAATCATGGGCAAATGTAATTATCCAAATGACAAGAATTTTGTTGTTAGACACTGTATTTTTGATTTAGAAATAGGATATGCTAACTAGCAGCCTTTCTTGCTATTACACCAAAGAACTGACCACTGCTTTAAATTGTATAAACTGGTCCAAGAAGCAGAAAAATCCTAACTACACCATTCACTGACTGTAACTTAGCTGGTTTTCTAACTTTATAATGTACAAAATGCTTACTGATTACTGGCCACGTTAGTCGTGTAATTCGGGGCAAATGACAAAGGACATTATTTTCAGGTAACAAGGAGATTAGTACATTGAGCTAAAACAAGTTTTTACATCTCCCTGCTTCTTCATCAATCACTAGCCAATATGTTAGCTTAATTAAAATATTGATCTATTTCATGTATCACTTTTTCCCTTTTACTAACCATTCTTCATAGCCAAGGTAAGAAAGGTAGCAAGAATCATACTTGTATATGTGTTTATACTGTTTGTACTGTTCAAGAAAATCAAAATGCAGAAAATATAAGCAATGGTCTGAGACTCCCACATGCAACATCCATCAACCGATCTCTCCTGTAGGGTAATTATGTTGATCTTGTATCATGGGTACAATTACTTTAAACTGAGACACTGGAGAGAGAGAAAGAGAGAGAGAGAGAGAAGGAAAACAGGGAAACAGAGGGATGACCTGGTGCAGAGAGAGAGAGAGCGAGAGCGAGAGAGAGAGAGGATGGGAGGAGTTAAGGCAGAGCAAACATTCAAATGTTTTGACATGTCAAATATCAATTGAAGGCTGAGTGCCAAACACTTGATAGTGCTGCGTGGATCCAGATCTGCAACCATGCCAGGTCCATGATCTGCATCACTGGAGGAGGAAATGAATGACGTGGTGTTGTCATAGATAATGCATTAGCAGAGTGTTGTGTGTGTGCATGTCCACTTACAGTGAATGCATATGTGCATTCTGTATGCTCAAGTTTGTGTGGTTATGTGAAAAGAAAGACAAATAATAGAAAATGCATCACTAAATAATCTGTGTTTGTGCATGAGTGTGTGTGTATGTGCGTGGTTGCAGATCTATATTTAGCTGTACAAGACGTGCAGAACAGACATGTTGTATATTTAAGTATGTATGCGTCTTTAAAATTGTCTGTACGTATTTAAAGGCTCAAAAGTTCAGATGCTTGTGTATCGATGATATTTAGGTACATATTTTTCATGCTGGTAAAGTGCACTGATGTGAGGTGAAATGAAATATAAAGTATGTAACTGTGTACTTATATATATTTGTGTGTTTTTGTACTTTCCTCTGGCATTTTACACAAATGAAAATATTAAAGAATTGACCAATACACATTCTAGAAGATAATCAAAGACTCTGACCTCCAGTTTAATGGCAAACTAAACCTCTCATAAATGAAAGATTCTGAACTATGAAGCCCATTGTGTTGCGCCTGCAATCACAAAGCAAACTGGGGGGTAAAACTGTGAGAAGAGAAACAAAGGAAAAAAGGAATGGAAACATGGGGGAGAATTCCAGCACAAGATTGTTTTCTAAAACAGACCTGATGTCACCATAGTGCCCTTTGCAGATTGTTCACCAGATGTGCCCACAGGATCAAACAAAACCAGACATGATCTTGGCAGTTAAGCCAAAAATGCATCTGTGCATAACTGTGGAAAATTTGAAAATAAACGGCAGCACTCATAAGACAGATGAAGGTAGGAACATCCTGGGCGGAACGCACTATGCTGTGAAATCACCCAGGATAATTTACACCATGGCTGCTATTGAACACTTGGCCATAGAAACAACTGTGTACCCAACAAACGCACCACTGCAGCCCTGCCTCTCATTCTGTCTCCTGTTAGCGCTCCATCTCATAGCCTCTCCTCTAATCGTAAACAGACACATTCCTTCAGAATTGAAGAAGGCTATAAGGCAGAGCTCTGCCAGGTTTCAGGAATGCAATCACACAGCAGCACTTCACAAGGCTCTGCCACAGCCAGCTGATGGTGAAGTCTTATTTTTCCACTGTCAAACACAGCTGGATTTTTTTTATTTTCTATCTGTTTCTTGCAGTACAGGATGCATAGGAATAAATAGCAGCCCCCGTTTCACTAAAATAACAATGGAAATGAACTTTAGCAGTTTATTTGTCACTAACACAGGTGAGAAAAAAATCCCCCTCTGAGCACATTGTGACCTACTTCCATCAGTGGCAATGCACAAATGAGCTATAATACCTGAAAGAATAAAGCTCCCTTTGTTGTTGTCCTTGTACTGGATTTCTTTACAGTGGCCCACTTTTGTGTTAGTTAATTGTCAATTTTTTACGTTCCCTTCATTGTTAATGATCATTTATGTGTGTGTGTATGTTCCACTGCAGATTCCTCGGTGGCACATAGACCTTGAGCCATGGGCTGGCGAGAGTCATTCTCTGGAGGAAGAAGCTACAAGGTTCCTCAACTACATCACAACACCACAAGTGAGTCATAAGCCTCTGAATTCTCACTGGCTCTTCAAATAAGTGCTTACAGTATATTTATTCAAGCAAGCTATGTTTAGTTGTAAGGTACCATGTACAGTATTAAAAATTAATGTTGAAATTGGTGGTGGTCAAATGCAAATTTGAGATACTTTTACATTGGCATTTCCGTTTAAACTTCTAGTTCACTACAGTGAAGAGAATAAATTACTGAGCTTTTTACTCCACTGCATTTATTTGACAGGTGTGCTGGTTATTTGACAAATTAGGATTTTTATACACACAATGACAGATGGGCATATAAAAAATGATGCGTTGAAATATATCAAATCACCCAGCAGTTTAACATCATAACATTAAATGAACATAAGTGCACACATGTAAAAATTATGCACAGCTGACTGCCCAAATGCAGTACAATCTGGAATGGAAGATTTGAGAGCAGGTACAAAGTGAAGGGGTGTAACAGAAAACAAGATTTTTGGTTTATTGGCACAGTTTAATGTTGTGACTTTAGGTAAAGAGAATCTGAACATGTCTTCACAGGCAACAAAAAGCATTGTTTTCTTGGCCTACCAGCCCGAGGCTGCTCGCTTTTTACCCCGGTCCACTGATGAGGTCATAACTTTATTTGTTTTTCTGTACTTTTATTTGTGACTTTGACTCTATACGATTGCGTGCCGCAGGACAGGCTCATGTCATCTCAGGGAACACAACATCTTAAATCTGCATTTTAACTTTTTACAGCTTTGAGTTCAGATTAACACAATATTGTAAACAGATGCATGAATATATCTTTAAGACAGCGGTTTGAAGTGAGATAAGTGTAAGCTGTTGCTGTTGAAGGGCATTATTTTGACTTAGCTCTGTATGTCAGCCCGAGCCTGTATTCTGTCAGCCCATGACTGAGATACACTGGCACCTCTTTCACATGCAGCTCAGCCAAGGAGTATTTGTCCTTCTCGATGGTACACACATAATTCATCACACCATTGATTACCACACAGTTGGAACTCATAGCCCTTCTATTCATACTTAATCAATGAGATGTTGCGGTTTGTTTGTTGGCCCATGTCAGTATTAAATTACTGCAAATTGATTAAGATGTTAAGATTTTCAGCATCATAATTTGAAAAATATAGAGGGATTGGAGAAAGCATGGATTTTTTTGCCCTTATCCCTTTTGTGAAGGTAATGCAAAGACACAGTTTCATTTTCACCATCCAAAACCTAGATGGACATTTTTTTGGATTACACGTGCTGCTGTCGTTTTTTTTTTTTTTTTAATGTAATGAAATTGACGTGGGGATAAATCAGCAACTTATCTTTTTCTCTCACACAGCATAGCCAGAACACAGAGTATTCCACTCCAAATGACTAAGCACTCGCTCTGTATCTTTCACAAAGCAGACATTCAGCTCATAATGAATTAGCCCCAGGATGTGTGTGCATGTGCGTCTGTACACATATATACAGCCACTTCTGCCTGTTTGTGTGTGTGTGTGAAAGGAAGGGACAAGGACAAGAACAGAGAAAAGGGAGATTGTCTGGGTGCGTGGGCGTTTTTGTGACTGTGTGTATGTGGGAAAATGTTGAACGGAACTGTCCATCATAGACAGTGACAGGCGAGGGTGGGGGAGGGAGATGGTGGGGCACATAGCAGCATCCTCAGCTGTAATTCTGACTGACACAGTGCCTGGTGGAGCTGTTGCTCAGAGAAACGGCCTGCGACACAACTGTCCAATCAATAGCAGTCAGGGTATCTTACAGGCATGAACACAGATAAGCGGAAGTGTTTCTCTAAAAGTGTTTTTGACAGCCTGAAAGGTACTTAAGATAAATTTCTTTGATTAGCTTAACAAAAATAAGTAGTTACTGTTCATTCATTATAATGTACTTTCAGGGAAAACAGTCTCTCAGGTCAATTTTTTTACAGCTTGATATCCAGTTCAACAGTGTCCAGCAATCAGCAGTTCAATGCCAACAAAAATTCTGCAGATGTGAAGTGGCAAAATAATCAGGAGTGATTTTACATTTCATTGCACAGCCTGCTTTGTGTGCTGATGAATGCTTTCAGCTGGAACACATCAACAGCGACGGGCATAATGGAGTGTGTTGCAAATTCATTTAAATACATTACTGCACCGCCCACAACTAGAGTACAGTTCTTGTGCTCTTTAAAACAAAGACACATGTGGTGACTTTTATTCCCAGGCAAATTGGCAACCTTCGCCAGACTCAGCCAATCCTGTCACCTAAAGCTCTGATTAGAGGGAGACGTTTATCTAAAAGGCCACAGCGAGGAAAACGAGAGTTGCTTTTGAAGCCGTTAAAATCTAACTTGCACAAAAGGGAACACTGGCGTAGGCCTGAGAATGCAAACATGCTTCATGAACAGTTTTAAATGGAGAAAGGTCAATTTCAAGAGAACAATAGATGGATTTTTATAAGAGGCCTGGATACAGCGCTCGTTGTTCCCTGACAACACAATATTTTTGGAAAGCACTAATTATTTCTCTATCTTCATTGTTTTTATTTCACATTTACACAGCTGTAACACACACACATCTAAACTCACTATCTTGTTTACACTTGAATGGTGTACAGTAGAGCCACAGACAGATTTATGTTGCATATCATCACGCCAGAGCCAATATTGTCCCTTCCTCAGCAAACTGAGTCTCTGCAGCAGACGGAGCTTAAAGAAACCAGACAGCTAAACATTAGAGCAGCTGCAGCGCTGAAACTTAGTCACTCGTAAAACTGCAGATGCACAACACAAAACCAACGTGCTGGCATGTTCATAATTTATGAAGCTATATGCTTCATATAAACATACAGAAACAGAAACATACAGGAACATACAGTAACAGAAAACCTACCGATGCCAATCTACACTCACTGTATGGATTTTTTTGGGGCATTTGAGTACACAAAGAAAGAAAACTTCAGTTTGCATCTTGGTTATCATCTTTCTTTCATTTCTCTGTTCTTTCACTCTGGTGTTATTATTGAGAGAATTGGCAATACTGCTGATGCATCAGCCCCAGCTGTGTATGATGATGAATAGTCTGCATTTTTCAGTACATGACTGAGGCCCGAGCACAAGGCAGTCCAGGGTCAAATTCAGTAGTAGTTTCCAGCGATTTATAGAATTTATACCAAGACATCTGGAGAAAAAGAAGCTCATGACATCAGGATAGTGCTGCAGCCAAGCTGCAACTCCTGACTTTTAAATGCTGGTGTGATTATTTAAACTCAGATTTGGCTGTGGCTAAACCATGCAATGTAGTTTCAAATTTTGGTGATAAAGAACAACATCTGTCGAAGGTTGGGAGCACAGATGCTGCAGTCCTATTCATGTCTTGTTCAACTTCATATCCATTTCATACTGTATGGAGTAAAAAGAATATATATACGTACACTAAATTACTCATGCATGCCACATTGGGGGTCTTCAATCCTCTCTGTATACAGTATTGTTTTAACAAAAAGTCAAAAAACTCAATTAAACTAATTTCTCTAGTGGAAATATCCTTCATTTCCTAATATAGTGCTTGTCTGGTTTGGATTGCACATTCAGTTTGCAATGTAGGACTCCCATTTTGACAACTATGACAAGATGTTTTGCTCCTTCTTATCCAAAAAAATGTTACCATATGTATATGTTTACATGTGTCCAGGTGCTGTGTTCATCGTTGGCTGATGAAGAAGCTGCTCAGGAGGGGCCTAAAGGTGCCTGGGCTGTGTGCCTGGACTCTAAGTACAGCCTGACCCACAGGATACACAGTAAACACTGCAGGATCTACTCTTTTGGGTGTGTAGAGATGCACACAAACCTTTACATAGCCCTTAGTCTGGTATATACGTAAATCCATTCCTAAAAAAGTCAATACAGTCTGTACATCAGCTTCCAGTTTGCTAGTTTCCACACAGTGGAGGGGGAAGTTTAACTCTGTCTCTATGCCCCCTGCTAGTCTTGTCTTTTTATGTCTTATCATTTCAATGTCTAATTGATCTCAAAGCCTGAATTTACTCAGGATCTGTAGAGAAGAGATATTCAACTGACTTTTTTGAGCCAGGTCAAAGTTAGGTTTCTTTCCTCCTTATGCTAATATCCTTAATAAGTCTTTTTAAATCATTGTGTGACACTGTAATGAGAGTCTAGATAATCCTCTCTCAGCCTTAACTGTAACCCACCTGGAAGGCCACATCCACTCTACCTCTGCTTCCTATCATTGAATGGCAAGTAATCTTGAATCAAATCAGCCAGGCCACCAAGGTATTTGACCTTCTTAAGATTGGAGAGTCAATCACTCCCAGCCGGCTTTGTGTCGTGGATCAGCTCGACCCGGTCCTGCCCTGCTGGGTCTCCGCTGTGCTGGGGTGCAGCAAAGGTCTGAAGGGATTTGGCTGCAGGAGAGAGGGAGCTTATTAATTTGACTGTTGAGAGACAGCACAGGTGTGCTGGCACCAAGGCAAACAGGGCTGCGATACTGATGCGAGAGGGAAGGGGGGGGGACTTTCCGTCTCTCTGGAGAAGGGGTCAGGGGTCAAATGGAGAGACTGGAGGAAAACATATCTGATATTCTCTGGCTGACTGATGGAAAGTTACTCATGCAGACAAGCTACATGGACATGCACCAAAAATAAAAGGAATGTTATAATGAGTCCCCTATGTGATTTATGCAAACATTTTAACATTCACCCCGAATATCAGCTTGGGAAAATATGACTCACAGCCCCACTTTTTCAAGTCAATGGAAGCTGCATTACCATTTTCCCTACTATCTAACTGATCCCTTAAGACCTCTGGACTGAGTTCAAATTATGCTAAGACGCCCCTCAACTCTCACTAATGCAATTACAATGAGCCAACCTGAAAAAACCAAATCCTACGACAAACAGAATCCTTGTGGGTATCAGAAGAAAAATCCACAGAGCCAAGTGTAACAGTTAATCAAGTCGAATGGTCTCTAAAGTTCCACTCTTCAAAATACACCAAGTGATTCTCTCCTCCCCATGTCCCGTATCTGACCTGGATTCATGATACACACACACACATACACTCACATACCTCCTGGTCATATTGTTGAATCTATGCCAGGTATGCTGAGCATCCTTTTCTCAGGAGGGTTCTGTTTTGCTGTACAAGAGACTGAAAAAAAACCTTTAACTCCAATCCTCTGCTGCACATAAGACTGGCTTTAATAGAAATGTCAAATACTATTAAGTGTCACGTGTGTGCAGTGTTGAATGCAGCACATTACTGAGAAGGTACACTTGAGCATGTACACTCCTTTTTGCATAATTTTGTGTGTTTTCGTGCATGTGCTTACAGTTGATACATTTCATTTGCATGCTGTTTAACAAGCCGTGGATGGATGTGTCTGGGCAGGATGAGCAGCTGTTCTCTGATTGGTCTATCACATGGTGGGAGGGCAGGGTGGTGGAGTGTTTGGTTGGGGGTGGGGGGGGTGTTTGCAGGAGGTTTTTCCACATGAAAGACCAATTATCCACCTTTCACCTCTCCTACTCAAACATCCTTCTCCCATTCTCCTCCATCTTCCTCCTCTTACAGTTCAGTCTCTCTTTTTGATCATAGTTATTATTTTCTTCTCATTCACTCAAGCATAGGAGCACTAAAAGCATGTTGAGGATGAGTCATACAGTTGCTATAAAAAACAGCCCACATTCTGGCCACTCAAAGCAGGCATTGAAACTTGTGCATGCCCTCATCTGCTTCACTGTTACCATAAGCATGTGTGATGCTGTCACTACAGCAACAATGGTTATATTCACAGTACAACTAGTGGCAAAAATGGTTCCAGCCACTGCCCTTTTACCCTCTGTGGCTGAAGTATTCTAGGTCAAAATTAAGAAACTAATAATTAAGAAATTAATAATAACTATTACAGTATTGTTTTTCTAAACACTGTTGCTGCTGTTATTAATAATCATATTGTCAGAAAGTGTGCCAAGTTATTGTTCAGTGGCTGATGACGTTATCATCTTTTGTGTCATTTACTGTTTTTTGACTACTCATTCTTTTTCCTTCTTAAATTTTAACAAGTAAACGCAAAAACACAAAGGAGGAAAAACTGGCTGCCAGAGTGGCAAAGAAATGTCCATGTCAGCTTGGTGTGTTCAGCTGTTCAGTGAGTGTGATTAAGATACAGTAACTTAAGAAGCTCAATTGGACTTTACATAGAGCCACATTCAGCGAGGCAAACAAATCATTATACATTACTATACTTGTTTTCTGATATAATCAGGGACCCCAAATTTACAGTAGGAGCCTGATGAGAAATACCTAATCCCTTCTGAATTAAGACTGAAAACCATATCATTGAGTCATTGCTTAAAAACAAGTTGGGGAGGTTGATTTCCGTTCCCTTGGATTAACCTTTTTAGCCGTGACAATCAGGTATTCCTTTTATTGAATGAGTTAAGTATAGGTGAGGTGATTTCTGATTGTGAATGAAGTAAAACTATTTCATTTCTTTTATCTTAGAGCATACCCCAGTTTGTGTCCTTAAAGTAGCACAAAAGGTATTGTCTGTGATGCTTTAAGAAATGCAACTAAGTGCCCTCAGCAGTGCTTGTCTGCTGTGAAAAAGGTATATCGTGCATGCTGGCCCCTTTTGAAATGCTCAATGTGACACTTAGTGCAAATCAGCTACAATTAATGTTATCAACTACACCTCTACTTTTCTCTTGTTCTTTTGCCCCAAGGGACATGGTAGCATACAATGGTCTAGCAAAATCACTCATCCATCTTCTTTTATGTATGTCGTCTATAGGTGACTTACCATTCAGCCTTTTCTTAAACTTACGCGATGAGTGCTAAGAAGAATTTTATTCCTAAAGTTTGAAAGAAGTCCACTTATGACAACTTTCCTTGCAGACTTTAGGCCATGTAGCAGTTGTTCAAATTTAGAGCACTTATATAGGTTAAAGTGCAGCAAGGGGATTAAAAATACCTGGATTTAATCACCCATTGATCATGCTATGCTAATGTGATTCAATGTGTGATAAAGAACAGAGAACAAGGGCAAAGTAGAGAGAGAGAGAGAGAGAAAAAGGAAAATCTCAAAGGGAAACAGACTGCTGGTCAGCGAATAGCTTCCCAGCCCACCCGGCTTTTGTAAACTAGTCTCTCCTCCAAGGTTCACAATGTCCAGGGAAGCTGTGGACATGATAGTTGAGTGCAAGGCGGGCAGATATAAGGCTCTGTTTATCAGATTTACAATCCAGTGGATGTCGGTGACCCATCACACATGTGCACACAAACACACACACTCGTACCTCTGTCTTTGTGAGGATTCGTCACTGACATAATGCATTCCCCGGCCCGTTACCCTAACCTCAACCATCTCAACTAAATGCCTAACCCCAGCCCTAGCCTAAACATGATTCTAACCTGAACCCTAAAACTCAGTCTTAAACCTCCAACAGCCCTTTGAAGTTCTGATGACCAGCTGAAATGTCCTCACATTCCCAAAAATGTCCTTAGTTCCAAGGTTGAAAACTCAAACTGGTCCTCATAAATATAGAACTACTTGTGCACACACAGGCGTATGCAAATGCAAACACACACACACACACACACACACACACACACACACACACAGCCTCACATCTGTAGGGATCAACGGAATCAACGGGGATCTCTTCATAACCCTTATAACCCAGATGTATAAATAAATAGATTCTCTCCACCAAAAACATCTACATATCATTCATCCAGAGTGTTATTGCTCCTGCACTCTGTGATCTAAGGAGAGAGGATATTACAGCCAGTAGAGACCTACTCTATCAGCATTGTCATCCAGAAGAGCTTCTGATTCACTGTGACTCCCCTGTGAATCCCTGATCACTGTCATCTGAAGTGCCACTGTAGTTACTCCCAGCCAAAAATGCCTCACCAGAGAATGGGAATCTCTCACTGAAATATTTAGTGCAGTAAAAAGGGGCGTTTAGTTGCATCTCAATCTCTCCCATATATTTATCTCTCATCTCCCTGCTAGTGAGATGCATTCAGGGACCCTGTGCCTCATCTGTGAAAAGACCTGTGATGTACTCCCTCTGCCGCAATTACAGAAAACAACTGCAGCATAAACAAGACACGGGGGAGTGTGGGGACGACGACTGAGAAAGGAAGAAAAGGAGAAAATTGAGGAATTAGAGGAGGGAGGGGTGAGATAAACAGAGAACAGCAGTGAGGGATGGAGTGGGAAAGTAAGGGAGCATGAAAGAGACAGAAATACAGGGGAATCCGTCTGTCTACTTTCATTTACACACATCATATTTCAAAAGGGAGAAGCAGACCACTGGAAAAGGGAAAGGTTAGAGGAGGAGAAAAAAATATTAAACAAAAGAGGCTCAAGGGAGAAACCGAAACAAGACACATCTCCCGGTCAAAAGCCACTGTTCTCTTTTATTTTTGTATTATTGATTGTTTTGGCTTTTTAGTGGGGGGGGGTCAAGTCAGGATCACACTGTGACTGTAAGATGTTTGGTATGTAGCTTGTCTGTATCATTTATTCTAAGACTTCACTCTATACCATTTAACATTTGTGACAAACCCCCCTCACAGTCTCTGGATGGAAATTTGGTCGGTCAGTTGGTCAACCGCTTTGATCCAGACTAAGATATGGTACAGATGTTCAGGATGCAAAAGACTGAATGTGACTTTGAAAATCCCCTGATTTTCCTCTGATCTAATATGAGGTTGACTTCTCTGTTTTTGTGTGAAATCTCTCGTCAACTATGGGATGGATGGCCATGAAATTTGCAAGAACTTTGTCTAAATGGAATGTAACAATAATCTAAACGGCAAAATTTGGATTTAAATCGGAGCCTAAATGATCAAAGAATAGGTTAAAAAAAATAGTCTTTCAGTGACAGCTTTAAGTACCTTAATGTCCCTGGGACTCAATAAAACTATGAACGTATATTGGCGTGTTCCAAAAAAGTTTTGAGGTTCTATTCCTAGCATTACCTCTGACTCCTCCATACTCAACCTGATTATCTTGTCCTGTGTGGCCGGCAGGCTGGGGGTGGATGACCGGTCCCTGGAGCGTTACCTCGCCAGGTCAGGATGCGAGGTCCACTGCTTCGATCCCGGCCTGAAGCAGCCTCACCTGCAGGAGGGTGAGATGTGGCTCCATCGGCTCTCTGTAGACTGGAGGGATCCAAACCCTGCCATCATCATTCAGCGTCAGTACGCCAACACAAAAAAACTGGCCACCATCCTCAATGACTTTGGACACAGACAGGTATGAGTTCATATGGTTAAACAATGAATATATCCTAGATTTCGCCACAATTGTAAAACCACCTAGAACTCTATGAAAGTGAGATTTTTTTTTTCCTTACTGTGTCAGCTTCAATCATAAGCTGCATGCAAAAACAGGCCCTATCCTGTGCATCCCAACATAATACAGCTCATCATGATTCATTCCTCTGTTGTCTGTCTGCGGCTCTAGGTGAATAATCTCCCACATATAATTTTGTTTTTCCTCCTTTAAACATTATCATGCTGAATGCTCATTAGCCCTGCCCCCCCTCAGGGTTTGTGGTCCACCTTAACAGATAGGGATCTGCATATAAGATCAATCATATGTATATATATACACACACACACATGCACACGCACACACACACACACACCAAATCTAGTGATAGCATGCATACTAATAAACACACATTCTAATTCAAGGTCAAAGAGGCCAAACCTGTCTCACATAGGTAATCAAATCACAGCTGGAAGGCAGTCAAGCACTTGTCTCTTCTTATCTACTCCTCATAACAGGGAAACTTAGCTTTAGTAGTCACAGAGGCAAATAGATTAATCACACAGCACTCATAGTTTGATAAATGTCTTATTTCATTAAAGCTCCAATGTGAAGTTGTATTTTTGTTACCTGAGGGGAAACTTGTTGACCTCTGTCCCTCTGTTTTAAAATTTATTCTGGATGACAAATTTTTCCAAACCTATTTAAATATATATATTCACCTTTTCTTTACCTATTATACAGTATATATTTATAGAAATGAGGATGTTGTCAGTGTGTGACAAGAGATGAACAAATAAACATTGGCGTGTGTATATGTGCGTGATGGTGAGTTTGTACGGCATTCTGTTTTATAGATGACAGTACTCACCTGTTTTAAATGCAGAGCCACACACGCATCCTTGTAATGAGGTTTTAATGTGAGTACATAATGTGCCAGAGGAGCAAGCAGCAGCAGAACAGTCTCTCCCTGTGACAGGAAAAGTAGCGGTTGAGAAACAGAGTAATCGGAAAGGTCGAAATATGCATTTGTGCAGCGTTTCTTATCTGCGTCGGCTAAAATAACTACACCGATGACTCATTCACTGAGCAGAGCTCGGGTGGCCAGCTGAGACAGCAGACACAGTCACCACAGGGACAAATGTCAGTAGCAGGAAGTCACATCTCATTTATGGAAGGGGGACTGCATATTGGACCGTTGATCATGCCGGTAATTGGACAGCATCAGCACTGCTGCACTGTACTTCCACACTGAATCAACTTAGGTCCTGCCCTAGTGTAAGCAGCGGAAAACAAGCGCAGCATTTAGCACAACAAGCTTCTAATTTCTAGAGTAAAGAAGGGCCACAATCCAGCAGTCGTGTTACATGTTACAGTGGTTATCTCACTTGGATTAATGTCTCCAGTTGTTTGATGTGAATTGATGAGTTTTAATGGAATCCTTCCACATTAACCTGTCACAGCAATAAAACAGTGGGATGCTAAGAATGTGGCAAAATATCTGCGCTGGAAGTAGGCACAGATTACACCATAAACTGTTTGGAAAGATAACACTCAATACACAGACTAATATCAAGGTGGCTCCTATTGCGTGTCTCTGACAAGATGCCTTTCGGGAAGCTCTGCCCCGATGTCAAAGCAATTGCTGAAGTGCATCCACCGCTGCAGAATCAGCAAACCTCCCAGATGTGTAATTAAAAATCTTTAATTGCGACCAGCTTTCCAGTGGCAGCCTCACTAATTACAGCACATAAAACATAATAATAATGAATGTTAGGTAAGATGTGACATTTAGATCTCTGGTTCACAAGCAAAAACAGTTGAATTATTCTGACAAGACCAATCATGTTGAACAAAAGGAAAAAAGAAAAGTCTTGATAATACTTTGGATTTGTCCACCATGAAATGAACATATTTCAGGCCACTTAAAAAAAACCAAAGTGTAAACTTCCATTTAAAGTTATTTTCTCAAATCAGTAAACTAGTTTGTTTACAAAGACTGAGACAAGTTATCTTCAAAAGCGTCCCTAAATTAAAATTTGTCCAAATGTACTGCCTAATCCTGAGACCAAATAATTACAAAGTGTATTTTGATCACACTCTGCACTAGTCACTAAGGAGAAGAAGTATTTGCCCATTGGGTATACAAACTATTTGCAGCAATCTCACATTAATTGCTCAGCATTGGAGAGCAGGAATTTCTGTGGAGTGCAAAGTCATTTTACATAAAATATTCTTTAGAGGCTATAAAGAGAAGCAGATCAGTTCTCTTATTGTAGAGAATGCAGTTTGGTCTGTGATTGTCTTTGTAATTACTTTATGCAGTTAAATGTTTGATTTCAGGCTGCATAAAAAAGAGGCCGGAGGTTAAAATTGTTCAGAATGGTCATAAGAGTTTGCTGGTGCAGCTCAAGCTTCAAAATAAGCTCAAACCAATGACAAGTCATTTTGTGCATGAAAGTCTATTGTTAGAGAAATTTTCATGTGTGTTTGGTCACCTGTGTGCTTCATCAAGTTAAAAAACCCAACAATGTTTACTTTATCTTTAAATCTTGCATAGATTATCGTAGAGGACTCTCCACAGATCTCCTGTGGATTTAGTCTGTCTCAGTGTCTTCTGTCTCCTCATGTGATCCCAGGCAGACTCGATGATGATGAAATCAGGGCTCTGTGGGGGCCAGTCCATCTGTTGCAGGACTCCGTGTCAATATATTGTCACTGAAGATAGTTCTTTATTACTGTGGCTGTATGTTTGGGGACGTTCATATACTGAAGAATGAAACCGGGAGCGATCAGATGCATCCCTGATGGTATTGTACGATGGTTAACAATCATGAATCAAACATCTAAAAGTGCCAAACCTTTTCTACAGTGCTGTATTTTGTCCAAATTACTTTAGTTTCTATATGAAATATCTAAATTTGCTCTCCTGCCACAAGGAATCACATCTTAATTCCTTCCAGCACAGTTGAGCATTACTTAGCATGGCTAACTCTGCACAGCAGTGTAGCAAAAGTCATCTCTCCAAAGCCCCAGCACCATGTGGACTTCGCTGAGACTAGACAGGATGCTTGCCAGAGCTTGAAACCTCTCCTGCAGAGCAGATATTGGAAGCATTGGATCAGGACCCATTGAGACAGAAAGGCAATTTATATCAAGTACACTGGAAAAAAAAAAAAAAGAAAAGACTATGTATCATTCAGACAGCATGAAGTTGTGTGAGCGGCTTACTCAAAAAGACAGAACCAATCCCGACAAAAGCACACAAACACAGTACGATATGCTGTCCTTGGAGACCAAGTGAATACATCACCCCCCAATGGTGCCACATCATTTTCCATTACAGGGTTTATGTGCAATTAAGGAACATAGCTCACTTGTGGGAGTGTTGGGGTCCGTGGGGAGAACAGAGGACAACATTTGGACTTGTTCTCAGCAGATAAGCAATTTCTGAGAGTTTCTAACACTTGTTCAGTCCCGCTAATGAGACCTGGGAATTCTGTAGGACCACAAAAGGCATCAATTGAGGAGGAATTTCAGGTCCGCTCTAATATATGTGCTGTCATGGCTCCAGATGATGTTAAACCTGTAGTTGTAGAATTGTGAACATTTCCAACAAAAATTCAGGACTCCAATTTTTTTCTTTAGCTACTATCTCAAAGAATTACTGTAATAATCCTTAACAAAACAGTACCCTGGGCCTGTTTCTGATAAACCCTGTAATCTAAATCTCTCCTCAGGTCTTATCACTACCCGTTAATGGCTTCATAATGTACTAGCTGAGAAAATGCTGACTGAGACATTGCCGAGAGTAGATAGAATAAAAGCACAGTCACCAATTAGCCCTTCATACACGTAAAGGTCAGACATTGGACATCTTTAGCAATCTAGTAGACTTAAGACAACTCCCAAGAACCTGAGGATATGCATTAAACTTTGGGCATGCATGAGTCTCCTTACATGAATATGACTTAAGGGTGCAATTAACATTCATCCTATGAGGCATTTCCTCTCTGCTCCAACACAGCCAAACCTTGTCAGGCTGCTCTCTCGCTCAATCCATCAACATCACTAAAGCAAGAACAAAGGCCAAGCTTCACTAACTCCTTTTCATCTATTAATCGCCTCTGCGTTCAATAACTTCACACAGTTTAGTGTCATTCCAGTGCTATGACAGAACTCATTTATTACTTGAATAAGAAGAAAAAAAACCTAATCTTAAGTGATTTTTTTTGTTATAGGTGGATGTACTAAAGGCAGATATGGAGAGTGCAGAGTGGAAGATTTTGGAGAATCTGGTTCTAGAAGGAGTTTTGGAGTCAGTGGGTCAGCTGCTGTTGGAGCTTCATCTGCACTGGGCAGGTTTTGAGGTGGGCGGCGATGACCCGTCCGTGGTGCGGTACTGGTTCAGCCTGCTCAAGGAGCTCGAACGCGCCAACTTCCGCCTCTTCCATGTCCACAGCGACCCAGCCAAACCGCACCTCTTTCTGCATAAGAATGTCCTCAACGCCAGCAGCGCTTACACCTTGAGCTGGGTGAACACACAGTGGAAGCCTTGAGGGATGCCAGACTGATGGAAATCAAATGGGTGTTTAGCCAAAAAGAAAAGAACTTGGCTGGAACAGCCTCTGAACTGAAACTCACAAGTTTGTTTTATATGTAATTTTCAGTGAGCTCAAATTCTTGCCAGAGCACGCCTCCAACAGACTGTTCTTGTCAGGCTTGACCTTTTTGTAAAGCTCAAATCTCTTCTACTTATCCTCCTGATCTCCCTCTCCTGACCTGTAATGACCTCAGTGATGTAGAGGGGCAGATTAATTGCCCCCAGAGGCTGTCTGTGTTCTACCTCATAGTGGCTGTGTTGTTGGCTGCAGGTCAGCCTCTGAGTCACATTCGCCCATGTCATCGTGGTTCTATCTGGACTTGGCCCACAGCCTGACAGTCATGCCTGATACTAGACAGCCTTTCTAGATTACATTACTCCACAAACACCCAGAGACCGCAGCTCCCAAAACAGTACATGAATTAAAGGAAATGGATACATGATGTCAAAAGGTCGGTAAAGAGATGGAATATGCTCTAGCGGTGGGAGATGATAACTGTCTGGAACAATAGATGCTTCCCTGAAGTTGAAACATAAAATGCAATTAATAATGTGAAGAACTGCATCGTAATGCATCTATTATTGTGCACAGTGTGTTTGTTAGATATCTAAATAAGGATGTGTGGGCGAGGATGACAGAAAAAGACAAAAGGAAAGATGAGAAATAGAGCTCCCAAGTTCCCTGGGTTAAAATAAGAAACAAAAGTTCAGATCGAGAGAAACAAGCATTTCAAGTAACTGTCAGTTCTTTTTAATCCTTTGGTCTTCCTTTGGTGTTCAATTGGCCTGCAGCAGAAAATCTAAAAATTTAATCTCAAAATGCTCAAAATGTAACACTAGGCAAAAAAAAAATAAATTAATTAATTTAAAAAAAATTGTTAAAGCTTTTGATGCAGTCTAATAAATCAAGAAAAACAAAAATTGTTTGGGTTTTCTCTTCATGATCTTGTGTTGAATTATCAGTGATAGACATGACAGGAAACAATGCCTCATTTTCTTAAGCAAGGTAAACGTCAACAAATGTTTATTTCCACAAAGGAATGATCAGACAATTGAAAACAAAAATTTTTTACCCAGGATTACAGAGGTACACTACACAGGACACTGCCAATTAAGATTAAAACATTATTATAAAAAAAAGAAAAAGCCAAAGTAGCCCTCTAATATGGCTTTTACAGCAAAAACTATTTTTAAAAGTATGCTTGTGTTCATCTTTGTACAGATATTACATGAGTTCACATTTTGAGCTCTCATGACGGGATACAAAAATACACAGCTACAATAAGACTGGATACCAGTCCTGTGGCTTTCATTAAAAAAAAAGAAATGTTCACAAAATCCACCGGACGAGCAAACCCTTTCTGTCTCTTCTGTGAACCAGTTCAGTTCTGCCAATCATCACACACCTGACCAGTTTCTAGTCCCAGAGTTTGATTTGTCCATCCCAGCCACAGGTGATGACCTTGGAGGTTTCATGTGGATGCCACAGGGCACTGATGCAAACCTTGTCATGAGCCTTGATCCTGTGGTAGAGCTTAGTGGTCTTCCAATCCCAAATGTTCAGCTTTCCATCCGCATCTCCTGACACCACATAGCTGGTGGAAAGGAAAGGAAGAGGAAGATTAGCACTTTGCTAAAAGTGACTTCTGCCTCCACTTCACATGCCAAAAGCTGGGAGTCAGAATTTTTGGTATTTAGTCTAGCCAAGAGTTGCTTCGTTGCTATGGATACTGAAAGAAAGTGAGGGCACCTGGTCAAAATTGTGGGTGGCGGTGAGTGGGAATAGGGGAGAAAACAGGTCTTGATGGGTGTTCTGGCTAAAATTAGCTCGTTGAACTGTCCCTGTTAGTTCCCCTTGTGGAGCTTATAAAGCAAATACCATGAGGCCACTGTTTTCAAACAGCTCAGTATTTTTGAGTACAGTATAAGATATGGTTATACAGATACAGATATAGAGACAGAGGCATCTATATATTGGTCCTTTGAGCCTGTTTAACTAAATTTGACTGTTCTTTTTTCATTTACAAGAATGCAATTACCCCGCTATCCATTTTTTTTCAATTTCTGCATTTCATTCATTTTTACCCTTGGCCTCTCCACTCATTAAAAACAACTGCAACCAACTTATCAAAAAGGTGAATTTAATCTCTTCTGAACCATTTTTTTTTTAATTTTTCTGGCATATTGTGATTCCTCAGTGCTAAAGAATTGAGGATTCAATAATAATCTATTAAAAATCATTAATGAACTGTGAGAATCTCAGAGTCTGTCACAGTAATATTGGCCTTCATCAGTAAATTGAGTGATAAAAGCAAAGGTTTACCTCATGTCTGGGGAGAAGTCCACTTGGCAGGCATAGCCAGCCACCATGTGGCCTTTGAAGACCTTCTTCTTGTTCAGTCTGAAGCGGTTTTGCGCACCAAAGATAAGAATCTGGTTGTCCATGGACTGGCATGCTAGCCATTTACCTGGGGTGAGAAACAGACAAAAAGCACGAGAGCATACTGTTATACAGTACTGCGTTTGTAACATAATACAAATTGCTTACAAATCAGAGAGAAAAAAGATTATGTTCAAGTGTCATGGTATCAGAAGTATTCAAGCATCGTGCAAACAGATCTACAAAGGTTGTCAGAGCAAGGTTTGAAGTGTCTTTTAGCCTGCTAGTTTGTCTCATTAGCATGATTCTGTAGAGCCGAATGTTGAGCGAGCAACCACTAAAACCTCTGATGTGGTATCATGATGCTGCCTGCTAGTGTTAGTATGCATTAACCTTGGCTGTGTAACAACTCTGATCTAGTTGAACAAGTAGAGCTAAATATTTTCAACAACAAGTACTGGTGGAAATATGCCCAAAGCAAAAAAAAAAAAAAAAAAAAATTGTACAAGAAAAAAAAAAGGAAAAAAGAAAATTGAGTTGGAGTGGATGACTCTCATTCTGCTTTCATTAAACTGGAAAGATTGAGGCAATGTAGTGAAAAATGAAAAGTGGGTTTTCATTAGCGACTGCTCAGTTAAGATCTACAATACAGAGCATTTCAGCTCCTGACAATGCTGTGGTCTCCAAGTCACAACACAGTGATAAGACAAGTACTTCAGTGTCAAAGCATTCCACGTCTCAGTGCATTTCTTGAAAGGAAACATGATTAAAATTATTAATGTGGTGTGAAAAAGAGCTCCATCGTTGGTGTGTATGTGTGTGGCCTCTTCTTACATCCTCCCTCAATAACATATGTGGAAATGACACCATTATCCACCAATGACAGATGTGATAGGTACAGGAGAAGGAAAACAACCTGACCAATTTCACCAGCTGACTCAGCCTTGTCGGTTTTGAAAAGCTGGCAAGAGGAGAGAGGCTGCGGATGTGGTGCTGGGGGTGGGGGTAGGGTTACTTGTGCCAAAGCCATTCAGGCATTAGAGAAACTGAATTGTTTCCCACCGAGAAAGCATTCACTATTCACACAGTGAGGAGAAACAATCTGTGTTGGGGCAACTAAGAATGATGCGGGTGGGGGATGGGGGGCATGAATGGGAGAATCAAAGTAGGTAGAGAGGTGAGACCGATGGTAGTAGAAGCTGATTGGGTGCAATAGGGAACTCCTGATCCACAAAGAAGTGTTACAATTGAAGGGGAAGACTGACTGTTTATTGTCTTATCAGCTTAGGTGTGTGCTGCTCACTTGACGGAACCACTGTCATCTCCCACTGAGTCGCAAGACTGCAGGATACTCACAAATAAGAAAGTCCTGGTGACATATTTCTTGGGTTGCTATGTGCTGGACTATCCCTTGGCTGGATGAGGTCTCCACGTGGTGACCCCAAGGACTCAAGGCAGTTTTTTTTAACCGTTGCACAAACCAAGGCTAGCTATTTTCCCCTACTTCAGGTCTTAGTTCTAAGTTAAGCTAAGTTACCCATCTCCTGGCTTTAGTTTCATATCTACCGTAGAGGTAAATACACTGTTATTGATCTTCTCATCTAACCCTTGGCAAGAGAGCAAATAAGCGTAATTTATAAAATGTCAAAATATTCATTTATCAAATAATTGTCTATATCATAGCTTTCCTTCCAAGTTTTCCTATAATATTAAACATACCACGTTACAATGATTAGCCTAATATCTTTGAAGGCATGTATGCCTCTCTTTGTCTTGAGCATGAAGGACAACCAACTGCTTATTGTTTACCACTGCAGTTTCTCTCATCCCTTGCTGATGCACACTGACATGTCATTAACTGAAACTGCTGGCTGCTGTGCGCTCTGCAGTTCACTTCCACACTGCATTAAAACATGTTATAGTTTCTTTTAACAGGTCTCAATGGGGCATTTGTGACAACTGGTGCACCCAGATTAAATTTTAAAAAGTATTGGAAAGATGAGTTTTTCTTTCCATCCATCTTTCCGTCAGCCTTTCGGCCAGTCAGTCAAAATTGGCTGGATCGGGCCTACCCCTGATCTTGGCCACCCTCTCTGGACATTCCTACTAATAACTTTAGCTAGCTGAGCTCAGCCTGCCTTGTTTTTATTCAGCAGATTAATGGCTAAAAACGTCTATCTGGCAATATAGGTTTATGCTCCCCAGAGTGCCCTGTACTGTGTGCTTGGCTGAGTGTGTGTGAGTGTTTTGCCATAATTTGACTACTCACCATTGGGAGAGAGTGTCACAGCTGGCATGGAGTGCATACTGGGTTCAGCGATATACTTGAAGTCCACAGGGATGTCCCTGAAAAAGGCACAAAGCACTGTGAGTACTTGAAGATGCATCAAACAGTGTATTAGAGAAAAACCTGAGCAACTCTGAAGGAGGACAGACTCAAAAGGAAGGCATTGACAAAGCTGTAGTTTGTTTACCTTTGAAGCTGCTTATGCTGTCTCAAAAATGCTCGTTACTAAAGAGAAAACAGCTACTGCGAAAAACCTGGCGGTATCACAATTACAGCTTCAGTATGTAAATAATTCCATGCAAGCTGAGAGAAGCTTTTGATGCTGCAACCGCCAACTGTAAAAGGCAACCAATTATTTATTAAACCTTTCTTTGCTCTTTCAGCCTGTCTCCCATTATTTAAGAGAGAGGAAACTTGGTTATTTGATCTTAAATGGTCTGCAGGAGATCATTCAAATCTAGAGAACAGTGTGTGTGCCTGCCAAGATGACAGCACACCAATTTCATTTTTTTCCCACTGAACTCTGGAACTTGCATGAGTATGACTGTCTCTCTCTGCCTTTCTCTGTGTGTGTTTGCACCAAGTAAGCGCTAAAGAGCAATAGCCCTGAACTCAACTTGCTATCTGCTAAGGCAACATATTCGTCTTTCTGTGATGAGTAACAGCTGGAGCAAAGTGACTGCACAGTGTTTGCAAACACACACAATACCAAAAATGGACTCTGAAAGTCAAAGACAGGAGTAAAATGATAAATGCAATGTCTTGTACACATAAAACAGACTTGAGTTCATGTGTGAACACACTATCAGACATTAAAGGGCTCCCTGTGTTTGTCAAGAGCCAAAAACAGCAGACAAGCCAAGGTAAACTCTGAAAAGATAACAAAGCCATCAGATCTCTTCTCTTGAACTCCAGAAAAAAACAGTGTGAATGTACTGTTGTCTGGAGAGCGCTGTGAGAGGAAGAAAAGGAAAACACACGACAAACAATCTAAGTACAAGAGGTATTCATGAATAATAGATAATTTATTGTTTTTCTCTTTTCTGTGCTTCATGTCGATCAAGCTCAGGGACAATGTAAAGCAAACAAGAACAGTATTTCTGTATATTTCCCATATGAATTTTAGTTGCCAGGCATCATATCTGCAGTGAGGTTTATCTTAAATGTTATAATCAGACTGAAGGTAAAATGTCAGACAGAAACACAAAACATGAGCTTCTCGTCCTGAGAAGCAAATGAAACAGACCATTTTGTTTATATAGAACTGATGTGAAAAGAGGATTTCACAAACTTAATTATTATTGACAGCACAGTAAAATTACCTAATTTCTTTCAAATGTCTGCAACAATTTTGCTTTGGTTCAATCATTACTATTGGGCAAATATTTAAATAATGTTTGATTCAATTTGGCTTGCAGGGTTTTTTTTTTGAAAGGGTAAGGACAATAATGAAATGGAAAGCTGCTTAAAATGAGCCTTCTTAATAGAGTGTAAACTAAAACCAGGTTGAAAATAAATGAGGAAGAGCTAGATCTTGGATTACAGAGCAGTTCACCTTCCATCCTGTGTAAATCGTAAATGGACTGCACTCATACAGCGCTTTTCTAGTCGAATCAAACAATCAAAGTGCTCCACACTAGATGCTTCACCCATTCAAACACAAATTCATGCACTGCTTCTCTATAAATACAGTGCTTTCTATTCATACAAACCCACTCAAACACAGCGATGGTACATCTTGCCCAAGGACACTTAAACATGCGGAGTGGAGGAGCCAGGGATCGATCCACTGGCCCTCTGTTTAGTGGACGCCCTGCTCTACCTCCCGAGCCACAGCTGCCCAACAGTCTGATTCCAAAAATGTCCCCAAATGACACCCCGAAAGACACTACAAGTCCCCAGTGTCATCGCTGTCTTTATGATCAAGAGCTAACTCCCCGTGCTGGCATAGTGCGGCACATTTTATATTGACTGCAGTACTCCAACACATACACAAACTCCCTGATGACATAGCTCTACTTGAAAATAAAGTAGTGTCCCCAGAACACTCATGAATAAGTGTGTATGAACAAGGATAAGATAGGATTAACATGGGCATTAGCACCATGATGTGATTGAGATATAGATTTGCCGGCTCACAATCTTTTCTAACCATCCAGCGTCCTCTCTCACCCTGCCCTTCTATGAGAGATTTGAGACTCTTCTGGTAAATTCAGCCTAATGCTGCTATGTAACAGCTCTCACAAGGGAGTTTAGCTTGATGAGGAAGGAGGGAGGCAAGAGCTGAGAGCCAGGTGGTATCCATGGGAGAAAGAGGGTCAGTAAAGCTCCCAACATAGCACTCGCCTGTTCGCTCCCACGGTGCACTATAAAAACCCTCTAGGAGCCCCCCTTCCATGTAAGTGTAGAAAGTAGTCTATTTGGATATGTTTCTTTTGTTATATGCTTTTCTGTAGAAATTTTATTAGGTTCCCCAAATCTGACTTATACAGTGTGTGGAAAATTTTTTTTTTGAGTACTTAATCCCCATCTCTTAAACCCTGGAGGAAAAAAAAAAAAAGACATTCGGACAAGGGGGGAAAAATACACAAACGGTCACTCTTCTAATGGCCTCTCTTCTAAGAAACCTCAGGAAGCTTCATTTATCAGCTGGTTTTATATTCATCATCTCTGAGAGACAAATACCAGAGTTTAGTTATCACCACAGGACCACTGGACAATCTGCAAAATATTTCTAGTTGTCTCCTTTGAATGGCCTCTGACTGCAGTAGGGCGTGCAATGACAATTTCTTAAATAAATAAGCTTATGAAAAGCCCATATGGACATGCTTTTTTAAATGTCTTGTTTCTGTACTTACAGTGTCCAAAAGAGAAAGACAGGAAGGAAGATTTTAAAAAGAAAATGTAATTTTAAACTTTATCTGACCTGCCAATCACCTAAGCACATCTGTCATTTCAGTGACAGAATATCATTTCAATACCTATTTATCAAAATATAAAACTGGCGACAGGGGCTAGGTTTAAAGGGGTTATATCTGGAGCACTGCCAGAGTACAATGTTAACTCCGGGGGGAGGGAAAAAAGCCCAACAACTCCCAAAGTAACAGATGCATGTAGAGCAGGAAGACTGTGACACCGGTTATGACTCAGAGCACATTAGCAGCACAGCTTGGTGAACTGTCCAAGACAGGGTCGTCCATAGGTTTGTTCATATCTACTCCTCTTATTAACAACTAATGAAAGGAGCAGTGCAAGACTGTGACTTCTTCAGGAAAAAAAGTTTTTCCTCAGTTTTCTTGTTAGACAAAAACAAAAAACCCAAAGACACTTGATGTCATCAAGATGCACCTCAATGGGGCTTTTAAACAGAAAAATGGTCTCTGCCAGGAGCATGGCAACCATATTTAAAACTGAGTGCCCTGCTGTAATATTATTGATTGTTTTTTTGAATTTGACTCATAATTTTTTAAACTTTATTTATCAGTGTTGCATGACTAAACTTCAGAAAAATAAACTGTCCCTGTTTCATGTTCATGATGCTGATGAACTTCTCTGAGCTGCTGCCCAACAAAACCGCAGCCTTCTATTATTAACCACTTGGTATTGGGGAGTGGGATTATAGTTCTCGCTTGGAGAAGCACAGTCAAATTCCAAATAACGCATCCATATCTCAGGCTGTTTTAAACGCTCTGTACTTACCATTCCCAAACTCGAAGACTCTTGTCATCCGATGTGCTGACAAACCGACGATTCTCATCAACAAAGGTGATGGTGTTGACAGCTCCAAGGTGACGGTCATACTCCTGAACCACCTCACCTGTCCTGATATCCCACTGGCAGATGGGCAGGGAGAGGAAGAGAGAAGGATAAAAGACAGAAAGGAGGTAAACACATTTATCTAAAATATGTCAAAACCGAACTAGTTCCACTGCACAGTCTCACCATTGTGGAGTGCTGATTAACAAAATAAATTAAACTGGTCTTACTATAACAAAAATAGAAATGAGAAATTCATATGAGGTGTGGGAGACTCACTGAGAGCATTTTTCTTAAATTCAAACACAGTGAAATGATAAACTGCAGTGGTGTGATGACAGTTATTCGCTATAAAACAGACATCAGTCTGTGACATTATTGTTTACAAAGTATACACACATTCAAATGTAAAGGAAAGACAACCACAAAGAATTGGCCCCAAGCAAACAAATGAATAAGACACATTTCTGTCCAAACAGATTTTACATCTAATTCTACTTATGTTCTTTTCTTCAAAATTATACCCCTCGGCTGCTCGCAAGAGCAGCCATCTGTTCTCAAAACGTAGAAGAGAGCTGCATGATTTCCTACTAACCCTGATTATTGTGCCAGATATTTTGATAATGACTAGAGATTGGACATATGGACATATTTTCAATTAAAGCTTACAATGAAAGGAAAATGAAATAAAAATAAAACAATTCCATCTTTGGTAATCCCAAATTTTAGAAATATGAACAGTGGAAAGTAAAATCATATTCCCAATTCAGTTGACAACAATTTGTTCTCTCAGCTTGTTACTGCCACAGTAAACCAAAATTTGATCTGCAGAGGTTCCAGGTTACTTACTCTGATAACTGTCTAGCTGATAATATGATATGATAGCTATGGATTGTCAACTTTTTCACAGATTTGTCTCTTTCTGTTGCCTCTTTTCCACTCTAATGCTGCCTGTGATTAATGACTTGCTATTTTCCTCTCAGCCTGTGAACGTTGTATACACAGAAACTCATGTCTGCTTCTGCTTGGTCAACTGGGAAATATATGAGGTGACTGTGGGAGGAGAAATGAAAAGCTCACAATGCAGCAAATGCCAGCATTACCTGAACAATCTTCTTATCTGACATGCCGGCCACAAAAAGGTTCTGTTTGTCTTCATCTGGGTTGAACTTGACGCAGTATGGTACCTTCCTGTTGGTGAAGCGGGAAATACATTGGCCTGTGGAGGGAGGCAAATTGAAAGTCAGAGCTCCAGAATAATCCACGGTGGCTTTACAGAAAGATACATTCAAGTTGTTTAAAATTTAAGGATAGTCTGCAACTTTAACACCATATTCTCTGTCCACTGCAGAGGGCAACAGCTCAACGATGAGACAGAAAATTCAGTGTTCTTTCACTGCAATAGCTGGGAGAAAAGGAAATTAAAATGACTGCAACACCAAGAGGCACTTAAATTCAGAATGAGAGCTTTTCACTAACACAATTTCTTTATTACATCACCTGCATTAACTGCACTGGGACAAATCTGGAATAAAATACACACATCACTGGTAAGTACAGCCCAAGGAAAGAAATAACTGTTGAAATTTATATTGAAAAAAATCCACAGTAACTGAAGGGAAACTTAAGTTACCCTTTTCGTTTAAAAAATTGTAACCATAAAGGGAATTAACTGTCAACAGAAGTATATGGATGATATGGATACAAAGAGGAGCCTGTTATCAACAAGTGGGGGATTTAACTCTTTTCTGCCCTCTGCTGGATTGGCACTCTTGAGCTGAGAGGGGTGGATATAAAGATGGATGAGCAGAAAGGATAGATAACGGGGAGATATGTGGCACCAGTGAGAACAGGGACCCAATACATTTCACATAGACCCATATAAGGCGACTTCTTCAATTTGCTGGTTGTGTCTCACCAATAGTCCAAATTCCAAAAATAGTCATTATCATTAAAGACAAATCAGGATATTTACAGAGCTGAGAAGCTGAAACTATGGAATATTTTGTACCTTTGCTTGAAAATGATTTGACTGATTAACCAATTATCAAAATAGTTTAGTTATTTTACCGCTAATCAATTAACAAACTAATTGTTTCAGCGCTAGTGACAATATTAGAGTATCAAAAGACGGCTGGTTTCCATTCCAAAGCCAAATTGCATTGATGAGTTGCTTTTGAGGCAGCTCTGACTTGGACAGTATGTAAACAGCCCATGATAAGGGCACATGAGGAAACTTATGTCTGCACTGTCATTCACGAGTACCTGATTGCAAATGAAATCAGTGTTATTTGATTATATGCATACACAATCTAAGAGGGCGGTTGAGACAAAAAATTCTCTTGTTAAGATAATTTTTCTTTTTTATGCTCTCATCAAGGCATCAACATTGAGGTGCTGTATAAGTGAGATATTCAAGTGGTGTACACCTTGCTTGACCCAGTTCTTCTGAAGAGCCACAACACGAGGCCCTGTGAACAAGAAGAGTCTATTGATGTCAGTGGCACAGTTTACCTGTCTCAGAGTCCCAGAGTTTAAGGTAGCGGTCATAGGCAGCGCTGAGGAACTGAGTTCCACTGTTGTTGAAGCAAATGTCTCGTACTGCTTTGCTGTGGCCTAATACACAGAGACGAAATTTACACACATATTATGAACGAATAAATAAATGTTCGTCAGAAAAATTCACTTCATACGTTCCACAATCTTGCTGCCAAGTCTCCCCCAGCTGCCTTCTTTTGATACCCAATTCACTTGAGGAATGTTAAATCTGGTTAAGGGAAATAAGGGATGTTGAGGAAGAAAGATGAAGTGGGCGGTGGTAGACAAGGGAAATGGAATCTTTAAATGAGCTTGGAGAGAGGAAGAGGAGGAGAATTTAAAAAAATGACATATTCCATCTGTCTTTTCAACTGTTCTCCACCTTCTCTTATTCTCTTCCTAATCCCAATCTATGCAACCCTTTGGCTTTTTCCTCATATAGCGTAGGTGATGTGAGGTCCCAGTGGGCTCAGTGAACGTCGATGCCTCCCTTGTTAAAGCTGGCTTTTATCAGGGTTATACTGTTTCCACGGTGATAACAGAGCCCACTGAGGCTAAGTGCCTGCCTGCTCGCTTGCTCTAACCCTGCCTGCTGGCAGACCAAAGGCAATGCCGCTGCTGCAGAAACCCTTGATGGTGTGTATATGTATGCAGGAACACACAGATACACAAAGTGCTGAAAGCAGGGCACGCATCAAATATACCCTGTGTCTCAGACTGCTTCCAAACATGAATATACACACATAATAATTTGCATACTCATTCATGCAACCTCCCCAACCTAATATATTAAGTGTTTCCGCTTGTTTGGCGATTCTGACAAGCTATATGCACTAAAAGAAACCAATTGTGTGTAAATTCCTATTAGAGTGCAGGTTTTACTTAAAGATAAAATGAAGTGCAATAAATTTAACAGAAGAGAAATACATGAAAAAAATGAAAAACTGAACAATATTGTAGACAAATAGGTGTACTTTCTAAAAATCTCACTGTCTTTCAAATGCACATACATAAGACAACAAAGATAAAAGAGATCAAATCAAGTGCCCCAGAGAAGGATCAAAAATAAAGGGAACATAATCTTTTATCTGCTTTTGTAAGAAAAAAAAAAAAATACCAGACAACAGATCATCAAAATGAGTGCACAGCAGCAACAACAAAGTGAAAACCTACGAAGTTCTCTCCAACATAACTCCACTTCTAACACTGCTCTGATGAAAAAAAATAATTAACATCCTCATCTGAATCCCTGCTGATTCTCCTACTCACAACCCCTTCAGCCACTCTCGGTGTATTCACCCCTAAAATGTGTTCTCTCTTCCTGCACACTGGCTCCTCCCTGTGCCTTTTGCTCTCCCTTACCCCTTGTTCCCCTCAGCCCCCGGGCTGATGAATTATGCATATTCCGCGGAGGCGCTGACAAGCTCAACCGTGGCCGCAAACAATCTCTATTCTGAAAGTGTGTCTTCTCTGGGAAGAGTGTAAGAGTGACCTGCATGCATTAGCATAGACACCCCAGACTCAATCTAGTCCAAAATAAATAAATAAATAAATAGAAATCATAATAATCCCAACACTTTCTGTTAGCAGTCAGCATACCTTTCATTAGCCTTCCAGTAATGCTGAGCCCACAGTCTGTCATGGCTGTACACTTCCCAAAAGGCAGATTGCATTTAGGATCTTGACCATAATTTCATGCCGGCATTTTTGCTGATGATCCATTGTTGAATAATCAAGATAATACTTCAGTAGTAAATTTCACAATATTAGGTTACCATTTTACGCAGTGGATTATCAACACTTATCCAAATTTAAGCCATCAAAAAGTCTATGCTTACTTACCAATAAACGTCCGTATACACCTCCTCTCGCTGTACACTTCCCAAAGCTGTGGAGAGAAAGAGATAAAACTATAAGTGAAAACTGATTTGCGACACCCCTAAGCCCCACCACTACATTTGATTTAGCCATCAGATTTTTTTTCCTTTTAAATCAAAGCTTTACATTTAGTCTGGATCACCACAGTGAGTATAGGCTAGCCAATCAAAACAGCTCTCCTTATAGCCCCCCTTGGCATTGACATATTTAGTTTCATGCCTTGCAGTGTTTTACAATACAGTACAATACTTCTGGATGACATTAGAGATTAGGTTTTAATCTTTTCAAAAGCAGTGCAATATCAGCGCAAAACTTTAAACCAGACAATGTTAACAGCCATCTCATTACAAAATCATAAAATCATTAAATTGTATCTTGGTTAAAGAAAGAACAAATATGTGCTTATTCTTTCATAGGCTTCTGACATTTTTTAAGTGCACTTATTGTGATTAATTACCTTGATCTTACAGTCCATGGAGCAGGAGAGTAGTAGATGGCCAGAGGAAGGAAACAGTCGGATAGCACTGACACCCTGGAAAATAAATGGATTAATTCAGCCTTATTAAAATTCTATATCCTTGGTATGGTAGACAATAATACAGCCCTGAGCCCGAACAGCACTCCAACCTAATATTTGTAAATTTTCATTATTGAAATCCAGCTCAAAATATTTTTGGCTTGGTTGAACTACAGCAAGTGGAAATAAGGCAACACATTTTTTCTTTTTCAGAGTGCATAGTGGGTAACGTGTGATAGCAGATATTTACTAAGTATTTAAACATTCCAAGATTTTCCAAATATTGTGCGGTATAATTTTATAGTGCAATTGTTTTTAAAATTTTGAAATCTGAGGTATCCATGTGTGTCTATCCGACCATACCAATTAGCTCCTGGCTACGATTTATATGATCACTAAAATGTTTATGTGCATTTTTGGATTGTGAGACAGTTTCCTAAGTCATTATTATTTTTACTGTAGTGACATATTTACTCTAGGCTAAAGGAATGACAAAACATTGCTAACTGTTAAGGCAAAAGCTGCACTACATCTCAATTTTCCTCATATAATTTACTGTGTATGTTCATGCTTCTGACATTATTTGGACATGGCCCAGGCTACTGCTATTAAAGCAGTTTTAAGCAGAGGACATCAATGGCAGACAGTGTGTGTTCAGACCACACTGCCTTTGCAATAGTCACAGGAATTATCATGACCGTCTTAAAGTTACACATCTGTGCCACAAAACTTTGGTGACGCCATCTGGGCCAACCCCATCTAGTATCTCACAATCAGCACTTCCACGTGCTTATTATCTTTTTGAAACTCTTTGTATTTCAAATTAGACTGTGAGGGCTGCAACTTCTTGCACAAAGTGGAGAGGAGCCAATTTAAAACTTAAGCGATTTCTCTCTCCCTGAAGCACAGCGGCGGATCTGAAGCTTGAATCAAATCTTTCTTGGAATAACCCAGCGTTTGCCTTTTATTTGAATTATAAAGATGGTGTTTTGAATAAGATAGAATAATCTCAGATATGTCAGAGACAAGCAGCTCATATACGGCTGTGTTATCATTTTATTCATAAGTACTTAGTGAGGTTTTCACTGACTGCCTCAAAAAATCTTACAAGGACTGCATAATGGAATTTTTCTCTCTATGTATATACAGACAAAACTCTTATTTTGCATCTCAAAACTATTCTTAAACAAAACTGCACTATTGGAATTAATCACCAGCAAGGCCTGTGTAGACAATACTTTCAGCTACAAGATCTCTTAAGGGATAGATAAAGGGACATGTAAACAAAGACACACAAATGATCTATGTCCCTTCCCACTGACCTTGGTGTGTCCAGACCACACATGAATCTGTTTCTTTGGTAGGTAACACTTGTCTGGAACATCCGCAGAACGCAGGTTGATGCCCACATCCTGTGGGACGTGGAGGTAGGACCTGCCCTGGTAATCATACATGTCTTTAACTGTCGGATGAACAACAACAGACAAAATATCAGGTGAAAACACTGTTAAGCATCTACATAATTACCCTTAAAAGAAGCATGGGCTGTCAGCTGCCCGTAGCATTTTTCCCCCAAAATTTCTTATGGGATTAAATCCTTAACCAGCAGCAATCAACCACTCTGTGACTGTAGGGACAAGACTCTTAAACACTATATCAACACTGAAGACGTAGATGAGAGTTCCTTGAAATGCTCAGAAAAAAACAATTACATGATAATTCAGCAAACTAATGCAGAGGTAGGTCATGTGATATGATCAAAAGATCTCCCAGAGTGTCATAAACATCCAAATGTTTAAATTAGAGGGGGCAACAATACCATGGAGAATGGTCTTCTCCTCCCCTGGAGCCTCTTCCTCATTCCTTCCTTTCTTCTGTCTCTTTGCCATGATTTCATCCAACTCCTTCTGCTCTTCCTGTAGAGTAAAATTAATCACAACCAGAGAGTTACCAAACATTTCTTTTTGGATACAATTACAAAAACAAAGCCTGAATAAATGAGCATGCCCTAGAAAAAATAGAATTAGATGATTATGTGAATACTTCACAATCTCAGCAACAATATTTTATATTAAATACTGTAAAAAAAAAGATTACCTCTGATGGTTTGGCCATATCTTTCTCATCTACATATTTTGCCCATGGTCCAAGGAAGTTGTCAATCTCTCCTGCATCTCCACCTTTCATCTTTTTTCTTTTCTCTGACTTCTTATGGCCACTCTCAAATACAGTTAATCCTTGAGGAAGTCACAAGAGATGATAGTTCTGATTTAGCCTTATTACTTTATTCTACATTTAGTTTATTCGTCAGATGGTAAACAAACACATTAAAAAGAAATTGTTGATGATTATTACCTTTATTTTTCTCAGCCTCATCAACTGCACCAATATAGCTAGTAGAGGATGCATGGTGTGTGTCAACAGAGGGATCTAAAGCGTAACCTATTAGCAGAGATGAGGGAGTTATTAAAAAGGTAATTAAAATTCAAACAGGGTTCAAATTATGACCACATCAACCTAAGCCATGACAGAGGTCAGAGACGGATTTACCATAGGTGGAGAAGGTCCTCCTCTGCTGCTCAAACATAAAGTCGTTAACGTGAGCAGGTTCTGCATATCCAGACAACATGTTCCTGGGGGCAGCCATCTGCTGGGTTTTAAATGGGTTCATTGGCCCAAACTATGTGAGAGCAAAAAAAAAAATATCATTAACAATACTAACCCTTTATTGACCTCGTGAAGGACAACAACTTGCATTTCCCTTCTGTTTGATTTATCTTTGATAATCATGACTTCAAATACAACATTCTTATTAATACAACAGTAAATTAGATTGATAAATGACTAAAAAATTAACTAAATAAATAACAAAATAACTAACAGACAGAGCACTTTATTAGATCCACAGGGAAATTTTAGCTCTACAGCAGCAAAAATAATAAATCATAATACAAAAGCGATAGGGACACTCAAGGAGGAAAGTAAGAAGTAATATACAACAGCCATAAATTATAAACACATAATAAGAATGATTTCAATAACAACAACAGCTCTAACTTATGTAAAAATATTTACAGCTGGCTGATATGGAAATGAAAAGTTATAATCAATTTTTGTAACACTAATAATGTTGACATCTGGGGGTGATAACACACAAGAAATGTTTGAGATTGACATGTCAATTAGTTAATATGGGTGTGATAGCCAAGAAGCTAGAGGTAATTCAGTAATTTATTTCACTCAGGTTGAAGAATCATACGAGCCTTACAGACCAAGGATAGACAACATTTAAGATGCGTAAACATATTACAACAACATATTAAATCATCTGTTGAAATCAAAATAATATATTGAGCATTACCTCTGGTGCAAACATGGTTTCATATGTCGGGTTATAGGTGACTTCTTTCAGCGAAGGGTCCAGATGAGTCCCAGTCTCGACAGCCTCCTGACGTGAAAATGTACAAAATCAGCAAACGGAGACCTACTGCACGATCGAGTTGGCTATTTGGTGCATCAGATGTGGAACAGGAAAACACGATAAGATTTGTTTCTAAATGATTCGTAAGCTATTCTTCGACATCATTTCATAGCCTAACACTCAACATCCGCCAACTCAGTGTTTCCCGCTAGGACTTTAATTTGGCAACGTTGACAATTGTTGTCAACTGCACACTGGATAAATACTTATTAAGTATTTATTCCCTGTTATGCATTGGAATACTCGCTCTTATTGCCACATTTAAGCACAGTTCGACTGCTAGCATCTAACGTTAAGTAACTATAGCGTTAAGCTAACAGTAGCGAACTGGATTAGCTTACTTTAACGGCGACCTCGGGAGCAGAATTGAGAACAGCCAGAGACATCTTGTTCCCAGGCTGCAAAGGTTTGAGGTGAGCCGTGGCGTCCGGGTCCATCTGGTCCACTTTCTCGGCACCGGTATGACTTTCCGACTCATTTTCGGAATCCGAATCGCTGCCGTACGAAACGAGGGAAGCTATGGCGGCGGACATGTTGGATGTTGTGAATTCGACGGAAGCAGGAGGGCGGGACTTCCGTTATAGAAAAGCAAAGAAGAGAAGAGAAGAGAAGAGAAGAGAAGAAAAGAAAAGAAAAGAAAAGAAAAGAAAAGAAAAGAAAAGAAAAGAAAAGAAAAGAAAAGAAAAGAAAAGAAAAGAAAAGAAAGACACTTGGACTTCACATTCGGACGTGAAAACGAATGACAACAAAGATTATACTGACATTTTATAGATGAGAGAGAAAGCATTCTGGAGATTTTAAGAATAACCAAAAGACATTCATGTTATACCTGCCATAATCTCGTAAACAACTCTAAAGCTGAAACGACTGATTCATAATAGTTCTACAGAAAAAAAAAATTCATTATGATAACTGAATACTTAGCTAATCATTTTTGAACCAACGATTCCAAATATTTTATGGTTCCATCCTCTTGGGAGGATCTACTTCTTTATTTTCTAATTGTTTCATATTCTGGTTCAAAGCAAGCCCTTTAAAGATTTTTTCCAACGGTGGAGAAAAAAAATCATGCCAATTCTCAACGATTTGTGACATTTTATAAACATAACGTCAGGAAATCGCGGGAAAATTTATATAATGGTATATAAAGAACCGTGCAGATCCGTAACAACATACTATAAACGTTTGATAGCAAATGTGTGGAGTTTTAACATATGAAAAGATTGACGAGCGAAGAGGAATCAGAAATCAAATGATATTGTAGTGTAGTTAACATGTTATAACAAGTCACTGTGCTGGAGGAGATCGATTAATTATTAAAAATGATATATCTGTGTGTACAGTGATGGTTAGAATAATCGAATCCTCCCCGAAATCGATTGGACGTCGAAACGTGACGGTTTCCGATAAGAAGCCGATACCGGCGGCGCGCACGCCGCCCGCGAGCCCCCGCCGGCGCGCATCGGTCGCACGGGACGCTTCCTCGCGCCCCAACAATAGAGTGGTCCGTACCATTATCGCCGCTCGAAGCGGGGACGTCTCCGTGGGAAGAAACCCCGCATCCCGCACGTTTCCCCGCAACGAAGCGCGCAAGTCGCGCCGAACGGGAACCCACGGCAGTTTTATCACGCGAGCGAACCTCCCGTCAGCCCGATCGGACCGGATTCAATGCCAATATCGTCGATATCCCGGCGGAGAATCCCTTCGGGATAGATAAAGTGCCGGGGTTCTCCTCCTCCTCCTCCTCCGCCGCCGCCTCTTTCGACCGGAGTAGGTTTGATATCGGAGACGGTTCAATCATGGACCCGACCCGGGGATTTAAAACCTTGGACACGGTGGCAAGCTCCGCTGCCCAGTGAGGATGGAAAGACAGTGAAGAGGAATTTTAACAAGCGGATCAGGTAAAAACATTTATTTTCCCCACCGCTTTGTAAACGAAGTCACGTTTTCCTCAACTTGAAAATGCGACTTTAGTAACGTTGCCTCAACCTTTATCGCGTCTCGCCGCATCAGCCGAACTAACCGCCTTTAAAAAACCGGGTCACCGCGTTGTGAGATGATGAAGAAGACGGCGATGAAGGTCGGTGACTTTTTTTAACCCCCGCGGCCGCTTGGGAAAAAAATAACGGGTTTTTTTTTTTTTTTTTTTTTTGGTAATTCAACGCCGCCTGGCCATCACTTGACGACCGCATCGAGCCACGGTACACAGGTGACAAACGTGGCACGGTGGACGACGTTAGGGCTCCGGAGTGGCCGAAACGTTCAAAGTGCCAGCAAGTAGGTTAAATAACGAGTAAACAGATGTTCGGATTTGTAACGGGACCGCTCGAAGGGTGATGGATCGCAAAGCTCCACATCTGCAAGAGCTCCCCGCAACAGCAGCAGCAGCGGCAGCGGCGGCGGCAGCGGCGGCAGCAGCGTCTTGACAAATTCAGACTGAGGAATATCATGTTGGTGAGAAGCCGGGGAGCAAATATTTGCAAGGCTCCCGCAAATTATCCAACATATCAGAAAAATGCAACGCATCTTTTTTTTTTTTAAATTATTATTATTATTATTCCATTGATTTCATTCAGTGGAGTTGTGGAGTTTTCGGTTCGGTTACAGTACGAGCAGGGCGAAGCGTCGGCATCGGCGATCCGCGGTTTTAATTTTCCCACTAAGGACGCATTGACTCGCCTCGGAGAGGAGGATAGGGGCTGGGGTCTATTCCAGCCAGCTTGGTTTGCAGCAGTCATGGGGGATGGTAGCCTTCAGCCCAGTGAAAATCATGCTTTGTGAAATTCGAAACCCTCTTTGTACTACTTCAAGTGCAGCAAAAAAAAAGGAAGGAAAGAAAGAAAGAAAGAAAGAAAGAAAGAAAGAAAAGTGGGCATGAGGAACAGTGTCCTTCAGTGACTGTTGTGCATTGATCACCTTTTACAGATGGTGACAGCTTGAAGATAATTGTTGCATTACATGATGCCAAGCTCATGTGATGGGGCTGTGATACAGGGCTCACATTAAACTGGCCGTTTAAACAAAACTAAGAATAGAGTCTAAGTCCTGGGATGCTGCTCTACAGCGAAGAAAGCAGCATATTCTTATGGTTCGCCCCTCTGAAATACAGTGGTAGTGTAAGTGGAGCCTGTAATGGAAATTTGTGTTCAGATCAGCGGTTGGTGATGAATGAATTACCTTCGGAAACATATGCTGCAGAGCCATTGATAAAAGTCTGTGTATGCTGCTCTGGGTGCTGCTTTTTGACAGAAGATTAATGGGGCCAGTCTGTTGTTCTAGATTAGAAATACATTCAAATGTAATGATAATACAGGACAGACACGAACTGGGGCCAAGTGGGGTGTAGATCTAGTAGTGGCTGCATCTCAAAAGTCCGAGCGCAGGGATCTTACTTATTCGGTTACTTTATAATTAGGTTAAAGAATTACCATCCTCGAGACAGATCAGATCTTTACTGTCTCTAAAAAGGAAATTCTTTTAGTCTGGAAACCTTGTCAGTATCAACATTCAGAAGGTGCTAATTCTTAAGACAATAATTAGCCAGACAGCTTTTTACACCCTCACAGTCTGGGCAAAATACAGTACTATGAATAGTACTGTACATTTACTTGATTTAAATTAAGCAAATGTTCATATACAGAATTTGGATTAGATGTGTGGACTTTCAGGATGAGCCTGTTGTCTAAAGAAATAACTCCTTCACACACAGTATATAGGGTACCATACGTGAAAGCAGCTCTGACTCCGCGGACAAAATAGAATGAGACCCCTTGCAGCTGTTAAAATTATCAGGCTGTAACAGTGGCATCCTAACTATCACATGACTTGAGTGGAAACTATAGGCTATGCTTCACAGCAGCTTAGAGGGATCATATATGTTCATAAAAACCCTGGACATATTGGCTGAATTTAATGTTGGCTCCGAGATGTAATCCGAAAATGACATTTACAGAATCGGAGATCAAATTCACCCTCACTCAGCTCTTAGAGGATGTGTGCTGAAGTATGTCTGTTGTGCCCCCCAGTCCTTGCTGTTGTTTTGTTCAAGGCAAGTTCTCTTGCAAGTGGGATACCTCCCGGGCATTTCTGAAAATACTTTGTGTTTGTGAGCTTGCAGGAAAACATAAAGCACAGGTGGAAAGTGGGAGAGTTGAAGGTTCTAGCTGTATAACCTGCTCTTTGATACATGGATCTATATTATAGGTGCTCAGTTTTACCCAGTGAATGGCCTTAACTACAGGTGTATACCCAGAATAGAACAGAACATATTCTCATGGTTTTATCTGAACTCTTTGCTGCGAGGAATGACATTCCTGCACAGTTTGCAGTTCTCATGTTTTTCACTGTGTTTCAGAGGCCCTTGTGATAAAAGAGCTTTGGCATGCCTCCTGTGGAGGCTTTTGGACCTCTCTTATTTGTTGACATTGCTCTGATCCTCTGCCAGTCTCTGGCTCTCTCATGCTAGCAAAAAGAATATCTCTCTTTCTGTGGCTCTCTTTTGTCTTTCTCCACAGAGGTGGAGAGAGGTGATAGGAGGACGTACAGAATAACAGATGCCACAATGAACAAGTGTGTAGCAAGAGAAAGAAAAAAGATGGGTAAAATGACTGATGGCTGCCTGGCATGAGGATGAGGAGGTGGGAAGAAGGTGGGCCAGGGATTCAGGGAAGAACAGTGAGAGAAAATTTGTGTTTGTGTGCAATGTGCAACGCCCCTTTACTTGCCATTTAGTGAAGCCACAGACAGACCTCCCATCTCCCAGCTGTTAGAATGCTCCAGAGTCTCTGGCACACAGGGGTTATTGTTCTTCCTCTTGGCCAGACCCACTGCATGATAATACGGCTTCTGTCTGTGGTCTGAACTGCCCTGACAGAGGGACACCCGGGCTCAGTTAGCTTGTTTTGACTATTGCTCCCTGTGTCTTACTGCCACTGCCTCCGCCATCTCCATCCCCTCTTTGTCCATATACTTGTGACTTTTTCTCTCTTTGACAGAGGTGACAGTGACCATCTCTCTTTATGTCTTTTTGCTTTTCAATTTGTCTGGACTGCAACAGCAGGTCCAGCACTATAAACACAAATGTCCATGACTGACTGACTGACTGACTGACTGCACACACACTGACTGAAATTTACAGTATTTGTCCAGTGATGCCACATGATGCCACATGATGCCAAATGAGTACAACATTGGCTAATGGGGGTGTTTACAGACAATATTGCCATCTTAGCATCTTTGTCACTAGATTTATAGACTTTTCTGGGACAAATCTTTGCTATGTTCCATAGAAGAGAATCGCCAGTATTGGCCTAATTTTGTCACACATGTGCGGTCATAAAATCAGAATTTTAGCAGAGCAGAGCAGCGGCTTGGAAATGGGTTGGAAATGACTGCTGGATAACATGTGGTGTTAATGGGCCGCTTTTCAGTCACTATTTCATACTTGTTCCGTTGTCTCACAACAGAGGAATAAAAACATGTAAATGAGCACAGCTTCATTGGGATTTAAGCTGTATTAAATTACTGTATATGTGAGCACAGACAGTAGGAGAGAGGGAAACAGATGAAGGGTGGTCTGTCCACATACTAGGTTTAGTCTTGTTCAACTCACTTTTTCCAGTTAGGATACTGTCCTCATTCTCTTATCCAGTAGTCGTCTCTTTAACTCCATGGATAGGAGTTGTTATAATGTGCCTAATCTTATCACAAAACTTGATATTTTGCATTATAGTAGATATTATTTGCTAGAAACTATTATTTTTTTCTTAACCTGGAACAAAGGTAGAGCTATATTTCTGAGATCAATAATATACAAAATCTAATCATACTGAGAAAAAATCGTTTTTAGAGACTTTTTAGAGCCTCAAGCACTTTTAAGGACCATTTATTTTTCTACATAATTTAAGCTCTCACATTACAAATCATCATATACCATCTCATCTATGTATCTGTACGATATACAGGAAAGTGTTGCCTTGTACTTTTTCTTTTTCTCAGTCTTTTTGTACAGACCCATCGCTATTTATCCACCTAATCATTTACCATTTTCCTAGTCTCTCTGTCTCAAGTGGAAAGTTCCACCGACAGTTATTTTCAGTCTTCTTCTCTGTCGCTTGCTTTGTATTTGTTACAGTCCGTTTGTGTCCATATACCTATAGGCCACCATAGGTCCACACTCACTGGCAATGCAACCCCTCTTCCGCTAACATTTCAGACCACAACTGCTGTGTGAAGACATGCAAAAAGTCTGTCACCGTAGGCTGTATTGAGTTTTAGAATAACTTTGTCTCGCTAGCTCCTTTCCAGGTTTAAAAATAATTTTGTTTATACTGAGAACTTGAGTGTCATAACAGTCTAAATATGGTACGGAACTAATGAAATGCTGCAATATTGGCAAATGCAGGTTATTGTGAACAGCATACTCTCCTGTCATGGACTCCTGAGTGTTTGCTGCAAACTGAATAAAGAATCCCTTACCAGTCAGTTAAATCCAGGTATTTGGTAAATGGAGCACATTGGTGTCCTGTGACTGATCTGGCTTATATTCTCAACTGAAAGCCAAAACGAGTGACACAGTGGGTCAAACTATGGTCTGCTGAGGCCACTCACCTGGTGTCATGTGTACATTTGGATGGCAAATGTAGTCTGATACCTTCCCTAACACAATAAAGCCTTGGTCTGCTTCAGGAGTGAATTGGATACAGGCTTCTCCTTCATAACTGTTATCCCAAGTACTGATAGAGGATTTAGGTTCCACTGTGTATTTGTGTGCATACAATGTCCATGGTTAGTGTATTCTTAGTGTTTATTTTAGCAGATCAAATATAGTGTAATGTAGCTGCCCTTTTATTTCACCTTATTATTCCTTTTCTGTGCATAATCTAGCTCTAAATGCTGCCAGTAGACTTCAAAAATGATCTCTGCAGCTGCACACACAGAATTTGTGCATTTGAATAGATTTGAATAAGAGTTATGCAAAACTCCACCAGGATAGGTAACACAACATACAATAAAGTAGATTCTCTATCTTTTTCTCCTGTATCTCCCTCTCTTTACATATCAGTGTGCTCCTTTCCTCCCCCTCGTTCTTTGTGTTCCACTGTTCAGTCCCCTCTTTCCTCTCTTTCACTGATGGGTTCTTATTGAGCTGGAACGGCTGATGCCCTGGTCGTCGTGGTGATGTGTGATGATTGATTGAGGCTGGAGAAATTGGAGGCGAGGCACATTTATCCTGTCCACTGCTTGAATCCCTCTGGTCAGGACTCAGACGTCAGTATTCAATTACAGACACACTGAATTTTCATTAGGATTTTCATAAGCACCCATTTTTCTTCTCTGTTCCTCTTTAGTACTGGGCAGGAGTACAAAGAAGAGCAAGAAAAAAGGTAAAGGGGGAAAGACAGTGAAGGTTTATAGATATGAATGAAGTAAAAAATAAACAGTAGGCACACAGTGTATTTTTAAATTACAATGTATGTAGTTTTTAAAAATTTATATCTAGACTTGTTGCAGTTCACAACCTCACTCCTGCCTTCTTTGTTATATTTGTCAACTATAAGGTGTCTGACAAATTAGAAATGATCTTTAAAAGAGGAAAAGACGAAGGCCATGGCCTTACAAAGGAAAGCCGTGGGGAAAAGTAGAAAGTGTTGAGAAAGGAGAAGAAGAGCAAGAGGGGAAGTAGTCTCTTAACATTCTAGTGTGTTTGTCAACAGTTTAACAGCAGGGGTACCTCTGCACACAGACAACTGCTGCCTTCAATTGGGAGCCAATATTTGGCTGTTCATTTATGGCTCACACAGAGGATCCAGCTCCTCTTCGGATTTGTGTGATGCCTGAGCACAAGGCTCTTTTGATTTGTGCTTGATAGACGCCTCACATGGACTGCGAGTGTTGCCTCTCTTCCATCCCAGATGGGAAGATTGGGAAGTGGAGGCAAGCTCACCTTCTTTTTGTCTTTGGTGGTCTGCAGGTAATGCCAAATTCACATCATTCCTCAGCAAGAAAATTGCTCTAAACACTCTCACTCATCATTTCATTCGTGTTTACAATGTTTATCTTACAGCAATGCTGTCAGTTCACCAGGACAAATCATTGCTACAGAGCAGGGGTCAGGTTGAGGTTAAGAAAGTTTACTTATAAAAGACACATCTGCCGAGGATAGAGATTCAATGAACAGAGGTCATGGTTCCGTGAATGACTACATACTATAGCCTTCCTCCTCCATTCAGTGCAGTGATGTGCTGAAATGTAAAGACATAAGGGTGGTTGTTGTTTGTGCTTATCTACTGTCAGGCTTATCCAAATTACACTATAATAATATTTAGACTGTATGATATTAAAATTAGAGCTGTTCTTTCAGGTCAATGGGAAATGGTCTGAGACAATAGCAGTCTCTTACATAACTCTCTTTCATTTATAGACACATGCCCACAGCTTGGTGAGTGTCAAGGCTACTGTTATATAAGAGCGCGGAAACACTTTGTTTTTGCATTCAGATACACTAGTGATGGTAACAGTATATAGATAACAATCATCTGTTTTTTTTACTGTGACAGCATTAAGAGGCATTGCTCTGGCACAACCATGTGCGCTCATGTGTGTATTCATACATTTTTTTTGTGTTGGTGCTGTTTACTGGACCACAAGATGGCGGATGTGTGAATATGATTCATTGCCTCGGAGGTCCGAATGTAGCCATCCAGCCAGCCGGCCAGTGAGCTGTAACTGTGACCCATCATCCTCTTGACATAGCCACTTGTAAAGGCACTGTTTTTATGAACCATAACACTACTGGCTGTTGACTGACCCAACACAAAGTTAGGATAGGCTGTAAGAAAAAATAAATGAAAAATTAAAAGAGGAGTTAGTTGGACTCAGTGCAGCGGTAGAGACCATTTAGTCATCATATAATATCAACAATGAGATGAGACAAATGTGGCACTAGAAGATCTGTCATCTTTGCTGTAGTTTGAACTTGTGTAAATTTACATTTTAAGGCTAAATTCTGAATCTAGGCATTGTTGTGCAGTGGCTCTGTAGACATGCTGCTTAGTCTTTTTTCTGTATGACCCGAGTTCTTGATCCTTAGTAAACTCTGCAGAATCCACACTTACTTTCACCCTTTTATTTGCACAGTCCCTCCATCACTGCAGAAGGAGAGAGATGCACTGCACTGGCAAACATGAAGGGTGCACCTTAGATGACAAGTGTTCAGGTTGGTGAACCTGTTTGATGGCCAACACAGAAACTAAAACAAGGAGAAAAAAGGCTCAGTAAATCTGGCCATGACTGCATACGTGCCACAGGTGTGCTTTTTCTGCCCCACGGGGCAACCAGATTTTATACATCTGACCTTTGAAAGTTTCCCAGCCTTCTTACTGACTAAATAATATGACATGTGTATATTCAAATTTGAGAAAAAAGATTTTTCATTTAGAAGCATTCACAGAAGTGTGTGTGTGTGTGTGTGTGTGTGTGTGTGTGTGTGTGTGTGTGTGTGTGTGTGTGTGTGTGTGTGTGTGTGTGTGTGTGTACAAAACACACAGACATTCATACACACACAATGTTCAGCTGTGAAAGTAGTGCTGCATGAATTCCGTGAACAGCAGCAGATGGACTGCGGTAATAACCAGGCTGTCTTTTGGCAGGTAATGTTATTTGGGGCTTGTTTAGGTCCTACAGTAAACCAAGATGCCAAGGGATAAAAAGGGCGGTGCTGTCTCTGATCTTTAAATTAGATGAACATTTTCAATTGATCCCGACACTGTTTGCTTGTGAGCTTCAGACTAAGGGCATTAAGGGTCAGCACCAAACTATTCTATATTGCAGGTGTGTGTGTGTGTGTGTGTGTGTGTGTGTGTGTGTGTGTGTGTGTGTGTATGTGTCTTAGTCAGCCCTAGCTGGCTAAATGCCAGACCAGTGTTTCGAGTTAAACGAGCTTGGCGTGAGCTGCCTGAGGGAAACCATCCTCCTCCAGCTAAACAGTAAAGCAGAAGCCCACATGGGTCCATCCTGCGGTGTAGTATAAGGTCATAGGTCATTTCACTATTGTGTGTACGGTTATGTAAATGTTAGTGGCGACTCAAGGCAAGAGCCTGGCTTGTGTTCCCAAGCCTCAGGAGGACAGATAGGTGCTGACAGACAGGCCTGGCCTCACCACTGGCTGCGGCTGCACAGGCTCTTCATTTTCCAGCTGTCTCACTCTCTATTATTTTTTACTAGCTTCCTGTGTGATTATTCTCTCCGTTGCTGTCTTTTCTTCTCTGTGTCTCTCCCTCCCCTCTCTGTCCATCTGTTTCTTATGTGTCTATATGCTATATTCCTCTCCTTCCAACGTCCTACTTTATGTAAGTTTGGGCCATTTCCAGTGAGTCTAATGATTACTGCTAGTTTTGCAGTCAATATTATGTCTTGAGCATAAGCAGTGTCGGGGGCTAAAGCAGATTGTTAAATGCATATCTACAGTGAGTTCAGGGAAAGGTAACATTACTGTGGGACAGAGGAAGCAGAAGGATTGGGGCTGTTGTTCATCAGGCCAGATGTGGCCTAGAGCTTCATATTAAAATTTCCAAATGCAGCACAGATCAAGCATGGGCATAGAAAAAAAAACAAAACCTTTGGAGGTTCATTTCAGTAAATGATCCCTTTTCATTTCATCCAGGTTGCCTAGTAGCCAAACTGTAGGACTCATTAAAGATTTGTTTACACATTGTCGTTGAATTACTGTCAGTGTTCTTAAAGTAATTTGCCTCATTTTTTTTTTTTTTCATTAACATTTATACACTTGCTGCTTGCTTGCTGCGCTTCTTTTTCCTTCTTGTATTAGGCATTGCCAAGCTTTTTTCCTTTATGTTTATTGTGATGCTTCTATGCTATCCAACAAAGGGAAAATACCAAAAAAAACAAATTGAGGCCCTTTAACATACTAAAGAACAGCAATGTAGTATGAATTAAAAATGTGATGGTTTAAAGAAAGACCTACTAACATGGAATTTAAAGAAAGACCTTCGATACATGGAATTACATTTATTGACGTATGATCAGCTATACGTAACCAAGCTACAGACTGCCAAAATGACTTGGGTTTTCAGTCAGTTATTCCTTCTGTTAACTTAGATATCACACATCTTTTTCATATGTAAATCTCCAAGCTGTACTCACTGAGGAGTTATAGAAAACGGGATAGAACACGTTTTTCTAGCACTGGATTGGCTATAAAAATGACTCAGAAACTTTTAGTGAGGAGTGGGTGAAGGAAGTGAAGGATATTTAGTTCTGAATCAGGTGTAGTATAACAGCTCAGTAGGGTAAAGAAGTAAATTTTTTATCATCTTTATCTGGAGGATATGGAGCTACTTCAGTAGTTGTGAGGTGAAGGGCTCCTCTGCGTGGGGAAAAAAGAGGAGGTGGACTACGAGCACGCTGAGTAGGCGTTTATCTAATTGCAAGAGGAATGAGACAGCTGTTGGTTTTCGAGTGATGCTACTGTGACTGACTGACAAGGGCATGGTGACTCAGACACACACACACACACTCAGGAGTGCAGTGATGAGGGGTTTGATAGACAAGCCAAAGTCTGAATGACCAAGATAGATAACAAGGAATCGTTTGGGAACAGCGATAACAGCTGCTGTTGATTCTGTCTTTCTCTCTTATGCTGCTACTTGTGCATATGTACACACACACACACACACACACACACACACACACACACACACACACACACACACACACACACACACACACACAACAGCCTCAAGAAATACTGAAGAGAATACTGAGGGCTTGAAATATGCCCACTGATAAGAGGAAAAAATAGAGGCAACCAAGGGGAGAGAATAGGGGAGCAAGGAGCTTTGTACCTGCAGGAAGAATTTGATTCGCTACCCTTTCAAGATGTGTCGATTGGAAACAAGCAGAGAGCCTCACAGTGCCTGGTGAATGCCAAAAGCAAGCGGGAGGAAAGGGAATGAGAGGTGCTTTTGTCTCCATCCTCTCTGTCCCATTGTCACCCATATCGCCTTCACCAGAGACAAGACATGGCTCCAGGCTTGATCTAATGATCAAATCTATATGGACAAGCAGAATATGTCTGTTTGTGTCTGCTGTGTGGACTGAAGACCGCATTTTATCTTACGTCTTTATTGTGAGCCTCTCTACTCACACACACAGTACTCAGTCTCCATCTAAATATAGCCAAGTGAATCATGCAGACACCTCAAATAAGAGTCTGCCACAATCTAAAAATCTGATCTGGCCCCTTGGAAAAACTGCCTGGCAGGCACTGTGAGTCAGTGTCTTTATCATTGTTCAATATAATGGCAGAGTTGGATGGCCGAGGTCTTAATTGAGTCAGTCTTCCATAGTGCAGTTAATATAAGCCTGCTGGACCACATTTTGTAATCTTTAGACCCTTTTGCTCTAAAGAGATTCATCCCGTCCTCCCAGCACAGTCCCCTTTCCATTTGCATGCAGAGAACATTCACCCACCATTTTGCCTGGCATTGGCATTTTTAAGTGTAGCTGTCAGGGATGTATGTGGCTGTATGGGGTGGAGGGTGGTGTGGGGGTGCTGAGATGTCATGAGACACGGGTCACATGATGCCCTGCAGCTGACCTTTCGACCCCTAATGAGCATGCTGTTTCTATAGATGGAAAAAGGTCCCAAGGACAGTGCAGCATGCTTGCCTGTCAAATGAGTGTGTGTTTGAGTGTGTTTGTGTGTGTATTGGAAGAGTTAGTTCTAAAATGCGATATCCAAGATTTGTTAATTTTAGTAAAAAATAATTGTTTTCAGATATTTCATTAATATTTAAGTGATGTTTTGGTTGTGTTTTTTCTGAATAGTCAGACCGATATGTCAGCTTAAAACAGGTACTTAGGTATTGGCATACCCAGCGGGCAATACATAGTGGGGTTGCAGTGGAAAGATAATTAAGGTAAATTAGAACCTGTTTCTCTATCAAATAATTCATCCATCAGCGTACTGAAAGGGTAAAACAGTTAAATTTCCCTTTTTTCCTCATTAAAAAAAGTTCTGGTTGACTGAGTGTTTCGTCGAATCAATTAAGACTTGATCAAACCAGATCTGTTGTCATCCCAGCGGTCAGTCCTGATGTTTTGTACCCACTGGCACTGCCTCGGGCCTTCTCACAGCAAGGACATCTTGACTAAACACCATCAGCTTGTTGTGCCAGCGCTTTGTTCCCAGAATCATCTCTCCTGCACAGATGCAGACTGTGACATTGCACACAAACTCAAGGGACAGCCTGCAAGAGGTTTGCGCAGCTACCCCGGGCACCGTCGGATCGGTCCAGTTTAACCCACAAACCATCCCGGCTTCCCCTCTTGTCTTTCATCCTCACACATCCACCCCTCGGCTGCTGCCAAGTCACACTCTGCACACTGAATGGTTGTGAACAGATTGTTGAATCTGGTGTTGGGATGTAATTGACCCTGCTCAGTCAGCTTTGAATTTCTGAAAACAGTGACTATCGTGGAACCTAGATTTAGTTCAGATAGTTTCAGCATGAATAAATTTGTGACATTATGCTGTTTTAAAGCATTGTGTTGTAAATTTAAATCTTTTGTTGACAAAGCAATAGAATTTCACATTTTCACATACAGGATTCTTTGAATTGACATTTTCTTTCTCTTTAGGTGCTTGTGTAATCTTTTTTTAAAAAATTAACAGATGACTTCATTTATTAAGTTTAGATAAAATTACATGTGACAATGTATTTTTAAAATAAGTTAATTTTGAGCAGTTAATTACTACCAAAAGTAGCCAGGCTATGGTCTGCACCTTTTGAAGAGAAATATTTAACCGTTCTTTTTTGCCCATGTTTACACATTTCCGTCTGTGCAAGAGGCAGTGGTGCATGAGAGACTGAAATACACTTTGCCTCGAAGTCACATAGTCAGACTTTAAAACCACCTTTTTTTTTTTCATTTCTCTGGCCATGACATAGTCTGAGATGTAGATTAAAAGGAAATTAATGGAAGAACAATAGGTAGATAAAGGGGGGATGTGATAGAACACCGAAAGTGAAAGTGAAAAGGTGAGTGCTTAAAGGGCACTTCAGATGTGAAAAAACACGGTGCCATATCTTGTGATTCATTTGCCTTTACACTCAAAGTGTAATCGCTTTTGACATGTTCCCTTCTGGGATATTTACTGCAGTCAGATGAATGTGAAACAGTACATCATAGTACATTGAATAGTATTGAATCACAACGCCAGCTGCATTGCAATAAAGTGGAAAGATGGCAGTATCAATGAGGTAAAAGCTCCTACTCGACAACAGAAAGCCTCTCTCATTCGTTATCCTGTCTCTCTGCCCTGAAACACAGAGCCCCTGGTGTGGGTATTGGTCTCAATGACAGAAGATTATCATGCTCTCTCCCTTTCCCCGGATACCACCCACGCTTATTTTTTGTATTTTTTGTAACCTTGCCACAAGCTGTCTTTCTTCCTCTCTGTGTCTCTTTCTGTCTCTGCTGTACTTTCCCCTCCAAACCTCTGGACAAACTCCATCTCTGCACAGGAGCTTGGAAATTTCCAGCAGAGGCTGAAGGTCTTCTTGAGACCTAAAACTCTCTTCATTTTCATGCAGAGAGAAAATATAAATTAAATAGTGTACACTGATGTGCACACAGAGTCACCTTTGGTACTATGTAACTGGAGAGACTGGTCTGTCATCTGTGACGGAGCTGTTGTGTGTTCATCAGGGACAACACCTTTCCAATATTTATTGACTACCAAATGAGTGGATGTGATGAATGGACTGGCTCAAGTTTCATTTGGCAGGCATGTCCACTTTATTTAAGTATTTTGCCCTCCTGACAGTCTTGTTGGCTGGCTTGAATAGCACTCCTGTTCCTTGGATTTGTGAGTATGCCGGCTTTTTCGGGATTCTCTCTTTTTTTTTTTTTTTTTTCCCCGTTCAAGCTGACAGGCGTTGCTGTAGTGGTTAGTTTGTGTGCATGTCCTTCATGTCTGTATGAACAGCAAGGGAGTTGGTATAATAAAATTTCCCTCACAGGCCAAACAAGTGCAGCTGCACAGTGCGAGCATCCAGACATTTATTATTGAGCAGCAGGTTTTCATTATTCATACCAGTGGGTTTCTGTTCACTCAGCAGATAAACTTCTTTGAGTCTGTTTGTTCATCAGACCCTCTACTCATTGATGTTGGAACACAGACGTCCATGAATATTTAGTTGTGCACGTCTAAAGTGGAATTAAGCATGTTTGCTAAATGCATGTCTAAAGAAATCCAATCCCCTCATTACAAATTCAGTAAATGCTGTGTTCAACTACTCATTCAGTATAGGGTCCATCAATCATCCTGCTCTCCATGCATGGGGAAGAGAAATCCACTGTTGAGTCACAATACTTTCCATTCATAGACAGAAAATATTGAATGGTCTGATGATGTTTAGATTCCTTGCTGTCTTTTCCAGAGCATGGTAGGAAGGAAAAGAAACAACAGCAGTGTGTTTTGTGGCTTCTAAAGACAATATATTTTTTAGCTATAGTTTAATTTCATGCTTTGAGACGTTTCTTTCCAAGGGCAATATAATATGTGATACATAAAGGCACAGTTTTTGCTATATTTTTAATTTGAATAGAATGAATAAAATCGCCAACCTGCGCAATGCCAGGAATTGTGATTTTGCCTTTTAATCATACAGAATTGCAGAAGGAATTTTTTTTTTCTTGCTGTCTGAAGCAACTCCTTAAATTTGTTTACAGCTGCCAGGTCACATTATAAAAGCCCAGAAAGGAAGCCAGCCAGTGAATCTGTTCCATCTGAGTACCTGAGTACCATCTCAGTGCCAGTGTGCCAGGATGCTCACTTTGATCAGTGCTGGCAGGGCACAGTGTTAAATGTCTGCCTTGCTTCACACCCATGCCCGACTGGGAATGCTTACTGTCCAACCTGTACATGAAAAATGGCCACAGACTGACTCGAGGGCCAAAACTACAGAGCTCAGGTGTGGGAAAAAAAAAAAGTCTGCACCTTGGTGCTGTAACCAAAAAAGGTTACAGCACTATACAGCTTTTGTTTACGGCAAAATTTAGACAGCATGTGAAAAAGAAGATCATGAGAAATATAGTGCAGTCAAAAATTCAGAATTACTGAGGCAAGGAAATAAGTTTATGTACTCATATCCCTTGCCACAAGCACTCTGTAAAGTTTCCCGCTACCAGCAAACCTAGTTAGCATAGCTGTCTGGGCCAAACCTGACAGCACGGGTGCTGCAGGTGTATTTTTAGCCCAACAAGAGGTCTGTGTGTGTGTGTGTGTTTGTGTGTGTGTGTGTGTGTGTGTGTGTGTGTGTGTGTGCGTGTGCGTGTGCATGTGCATGTGCGCGTGCATGTGCACATGTTATTGCACATCACTGGTGAGGTCCTGCAAGGTGTCATCTCACCGCTGAAGGGGTGCCGGCTGGTACAGAATTTTAATTGGCAGGAAGACACAATGGCACATGCCATGATATGTTCTGCCAAGATGATATGCTCTGAGGGGCAGGGAGGGGGTGTGTGAGAAAAGGGATGTTGCAGTCTCGGATGTGGGGGTTGATGTGCATGTCAGGTTATTTTAGCGATATTGGCCAACTATTTGCATAGAGCTTTGATTGCTGCTGCCTGAGAATTGCAACATGATCAATGTATTTGTGCATGTTATTTCATTCTGCACATGTGCCACCGGAGACCTCTTACTATGCAGACGTTCCAGCCCTACTCTTGTCAGATTTGACAGCCTGTTCCCACCAACAGCAGTAAAGCATTAGGACAAGGGTATGCTTGAGATTAAATAGGTTGCATGACAAGGCCAGAAACTCTCTCAGAAACGATGGGCAAAAAGCCATCCTACAGAAAGGTTAGGTACAATAATCACATGTGGATAACAGTGCACACTTTTGGACAATCTATCCTCGAAGGAATCCTTGGTGCACCACTTTGCAATTGCAAAAAAGTCACTTTTTTGAAGAATTTAAAGACATAGAGCTTGAGGGAAAAGTCCTACAATGCCTACTTTCTTACTTTTTCACACCTAAAGTTGCTGTGCTTTTCAGGCTGTCGGTATCAGAAGGTTACAGAAAGTTGTCAGATGCAGTACTCAATTCCCATATCAGAAAGGTATCAGGGAAGGGGTTTTGAAATGCTGTTTGATGCTGTATTTCTGCAAGGCCCAGGTGAAGTGGAGGCATTGGAGCGAGGTGGGCGGCATCTGAAAAATCTTGAATGATCTTGAGCTCAGCATCAGGGGTTCTTCCTTTCATTATTTCATTGTCCACAAATTTCAGTCATTTTTTTTTTTAACTTCCCAAGGACATCTAATTCAGTTATAGCCACAGGGAGACAGCAAATTAAGGATTTTATTATCTTGTGATAAAAAGTGTCTGGGAATTTGAGCTGTTTTAAGGGGAATACAGATGAAATTCTAGCCTTATGTGATAATGAGAGAGAAAATGAAAGCACAAATAGCATTTAATAATTTATAGCTCCCTCATTAGAATAACAAAAAAGATGAGCTAGACATATTATTTTTCCTCTTGAGCATCTGCATTTGCAAAAAAAGGAATTTAACCAGCTAAAGGAAAAAACACTCTGCTTGATCCATTTGAGTTTGACAATCTACATTTTCCCCTTCCGCCTTTGTTTTCTTTAGAAAGTGAACTGTGCTGGTTGTCCTGCTAAGTGCGTATCTGCATCACTGATTTATACCAGATGCTCTTAAGCCTTGCCAGTTTGATCTCTGCCATTGGCTGTGTGTGGCTCTGCCAGCTTCCTTGATTAGATGTCTGTGCTTTTGTGTTTGCAGCTGTTCATGGTGTAGTCCAGGGTTGTAATGCACAAGTTCTCAGAATCACTGGACAAAGGACAAAACGTTCATGCTGATTTTATATAGAGAATTCAACCATCTTTGAGCTGTGACATGGCTCTAAGAGGGGGGGGTATTAGAGAGAGAACAGCAGATTATGGTAAATTTATTTTGTTTTTAGGCTTTCATTGAGTGAGTATGGTACTAAATAACTCACGGCTCTCACTGATGGACACATGGGTTCTTATCCAAGAAATTGAATCGTTGACCTTTACAGGTGGCAGGATGTCAATAATCAAAGGACAAACCTCCAGCTCCTGCAGTTGCTTTTACGTACACTGCATTTGTGACAGCGCTCACAGGCTTTCTACAGGTCTTGAAAAGTCTACATGAGCATTTAATTCCATTTCCTCAAAAAAGGAATTGGAAGGTGATAAAAATTGATTAAAATCTGAAATTTACAAAACTCTTAGCTATTTTTGCTCACTTGTTGTAGGCAGTATTGTTAGTTATGAATGGTTTGAACTGTAGACTGTTTGGAGACTTGCACCTATAAATTGTGGTGTTGGCACCACCAGAGTAAGAGCAAGAACTGTCATTACTGCTAGCTACAGAAGCTAGGGGGCTCATAACCAGTAATTGCTGATTTTAACAAAAACTTCAGTAAACGTAAATGACAGATTCATTCTCAAATGGTTAATCTATCTATCCATTTTTGTAACTTATCCATGTCTCGTAGATCCAATTTAGTAATCAGTAATTATAAATATTATCATTTAGTACTGAAATGATGTGATACATTAATAAATCATTCCCACTGGTTCTCAAGAATACATTCAAACTTTTATTAAAAGTCTTAAATTTAACTAGTTGGACCCTGTAGAAAACGTACACTCAGTATGTTAGCCCTTATAGTATCTGCGTCTTTTGCTGGATTCTGTTTAAGAAAACGGAGGCCATGTCGTTTCAATTCCAGCCAGCTCCCTTGCTTGTTTTCAGCTAGTTGCTTTCTCTAATGACCCTCTCTTCTTGTGATTTTCAAGTTTTCCCAGAACCAGTGATTGGGATTGACAAACTGGGGCTGCAAGAATTGCACCACTGCGGGATGTTAGGTGTGCTCTCTGGTCATGTCGTGCCTATTCATGTCTGTCGTTTTGTAATTTTTTTTCTTGCTTTCCAATCAGAAAGAATTCCTTCTATAATATGCATAAATAAAACTGCAGGAAACCCTGGTTACTTCTCTATGGAAGTGTGTGTATAATCCTAGCTGATGGTGTATCAAGGGCCTGGTGTCTCCTCCCAGCCCTCCAAATAAAAGGCCCTTGACCTCCTTCGTATTGAGGGGTCTGCAGCCATATTGTGAGACGGTATGAGTGAGTAAATGCTCCATTAGGATTCATTAGAGGCTCTAGTTTGACATATTGTCCCGAGTGCAATGAGCCGCACCAGTGGAGGCCCCCTGCTCTCCGCTGCCACGTGCCATTGCTCACCCTGCTTTGTCCTCGTACACAATGGATGAGCAGCCCCCTGATCTCCCTCTCATTCTGTCTCTCATTCATTCATCAGTTGTCATCACTGTTTTGACACATTACATTGAACTTAGCTCATTCATTCCTCCCTTCCCCTTTTCATCTCTTTTTTTCCCCACCTTCTTTGCCTCTGCCTCTCTTATAAAGTGACCAATGACATCCCACTGCAGCCGTTGCCATGGTGATAGGTGACAGCAGGAAGCACCACCCAGGATGAAGGGACCATAAAACAAGGAGGACAGTGGTAAAGGGTGTGCAGAGAGGAAGGCTGTCTAGCTTTGATGAAATAATAATAAGAATAATAATACTACTACTACTCTTACTACTACTCTTACTACTACTACTACTACTACTACTACTACTACTACTACTACTACTACTACTACTACTACTACTACTACTAATAATAATAATAATAATAATAATAATAATAATAATAATAATAATAATAATAAAGGAAAAGGGAGGGAAATAGCAGGTAGGTCTTATATTTCTTTGTGCTGGGACCATCCCTGATCATTTGATACTTGACTGGGCTGCAGTAATGGCCTTCCTGTATTTTACTGGCAAGGCACTGTCAATGAGACAAGAAAAATAAACCATAGTTTCCACTCAGTTGAACCAGGCTAAAAGTTAAAATGAAAAAGTGTAATTTTCGCAGTGTTAGTTCAGTCAATTCTCTCATACACATTCTTTCTTGCATAGAGCAGCTAATTCAAATAGCTTAATTCAAAGAGTGTTAACTTTCCAGGTTGCTACTTTTATTAGCCCTGAGTAGGCTGATATGTGTTAACCATATCAGCATCTCAGCCATAGACGAGTAATTTATTCCTATGCAACACTAACAATTCTATAGTCTGAGTAAAGTCCTGACATATTAGGAACATGTCTTAATCCTTTACTGTCTTCTCACACGACACCTGTCCATTAAATATAACCTATTCTGCTGTACTCACCTCCTAAATGTCTGTTTATCCCTTTTTTTTCACTTTAAAGTTAAATATCTCTCAGGAGCTCGTATAGACTGTTGTTATGGAACACTTGAATGTGTCAAATTCTTTCCTGAGATCCTTGGTTAGTGAAAATTCTTTCTCCCATGGGGAAGAAAGACCTAGGAAATGAGCTAGTCGTGTATTTTTACTGATAGTAGAGGACTCTTTGTGGAGTAAACCTTCTGTATATAGTTATTTCTCAGAAGTGCTATGTGTTGATAGAAAAATGCAAGCAAAGTGGACAAATGAAGCATGTGTGTTTGTGTGTGTGCATACAGTATGTGTGTGCCTGTGCAGAGAAAATCTTCCCTCCTGTTGGTAGCAGTCTTGCGTTAACTCATATCGGGTCAGTGAAGCAGCATATGTATGCTGCAGACATTAATCACACAAGCAAAGCCACATGTGCTGTGGGGACACAGTAAACAGAATTTTAGCCAGAAGCACGGCGAGTTAACAGTGTTTACTCACTAATGCTTTGCCTGCAAATATCATGAAAATGTAAGTGAGCCTATCATAATGTATAGGATGTCATCCTAAGTTAACGTTTTTCTGATACATTACATTACATTATACATACATACATTACATACATTATGCAAAAAACCCACCCTGTAACCTTGCTTTCACAGAAGAGCAGGAGCCAGAGCAGGGACCAAAAAAGAGATGAAAGCACAGCCTAAACTCTAATTACCCCACTGCACAAGTATGGAGGGAAAAGTACTTGCTTAATATCAGAAAGGCAATGAAAGGGAATCATTTTTAAATCATTTGTAAATCTGCATTTGAGAGTAATGTAAACTGACAGCATTTCCTCTATTTGAAAAACCCCCTCCGTGTAACACAGGTTTGCAGAATCAGTATCATCAATTAACACCTTATTTTATATGCTTTTATGGTACGTGGTATTAAGGGTCGGAGAGAACGATTGTTTTATTTTATCTATTGCTGGTTTGTTTTTGAGTCTATCATTTTTCCCTCTTATGGCTGTGTCTCTCTGCCATCCAAAATATGAAAGATTTGTTTTCTAAAAAGGCATATAAAAATAAAGATATTAATATTCTTTTTAAGGTGTAAACATTTTGCCTCCCTCCGCTGCCTGAAATGGTTGTTTCTTTCTGTGTCATCCTTCCTCTCCTGCCCCCTGAAAGCTTAATTTTCCAACATTATTTTCATTTCCCCGTGTAGAAAAATCTGTTCTCCATCATCTTCAGAAATAACTCATGTGACCCACTAGGTGGGAGGAAAGTTGTTAAAAGGACAACAAATTCCTTCATGAGGAGACAAGGGAGGAGAGAAGCCTTGAAGAGGGAGAGATGAGCACAGGAGGGAAATAGTATGAGCTTGCCTGGAAGATACATTTGTCATCACCCGTGTGTGTGTGTGTGTGTGTGTGTGTGTTTGCATTTTTGTGTGTGTGTGTGTGCCTGCGTGCACTCATCAGTTTTAAATAAGCTGGTGTACGTGCATGGCAGCAGAATAAACAGTTATGATTGACTGATTTAATTTTTATTTGCCTCCGTATTTATCTGCCTCTATTTCTCTCTGTACACCTATACCCCAGATATATGCTGAGACATAATACAGGAACACTTACTGTTCTCATAAAGTAAACTGATGAGGAGAATAAAGGTTAATAAAAGACGACCAGGATATTGATTATGCAAAGTAAGATGCAACTCAACTTAAATAAGATTAGATTAATGCTAAAATAAGTATTATTCATTGTTTTATGTTTTATGAATTAAAAGAAAGTTTGGACATTTTTTAAAATACACTTATTTACATTCTTTGCAGAGAGTTAGATGAGATGATTGCTATCGCCAGCACCCAGCTACCTTAGCTTAGCACAAAGAAGGAAACAGCTAGCCTGGTTCTGCCAAAGATAACAAAATCCACTTACCAACATATCTAAAGCTCACTAATTAACTGGTAAATCTTGTTTCTTTAATCCATACAAAATGAAATGTAGAAATGACAAATTGCTGTTGTTTTATGACGTTATGTGCCAGACTGTTTCTTGGTTGGGGCCCAGTTCCCCTCCTACCAGCAGAGACTCCAAGTTATTGACGCACAGACATGAGAGCATTAACAATCCTTCAACCATCTCTCGACAAGGAAGTCAACAAGCGTATTTCCCTAGGTGTCAATTGTGGTTTCATGTCCTTTTTCTTGCTTTGTTTTTTAAGAAAACTTCTTGAATATACAGTATTTGTTACTTTAAGCGGTGCTCGGCCTGTATGTTGAAGGTCAACTCAGTAACAAGTGCACTTAGACATCCACCTTGGCAAGTGGTAGCTCAGGGGTTAAAACTCCTTTACTAAGAACACCAGAGGCTGTGGAAAATGTCAGTGCACATCGGGTCGAGAGACGGTCCCAATCAGGCAGGAGTGGGGATTGTGTACGCATGTGTGGGTGATGAGGAGACTGTTGGACGAAATTGAAAAATCTCTAGAGAGGAGAGCGGGTGTCTTGTTATTGTAGAGGTGGGCAGGGATTTGGAGCTCTGTTTGGGATTGTGTCATAGTAACATCGCACTCACACCTCATCCAAACCCCTTTAAGTATGACTGAGAGAGGTGCATGTTCTCATTCTTTCCTTTTATGGCAATGATGCCCCCATTTAAGTCGCTTCCAAGATGAATCACCTCAACAAAGCCTTTTACTGGACTCTCCTCCCTCTCCCCTCTAACCATCCAAGCTGGGCCCTGTCCTAGAATAGCCTTCCTTGCCCTAAATTTTTATGGATACGGCCAGTAATCATGTTTATTCCTCAGTGATGGCAACACGGCTAAAAATATAGCGGGTTATTAAAAGAAGCAGACGTCTATTAAAGTTTAATCAGTGCTTTAACAAGGCCTTATCATTGTCAAGGCCAGTCAATCACTCAGTCCATCTAAGCATCTGATCTCCACATCACTACATACGCTTCCTCTAATTAAAACCAAGCCAACAGAATAGATACATGGTGGGACTGAGATGGTGTTTATCTTTCCTGTGTTCTCAGTTCTCTCCTTTCTTTTCATTACATGTCCTTTTCCATAATATCATGTTACTTTTGTGCTTTTTTTTTTTTGGTTCATCTTTACTCTCGTTTTCTTCTTTTTTTTTTTTCTTATTACTGGCAATTATATGTGACATTTTTTCCCATGCGAGGGGATTGCCTTTAGGGAGGGCAAAACCAGGGGATGTCATTCTGTTGTTATGTCACTCTGTCACTCTGTCAGTCCACCACTTTGCTTCAAACTGAAATATCTTTTGGCTGGATTGGCACGTGGATTTTGTTACTGACATTTGCAGTTGCCTGACAATGTTAACTAACAACTAGTAAACCTGACTTTTCCTGTAGACTTCATTATGAGGCTGAGGTTTGTCGTTTTTTTGAGATATATCTCAACAGCTATTGGGTGGATTTCCATGAAATTTAGTGCAAATATATATGTCCACTTTAGGATGTTAATCACTTTATTTTGTCATCCCTTAATTTTGAGATGGTCAGCAGGGTTAATATTATACCTGCTATACATCATATTAGCATTGTCACTGTGAGCATGCAGCATGGTCCCATTCACAGCCTCACAGAGCGGCTGGCCTGGTTGTATGTTCTTCGACAGTTAAAAAGTTAATTGTGGCTTTTTTGGAGTGTTTGAGGTGCATTAAGTGCAAATGGGTACATTAAAAGCACATATTATAGTTTTTGTAAACATACTGATTCTGGATCATTGCACCCTCTGTGACTTCTGTGGTTTTTGGCCAGCCGTTGTTGGGTTTTGCTGTTGGTGTGATTGGAGGAGAATTACGCCTAAGATGCCCAACAGCCTTAATGCCATTAGCATGGCTGAGTGGGCAGGCAAAGTGCTGAGGTATGTTAGTTAGGCTATGCATGATGAAAAGGAAAAGACAGTGCTAAGTCAGTGAAACAGATGAGGAAACGAAGCTGTTAGCAATGTCAAAACATTTCTTCTCTGCTTTTTCTGTTGCATTTTGTATTTGTCCAGAATCCTGTTAAACCATCCTCCTCACACTATATTCCCTATCTCCATGACCATTTTGCCTTTCAACCCATTTCATATCCCATCATCTCTCCCTCTTTTCTATACTAATGGTTTTCTCACCGTACCTCTGATGTGATTAATCTTGTGTTATTAGCAAAACAAGCAGTTAAAGAAGTATTTTATCTTTTTTTTCTATTGGATTCGATGTTGTCATAAGCAGCAAAATGACAAGGTCTGTTGCAAGCATTGGTGCCCTAATGACATTTTGTCTAATTTTACTTCTCCCTTCCCTCCCCTCCTGTCTGTCTTTTCCCCCTCCATCTGACTCCCTTAGTTAGTGGCGTTGCAGCAGAAGGATGCCCCTGGTGAAGCGCACCATCGAGCCCAGGCACCTGTGCCACACGGTGCTGCCAAGAAACATCAAGAACGAGCTGGAGTGTGTGACTAACATCTCCTTGGCTAACGTCATTCGCCAGCTCAGCAGCCTCAGTCAGTAGCACAAGAACACCCACCCACGCTCACACATACACACACACAAACACACACAGATACACGCATACTCTCTCAATATTTAAATGCAGACATACTGTACGTAGACACCACAATTCCCTGTTCGTCAGTGAGCTGACCATTCAGTTATTAGGGAGTCAGGTAATGCCTAGTTCAGTCAGTTTTAATTTTTTTCTGCTTAATTCCTTGAAAGGTTAAGCACATTGCAGGGTCCTGAGCATTGGAATATTCAGAAAACCTTTTTCTAGACAAGCTCAATAATGCTCAGTGCTCAAGATCAGTTTTCATGATAGCACATGATAGCAAAGGGACACTAGATTGTGAGGAACTTCGTTGTTTTATTTAGTAATGAACTGTTTAATATGCCAGTAAACAGTAAAAAATAAACTTAATTTTATTGTGGTTTAATAACCACTAAAATCCTTCCAATAACATAGATCTAATGAACTGAATGAATGAAATACTGGGATATTTGGAACGAAAAATATTAAATATTAAATGATTATTGATACTGCATAGTATATTGATAATATTTTTGGTAAAGTAAAATATCCTGCAAATGAAGTACTGTCAAATTTGAAGATTTAGACATATTTGCAGTTTATGGATTTCTAAAATTTACACCTGAGGAGAAAGCATTTGTGTAGTATGTAAAATTTTGGCATTCTTTACCATTTATAAAGCAATATAAATATGCTATATCGTTAATATCTCAATTTGGAGGATACTTGGTAGTTTTATAGTAGTTCTAATGTAGAGCTTTGTGCTGGGAGGGGTAAGAAAACACAGTGCATATTGTTCCATATGGTCATGACTCAGGTGCTATGCCATGAATCCTCTCAGATTTATAGAGGCGGAGAAGCAACATTCAGTTTATGGAGGAAACGTCAACTGATAATAAAAATCATTTAGCCGGACAGAAGTTGGATGCATAATGAAGCATGAAAAACCTGTCGGAAATGTTTTACACTTACATTCACGTGAAACTAAATTTCATATTTTCCACTTTAGTTTAATCTGCAAAGTTTTTCTCCTAAATCCCATATCACATACCCTTCTGTAATAAAACATCTCCACAGTCAGCATCAGCATCAAAGCAGTGAGCCTGCAACAGTAGCTCCCCTCACGATTTACAGTGACAACTGACACAGCATTTCTCCAACTCTCAATATCAGTAACTGCGCATATTTAAAACTCTATTACTTGACAAAAGAAGGCAGCACTTCTAGTTAGTTTGCTGTGATTTTGTCTGACAAAGGATTTCAGTGTTATATAGAGTACACAAGTCCCCAAAGACAAAACATAACTAAAGGCTATGTGAGAGTGAAAATGTTCTTTCTAAAGGGACTTTGAAGAATCAAATAAAGATTAGATAATATCTTTGGACAATTAACAATTTATCTCATTATTACTGCAAATAGAATTGTTAATGACTGTGAAAAAATATCATGTTTAATAATTCCACACAATCCATTTCAGCACTTTGTTGTTGATTTTTTTCATTTTAACACCTTGTTTGTCATTATAGTAAAGTATCTCATAAAGCAGTAAGAAGTATTAACAAAGTATTTTTGTGCATACATTTACCATTGTTTTTCATGCATGTGCGTGCAGGTAAATATGCAGAAGACCTGTTTGGAGAGCTGTTCAATGAGGCCCACTCCTTCTCTTTCCGGGTCAATTCCCTGCAAGAGCGTGTGGACCGCCTCTCCATCAGTGTCACACAGCTGGACCCCAAAGAGGAGGAATGTGAGTCCTGTAACTGCACACACACACACACACATACACACACAAACGCACACACACACACAAACACAAACACAAACACATATAATGCATTCCTTAGCCACTTACCCGAACTTTAACCAACGCAGGTAAATGCTTAAACCCAACCGTCACTCTAGCCTAACCTGAACCCGGAAACCAATTCTTAAACCAACACTCTAACAGTCCTTTTAAGGGTTTCAAAACAGGAGGTCCAACCAAATTGTCTTCACTTTCCCCAAATGTCCTAATTCCAATGGTTCAAAACCTTAAACTGGAACTTACAATGTTTAGCGCAAACACACACACACACAAACACACACACACACACACACACACACACACACACACACACACACACACACACACACACACACACACACACACACACACAAACACACACAGCAACATCCACAGCAACATCCACAAATACACATCCAATTTGCTGGAGTAACAGACAGACTTGAGAGGTGTGTGTTTGGGTGCGCGCGCGTGTGTGCTTGAGCTGTGTGATGGACCTCTCCAGCTCTAGTGATAATGGCTGTTATTAGAGAAATAGGCAGAGAGATGGGTGAATAGTACAAACATCGGCCTCTATCAGAAACTTTCAGAGTTTCACTTTGCCTGGGTACTCATATACCCACTAAAGGCCTTTTATTTAGTAGGAGAAAATGGCCCTATATTGAGGCTGTATCTGTAGCAGGCAATAGGTAAAAGGAATGTGATAATTGGCAGGACTGTCAGGTAAGCCAGGTTATCCTGTGAGAGAGAGGGCAGGATGACAGAATAGTGTAGTTAGAGCGTGCAGTGGATACAAAGTAAAAAGAGGGAGAATCACAGCAGTGTAATACCATGGTCCAAGGTGCTATATCGATTTTTTTTTTTTTCCGTGGGCCAGCGATGGATTTGCACAATGCTACGCTAACTGCTTCCTTGTCATTGACACAGAGACAGTAAAGTGCTCACTGGGTTGTAGCCGCTGCTTATGGCTCTTCTGTACATGCAACCACGGGCTTGGGTACCTTTTTACAAGGCAATTAATTTTTTCCCAAATTCTACAGAATCTCTCAATATTAACCCGTCTCAAACACAGTCAACGACAGACCATTCCAGGCCCAGATTACTCACAGATTCTTCATACTAATCTTTTTTTTTGGTCTTGGCTCCATTTTTTTCACCTCCCCTCGTAATAAAATCTGCCTTGCATTCATCCTCTGTAACGGTTTTCTCCTACCATTTCCTGCTTCTTCTTCCTTCTCTCCTGGAGGAATTCAAAATACCGTAGCCTTGCTAACTGTGTCTTATAATTGTGTGTGATCTAATTGTGGAAGTTTGTTTTGCAGGGTCTCTCAGTTGATAAGTGACTCTATTGCCCTGCGGAGGTTGAAGGACAGACCCACAGTGACACGCTCTTTTTCAAAACTTCAAAACCTACCCTGCAGAGGATAAAATATAAACATTTATCTTACTAGAAACGCAAGCAGAGATTAACTTTTGGAAATACCCAAGTACCAACAAAGCCAATCTTTTACTTTTTTAGCAAAAGGTTATTTGTTCATATTCATGTGATGTTTTCTGTATTTTTACACAGATTGTGATTGATTGCGGGTGGGCATGTGCATGTGTCTGCATCATGTGGTTCTCAGCTTTATCTCTCTTCAAAATAAGCCTGATTTTCCCGCTTTAGCCTAAAATATTGGCTTGACAGACAGTGGATAAGGATCAGCTCAGTTGCAGTTTAAGTGTGTGGTGGTGGTGGTGGGGGGAGTCAGAGGGGAGGAGGACGGGAAAGAAAGATGTAAGGAAAGAGGGATGGGTGCTTAATACAGGGCACTGCAGCAAAAGCAGTGGAGTGTAAAAGGATTGTCCCGCAGAATTTTCTGGGCCAGATTGAAAAGGCCTCCCTTGCAGGTTACACAGATTTTTCCACTCAGTTCGACTCCTCTGCGCTCATTTATGACCAAATGAAGTGTTTTGTAAATGGAAAAATGCACACTCTACCCCACTTTACTTTTTGGTCATTATTCATTAAAGAAATGAGAAAAGAAGTCACTATAATAGCAAGGTAGTGTAATAGTATGCGTTGCCTGCTAAAGAAACACAAAAAGTCAGATGAATGTGACAGAAAGATGGACAGTTGTGGAAGGGGTTTACAAACCTATGGGTCTGTTTCCTGTAAATGCCCACCTTCATCCCCACCCACACTCCTTCTTTACCCTCACACTCTCAAATACACACCACTTCACACAGTTTATGCTTTTAGCACAAGCAAATGACTTGCCTTGTAATTGTCAGTGTGCATCTGTGGTCGGCAAGAGAGGAGGAGTGAAAGAGAGAGGAATGAGTGCAGGCAGGGATGGGACCATAAATCAGGACTGTAGAGGGATGAAGATAGGAGGATGGGGGTCGGGTAGGATGGAGGAGAGAGGACAAAAGGACGAGGACACAATAAGAATTTTACAGATACTGTCCTCAAAATCCCTCACAAGCTTCTTTGAAGCCCTTTAAAACCCTTAATGACCCATTAAAACTTGGGGGCCATCTGACAGATTACACTCTATCCAACTTCTGTGAAAATGTGGATCAAAGCATTACATCTTGAAGGCAAATTGCTGCAGAAATGGTTTCTGATTCACAGCTAAGTCATAGTTTATATCTGATATTTTTTATAGTGATGGAGGATGTGTAAAATGAATATTGCAGTAATTCTCACAGCATTTCTTTTAAAAGAATTGTTGATATTGATTAAAATATCCATGGCTGTAGCATCAGTTTAAATTTCAGCTTGTGTAATATTGCAAATTATTGGGCTTAATATTGAATTTGACACAGACATGACATAGATCCGTATGAGTAATTTTAATGAAATGAAACTCTTCACTTGGACATGAAACATGTCAACCAGGATGAGAATTTTGTTACAGAATAGTTAAATGAAGCAAAAATAAATTATCATATTGAATGATCGTCCAGCTTTTCATTGTTACCGTGTAATTTAGAGTTAATTCATTCCTGAAAATAAGCATCATTGAAGATCTGTTGCTGTGTTGCTCTAAGATTATTTACTCAAACATAGCATTGAAATAAAGGCATAAACATGAGAAACAATTATTATTTAATGTAATATAATATATTTATAAAATAACCCTGCAGTATAAACACATTTAATGAAACTCACAGTTTCTTACAGAGGCTGTAATATCCAGTGAAGTGTGTTTCATTTTTCCTGTTTGCCATTCATCAGGATCTGTAAAGTCTTTCCCTTTTGATTTTTAACTGAGGTACCAGTAATTCATAGGGTGATTACTGTAACTTTTGATTAAAAATACAGCTGCAGAGATGCAGATTTTTAATAAACTGTATTTTTTTAAATTTTGGCCTTAAAATATGGTCAGATCTTCATCTAATTGTAGTATACACAAATCATAGTATTGTTCCTGTTCATAATGAATACATCATTGAAACATTTACAGTGTAGGTTGGAGAAGGTATGTTAACTCCCCAGCCAATGACTTCAAAAAAAGCTGTGGCCTGAGTGGAAGTGTGGGTTAGAGCAACTTTGACTTGTAAAAATACTCAAATATTTTTAATTTGCTATTCATAGGAAGAATCTGCTGATGTGAACCATGCCTTGCAAAAAAGTAGATCTCAGGGGATCAAGGATCAAGAATTGTTAATTTAAATAGAACTGGAAGGATTGCAAAGTAATCTCAAATAGTTTAGATATCCATCAACATACGGTCAGACAAACTATCTATGGAGAGAGCTTAGTTCTGTAGATACTCCCACTAGAAGTGGCCGCCCACCTAAGACGCCTCAAAAGGGACGAGGCAGGACGCTCAGGGAGCTAAAAAAGTATCTCAGAGTTACAGCCAAAGGCTTAAAGGAATCATTGGAGCTGTTTAACATCTGTGTTCAGAAGTCCACCGTACACAAACCATGGTTGCATGGAACATTGTGTCCATGGCAGGACAGGACGGAGGAAGCTGCTACTATCCAGTAAAACATCACAGTGCGCTAGAATTTCCATAATCTTGAAATCTCTGCATACTATAGCTCCTAATCATCATCTAAGTACTTATACAGCTACAGCTCGGCCTGGCCACTTACACAGATACAGTACAATAGTATTTTTATGGGACTCAAACTTGGTGTAGACAGACACACTAAAGTGAATTATGTTTTACCAGTCTAAAGCATAAAGGCACAGAATATGAGATAGAGGACGACATGAAAGATGTTTAGCTGAAGGTCAGAGAGATGTGAGATTGCAAGATGGCCAGAGTGATGTATGCAGTGTCATTGGCAGTGAAACAGTTGAGGTCAAAAGTGCTTTATCACATGAATTTATGCACGTTCAGTCTCGTACACACGCTCACCTTGACCATATCCTAGTGACCCTTAAGCCTTTAAAGGGTATCGTTTCTTACTCTGCCCTTTAGGCTCCCACTCCCCTTCTCCTCCTCTCCTCTTCCCCTCCCAATTGCTACCTGCCCCCCCCACACACACACACAAACAAACAAACAAACACACACACACACACACTCCTTCTGTGTCTTTGTTGTCCTCCCCATCCCTCTCTCATCTTTCTGATTGATCTCTGTTCCCCTTCCATCTTGTGTGGATGCTATTTGTGTGCTGTCAGGCTCTCTTCCCCCTATCACTCTAGCCAACTAAAGTAATGGCCTGTATCCCCTATTTAATGGCACAGTTATATCATCACACTGGCTGCTGGCCATTATGGAAGGCCACAAAGCCCTCTGGGTTCTAACTGTTTCTTTATGTACTCTGCAGTCTCTCTCTTCCTCCTTCTTGTTTTTGTTAGTTCTCATGGGTCTCTCTGGTGTCTCTCTATTCCACAAGAGCTTTCTTCCTATTCTTTTCCAATTGACAAATACTTTTTCTGCTTTATTTGTTTTTTATTTTATCTGTTTTATTGCTCACTAACATTTTTTCTGGCACTTGTTACATACTTTTCCATAGCTCTCCCTACAACTCTCTATCTTTCTTGCTCTCCCTATTAAGGGCTATTCAAATAAGCTTTACTTGCATGACTGCTATAAACACTTAACAAAGAAATACCTGTGATACCTGTACCAATACAATACCTGTACCTTATGAAATTACAAAAGGCATAAAAACGGCTACAGTTTCTCCTTCTCTGTGAAGACCTTTATTTGTTATTCATTATCCCTGTTTCTTTGCGACTGGAAAAACTGAAGTCTGGACTGAAAAGATGAGTCATTTTGCTTGAGGGCATTTAGAATTTCAAATGATCAAGTTTACAGATGTATACACCTCCCCGAGATTCCCAACAGACACGTATATTCAGATTAAGGGTTTTAATGTTCTTTCGTTTTTTCACTGGTACCTACTGTAGCTAATTTGCAGCCCCCATCCCAGCTTAGGCTTTTAAATCGAGGTTAAAACATCCGAAAGAAATAACGCGATTTGAGAGAATGAGCATGAAACAAACAGGACAAATATAACTGACTTTATACATATGTAAATGCATGTGTCTATAGTATTTATGTATATATTGTGTATCATTGTTTAAACCCTGACATGTATAAGTGTAATAGTCTGTGTGTATGACTTTAAGCATGAATACATTCTGTGGTTATAAATTTGACAGGTGAGTCTAAAAACCAGATCAAAGTTGTTCAGTGTTCATGGTGTATGTAATTTTATATCACCATGTCACTATATCTGAAAGTATAGTACATTTTCTGAAGCCAATATACTGCAGAAGTTATCTCTTCAATATGTCTTGGCAAATCAACAAACAGGACTGTTTTATGGCAACATTGAATGCAGATGTGGAAAATATAATTTGTGGTATGATACTTCAAAAGCATCTACACACATCTCAGTGCACTATAACTTGTAGCACATTTGTGAATACTAATACGATGTCCCAATACTAATTGCAGATGGTTGGTATAAACTTAATGTGTTTTTACAGAGGACAAACAATAAACAGAGAAAAGAAAGGAGGAATGAAAAATAAAAGGAGAAAAAAACTCAGTCGGAGAGAAGTGACAGCGATTCAGGGCTGCAGGAAGAAGAGTGCAGGAAGGGAAATATAGGGCAACATTTGCATTGAAGTACCCATTGCCTGCATGCTAAAAGGCAGCTTGGCCTATGTTTTTCCTTATCTTCAGTGGCTGTGTGAAGGACTGCATCTCTATGAGCAAGGGCATGAAAAGATGGAAAACATTATTTTCCTTAAACTTTGAGGGAAGCTGGAGGAGATGGGGGTTGTGTGTGCATGTGAGTGACAAGAACTTCCTCACCTCTCTTTGGTTGAGGCTGTTTTAGTGAGATGCTATCTATTTAAGAGAAAGATATGAGAGAGAGAGAGAGATAAATTATCCACCATCCGCTTACTGATAAGGAGCTTCATGGGCTGAGATTAGAGGCTTCTGCTGCTGCTGCATCTGGTGCTGCCTGACCTGACACACACACACACACACACACACACACACACACACAGACACACACACACACACACACACACACACACCCTTACCACCCCTCACTAACTCACTCATTTTCTCACAAACACGTACATTCACATTTTTCTCATTAACTAAATGTCTTCACTAAATGGGTGTAATTGGTAGTTCAGCTGAATAAATGACATTTTGTAATTAGGATGTAGAACATCATGTTAAGATATCCATCTGTGTGTGTTTGACTGATCCACTCTGTGTATATGTGCACCTTCTGTGTTTCTGCCTGCATTGATTAGTTCCTGGTGCCTCTCTCAGTGCCGAGTGTTACTTGGCAGAGGTTTATAGTTGCCTCACTCCGCATCAAATACATCCTGACACACTTCTGCACTGCCTCTCTCTTGTTTGTCACTTTTTGCACAAACTTGTCACACCATCTGACAGCCCTCTGCTCTCCCTAAATACATTAGGGCAGCAGGGCACTGTGCTCTTGCTCAACATACAGCACTCAGCAACACCAAATTGACACACACCGGTTGGTCAGTGGCCACTTCTGGCCCCAGCAGGGTGTTGAGTGTCCTTAGCAGTCTATTCTGTAGCCCTATCCTATAAATTTTTAAGGAGTGAGATAGAGAGCACTTTCCTGTAGATTTTCCTGACCTTTACTCTGACTGTCCTGTAGAAAGACTGCAAGGCAAAAAGTCAAATGCCCTACAGGATCACTAAACCATTAACAAAAATCATCACATAAAGTTCATATCTCCCTTCCCTGATCTTTGACCCTTAGCTGCTCTTCTTGGTTCGGGGAAAAAAAATTCTTGAAGTTTTTAGATCTCATCATTATTCCTGCTTCTCCTTGACGTTTGTCTTATCTGTGATCACTGTTGGCAGCGTAACTGTCATGCCACTGCGGCTATGGCTTTGATTTTTGCCCCTCTGATCATTACTCACCTGTTATGTCGCTGATCCAGGATGTGAGGTTTATACTGTTGCACTCCCTGCTACAAGCACAAGGTAACTCTTAAAGGATAGTCCCCATTCCAACCAGGGTCTTATTTTTGTAGTTTGGGCCATCATTCCTGTAGTAATAGTAAGAATCACAAGTTAACTGCCAAGATCTGCGAGCGCATCAGTAAGATGGGCAGAGAATCAGAAGCAATCAGACAAACAATACAGGTTTTAAACAAACTGCCAGATTAGATATTTAGATTGTGGCACAAAGGGAGATCGTCCACTGGTACAAAACAGGAAGTGGGTAATTGAATGCAGATTGAGAAAAATTGCCAGAGCTTCTCACAATGGCAATGAGGGAAAAAAAAACATTGAAATTTCTGTTTTAGTAAAGTGAAAAGAAAAAAATTCATATCGAACAATATCATTGAAGAGTACACTGGGCAAATATTCATACCTCCCCAGGACTGAATAGAAAATGTAGCACTAATTACCACCAATATCAAAGGTGTGGCATGGGGCTGCCAATCATTGTGACCCTCAGCTTAGTTGTTCTCAGAGTCACAGTCATATTTAACATTCATGTCTAAAGACACGATGTAGCACCTTTGTAAAATGTGCTGCATGTAGATTTTTCATGAATCTTGGAGAGAGGAGGACACAAGAAAATGTCCAAGTTTCCTCTTGTGGTTATTTCTGGGTCCATGTGCATGCAGTATTTTTGTAAAGTTTTTCAGTGGTGGTAAGTTTTCTGAAGTCTGTAGCTTATGGATGTTTAGAGTTATCAGACTGAGAAATAGCTTTCCCGGTACGCCTCATTTGAACAATTCTGAAGGCAAACTCTTTTCTGTCCCTGTTTAAAGTGTTTTTTAGGCCTAGAATTTCAGAAAGTTATAGAATGTTGTTCTGCAGTAAGGATTTTCAAATGGGTGTCAAATTACTCAGTCAAGTCCAAGTTGTTAAATACAGTGTGCTGATAGCACTGTTTGATCCCTTCCTCAGCTTTACTTGATGTGTCCTTTCTATATGTGGGGGGCGGATGCACTGCTGATTACAGCTGTCAAGTACTGTTTTTGCTATCGGGTCATAATTAAATGTGTTAAAATTCAGATTGTTGATACAAAATTGCCCATATATATATTAAACCACCTGAGTCATGCATCTCCAGGAATAAAGAAACAAAATAGACACAGCTGTTTTTCATTACATCCCTTCTTCACAGACCAAGTGAGGGTTAAATTTATACTGTCGACCTAAAACGGCCGAAAATAAGTAGCCTACTCATTCCTACATTTGATTCCTGTGGGGATATATTATACAGCAGGGCTGATTTTGTAGCTGCCGAGATTTGCTTTAACAATTTTTTTGTTTTGTTTTAGTTTTTATCCAAGAACAGCATTACATGCAAGAAATTCACTTCTCCTTGAATTTCATACACTTTGTATATAAATTTTTGATTTCGGTATTTTAAAATGAAAACTAAACAAACAATATTTTTTTTTTTTATTTTTTTTTTTATTACCTGATTCTAAAAGGAAAATCAAATGACCTAATGATATACAGACCTTTCTGTTTAACGTAGAACAGTATGCTATATATAGTATGTGTTTGCCTGTGTGTGTTTTCTGTCTGATTACTGCCAGAGTTCCCCTTTTGTGTTGTCTGTGAAGCCAAATCCACCCTCTGGCTCTGCTCAGGTTACTGCACAGCTCTCATGGGATACCTCACCCGTGTCTGTCTGTTTCTCTCATAGGAGTAATACTGCATGTTTTATGTGTATTCGCTGTCTCACTTGCACTCCTCTACAACACTCCCATGTCTTTATTTGTATATTTTCTTGCCAATTGTCTCTTTATCAGTCTGTCCTTCCGCTATTCAAATTCTTCTCTCTTCTCGCCATTTCCTTGTCTGCGTTTCTTGTGAATGTTTTTTTGTGTCAGCTCCTACTCCTTGTTTTATTGTTAGAGTCTCTGCTCTCCCTCTGTTTGTCCCCTGTTTCCATTACTCTACCTCTGTTGTGTCCATGCAGTTTTATTATCTCCCTTTTGCATTCTCTGGCCTCCTTTCTCTCTCCCAGAGTGTTACTTACCAGACCTTGGCTCCCCTATAGTGTTTGTTAATAATGATATCTCAGTGCCTCAGGTGGCTGGCCCCAGAGTACACTGAGAGTCTGTGGAAGTCATTATCCAGCTGTCCCAATGCAATGGAGAGGATTGGATTGCAGTAGCTGTACCTTTCTGGGCCTCTTATACAGTAGAATTGCTTTGTTTGTCTTATTTCATTAGGGCAAATGTTTTTTTTGTTTTCTTTGCTTGGTTTAGAAGAGATCTACATATTCATTATAGGTTATAGGCTGGATTCTGTGGTTTCACATTGTTTTGTGTGTGGTAGAAAAGCTATTAACAGGGGACTATAACAATACTTTTTCTGTATACCACATGACTTTTTTTCAGTCTTGCCCTAGGCAGCAGTAAAGTTTATGCATTTGCCACTCCCTCATTACCAATTCAGATCTGGTTGCAACGCTCTGGATATCTTTTCAAGACTTATCGTTTTTAACTTTAGCGAGATTTAGGGTTAGTGTTAGTCTGGTTGTTTTACCTCTTCCCATCGGCAATTTCTCCAACCTGTTTTTTTTTTTTTCTGAGAGCTTCGGCTGTGCAGGATTGATTTTCCTCTGTCATCTTCTCCCCTACGAAATTGTCAGCTATTCCTGTATGAAAAGAGGGAAATTAGTCCCGCAGTCTCTGACAGACCTTGGTCTCAACCATTTTACTTAGCTTGGCTTGGCTTAGTTTACCTTAGTTTAGTTTACCTCTGTGATGTGTTGGTTTGCTTTGGGTTAAAATGAAATCTGACAATTAGGACACAATGTAGCGTAAGCGCAAGGAGGGGTGGTTACTGATTTCTAGTAGGTTTAGTGCTTTCTAATGTTGATTTGACTGAGTGATGATATCATTGTCAATTTTGATTGGCATAATGACAGGGTGGAGTCAAATGCTAACTATCACACTCTGTTGGTTGATGTGTGTGTATATAAGCCATGGGAAAATTTCTCTGCATCCATCAAACACTTTGCACATGTGCTGCACCTGTATCACACATTACAGAGGGAACCAGACAAACCTGACAAAATAATAATACCCTGTCTTCCCCTTCCTCTACATCCTTTCCTCAGTGTCTCTTCAAGACATTACCATGAGGAAGGCTTTCAGGAGTTCCACTATTCAGGACCAGCAGCTGTTCGACCGCACGTCGCTGCCCATCCCGCTGCAGGAGACCTTCCAGACCTGCGAGCAGCCACCGCCCCTCAACATCCTCACGCCCTACAGGTCTGAATTGAGTCAAACATTTTTAGATGCTTAGGTGACTTTGTATCTAAGGCTGCCCTGAGAAAGACATTTTTGGAACTATGCTTAGAGGTGTAGGGGTAAAAGAAGAAGGTATTACCAACCTGTTTTTCTTCATTGTGCGCGAAAATTGCATTATAATATGCATTTAACATCTTAATTTGGGAGTGGGATGGTGATAATGGAGTGTCACTTTTTCAAAGAAAAAGCCCATGTCACTGACAACTGCAAGTATACCCTGAATAGGACCCCTTTTTCTTGCAAAAATTAATACTTTATTATTTTATTGATGCACACCAAGAGAGAACGATTTCTTCCCTCCGTGTTAACACAAAAGTACCTAAATGGCCTCGGATTCTGGTTGTTATATTTCTGTATGAAATGTATCAAGCACAACAGTGATGCTGACAGTGATGCACCACACAGGGACAAGAGAAGAAGACACACTGTGCTTTAACATTAGATCAATGGTATCTGGGCTTGATGCAGCGTTCAAAGTAAATGGGTAAATGCCTCAAATTTTAGGTGGTTTGTACAAGTTATTGTCTGCATGAGCCTTTTTAGTGCATCTCTGAGAGCACCCAGATGTGTTGGTATATGATTACAGGCAAGCTTGTGCTTCTTTCACACCAGGCATCTCTTGGCTCTTGAGGTTGTGCCAGGCAAGCAGAGCAATAGAGGGAGTCATCTGAAGATGAATAATCCATAAAAAGCTCTGCTGGCCAGCACCCCCTCGCTTTTATTTCTCTGCTTTTTTCATCCTGCTGCTTTCTCACATGTTTTATATATATGCTCTTACTTTGTTTTTTTTTTCCACCTCCAGCATCTTACATGACCCTAATACTGTCACCCTGACCAAGCCAGTTGAAGAAGATTTTAGGCCAAACACAATCGCTTTATTTTCTGTCTGTGTTTGGACATGTACACACACACTGTAAAGAAAGGAGGCAGGTGCAGGTGTAGGCTGTAGTATTTAAATCGGCTGTGGGCATGTTTTTACCCTCTGGGCCTTGACGTGGCCTCAACCAAGCAAACCTGCAACTGTGGATGTTTTTCTCACTGAATTTATTTCCCAACCATAGTCTAAATGCCCTGTTTTTTTTTGGCTTCACATCAGTTTTTATTTAGTTAAGGAGGTTTACTGCTGTTAGTTGAATTAGACATAGAAAATGTACATTGTATGCCCAAAGGTCAATTCCAAAGGCTGGCAGGAATTGCTCTCAGCACTCCTCCAATAACAACTGAATACCCTTGAGCACATGGTACAGTGGTGTGGATTAGGAAACTAATATAGACAGTTTCTCCTCTAGTGTTTTTCCTGAGTGAAAAGTTGTGTGTGTATATATTTTTATATATATATATAAAACAAAGGCTGCAACTTTCATTTTTTATCATCTAACCTGGCAGTATTTTTCTCAATTAATCATTAGTTAATTGCTCAGCCAATAAAATGTCATAAAAGATAGCCATCACTAGTTCTGTGAGACCAAGGTCATGCCTTCAAAATTTAAATTCTTATAAAAAATGTCCAAACCCCAAAGACTTTCACTTAACTGTTTTATAAGGCAAAGAAAATTGGGAAAATCTTCACTTTTCAGAAACAACTAATGGACCATTAGGATTCTTGCAGTTAATTCTCTGTCAGTGAATTAACTCATTAAACGTTTTAGTTCCAATTAATAATGTGCCGGACTCAGTTGAAGAGGAACATACAAGCACAGCAAATTGTTTCTGGATAAAAAAAAGACCACAATGTGCCATACCCTGCTCATCTGGTGTTTCTTCAAAGAATGAGTGACTTTTAGCTCCCTTACCATTCAGTTCTGATCCCAGGGATGATTTGTTCATCAGCTCTGAATATCTGATTGGGATTATCATGGGTGATGATTTTTATTCTTATGATTCATAATTTAGAATACTGTGCTTTGATCTTTTCAGTTGCTTTGACATATATTCTCTCCACATCTTACTCCTTTCTTACCTTCTTTTCCTCTCCTTTCCTTTCCTTTCCTTTCCTTTCCTTTCCTTTCCTTTCCTTTCCTTTCCTTTCTCTTTCTCTTCTCATGATTTTGTTCTCCTCGCCTCCTTGGGACAACTCCCCAGGCTATTATTTCCACCATGAGCAGAGCCGCTATGTTCCCTCTCTCTCTTTCTCACTTTCTATCTCTCTCATACACACAAGCAAACATACATACAAAAATGCACCTCAAATATACACAGAGTGACTTTCATGCATAATCATTTACCCCAGCATCCCAAACGCTACCCGCAGTGCATGCGCATACAAACGTAGTACACACACACCATAGTGGCTGTCTCTCCAACCTTTGCCTTATCCCATTGTTAAATTCTGTTTTCTTCCCTTTGTTGGTTGCATATCATTAAACTTTCCACTCTTGCCCTTTGAAGCTTTTCCTTTTTTATGCTCTGTGTTCTTGCTCATACCAGTGTCATCATCAAATAGTTGCCTCCCAAAGCGGGGCAGACACTAGGTGATGGCAGCTATGCATGAATTTAATTTGAGGTTCATAGTCAAATTTTGAGCACTGAATGGTAAGTAAGCAACAAATATTTCTTTGTATTATTTTTTAAGTTTAAAAGGAGACCTGAAATGCCCTTTCTCAAGCCGCTAAGAAGAGATGTACTTGTGATGGACTGACCGACATTATGTGCTTTTTAACCACACTGTTAAAAAGTATATCCTTACTAGTTTGTGGGAAATGCCTATAAGGAATAAGGTCATTTAAATGGCAGAAACGTGCTGAGCTCTGTTACTCAGATTTTTTGACTTATAAACTGAGTTTTTTTTAATTAGGTAGCATTAGGCCTAATGCGTATGTTAATCCTGACTTAAAGAGTGTCCCATGGGACCAAGAAACATTTGAGGAACTCCAGAACTCATGTCCCTGCTCCAGGGGGATACTTACAAATGTTCAGGAATTATATGAGCAGAGCTTTCAGGGCTGAATGCTGTTTGGTCAAACAAACTTTTTAGCTTCTGTACAGCTGTATTCACAGGTTAAACTAAAATTTGAATATAATTGAGGATGTCATTGACAATGGTCCCAACGCTGCAGCCTCTGACCACCCTTTGACATATTGCACACATCAATCATCTGTAAATAATGTAAGTGGAAAGAAAGTGATTCATCAACCAGGTAATTTTCATGGCTTATTTCCATGTTGATATGAAATGACATTTCCGGACAGCATATGCAAGCATTTGTATGTAATAATTTCCTTGTCAAGAGGGACCTTTGATGTGATAACTACCCCTACGTCCTTTTTTTTGTTTCCCTTCCTATTAGCATAGCGCTGTTCCTTCCAGTGACCACCAAGCACCAGGGCTTCTGTAGTGAGAGTAAGGAGACAGAGAGGGGGGCAGAGATGAGAGAGAATGAATAATAAAGCAATACATTAGCTATTATTCATGACAAATGGTAAACAGATGTAATTTCTTGAAGGAAGGCAAGCACCTGCCTCATGCAAAATGAAAGACGAAGTAAAAAATATTTATAATAAATAGAAAAATACTAATATATAATAGTTGCCCTTTGGCCACCTATCCTTTATGTATAGTTGAAATGATTAGTCGATTAACTGGTCAGTCAGCAATTACATGGATTAATGATTTCTAATGAAAAAGTCAAACATTCTCTGGTTGAGGCTTTGAAAATTTGACAATTTACTGCTTTTTTTACTCTCACATTTTTAGTAAAACTGTTTGGAAGTAAAAAGTTTGGAACTATTGATCAGACAAAACTAGACATTTGAAGATATCAACTTTGACTCTGGGAAATTGTGATGGCCATATTTCATAGTTTCTATCCGAGCTTATGGCCTATTTGGCCTATTTGAGAGAATAATTGGCAGATGAATTGATAATGACAACTGTGGAACCCCGAGATTTCTTTTATAGTAAAATATCTAGTATAGCTCTTTGAAAAGGAAAAGTCACATACTGTAAATGATTTTCAAGGAAAAGGAATAAAACTGAAATTAAGATTTGTATCATATATGGCTGCTAAAAGTTATTTTCATTATGGTCTAATTTATCAATAATTTCATTGATTAATTGATTACCCATTTTTTTCTATAAAATGTTTAAAATATCTGGTGGTGACATCTAAATGTCTTGTTTTGTCTGACCAACAGTCCATATTTGGTTATCAAAATAGCTGATGTTATATCACCCGAAGGTCTAGTCATTTGTTAATTTTTTCACAGGATTTGTGTTTTGTTTTTATGTTGTTGTTCTTCAGGATTCTTTAAAGAAAGAGACTCATTCTCCCAAATACCAGTTTTAATTTTGGAAGCTGGATTTAATCAAGTTTTTATCCAACAAAACCTAAAAACCTTTTAGTCTAAGTTTTGTAAGTAATGTGTTTTTTTCTTTTGTCATTCGGTTTCAGAGTATTTTGTGACTGAAGATTTCGCCATCTATGTGTACGTTTACCATGGTTCCAAGTGTTTTTCGCCAGGCGCTCTGCAGTTTTAAATAAACTGACTTGGCTCAGCCAATCCAGTTAGCATTTCCAAGCTCTGTCTGTTTGTACAGAACCACTCTCTCCAATCTAATCCAGTACAGTTGTTCCCTCTAATTGAGGATTACTTCAGCTACCTGTGCTGTTCACTGCAGAGCAATGAGTCATTCAGAAGATGGATTCACAAAAACGTTTTTTGTTTTTTGTCCTTTGTCTCAGTTGTTCTATTGAATCCTGTCTGATTCTCAGTGGATTGTGGATGAATTAAGTCCATAAATTTGTTTCTTCCAAGAATATGTTAACTTCTGACACCATTACTGACAGACACAGTAATTTGAACGCTGTTTTATTATTAAGAGTAGTGAAAAAATTTCAAGTGGGCTAAATCATCTTCTAAGTAGTGGAGGAAGCCGTTTTCCTTAGCAGAAGCTATAGTGTTGATTCCACAGATGTATGTTGTTGAATAAAGTTTTGCATCAAAACTTTCATCACACGTTCATTCGTCTTCCACATTACCGTTTATTTTTTTTTAATTCTTTTTCACTAACGACTTTAACACTGAAGAATACCAAACAAAATATAACAAGTTTCCTTTTGCCTGTCCACAGGGACGATGGGAAGGAGGGCCTGAAGTTCTACACCAATCCGTCCTACTTCTTTGACCTGTGGAGAGAGAAGATGCTGCAGGACACAGAGGACAAGAGGAAGGAGAGGCGGAAACAGAAGGTAGGTCTTGAAAATAACAAGCACAGGGCCCTGGCAGCGTACTTTTTACTTCTTCTTCATGCATCAGTTGAGGACGTCTTCGATTCATTGCAGCCTTAGATTGCGGTGTTTGGAATGAGCAGCTCTGAGAACAATGAGCCTAGTGATTAGGAAGACATGAAGTGAGAGTGAACAAGAGGCTTCCTGTATTCTCTGTGGATACAGATTGATGTGTCCTGCTTGAATAAACCGACAGGGTGATTCACTGATATAGATTCATAGGCCTAATGTAGCCTAATGCATTAATTAGCCACCATTCACTGATTAATCAACTCTTCCTCCAGTCAACCCTCTTAGTTATTACTTGTATGATCACTACATCTAATTAATGGGAGCATCTGCTGCTCACTTGCCCCCGCACTGAGCATTGCCTCTCTGCCTCTGTACACACAAAAACACACACACACACACACACACACACACACACACACACACACACACACGTAGCCTCAAGGGGAAGATCTATACACACACAGCAGTCTGATGAGCTTGTGTATGTTTAATCTTGATTAACACAGACACACACCAAATAAATGAAAGAGCTCTTTCACATCCATTAGAAAAGCTCCTCTCCCTCATCAAATGCAGAGCTCCGACCCCCCTCTACTCAAAAGAGAGGGGGTCTCCTACCCTCGGCAAGAGGGGCTCTAATCAGCACCAGCTTGCATTTCCCTGCGTGGGAAGCAGGGCGTGCTCCACATTTTTCTTGCCTAACAGTCAATCAAAGCTTATTACAGTCATGTCAATGAGGAATAAGGAGGGTGATTTTCCACAGAGGGTTTTATGTGAATGAAGAGGATATAATTTGTTGGTTATGAGGTTTTTATTGATTGTGGGAATGGTGCAAAGAGGACAGAAGGCGAGTTTAGCCAAGGATTAGTCGTGAGGCTGGAAAGAAATTAATGATATCTATATGTTTTGTAGTTTAGTATTCACCAGCTTTATAATAGCATACACATACACATGGATTTTTTTCTAAATGTAAAATGAAACACAAAGCTCATTTGCAACAGTAGACAGACCTTATTTACTTCAGAGGGGTTAGGTTGATATAACTGCATGTAGCTTAAGCTCATTCCAGTGATTTCATTCTAATTAAAGCCCCGGGTGGGCTCAGCTCGTAAAGCCTTGTTCATTTCCCTCTTCAGCACACTGGCAGTTAGACAGACCCCATGGAAAGGCCTAGAAGTCATTCACAGGGAAAGCAGGATGGATTAGAGGGATTACGCACACATATTTGTTGGTTTGTGTAACCATCATGGCGGATAAATGATCTGAATGCGGATCAGGGTAAATACAGTGTGGAGAAGTTATGTGTGTGTCTATGGAAAGCATGCAGAATCAGTCACTGAATCGGTGAAGAGTGGAAAATAAAGAGTAATGCGCACACACACACACAAACACATGTGCACACTCACATCTATACATTTACATGAGTGAGATCTTGTGTGAAAAGCATTGATAGATTTACACTTAGTCAGTTAGCTCATTGAGTGGCTCTGCCATATCATCTTTATGTGCATCCGTCATGGTGTTCATGATGACACGCTTGTGTGTGTGTGTGTGTTTGTGTGTGTGTGTTGGTGTTGTTATAATTGTTGTGTTGTATACCCTTTGTACTCCGCCTTATTATTTCACTAGCAGATTACAGGAATCCACATCATTCTTTGCTTCTAAACTTCTAAATATTTTTCATAATGAAAGTTTTAAAATCACAACTTAACTTGGATACACACCCACCCACACACACACACACACACAAACAAAACAGATACACACAGGCAGTGATGGGCTATGACTATGCCACAAAAGATCCGAATTGATCCATGTCCCGTGCAGGTACAGTGTCAAGGATCTGAGAGAGTTTGCCACTTGTCACTCAATGTGGAGCTAGCTGACATTTGCTCCCAAAACATTTTGTGCCGTGACAGACAATATTCCAGCTCTGTCTCACTTTCTTTCCTCCCTGATGTCGGTCATTTAGTCTTCACTCGTACTCTTATTTTTTTTCTTATCATTTTTCCTTTTCTTGCAACTTTATATTTCAGGTTTTGGTTGAGAAAAGTTCTGAAAATTAATATCCAAATGGTAAAAACATGAACTGAAGTGGTAGCCTAAAACATACTGTAGGTACAAAAGCATGGTTGCAACACTTTCCTATGTACAAGAAAAGTAATCAGAAGACACTTCAGATAAGGAGCTCCTGGCATGTTTAATAAACAGAGATCAGATCTCGTCTGTAGAGAACTGGAGCTTCGTGTAGCTGACTCTTTTAAATTTTTTAAAAATAAATCACCCCTTGAATCTACTGAACCAGCAAAAGTGGTTTGGGTGCCTTCCAGTGAGTAGCAGAAGCATTTGAAATTAGCTGATGCACAGGGAGACACGGTTCATCAGCTCAGGTCCGAGTTTCATCTTACACCACAGTGGAGCAACAGCAAATCAAAAATTTTAGCTCAGGGTGTTGAAGGACCAGATTGAATGACTCGAGGCACAAAGTGGCAATGAAGTGGCATTTAGAAAGTTTCAACAGCACAAGTCATTAGATATACAAAACCTTTTTACAACAGTTTTTTCAGAGACTTATTCATCTAAAATAGATTCAGTTCTCGAGCAACCTTGACATTTTCTCACATAAGGTATCAGTGCCCTGTTATAGAAAATAGAAAAACCTCTTTTTTGAGGATTAAAATTCCAAATAGACTTCGATGTATATTCTGATCAGGGTTAGGAATCGTAGTCTTGATGCAAAGGTATATGAAAAAAAAAAAAGTTCTTTATATTAAACACCTGGTTGGACAAGAAAAAAATCATTGCATGGAAGTTGAAAAAACGTGGTTGAGAGTAACGGCATAGAAGCTACTTGAATGTTGGTGAGACGATACTGTAATATCATTCTCCACTACTGACTTTTGAGATCTGGAAACTGGTACCTGACAAAATGAGGGACAAAGAGTGGAACTTGTGAGACCACCATGTACAACACTTTAACTGTCGATGAGTTTGTCAGAAAAAGAGGAATATCTGCATTTTATCCCCTGCTTTATCTTATTCAACCGCCAGGCACTGTTTTACTGACTCATATCGCTAATACACTAAAACCACATTAACACACACAGCATTACAAACAGGCACACACAGATTAGCAGCCAGTGATAAATGATGAGCAGCACAGGGTGGAGAGGGGGCAAAAAGAAACCCGCGGTGTCCTAATCTCATTAGCTCCTGTGTTAGCCTCAGCCTCGATGGATTAGCAGTAGACTATGTGCTGAGCCAGTCAGAGGGAGACAGAGAAAGTGAGAGGAAAGTCCCAGGGTCACATGAGAAAAAGGAGTGAAAGAGAAAGAGAGAAAGCTGGCAAGAGAAGGGAAAAAGAGAACAGAACATTGCTGCCTGTCTTTGAGATCAGTGTTTTTGTCCAGACTGCATCGAGGGTTGTCTCTAGCATTTGGATCCCCTGTGGAGAATCTCCTTTGGATCTTCCTCTCCCATTTCTGTCTCATTATAGCACTCAAAGGCATCTTAATGAAAATGCTGACGTTTGAATCACGTTTTCTTCTTATTTATTATTCTAAAGCAGGAATAAATGTTTACCTTAGCTAAAAGAAAATCACTGCTAACCCTTGTTAAAAATCAGTGGGCGCCCATTGCTTAATAATAATGTAACAGCTTGATTAACTGACAAGCCTGTTTAGAAAATTTTATCTGCATCGACGCAGGTGACTGGTGATTTAAATCTGCTAAATCTGATGTGAAATAATGAACAGGCCAAGTTGTCTGCTTGGGTCTGTAAAACCAGAATAGTTGTTTACTAGAAGATAATTAAGGTCCACATACCAGTGAAGACAAAAAACCTCTTTGTTATTTTTCTTGTTGTGCTCATGGGACACACGCATAATTTTCTTGTGAGTGTGTGTGCTGGTTTGTAACTAAAATTAAGAAAGCCATTATTTATTTTTTTTTGGGGGGGGGGTAGATTTTTGTAATGAAGCCCTTATTGAACTCTTAAGTGTGAAAGACTCTCTTCTGTTGAATTTAGCTGCGCATGATGGTCATGAGTCTAGTTACAGCTTTACATATTTTTTAAATTATTTTAGAAATATCAACTGTGTGCACATGTGGGTACAGACTTTTTGTACAGCTCTTTTCACCATTAGTAGACGTGATAGTTTTTAACAGTATTATACAGTATTCATTTGTGCCACAAATGTTATACAGGATGAAAGGAGAGGATGCCTCAGGTCTGACCAGAGGAGGTTCTTTATTCACATCCAAACTTTTTCTGAAACTTCAGGGAGTGTTTAGGATCTTTCTTACCAACTAGAGCCAGAACCTGCCTTCAATTCCATGAAATACCAAGAAGACATCTCCTCCGCATCCTTTCTCCAAACATGTACACGGTAGCAGGAAGCAAAGAAAATCACGTGTCCATCATTACAGCTTTCTGAATCAAATTTACACAAAAAAGTTCCCTTCCACAATAAAGTCACCCACTCCCTTTGTACCCCCCCCCCCCCCAAACTCCGGTTGCCCTGGCAACCACTCCGGTCCGTTCAAGAGAGGGAGACAGCGGGGCTTGGAGCGGTGAGACGCAGAGATGGGCCAAGACTGACACCCTGAACGGTGCCCCCGCTACGGGCCACAGCAGCTGCACACATCCAAGGCTGCTCGGTTGTCAACACGGACACACTGAGCCTTTTGTGTGTGGCTGGGAAGAGTTCACCTCTGGGGGATAAGTGGAAGGGGAGAAGATATTAGCAAAATGTATCCGTGACCTCCAAAAAAAAAAAGAAAAAGAAAAAGGACTTTTATTCACAGTATTGGAGAACAATGTGCGGATTCTGTAAAGCACACACACTGCAGCACATGCAAATGATTAGAGAAATTGATTTCAAGTTAACGATGACATTTCTATATGATGCTTTGGAAGCATATTGCACTAAGTACATCCTGTTTACAAAAATCATTATTATCGAGCAAATGAACATGCATGTTAAGTATTTTACCCTGCCAGGTCCACAACAAAGCTAAACCATTTACCAAGCAGCCTTAATGACTGTTTCTGACCAGAGAGAAGCTGTGTAATGACTATGATAAACAGCAGGCTTTTTGCTTAAACAGCACCTTTTTATAGGAGGACTGAAAAATATGCTTAATGTGATTTAGATTACATGCAAAGACCTCATTAAAGCCGGAGTTTGCATGTTAGCAAAGAAAGGTCTTCAAAAATTAACTTCTCCTGCTCTTTACTTGTGTAAAAACAGGAGACAAGGTTGGCCAGCTCCACATCACTTTAGATGAGGGATTTTTCAAGCAGTGTGCCAACACGATCACATCATCCTTGTAGCTTTTTGCGAGAGAGTTTACCTGTTGCTTGTCATTGTAGGCGCAAGGGCAGGTAATGAAGGAGAGGGAGGACAGTGGTTTGGAAATGGCATTCCGCCATCTAACTTTGTACTGATCTAGACTAAGTGTGACAAAATGATATCCAGCCATTGCAGAGAGTGGATCTGCAATGATACTCCCCTTTTTGACTTTTCCACCACCTATATATGTTAACTCAACCTGTCAACAGAGGAGAATCGAGAAACACAAGGAGCTCCATGTGTGTGTTTGCCAGTTGAAGCTTGGATACAATTTTTATGTCGAAGAAAACAAAGAAAATGATAATGTCCCCCTATTTTGAGCCACAGGAAGGCAACTTAACCTAATTATGTAATGTGTCATTGGTAATTAGGCTAGTATGAGTGCTGTACAATTGTGTGTCATGGTAGAAGAGATTTGTATAAACTGCGCTTTAGAATCTCTCTTCCTTTGTCTTTGTTCCTCTCAACCTTTTCTTTGCATTCTTTTTTCTGGATCCTGGTCTAACTCTGTCTAACTCTGTGCAGCTGGAAATGCCTTATCTTGTGTGTCCAAAGGGCCTTATAAGAGTTCTCTCTGAAACCCCTCCTCCCTTCCTCAGTCCCTCAGAGGTAAGACCCCCACCCCCCCAATCACACCAGAGCATCTGCTCCTAACTCACGGCAGCCTGCAGCCCTCCTTCCCTCACTCTGGTTTATCCGCTCCCCCTTTGGTTTGCTCTGGACAAGTGAGCATCCCACCCCTAACCTGTTACTAACAACCATCCAGTATTTACCTGTCCTGGCTGCATCCCAGGTCTGATGTAGGAGCAGGAGACAAGGAGTTCTTGAAAGCTTTTGTCATTAATCATCCAAAAAAGGGGGGAAAAAACCCTTATACTCAATTTGACTACTCTCTAAATTCAGAAGTTTTATCCTAACCTGTGAGATCCTGACTAGACATCTGATTAGTTCTTCAGTATGTTTTTGCTTATACGTTTTTTTGCTTATAAAATACGTCACTGAGTTTTAAATGTAATCACTGGCTTTAAAATACATGAAATTCAAACAGAAATCAAATCAAAATTATTTTAATAATCTGATAAAGATCCCTGGATTTTTATACTACTGCAGAGGGGTATGTAGACAGCTGTGGCATAAACACACTGCAAACAGCAAGTCAATGCATAGACAGGCAGCTTTGTGTTTTTTTTTTTTCTTTTTTTGGATTAACCTGATGTAATTTGCATTGCTGCTATTGGCTATGAGAAAAAAAATGCTTTTTTAATATATTTATAAATGTCTGGCTAATCTCAGGTCAACCTCTGGCAAAACTGTATATTTTTAAAATTCAATATAAAATCAATCATGTTGTGTTTCAGCCACACCTGCCTGCATATCTCTCTTTTTTTTTAAATTAACATCTATGAGGAAGAACTGGAGACTACGACGATTAGAAATTTGGGACACAGCCACGGAGCGGACACTTCACTAACAACTTGTTTTAATTGTTTTGAGATAACTGCACATTTCTTAGGAATTGGGGCATCTCTTCACGTTCCAACAAACGTCTAAATTCATGCGTATTTTTATAATTGTTCAATGACTAGTTTCTTACTCCCATCAGAAAAATCATTAGCTCCAGATAAATACAGTACAAGTCTGTACAGAACAAATCCAATAGATCAGCAGCAGCAGTAATGTGTGTATTGTGTGATGGGTTTGTGATATCGTCAGCAGCAGGGTGGTCTAGTGGCCGTGGGCCTTTGTGGGCCTCCCTGTGGGGGTTATTTACCCTGTAGCGTAGTTGCAGTTCTGCTGAGTCTGTCACACTGAGCATGCACTCAAAATACAGACACACACACAAGAACACGAAGTTACATAAATCTGTTACTGCTGTATTACACACTCTATCAGTGTATATAGAGCGACACTTCCTCTGCCAGTGCCAGACCATTCAGATGAAGAATGACGACCTAGCAGAGGCACACAGAACCTCCGAAACTAGTTATATTAATAACAGCTGCGACGTAGACACACACACACACACACACACACACACACACACACACACACACACACACACACACACACACACACACAGCAGCACTGTTTCCCATGTTCTCTCATATACAAACACAGTGTACCTCCCTCCCCTGTTTACTCTTTGTTTTTTTCCATCAACAAAGACTGTTTTCACCTTCACATTGCTGCATTAACACCTCCACTCTGTGATGCCCTGTTGGACAGGTGGTTGTCTGTCTGGTGACCTTGCGAATTTGACTCTGGCTCTTTACCTGCATTTCTTTGCCCTTTTATCCGTCCACCACCTGTCTTTCCCGCCCCTTCTCATTGTATTATCAGTAGAGCCAAAATCCAATAATAGTGGTTTATAAACCGCTGAGTCGTATAGCAGTATTTTTTTTGCAGACAGTGCTCTTTAATGCTTGTTTAAATGCTGCCAAGACACGATGCCTGCAAACCTTCCAGGAAGTTGGAGGTTAGAGTAAAACTAATCTTCCAAATTATATGGCAGACATGCAGCTAAAATTCAGTGGCTCAGCAAAGTTTGGAAAATGGCAGCCGACAATAAGTTGAAATATTTCATCTTCTGATGCAGCTCCCTCTACCTCAGCAGACAGTATTGTCAGGATGCAGAGCTGTCTCAAGCTTGTCAGTTCAGATGTATGAATGTGTTGGATTAGACAAGGAGACGACCAGTCATCTGAATATGTGGGTGGGTGTGTGTGTGTGTGTGTGTGTGTGTGTGTGTGTGTGTGTGTGTGTGTCTGTCTGTCTGTCTGTCTGTCTGTCAGTGAGAGAGAGAGTGAGAGAGTGAGAGAGAGAAAGAGAGAAAGAGAGAGAGAGAGAGAGAGAGCAGGTCCTTCCCCTCAGCCAATACCTCATCAGGGGTAATGGGCCATGATAAATCAGAACCTAATCAATGTGTATTACCATTAGGATTTATTCCCACACTCGTGCTCAGCCGCCCAGCCAGGGCAGTGGATGGGCAGAATCAACCTCATTTAGTCAAGCCAGACAAGACGTTATCCAGAACCCATGTTGTGTTGGATCAGCCCCATTTTCAGCTAACATGTTTAATTTGAAAACCACCACACCAGACACACACACACACACACACACACACACACACACACACACACACACACACACACACTGTGGAATAAGCAGGGGAGGCCACCCTGGAGCATGTACATGGTAAAAGAAATTGATTAGTATTGGTTTTAATGGAGAATGCCGATGTCAAAGGCTGGAAATTATGTTTCAGGGAACCTTTCTTTACCTCGTCTAGACACATTTCTTGGCGAAACAATGAACGATAAATTTGCGTTCACAGGTACACAATCTGTACGGTGTTTCTGCTAGTAGAAATTGGGTTGCACTAATTGTTTGATTCCTCAGATGCTAGAAAGCCAGGAAATGGGAAAATGTTGTGATATTTGTGTAAAGGCAGTTTGTAGAATAAGCTTTATTTCATGCATACTACACCTTGCTTAATACCTGATTTAATAATGACCACCAATCTGCCTTTCTAATCTAATAACCTACCTTAAAGTATAAATCTTGCAATACTGTATATTTTTCTTCATATCAACAAATTCCATGAAAGACAAGTAACAAATACTGTGTGTGAAGCCAAACGCCTGATATGGCTTATTGCCCGTTACAATAGAGGCTCCATTGCTCTTCCAAAAACTAATAAAAACATGTAAATTAGCCATACTGATGCACTGGGTGACGTGGTTATTCATTACAATGAACATGGACACTGCAGATTATTTTACATACACCATCATGCTGCAGTAAAAACTCACTCGTGCACCGCAAGTGTATTAATCCACCATTGAATATAGTCCCCGACTATTTATTATTTATTTTTATTTGAACCAGTTTTAGAAACCTACAGTGCCCAGACGGTTCAGGAAATTTTATACCCTTTATTAAAAAAAACAAAAAACAAAACCAAAAAAAACTAAAAATTTGAGACTTAAAGAATCACATATTCAGTGTGAACCAATGGCTCGGGGCCAGGTACCACAGGAAAGCTGGGGAGGTCAGGAATGTTACAAAAGCATCGCTGTTATTAGGCTTCTCATGGATTTGCTGACATTTAGAAAAATAAAATAACACCAACCTTGTACTTAAAATAAGTACTGCTACGGGTAGACAGGGTAATTTCAGTTGAATTGTTTGTGTCAGAATTGCAAATTATTTTCTAATATGAATGATTAAGGTGGTACAGGAAAACTAAACTGAGAGAGACGGTTGAGAAGGTCTTCATTTTAGTGTCCTTCTTATTTTATAATCTGCTATGTATTATTTTGAGTTGACTCACGTATGTGTGTTTTTGTGTGTTTGTTTTGCATGTCATCCTTTAGTGTTTGTGGTAGTTGTGGTTCTGAAAGTCTTTCCCATATGTAGAAACACACTTTTGTTGGTTATCCTCCCATTCCAGTGAGATCTCTCTCTTTCTACCCGAGTCTTCTTTCTGTTTGCGCCGAAGCTCGGCTATGTTATTTCCCTGTATGTGTGTGTGTGTGTGTGTGTGTGTGTGTGTGTGTGTGTGTGTGTGTGTGTGTGTGCGTGCGTGCGTGCGTGCGTGCGTGCGTGTGTTTGTGCTGGACCGTGTGCATCACTGCAGCCCACCTGCATTGTGACGTCCCTGGAGCTGTGCACGTTGTCATTTTCTGTTTAACAGCACTTTTCTTTTCCCCTCTTTCCCTTTTGTCCCACTTGCTCCCACCGCCCACTCTGTTTTTCTCCCTGTTGACTGTGTGCAGCGGTGTTGCGCTCAATCCTGTGCTGTGTTGATTTTTTTGAACCCCCCTCGCCTCACCCCTGTTGCTTCTCTTGTGGTTTTTGTTTTCTTGTAGTTGCAGGATCCCCGCATGTATGATCAGGTCTATAAGTACTTAGACCTTCCAGGGCAGGTATGTGAAAAATACTGTGATTCTTTTAAAACACTCTGTGTGATTTCTGCTACAGCAGCTTCACTGCTCAGTTTCTTTACAAGCCCTTTAAAGTGTGTGTTGAAAGTCAGTCATGCTGAAGTCTGGGGGGCAAGGAGTGCTGTCTGATGATGACACAAGTTAATGTTTGTTGAAACAGATACAAAAATTTCAAATGATAACTTTATTGCTCGTGGTACTTTTCTAAGTTCCATGCTTTCACAAAGTTACACACATATACGTTGATTTGATTTGGTGAGTCACTTGGCACTCCCTGTTCCCAAGCTTGTATGACATAATATTTTGTTTTCTGTGAAGTGCTTCTCCTTAAAAAAAATCTGTGATTGGTGTCCCCAGAGTGCTAGTTCAATTCACTTTTAACTGAAAAGTCCACATCGCCTAGTTTAAGATGGATAGATGTTTTGACAGTAGCTGCCGTGTAAAATGAAAGCAAATCGTATTAGAGGGAGGCTTTGGTAAAGGAATATTTCTGTAGATGTAGCAGCATTTAGAATCAGAAGAGAGTGTAAAGAGCCACTGGGGGCAACTTAGATCCATGTTTAAAATTTGGATTGGACTGTGTGTTTGGTTTTCTACCTAAATAGTCATTAATGTTTCTTTTACTCATTTTATTTTTAAATTTGACTCACCTTTTGCTGTTGTTATAGTGTTTAATTAGCAGTCATTGCATTTTTTTTTATTATATAAGAGGACAAATATTCAACAGCAGCTAATATGTGGTCTTCTCTCTGCTCCTCTCTCCCTTCACTACATTCTCTCTCTCCATCCCCAAACTCTCATGTGGGTTTCATCCTCTGTTGACTCCCACGTCTCCTGATCTACCTCTTACCTCTAAACGTCTTCATCCCAAATCATCATCACCGTCATCTCATTCACCCCCCCCCTTCCGTCCTCTGCTGAAGCTGAAGGCGATAGACCGTCCACAGGAGCCAGAGAAGGTACCGCGGGCGCCTCACGACCGTAAAAAGGAGTGGCAGAAACTGGCACTGGGTGCAGAGCTGGCCCAGGACATACCTGAAGACAAACACAGAGAGGCCAACGGATCTGCTGGTTACCACAACAACAGGTATGGGAGGGCAAGATAGAATTCTCTGACACACACATATTTAGCCACACGTTGACCATTTTTTAAGTGTTATCAAATGATGGAACTGATATGCTCATACATCTTGATAGCCATGGAAATACAGAATGTAAAGCTTCCAATTTAAGATATCAATGAGCTTCAACGATACTGATTGGATAACCACTGATTTGTCGTCAGGATGATCTCTCCATCTGCAAAAATAAAATTTTGCCCACCCCACTGTGAATGGCCTCTAGCAATTAACACTTCACTGCAACAAAGGAAACGCAGCTACAACAGCAATCATTATAGCCCCTTGCAGGTGTGATTGCATTTGTTATGCTTTAAAGCACCATTGCCATTTATTTTCAATAATTTCCCTGCCAGTCAATGTGATTAATAAGAAAAGATTTTATGCAAATTGGTCATTTTCTTGGATTTTTCAGTGCTATGAATAGCTGTCATAAAACCTTTTCTCCAGGCATAGATGAGGGTTGATTTCAAGACAGTAACAGCTCATGCGGTTATGAACACATGCTCCTTTATGTGATGACCAAATAGACAAGGTGTGCATGATGGAGAGACGCACCAAGACCACATGAGCAACCCAGCAGCACTGCCAAAGCGTCACCCAAGTTGTTTATGTAGCTAAAGCACGTTGGCATTTATTCTTATGAATAAAAAAAATTATGTAAAACTGACACATCACCAGATCAAACCAGCTGGTGTAAGCCATTGAAAAAGAAGTAAAATAGCTCATGTTTTTCTGAGTAATTGTGAGATGATTTCCAAGATAATGGTGTTGTGAGAACTACCGGGACAAGAGGATAAAATATAGTTCTGCTATGCAAAATTATATACTTTTTGCTGACTTTTAGACTGTTTTTGATAGAACCATGACTGGGTGTGACAACAAATGTTAAATTAAAGCACAAATCAGAGGAACAAAACACAACACAAATCAAGGACGAGTGAGAAAATGAAAACGTACCTCTCCGCTCAGGGCTCCCGTGTACATGGAGCATTTGGACGGCCCCTTCTCGCTGGCGGCGCTGCCCTACAGCCAGATGAATGAGCTGCTGAACCGTACCGGGGACAGAATGTATTCACGGCCTCACGACCCTCCACCGCCACCTCCTCCCATGCACCCACTGGGAGAGATCAAGCCACCCTCTGTGATCAGGTGGGACAGGAGACCACATGCAAAAACGCACGCGCACACACACACACACACACACACACACGCCGACAACACGCAACCTGAGTTTCATGCCCCCTCCGAAAACTTTTCAGTGCTTTTGCAAAGCAACTGCAAAAAGTTGTGATATTAGTTAATAATGTGTTCACTACTTTAGCTGAGATTTCCAACTTCCCTGAGAGATAAAATCCTGCTCATGTGGTGTTCCAAGCAGATTCAGGTGTGAAGAATTATCTTTAAATACCATTTCACCTTGCCTCTGATTCTCAAGTGCACTCATAAAATTGCAATCCTATCCCCATTTCTTTGGTTTGTTTATGTAATTTTTTCCTCTGATGGATCAATTTGGCCATGGTGAGGAGCATTCATTTACCATTTTTTGTTAATACCTCTACCATTTAAGAGGACAAGGATTTCTCACTGTTAGAACTTAACAGAAAAACACAGAGAAGACGGGATGAATGGAATCCTGGTTGGATGGAGGATTTTGTCGGCCAAAGACAAAAGCAAAAGGGAACAGGCTCGGAGAATGGCAGGATCAATAAAGTGTTAAGACCACTGAGCGTATTACAGGTTGTTTTTCTGCTTTGCACCCTTGCCGTATATGTCACTGTTTGAAGGGATGGAGAGATAAGAGGGAATGATTAAGGCTGCGGCTGTAGCTCCAGAAGAATATGATTGATTTTTTTTTTCTTTGCAGAAGTCCTTGCAGCTATCCTCTCTTCTTTCTCTCAAACTTTGTTCATCCCTGTCTTTGTCTGTCCCCTGTTCTTATGTACTTTTCCTTTTAAACCCTTTCCTGACCTTTAATCCTGTCCTTGTTGTCGCTTCCTCTTATAACTTACTGTCATCGTGTTCCATATATCATTCCCTCACTTTACCTGCTCTTAAGTCTTCTCCACACTTCATGTAGCTCATTACTTAGATACTGGTTCAGACGCAGCCACAAGAGTGCTTGAAGGAAATAGTCAACACATTATTTTCCTCCCTCTTCTCTCTCTGCTTCTCTCTTTGTCCACAGCAATTTTTTCTATAGGAAGAAAATTGATTGTGAACATGTCTGTCTTTGTGTTGCAGTGTCCTGGTTAGTAGCTCCATCCACCCACACAGCTTCAGCATCAGTGAATGGCCAGTACTGATAATGTTCTGTCTGTAATGCAATAGTTAGCTGCTCCTAGATATCTATATTCCCCACTGATATGCAGTGTCCTTTTACCTGTAATGCGGCATACTGACATTCAGGTAGAGATTCTTTGGGCGTGCTAAGATTTCCTGTATATTATAAATACAGGTAGCAGAGTTAAGGACCCCCTACAGGGCCATCATCACTCAATCCAATCTTCTAAAAGCTCTGGTAACACTGTAATTTAAAAAAAAAGCCAGCTTACGTGTGATTACTTCCAGCAGCCTCAGCCTGTGTAAACATGGTTTGCAGCAGCTGAGTCTGATGCACTGCCGTATATTTTTAATTGAGAATAAATAATTTGTCTTATGAGCTGGTGAAGCACTTAATTATTCATGTTGAGCAAAACAAAAACAAACAAAAAAAATCTTCATATGGACTACTTCAGTAGCACCTCGACAGGTTAGGCCCCATCACTTTAATCACTGGACTGAAATACACACTTTATGGCTACGGACGTAATGTCATGCTGAAAGGCTGAGGCTGCGTCCCCGTCAAAAAGACGGTAAATGATCCACGTAGCAGCCGTGGAAATGCAGACACAAGTGTTCTGTTTCATAAGGGAAATGTCTGATTACCCTGTTTTATTTTAACATTGATTTGAATCTCCTGCCTGACTCTCACTTGATCATGATCTCTCTTTATTTCTCTCGCTCTTCTTCCCTCCAGCTCCAGTTCAGGTTTTTCCGACAGCAGACCCCAGTCTCCAGCCCGGACAGCAGGTCTCAACTCCAACACTCCTCCCCCTCCGCCTCCCCCTCTTCCCCCTCCGCCTCCCCCTTTACCCTCCACGGGCCTGCGGGGCACCCCTCCTCCTCCCATTCCTCCCCTGCCAGTCCAGCAGCAGCCGCCGGCCATCCCACCTCCCCCTGCTCCTCTCCAGATCGCCCCGGGGGTGCTCCACCCGGCCCCTCCGCCCGTGGCACCACCCCTTCACTCTTCCTCCCCGGCCCGTCTCCAGCAGGTCCTGGACAAGGGCCCGCCCATGGGCTCCGGGACGCAGTCAGACGGTACCATCTTGCCTCCTCCCCCGCCGCCTCCCCCTCTGCCCCTCCCTGGAGCGCGGAGCTCCTCCCCCTGTCTGTCGGGCCCACCGCCTGTGCCGGCCTTCCCCTCAGCAGGAGCCATGGCCTCGCCACCACCCCACACTGTCCACGATGTGGGGACCAAGAGGCACCATCCAGCCAGTCTTCCACCCATCAGCGATGCACGCAGTGTCCTGTTGGAGGCCATCAGAAAAGGTGGGTCATGTTTAACCAGAAATGGTTGAAAACTTCCCCAGACAGAAGTGAGGAGTCATGAACAGGAAGTACAAGATCGATGTGTCGGAGGAAGATTATATTTTGTTTGATTCTTCATGCAACTTTTGGATGCCAAGTAACATCTGATAAGATGGTTGTTTTACTTGGTGTACATTTAATTTACACTTTTTTCAGGTCAATTAAATTATACTTTTGTAAAGATGACATAAGATCGTCAGACCCCCGAGTCTCATTTCACTCTGTTCCCCTGCTGCAGGCATACAGCTGCGAAAAGTGGAGGAGCAGCGAGAGCAAGAGGCTAAACACGAGCGAGTCGGCAACGATGTGGCCACCATCCTGTCGCGCCGCATTGCTGTGGAGTACTCCGACTCCGAGGACGAGTCCGAGTTTGACGAAGGAGACTGGATGGAGTGATGGCGGTCAGGGAGACAGAAAAAAAAGGCAGCGGTGGAAGGAGAGAACAAATATGTTCAGGTGCCCCTCACCTAAACCCTGCATTCCACACCTTGCCGTCAAAGAGTCCTTTCTACTATGGAAAGATGAAAAACATCATTGTTGCCCACTTTTCCCGTCAAGCTTTTTTATCTCGTCATATCTCTGTCTCGTTGTGGTTTGTATTCAGAGGAGTTTCTCCACGCTGCCCTCGTCCGTCTTTCTAGTGTTCCAAGACTAAGTTTTTAGCATTCATTCTTTTCTTCACTGCCACACAACCCTGTTTCCGATGGATTTCCTGCGATGAAATCCTGTTTACTATTGCCATACATGAAGATAACTTTTTTGAAGAACCACTTGTCTCTGTTCATCTGTACATCAGTATAAAAGAAAGGAAAAAATTAAGGCATGTTTCATCAATCCTTAGTTCTCCAAAACAATTTTGCCACCTGGTGGCTGAACATGGCATTGAATGAATGCTGTTTTATTTTATAGTCTTTTATTTACCTTTCTCTGCTGAATCGTTTGTGGTTTTAACAGGCCAGTAGTTGCCGATACTTACCACTACATGAGTGCTCACTCAGCGTGAACACCAGCTGGGTTGTCTTTTGTTTTCTCTCTCATTATCAGGACTGACTTTACCACTAAGAACAAGCAAACGATTGTGTTGGTATGTCATGTGATGATTGTTGTATGGTTGAAATTGAAGAAGAGGAAGCATATGGCTGGCTCTGGCAACCTGTGTGCATATCCATCCACTCACATCTAACCTTTACCCCAGGGAAATATATGCCAAGAGATTGAACCTTTTTGTCTGTCCAGGTTCTGAGAAGCCTTGTACGCTCACATTGACATCAGGCAACATCAGGATTCAATTGATCCTCTTCTTACATTATTTGGCACACATATGGACACTGGACGTGATTAGATGCTGTAGATGTACATCAGATTTCCTGCCTCTCTTATCATCCCTGGTCAATATCTAGTGCGCTGAGCAAAACTGAGGAATCACCCAGTGCCACAGAAGGCAGCTTTCGTCTCTGATCCACCTTTACTGCATACCTGACTGCTTACGAGGAGCCTGGTCTCGTTTCGGTTCCAAAGCAGCAACTGATGCTCAAAAGAATAAATACTGCCTTTTCAGGCCTAAAAGAGGAGGATACATCATGCCTTGTCTTGGCTAATTTCAATGAAAATGTCTGCCATCCTTTTCTGTTCGTTTGTCCGTTCTTTCTTCTACTTGCCTTATTGTTCGTACAAAATGTATCGTTGAGTTGATGAATGTATTGTGCTGTTACTACTTACTTGCCTGCGCTTGTATGGATTTGCTGTTTCTATGTTTGGGGGGACAAAAGGGACGAGGGGACAGAAACCCTGGTTTAAAAAAAAAAAAAAAAAAAAAAGATTAGATCAATACTGTATACACATGTAACTTATGTAACTGTTGACTGTAACAGTTTGCTTGAATTAATAAAAATCTAATGTTACGTTTCAGCTCTACGTTATGAGTTTGTTGTTGAGGTGAGCTTATCTCATCTCCTGTTTGATTAGAATGTCAAATAACTTACACTCTTTACAGCCTCAAAGACGCTTCGGGCATTTCAGCTCTAATGTCAGAATGACATGTGACGTGTGTGTTTAACAGATCAACTTTGGGACAACATGGAACAGAAGAGCAGAGCTCATGATGCAGTTTGCAGTACACTTGTACTAGGAGGCTTGTCGAATGTTTGTCTAAGAGGAACTGATGAAACAGATTTAATTACCAGATACAGCGTGTTATTTTATTAATGCTGGGAAGGTGTCCAACGGTTTAACCTTGGAGGAAATTGCCTGATCCGTTTTCTTCCCAACATTGAACTGTAGTCAGACCTGAAATAGCTTTGCAAATAACAACCAGCTGGTGTATTTTGGTGTCAGGCGGATGGCACATCGGAAAATCAGTCTTCATACTTCAATTATGCTCCTAATAATTTACTGTAAAAACCAAAGCAAAAAAAAAAAAAAATTACACTATGTTGCCCCAATGCTGATGTTCTCACGTGTTCCTTTTTCCTGTAATCTACACAGTGGCCAACAGCAAATTGGAACAATTCCCAAAATAGAAGTAGTTTGTATAAAAAGCCTTCGGTGAGCAATAAACTGTTAATTATTTGTTTATTTTTAAAAAGGGACAGTGTACAATCAGAGATACTGCACAATGTATTAAAACAATTAGATTATCGAATGCCAGTAAATTTCCATTGCTGGATTTATGGAACACACAAATACATAAACTTTATTAAGTAATATTGACGCCATTTTCCAATGAGATTTTGTAATGTTTAACGAAAAAAGGTGATGATTCAAGATACAGAATACATGAAATTGAGTATAAATACAGTACAAACACAGCTTCAACAAAACACTAAAAAAAGTGAAGGCATAGCCTGAGCAGCATTTATTTTATTTTATAGCAAAATAAATAGACTAGTCAACAAGCTTTTGCTTTGCAATACTGCACTATTCACCATAGGCCTGATCTGCATCTTAATACTGGTGTAGATAAAACCTAAAGGGAATTTAGTAAAGTGGAAAACAAAGTAGTTAATATAGTATTTCCAAGACAATTATTATAATTGTGTCATTAAAACCAACCGGTCAACAATTCTTTGTCATTTATAGCTTTTCACCCTTAGTAACTGCCAGACTTAATTACACATTAAAATGTGTATTACAGTGTATCTGCAGTTTCAGGGAGCCTATTTCGACGTTTAGTACTGCCAAGATCTATATAAAACCAGATATACAGCAACAATGCTGGCAAAAACCAACATATTTATTTTTTAAAGTAACTACTCAAACCTTTGAATCTGTAGAGTAAGGAAAGCTATATTACACTATTACTATTATTGTAGAGTTTATGGTTTTACGCACAAGTAACCAAGCGGCAAAATAAGATGTCTAATAACTGCAATAGCTTGTAATCATATCGTTTAAGGCTGTGAAATTTCAAGGGCCTGCAGATACAATCATACAGTTAATACCGTGTGAAATAAAATTAACAAATCTGGGCCCGACTACGACAGGATATACGCTGCCAGAGCAGCTGCTGAGGATGACATCTTTCCCTGTCAGATCACCTGATTTTGACGTTGTTATTCTTCCGGCGGGGTAACTCCTTCTGGACCTGACGGGCCCGTGTGCCTAATCCCAGAGACTGCAGAGACTCGGTGATGAAGCGCTGCGTGGGGGAGACACACAACATGACCAACAACTTGGCATCACCACCTGGTGGACAAGATGGAGATGGAGAGAGAGAGAGAGAGAGAGAGAGAGAGGAGACGTTAACTATGAAAACCATTATACATGATATAGTATACAACTCACTGCGTACAAGGCTTTGTTTTTCCATTTTTCGCTATGGACACACATTTTCAAGTGCATCTACACCGAGTGTATGTTCTGGTGTTTTAGTGTGTGGGTATATTTATGTGTCTGCAAGTTTTAGAGTACTGATGGAAAGACTGGGGGGTTGAGGTAGATGCAAGTATGGCTCCTACATTTAAAAAGAAGAGAATTTAGAAAGTGTTTTTGCTCCACACCTATGGCGTCCTGAAGTAGATGAGTTAGTTTGCTGTTCCTGTAGGGGACGTGTGGTCTCTGTTCGGCCAGAGCTCCCAGAACGTCGGACAGGGCAGAGAGGCTGCGGTTTATACAGGACACCTCCCACAGTGCAGCACCTGAGACTCCCGACATACCTGATACACACACAGTATATTTTTATCCCCTATAGCTAAGGGACCTGCTCAGTGAACAGGAATTGGCTGTACTGATTCAGTCAACGTTTTCTTACATTAAAAAAAGGTAATTACAAAGACCCACAGGCTCTGCTTTGTTTGTATTGTGAACCTGTGTTTTCAAATCATTTGATATTTCACGGTTCAGGTGCTTATCGAAAACAGAAAACAAACTTTGATATATCTGCACTAAGCAGCGTATTCAGCTCGACCTAACTCCAAGTGGTAACTGAAAACTGTCGAGTCATCAGTCTTTTGTTTACTAATCCTGTCTAAAATTCACGAAACAGATCTAATTTTCGATGAGTTCCACTTGTTTCTGACAGAGCACACTCTGCTGTTTAAGAGTCAGTTTTTTCTTCTTAATTAACTTATTGGAGCAGAGATGAGTAGCCACTTGACACTTGCATTTCATTTCCAGCAGCAGTTTATCTACAGCATCTCAATGAGGCATAAGCCTAAAGCCCCATTCTGCAATTTGGCATGAAGGAGTTTATTTACCAGTTAAAATCTGTGTATCTTGAGCACACCAGGGACCAGTGTTTCCATGACATTTAAAATTCTAAGGACGTCCTCAAACATTGAGCCCTTCTTACCAACACACTCACTCCCTGCCAGGTCCACCAGCTGCAGCTTGGTCCTGAATGGAGTTTGTGAGATACTGTGCCTGGGGGAAGGACATGGGGACTGGGAAGGTGAAAGGCAGGGAGAGGAGGCGGGGCTAGCAAAGAGCTCGTCTTGTGAGTGACGGGCGGCAGGGTTGGCACGACGACAGCGTGGACTCCACCACTCCTTCTGGGTGGAGCGTTGCATGTCCTTCTTGGCACTCTGTAGCTTGCAGGCTAAATGGAGGAGCAGCAAAGTCAAAATCGGTGTCATTTACGCTACTGTGAGCTGGTCTTTGCGTGTGTGTATGAACTCATCTCACCCAGGGCCAGCGCGTTGGGGCTCTTAGAGGAAATGGTGAGGGTGACGATGAGGTGAGAGCGTGAAGAGTCGGTATGGACAAGGGTGGGACAGTGAGCTCTGAGTTTTAGAACGCTGTTGATGATCTGCATCACCTCAGAGGCACTACACACAGGCCTGTAAAACATACACAGAGAGAGTGGTTTAAAAAAAAATAAACCCATACACCGTTATCTGGCATTTTATTCATTCGATTTGCTATAATGAGTGTTTGTTATATTAGCACTGGATCAAATGATTAGGTTTATGTGAAAGGTGAAGCGAATCGTCACCCGACTTTGTGGTTCATCTCAGCTCTTTTCAGTCGAGTGTCTTGTAACTTGTTTTGCTATTCCGATCCTATTCAGTCTCACCACTGTCATACAGTTGCTTTTACCCACAGCTGTTCTCAGTGTAGAAGCACCAGAAAACCCCACTGCACACTAGCTATGCAGCTCCAAATGACAGACGGACACTTAGCAACTATCGGGTGAACATAGTGGAGCGTTTAGCAGCCAAAGGCCCAGACATTTTCCCCTCATCAGGTGGCCTGAAACATGACTCCATTTGAATGCTAATGTTGCTCCGTGTCTGCTGGATGTATAAACAGACAACTGTTGGTTAACAAGTTCACAATATCCATTTAAGTCGATTGTAACATTGTGTTTACAGCTTGTCTTGGCTGCCCACAAGTGGCCTAAAAAAATTACTTGAAAAATAATGATTTTTTTTGGTCCATTTGGGGACAGAGGGACTCTGCAACAATCTGAAAAGACTTCTATCATATTTCTTCCTTGTAAGGTTACTGTGGTTAATAACAGCTGACTTCTTACTCATCCAGCAGCTATGGGGCAACATTAGTACTCAGTTGGAATTGTGTCTCTAGCTATCTTACAAGTCAGGGACATCCAAAGGTCCCTCTTCTTTAGCTCTGTTTTTAATCTGCAACAACTACTGGCAAAACAGACAAATAAACACCTTTTGCACATGGTGACCTCAGTTCTGTCTCTACTCACTCGTATGTAAGAGAGGTGACCTGGCTGGTACCAGAGGAGGTGGTGATGACGTCCCTGCGCTGGCCGCTGGCGTTGCCCTGCTCATCTCTGGCCAGCAGGTCAAACACCTCATTGTTATACACCTCCATTACTGACACCTCCACTGTGTGGCTCTCTGCAGGCTTCTCAGAGATCAGCCTGGGTCACACACACACATAAAGCGATACACCACATTGGACAGGTAAAGAAAAGAAAGGGTCAAAGTTTGAGGAAATTACATTCTTTTTTTTAGCTCTTAGTGCATTGTGATAGATATGACACTTGGTAAATGAAAGGCAGGAACAAAGCACAAAAAGCACACTTTCTTCTTAAATTTAGTCATTAAGTGCCGTTTATTTTACTAAAAACAAATTAAACACTCCGCTCTCTCTCACCGAAACAGCTCAGCAGCAGCCTTGGGGATAATACCCTGCTGTGCTTCCTGCTGCGTCCTTGAGTGCTCCTCTAGCGGCTGGGATCCCATCATGGTGTGAGTCTTCCCACTGCCTGTCTGCCCATATGCCATGATACAAACGTTGTAGCTGCAGGGCAGAAAGAGATGACATTCAAATGATGCTGAAACCCTGCAGCCATATTATGCTGTGTGACAGTTGGTGAACAGGGGCTTTCAAATAAAGAACAAAATGAATGAAATAAACGTCAAAGGGTACCATTTAATGAAAATAATTGAATGAATACATTTGAATGGTATTTTATTTGATATAGTTCCTGTTTGTATTGTCTGACACTTACCCGTCCAGCAGGGATGTAAGGAGTGGCTTAACCTCCTCAAACACAGCATCCTGGGAATCCTCTGGTCCATGCACTCTGGAAGAAACAAAATTGGTACAGTGATTAATTTATAAAAGCTGAAAAGGAAAAAAAAGAAAAAAGTTATGTACACTGCATCAATATTTTACCTCTCAAACTCAAACATCTTGTTTTGCAGTGGCATCCCTGTCTTTAGGCAATTAACCATCACTGTGTCCTGAAAACATGAATAGGAATGAGATTAAGGAATGAGAATAAAAGTGAGAGCACCGAGGCAGGTTAGCAGCAACCAAATCAAATTTAAGTCTTTAAAACTCACATCACTGATGGCATGGACCACCTCCTCTGATGATGCAGGCCTTATAAAGATCATGAATAACATTGGATTAGCTTGACTTATGCACAAAACAACTGCTCTAAAACATCATTTATCACACTGTATTTTATGGTGCCAACATGTTGCATTGTGTGTTGACCTACCCTGATCCAGAGGTTGAGGACTGGACATGGTCAAAGGGTAAAACTGGTCGCACCCTGCAGTGAACTCTGATGTTACCTCTAATCTCCTGTAGCAAAAAGAATGGGGGGGCAACAAAAAACAGACAGAGGATTTTTGCTGCAGTTCTTCATACATGTATGATCTTCCATCTTAAGTGTAAAACCTCTAGCTGAATGGAAATAAACCACAGGTCCTCACCACCAGTGTGTTATGAAGTTCTTGCCTCCTCTGCCTCTCCGCCCTGCACCTCTCCTTCTCTTCCTCAAGAGAGCGCTCCAGGGTTGCAATATGATCCTGCAGGTCTGAGTTTGAATGGCAGAAACTTAATGGCAATAGCTTTAATATTTATTTAAAAAAATGTAAAGATATTTTAATCATGGACAGAGGTTAAAGGTCCCTTTTCTACATCATGAAGCCGTTGTTGTGCTCATTTTGAGAAAAACAGACAAGATCTCCACTGGCTACTAACTATAAAGCATCAGACATAGCGTGCCACCGGCTCAGATTTGGTCAGAGAGTCTGGTGCAGTGTGGGATAAAACTCAGACGGTCTTAATGTGGTGAACAGTTGAGTGAATGAAAATCTGTCTCAATCAACTGCAGAGCCAGAGGCATCCGCTCTCCGGTGTAAATCTTTGAATTCAGGCCAAGTCTTTAATCCCCCAACACACATGTACGCACACCTGGCACCAACCACCTCCATTCACACGCTCGACAGGCAGAGACATTCAAGATTAGGCTGGGTTGAACATAAATAGAACAGAAGAGTGTAGAAAAACATCGTGGTCATTCTGTTTAAAGTTTATTTAAAACAATTATTCTCAAATATTCCACAGAACAGTAGCAAGACAGCTCAAGTATCTTCTCTGTATGTGAAATATTAATCTGCCTCAAAGACAACTATGAATATATGGTTTATTATTTCTTCTTTTTCCCCTGCATGTTCTCAGCAAACCTAGTTTAATGCATGACATCATAGTTTCCAATCATGTGATTAAAAATGGATTTGGATTTCTCTGTTCGTCTGGGTTTTTACATAAATTTTCTACCAAATCAAATATTTACTACTTGCTGATGTTCCAAAAAAAAGGCTGATTCTGAGATTTTCAATTCAATAGCCTAAAAGAGGTTTAATTAACCTACCATACATATTGTGTTAAATGCAGGCATGTTGGTAAATTTCTACCTTTTCCTAAACTCCATCAACCGTCAACAATAAAAGACCAAGAAAAGCAACTTTGTTTGGAGTAGCTTGTAGTATTGTGAACTGGACAGCATGTGCTCAGGCTTACATGTGCCAAAGCATTTGACAAGATCAGTTTCCATCTACCGTCAGAGCCGTGACGACGAGCCGACTTGCAAGACAGCGGAAAAAAGAGCAGTCAACCTCGGATAACACCGAGGGGAGGTGTGAGAGCGAGGACGGGAGGAGGCATGTGAGAGGATTACCAGTACACACACCCTAATGGAAATACAGCCAGTACATAGCCTCTAAGACACTTCAGAATGGAGAGACACACAGAGGGTGAAGGAGTGCAGAGAAGTAGTAAGAGGTAGAAAATGTGAGCCTAGGCGGAAAAGACTAAAAAAAAAAATAAAAAACTTCCTGTAAATAACATCTTCAAAGATCATTCATATAACACTCATGGCCGAGTATACAACTTAAACGTCGTCTCCCTACCTTCGAAGTATATGTGCAAATTCGTTACAGTGGTTATAAGGTACTCCATTTGTTTTAATATGGGTAGATCACTATGTTTTTGGGTATGGGTGCTACTTTTAAAATATTGTCAAATACCAAGTACCTATCTTCGGGATCAATCTGTGATATCTACTGTAGATTTGAAGGATTCTTACGCATGACTTTGTTGCATGTACATACACACAAAAAAAACAAAAACTGTCTGAAAAATCATGATTTAGACTGGTTGACTCCTAAGTATTGTTAGTGTGCTTAAAAAAAATCCAAACTTATGCAGTGCCACATTGTCCTGTTAAAAAGAACTGATCTAATATAATGCTCCTTTCATTTTGGAAACTACTATGGCTCAGTGTTAAGAGTAGAGTGTCAGTGCCTTAGGATGCTGCCCCCAAAATGGCTGCCTGCTCCACTCAAATCACTGCACCTGGGCTCAAATGCTGTGTTGCCCAAATCTGGATCATGTAAATCCCCAAAAATTGCCAAGGTGGTGCCAAATAATAAATCTAAACCCCACATTTAAAGCATTCCTTTATATATCAAACATGCTGCATCTATGTTAACTCACGGCTACATGTGCTCAGATACTTACTCTGAACCTCGTCTCCATGGTGCCCGTTCAGGGAGGAGCTCGCTTGCTTTACTTTCTCCAGTAGCTGCTTGCTCTGCTCCTCCAGCTCAGTGGCAAAACTCATGTAAACTGCCGACACCTCACTCAGGTCCTTCTTCACGGCCTGGCACAAACACACAAAGAGAACGAAAGAAATGCGTTGGCCATGGCGTGAGTCTGTCCTTTGGTTATATGCCCCTTCGTGTTTCCATATAACCTTCTTATCTTGACTCTGGATGTTATTTCAACAAAACAGACACCAAAGACAACTCAAAACCCACCATGTGCACACACGCACACATTCATCTCTGTGCATTTGTACCTGGACCCCAGAGAGGAGTCTGGCAAGGGTCGACCGGTTCATATTCTGTACATCCCTCTGTTGTTTATGGTGGTGGTTCAGGGCCTTTGCCTCCTCTTCACGGTCCCGACGTAGCTTCCCCAGACACTGAGAAAGATATAACATGAGCATACTTATTCTGAAAGCTGGAGTATGCACCCGTTACCTGTGCAGTAACAGCTTTGATGCTAAATGCTAAATCAGTAATTGTTATTCAGCATCATAGGCATCCTGGGACTAGTTACTTGTTAAACAAAAAATGCTGCACAGCAGGTGAATACATGGCTGCTAACCTAAAATGTTTATTAAAAATAAATAAATAAACCTGGTTAAGTTAGCTTTTATGCATCAATTATGGGATGTTTCATTTTTACAGACTACACCACATGCACAGGTGTAAAATATAACATTAATGATGGCCCTGTTCAATTTAATTGGTCCAACATGTCATATAAGTAGGACACCATGCACAGCACTGCAGCTGGCATCGTTAATTATTGCTGCTACATAAAGTTGTGCTTAGCCTGCGATGAAATTTCAAACTGTCCACAGTAAAACCTCATGTAGACATCTCACCATCTCAACATCCAAATTAGTCTGTGCTTTAGTGTTAACACTGAGCACCTGACAGGACAGCTAACGGTTTTGTGCCTGTATTATCACAATTTCCAATGAGTGACACAGAATTTTGAAAGAAGTAGCCAGGCCACTAAAGCCTTCAGTGTGTCTTGGAAGAGCGGTCTTCAAAGCATGTAGGGGAATTTAGTCAACATCTGTTGTCTGGCATCTTTGTCGGACATTGGCCCAATGCCCGTTGTCTCTGGATAACCCTAAGATGGAAGCCAGGATTTCCAGGTGACATGTGGACTGAATTCCACTCAGATGAAGAGCACAGAATATTTATTTTAACCTCTCAGTCCAAGGTAATCTCCACCATTAAAAACACACTTGCACCAACTCTAAACTTATCCACGTTAACTCAGATCACATCATGACCCAAGCCCCCCCCCTTCAAAAAAAGGTGAAAATGAGCCAAATGTCGACAACATACCTACACATACGAGGTCAAATAATAATAATAATAATAATAAAAAAACAACACACACAGCTCCTGCTGAAAAGAACAGAATATGCCTGTGGGTTTAGGCCTGTACAGTAAATAATAAATGATAGAAACAGTCATACCGCTGCAAGTCTTAGATGTAGAATAGCATTCTCTGTTTCCAGCTCCAGTATTCGCTCTTCTTTACTCTGAAAACACAGACACATACACATCTGATGTAAAGTCCAAACATCGTCCGTGTCCAATCACTGATTGAAGTTATTGGACGCTAAACGAATTCTAGATTATCAAGGTTTGACACTCATAAACTCTGATTTACCCTCAGTTTGTGCTCCAGCAGATGCACCTGATGCGCAAATATCTGGTCCCGGTTGATAAAAAGAGGCATTTTCTTTCTTTCTTTCTTTCTTTCTTTCTTTCTCTTTCCTAAGGATGAAAAGAAACTAGGAGAGAGGTGAACGAGTATCCTCGTCTCTCTCCTCTCCTCGGCCGCACAAGTCGTGTCCTCTCAGGTCGAAATAATCCGATTAGCGGAGGCCGGCGACGACTCGCCCGACTCCGCTCACCGGCCTGCGCACAGGCCTCCGGGGCCGAGGGGACCCGGGGCCCGGGGCCCTACATCACTCGATGGGGGGTTTCAGTACGGCTGTGGTTTTCTAGGTCTCTTGGGGCTACAGAGTTCAAGGTCTGAGGGGGAAACGGCTCGTCTGTTAGCGGCGGAGTGGAGGTAGAGGATGTGGCGACTTCTGGCACACGGGCGTCGCCAATTGACCCTTAGGCGCCGGCGGGGTCCCTCCGGCAGACAGGGGGCAGCAGAGGCTCCGAGGACGGAAACAAACATTAGGGAGAGGAAGAGGAAGAAAAAACCCCACGACGCTTCCGCGTTGTCGGAGTTTACCTCGGCGCAGCCTGCCAGCGGTGGGCTCCTTCACAAAATGGCTAAACTAAAAGACAAAAGACGAGAGAAAGTCAGCGTCGCCACAGAGGTGAGAGGCTGCGAGACGTTTCTTTGCCTTTAAGCTAGCTAGTAGCCCCTTAGCTCACGCTAAAGCTCTGCTACTGCAGTGCTACCAGTGCTCTACCTACTGTTAACCCCCGATGTTGGGCGGCGCACATGTGCCATTCGTCCGGCCGCCAGCCTGGTGAGACGCGTGTTCGTCTCTCCTAGTCGGTGTCTCCTGTCTCACCCCCTCAAACACTGTGTCCTAGATCGACCGCCTGGAGGAGAGGAGGGCGCGTTGCCAGGACAACCTGGAGAGGGTGGAGTTCAGGTGCAGAAAGGAGAAGCTGTCTGAGAAGGACAGGTGAGGAGGAGGAGGAGGAGGATGGAGGATGAGGATGAGGATGAGGAGGGGGATGGAGGATGAGGATGAAGATGAGGAGGGGGATGGAGGATGAGGATGAAGATGAGGAGGGGGATGGTGGATGAGGATTGAAGATGGAGGAGGAGGAGGATGAAGATGGAGGATGGAGGGAGAGGATGGAGGAGGAGGAGGAGGATGAGGATGGAGGATGAGGATGAAGATGAGGAGGGGGATGGAGGATGAGGATTGAAGATGGAGGAGGAGGATGAAGATGGAGGATGAGGATGGAGGAGGAGGATGAGGATGGAAGATGGAGGTTGAGGATGAGGATGGAGGATGAGGATGGAGAAGGCCGTTGTGACAGTTAAAGAGACAGACCAGCTGTTAAAGGAAGGATTCATAATTTTTCGAGTCAGTCTCAAAACAATATCAGACACCAGTTCTTTTTTGATTCATCTAATAGTTCCACCTGTTCACACCGGCACCTTAAGAGATCCCTCCCTAATGTGTTTTCTCTGTAAGCGATGGGGGACACAACCCACAGCCCTAGTTCTGTGGAAAAAAAATGTATTTTACCTTGGAAAAAACGTATTTTACCTTGGAAAATGTATTTTACCTGAAGTTAATATGTCCAACCTAGACAAACTGCGTGAGCATCCTCCTAGTTACAGTCTTTTTTATTACTGTCTTTACAGCTCTGCAAGAAAACCCTAAACACAAATAATGTATATTTTGTACCAAGTGTGCTGTATCTTTGGAAGATACCCATTTGATTTGCCTCACTTTAGACTGAATGCTCCTATTAGCTTTAGATAAAATCTGAAATACATTTTTGGCAGGGAAGGAGGACTGTGGTTTTAATCCCCAATCACATTAAAATCACAATGGGAATTAATCTTTAAGTGGCCAGTATGAGCAGGAGGAATGATTAGAACTGTCAAAAACTGATGCCTGATGCGGTTTTAAGACAGTCTTGGAAAATGTTTTTTGTTGCTACTTTCCGAGATGAAACCTAAGAAATTAATTTCTCAGAGCGAAACCCTCCTAACTGTGCTGTTTGTCCTGGTCTCATCCTTTCTGCTCCACAGGCAGGAACTGGAAGATGAAATGGCAATAATTAATGAGAGGGTGCAAAAGCTAGGTGAGCCTATATATTAAAAATTTATATTCATAGCTCCAGAGTTCACTTTTACTCAAACATATGTTTTGCTGTATACAATGTTTAACCCAATACCAAGTAGTACCAGGACCAGAATTACTTATATCAATAATGATATTGGTACTTGATATTGTTAAAAGCCACCAATATACTATCAAGAAAGAAGGAGAAATATGTTGTGATTAATGAAGTGACAACTGCATTGATCCACCCCCTAATTTTCCATGTTTTTCTTTTCTAGACAAGGAGCTGGAGACCTTAAGAAGAGAGAATCGTAAGAATATGCTGCTGTCTGTCGCTCTTCTCGCTCTCAGCGCTCTGTTCTACTATTTCTTTTTCAACAATGAAGAGGACTCTTAATATGACACAGAATCTGAAAGGGACCTAGCACTCTTAAAAGAGCAACAACCTGCAGACACATGAAAAAGAGCTGGGGCGCTGTGTAGGTGATGTACCACAGTTCCTCCTCCAGATGGCATCATTTACCTTCCTTTATCTCATCTGGTCATCAAACTGGTTTTACCCTGCACAGTCCAAAACCCAACAGCAGCTTCCTCTACTGTGACACTGGGGTTTTAACCATGTTGGAATACTTGATTATAGCCTGTATGCCCTTGTACATTGATTTCTCTGTCAGTATAGCTCAATATGTTTCAGGTGTCTCTCTCTTTCTCTCTCTTTCAAAAGTAAAATGATTTTTAAAAATCCCATTGCAAGCTGGGAACTATTTGGACAGTTATACCAGGCTATCAGGTGAAAAAATTAATAATTCATTATTGTGTGACTTGCCTGTTGGTTATCCCATCAACATGCTAGAAATCTGCACATTACTGCAGGTGACACAGAATATATCGCCAGAAAACCCTTAGTTGGAACACATGTGAGATCATATTAAGGCAAAGTTAGCCATCTTTCGTCTTTTCCTCAGCTTGCATACAGTCACTTTTTTATTTTCAATGCTTTGTAAAAGACCTTACTGTTTATCAAGACTTTCTACTTGAAGAAGACTTTAGATAAAGTTTGTCAACTAAATAACCAGAAAAACTTTGCCTCATGCCACAAAAAAAACAATGTAATATTGCTATATTTTATAAAATGTATTGAAGAGATATTTGGTGCCAATCAAAACTACCTTTCAGTGAAATATGTAAAATACAGCAAAATTATTAGAGCATGATCCAAGTACTGTACATGTACATGTCAGACAGTTAAATGGATGGAAATGCTGCAATGAGTGTATGATCACTTTGGGTTTCTTTTTCAGTGCCACTTTTTTTTTACACAGGACTTGAAGAATGTATCTTTTACTTTCATGACACATTAATGCAGCCATTCATTCATCTCTTCACAAGCACCTAAAGATGCCAAAAACGTTCATGAATGTTTGTTTTAATACAATTAAGAAAATTAAAGTATAAGAATTTGGGGTGGTCTTTGTAAATGTTCTGCTTATGTCTCATTTGGTCTTATACAGTATGTGTTTTTTTAATGAATATATTAAACATTTTATATTGATTTTGGAAGCCCATTGTTTTCTGCTATCTGATGTATGTAGGTTTGACTGTGCATTTTTTTTAAAAACATTTTAATTTTACATCTAAAATCTAGTTTGATAGTCGAGTTCATTAGATGACTCCCAACTTTAATAGAAGCCCAACTTTGGAAAATTGGATCTGTTGGAATGAAACTTGTGCTTCTTTCTAAAAACATCAAACTAGAGCAACAAATATTACAACGGAAAATCTTACATGTCAAGGGATGACACTTTTCTATGCGAATTCAGTGGCTGAGAAGATGTGCTGTGATCAGGAAGATTATTGTTTGACACTGAAGACAGATCTAGAAAATGAGTCATTTTCCACCCATGATGTGATTAGTGTGGCATCAGAGGGCAGTCTGGGGACAAACTAATAAATCTTTCAGCCTTCCTTCTATTCGGAGGGTATTAAAAAGTAAAACAGAATTCCTTATATTTATTCTCATTACTTTGTCTATAATGACGCTCTAAAAGACCCAAGACTGAGAATCACATCAGCCCGTCTCCTCTTCATTAACCATGTTCTCATTCAGGACTGAATCAGACTTATTAGGGGAAATAATGGCTGTGTTGCTTTCACTTAGATTCGCCTTGTCAAACTGTGTCATACAATTACAGGCTCAAGTGTTGGAACTTAGTAAACCAATGACTTGTGACCCATTATATGTCATGACTGTAGCCTAAGAAACATTTTCCTTTACTGCTCCCTCATTTAACCCTTCTCTTGGACTCTATAACAAAATAAATGTTCAATTTTTGAGGTTCATTTGATTGGAAGACATTTTTTGAGTATTTGCTACAGCAGGATGGTGTATATTGGATTGACTGAAAATAAACTATAGAGCTACTGATCAGTGTAATAAAGGAACATGTCACTGAAGTGTTTTAACGGATTTGGACTACAATAGCAGTCTATGGCACAGAGGAATAGAGGAAAGTTATATAACATGATGCTCTTCTTTGATTTGGATGCACAAGGGAGGTCTTAGATTGTGGTGGGAAAATTCAGTGAAATGTATGACGGGACAGCTCAGCAAATACTTGTTTGTGTGCTCTCCTTCCTACACACAGTATTATCACCAGCACAGTCCACCTCACGCCTACACACGCTCTTTCTCTCATCCCCAGATAAAACAAGTATAAACAAGCCCATTATGCAACGCTTCTGGGGGATTTAAATGCTGATTATGGACACTGAACGAGTTTGAATAATTTCCACGTTGGGTTTGATTTTATTGCTCAAATTAAACTAAAGAAATGAGCCTTTCAAGGCTGAAAATGGACAAATTCACAAAACTGGTTTGAATATTTTGATAGGTGACAGTTTTTTATTGCTTTTGTTTTAATTGGTATTGAATGCTTTTTAGGCCATCACTATTAAACATGATATAAAACTAACGGTCCCTCTGCTTGAGTATATACTCCTGCACAGTCAGATGCTGACCTTGTGTGCAGTTTCCCTTCTCATGACACTGTGTGTTAAGAGGGCTCAAGTTATGGAAGTACATGACTCACACATGATGAAAAAAAAAAGGTCTGTCTGCGCACCAAAATGCCAGGTGTCACTTTGAATTCTTTACCGTCTTGTGTGGAGGATGTTCCAGCTCATCCACAGCAGGTGGAGCTTCAGTGTCTGTGCTCAGGTCAGATGCCATTACGTAAGTTTTTTCAGCAGTTGTTTGCTTATGTCTCAAGGTACTGAACCTTCCTCACTGCCCTTTCTGGTCCAGTTCAGTTGAGTCAAATGACGTAATGGAGTTTTTGTATCAGATGTTGTGGTCATATGTCAATTGAATATTATATTTGATACACTGCCAAAGTGTCATGCACATTTATCATTTTATCTATCAGTGGTGGAAGAAGTGTTCAGATCTTGAACAAAAGTAAAAAGCGCAATAACACAATTTAAAAAATAAAGAAAGTAGAAAAGAAAATATATATATACTCATGTCCTGTATGTGAGACTTTACTTAAGTAGAGCAGTACTGTCAGCAAATTGCACTTAAAGAATCAAAGTATTATATATTATATTACTGAATTAATTATTACTAAGGTATTACACTCTAAGCATCAAAAGCAGAGCAAGATTTTGGTAGTGTAATCTAAAACAATGTCTCATTTTTTATATAGTGACCATGTGTTTTGTGCAAAAAATCTTTGCAAGGTAACTGTAGCTGTCATATAAATTTAGTGGAGTAAAACATAAAATGTTTGCTTCTGAAAAGTTGGGGAGTAGAAGTATAAAGTGGTATACTGTAAAGTATTTGGGTATGTGTCTAGTTACATCATCGTTGGCTACAGACGCCTGAGGTGTTGTCTACATGTTATAGATGCAAACGTTTATGGACGTTGCCTTGTTTTCTTTTAATTTTCTGATTTAAATGGTTTTGTCCATTTCCAATACCTGCTGAGATTTTTCTGACCTTTAGTGTGTGCGCTGAGGTCCGCAATTATTTAAATCCATGACACATAATTTTCACATCTCCATTTTTGGATTTAAATCGCTCCTGCTATTCTGCTCTTTCTGCACTTTCCATAACTTTAAAAGCATCTTAAGCTTATTTCTCTGCAGCATTAAAAGCAGCTAATAGCAAAGAGTTAGATCACAAGTCTACAGTCATATTCCATGAGTCTTTAGGCTGGTCATGGTTGAAATTTTCTGCTCCACAGCTAATTTCTACATTAGTTATCATCGCTGCAGTTAGAGTGGTGTAGAGTCCCGTGATAAGTAAATAGGAGTGTCTCTTGAAAAGAAGATGAGAGCAGAGTCAGGTATGTGTGTGTGTGTGTGTGTGTGTGTGTGTGTGTGTGGGGGGTAGGAGAGAGAGGGGCTGTATTTCATGCCCAAGGGGGAGAGTTCATTTGTTACACGAGTGGCTCTTAAGAATTGAGACGTCCTTTTCTGGAGGTGGAAGGTTCAGTGAGTGTGTGGGAAAGGAGAGGGATATCAGACAGTGTGACCTGATGGTAGGTACTGAGGCTGAATGAAGGTGTGGGCTGTGGAGCTCCCAGGCCCGTAGAAGTGTCAGACAGTAAGTGAACTGGCTCCAGTTATTTTCACTCCTGCACCAGAAGAATACATATCTGACATGTTAGGCTTCAGCATCTGCCTTCTTTCACCCTCTTATTATCTCACGGGTCAAATTGACCTGTTTCACCCGTAAAAGTACAAAAGACATTTCATTCATTGTTTAAAAAAAAAAATTAATGCAATTTAAAGCATAGCTGAGCCCCTGGCATGTTTAGATAATTGAAAGATGTTTCAGTCAATTTTATCTGGTTGCAATAATGGAGGCTAAATAGAGCCAGAAAGATGCAAAATTAAGTCAGAACATGTGTGATCTAGAGTTTGCCACCTCTCTAAACATCTTACCACACAAACACAGACACGCACTTTCCCTGATATTATGTAATCTAAAGGCAGGGATCTCTTTTAGAATCATCTGCCTCATGAAGCCCCCGAGGCCATTCGTCAGGGTATAGCAATGCTCTTCCATTTGTTCTCTTTTATGTTATTGAATTAATATGAATAGCAAAAAAGGCTTCTATACACTTGAAGACCTTGAATTACATATACTTTATGACTCCGTATTGCTTGCAAACCAATCTGGGATTTGAAGTTCATTATCAGGGTGTAATGACCAAAGCAAAAGTTACCCTCCAGGGATAAAATAGTCAATTGTAGCTTAAACAGTGATTACAGGTTCATACTTTAGGATATAAATTTATCTTTGTTAGCCTATTTTACTTTTGTTTGTTATTTCTTGCATTAGTTTAGATGTTAAACTAGGCACAATACCATTCATATCCTGTATAGTCGTTTTGCATTCATTAAACTCTTTCAAAGAATCAGTTTGGAAAAGAACATAGGCTCACAAAACTCTTCATTCATATTTGGAGATGCTTTACCAGGACTTTGATCGTTTTAAGATGAATTGATAATGATGATGGTTCAGTAAATAACTGTTTAAGTAAATAAACAGTGGTTTATGAACTTATTTACCTTACAGCAACTAATTTAGTGCTGATACACTTACACTGTACACCTGGAAATGCTCATAGTAATGTTCCTGTGGAGTAATAGTCAACATTAAAAGAATTTGATCAAAGCATAAAAATAAATAGGCGTAATTTGTATCTGCAAAAAAACAACGTCTGCAAGTACCCTCAAACGGGGGGGGGGGGGGGGGTGTTCTTCTGTTCACTTTATGTGTTCTTTAACTTCCAAAGTAAACATAATTAGGTGGTGCAAGTGCAAAGCTAAAACCTCAAAGAGTGTGTTGATGTCCACAACGCTTATTAAGCTCATTGTGCTGTGAAAAAGGTTCCTAACCTACACTCACCACATCACACAATGTTTTTCTGAGAAGCTAGAAGGGGAGGAATTAATGTCCCCTGGGCCAGGTTTAGGGCTGGACTCTCTCTCTTTCTCCTAAATACACTCACATACAGGCAAATACACACACACACACACACACACACACACACACTTATACAATACAGACATCATACAGGCAGCACATGCACACCCGCCCACAATCTGGTAAGTTACCCATGACAAATCCTGGTAGGAGCTAGGCTACTAACAAGCACACTCATACAGTACAGTCCAGTGCCAACACGTGCACACACACACAACCCCCACACTTGTGTTTGAACAGGCCACAGGCAGAGGGACAAAGGCAAATGATGATAGCTTTTATTGCAAAGCAGATTTTATGTAGCTGATGCAGGCTTGTCTGTGCTTTTCCAAGAGATAAAGTGTGTGTTTGTGTCTGTGCTTGCACGTTTATGTGTCTTTGTGTGTTTGTGCATCATGGTAAACCCCAGTGTCTAATAATCACAGTGTAGGCGTTTCCAAGGTTTTCGCTGGACAGCACCGCGCTCTCAATGTGGAGTCAAATCAGAAAAGAATGCTACTATTGATTTGTGTCTGTTTTCTGCCATTTGTATCTCAAATATCCCTGTGACATCACTTTCATATGGATTAGAAACAATGACCCAGGAGGGAAGCAAAAATCAGCAATTTGTGGGATTACACAATCAATACCATCAAAGCCTTTTCCATTGAGCTAATGGCTAACTCAGTAATAGTAATGTTTCTATGGAGAGCTTTTGCTACACCACTGTAATTAAAGTTATTAATGAGGGAATCATTCGACTGTGTACTTTGGTAATTGCCCGGAGACCTGCTCAGGTCTACACTGATCAAGCATTACATAATTCAAACACTGCTACCAGGCCATATTTAGTCTAATGGATGTGATATCAAACTAAAGGTTTACTGGTGAATTTCAGTGTTGTCATCTTTAACCTCTGCGACAATAAGGAGTCCACTTTGCTGCGGAAAAAAAGAGAACACGTAGATTCATTAATGTATTTCATTATTTCTTCTTTATGAAATAAGATGTTATTATTATTTGTATTTTCAAATATCAGAATCATGTTGAAAAAAATCATACCACTGAAATTAAGCTCTACTAATGTCAACAGAAGGTAAGTAAATAAATACAAGCGAAGAGGCAAGATAAACATAGTCAGAAGTTGTGGCTTTATTACCTCTACAGGTCCACATTTGCCTCCAATAACTGCTTGTCATCGAAGTGACTCAACAAGCCACATGTAACGTCACATACATGTTTATGTAATGTAAGTGTTAAAGCTGGTCATGCAGACAGCTGTGGGTTGAGGGGCTAATAGGCACACAATCGACTGCTTCTGCCATGTAGAAATTGGACTTTAAGAAAGCTGGTGGACTCACAGGAGATTTCCTAAATTTTATCTCTTAAAATGGAACAAACTCCAAGGACACACAATCCCACTCTTTCAGAAAAGCAACCATTATTTTCTCAGATCCTTCTTGCAATGCGGTAGGAGGAATTAAAGAACTAATGAATTAAATGGACCAGACTCTCCATTTGTTTTGTAAAAAAAAATAGAAAAAAAGTCAACCGAGTCATTCTGAATCACACAGCCTCATCCTTCAAGCGCAATTATATATCTAAAAAGGCAAGGTAATTCAAAAAGCCTCGCCAATGTACATTAGAAATGGGACATACTATACCCGTTTGCCATGACTTAACCTGTGTACAAACAGGTGGTTGCCTGTGCTGTAGGGTGACCAAAAGCAACATCTGTTAAGGTGGAGGAAAAAAAAAAAAGAAAGTGAACAAACATGTGCTGCTCTCAGAGCGTCCAGGCCGCGGCGTGCAGCCCATTAATGGTCCTAAGCATCCCTCACCTTTCCCCCACTTTGTAATCAGCCTCAAACTGCCCGAAGGCTTCACAGCTTTCAAACTGGAGATTATTACGGTTGGTAGTGCACATGAAGAGCAAGTGCAGTGACCCCTGTTTTGCCGTTGGTTTAGAGCTGTTGTTGAGACACGAGTGGGACTTAGCTGTCCAACAGAGATAAAACAATCTCAAGAGCAACAAGAGCAATTTCTTGTCACACCAAAAGAAACAGACACGTTTCTTATTAATTTAACGTGACCTATGATCAGGCATTAAGTGGAGCAAATATATAAAAAGAGATGCATTTCTTGCTATAAAACTACTGTATTGCAGAAAATACATTGAAAACTGGACCTCTTGACTACTTCTGCACCTAAATATTTGCATAGACTCCTACACAATGCTCAGGTCAAGTATTGCGTGTAATGTATATAACTCATTTACCTAATTTTCTTATTTGCCATGTTCATTATTTTTTTATTATTTTCTATATGATTTGGAGTCTTTCATAAGACAAAAAAAATCAACTCCATGTGTAGATTTGCCCTGAGCACTCAATCAATAAAATTAAGCTATTCATTTCTAGTCATTTTTATGTTCTGTAATTAAATGACTGTACTCATGTAGCAAAGATAATGTCAGCATTAGAAAGGCTGTGTTCAGAGTAGCAATCTGGCATTTATACAGTCTGGTATGCATTAGGTTTAAGCTGGGTGTCACACATTGTAATAAGAGGGCATACAAAGAAAGTATTGAGTGGGAACATAATTGCAAGGGAATGTCAAGCAGTTTGTGTGAGAGTAGGCAAGTTAAAAAGGAAGAGAATGCATAAAAAAAAACACACTGCCACTGTGGCCATGACTTCCGTGGCTTTTACATAAGTGCCTGTAGAGACTATATTTGATTTTCAAACAGATTAAAAGGAACCAAAAAGCACTAGAAGTGTGTTTTTATATTCATGGTGGATGTCCTTCTAAATACAAAAATCAACTACGCTCTTACCTGGGCTTTATTGCTCAATGTTGCCTATTTTCAGTTAGCATAACAAGTAAAGATGTTATCTAACACAATTTATATTCAACGTTTATGTTTGTGTTCTAATGTCACTTTATAGCGGCAATAACAGCCTAGAATGTAAAAAAATGTTTACAAGGTGCAGATGTCACACTGTGTGTCCAGGTCGACTTGGACCTGGCTGTTCCAGTGCGACACTGTGATGCCCTAAACCAGTACCTGCTTAAACAGCCTGGCAGATAAACCGCTGTGTTTGTGGCTGCCAGGCTGGTTCAGTCTTTACAGCGCAGCTGCCAGGGAGAGCAGACAGACTTATTAGTCACACACTCATACACGTGCCTGCAGCTGCTTTACTCCTTAATCATAACTGTAGATGCTCAGACAAGGGGAGATAAGGCAACAGTCTAAACAACGTTTTTCATTTCCTGCACTTGCAAAGTCTAGTGCATCATATCTTATCATTGCAACCATATACTGAGGCTATTATGGGCATACATAGATAGTAAATTGCAAAACAAAAAAATGCTCATTGACTTCTGCAGCAATAATAGTTGGGCGTAAGTTAGGTGACGTTACACCTGCTCATCCTAAAGGGAAGGAGATCGAAGCTGCTAAACACACTTTGTCACATGTTTTTACACGTTTGTGGTATTTGTGGTGTTTCTGTCTGATTCACTCTCTCTTTTTCTCTATCACACACACACACGCACACACACACAAATTGAGCAAACAGGATTCAAATGTGTCTAGGTGTAAATTGAAGCTATTTTCCAGGGCAAAGTACTTGCTTTCTCAATGTGCCATTAGTCTCTTCAAACAGACCCACCTGCACCCCAGAGGCAGAGGCTGGAAAGAAAAGAGGAGGATGTAAGAGACAAAAAAAAAACCCAAAACAAAACAAGTCAGGTGTGACACGAGGAGCCCATCAGAGAAACGTGCTACAGGAAAGACACGTGATGGAGCCACAGCTGGATTCTATCCCTTTATTCCTCTTGTAGAAAATGGACATCAAAGACAATACAATACAAAATAGAAAAATGGCACACATACTCACAAGTTCAAACATTTAAACACAATAAGAGCTATACAATACTGCTTTGGCATTTCAAAAAACACTGAATAAAGTGCAAGATTTTCCATTCCTCTTCTAATTTAAGTACATTCATGGGTTTGTTTTGTCTATTTCACAGAAGTTTCTTGTTCACAGCATTTCCAAAATCTCATCCTAACTTGTGTTTAGACACAGTAAAGTGCAGATACAGTATGCATGACAGACACATTTCTAGAATCACACCCCCTCTGTGTTTGTGAAGCAGTCACTGTCAACTGTAAGCAGATTGTCGATGGTCATGAGATGGTTTGTCTTTTTGCTCTCTTCTCTCACACATTAATATGCACACACACACTCGCACACACACGCACACACACACACACACACACACACACACACACAACACACAACACACATACACACATACACACATAAAGAGCCCTAGCACCTTTTTAGACCTCACTTGGTGACCTAGACCTGTAGGCCCCGTTGGCCTGAAAGCAGCCACAGAGAAGCATGTAGATGGAGCGCTGGATCTCTGCATTTCTGTAGGCGTAGATGATGGGGTTGATCATGGAGTTGTAGGTGGCCGGCAGCAGTGTAGCGTACGTGTACACTGATGGATACTCCCTCTCGCCTACCAGGCAGTAGATGGCGAAGGGCAACCAGCTGGCGCCAAATGTCCCCAAGATGATAGCAAGAGTGGAGACCCCCTTCTTAGTGGCAACGTAATGCGACGTGGCAAAAAAGTGCTGCTGGAGGGCGATCTGGTGGGCGTGGTGGCACACAATCTTGCAGATCTTGAAGTAGAGGGTGAGCATGAGCACAAAGATGGCGAAGAAGGAGGTGGCCAGGAGCGACACGTTGCTCCGGGTCAAAGGGCGGACGATACTGCAGGAGGCCGGCTCGTCCAGGCAGTTCCAGCCGAGCACCGGCAGCAGGCCGAGGAACAGAGACACCCCCCAGGTCCCCAGTAACATCAGGTGTACATACTGCAGCGTCTTCTCTGAGAAGTACGTCAGGGCGTTGTACAGGGAGAGGTAACGGTCTACTGTTATAGCCAAGAGGCTGCTGATGGAGGCAGTGAAGGAGGCCACCAGGAAGCCTACAGTGATAAGGCTGACAGTCTCGGAGGAGATCACATACTGAAACACAAAGTTCAGGATTAATCCCATGCCAGCCAGCAGGTCCGCTGTGGCCAGGCTCCCGATCAGCACAAACATGGGAGTCCTTAGTGTCGGCGTGTAGAAGATGATCGCCACCACTATGGCGTTTTCGCAGGCGATGACGGTGCCTGACATACAGAGCATGATGTCCCACGGGTTGATGGGGAAATCTAATGAGGCGGTGGAGAACTCCAGACTGCCGTTGTGCTCTGGGGAGTCAGCCTCCATCCACGGGAGAGCTTCCCCAGCTACAGGAGTCGCAGAGGAATCATTCACCACCAGCGACTCATTCATATCTCCACTCTGTTCTCGCCTTTGTCCTGTGGGCAGAGGAACGAGTAGATTGCTTTGATAAGGATAAAATGAAGGTAGGTTTTGGTATAAGAAAGCATCAGTGGAGCCGGTAACGTAAGTGTTTTGCTTGATGACAGTTGTTTATAGCATTTCAATACAACTGAGCAAAGCTTAAACTGTCCTGAGACATTAAGTAAATCAACTTACTCTAGGAAATACACAGGTAACCAACACAAAACTTCACATAAAACATTACCAAAAGATTTCATATCCCTATAGAATCAAGTATTTTAAATGAGAACAAAGCATTGATAGAAAATATGTTGCAAGAGTCATTCAAATGTTACAAAGAAGATCCACCTTAAAACAGATTTTGTAATTCAATGTGTCAACAACACAGCTCAATGTTAAGTTGTGAATTTGAGTTGGACAGCAGAAAAAACAGACTGTAGGGATGAAGTCACCTGCAAAACCTGGAGCTGCTCCATGGCAAGTTATTACCCAAACAACTCCCACGACACATTATCTACAAGTACTGCCCCAAATGAAAGCCCTACAATAGAACTAAAACTCATTTGGATGGACTATCTATCTATCTATCTATCTATCTATCTATCTATCTATCTACACGTTAACAGAAATATGAATTAATCTTTTAATGCTCCAGTCTCCATCTTAGGGGAACAGCTGTCTAGTGGATGTTAGATGTTGTCATCCAAAAAAAAAAAAACACTGGCATTGCACAGTTTTATTCAAGTTTTAAGGTGGATTCTCCTTTTTTAAAAAGTTGTTGCACTAGTGCAGCAGTAGGAGCTAAAAAGCACTGGAGCTGTCCATGGTGCTGAAACTACACATCAGACATCATTCAATTCATTCGTCTAACTTCTTCTGTAAATGATTTTAATATTTTTTAGGAGGACTTACAGAGAAATTGTGCGCGATAACTCTATAATTATGACCCTAACACACACACACTAAGGAATAAAAAGTGCATCTGATTCTAAATAGGATCTTAGCCCAACTACAATATCACTCCAACGAGTTTCTTCTCATGACTATCACTCTGCAGCCAATTTTGCAGAAAGGAATCTGCGGCAGGACTTGCGATGAGTCCGGGGATACCTACCCCCGTGACAAGAACGGCGTGAGCTGAGCCCTGCGCTGAAATCAGAGCCCTTCGTCCCCAGGTGAGACGCGAAGAAAGCAGACGAGGGGGATGCAAGGACCGTGCCCTTCCTGTCGCTCCCGTGGACCCTCTCCGGCGAAGCCCCCGATGCGGCCGCGCTTCCCACGCATGGGACAGACACCCAGGGCAGGGGTGGCGTGAAGCATTGGCCGGTGCTCAGCTCGGCGAGGAAGGTGAATGTGCGGAGGAGGCGGCGGTGGCGGCGGTGGTGGTGGTGGTGGAGGATGAGGAGGAGGAGGAGGAGGAGGAGGAGGAGGAGGAGGAGGAGGAGGATGATGAGGAGGAGGAGGTGGTGGAGGAGGAGGACGAGAGGGGAACGACCGGAGACACGCGAGGAGAGATTTAAACCCGTGTGACGTCAGGGCAGAGAGAGAGAGAGAGAGAGAGAGAGAGAGAGACTTGATGCAAGCCTCTCTCTCTCTTTCGCTCCCTGGCACCGACGCTCCTCCGGGTTTCAGCGCCTTTTCACTAAGAGGACCGAGCTGCCGGTTCCGTCGGGTTCCTCCTTCCTCCGCTGAGTCCCGGGCGGACCCCCCCGGGGGGAGCCGGCACACGGGCTCCCAGGTCACCGGCATCGTGGACGAAGTGAGACACAAACAAAGAAAAACAAAGCCCAGCATCGTTTCACCGTAAAGCGACATTTACTCATCAAGTGATGTGTGATTCCCTTAAGCAAACTGCTAAGGAACCTTTATTAAGGAGTGGTTTATAACACTCTGCATTTCAGGTGCTCGTCCATTTACACTATTTGCCAACAATCAGAAGGTCTCAAATGATATGTTGTATTGTTACAACTGTGTTTATCCACTATACTGTCATCCACTGTCGTTCCTCATCTGTGTATACAGCAGCCTCCACTTATGACACCCACAGGAGGTTGTAGTTGTTGGCAAACACATCGATAAACAAGAATATCTGCTTATTTCTACCTTATACACAATTTATAAACTTTATATTCTGCTTATAAATGCTATATAGGTGGAGGGTGTGCATTTTTCATTTCGTGGACATACTACATGCTGTAGGTCAATACCATGAAAGAGTGGTGTATCCTAAAGTTTCACAGTGAATAGGTGGGTCGAGTCAACTTGTTTTAAACACCTGTTAATTTAAGTGGCGAATCCGTGGAAAGTATCAGTCATCGGCTCCAATACAAAAGAAAAACTAAAAAAAATCAGGGCAACTGTCAACCTTAAAATAGGTATAAGCATTATGACATCAAGCCCAACCCGACTTTACTGATGTTTAGCTTACTTATAAAGTCTTGGGTGTTTTAGCTAAAATTAGTTCCATGAGTTCTTTAATTTAATTAAGAAATAATAATAATTTATGACATATCCCAGAGATTTGCTGAACAGGTGGGATGAGTCAACTTGTCTTAAATGTGTCCTTAATCTACACAGTTTCCAGAGTTATGATGCTGTTTTAAATGATGTGTGTGTGAGGGTGTGTGTATGTGTGTGTGTGTGTGTGGGGGGGGGTTGTTCGTTTGGTTTTGTTTTTTTGCTGCTAAAAACAATGTGTGTACGTCTGAAGCCATAGTTATTAGTGGGAATAAATCAGAGCCAACATCAGCCTTGAAATAGCTTCATCTCTTCTACCTCCAGCAGTAGATATTTGTTCTGTTGCTATAGCAACCCCTACTGGCACCGTTTAATAGCAGTTCATATAACTGACATTGCTGCATCCATAATTTTGTCAGATCTGCGACCAAGCCAATATTGACAAAAATCCTTTACATATAAACTCTCTGATGATCATATTGTGAATAGTTTTCTTGTTAGCATATTATAATACTAGTCTTGATTCTGTTTAATGTATTGCATCTTTTTCTGATTTGAAAACGATCATGATCAACTTTGCTGTGTTGTTTTCACAGTTTTGCAGCTGCTTCCAAAATTAAAAGGCCATAATTGTGGACCTTCAGGCATAGTGGAGGCAAACAATCAGTCGAGCCTATTGTATTAATACACCAAATGGTTTAACAGTTACCAATTGGTGTCAAATACCTGGAAAGACCTTACAGTTTGACTACATCACGCAGCAGAAAGCACAGGCACAACTGGTACCATTAACAAGCCAGAACTCATTTCACTTGATACAGTTCACGTGTTTGACAAGCCAGAAAGTCTGTCGAGAGAAAGCGAGTGAGTAGCAGCAGGAGCCGAGAGACAGGGAGCGGAGAAAGAAATATTTTCGAGCCACTGTAATAAAGAGATGCTCATGCAGGCATAACTCGTGTTCTGTACAAAAAGAACAGCAAACAAACTATTCTACCCCTTGAGAAGCTTATTGTAACAGTCCTATACATTCTGCAAAAACCAGATATAAATGTGGGGATGGTAGATTAACCACCTCAGTTCAGCTTGTGGCCACAGCGCTATGTGTGTGTGTGTGTGTGTGTGTGTGTGTGTGAGCGTGAGTGCAAGTGGCTTTCCAGAGTGCAGATACAGATCCAGCTCACCTTGATCACACACTGTGTGTTCTGCATACCCGCAACAAGTTACAATACCTCAGACACACACCGCGTCTCACCAGGCTCACACATGTGATCCGGTATGTCGGGTTCATCTGGGAACAGACATCATGTTGTACCAAGGAGGAACCAATAGTACTTCTACTCCCGATATCTTCTGCAGATAATCAACACCTTTTTTTCCTCTGAAACATTTTGAAGCTCGATTCTCATTTTTCCTTTGACACACTCGCTCATCACCTTTACCTCCTTTTCCGGATATTTTATTTCGTAATCTTGCGCTTCAGTAGCCTATTGAAACTATTATTCTACAGTTCACCCTGATATAACTTGTTGTGGAATAGCACAGCGACTGTGGAGCTCCATTGTGGAGTATTACTTTGATTTAAAAATCATCCAACTGCTCAATAGTGTATTAGGTGTTTCGACCTTGGTTGGTTGAAAAAAAAATCTTTTTTTCCCCCTACTTCCATTTCTAGCTATGTCTCAAGTTGAATCGTCTATCTGAGAAGAATTTAATAATCATGGTTGCCAAAATTCTTGTAATTTTGTGTCAATAATTAAATGTCATATAACAGGTGATCGAGTGTAAGGAGACAGGGGGAGGTAGGGGGGAGATTCAAAGCAGCATAGCAATATGGTAACCAGTTTTGGTTTCCAAGCAACAGCTGTTTGGCCACCTATTGTCAGCAGAGCTGGGGGCTGGAGAGGGGGTTGTCTTCATTCATAAGCTAAGTGGTCATATGAAGCGCCTAGTGACTCATGTCAAAGGCCTAGGCAGATATCCGACCACACACAGGGCCACAAATACATCTCAAAATCAATTTTGATTGTTGTGTATGATGGACTGAACTAATAGAATTTTCACCAAAATAGAAGCAATGCACCGCCGACATCTTTGATCTACTTTAGCAAGGACAACCAAGAGCACATGCCCCAAAAATACCAGCGACTACATGCATTTAATCATCCATATCCATGTTTGCTGAGAGGTTTCAGTGTAATGAGACACCTGCCATTAGGAACATAAAAACATGGGAAAAACAGGGCCTTACATAAAAGACCTCTTTTCCCTTCAAAACAGCCCATTTTGGGAAACAAACCCTAACCGGTCTACAGTGCCCCCCTGTCTGCAAACACAGACAGCAGGGCTCTCGTTTTCAAGAGTGTGCACACATGCTCTCACAGGCTCGCACAGAATCCCCTTATAGAGATATTTACTCAGGCAAAACAGAGCATGTCTGTAATAATTCAACTGAGAAAATGCTAGTAACAAGAGAGCTGAGACAAAGAGAATGTAAATAATGAAAGCGTGGGAGGTGGATAGATTTTAGATGAGAGGAGCGATAAAACATCTGGTGGTAGGAGACAAATGGAGGTAGGCGGGGAGGTGCTGGTGGAAAATGGAGATAAAAATGTGTCTGTGACAGTTGAATGGAGACACATTTACTATAAGGATGTAACACCTCTTTACTCCACTCACAAACTTGACCTACTTCTTACAGGGGGAAAGTTGCAATCACTCAGCGCCATGCGCACACTTTACACGCATTGATCGCTCCTGGAAAAACAAAAGGAGTCACAAAAGAGGCGGTCACTTTTGCTGATAAATGTTTCTGACCCACCGTCCCTTGACTGGCCTCCCCACAGATGTCACCGTGACCTCAATTTTATGGTTGTTACATCAGCTAAAAACTTTCAGTTCAAATGAGTTTTAAACCCTGTGTTAAGAAATTAAGCACTAGTTGGAAACACAGGTCATGGGTCTAAAAAGAGGTTCTAAAATGAAAAAAACTAAATTAAAAAATATATTACACATATTGAGTTATTTAGGAGTGAAAAAATTTAAATGTGACTGATTTTAGACAAAAAAAGGTTAAAAAAAAATTCTATTTTATAAAATTTATTTATAAATTTATCTATTTATAAAATAAAATTTATTTATAAAATGAAATTTACATGAAATATTACTACAAGCAAATATAACAGTGAGTTCTACTATCACAGGGAAATAAGCTCATTAACTAACTACCATAATATCTATATCAGAGTGCAAATCAACAGAAGCAGACACTGATTATTAAATGGGCATATTTTTAAAACCTCCTGAAATCATCTCACGTCACAAATCTTTGTTTACATTTTTGAGCAAGCATCACTAACTGGAATAATCATACGTATCCGTCAAGATATCATGTAGGAACCGACCCATAATGGGCCCTCGACCCAAGTTGGGTCAGGAAACACAGTTAAATTAATAAATAAAAACTGGAGGTCTCCATATCTGAACAGACTATTTTCATTAGCTATGATTCAGTAAAGAGTTATAGAGCTGTGTATGTTAGGGTCATTGTATATTAAAGATTTGTGGCACGTGTGTCATTGTTGTGATGTGAAAATCCCGTCTTAGAGAACAACTTCCGGGAAAAAACCTCATATAAGCCTCGTGTAAGACCTTAGCATTGCTACTGAATTTCATATACTTGTTTCAAAACAAGGATTTTTGCACGAAGAATCTTCACTTCACTGCGAAACGTGGAATTTTAGTCACACTGTTAAAACAAAAGCATCTAAAGCTGACTTGATGCATATTCCTCTCTAGTGGTCTTACCAGGCAACAAAAGAAAGTAGAACCACTGAGTGTCTCCCTTCACCTTAGGTGACATGTGCCATTCCTAGTTTTTATTTTATTTTGGTTTGAAATACAGTGAAAATGATAGCTTTCTTCAATTCCACTGCTGTTCTCCATCACATCACATCACATCACATGCTTAAGCAACCCCCGGGGGGGGGGGCTCACGAGGCACTGATGCGAAGACCAGTGGTCAGTCAGTGCACTGCCCGAATGTGTACATGTATTACATGGGAGGCGGTCTGCATCACATTTACATTTTCTTACACTTGCCATTGAAAGCTGACAGAGGAGAGAGAAGAGAGAAAGTGAGATAGAACTAAAGTGAATAGGGCGCAGAAAGAAAGAAAAAAGACTCAGAGAAAGAGCAACTGACAGCAGAGGAGAGTAGGAGAGGAGAAAACAATTAGGGGCCACAGGGAAGGAACAAATTTCAAATTTTTTGCACATACAAAACACTGAACAACAACAAGCTCAGACATAAAGAAAAGAAAAAGAGTAGAAAAGAGGGACAAAAAAGACAGTGTAGAAAACTGCTTATAAGAAACAGCAACCAAACATTGTATTAATAAATAAATGTTTAATTTAGAAGTATTATACACAATAATTAGCTGACATCTCAGAAATGATAAACAAAATCTGTATGCAGTTTTGTAAACTAAGAAGGGGGTCTAAGAAAACCCACAATATCAAGGTATCAGTGATGTCTTTTGTCTGCTGATGAATAAAAGTGCACAGTGCACTGCTCATAATTATCCAAAAAACTGACTGATCTTAAAAAAGGGAAATTACCGGAGGCATTTTTACAGAACATGAATGACATTATGTAGGTCTGTTCAGCACTGCTTTTGACTAACTGTGACTAAAAAACAAACATATGTTCCTGTAAGGACTTTTTAAAACAGATTTTAAAAGGCACAGGTGATATGAAACTTATTTAACAAAATGAACAAAGAGAAAATCAAAAGCACATCTGAGGTGGATTTAAGAGAAGCAATCTTTGGGCGCTCCATGTTGTCAATGCTTCCAATATTAAAAACTCAACATACTCTGTCTAAACAATTAGATTTTTTGAAATTTACACATAGTTAAATGAACTTTCCTAAAAGGGTTGATATTAAACATCTAATTGATAGAGAAAAACAAAAAGAATAAATAATAAGCAGCTGGTCAAGGCTTGTCTAAATGTATAAACAGGTGCAAAACTGGATTAGATTTGAAGCTGTTAAAACACATAAATGACTATGATCAATTAAAAAAATAATTAAAAAAAAAATTAAACCACTTTGTTTATTCCAAATACAGGAAAATTTGGGTTGGTCATGAAGCACTATCTTCATTATGAATACTCTTCTCTCAAAAGAAAGAAAAAAACAAAGAAGCGGTTGGCTGAAACAAAATGGATTTGCAAATGCAAGGAAACATCTCCTGTATCTCTTGAGACTTAAAGCGGGAATGTTGTGCCGGACTACAGCCGATCGCCTTAGACATGCATATTGGTAACAGAGATCCAGTTCAGGCCAGCTGCGTCTCACATGTATCTGTTCTTGACGTACTCCCTGTACATCAACATGTCGTCCCTGCACAGCGCCCTCACCTGGCCCCGACCCGTCATCACATGGCTCTCGAACACATCTCGGCTGTCCCTGTCGACCCGTGGAGGAGAAACGCCGTAGATGCTGTCCTCGGTGAAGCATGACACGGGCTCTCTGGGAGCGAGGGAGGAGGATGGGTGGGGGAGAGAGAAGCATGTTTCAAATGACGGTGGTAGCGACAAAGGGGGTTTAGACAACTCCCGCGGTGTAGGTGGAAGGAAAAAACAAGCCATGAAGTTTAATTTAAAAAATTATTACTATCTGTAGTTGTCACTAGATAATCAAAAAGTGCACAAAAGACTACAAAAATAATTCAATCCAACCAACTTCTTGTGAAACACTGCTAAAAAGAGAGCAGGGCATTAAGAGGGCTGTTAATGGAAACAATACGAGGATGGCAGTGACGGGGCTTTTACTGCAGAATTACTCATATTTTCTCAGAAGCTACACTCTAAAGCATGTCTCATCATCTTCAGGGTGCATTATCTACTGCGTGTTTGTCCAGTCGTCCATTTAGTCGGCCGGCTCAACAGCAGCTGAGGCCCCCGTGAGAAGCCGCCCAGACACATGGCAGCATTACAAATGCACTTCCTTGATGACTGCGGCTGTGGTAGATCGAGGAAGCTGTGAGATGAATTATGAACGAAGCAAGTGTCATCACGGAGTCTTCAGCTAAGGGTTTATAGTACGTTACAGCCGGTACGCCAGGGTCCAAGCGCCGCGTTTGGACCCGAAGGGGAGAGACGCGGGGCTACCGGGAGGCCGAGAGCAGCACCGACTCGGTCTGAAACATGTGACTATCACATCTGCACCGGTCTGAAACACGTGATTATCACATCTGTTTGTATTACTGGACGGGCCAGACTTTTTTGCAAATCCATGAGTACTTTGGGGGAATTTTATCGGCGTTTCCAACCAGAGTTTTGTTATTTTTTAATGTGCAGACAAAATGTGAGTAAAAATGGATGGAAACCTAGTTTCGTTCCTTTTTTTTCCTTTGTAATACATAGCATGTATATTTCAGTAAGTCATAATGGAGGGCTCAACTAAGGCTTATATATAATTTTAAATATTTTTTTTCTTTCTTTGCATATTACAAAATCCGAATTTTATGCACAATATAATACGATGACTTAACAGTGGTAAATTTTTCATAAAGTGGCTTGCAAAAACATTCAGGAGGATTGATCAGAAATCAGAATTGTTGTTTCATTTTGATGTTTTCAACTTGGCTAACTTTCTTTCTGTAGCCTTTTTCTGCCTCCTTCTAATTTCACACGGCCTTCAACCTTTCTTCCTCTTTGGCTCCCTCTGGCTTTCTAGAAAATGGCTGGATATGGTGAACCCTCTAACTCACGGTCCTCTTACAAATCTAGTTATAAGTGAATCTTTTTTATTCACCTGCACGCTCTCTTAGCCACTGCTCTCACACAGCAAAGTGCAGCACAGGAAGAAGCAAAACACGGCCACGTGGATAGATTTTTGTCCTCTCTTGACCATCTTTCCATTCTATAAAAGGTATCATCTCCACAGTTTTTGTTTATGCTCCATTCAGTTATAATGCAAACTGCCTGGGGATCTCAGTGTATTTTTAGAGCAAAACAATAATAAAAACCCTCTGTTTCCTCTAACGTGTCTGCTGCCTCTCAGCTCTCTCTCCTTCGAAAGCCTTTGCTTCAGCATCTCTCATCTTGAGTGGAGTTCAAAGGTTTATTTCTCTTGAATAAGCTGGATAGATTTTCTTGGGAAACCCAAGCACTGACTGATTGGTACACTATTCTTGTGAAAAACAGCTTTGTTGAAGGATCTCTAAAGGTTGGCACACCAAAAAACGATGGTAACATTTTACTCCCTTTGATTGTTTTCACTCTGTGCTTTATAGGAATTTAAAATTGGGCTGTTGAGAATTTTTTCTCGCAAACAGGGGGAAACACCAACAAAATCCAACTACCAGGCAGGAGCTGACAAATTAACTCATTATGTCTTGTTTGTTTAATCTGTGCAATGTGTAAAAGTGCAGCAACCTCCAGTTATTCTTTACCATCTATTCTCTTTGATATAACTAAATGCTTTGCAACATTAGCAAAGCAGGCATGATTATGGAGTACATTTTGTGATTTACAGTGATTATCATCAGAAGAGCACCACGGAGAACATTTTTTTAAGTATAGATGTTTATGTTTAGAAAAAATGATAAAACACAAACTATGAACCTAGAGGTACCTTGAATCTCAAAATGATTTCCAATTCAAAACCCATATTCTGAAGAACCAACATATTTATATCTTGCTAAATTTACTGCTTGGTTAGAATTAGTAAAAGTGGCCATAATTACAAATAATGCCAGATAAAAAAAAACAGATAGGGAGGATACTTTAATTGCAAAAAAATACTTTGAGGAAAGCAAGTGATCTTTTTTAGTCAGTCAAGCCCATCCATTATTCTAGATCTATGATTTCAAAGCTCATTGTAATTTGAGGAGGAAACAAATCACCAAACCTCAAAAAAAGCTTCTCAACAGGAATCAACAGTGTTCATAACCCTCTCGCGTTTTCTCTCCACCATCTGAGTCAGCTCTGCCTACGCCTCATGGGTCAACAGAGGAACTACACAGAGGGAGGTGAGAGACTAAGGGGCTCCTGAGAGTGGAAACATGTTTTGGGTGCTGTAACTACGTCTTAGAATAGCACTGTTGCACAACCACAGACACCCCTGCCGGACCCTGTGGACCTAATATGAGGATGACAGTGATGGGTGAATGGAGTAACGGATGGCCAGAGTGACGTGAGGTGAAGATGTAGGCAGACGAGCAGAGATGGACAATGTTATGTTTCCCTGCCACCTTTGTGAGACATACTGTATAACATCTTGTGATAAATCAGAAATGGCATTTCCTTTTTCTTCGAGGAAAACATGTATCTCTCCAAAAAACAAAGAGTCAAGTGTCCTAAAGCGATTCAGAGGATACAATATGCCTTACACGTCTGTGACTTCTCCCCCAGCCTACTCCCCATCTCTTCCCTCACATCGCCAATTTCCAAGCACCTGTCAGGCCTGAGCTGGATCAGACATTTATTATAAATGAGCACGTTAGCATGCTGACATTCACGTTCGGCTCAAAGCACAGCTGTGCCTAAGCACAACCTCACAGAGCCGCCCATGGCATGGCTGCAGACTCTTGGTCTCGTTTATAAGTGAAATCTGACCCTGGTAATCAAATCTTCCCTATAATATCATATTTTAATGTGCTGCAAATGAAAACACACATATAACTTTAAATCTAATGTAGACCTCCTGTGAATATCGGTAGAAATGTCAAAGAATACTGTTTCCTGAATGGTTATAATCAATAATTTTGCTGCCTCCTCTTTTTTTCCCAATTCGATGATTCTTAATCATACTTCTCATTATACTGCTCCCACTGTCTCTTGCTCTTTCGGTAACCTTTTTCTGCCTCCTTCTAATTTCACACGGCCTTCAACCTTTCTTCCTCTTTGGCTCCCTCTGGCTTTCTAGAAAATGGCTGGATATGGTGAACCCTCTAACTCACGGTCCTCTTACAAATCTAGTTATAAGTGAATCTTTTTTATTCACCTGCACGCTCTCTTAGCCACTGCTCTCACACAGCAAAGTGCAGCACAGGAAGAAGCAAAACACGGCCACGTGGATAGATTTTTGTCCTCTCTTTACCATCTTTCCATTCTATAAAAGGTATCATCTCCACAGTTTTTGTTTATGCTCCATTCAGTTATAATGCAAACTGCCTGGGGATCTCAGTGTATTTTTAGAGCAAAACAATAATAAAAACCCTCTGTTTCCTCTAACGTGTCTGCTGCCTCTCAGCTCTCTCTCCTTCGAAAGCCTTTGCTTCAGCATCTCTCATCTTGAGTGGAGTTCAAAGGTTTATTTCTCTTGAATAAGCTGGATAGATTTTCTTGGGAAACCCAAGCACTGACTGATTGGTACACTATTCTTGTGAAAAACAGCTTTGTTGAAGGATCTCTAAAGGTTGGCACACCAAAAAACGATGGTAACATTTTACTCCCTTTGATTGTTTTCACTCTGTGCTTTATAGGAATTTAAAATTGGGCTGTTGAGAATTTTTTCTCGCAGACATGGGGAAACACCAACAAAATCCAACTACCAGGCAGGAGCTGACAAATGTCTTGTTTGTTTAATCTGTGCAATGTGTAAAAGTGCAGCAACCTCCAGTTATTCTTTACCATCTATTCTCTTTGATATAACTAAATGACAAAATTGGAGCTTGTTTGAGTCCCAGTGGCGTTGCAACATTAGCAAAGCAGGCATGTACAGTAAGTGTGAGTGGGAGTGAGAGAAACATGCAAGAGAAAGAGAGAGTTAAAAAAAAACAAAAAAGAAAAACACATAACTACGGGGAATCCCAACGCAGCATCTTTGTCAGATGCTGTCTTTGAGTGTGTAGGTGTAAGTTTGCACTAGAAAGAAAGCAAGACAAAGATGGAAACTGCTCAGCTCTCTCTCTGGCTGCGTGCTGCCTTCCAACGTGAGGCTGACGTCTGATTTCTGCTGGGGAATAAAAACCCTCTGTGAATGACCCGCTGGGCCACGGCTGCAGTGAGCAGTCGGGCGATGGTGGGACTAACTGGGAAATTGCAAAAAAGGTGGTTGGTTACAAGAGATGAAGATTAAACAGCGTATGGCTAGAAGCCTCCCTGGAGACCACTTAGTCTGAGCAAACTGTGTTCACTTTTCCGAAGGCTGTTGAAAACGCTGAGTGATATTTAAAAGGGTGGGATTATAACTACAAACCATTAGTACAACATAATGCTCAACATTACACGTGAGGGAAGATTATTGAGGTTGGGCACATATGTTGTTTTGTTTTTTTTTTCCTGAACATGTGTTTGGGCAAATGTGTCATGTTGTACTCACAAGCAGATGATGTTTGCCAGGTTTATGTGTTCTCTTCTCTCCACTTTGTGCTGGCTCTCACCCAGATGTGCAAACCTGCAGCAAAAAAATTAAAAACACACATAAAAATGAAAAATAAATAAATAATCCAGAAACACAGGCCAATTCTCTACATGCGTTTGTCTCTGCTGCTTGCTCCTGCCACCGTCTTTAAATGGAAAGCAATTGACAAAAGGTAACTGGTTAACTGTGTCATTTATCTCTAGAGCACTCTTTACATTACAGGTGCTTATTGTCTATTCTCTGATACAAATACTCAGAGATGAGCTTAACATGTCTGGTGAGATCTCTAATCTTTAACACATCATCTTCAAATCTCAAATTTTACCCAAAGGGTAATTTTCATTCCCTCAGACACACAACAACATGCAATAGTTGAGAGTCCCCCTCTGGCTCCTGCTCATGATTTTTAATATTAATGCACTGATTAGTGGAGCTACAGCTGCAGCTAATATCTTTGGAACTGTTCCAAATTCCAGCCTCAGTGTTGAATGCAGTTTTATTCCACTGTGTGCCACTACAGTGGGAATATATGACCAACATTTTCCACTGCTTCCAACTCCCGTTCCTCAATCACACCTGAAAACTGTCCCTGCTATCAAAATCAGATGAGACACGAATCTAAGAAATAAAAGTTTTTCACATTGTAGCATTGCTTTTCTTTGCAGGAGCATCGAAGATCAATACAAGCGAGTCATGTCAGTGTTTGTCCAAATGCTGGTTTTAATAAATTCTGTAACTGTTGTTCTATCGACCTTTTACTCTCTTTGAGCTGACATAGATTCAGTATTTTGCTGAAAACAGCTATTTTTCTTGCCCAAAAATGCATCGCAGGACAATTCAATCTAATTTTAGTTTTTTTCTTGTGAATAACTGGATATTTTCAACTCTTTAGGTCGCTCAAGTGTTTCAAATTAAGAAATCAAAGAAGGAAAAATCATTTTTGACAGATTCTGGTGGGAAACACTGATCTAGGTAACTACAAATGTTATGGAACCTTTCCTTCAAAGTTATGGCCATTTGCCTAAAACATATAAATTAGTGGATATATATTGCATACAGGTTTGTATACTATATTAATAATATTCTTACTTGGTTTTTGCAGGGGGTTTTTTTGTTTTTTTTTTTTGGTCTAGACAGTGAATCATGCCACATTTTATGCAATTTAATCAAACATACATACGTTTGCCAATATTAAAATTTCACTTGGTATTCTACAAATGGTACATGTTGCTTCAAAGACATGACCAAACACTAGCTACTGAAATAACACTCTGGATCAGTTATCCTCTGTGGGTTTAGGACATCTGCGTGGGAGAAAAAAAGCCATTAAAGCTTCATCAGATGCATCGTACTGTATCTAATGTGCAGTTCATATCCAAAGGACAGATAGTTGTGCTGAGTTTTAGAGCCTGATGAGGGCTATTCACTGCGGCTCATCAACATGGTTGGGGACATACAAGGAGAAAGGACAGAATGACATAGAAAGAACAGACACTAAATGAAACCTAGGGGTGAGAGAAGGGAGAGGTGGACAAAGAGCACTGAGGTCGAAGTGTGATGCACACAGCAGGGTAGAGCTGACAATGTCCCTTTTGCAAAATGACCCATATCACCCTGAGGGGGCTGCTGACACTGCTTGCTCCCCCCCCCCCCCGTCTTAGGCACTTGGTGTATAGTCAATAACAATAAAAAAGAAAGCACTTCCCTCAGTACCAGTTAAATGGGCCAAGACAGTCAGAAAATACAGCTGGAGCTCTTCCATTTGTAGGCGTTTGCTTCAACGTGACACCAAAAAACATGTCCGGCATACAGTTTACTTTGAGCTGAAGGCCAAACAGACAGACAAACAGAGGCCAGCTCCAGTTGGTAGGTAAAAGACATGACAACAATGTACCAACAATCGTGTGGCTGTTACTCTCTATGACTTTGAGCGTCCATCAATCACTTGTTGGCTGGACCACGACAGCGAGGCGAGCCTTGCAAATGTGAATCTCCGTGACTGACTGCCTCAGTGACTGACTGAGTGAGGAAGTTACACCACTGGTTGGCCAGGCAAGTGTTGGAGCTCTCTCATTATCTGTTGCTCTTTCAAAAGGAACTGGCACAAACAGTTTCTAAATGCATCATCAGCGGGGTATAGTACAGGCGGTGTTGGCAGCTTGACGCCTTCGTTGACAGATTTACCAACTTTTCACACTTCATTAGCGACTTTTCTTCAATAAAAACCAACTAGTGGCAAATCTAGTCACTATTTGGACAAACTCTGGCTACCTTCCATAGAAGACAGCTATCAGTATTGCTTCATCAGCATGAGGCTTCTAACTTTCTCTCTGAATGATCATTTTCCAGGTAAATGTAGCCAAAATCACAGCACGGCCGCTATCTTTAACAGACATGTATGGTGATTTTTGTATATGTGTGCATTTGTGCCATATTACCTTTCATAAATGAGCAGGTCCTTTTCAGGTGGAAACTTAGCCAGATTGAGTCCGTAAGGCTCCCTAACTGTCTGCTGCTGCTGTTGCTGTTGCTCCTGAGGAGGTGAGAGGGGAAAGGTAAGAAGCTTTTAACAGAGCTTTAACTATGACTTCAAAAGGACTGTTAAGAATAACACAAAGTGATATACTTCAGCAGGTAAAGCTTCTTTTCAACAGCCAGCTCCTCCAAATAGCAAATCAAGTACCCATGAGTCAGAGTCTAAAAAGTCATACAGACAAGGTCATCAGGTTTGGCTGCTTCTCTACCACTGATTCGCTGATTAGGATGGCCCAAGGAGTGTAATTTAAGCAACTTTGAATGTAATTTGATTGTTGGTGTCTGATGAGGCGGTTTCATGTTCAGGGATAGTGCCCTCCTGGGGTTTCTGCACACAGTGTCCGGGGTCCGTAGAGATATAACAAATCATAATAAACAGGAGACCGGATTAAAAAGGTCAGACCGGTTCAAGCTGTCAGATTTCAAAAAAGGATTAATCTGAGAGGCAAAGGGGTACGAAGTTCAAAGTGCGACACTGAATTAAAACTAAAATAAGCACTTATAATGGATTAATATGAAAAAAAAAATAGTAGTTGAAAACAACACCTTTCATTCATGGAGCAGAAAAAGTAAAAGATCATGTAATCAGAAGTTTTCATTCATTCAAAATGAGTAAGTTTGAAAATATAATTATAAATAAATCATCCATCAAAAAGAAACAGTGGCTAAATCAAGTCAGAAAATAATGAAATTACAACACAGGGCACTCTATCATGAGGCTATGCTCTGGTAAAAAGAAACACTCTATTGCGCAACATACAAAAAAATAAATAGAAAATGCAATTAACCAATTAGATGAATGTGGCCTAACAATGACTAATCACCTAAAACTAAAGAAAAACAGAAATAAAAATTATTATCAGGGATAATTCATCATGAGGATGTGCCATGATTATAACACTATGTGAAAGGGAAAACAATAAATATTCCTGTAGTTATTTCCTCATCAAGAAGTTTTTCACTTTCGTAGAAAGTAAGTAATTAAGCCGCAATAAGCCACAGTAGAGAAAAGCGAGTTACACTCCTGTAAACTAAGCTCAAGACAACGAGGCCAGAGTAGACACATGCTCCCTAAACCCAGACAGTTGCGTTTGTGGGTATGTCACATGCTGGTGGAATGGTGGGAATCTCGTGTAAACAGCCCACATCGCTGTTGCCGTGTGTCTTGGTGCGAGATTGCGGGGATGGTGTCATATCGCGGCTGAGTGTTTTTCTTGGCAACGTGGGACCGTTTCAGAACAACTGGGCGTGATCTGAATACTAAAGTGCAGGGAAAAAAAGTGTTATTGTTAATCTGTGTTATCGTTTATGTGATTTTTAGATCGTGTCGCATAATTGATCAGTGGAATGTAAAGATGAAGTGAGCACAGTATACTGGAAAAGACGTTCTGCAAATTCAACGTTATTATAAAGCAGCTCTTCTCTCGACCCGGTCATCTCTTTTGTCTCACAGTATATATCATCATACTTTCCAGCCCGGCATGTAATGGCTCATCGCTGTAAACTAACCAAAGTATTAGTATTTTAAGTGAGATTTAACTCAGAACCATATTACCACTGGGTGGGGTAAAGTTTCTGCAAACTGACTCTTGGACAAATTCGTGACACCTCGAAGTTTTCTTTTTCATCTCCCTATAAACCTAAGAGGACGGAGAGAAGCTTGTTATGTAACAGTATGCCCATGAGTGGCCTCACAGCAGTCAGCTATGCCATTCTTCTCTTTGACTGACGCTGCAGCAATACGCTCAGGATAATGTATTCAATTTTCACTGTATTTGTATTGATCTGGGCTGCAGGGAGGGGAGAATGAATGAGGGTGTTCAAGGACCATGTCTAAGAAACAGCAGCAGCTGTCAACACAAACACACACATGAACACAGGATCACAAAAACACTTAGTTCAAACCAAGATTACACTGCAACACCCACACATACACACACATACACACACACCCACACACACACACACACACACACCAGCATATACACGTTCATATGGTGCGTGGAGCACAGATGAATGTGTAAAAACATACATACACCCACACATATAGCAAATCTATCCATGGTCATGCGGACACACATACGCCCATATTGAGGAGGAATATGAAATGAGCATGTGTAATTACATGGCAGACGTGGTAATGATCTGATGTTTAAATATTTCAACAGTTTTGTGTTGTGCTAGCACCCGGGCAATTCATTCTCAGGGACAGGCTCAGAGGCAGCAACACGAGACGCTCGAGAGCGAGCGCGTGTGTGCACCCAACACGTGAGCTAGCTGTCCAGCCCAAAAATATTCATGACCAGCTCATCGCTCAAGACAGAGAAGAGAAAACCTATGGAAAACACATCATAGATCAGTAGGGGAAAGAGAAGGATGCATCAAATTAAACATTGTCCTGTTGAAATCTCTCTCCCAACGATTCTCTCTTCTTTTGATTTCATGAATAAAAAGATAGAGGAAAACGGCAATGTCTTCATCACCTATCCATGCGATGAATGCCAGCAGCAATGTACCAACTTCTGGGTGACAAATGATGCGGTTTTCATGGGGATGGGGACAGAGAAACGGTTCCGTTCTAAACTCAAGATTCGGTGTGGTACCGTAACCAAAACAATACTATATCTTATGACTTTACTTTGGAAAAACAGAAAAACTGTTTTCTACACGACACATTGTATTCACTAAAAGGATTAGTTTGACACCTTGGGAAAGTACATGTTCACCTTCTTGCCAAGAGTTCGATGAGAATACAGATGCTCTCATGTCACTGTGTTAAATGTAAAGCTACAACCATGAGGCGTTAGCTTGGTTTAACAAAAAAACTGTGTCTGGCCAAAAAAAGCAATAGTATTTTAGTCATGCATAAAACCAAGACTTGCTGTTTTTAAATTACAATTGAGTTCATATCAAACAGAGGATAAAACATGTTAATTTGTGAGCTTTAAGGTAATGGAGGGCAGATTTGGTACCTTTGGATAGAGCCAGGTTAACTGTTTCCCCCTGCTACTTGACTTGACTTGAGAGTGGGTATCAAAAAAATTCTCAAGTGCTAATATTAACAATGAACACAAGCAGCTTCAGAGGAACTAAAACTGGCAAAAGTAGAAACAAAAAAGTAAATAAGATGAAGAATCTCACCACACATCCATTGCAAACTTTAGAACTTTTTAAAATAGCGAGTGGATTAACTGAAAATTAACTGAATATTTTCTGCTCTTAAAAGTATTGAGAGAAGCAAGAACACTCACAGCAGGAACTTTTAGGCAACTAAGCCTTTGTATCAACAATTTTACTCAAATATAAAGCTTCCCGATCTATAAATCTGATCTTTAAAACAAATGCCAAACAGTCAAAAGTCATATGTTGCAAGTATCTATTCATAAACCAAAGAGAGCGGCACATGTTACGTGTAGATTCTCCCATGGAGTCATGTTGAAAGGGTATTCAAGTTCAAAATTTCTTGGATACCTCACATAACTTCATAAAGCATAAATCTTATTGCAGTTATTGAAAAAGCAAAGCATATATTTGACTATTGGGCTTTTCAAATTTAATCATAATTTGCCTACTGTGTAAAGGTGAGGGGCAACACATATACAGCTTGTCAACATTCACTGTATAAACTACAGAAAAGAGCAAAATGGATTCGAAATAAAGGAGTTTCAAGGGAACATACCAACAGACTGTTTATCAAATCATGAATAATAAATTGAACCATTAAGCGGAAATCAACAACCTTATTAGTTGTATTTAGAGACAAACACAGATCACTGCCTGAAAACTTGCAGAGAGGGTTAGTGTTTGGATCATGTAATGATGATCAGAGGCGGGAAATCTGATTTTAAAAGTGTTTGCATGTGCAACACTAGGGCGCAGTGTGTAGTTCAGTGTGCGGAGTCAAACTGTGAAATTCTCTGGGGAATAATCTCAAATGTGGTTCAACTATTATTCAATTTACTTACATTAATGCAGACCAGGCGACTGAACAATATGAGCTTGATGAGTAATAGTTGTGATTAGCCTTTTGTCTTCGGTGGTTAGGGTATCACCAAAATCAGCCGAATTCATCACCTGGGCAGCAGGGATATTTCATGGCAATACTTCTAATACTTTTTAAAGTTTTTTTCCAGTCTAGACCAAAGTGTTGGACTAACGTCCCAAAAACCATAAAGCCATATTGATATCTGATAGAGAGGTCATCTTTAACATTTTTTGAAAATTACTGCACAATCCGCAGGTGTTTGGGGATTATTCTTTCACTGACCTGAGACTGTGGCCACAAACAGTCATTTTTGGAAATGATTTTCTGAATGAGAGTGAATTTACATTCGGAGACAGGGGCAAGGCATGGGAAGAGGGAGCCACCTCATTCCTGCTGATGTCACCACTAATAACACCTGTAATCACAATAACATTACGCTGCGGATGCAAACAACAGTTTATACACCACTGGTTGCCACTTATTTATTGTGCAAAGATGATTCATAGAAACTAGGAAATACTACGAGGATGTCTTCTCCTGCTCCTGATTCATCTTGCTGACACACTGACCTAGTACCTGTGCAGATTATGGGCTTGTTCTCCCTGCCGTGGTATCGAATCTGGGTCAACAGGAGATGTAAATGTTCCACCAGTCCACCTGGGGCGTGTAATGGATACCAATTTAGTGACGATGGACCCTGGCAATCTGTCACACCTATACTGTACTCATCATATATATATACACACTTCCGTACAAACTATGTGTAATGTGAAAGTTGATGCTCATAGGATAACTCAGTTCTCCTCAACTATGAGTGCTTCAGGATCTTCTAGCTCATTCTTTTGGTTATTCAGTCGCAGCTATACAGCCATGCTCACTCTCATTGCCCTCATTAACCTGGTTTCTAGCCAAAGCAGGAAAGCTCCTATTGGCTAGCTGGTGAAAATAGCGGCTGATTAACTGCTAAAGGCCAGATTTTTCCTAAAACCATCGGAGGAGATTAAAACAGACCCACAATGGAGTGTAAATATTAGACTTTTATTCTCCAGGTGGCCAGAAACACTCCACAAACACTCTGGTGGATGTGTAAATATGCAACTGTTTGCAGACATATATATACAGTACAGTATACTGAATGTTAGATCAATAGCACAACAGCAGCTAGACCTACCAGATTAAAAGGACGGGGCTAAATAAAAGTGCTTGTAGTTAGCTCTCATTGCACCAGCTATAGTCTGTCGGTTGGTAAAATGACGATTGGACATCAGGTTTTCTCACAGTTAGCCTCTTTCAGTTCACCATAGCCTTGTAGAAAACCAGTAGCCTCCAGACACATTGAATCATACTGCATTTATCAAAGCACAGTAGCTGTGGACAATCAATTTCTGAAGTAAAGGCTATTGTCATTTTATCTCTCCTATGACTTAGTCAAATGAGAAAGTTTTCAGACCCCTTCACTTCAAATTTCTCGCATTTTATTATGTTGCAGCCTTATGCTTATATTCATTTTTTGAAAAACTGAAATATCCTATTGATATAAGTATTCAGACCCTTTACTCAGTACTTAGTTGAAGCGGCTTTGGGGGTGATTAGAGCCTCAAGTCCTCTTGGGTATGATACAACAAGATATGCAAACCTGGATTTGGGGATTTTCTGCCATTCGTCTCTGCAGATCCTCTCAAGCTCTGTCAGCTTGGATAGGGACTGTCGGTGAGCAGCCATTGTCAGGTCTCTCCAGAGACGTTTAGTTAGGTTCAAGTCAGGACAAGGCTGAGCCACTCAAGGTCATTATGGGTATTGAGTGTAGATCAATGAGTGGAAATTTAAACTGAAATGATTTGCACATAAGGCTGCAACATAACAATCGTGAAAAAAGTGAAGGGGTCTGAATACTTTGTCTGTTAGCCGATTTACATCACTATTTAGCCTGCTCACATCTGTTTTCTTTTTCAGCAATTCAAATAATTCTAAAGAGATGATAAATTTATGATTCTAGCACAGTTAGAGGGAGTAAACGCTGAAGAAATTAGTCACTGTGCAAGAATGCAACAAATCGATTCCTGCAGTATGGTTTTGGGTATGAGACCAAAAACCTAGGTTAATACAGAGGAAAGATAATTAATCAAAAGAGAAAGGTAACAGAATCAAAGATGTAACCAAAAGAGCAGATCTTTTACTACTACCACTACAGCCAGTAACTTCTCTCTACTGCTAACAAAAGAACATCACTTTCACAGTTTAATTTTAGAAATAAGAAATATTTTGTAAAATAAATGATCACTTGACTCCCCTCCCATATATACGATTTTATATTACAGAAACAGCTTTAGATTTTAATATCAACCATAGCAAAAAAACCTGAAGAGGAGATTAAATGAGCAATCAAGAAAATAAGGTAGGCGGGACACCGGTAGGTGACCCCATATCCCCTGATGTCCTAAATACAGGCTTTAATGGCACCTGGGCCTTGTAGGAGGAAGCCATAGAAATACAGACCATTCTGCTATATTTTCCCATGAAAGTAACACAAGTGTATACAAGAACCAGAATGAGGGATTCCTCTATCAACTCCCACCAAAGTCCTGATCATGCTGGACACAGAATACATGTCGTGATGCATAAGAGCCTTGAGAAAGGGCAGGTTGATATCAGGAAAGATTCTTGGATTTCAGATGTTTTAGAAAAATAACATCTCCAATTTGTTAAGAAAAAAAAAAGTCAGCAGAAAGACATGATAGAAATCAATACTGAAAACTGATCAATTATTCCAATCAATTATGAGTTTTGATTCACATTATGAATGTTTTTTTGATGTTTGTTTGACAGCTAGGATATAATCAGGAAATAATCAAAAAACTTTTTCAATATAAGAACTGTATTACACCAAGGAGGTTTTCTTGTCTGACGCAAACAAAAACAGAACTAATTTCTTGTGGTAGACTGGTGGCGGAGGTGAGAGGAAATAATACAATCAGGGTGACATACAAGAGCTGGAATGCAAAACGCTTTCCTGAGGCCCAAAATACAAGCAGGTGGCATAATCACAGCCAAAACTGTGATGAGGTCCCTGAGGTCCTCAGAGGAGATTACACATCCTTGACTCATTAGAGGATCTCATTTGATAGGCTATTTTCCCTCCACATTAAAAAATAAGGCTCCAAAATTATACAATTTTTTATTTTGTCTCACTTGTCTTTTCAGTTTCTCCTTGAGGCGTTTGAAGCCATTGTTTTGGGTTTTTTATTTTCTGGTTTGTGTTTTCATACCTCCGTGCGAGTGCTCTCTCCAGACTCTGTAAGCAGTTTGATCGGGGTGGAGCGCTGGGACACGGCTCCATCGTCATCGCGGTCCTCCTCGGAGTCGTCCTCTGACGTGCTGGAGATGGCCTCCTCACTCGGGGGAGGAGGTGCGCTGGCTGCGGTCTTTCTATGGAGCGGCGCCTCCTCCTTATTGCTCTTGTTACTGCCAAGAGACAACAAACATGCACACAGATTAATCACAATCCAGCAAACTGCGCTAATACTTTTTTTCGGGATTTTCACAGGACCAAAAATAGCAGGTGGGGTAGCAAGTATATGTTACTAATAGCTACCCCCTATACCATTTTGGTCCTGTGAAAATGACCAAAGTGCTACCACACCTTGTTTCATTCATAATAATTCAATGTCCATTGGTCGTAAAGATCTCAAATATTGGCACAAAGTTACTGATAGATTGTAATTGAAGAAAAAATAATGCCTGAGCAAAAAATAGTCTTATAATTCCCTAACAATAAATAATTTTTCCATTGATTAACTAATTGTTGCAGTTCTGGTTCAAACTAAAGATGTAAAGATATTTGGTCATGGTCATGAGAGCTGAACCATAAAGCACTACTGATTTTAGCAGTCAGATTTTATTAATGTCCTGTACTGTATGGTCAAGAGTCCTGGGCTACTGAAAGAACATCATGGCCGTGGGAAGGCTAAATAAGTTCTCTGGTCTTAGTGGAGCTTCTGCTGCCTCACATCAAGAAAAAGCGCTTGATAATGATGAACCCAGGGAGCTGCCCAGGTGTAACCAACGGAGATGGGACCTATAAGAACTGCAACTTTTAGACGGCCTGAGAGAATCTGGTGACACTCCAGAAGGAGCTTCAAGTTTCACGGGAAAATGATATTTGGTTTTCTCCATTCACCATGTTGCCACAGTAACCTGATCAAGATAGGTAGCTAGGTAGCTGGGCCAATGGCTAGGCTGTGTCTGTGTGTGTAAGCAAACGTGATGTGGTACAGTTAATACTGCTATGCCCTTTATTTCTCAACAGGCAAACTGACATACAATAGCAGATGGTTCTTCAAGAGTTAAGGCATTCAAGGAAAATACTGAAGAACATTTGAGTGGTCAGGTGTATAGCAGTAGTTGTCACGTTGTGCTGCAGTAATGTTCAGACGTTATAGAGCAACCAGCACATGTGGTTTCTAACCAAGGAAATGTTCTGCAATACCCATTTTACAACAGTATATGTGTGTAGGAGAAATTATTGTTAAAAATATGCGTATACACACACACACACAAAGTCGATCAAATTCTGCTCCGTATGTTGTAAACAAAGAGAATAAAATGGACAGAGTGTTGTTTTTGGTTACCTGGGAACACTGTGTCAAGTGAGGCTGTTTGTATTAGGGCACAGTGACATAGGATTTACTGCATCAAAACGAAAAAAAAAAAAAAAAAACCCAACCAAAAAAAACCCAACAAAACAAAAACACACACCTACCAAAACATCACAAACGTGGACATGTATAATGGCTTCGATTTACTCACCCCAACACTGACTTCCCAGTTTCCTCTGGCTTGCGAACTGTGAATGGGCTTGGAACCACTCCAACTGTCTTGGGCATAAATTCCCTGTATGAACAAAAGATAGAGGGAAACCTATTAGCTGGCAATCCTGCGGTACCATCGCAATAATAGCTAATGAATGTTTGTGATATCCTTTAAGTGAGGTGTCATTCAATTACAACATCTGGGACACTTTTTCCTATTTTGACAGCAGCATTTCAGCAATATTTAGGCAATGACTTCACTGTGGTGAGCTGTAAAAACATGTCTATGCTAGTAGAGTACAACCTATGACATTTGTTTGTTTTTTTATGTCCCTCAAAAAAATCTACGATAGCCGGAACTTTTTAGCAAAGGGCTTTGTATGTGCGTACTCACCTGGCAGAGTTGGTCATGGCTATGCAGAAAGTGTCATCAAAGGAGGTGATTTCATAAGGTTTGAAGAACTCTGTGTAGATATCAGTGCTCTCATCGAAACGGTTCACTCTCTTCACTTTGACTTTCTTCATGTTGTCCTCACAGGGGACTGCATCCACAAAGGAGGACACAGGAAAAACAAGCTTTAAAGGGAATGACTCCACATATATGAAGTATGAGGCTGGTGATATTTTGTCAACTTGTCCCATGAAAATTCTGTGTAGCAAAAGACTTATAGAGCTTATTCCCATTTAAAACACACCAGTTAGCCAAACTGTTGCACTGGGGGACATAAAGCGTTCAGCAACAGGTATAAACTGTGCCCTGAGAAGGAATTCTGCTAGTGAATTTTAATTTGTTTTGACCGTATATCTCCAAAACTAATGGCATTCCAATTAACTTCAGCTGCACTTTGTATTTTGTTAATGTTAATTAGCACCTGTTAACATGCTAAGGCAATGACACTGACAATATAACTGTTAAAAATCTATGACTTTAGTGGGAATCATGGGAGTGGGACTGGAATCCACAGTCTGGGGAAGGAAGAAAGTCCTCAGACATTTTTTTCCATGGGATTTGCCGTCAGTAACAAAAATACAGATTATCACCAGCCTACTCCTTTAAAGCTGCTGGCACTGGTATATGCACGAACACTAAGATAATGTCTATGGCCAACAATGAACCTCTATTTAACAGAGACTAATTCTGATATTTTCATTGAACGGATAAAGACTTAATATCTCTTTACACATCACTGATGTTATTGCAGACATTATATAATAAAGAGACACCTTCATCATAGGCAACAGGAAGATAGGACAGGATTCCGGCTGACCACCAAAGTGTGTAGCTGCAAACAGAAAAGATAGACAAATGTGTAAAAAACCCCTCCAGAAAACTTTGCACTGACTTATGTGTTCTCTGCAGTCTGCACCGTCTCTCCTGGGAATTCACATAACCTAGATATTACAATTGACATGGCTGGACCACCTACTGCACAACACCTGAATGCATCAGCCTTTTATTCAATATGACCAATTTAAGTGAAAGCACTGATTATGATTTAGCGTGTGATGTGCTACTTAGGGAAGATTGAAACCAAAAGCACAGTGTGTGGCTGCTGAATTGAATTCTGTTCTGCCGATGCTAATTTCTCAGAGCTACATTGGCCCATTGTGGCTGCATAAACTAGTGGCCTGTATCAGAAAACTGGGTCTACTTTTATGTAAGCATGAAGACTGTGAAAAGCAAACAGCATGCATACTAATTTGCTCCAACACATATACACAATGACAACAGAGCTACTGTGGGTAAAAACTTATAATGAAACTGAAAAGTCAATATGAACAAGGACAAGGCCCCTAACCCAAGTGACAAAGCAATAATGTGCACTTCACAGGGGGACAAAATATCAGCTTGAACAGAAAACAGATTCACATATAGGCTACAAGTTTAATAATATATTCCAAATATATACAAAACAAAAATCTACATTGGTATCACTCATGGATTTTACTTTTAAAATGTATATTGTACATTATATATTATCATAATTGTTATATATTATATATATATATATATATATATATATATATAAATAAATAAATGTATATTTTTATTCAATGTTGATATTCTAAGACACTGGAAATTAAGTTCAATCAAAGATGAGGCAGAGAAGGACATTTGTCTTTGTTATACTGTACGAAACATGCAAGTACAACACTATCCAGCCTCTATGAAGAAAACACAATATGATATTGATATTAAGTTGGGTGCTGCAGTTCAGTCATAATTCAACCCTCACATTGATATGGAAAGGATTTTTTTCTTCTTAATGCTCAACTACGCACTTAAGTGTGGAATTAGTAGCTTCCCTATCTATACCAGGAGTTTACAACCCCAACTAAGAACAAAGGGAATCATCATCCCAACTTAGATGCAGTGGGGCAGTGTAATGTAGATATTTCATCGAGATGGTAAAGCCACGAAGCCTCAGGGCCTCAGGAGTGTGATACACAGTTTGTCAAGGTAATGACGATGCTTGATAGCCGCCAGCTGGACTGATTAAATCACGTGAAAATCCACCCACATTCTCATCAGAAAAACCGCAGCACTCATGGCAGATTCGTAGCCTGGGCTTCATAAAACACAAAGCCTGGTAAAAAAAAGAAATGCAGGTGCTACTCTTTTGGTAGTAATCTCCCACTGAGGGATTCCACTAGCACGAAAAAAAAAAAAACCCACAGAGAAACTTTGAAAACATTTAGGGAAACTGAAACAGATGTTGTTGTTTCTTTGTTGTGTATAAAACTGAATTTGTATATTCAGATGTAAGTGTCTGCTAATGTACATAAGAACGTCTTCGGTTAGATTTATGCACGCATGTCCGGTAAGCTGCTGTCGTGTGAGCGTATTTGTGTTTACCTGCGTCGGTCTTGGAGGAGGGCCATGGTGCTCTTCTGATGCAGGTAGAAGTCAGTGGGCAGCTCCCACAGGTGCGGCTTGGACTCTGATGGCTGGTAGACTTGGAGAAACAGGTTGATGGCGTCCTGTCTGTCGGCATCTGGAGGGAGGGGCGAGATGGACACAATGAGGACAAACAGCATGGTGAAACACAAAGGTACACAGCACACAAATACACAATAAGGTGAGGGGTTTAATCAAGGTATATATTCACTTCATTAAATGTAATCACAATTGTTTTGTTTTATTTCCCTGATTCCAATTTTGTCATCATTCATCAATTCATTGTGATGTCAAATAAGAGTCCGGCTCAGTGATCTCTACATACTGAGAGAATACAAACTAATCTAAAGCCGAAACAATTAGTCGATGGATCTATTTTTCGATCGACACAAAATGTAACTATTTTAGTAATCAATTTATTGCCAAATTCCAAAGCCTTAAAATAAGCTTAATCTGGTTTAGGTGGTTTAGTATTCTTGGTGAGAATAAGAGGTAACGCTGAACGCACTGAAGCGTCCTCTTTACGTTAACAGGAAACGTATAAGAAAAAACCTCTAGGGCCGTAGTCTCCCGGTCACTACAGGATCAAATGAATACGGGTGGGTGCCCACTGGTCGGCTCCGAGTCTGTTCATTTCAGTAGAAATAATCAGACTGAAATGATGTAATATGCTTCAAATACTAGCACCTCGTAATTATGATTTATAATGGCTAATAAGCCTGGCCGGCAGAGTGCATTCAGTTTAACGTGGCCTATTCGATTAATCTAGAGATATCGTTAAGATTTTTCTTTCCCCACAACCAATCGATCGGTTAAAGAGTAGGTACGATTTCAGTTGACCAGGATTTTCTTTGTTTGACTACAGCCCTAGGGAACTCTCCCGACCACTTGGCTATGAGAGTGTGCTGTGATAATCTCTCTGAGTGTTTGTGTGTTCAGCATGCGGCACGTGTTTTGCATGTTGCCCAGTTTGGTGCCATTTAATCCATCCTCCAACTGTGCAGCCACGTGCATGCTGCTCCGACAGTCACATTAGATAATTACAAACTAAATTGGGTTTATCAAAGGCTGCTACCGAGCCTTTTCTCCAGGTAATTTTCAGCCCCGATTCATTCACTACATCAAGAGATAAGAGTTATGGGTGATCTGTGAATCATAACATCCACGTGCAACATAAGACAGTGACAAAAAACCTTGTGTGTTATGAATGGAATGCACACAGTAAAAATCTGTCAACATGCTTTTCTCCCCTTTCTACTGGTTTCATTAAAACAGTCATTCAAATTTACTTCTACAATTCAAAAGGCCTCAAAACAAATCTTAGTGTATACTTTAAGTTTATGTGTCCAAACGAAGGAACATGGCACCAATTAATACCGAATTCAGAATCACACATGTATATACTGTTAATGTTTTAAGTATTCAAAGAGGCTAATGTATCAGTTTAATGCATTGTTAATATGCTCCTAAATAGATTTTCATCGCCAGTAAACGATCAATGATTCAATCATCAAATTAATTACAATTCATCCAGTGGGGAACATGAATGTCTGTAAAAATCAATCAACCCATCAACAAACACACATACCCCAAGTCATGCCACTAGCACAGCTAATAAAAATGACATTTTAAAAAACTTAAACTGCAACATGTCTTTCTAAAAACAATCAGTCAATTACTCCAAATAATCTACAGAACAATCTGTCAGCAGGTTTCATTAGTGCTATTTTTTTAGGAGAAAGACTGTGACATTAGTGGAATATCCAGGAGTAACCAGGACACTGATGTTGTTTTCCTGTTGTTAAAATGGGCCTTCAGTCACTTTCACTGTATTAAGAAGAAAAACATTTACAGACTCAGTTGTCCCAAATGCATATTGAGAACTACTTTTTCCTTTAGGATTCGTGGCTAAGACTTGTCAATAAATTATGCAAAATTGTCATTTTTGGGTGATATAATCTGGAGCAAGTCTTTGTTTTAATCAGAAATTTAGAGCTTGCTTTATAGATTAACCATCACAAGAACAATTCAGCAGAGAACCTGAAATTGCAGGCTATTACAGAGAAATATAAGGCCAGGTTTAGAGTATTTCATTTTAGCAACATCACTGTGACTGAAGAGTTATGAATGGTTTGCAAATCTAGTAGGACATGGAAATGTAATTACGGGTAAATGTATGAAATGGTTGTGCCCTGGTAAAAGGGCAGTCTGACAGCAGACAGTACTGGTTTTCAGACTACTGAATTAGGATAGTTTTCCGCTATTCATTGCCCTGATGTGGTTTTCTTTAGTGTTTCGGGGGGAGTGCAGATGCATAACTTAGCAACACTGCAACATTCATCTTGGTCAGCCACTTCAAATGATAAGATCTGATTTCGGTCATGGCATTATTGAGTGTGCAGTTCATGGAATGTTGAGCACCTAGGTGTATGATAGTCTTTGTGTGTGTGTGTGTGTGTGTGTGTGTGTGTGTGTGCGTGTGCGTGTGCGTGCGCGCATGTGTATGTGCGCGCGCATCATATGAGCTTGTCTCACTTGACTTTTTAGTCTGAATAAACAATCTGCTACTTTCCATGCTCTGCTCAGCCTGTGATCCCATTTTTAAAAATGAAGTGAATGGCAAGAGTCATATTGGAAGACACAGAGAGGAGGTCGACTTAGGAGGTCAAGTAGTACAGCTCTGTAACTCCTGGCTTGAAACACAATGCACGATCTTCCTCATGATTTCTGGGAAACAAATGCCCCCTTTTCAACGTGGAGCAGTCGTGATGTGTTATGAAAACCCGTGGACATTTTCTCGGACGCACCCCTGACTAACTATAAAGCCAGGGTGTCATTTAAAATTATTATGAGTCTGAGCTGCAGGCATAGCAAAGCAACTTTGCCGAGCAATGATTGGCAAATTAATAGAGAGAGAAAAACATCAATTCAGGGAAATTCGAAGATTTCTCCAGATAATTTCAGAATTGAAAAATACCCCTTTTCATTGCTTTTGAAAATAAAATCATGGGTTCCCATAAAAAAATTTTCATGGGACTGCCAATAAAACTGTTTCAAATAAACCATTTACCGCCATCTGCAGTACTCGGGGGGGGGGGGGGTTTAGCTTTATATATAAATGGGTATGTCTATATTTTTTCATTTTAAAATTGCGTGTTTTATCACAAGCTAAATATGTAAAAGTTTTGTACTTCTCATTGTAGTTAAACAAGAGCCGGAGTCCAGACTGTTTAAAGTTTTCCATGTGTTGTGCTGGGTCAGTTTTTCCACTTGCAAAGTTGCAACCAATCAACAGTGAAGATATTACACTGATTTTTCTTAAAAAATGAACAGAGATGAGTTTACCTGTGTGTGTGCTGTGAATGCTTGACATGTAAAAATCCGACGGTCTGAGTTTTTAGTGACGGACATTGGCTCGCTCACATATCATATTGTGTCAAACTGAAATATTAAGTAGACTTTTATGGGTGACACACACCTGAGAAAGCATTGCTGTAGTAGCGCGACAGCGTCTGCATGATGTCTTTGGAGTGCTGAGTCCAAGGGGCGATCTTGCGGTAGGTCTTGACTCTGTGGACAAGCTGGGAGCCGCCATACTGCAGAGACAGAGTGTCTCCATGGTCCTCGTACAGCTCCTCAAACAACCTGTAGTGCACACATGCACGTGCACACGCACCAAATAAAAATTTAATGCACAAGCAATTGACAGGCGCATAGTCACATGGTCCTGTTAAGAGACTGAGATAACAGTTTGGTCATGAAGAAACAATAAGACATAAAAAAAACACACAAAATTTGGTGCCTATGTTCATTGTACATAGTTTTTCTGCATCTATTAGACCACAGAGTGATGTTTATCCGATGCACAAATCTGATTCAACTACCACGGAGCTGAGAAAACAAATCTTATTTAGATGTGTTAATGTGCAGTTATAATAGAATTCCAGCTGCTTAAAAGGTTACAACAACAGCAAGATCTCTGTTTTCTCCTTGATGCATTAACTGTGGCCCATACAGTCTGATCAGGTCTTCTCCTAAGTGGCCTCAGAGAAAAACATTGCTGCAGGAGGCAATTTCAAAGCAGAACTGGAAATATGACAAGATTTTTGTGCTGGAAACAGTGGGATAAAGAGCTGTTGAGCTCGCTGCCATGTGGGGATCCTAATGAATGAATGAAAATGAGACCACATAAATTAGCAGGGCTTTTCAGACACATATTGATATATGGCTATACTGATCATCGTTTTTCATTTCCTTCAAAGCATGTATATAGAATTTGTATAGTAATTAATAACAGAAATTCTTTACAAGGACACAATAAAGCATGAAAAAACACAAACAAACAGCCAAACACATATATGATAAAATGAAGATACTTTACCTTACACAGTCAGTGTCAAACTGTAGCTTGGGCTTATCAATCATTCCTAGTGCATAAAGCTGATAGGCCAGCGCACACTTCCCCACCATGAACTGGGCAGTATTGGTTCGGTCCAGACAGTCCACACAGTTGGTCCGCAACACACCGGTCTACAACGACAGACACTTATGAAAATTACTGACACCACTTCATTATCTGCAAAAAGTTTATGTACTTCCAAGAGTCAGACACAAACTACACGAAAAGGCAGTCAGTACAGTCACAGCATCAACAGCAAATTCGGACCCATTAACTAACTTCTGTTAGTGGCAGCTTCTAAATGACCGAAACAGCGTAGATGATTACTGCACACAAGATTGAGATTTCCACGAAAACTCATAAAACCGCTTATTATGCGCCTAATGTCAAGGCATTGGCCCAGTTTTGCAACTATGGCAACGAATGCTGGGTATCTATTTAATAAACATTATACAACGAAAGTTGTTTCCTTGGCCCTGATATCCCGGTACCGTGAATTCATTTCTTTTTTTTTCCTCCTTTTCACATCTGCAAAAACCGCAAATGAGTCTCTTTTTTTGGAAAAGGAAATTTAATTTTTTATGGAGAAGAAGAATTATAAGACTAAAGTTTTTTAAAAAAAGTTTTCCAGGTGGCATACCTGCACTCGTCCGCTAGCTGTTATGTGTCCACCTACATCTCGCCACCTAAAAAAAAAAAAAAAAAGGAATTCAACTGAGAAGATAGAAAACTGGAAACAAACAAAAGCAATAAAGTGCATCTGTCTGCTCTACTCCTCTACAGGCATAGTCACTCAACTCTTTCTGCTAGTTGAGTTTTGATGTCTGTTATGATCAACACCTCTATGCTGAACATATTGGGGTATTTACAAAGACACCGTGTAGACGTCATTGCACACAACTTCAATCATGCAACTCCAAGACTGTTTTGCCTAAGGAGAAAATATACTGAACTCGTTCACATCCAAGTTGTTTCTGCTAATGTAAGAGCGCTTGTGATTACCCACAATTGTGAACTTTCAGTTTACATTTTTGGTCTACAATTATCTGTTTTCTGCAGCTATTCATTGTTCTGCACTTGTCCATCTTGCCTATTCTGTGTTGCACCAGGGTCCATGAGGAACGATGGTTCATTTCCATGTATCTTTGCCATGCAGATGTCTGGAAATGAAAATAAACCCGAACTTAAACACAATGAACCCATCAAGAACAGAAGTGTGGAAAGATGTATTCCCGAGATACATAGGAACATACACAAAAAAAACAGGGTAATAATTTTCACTACCATATGTATTTTTTCTTGCCTTAGTCTTATTCTACAATGCAAATCTAGGGATGAGGACTAAAAAATCTATACATTTATATACATGTATATATAGTTGGACAAATGTACAAATTACACATTTCAATTAATGTTAAAGGAATAGTTTGACATTTTCTTTGGAAATATGCTCCTTTGCTTTCTTGCTGTGCCACTCTTCTGTCTGTATAGTAAATACAAAGCTACAGCTGCCAGCCAGTTATCTTAGCTTGGCATAAAGACTGGAAACAGCACAAATTTTTAATCTGTTTTTTCAGATTTTCAGATAGTGTTTTACTCAATGACCTTTGGTCTTTGTTACCTTCCAACAGAGCCAGGCTAGCTGTTTCCCCCAATCCTGTCTTTATACCAAGCTAACTGGCTGCAGGCCGTAGCTTCATATTCAATGGACAGATATAACAGTGGTATCAATCACCTCGTTCAACTCTCAACAAAAATAAATACATAAATAAATAAAGAAATAAATTCCTAAAAACAGATAAAGCTGGATGAATTTTAGGTTTTAGATTTTAAAGTCTGAGAAGTCATACTCTGAGCAAGGTCCACTTCTGGCTCTGGGCTTTCAGTCTATATTAGTCCTTTTTTTCCTCAATTCAATACACTACTTGCTATTCATCACTTTCTTTTTAAAAAAACAGCAACAGGCAAGGAAAAATCACCCTGTGAGAAAGAAAAACTGCCTCTAAATTGCTGAAAAGGGGAAGTTCTGAAGACAAAATTCAATAGTTGGTGAAGAGTGGGTTTTAAAGCAACGTGTATCTCTACAGGGCATGAACTCAGTGAACTGACTGAGAAAAACGAACAACTGAAGTTAGAGTATCAAGTATGTATATATATGAGAGGATAGACAAAGATAGTATAATACATACAAGACAATGTTAACAAATCTCTGATCCTCTTTATTATTCATGAGCTAATTTATACATGTGATGAGGGCTACAGGTTCTGTAAGCAGTGGTGAATCTATATAAAAGCTTATGAGGGTTTTCTTTGTGTGTGCACATGGGAGCAGGGGACTGTGTGCATGAGTGTGAAGTGAGAATGTATTACAAAGAAAGTGAGATAGCGCTGGCTAATGCTAAAGGGTAATAAATACTGACCATGGAGTGGTCGTTGGGTTATGTAACAGAAATGTAATGTTGGATGAAAGTGATTAAGACATGCAGACAATGGAAGAGCCATGGGTTAAGTACATGGACGGCAATCTACTCAGCTCGTTAGCATAAAACTCTCCGCGACACAACTGCCATCAGGCATAATTTCCATTAAGAATTCATAGCTGGAGAGTTTCCAAATTAAGCAGTGCGAATAAACGTATGATTCTGGATAGGTATGAATACATAAATGGATAACAGTAAGTCTCATATGCAAATGCAAAAAAATATGATGGTGTAGTCTACCACATGGCTCCTGCTTTTTTTTTTTTTTTTATATTATCTGTTATCTCGTTTTGAGCCAGTGTGACTTCTGATTATTTAAAAAGTTCTAGCGCTAAAAAGGAGCTCCCCATCAAACCCCATGATGCCAGTCATGTCAGTTTTCGAGTAAGCTTCGTGTTAGTTTACCGTTGAAAAGTGTAACACACTGTATTTCCGTACGACAGGTGAATGAGGAAAAGCTTGAAATCTGGTCTGAAAGTGAGCGCATAAGTTTCCTCGATTTTTTTGGGAGAAATAACGGTGAAAGTATTGGGTTAGAAAGGGCTCACCTGTCATCCGGTCTGAGGGTGTGACAGTAGAAGTTGGATCGATTAATGTAGAAACCTGTTCTCTTGACCACATTCTCCGCTATCATACTCAGACGGTCCAGAACGTTGCATAATTTACTGAGGAAAAGAGTGAAGGGGGAAGGTCAAATTATTAATTATGAAGAAATCATCCCAGATTTTGTGTCTAAGTATACGTAGCTGAGTTGCAGTGATGATGTGCAACACCTTTGACTTTTGTAAGATGCATACTTAATTTCTTTAAACACAAGGAAAACATTTTGGGATCTCTGTCCTAACAGGGCTTTTGCACAAAGATCAGGTGTGTGTCCTTTCACAGAGCAAGGCCTTTAAATGGAGAGAGCAGCTGCACACAAAAGGTAAACAGGTACTTTAAAAACATGAATTAAAAAAAATGTATTGAACATTGACGCCAAATGGGATTCTGACATTGAAGGGAGGCAAACAGAACGGCAGCAACATCTGGAAAGAAGGAAGTTCATTTTGTTTCTGAATTCCCAAATTTACATAACTCTACTATTTAATCCTAATGGATTAATAAAAATCTAAAGCATGGTAGAAATCATATACTTATTTCCATACAGATTTAGTCCAAAGCATCCTAGTCAGCCACTTTGTGCTTTATTTTCTATCTGCATCTAGTCTGAAACCACTGTAAGTCAATGTTTTTATTGGATAGGAAGAGAGAAAAAAATAAAATTGGACTGTAAATGTTGCATCATGTCAAATTCAGCCAAATAAACAAAACATAATTTCTTGTACATTTAATTTACTTTGTTATTTCTGTCATGTTGGTTAAGCGGAAGTGAGATGGATATTTTGACTGTAAAAATACTACATAAACAAAGCTGAGTTTAAGGCAAATTTAATCTTGATACATTGGAACATTTGTTATAACAACCTCTTGGTGTAGCGGGCCATGTCCCAGGCAATGTAGTCGATGCAGTGGTCCGGAGGGAGGAACTGATTTAGGTTGATCACAGCTGGGTAGAGCTCCTCACTCAGAATCTTTTCATGTTTCCTTTTTTCCCGTTTCTGTAGCAAAAAGGAGACGTACACTTTGTCCAGGGGTGGAAAGAAACTAAGAACAAGTACTGTACTTCAGTACAAATCTGAGGGACCTGTACTTTACTTGTGTATTTCCATTTTACGCTACTTTATACTTCCACTCTACTACATTTCAGAGGGAAATACTGTACTTTCTACTCCACTATATTTATTTGACAGCTTTGGTTACTAGTTACTATTAAAATGACAATTTTACACAGTGGTTTATATAACAAGTCTTTTAAATCCACCAAATAGTGTTTTTCCCTCTAAACTTCTCACATGGTTTCATTTCAACAAATGTTCAAATGAACCAACATCTCACAAAAACTTAAAGATTAGAGGAAAATAAATTTTTTTGTCTCCTCTACCATTAATCATCTCAGATTTACCTGGTATTCCTGTATATAAATTGGGTCTGAAGTATTTCAAACCAGCTCCGTCTCCAGCAGCTACAACAGTAACGTGCTGCTGACACACTAGTGCTTCAGTTTTGATGACAATGACATATATAATAATCTATCAGTCAGAAGGATCGAACCAGAACTTTACTTTTATAATTTAACTTCATTTTGGGGCTAATACTTGTATAATGATGTGCTTTTACTTAAGTAAGGGCATATGAATATTTCTTCCAAAACTGACTATATCACATGTATGACATTGGATTTAGTACCAAAAGCAAGGAAAATCCTCTTTAGTGGTCTGAATGTATAGTTATAATAGAATTACAATCGCTTAAAGGACCTGTGAGTTCACGAACATATATACAGTGTTCATACTACACGTGACAGATGTTCCTTCTTTGACGCATTCACTAAAAACCATTCAGACCTTCCCCTTCAGTGACCTCATGGGAAAAACAGAACTGCTGGAAGCAATTTATAGGGACATATTGTATAAAGTAGAAAGCACATAATTTAGAATTGATACAGCAAATAAATGGGGGAATATATGATAAGTGATGCAGGTATGTGAGATATTGTGTTTCTGATAATTGGATCTTATTCTACAAAGGGCTGGAATAGCTGTCATGATTGAAATCCAAATACCGTAAATCAAAATGAATAAATGGGAATTAGTGTGAGTTTGAGAACACACTGATTGATGTGTGGCTATGGTGACAATTTTTTTAACTGTCCACAATACAGTACAGCAAAATTTGAATGGTTTTACCCAAAAATTAAAAAAAAAATATTCTGCGATGGGGAATTATTGCAAAGGTGAAATTAAAAACACATCATGTATCTAACCAGCAAAAACAAGGGCACACATAGAAAAAAAAAATCACAGATTACTAATAGCCACAGTGGGTGGTAGGAAAATTGCTTTTTTAAATGTAATGATTATGACCTAACTCAGTTAAAAAGGAGAAGTAGGTTTTCCATTTTGCAAATTTTTGAAAAATATTTCTACCAAAAAATGGGATTTGGTTAGCATTAGTATATCCATTGACCATTAGATTAAATTGAGAGAGAGAGAGAAAACATGAAAAATTGCTATAAGAGTTTTTTGTTACTGAATATAAATGCACAAGGACAGAGTCTTTCTCTGTGACCTCTAGTCATACTGTCCATTAAGTTATTTCTCAATGTACTCCTCGTGCCCTCATTGTGCCTCTTTGACTGATCACCCTGGGTGGTAATTGGCACGGATGCATCATTTAACCGCTCACATCTCCGTCCACACATACAGAGATGGAAAAAAGCAACACAGCAACTAGTCAAATTATTCTTGCATTTCCTCACCCATTCGGCAGAGCGTGTCGTACAGTGTGACTCATACATACACACATGCACGCACTCACGCTCTCTAGGCACAGACTAGAGATACATTGCACATGTACATGCACTTATAAGATGTACCGTTTGAAGGTATAAACCAGCATACAAATGCCGCACTAATAATAATGGTTGTAGGTGTACGAAGGTGAATGAAACCTAAAACATGCACACATGCTCATGTTAACACGGGAGGTGGCTGGTCGAGGACATTTTAATGGAAGAAAATGAGCATTTGTTCCTCTTCCTTTGTATGTTGGGTCAATTTTGGGTGGCAGCTGCCATTTTGGACAACGTTGTTAGACCCCGATTGAATTAAAGTTACCATGATAAATATAATTTTTATTTAATATCCATAAGAGGAGAGAAAAAAACATGTATCTCCCACAGTCAAAACAAATGAACTCTAATTAACTTAGCTGGTTGGAAGAGTGGCTCACATGCTTGGCCATGTGCGCTCTCACTCTTCCTCTCCTTCTCTATTAACACACACACACTGAGAAACACACACTTACCCATGAGTAACCCATGCACCCACCCCGGAGCAGACACAGCCATGCCCACCCCAGTCACCACCATGGAAATGATGGACTGTCTCACTGGGATAAGAGAGAGGATGTAGTGTATGAGCAGGGGGTCCCCTCCCTTACTCCCCACAGTCTGCAAATATCACATGGCTGCGGCTTGTGCGAACCTCTGAGGTCTATGATTGGTCCCTTGTCTCACGGTTCCCCTTGTGAGTGACAACGTGAGTTTGCAAACCAAAGCTTGAGAGTGTATAGCTGCGTGCCTAGATGTGTCCATGTGAGTGTATGCAAAAAGGCATTGCGAATACTAATACCAGAGCATCGGTTCAAACGGGAAAATGTCTAACAGATGGGGTGTTTCTAGTAGATTTGACAAGCTGTGTTTGTGTGTAATCATGTGTTACCTTTCATAATCACTCTGTTTGTCTGTCTGTGTGTTTTTGATATTATGCACAGGGAGATCAATATTCAGGGGAGCATTTCAACTGTTAGTAATCAACAGCCAGCAGGAAAGTCTCTTGTGCCTTATAAAGTCTCCACAGCAACAACTAACCCCCTGGTATCAAATTCTTGGACAATTGCACAATCACACCCTCATTAGATAACCACCTGTTGAGTGATTCCACAGGCCTGGTATATTTACTCCAACGGCACTTCAACAATCCAGATCAACAATTGACAAAGACCAACCACTGACGCTTACATAATCCTCACACTGAGAAGTCAGTCTTCTAAAAGAAAACTCGTGTTTTACAACATCTTATTAAGGCAATTTAAGGCTCACATACTAGAGGTTTGCAATTTCCTGCAGTGCGATCTTGCTTGACATCTCTCCAGTGACAATGGTACAATTGATACAACATACAGTTTCCCAGAAAAGAACTCCTAAATAAAAATCCTTCTTGTCTTTTTATCATCGTTTACTTCCCACGTTTGTAGACATTTATACATAATAGACAGGGTCGGAAATTAAATTAGACAAGCAGTAAGGAAATAAATGATGTGTAGGCCCTTAAATAATTATACTAAGTAAAAACAAGAAACGACATCTTTAATAGTGTAACCCTTCTTCCCATAACTTTTTGATCTATACATCTACATTAGTGGCCTGTTGAGTGAGACAACATCCGGTGTAGCTCCATCTAGACATGTCATTAGACTTATTGCAACAGCTGTCCTTGATTAATTCTTTCTGAAGTGTCCTCGAGCAGGTGGCTTCAGCATCTCTCCCTGATCATTGTGATTTATTCTGGGTAAAGGTTTTAGATGTGCGAGCTCAATGCACTACAGCTGGACTGCCACAGTCAAGGAATTAAATAATTTCAAGGCAATCACAAAGATTGCCTACTTATAAAACTGAGTGTCTTAAAATTCTAATGAACCAAAACTGAAACAGATGTTGGGCTGCAATCTTATATAGCAGTGTTTTGTTAGCATGAAGATTCAAATGATGATTATTTGTGTAGACACAGCATGTGAATATGAATAGGTTTTTCTTTTTCCTGTTATTCCTGCAGTTCAGGAAAAGGGGAGTCACATACAGAATACGATTTGCCACAGCCAAATTGAGGGAGCTCAAAAATGTGTGAGTGTGCATGTGCGTTACCTTGACCAGGTTCAGGATGATAATGGGAGAGCCAAACCGCTGCAGCATCTGGTCAAAATGGAGGGCAGCTACGTGGGCGTATGGGTCAGCTTGGTCCACTGAGAGAGAGGAGAAACTGGCTGTTTAACATCTGAGGCGTTAAGGTCAGCACATGTAGCTGAAAATGGTATAATATCGTATCTGGATGTCCCTGAAAGCATAAACAGAATGTGATTCATTTATCAGGTGAATGTAAGAAGTGATGAGTGTAATCTTAAATTATCAGATCAGAGGTCTGTAAATGTGTGTACAACGCACAATTGCCGATATGTGTCGCACTTGGAGCTGTGTCATTTTGAAGCTTTTAACAAATTACATGAATTTAACAGATTTTTTTTTTTTTTAACCACATCCAGCTTCTACTCAAAAACTCAAGCCTCATTACTAAAATGCAGGGAGAGGAGGAAGCCTGTTTTAACAGGGCCAGGTCTGTTTCGTACAGCCAATAAAAATGGACAAAGAAGGGCAACAAAGTCACACACTGAGCAAAAAAAGTCACTTCTGTACCCCCTGCCTCTGTTCTGACTTATTTTCCCCCTGTTTCATGAATTCACCTCCATTTTCATTCTTCTATTCAGTCTTTATTTCAAAAACCATTTTTAATGCCTTTATTTTCCACTCAGGCGGAGTCCCACACCTGCAGTCTGCCATCAAATTGGACCAGTGAGGCAGCCAGACGACAGATTAAAGGAAACAGGTCAGCTCAGTTCCACGGTTTATCCCACATAGTCGCTTGTGGGTATCTCAAAAATGATAATACAGACAACAAGCTCAGGCACATAGTTTTCAACTTCACTCCACTACTATCTCATCATCATTGTCTTTTCTACTGAACTGATGATCAGGCCTCACAGGGAGACAAGGGTCAATGTAAACATAAATAGATGGCACCCTATAACATTCTCATTGTACCTTGGGAAGGGAGTGTTGATGGTGATGACTATGACGATAAGAGTCACCCATTAAGGTCGTCTCCATCACAACCAAGACATTTGCCCATTTCGGGCCACTCATAAAGACATTATATGTATACTTACGTAACAATTAGTCTTGACAGTCATGGCAAAGATGAGCAGGGGGCAACGCATTCTGTGACATGGATAAAAGTGCTCAACATGCATAGGCACTAAGCTTGAACCGTCTCTTAGCCACAATACTGACCTAGATTTGTCTAATAGATGTCATTCTATGCAGCCTGCGTCAAAAGCGAATAAAAATTACAATTGCTTTGACCGTGGGTCAAGTATTAGTCTGGTTTGAGCTGCACCTAGCTTTGCATCATTGAGGCTTCATGTTAGTTTTACAAAGGTCAAGGTTTGGTAGAATGAGGTAGTAAATTCAAGTATAAAATGTATGATATTAAAGGTGCTATGTGTAGGTTTCTGCCATTGCTACATAGCCAAAATTAGCTTTATGAGCTGTTTACTTACTAGTCTGGAAGAAACATGGCAAGTTTAGCATCAAACTTCATTCCTTTGCTCACCAGGAGCTGTCTCCAGCTATGGAAAACAACGCCAAACGTTAACTCTTGTTTTACTTCTATTTCTATCACTTCTTTTCTTCTACCGCAGTTAGCATGGTAACAACCCAACCCCGGCCCGTCCCATCTTATCATACCACTTTACAATAGTCTGTCATTGTAGCCCCCTGTCTTTTCTACGGTTCTCTTGATAAGTAAACGTTGTCTACGTAGCAATAGCAAAAACTTAAATATAGCACTATAAAAGTCTGATTTGAAAATGAATGTCATTCCTTTTGCAATCAGAAGTAATGTTAAGGGGATTTTTATATTAAATCTTAATCGTTTTTTTCACTATTAAAAGGAAGGGGTCAGTATTTAGGTAAATATTAGAAATGTTTTTATACAGCCGTGCATGGACTACATGTCCCAACCTCAGACATGAGTAGTGGCATTTGGCAGGTGAGTAAATCATTCTTTATTGAAATTGATCTAAAATTTTTAAATCAATTTCAATAAAAACATGGAAAATGGGGCTGTTCTAAAATTTTCCATCAGTAGTCTACATACATGGGACATGTTGAAACCTTGAAGCAGAATACTGATAAAACAATGTACGCATGACACTATTACTATTATAGATTCCTCAAAGAAAACCAGACCCAACGTGAATAATTGTGTGGTTCTCTCTTGTTGTATTCTTCAACTGCTAAGATTTGTGTTAGTGACTGACAAATAAAAAAAAAAAAAATCTTCAGTTGGGATAAAAATATCATCTAAAAGATAAAGTATGCCAATACAAAGGGCAAACGTTGTCAAACTAAATAAACACACACCAACACGCACTCATCCACACACACAGTGAAAAGATAAACTAATGGTACAAGAATTGAGCAACATTTGGGAAATGTCAGATAAGGACTGCCTTTAAAGATCAAAGTGGGACCAGGGTGATGAGGTAAGTTGATACAGAAAGGGATCTTAGGGACACGCTCAGTGTCTCTATCTCACACAGGTAAATGTCATCCAAGGATGAATTAAAGGGCAAACTGGTAGGGAGGGGGGGATTATGATTTAATATAGGCTTTGTATACATGCAAACATCAATGTCTTCCTGTTTATACACACAGAGAAACACACGCAGCAGCTCAGGGACCTGATCATCTCCCTCTGGCCCCGGTTTTGTGTTTTTGTCCTGCTCATAATGAGACGGGAGAGTGGATACAGAGATGAAAACCAAGGGGGGGGGGCGTCCTGCCATCACCTATTTCTATTTTATTTATTTTTTAAGCTTTGTGCCAATAGTTGAGAAGAATCACCCGAGTAGAAAGCCACCGTCTTATTTGTATGCATTTTTTATGATTACATTCTTCTTCTATTCCTACAAGGTAATTTCTGGTCCTGTGCAGCTGCTAGAATGAATAAATTGAGGATTAAAAACTTAAATGGTTAAATGCCTACTGTGGTATCGTATGGCTATCCATTCAAAGAGGATATATCCATGTCTATCATTTGTCATCTGACCTTATGTGTAAAGGTAAAGTTGATACAGGAAAAATCTTTCATCAGAGCCTGGGCAGCTTTGCCAATTCTCTACCATTTCCATTATAAAGCTAGGCCAATATACAATTTTGCCCATGATAAAATACTGTATAACACATGATACAAATTATTCTGATACTGTACAAGAAAGAGGCTGTTGATGTACAAAGGAAGACATATGTCTGGTGTGAGCAGTAGTCTTACATCGTATGGGGGGTTTTGGCATCATGGTGGAAATGTCCTGGGACCAGTAGAGCGGGACTGAACCTCGCACCTGGACGTATGAGGAGTAACTTCCTGCCACGAAGGACATAACTGAGGCGTCATGGACGATCTGCTCTGTCTCCACCTCATTAGCCACGTCCCCCTATTAACAAAAGAAAAGCAAAAAAAAAGCTCTACAGAAGGTCCATTTAGTAGCTGGTCTGGAGCTTTCAATCATATCACACGATGTTCATCAGCAGACTGAATTTAGCCAGTTGTCACTGAATTGTAGATGTTCAAATTTCTGTTCCGTGTTGCAATGGAAGTCTGAATCATGGTCTCGTGTGGATAAAGATCATGTTATCCGATCGAAAGTTCCAGAGCAGCTCCTGAGCTGTTGTTTCCGAGGTCAAGAATGAACTTTGATCTTCAGATTTAAAGCAAATGTGGAAGGGAAATGCTCATAAAAAAAATTGGGTAATGGAAAAAATTTTAACCTCTGGAATTCCGTGACAACTTCTGAAACACTATATGCTGTTGAAGATCATGTGAAATGACTGAAAGCTTCAAAGCAGCTACTAAATGAACCCTGTGGTGAGATCGGTTTTTCAGCTGCTTTTCCCAAGGTCAAGAATGAAGTTTTTCTCAGTTTGAATCTCGGCTTGAACAAGGTGTTTCATTGAGTAAATCCATGCTTTTAGCCCACAAGCCTCTTTCACTGCATTTTGACTTGACTTAGGAAAACCACAGGTGTAATCAATATAAATTAGAAGGGTGAAAATGTCAGTTGTGAAAAAAATACAGTAAAAACTTATTTAGTACGTCTTATTTTGCAATTCACACAACAGCAGGAAATTGTGTCCAATCCAATCTCTTTCCAGCAGACTAAATAGAAAGAGGTAATCTGTGTTTGTTCCTAAAGTTCCTCCTCTTCCTCCCACCACTAACCCATGCAGGCACTTATGCATACTAAAAGAAGAGGTAGTGGGTCAAATTAACCACCTGTGATCAACCTGAGTCACCTCAATCATCCTGGTGGCTCTAAACCCTGCATCCACTATCTATCCTTCCACGTTGCCTCGGAAACCTCTGTACCTCACAGTTGGCTCCTCTTTTGAGGAAACGGGTCCCGGCGAATTTGCTGGATCGCCTGGCAATGAGGGTGATGTGAACCGGTCGGCCGTAGATCAGAAGCTCTGTGGTTGGTGGTTAAAGGAGGAATGATAATAAGACACTGACAGCATTACACAATCAGCTGCTTGTGAACACACATGTATGATAGATTCATATAAAAACTGCAAGCCAAACTAGAATTACCACCTTGTGGTTGTAGTTGTATGTTGCAGTTCATCTTTGAGTCCAAGTAAATTTTTGTGCCAAATTTGAGGAAATTTCCTCAAGGGCTTTCTGAGATATGGTATTTACTAGAATAGGATATGTGTGTGTACAAATGGACGGACGGACAGACAATATAAGGTCCTTGGCTATGGATGTCGCTGGCGAAAATAACTTAGCTTTTTTCTTCTACTCTGGTAGACCAACCACCTCTTGAAAATGTAAAATCGTTAATATCAGTTGTGTTTTATGTGCTATGTTATGACCTGTGAATTTAACACAAAACACAGAGAATTTTTGACCATCAGTTCAAAACAGGGCCAAAACACCTAAAACTATTGCTCTGACTTACAGTACGACCATTATGGAAATGAAAAACTAATTAACATTACAAATTTGTAATCTGTTTCTATGCTCACACTGTCCCTTTGCATCTCTTCAAAAGTTTTATTTTCTCTTGCCTGCCTCAGTGTCTCCTCGTTAGCTACAAATTACTGTATTTCTTCATATATGCCATCCGCTGAGTCTCCCGCTATTGCACCCATCGGCCCTCTCACTCTCTATGAAAAAAAGCATTGAAAACCAAACAGTTCCCCAGAATTGTCTAAGCCTTAAACGCCCTGACAACACTGATAAGAAATGGCAGCACTTGCTGTAAAGTGCACCTTAGCTTATCTTCCTGCTGTGTTTAACTGTGCAACACACAGGCATTTGGCAAACACAAAAAAACAAAATACAGCATTACGATCTCAATTCATTATAAAAAAGCCTGATAAAATATTAACTTTTCTGACTGAAATGCAAAAAGCCAACAAATTTACACTGCTTAGAGTGATTAATGTAAAGGGGTCTTAATGGAAAATGACTAAAATCTTTCATATAGGTAACCTGAGGCAGATTTTTACCATGATAAATCATGCGGCTGTTTATTCAGCTCTAATCTAGCCCAAAGCCTCTCTGCAGCAGGAACCCATGCAAATACTACATAAGCTTCAAAAAATCCAGCTTGTTTCTAGTCAAGACTTTACAGCAGGATCTAATGTAGCACTAATAAGACAGACAAAAAAAAATAAATCAGCAAACAAAAAGTATGTGTTTATGCGTGTACAAAACACAAGTCTTGTCCTCCACCCAAAACGAAAAGCTGTGGATCTCATCTGATCAAGATACTATTTGCACATTGTTGCTGCTTTTTCCCTGCAGATAACAGATGGAGAGATTATGCAAGTACCAGTGTTTACATACTTGATAACCATTGCTTAATTGCCATTATACTTGTTTTGCAAAAGCCCTAAAAACAGACACAAATTGACTCTGCAATTTTGCAGTGAATCACACTCTCGCTCACAGTGTAATCCACGTGCTCTGATTGAGGTTGAGCACAGATTGAGTAGTTCTGCTGAGAGATGCGGGACATTGTTGACAAAGGATGAGACTGTGAGAGATACAGTTGTGTCTTTTACTAGTGTGTGAAATTGACAGATGTTGTCTGGGCATTTTATAAAAAGTTATAGTGTTATGATCTATTAATAGCATATTGTTTTTACACGGGTACATCTTTTAAAAGTCTCTTTTAAAACCCAAAGCAACAAGTTAATGATGCAAATTAGAAAAAAGCAAACACAGACACATAAATAAAAGCAACAACCAAACAATTCTGTAATGCACAAATGAAAATCACTTGATGGTGCTCAAAGGATACTAGACTGGCCACAAAAGCCGTGGATTATATACATGAGCCAGTCATGATGCACTATGTCCTTGACTCGTTCAAGCAGCTTCCCGTTCCACACGTACTTGTAGTACGGCTCGGTCTGGAGGCCGTAAACAACTGTGACGGAAGAGTAGGAACACATAAAACCTCTGGATTATTTTACTGAACTGGGATCAGACCAAATTATGAGTTAGAAAGCAAAGAATGGAAAAAAGAAGATCGGCCGGGGTGGCAAAGGCTGTGGAAGAGCATATTTAAAAACATTAGTACATTTCTGAAACAGTGATAAATCCTCGCTGTATTAAACTACACGTGTCACAAATCACATGAACATCGGGCAAGGCTAGTCAAGTTTTTTTTTTCAAATGGAATACAATGAATTCAACAAGGTTACGTCAAACTGCTGCAGAATAGATGATTAAAGCTTCTGACTTTGATTAAATGCTGGCCTTGTGTGTGTGTGTGTGTATATATATATATATATATATATATATATATACACACACACACATATATACACACACACACGTCAGGATGGAGGAGGGAAACAAATCTAGCTAAACTCCTTCCAAAGCAGATTCTCAGTAACTGCTCCCTCAGCTTTTCACTCTATAGTAGTGTAATTCATGATTTCATGTAGTAAGGCTAACACTAAATCACATACTTCAAAATATTAAAAAGCCTGTAATGGAGTGGTCTCCCATGGTCCTCCCCAGCCAATAGAATGAAATAAAGGAATACGGGGCCCACTGATCAACTTCCATTCACCTTGCGTAGGCAAACCCTCGTCTTCAAAGATGTCGAAGCTGTCCTGCTTGCTCTGTGTGTGCACCTCTTCCTCGGCGGAGGAATCTGCTGTTGACGACCAAAGGTCATAAGGCCTCTGCAGCAAAGTCAGGTTGTACTGCAGCGAGTGGCTCAGGTCATAGCTGTAGCTGCAGGGTACAACGGACAGTTATCTCAAACAAGTACAACCCGTAAAGTCCCATGATGAATTCAAGATTTGGACAAAACCACAGAACTCAAGTTATCACAAAGTTTTACCGCACGCTGTAAAATTGGAAATATCGGGTGTATCTTATGTCAGATGAGATGGTGAGTCGTCACCAGTATGTGGTCGCTTTTGTTCGACTTCATATGCACAGTCAATATGACACATGCAAATTGAAACTCAAATGATGATTATCTTTACTTACTGCTATGAGTAAACTACTCATAGTAAAGTTATGTTATCACTATTTCTACTTATTAGGTAGCTGCTGGCTGAAACGGGGGCCATAAAAACTTCTGCATTGACTGTCACTGAAACATTCAAAATGTGCAATAAAATCAGACAGGGGTCAAATAAACTACAGTCATTTTTAGATGTTACTAGGGTTAATCTGAGCTATCTAGATCCCACTAAGCATTAAAGTGCACATAGTGAGTAGAAATGCAATCATCAGTACATGTGCCGACATAATAATTTGTTTGAAAATAGAAAAAAAAAAAAAAACCCAATCATATTTTTGGAAAGCCATTTGTTCCCTGGCACATCTCCTACCTTTCTACCACATTTCATTGAAATTCACGGAAATTAAACCTTGTAGTGCAGGCGTGTAATGCCCCCTCAAAGCTGAGCGTTCTTGATGTGCAGCATTTATATATGTCTTTCACACATGCCACTAATATATCTCTTTCACAGAGAATCTGGACCAAGAATTTGTCTTACCTGAAGTAGAAGTTGCTAGAGAGGTCCACATTCTGAAAGATCCGTACATATCTAAGAGAGAAAAACTCAGTGAGTAAAACTCAGCCAAATGCCAACATGTCATAATGCTAATTGGCGCTCAGGTCGGGTCGGAGGGAGTTGAAACTTGGTCGTGATTGGACATTGGGCCCGGTCCCGGAACGCGGGCGTAGCACGCTCTCGCGTGCAACCTGAATGACGGTACCTTGCTTCATCGGGGTGCGTGACCCTGACGGAGTCATTGGGGATATAGATCATGCTGGTGTCTTCAATTTTGTAGATGGAGTGGCCGCCGATGTCAGCCATCTTTCTGCGCTTGGTGATCAACACGATGTAGTACCCCTCCAGGAAACGGACAAACCCTGTTCAGAAAAATAAATAAATAGAAACAAACAAATAAATAAATAAAAAAGATTATACAAATTTGAAATCTTTTCAGAAAAAAAAAACTACTTTTGTCTCAAAGAACATCATTTTCTACCTTTCCACTGAAATAACACTCTGAGCAAGCTTTTGATTTGTAGGTCAACCTTTCCGCTGCCTGCAAATCAGCTCCAGCTTTGATAATACAAATAAGGGAACGACTCTGTTTGTGGAGGCGGATCATGAGTGTTTTTCTGTCATATTTCACTATATCACCTACACACAGTAATCCATTTAGTGTTACATAATTAAAATCTGACCCAGAAAAGTGTCATGCAATGATTAGCTTTCGCTGAGCTATTTTGTTGTACATTCAATACGGGGGCTGTACATTCAATACGGGGGCTATTTTAACGGTCTGAATATTATTAGTAATATTTGCTTGATCAAAGCCAGTAGTTTATGCAAGTGTGCCATGCATTATATTACCACTAAGACTGATCTGACGACAGTTGAATTGTGTGTCACAGATGCAATTTTGCCACTGAATAATAAGTCCTTGTAAATTTGGACTATTGGCTATGACAGAAGCCCCAGTACCATTGTACGATAAGCTGACTAGTGAGGCTGATGAGGTTCATATCATGTCTCTCCATACAGATAATACACACCTAATACTACAAAAGCAGACACATCTAATGTATAATGGAAATCTGTGGATCCTTAAATAACAAATTGCATTCCAACAGTAATCTACTTTAATCAATTTTTGTATGTATGACTGCGTAGAAACAAGTGGTGGTTGATTAGAAAAACAAAAAGTTAAAAGGGAGCACTCCACCAATTACACAGTCAACAAACATTTCACAGTCAAATATTTACTACAAATATTTATGAGAAAGCCGTCGTCACAAATTCAGGTCATGGAGTTTGAAAGATGAGGTTGTTTACCAGGCAGGGAGGGGCCAATGCCGCACTCCCATCATAACGGATGGATGGTAGGAAAGAAAAAAAAGGAAAAACTTCAACGCCTACAGGTCATGATTTCAGGAAACTTAAGACAGCTCTATGGTCGCAGAATGAACTGGTGGTGTTTAAAAAGTGTGGTTAGCCGTTATAGCGCTATATTCACTCAATTTGGGTTTAATTAGCTTGAACAACTAACTCTGACCCGCGTGAGGCATCTGTGTTTGCTCATTTTTCAGGCTTCTTCCATATCATCAAGAGCTAGGTTATATCTATCGGTGCTTTCGGAAAAAAATACAAATTAGGTGTGGTAAAAAAAGCCATTAGAATTCTGAAAAGTACTAATACTTATTTGCTGGATTAGTCTTAAGTTTCAAATTGTTTCAATATTTTTCTCATCTGAACACTTAAAAGTATCTATCAAGGCCTAAAAGCTGTTCTATGTAGTCAAACTTTTGCCCTAAAGCATTTATTGCATACGGTTGGATATACAGTACATAGTCATTTTATGAGTTAGAGTGCAATGCCTCTGTCTTTTCGATGACAGTTTTAACTATGAAACAAACCATGTAGTTATTCTGTCAGTCAAACCATATGCCAAAGACCGACAGTGTTCAGCAAGTATAGAGGAAGCGATGAAAAGCAGCACGGTAAAAAGTTATTTTATTGCATTTTGTAATGTGCTCAATAACTAAAGAATTATTCTATCCAGTAAAAGTGTTGTGAAATCTCCTTTGCAGGCTCCGCTAGGCTGATGATGACTATTTGAGACTGAGAGTGGCTACTGGGCGTTCATCTGAAGGATTTACATTAGGTGTGAATCTGTGTATCCAAACTGCCACATGTATTTTTCCTTGTGTAATGACAGTCAGATGTGTCAGCTACAGCCATGTATCTGAGCAAATTATCCATCCACAGCCCACTTTTATATTCTCTCACTTTTGGCTTTGCCTGCTTAAAGTTCATTGTGTTTCTTCCAGCCAGAGATGGGTCAGACTGACCAAACCAGCAGATGAAAGTGAATAAAAATATTCTCACGATAATGGTATTCATTACATACTGTAATAGGAAAGGTGCCAGTCAAAAGGGGCTCTCAGGATACACTGCATCCAACATGGCTGCACCGCTCTTTTGTTCCATGTCACACAGTAACTTTGACAAAAAGCAGCTTGTGAACAAAGATGGCATTAGGGCAAAGTGGAAAAAAAAAAAATCTCATTTATTTACACTGATGTCACAGTCAGGATCCGTCTGTGTCAGTGTGACCGACCCATCTGCAGCCTCAACGACGGTGCTGAACTTAATCCTGCAGGTATCCTGTTACGGCACTCACTTCGATGGGAGCAGGACTGACTTTTATCTTTGATGCGCTGCTCTTATGCCGGGAAAGAGCCTTGCCAATATTACTTAACAATTTCTGGTATCTTGCTTAGTCAGAGAAGCATGTGTGTACACACACACACACACACACACACACACACACACACACACACACACACACACACACACACACACACACACACACACACACACACGCACGGGTTGAACTGGGAAGCAGAAACCGTAAGACCGTTGCAACTGTGATGTATTTTTATTAGTCTGGCTCAATGGATGGGAATATCAGTCAGTCAGCTGGTCAGTCCGTCAACAACTGCTGGATGCACTGCTGTGAAATTTTGTAGAGACATTCATAGTCCCCCGAATGCTACTGGCTTTGGTGAGCCGCTTACTTTTCTCTAGCACCATCCTGAACCAGATATTTGGGGTTTGGGGCAAAATATCTACTACTGAACTACTAAATAAATAGTCATGAAATGTGCTACAGATGCAGTGGATAAATCATAACTCTGGTGATCTCTTAACTTCTCACCTGGCCCCAATATCAGGTCAAAATTTTTATTCAAGTGCTAAAATTAGCACTTAGCTCATGTTATTTACGTTTGTCCTGCTGATTGCACTGTGACATAAAAGTTGGAAGTAAACCTTTAGGTCCGCTTTAAACAAGCTATGCATTTTACAAGTCTCAGGGAGAAAAAGGTAAAACAGTAAGAGGTTTTAGTGTTTGGTTTCACTCGATTCTGGCTCATTACAGTGGTTTTGGATTGGATTATTTTTGGGTATGAAAAAAAGAAAATCAAAAGAACCTCCCTCTGATTTCTCAGGATAATTCATTCAGATTCAGCATAATTTATTCACTGATATAAATATGTGTGATTAGTTTTTCTTTGGTGTTCAACATCACATTTATGCAGATTTGCATAGCACATTTTAATTAGCGATTAATAATTTTGAGAGCCACCAAAATCCAAAGCCTACATAACCGTTTTCTCAGAAATGTATGTGCGACAGATAAATTATCCAGGATCAATCATCTGTCCTCAATACAGAGAAGCAGAGACGATACATAGAAATTATCAATAATTAACAATGACGGGTCAGGACAAATTCAACCCCTTCTCTGTTGTGCATGTTAGAATGTGAACAACACAAAATGTAGGTCATGACTTCAAGGCTGATCATGCGGCACATTCGTGAAATTCACAGCTCTGTCACACCAGCTACTTCCATCACAGCCACTGAGATGCAAACGCTGTTGAAGGACGTACGTGGTCAGCATTAACAGTTGCACAAATCTCTTAAGTAACAAAGCCTTGCCTTCAATATATAGAGCAAACAGACATTACAAGAGTAACCTGTGAAAATGAGAGTGACCCGTTTTCCATAACTTGGGTTAACAAAAGGCCAGAAATGAGACACTTTAAATGCTTTAAAGTTTGGTCTGTGTTTCTAGATTAACACAGGTGTTCAAGTCAAAGTGTTTTAAGATGAATAATACAGTTTAAATGTTAAAAAAAAAAAAAACAATGCCCCTTGCATCGTTTGTCTTTTTTACAAAACTGTCAGGGTAATCCAATTTGGCCCTTTTGACACTGATCAAAAGAAAAATATACTTTCATGCTCAAGTGAAAACAGATCACACCTAAATTATAGAAATTATTTATAACTATGAATACAAAATAAGTTTGATACAGGCAGCCCTAACAAACAATCTTCTTCCAGTTTCATTCATTAAAAGGAAAGAGAAAATATCAAAAATGTGCAAAGATTTTTTTTCTGCTTCTAAATACACCACGGTAGTTATTATTTGAAACCCGAAACTGGAACACTCCTATTTTAACTACTTTGAACTCACCCAACCTCATGGAGATGGCGAGGTCTGACTTATTTAACGTGTAAGGAACTTTACTCTCAGAGGCCAAGGTGATGGATTTGATTTATTCCGGTCAAAAACTCTAAGATATTCAATTTACTGTCATTTATGACAAAGACAAGCAGCTAGTCGTCACATTTGAGAAGCTAGAACTACAAAATATTTGGCATTTTTTTCTAGAAAAAGCAATTAACCAGTTAATTGAAATAGCTGCCAATTACCTTTCTTTCATTTGACTAATTGACTGATCGTTGCAGCTCTGGTTTCATGTTGTGTTTATCCATCTCCTGCACTTAATACGTAAAACCAGGTCAATACCTGTAGCTGTATAACTATATAACTTTGGAGATTATGTACATGCTGCTATCATTGTGTCCCACAGTGGTTGTTGCTATGCAAATAGGAAGAAGAGCCGAGGAACTATACTCACCCACAATCCCAAAGGCTGAAACAGCCCTGGACAGACCGGAGGAACCCTTTTGGCCAATTTTGGTGCGGTTGCCCAGGTCCAGGCGGCCCAGCAATTCTCGAACCTCTTGCTGACTGTACACATGCTACAGACAAATATGAAACACACAGATATAGTATATACATTCGTACAGCTTTAGCCAGTTTGTTTCTTTATTCATGGTTTCTATGTCACTCGTTTTACCTTTCAACAATAGGACAGCACAAGGAACGAGGTTTCTCTCTCTCTCTCAAGAGAAAAGCTGTTGCTTATGGACAGTTTCGACTAATAGCTTAATGTTAGAGCCAGTGAGACTTGTACAATATTTTTTTTTTGTGCAATAATATGTAAATGATTAACAGGCCTTGTTTAGTCAATAGCGCCAAGTTCTCTACAAAATGGTTTAGATTGATCCTCAATGCAGCAATTAAGCCGAAATTAATTAGCTGCTATCCAAATTCTTTTGGCAATGTTGTTATGAATAAGTAGTAACTGTGCTTTTTATTATTTGGTCTTAAAAAGCAAATGCAAGAAGGACCAAAGACTTGCAAACTATAGATTTTACCTCTTTGCACTATGTAACAACGTACTCGTGTGTGCATTTCCTGAGTATTTATGGAATTACAGGATTCAGGAAGTATTCAGACCCCTTTGTTTTCACATTTTGTTAAGTTTCAGCCTTGTGCTGAAATCTTCATCTATCAACACTCAACAGTCCATAATGAAAAAAAGTGAAAACAGAATTTTAGAATTTGTTTGCAAATATATTAAAAAGGAAAAACTGAAATACCACATTGACATAAGTATTCGGAACCTTTTACTTAGTACTTACTTGAAGAACCTTTGGCAGTGACGACATTGGTGAGTCCTATTGGCTATGATACGACAAGCTTTACAAACCTGGATTTGGGGATTTTCTGCCATTCGTGTCTGCAGATCCTCTCAAGCTCTTTCAGGTTGGATGGGGACTGTCGGTGAGCAGCCATTGTCAGGTCTCTGTGGAGACGTTCAATTAGGTTCAACTCAGCACACCGGCTGAGCCACTCAAGGGCATTCTCAGAGTTTTCCCTAAGCCACAGCCGGGTTGTCTTGGCTTTGTGCTTTGGGACATTGTCCTATCAGAAGGTGAACCTTCGGCCCAGTCTGAGGTCCTGGGCGCTCTGGACCAGGTTTTCATTAGGGATCTCTCTGTACTTGGCTCCGTTTAGCTTTTTCTCATCCCATTTACCGGTCTCGCTGCCGAAAAACACCCCCACAGCTTGACTGTGGCACCACCATGCTTCACGGTACTGGGCAGGTGATGAGCAGCGCCTGCTTTCATGTGTCTTTCACTGAGGAGAGGCTTCCCTCTGGCCGGTTTGCCATAAAGCCCAGACCGGTGGAGCGCTGCAGTGATGGCTGTCCTTCTGGAAGTTTCTCCCATCTCCACACAGTATCTCTAGAGACAGTCGGGCCCTTGGTCACCTCTCTTATCAAGGTCCTTTTCCCCTCATTGCTCAGTTTGGCTCTTGAAAGAGTCCTGGTTGTTCCAAACCTCTTACACTGAAGAATTAAAGAGGCTGCCGTTCTCTTGGGAACCTTCAGTGCAGCAGAACATTTTCTGTCTCCTCCCTCAGATCTGTACCTTGACACAATCCTGTCTCTGAGATCTTCAGGCAGTTCCTTCAACCTCATAGCCTGGTTTTAAATCTAATGTGCACTGTCGGCTGCGAGACCTTATATAGACAGGTGTTTGCCTCTCCAAATCATGTCCAGTCCACCAGGGGACTCAAGTCAAGGTGTAGAAACTTCTCAGTGATGATCACAAGAAATTGGAAGCACCTGAGCTAAATTTCAATGGTCGCCTGAAAGTCGCCTGATTACTTGTGTCAATGTGATAATCAATGTGATAATCAATTTGCAAAATCTTCTAATATTCATTTTCACTTGCTCTTTATGGGTATTGAGTATAGATTGATGAGGGAAAAAAACAAATTCAAACGATTTTAACATAGAGCTGCAACATAACAAAATGTGAAAAAGTGAGGGGTTCTGAATACTCTCTGAATCCACTGTAATTTGTACTGGGCAAATACATTAATCTAGGAGATGCCCACTACCTAATTATTTAGGTTCTTCAACTTACTGTATAATCTTTATTCACCTCAGAAATATATAGAGGTTTGATGGAGCCTTTTATTTCATTATGTGTGTGTGTGTCAGCTCTCCTTACAGATGAACCGAGAGAAAGTGAAAGATGAGGCCGTTTCCTGCTGTAAATCTGCTCCCCTCCATTTGTTCATCACATCCCCAAGCATCCACACTGTTTATAAAATACTACACTACGCCAATCAAGTGAGCACGCTTTCCCGAGGTCAGCGTAATATCTGGAGGAATGCGAGCGTGGGGTGATGGATATTTAGTCGCAGATGCTTCATAATAACAAACACATCATAATCATAATCACCCGCAACGCAAACAAACAAATCAACTCCCAGCTCATAGATCCTGGTAATGAGCACTGGAAAAGAAAAGGAGGCGCAAAAGCCACTCATCAGCTAAGCTGTCATCCACAATACACTTGGGACAGGCTGAGTGATTGTACAATTCCCCCCCAGGCGTACTGTACTGTATTACATAAGCATATATATTTGCACTGTACTAACTCTTACCTTATCATCAATTATGACTAGGTCCTTGGGTTCTGTGCGGTCAATCTTCAGGACTCGGTGTTTGGTCTGTGCCTGATTGCTCCCCACCAAAAAATACCTCTGGAAAGACAAATCTGATCATGAATGCAATGCAGGCATTGATGCATTTGGGTGCAGATTATCACAAAGGTCTTTGAAATGTGTCCTACATGTTGTTCCTGGTAAGAAGTGCATACTGAAAACCATCAAATACGTGCTGTGATTGCATGATATCTTGTGCATACTTGCTTTCAACACAAGAAGCTTTTATATGGATATTATTCAGTTGAGACTTAGTCTCTAACAACCAACTCTGAGAGAACACACTAGAATACCTTGTTTTAGAGAGGTCATAATCTCAAATTACCATAGACATGGACGGTCTTTTCTATTGAATGCCAGTTTTCTAGAGTCCTGTTGTTTAAGTCTCACTTTCTTCAGGCCTTTTTTTTTTATATATATAATGTGCAACATTTTCTGTCCACAAATAGATTCCAAAGTAAAAATAAATGTATCATAACCCGGTGACATTACACATAATAGGAACTCAAGCCAGATACTCTATGTATCATATAAACGGCATATGACTTTGAATGGAAGTGGAAATGGGAGCACGGCACATATTGATCACAAGACTACATTCTAATGTTCCTTGTTAAGATTTGAGTCTTCCTCGTACGTCTTTTTCTTTCAAGTCATTATTTTTTTCAGACCGGGTTGCAAGATAGCTAAAGAGCGCTTAATTGGAACACCATGTATCAGTACAGTCTGCAACCATTAAAGCCATTTTGTCCTGTTCCACACATCCCAGTATCCTAAGCCCCCTTTGTCCGCAATGGTCTGTTTATCCACTGTTTGGTAAAATGGGCTGAGAGAGGTTCAATAAGAAATTGTGATAACTCAACTGTTTTTTCCTGCCTCATTTTCTTATTGTTTGCGACTAGTAATGGCAGCCTTGAATCACACCTTCCGTCTAGCACTGGTGAAATTTTAGTCATTGAAAACTTTTTTTTTTTTTTTTTAAATGCACAGGACAAACTAAACAACACGCGACTCATAACCTAGGAAAGAAGGAAGCACAACAACTTACCAATGTAACCAAGACTGATATTTGAAAGTAATTTTGTTTGATTAAAGGTAATTATTCTGACTCTCTAAACAACTGTGATGCAAATCCCTATAACTGACTTCAATGAGGTCATTGTAGAACAGTAGAGTGGGGTGTTCTTGCAGCCAGTCCTCACGAACACACTTCTGCTGCCATCTAGTGTTGGCTTAAAAGTACGGGCAATTTTACAGGAGCTCTCCCTCCTCCTCCAACCTCATGTTTACATACATTTAGGGCCATAACTAATGATTTTCATTATCAATTATTCTGCTAATTACTTTCTCGCTTGAATGTTTGGCGTAAAAAACATCTGAGTGCAATTTTCAAAAAATGCCTAACACAATTTCCCAGAGCACAATAGGACATAATTGAATATCTTTTTTTTGTCTGATGAACGTTCCAAAACATGTAGATGTTCTATTCACATATTCATGTCAGACAGGGAAGAGCAGAAAATTCTTACATTTGAGAGCAAGGAACCATCAAATTTTTCCTATTTCTGTCCAAAAAAATGACTTGAACCATTAATTGGTTCACAATAGCTGGCATTTCATTTTTTAATTTAAAAAAATAAATAAATAACATTGTATGCATTTGTATCTAATCAACTAATGCATACAATTTTTTGTATCAAACAAGGAGATGGACTCTCAAACCAGTTTGGAAAATTTGTCAGGAACGATCCGGAATAAATATTTGTGCCACAGTGTCTTTAATAAGCCGCTTCCATCAGAGCTGGTAAAGACTGTGGCTGGGCAGTTCCTAGCACCAGTTTGTAGTTACATGGTGCAAATATAGGAAATTATATTAATATAAAGCAGGTTGCTGCTGGCAGGCAGCAGGCAAACTCAATCATCTTTTCTTTTGCTCAAAGAATAGCGACAAATAAACCTCATTATGTTCTGACAGTCAGAGCATTGATCGATGCGCTAATGTTCACTAACATCAGGACAACCAAAATGCAATTAAAAGAAGTTGTGTAAATATGCATTAAAAGACTTGTTATGCAGTTCATTAAAATTTGGTTGGCTTCTTGCACCCTACAAAGTGTAACCCATGCACAGACTGACCAGGCGTTTTGGGATTCATAATGAGAAAGTGATAATGACAGCGAAAAAAAAAGATGATGTCAAACTCACAGCTCTGGTTTCATAGAGAACCATCCTCTGGATCCCACTGATGAGAGCCGCTGACTGAGGCATCTTTATTCCTATTTTCTCCCAAGTAGTCACAGTCCAGTAGAACAACAGAAGAGCTGCTGAGTGGACATAAACACAACATGCAGATCTGTTACATCACGTCATGGACCACTAAGCAGTCACGTTATGCATACTGTAGTTAATGCTGATTCTAGTAGCTACTGAATGACTCCATGTCAAATTGACAGAGGTTTTTTTCCCAGCTGACCATCTTGGATTTGCTTCATACTTTATGAAAATAATATCACTGTACCTAACAACTAGTGTGCTAAAATTTTAACTTGTATCTTCTTTAGTTTTTGATATATGGATGCCTATGATAAAAAAAGGGGGGGGTGACCCTTACAAACAAGTGGTGGTAAAAAATTACAAAGTACATCATTATTTTTGAAATATTAATGGAACTTGCTTGAAATTTTCAGAGATTGTTCTACACTATTAATTCTCTTTTAACTTCCACAACGGTTGCCCCACAGTTGCATACTTGTTAGACATTCGCTTGGTTAGAATTGTATTAAAAAAAATTCTAAAAATAGATTTTATTTTAAACACAATATATATATATATATATATATATATATATATATATATATATATATATATATACATATAATACTCATCTTACAGTACCTCCTTAGCAACTAGGTGCATGTCTGGGAGAATCAAAATTTCAGATTTTTGCGTAAAAACTGCCCCTACATCTAGGTTTCTAGTGCATATTGTCCACGTTTAGCAGAGTCTAGAAAGACCAGTTTAAGTAGCAAGTAGTAAAAGCAGCCAAATACGAAGTTGGTAACTTGGACCAGACTGTATTGATTAGGGCATCGGACACACCACGTTTTTACAAGGAAAAGTTCAATAATCAAACTAAGGCGAAGTCAGAAAAGTAGTGTCTGAACAATGCAACGATGTCCTTCCTTGGAGATTGCGCTGTCCGCCGTTTGGTGCCAGGATGTGCGGGGACCCACCGATTCGGTCCAGTCACGCCAAACCATCTGCGGGTCAGTGGGGACGACGGGGGCCAGGCGGCCACAAGGGGCCAGGCGGCCACAAGGGACCTAGCGAACCGCTCTGACCTCAGGGGCCTTTCTGGTGCAACATCGGAGGCGTTGCGAGATGCGTTAAGTGACATTTGCGCGTCCTCCTGGTCCCTTTTGGACGTTGGATCGTTTACGTAAATCACGAAGCAAATCCGAGATGTTCAGTTGTGGGAGGCCTCTGTCGATCTGACATGCGCTGACCCTGCTGTGAACGCGTATGTTATTTGTTTCTGTCTCTCGGCGTTTCCCGGCTAACGCTACTCACCGTTTGGCTAGCCCGCGGCGTTAGCCACGAATCGTGCGCATCTTCGGTCGAGGCGACGACTTTGAACGTTTTCGATTAAATCGAGGGATTACGCGTGTAAAACTGCCCCCCGGTGCTTTCCCGGTTAGCACGGAGGGATACGCCGCAGGAGTTTGTTTTTAGTCAGGTGACTGTCACGAAACCGCCTCGGCGAGCTCCCGTCAGCTGATACGGCGGCCCGCAGAGCCAAAAACCTCGACGGGCTGAGGAAGGCGGTTGGTTAATAGACCGAATGCAATGAACAAGAACAAGGGCCGAGCCTGCGGGGCCTGAACTAAAAACCTCCTGCTTCGTGGCCAAGGATCTCGTCAACAAGTTAGCAGAGGGCATCCGTGACCCCCACGATCCAGGCAGGACAGAGTGCACAACTACAAGTTTGTCCCCTAACATCTGGTTGACTTGGGCTCTTACTTACAGTTTCACACACATATGCACATATTTGCAGACACTGATTAACATTTTTCAATTTAAAATCTATGGTGGTTGATATTTTGGAGATACACAATAACACAGCTCTTAATAGTATACAGGTGCACAAAAACACACAAACACACGCAGAGAAAGAAACGAAGATGAGACACTGATTCTGGGCCCTAGTATTTGTTTTCCCTTTTTTATACAGCTCATTTGAATGGAAGCCTTAAATGGAAAAAAGTCACCCTTAATGTGTTTTTTCCTGCTTCAACAAGCCGGATATCTGCTGTGAAAAAGGCCTGTTACTGGCACGATATGCATCCATGACTGTCAACAGAGGACAAGGTATGTAAATCAGAATGGAACTAATTTAACTGATATATATAAAATAAAATAGATATGAAAGAAAACATTTTTATAATGTTGACGTATACAATAGACCCCACAGATGAAGCTGCAGTCCGGCAACTCTGTGTGTTCCAGCCTGCGATGAGCCTATCAGGCATCGAAGACAAAAGATTGGACCAAGAGGCTTTCATCTCTTTCTTACCGTCTCTCTTTATTATCTTGTCCATTTATGCTCAAAGAAAAATGACAAAAATTTCCTACATTCTGTAATGAGACACTAATATTTCAGTTCTCAAAATCTGCATGACCTAAATGTTTCAGTGTCAGAAACTAGAAATAGAGTGACAAACGGATCCTGTCTAACGTGTTACTCTGCATGACTCACTGTTTGCTGCAACAATCAAAGCTTTTTCGTTCACATGCCATTGTTTGAGTGTAACACTGTCTGTACACGTCAACCTCCATCAGCTAATATCATGTTACAGACGCCCCATTTATACAAACCCATAAAACCACAGTAATGATGATTGTGTTGATAATAGTGAGCTTACGGCATGAGATCTTTACATTAGCTGATTTGAGGGGCTCGGAGCGATTTTAACATACCACAAGACGTTATCATGTTCCCCTCTGGCATGTTTGCTTTGAGTATTGTTTTCTTTTTTCCGCCTTGTGAAGTTTGATCGACAGAAAACCGCAAGTTTCAGATCAGATCAGATACATCAGCACTGGGCAGGTTTGATGATATTAATGACCATGAGTTTTACCAAGAGGTGGAGCTTGAGGAACTCTCAAGCAGTTGTCACTGGCTGTGCCACAGTTTAACCGTCACTCAACATTTAGTTTGTCACAGTTTTGCCTCTTGTTTTCCAAACTCTGTTCACGTAACTGAGCTATAACTGCATGACAAGGCAAAGACAAATCACGTTTTAACTGAGCGGTTTCTGAACCAGCAGAGGTGAGGACATGGACCTTCCTATGTGAGTAAACTCAGATTTTACACTTAAAAAAACAACAACAAAAGGAATCCACTGTTAAAAGTAGTGCTTGCATCCTAATATATCGTCATATCAGCCACAGCTCTTTGTTAATCAGTCTGTTGTTTTCATTCAGGTTGAGCCGTAAACGGTCTCTGTTTAATGGATCTGAAAAGGAGCCTCCACTGTACACAAAGAAATGTTTGGCCAGTCATAAAACACTGGATGGATATCAGACCGTCAGCTCAAATAGAGCCACACAGCCTGCCAGACCGAAGTAAGTACTACCTGAAGAGGACCGACAATACGCTCATGTGGGGTAGGATCAGATTATATTAGGTCAGAGGGAGAACTTGAGGTATCATACATGCAGTTCGTGTTGGTGTAACTCACGTCAAACTGCTTTTACTCTTAACGCTTTTTGAATTAGCAAATATCAGGGTAACAGTATTATAGATGTTTCACAAATGTATTTTCCCATATAACCATTCCTCTCAACTTGCGTAAATCTAAACATTTCCAATAAGTGTTTCAACAAATGTCCAACTATTCCTTCAAATAGTAAATAAAATCATAGTTTGCAAAAAAAAAAAAAAAAGAATTCTTAGGACAGGTCTACTTAGAGCACAAAGTAATACACAAGTGGGCTTTTGCTGAGAAATTTTTGACCCCAAAAGAGTTAAAAATTTCCTTTTGCATTAATTCTCCAACAAGTTTCATGTATTTACATATAAGCCAGCCCTGCTTTCTAGCATCCCCAGTGTTCTGTCTTTATTTCTTTTAACTTTTACATCTTAAAGTGACCTATCTTTGTGTTACAGGGGAAGCTGTGATCACCTCTGCACGTGTGAAGCCTGTATGAATGCAGAGGCCGAATACCTGACCGACAGTAAACGCCTCTCTGAGCAGATGTCATCCTGGGCTGACACAGAAACCTCTGTGAAGAAAGTGCTGGAGCACCTCAAGTTCAGACGAGCCACCGACGACGTCTTCCTCAACGGCCCTGTTAACATGAAATTTTCAGAGTTTCACCGCGACTTCACTGAGGAATGTGGCACAGAAGATAAACAGCATTCGTGGGCCGTCATTGAGAAACAGGAAGAGATCGTCATGTATGGACCTTATTATCCCAACTACAACAACGGAGAACACAGTGAGGACATCATTATTAAACAAACACAGGAACTTCTGGAGTCAGAGGAATCTAAAGAAGACTGGAGGGTGTACGTTTTCACCATGAACAGCCCGTGTTTGGCCAGAAACACTGACCCATGCATGTTAAACCTGGTTCAGAAAGCTCAGGAGTGGTGGAGTATGCATAGAGTAAAAACTCATATTGGTTATGTGAGATGTTGGGGCTTCAAAGGAACCAAAGAAAATCTGTTCAGGGACATAGACTACAGCCAAATGGAGTGTATAAATCAAACTGAGTACCATGAGGACTATGTTAAGGCAGCTGAGAAGAAAGCTGATCTCACTCCCTTATGTAAAAATCTGACTTCTGCTGTTAAACAGTTCATGAGATCAGTAGATTCGAGTTTTCCTTTGATGACAGTTGCGCAGGGGCAGGACTGGAAGAGATACTTCAAAAAGATGCACGATGTTTTTGAATGCAAGCCGGAGGACGAGAAAAAAGTCTTCACGGAGAAGCTGAACAACGTGTTTGAAGCCGCACAAGTTCTGCTCTCGGGGAAAAGTGGAAGTTTTGACAAACATTTAGAAAGCGGGAAGGCATTTACACTTGATTACACTCTTAGTCCACAAGTATCTGACGCCCTCTGGGATCAAATGAGACTCATATTTCAGCAGTGTTGGAGGGAGATGGTACAGGACATATATGCAGAGTTAATCAGGGAGAAGCTGACTGAAGGCTTCAATCAATGCACCGTCCAGCTTTTTATCGAAGATATTGTGAAGTTCACGAACGAATACTTACAAATCGGAAGGGTACAGTTTTAAGAAGAAGACTCAAAAGCTCCACAGTTAGTTAGATAACTAAACACTTCGACAAGATTATGGGGACGTTAGTTATGGACAAATCATTCCACAAATCTTTTCATATATAAATTTGAAGCTGAATGAACGACACCAAAACCTTTACATCATCCATATCATTCGCATTATGTCACAATGCTTTGTCTTTATTAGGTTCCTCAGTAGAGCCACAGCTGCACAGAGAAAGGGCGTCACGTACTGTTAGCGCACAGTGAGAAATACACATACAAACGTCCACCTCTCACTGTGTCTTCACTTACAACATATCACAAATGGTGTATTACACAATTATACTGGAGTGGAGTTTTTTTTACATATATGCCCGTATATTTGTTATTTTTGGTAAATTACATGTGGCAGTATCCCACATTTACACATGTCGCCGTGCTTGTCACAAGCAAATTAAAGCAGTATCGCCAACATACTGTACAGTTTTGATACAGTACTCCGCCATACGATTTATAAAACAACCTTCGTATAATAGATGATAATTACATGATAATGTGGGTCGAGGTTGTGCCTATAATAATAAATAGTAGCAGGATTTTTTTTTCATTCTTTTTTTTTTTTATTATTATTTTTTTTTTTTTGGAAAAAGGACCCAAAGTATTAAAGAAGCTCTTTCATGAGAATGCACGTTTGTACTAGTGTCAGCAGAGGGAGCTATATGGCAGTTATTCCATCCACATTATATTAAACATGTGCACGCTCTTTCTGCATAGGTAGTTTATCTTTTTTTTTTCATAGAGCTGTCAATACTGACATGTTTTGTTTTTTTTTTTTTAATACTTTAAATCTAAAGGATAAAGGCACATGGTGAAACTGATCCAGAAACACCAGGCCACCAGTGAGCAGTTCCTATTGCACTGAGTAGGAGATGATGGGTTTCATTTAGTATTTTTGTTTTTTTTTAATTATTTCACTGATGGTCATATCACTGGTGTTGGGGAGTGATGGATGTGAAGAGCGATTGCGTCTGTGTGTCTATGTCACAGTGAGTTTGCAGGAAATGATTATGGTTTGTTTGTCTTTGTAGAATTCACTGTGAAATTTCAATTTCGCTTCACAGTTATGGGTATCGAGAATAGGTGGCTATACCTGACTGTACTGGAATATACTTAAAGGATCAGTTCAACAACATCACACACAAAAAAAAAACTCTTTAACTTCCAGCTATGTCTAACCGAGATTTTAGGTGCTAAGACTTCTGCTGCCACCCCATTACAACTGAGGTGCTTAAATAATCAAAATACTATGTTTGAAGAACTCAGCTGTGAATTGCCTCAACAAAACAATGTACCAGTTTCTTTGCATGTATCAAAGAAAGTTGCATACAAAATACTGAAAATCTGACCACACTGAGGTCTGTGGATTATGAAGTGACCAGCACACATTTTGTCCTGTCCCGAGACATTGCTACTGAGTTTTTCAAACACCATTTACATGTGTAGATACTTCCAAGCTCTGTGTGAAAATATATAGTTGTTACTCTTCTTATTTATATGAATTGACCCTTTAAGTACATTAGCTACAACACCTCCATGTTGCTACCTTGTGTGATTCCATGATTCTTTATATGTTTTGTATGTCTGTCATTTCTTTAGCAAATTGTCCATAATAATATGCGAATAATTAAAATGAAGAAAAGACAAATATATGGAAATAAAAATAACTCTGGGAGATAAAGGCTGACCAATACTGTTGTTTGACACTGGCTTAGGTTATAGTTTTAGTCGAGCACTAGCACGGCACAATAGGTGAGAGTGGAAAAAAAAAAAAGTTATCTTCTATCACAGTTGCAGTTTTTCATCACAGAGCTGCTCCTTCATGATTGTCTCACACAAACTTCATTCAGTCTTTGACTGAAGCTGTGCAGTAATGTTTAGGATCTCCATTTCTGGAATGTCTCCCATATTTCTGTCCTATATCTTTGCACTGAAGGCACTATACATACGGTGTGTGGGAAGCTTTGTGGGATCATCTGCACCCAGAGCAGCAGTCCGCCCTCCCCCCCCCTCCAGGACTCTAGTCTGTTGGGGAAGTTAAACGGTTATACATGAGTTGGTTTGAGATGCTGGATCGTAGGTCTTCTAAGCCAGGATTAGGTTGTTCCAGGGCTCAGCTTTGGAACTAGAGGACCCGCTGTGGCCCCCGGGCGACATCTTGAGAGGAATGGCACCTCCTTGAGCTGCCATGTAGGCTGGCAGGGCTGAAATCTAGAGGGCGAAGAAGAAAACGATGAGAGGACCAACACAGTTTTTCTCCTTTGTGGCTATTTGAAGAGGTGAGGACGTGTCAGTGCTGACATCACTAACTTACACTTTTCCTTCCACATACCAATATAATAGGTGCAAAATAAGACTCAATAGTCTAGAATTTGGGTTATAATAATTATGTCTAAACAATAGTCTAACTTATATATACTGAACGGTTTGAGCTGAAGGTGATATTTGGTTCTACCTCTTCTGTCATAAAAGTCGGAGCTTCTCAAAAATTCCTTGCATAAGAATGAGTACCTTACCTGTGTGTGTGTGCTGTGGTGTGAGTACAAGCTGTGGGTGTCCGGCTCCGTCTTGATCTGACGAGGCTCCTCTGAGGAGGCGGTGGCGCGGGGAGTGCTGCTGGGTGTGACTGGAGTCCCCTCACTGCCTTGGGTCCCTGCGGAGCCAAGAGCCATCACACACAGAGAAGCCAGTATGTGCATTAGTGGGCCTCGTGACATGACACACGCACGCACTCAAGGCTGGGGCAATCTGCTGCTTCATCTTATTATATAATGAGACCAAAAACCATGTAGGATTGAAGCTCACCAGTTTGGGACTTGTTGAGGTTCTTCGGTTTGCGTTTGCGGGTCTGGATTCCCTCCTTCTTCATGGCCAGGGGTCGGGGTACCTGTCGAGGGGCCAAGGCAAAGAGAGAAGTGAAATGAGGTGCGGATATGGACGTTATGTCACAGAACCCAAAAATTCTGGGAATGACCATCACATTTATGATGGATTCCTACCACCCAGGCAGGCAAGTTCATTTAGTAAAGTATAAAGAATCATATATTTATTCATCTCAAAAGTTCAGTTAAATTATTATTAGATGTTGTGCACTTTTCCACCAACATAGTGCTTAAATGTATCATTTCTTTCTTGATATCTCTACACTTAGATGGTCTGCATGTATTTTTATCTTTATCTGATGTGGTAAAACTGACAGGTTTAAGTTGAAGTAAAAATACTTAAACTGTGTATATACTAGAGTTTTGGATGATCAAAGACGCACTATCTCTTTCCCCTCTCTCCTTTCTCTCTCTCTTACCCCGTGGAGTTTCATGTAGAGGCCGCAGGCGTTGCAGACCGGCTCCCCCTCTGCGTTTCGTCGCCACAGGGTGGTGGTGGTGGTGTGACAGTTGGTGCAGGACAGGCCCACCCTCCTCGAGGCAGACTGCCGCAGATAAAACACGTCAGTCGACAACGAGGAAAGAGACAGAAGAAGGGAATTCATTTCTCATATTTCAAAGAAGCAAAAATTATCTCTATAATAGGATTCAAGATGAATTATTGTGCGGCCACCCACCAGTCGTCGTTGGGGTTTGATAAGAGGTCTGTTGATGCCATTCATCTTGTGGTACAGCCCACAGGCGTTGCACAGGTAGTGGCCGGTTCCATCCCGCCTCCAGAGGGGGGTCGACATCGCCCCGCAGTTCACACACTCCCGCCCCTCAGCAAAGTCATCGAACAGATCTGATCACAGAAGACAAGTGGGAAATCAAGCTATTTGTGGGAGATGTTGCTCGTTTTCTTGTCTTTACCCTGTGTTACTCTCTTTATCTTTCAATTTCAGTTTTCGTGTTTCACAATATGAAGTGAAATAGGTCTTTCAACTCTCAGGCTTGGAAAACACATTCAACACTTTACTGGATAAACTGAAATTTGCATATCGTCCAAGCTGAGGCTCTGGCTGAACCAGGCACCGAGGACAATTCAGTCAAAATTTATTTAAAATGATCTTATATAGTTCCCATGTATTACTTGGTAGAGGTTCAGTTCAGTTCATGAAACTAAACCAAGAAACAGTCTGTGATTCTTGGAGAAATTAACTTCCAGCTGGGTTCATGCCACAAGGATTCTTTCCGTCCTTGTTGATAAAACAGTCTCCTGCAGCGTCAAACCCTGACAGGGTGATTATATGGTGCAGTGATGTCTCTGCACCAGCAGGAGGTGCAGGCTGCAGCCACGCAGGCCCACACAAAGGCAGCCTGGAGCCCCACCTTATCTCACGACTCCCCTCCAGATAAAGAGTCGGCTGGAAATAGAGACGAAGTGGAGCTCCATCATATTCAAATAGAGATTCCGTGTCCATCACATCTCCCTCTGCCTATCTCTCAGATAGCATGACATCTGATGAACGTAATCTTCACTTTCGCATCTGGCACATAACAGAGTATCTCCCAAGAACCACTTAGCCGTTCAAGGGAAAGAGACATCAATCTGTGGTGTGGAAGTGACATGTTTGCTTTTTTTCCCCTTCTTCTTCTCCATTTAGCAGTGATGCACACCGCACAGGTTATAATATTTATCAGCTAAGCGAGAAATGCCAAAAATAGTTTGAGGAACTGCGATAAAATGTCAACTTAAACTCAGAGAGTTACATTTTAAATGGAGCCGTAATGTGTTTTTAACCATATATTTCACTGTCCATGCTTGCTCCTATCCACAGAGTATAAATCTGGCCTCCACCTGTTCCTCCCTCGCTGCAGAGGGTAACAGGAATGGCAGTGATGCGTACACGGGCCTCCTCCAAGGCTGAGAGCAAAACAGAGACAGCAGGACGAGCTAACCTTGAGCCTCGCGGCAGTGGTAGCCAACACAACACAGCAACGCAAGACAATACACAAAAGAAGTGCTGCACTGTCCACGTCTGTCTGAGTGGAGGTGTATTTTTTCCGCTGTGTAAATGTCATCAGGATGCAGTTTACAAAACAGCCACACTAGTGCTTCAGGAGGCAAAAGGTGAAAAATGGTAGGAAAGACTCGGTCGACAGGGTAACTTTGTGTGTGCATGTTTTAAATTGTGTTTTTTAGTCATGTCGGTGGGTGAGGTGAGTAAGAGGTTGCAGTGGCAACACCTAAGTGCAACAAAGTGCATTTGTTCAGCTTCATATTTTATACTTTCGTCATATTTCCTGGTGGGATTATTGTACTTTTTTCTCCACTGCATCTGATAGTCACTCATTGTTTTGGATATAGGAACTTAAAAGCAAAATGTGTGATCAAAATATCAAAAATGAATACACAAAATAAGACAAGGGTTGCTATATGAATTAGTTAAACCCAACACTAACATACTGTAAGTACCTATTAATAATTCAACACCTAGAGGGGCCATTGTGAGTGGTGAAATGAAACTAAGTACACTAACCCAAGAACTGCACTTAAATTCAAATTTAAAGGTACTTGTACTCTACGTGATTATTTCCATTTTATGCTACTTTATAATTCTACTCCACGACATTTATCTGACAGCTGTAGTTACTAGTTACTTCAAAAATTAAGAATGCACATGTGATGAGCCTTGAAAATATGATGCACTGTTATAGATTCAACTACTACTACAACAGTAAAGATCTACTTAATGTGTCACTAATAACAATCTGATAATTAAATATATGGGCCATCAGCGATTATCTTGCATTGATTACTTTTACCCTTGATACTTTAAGTACATTTATTTCTAATATCTACAAATATTTAAGTAGCATTTTCAATACTGGCAATTTGCTTGTAATGTGAATTGCAATTTTTTACAGGTTAATCATGTTATTTTTACTCCGTTATTCTTCAATAAAAGTATTTTTGCTTTTGATATTTAGGCACATTTTATGCTCAGTGCTTTTTGAATTTTATTTTCCTAAGATTTGAAAAAACTTTTCTCTGTCGTTTACCTAAATGATGAGAAAACCACAAAAAAGATTTTCAGTTCTTTAAATTCCCAACACGACACACTGCAGAGAGAATGTTAATCTCTTAAGCCATTTAATATTTATTTTAGATTTGGGAACATGTTCGAGTGGTAAAACAGGTATAATATTTTTAGAAACTTGACCATGACATTTGTTTATCTTTCAAGGAATGATTTTGCAATTTGCATTTATGATTGAAGTTTAAATCTAAGAAAGAATAATCTTATCAAAGTAGAAAATGACAAACTAAAGCATTTATTTTTCACTGATACTCAGTTTAACACAAATTCCAACAGATCTGTTTATGAACCATTTTAAGATCAAAGAAATTGTAATGTAGATTTTAAAAAAATCTAAGAAATAGATCTAAGAAATTTTTTGAATTATCAAATTTTTTTTATTGCTTTAACGAATTTAAGTTGGTCAATAAAGCCTGACATTAGGCCAAATATGAATGAGATATTTTATGTGTTTATCATTAGAAAGAATGGTGTTTTTCTTTTTCCTCTTAAATTGACTCAGCAGGAAAGCAGAGTCACTTATGAGAGAGTTTCTCTTCCTCTCACCAGAAGAACAATAGAAACTTTCACTGCATGGCGAAGGCCACTGGACTAAACACTGAGATTTGATTTGATTTGATTTGGTGTCTTTGTAAATAAATGAGATGCAGCCTTCTACTCACGAAAAGCCTTTTCTTTCATCTATAAACAAGAGCAATCAGAGAACAGGCCATGCTGTGAGTTCAGCCCGACTGTGATCAGATGAGGAGGTCAGATTGGATCAATGCTCTTATCTTCTGCAGCTGATCTTTTTCTCTTTATTCATGGAGCAGTGTCGAGGGGCTGACCTTGTAGATGTGGACGTTAAGTCCTTTCAAATTGTCGAAAAAAAAGGTCACATATTCACTGGCAGACTGAAGGAGGAGAGGATATTTATGAATGAGAGAGCAATCGCCCAGTAATCAGCTGTTAACGTAATAAAATAAAATAAAATAAAATAAACATGCAGCAATGAGCCCGAGCATCAGATTAGAAGAGGTTAAGTCATTTGGACGTTTGAGGCCCCTATTGCAGCTCTTCAGAAAATGTAGATAATGGAGGAAACGCGGGTCAAACCAGCTCAGTTCTGACCGGTAACGTAGACTATGATAGGTGCGAGTCGAAGCCCTGAAAAACTGACAACCTAAGCAAAATCATTCGCGTTGTGAAATCGCTGTGATCCTATATGGTCCAGAGTACGACGCAAAAAACCTGCGGCTGTGGCCCAGATCCACATCCTGCAGTCGGATCCGAGCTTCGGCCGCATGACACTGGCTCCAGTTCACGCGTGTTTTGAAAGTAGAGAGAATAGGATTCTCAAAAATACAAACGAGTCACAGCCGCATCCTCAATAAAAGAAAAGACTCTTCAGTAGAGATTAGGATCTGATTTCCCACCAGCAATCATATAAGATCTAACCTGCTCCACAAGGCCACAGTCAAACACAGCTCGTAAATTATGGTCCCCATGAACAATTGAATTAATATTTAACCGAGCACAGGTGAAGTTGAATATTAATTTCTCTCACTTCAGTTATATCCCCTTAATGCATGCAAATTAAAAAAAAAAAAAACCTTTAGGGTTTGTTAATTATCTGTTGCTTTGGGTGATTGGCCATTAGAAAATTTAAACCATTTGAAACGCCCGCATTCGTGGACCCCACTCTTAGAATATAATCATATAATATATCAGACTCTATCCGAGCTAATATATATTATTCTATGAATAACGGAAAAATTATAACATGGTTTTTCTCAAACAAGAAGTTATGATGCAGATTTTTATATATAAAACATATTTTGTTAGCACTAGAATACGAAAATAATTAAGTCGTATATTAGATAATTTAATAAAACTGATGTTGCTTTTACGTGTTAAATAAGAAAGGAAAAATAGGCTTTATAGTGAATAAATATAATACATCCGACATTACGCGCACTCTAAGTAGTCTGACACTTATTTTAGGAATAAGAATAAGTTTACATTCATTTTCGGAAACGAAACCTCGAGCTTTTCGATTCGTGCCCTTTACAAAAACACGTGTGAATTAGGGATATTGTTGTGCATTTAAAAAAATATATATCAAAAACCAAAATCCAGATGATAAAAAGTAACAATCAGCTTTGAGTCCTTTCCTGTCTGCTCCGGTCTGCAGTGAATTTATGGCCTAACGGTTCTCGTGTGGCAGCCTGTAAATCTGACCAACAGTAGCAGTCACTCAGTCACAGTCAGATCTTAAAAGAAATAATAAAAACAGAAAGTTTTAAAAAAGCGTAAAGTTTAAATTTTCCAGACAATTCAAGGATACCTGACTGACACGTTTGAATGTTATTTGTGTAAAATATAAATTACACATTTAATCTCTTTGCAGTGTATTAATATTGTATTCTAATATTTGTCATTTTAAAGTGGTTCATTATATTCTTTCAATTATCAGTAATTAATTGATACTACTAGAATTAATACTAATACCTTAATCTTGATTGGTCTAAATTAAAAGATTAACATCAGAATATTGTTGCAGCAATGCAAGTTTACATTTTAAGATCTGTTCTGCAGCAGGACTTGGGTTTGTTTCTTTTCTTTTCTTTTCTTTTCTTTTCTTTCAAGATTATCCTGTTCACCGAAAAAAAAAACTTTTCAACCAGCTTTTGCAGCCTTTCCCCTCCTGTGGTCATTAAGTGCATCTTCATTAATCCTTGACAAGTCAACACAAATAAAAGCTGTGCGTGCGGTAAAAAAACAGAATAAGTTCTGCATGACTGTCACACAAGATATTTAAATCATGAAAGACGTAGAAAAATTCAATAATAATAATAATATATATATATATATATATATATATATGCATGTTTTCTTTTCCTATTGCTCACCCATGTTCGGGTGCCGCGTTGCGCCAGGAGGAGCACCTGTCTGGAGACCGTGGAGGACCGGGCTATCGAAGGGGGACGCCGGCCACGTTCCACCCACGTTCGGGCTCATGTAGGCCGGGTAGGGGCTGTGGTACGACCCGCTGATGCCCCTGGCGCCGTAGTGCTCCCTCCCGTTCGCGGAGATGTTCAGCGGGCTGCTGTAAGAGGCCCCCGCCTCCCGGGCCGTGGCCACCCCGGAGGACAGAGGGGGGCTGGTGGAGAAGGTGAAACGCGGAGACACCGGGGAGTGGTTGTACGAGGGCACCGAGTCCGCGCCCGGCTGCGCCCAGGCAGAGTGGCTCGACACGGGGCTGCTCTGCTGCGACGCGCCGGGCGTCTGGAGGTAAGGCAGCGCCGGGATCATGGGGGTGACGACGCGGGTGGTGGGCACGTAAACCGGAGAGGTGCCCGCCGAGGCGTTGTGGAGAAATCCGGCCTCATAGGAAGGGTGTCCGTGGTTGGTTGTCATTATGCCCTGGTACATATCCTCTCCCCGACGCTGGACATCCGTGTTGATAGAGGGGATAGTGACAGTATGGATGCAGTCACGAACAGCTTTACTGAGAACGAACGCAAAAATGCGTGGTTTAAAACAATCCGCAAAGCCCGCACGTCCTTATTAAAATCGGATTTGCTGTTAGGTGAAGCAAAGCCCTCCGCAACATTCAGAAAATTAGGAACAAAGTGAGAGAGGAGACGTGAGACAAGAGGAGGAGTGAGAGACTATACCTTGTGATCGAGATCCAGCTGTTATCACCGCTCTCTCTCTCTCTCTCTCTCTCTCTCTCCATGACGAAATGTTTCAAATTTCAACTAAACTTGATTTTTTTTTTTTTTTTTTTTTTTTGCAAGAAATCGACCAATCAAATCATTTTTGATTTTATTTTTTTCCCCAGGGATTTGACTGGCGTCTTTATCTTCTCATCATATCGATAAAAGAAAAATTTGCTGTTCTTTTTTTTTTTTTTTTAGTAAGAAAAGCTTTTACTTTTTTTTTTGTTTAAATTTATATTTATACGCAAAACGCATTCGGTAGAGTTGTTGGTCGTGTATTGGGTTTTTATTCTTCCCTGCTACAGAAGATCATTGATAAACAAATTACGAAACAAATTTAAATATGTTTAAAAAAAAATCATCTTGAACATCTAAGCGTCTTTTATTTGTAGACGCTTAAGACGAAGCCGTCGTTCACTCAATAAAAACTTATTTCATTCGACTTGTATTATTGGCACTGAAAATCTCGTTGTATTTTGCAGCGGGGGCGGTGTTTTACTGACATACATATGCATACACACACACATATATATAAATATAAATATAGATATAAATATATATATATCATGACTTAAAGCTCTGGTAAACAATCGGGATGCGTTGAAGGTCATAAGCAGGTGGTGGCCATAATCGCAGACGCATCAGTTAACCGATCGAGGGTTACCTTTCCCCACGGTTTCCTACCATCGGATAAGAGGCCCCTGGATTGAATTCTACACCGGAAGATTTTTTTTTTTTTTATTTTCATGACAAAAATGAAGAATGGCGCTGGATGTCTGACGCGCCTGTCGTCGGAAGTCTCCGGCGGTTGTTGTCCTCATGGGGACAGATTTATACCTGTCATCAACACCAGAGAACGTAAACACACGAGGCCATTTCATTGTGCAGCCACTTCCCACTGACAGCCTCTCACTGAATTATGTGCCTCTACGCAGTGTGTGTGTGTGTGTGTGTGTGTGTATGCGTGTGTGTGTGTGTGTGTGTGTGTGTGTGTGCCTGACAGAGCTGGGTGCTGGGGTGGGTGCAGTTTTGTATTTAATAAACAGTTTCCTAAAGGAACAAGTTTAACTTCATACTTCATAATTCATAAAAGGGAACTGGCTATCTTCTACATTATCTGATAGAAGTCTATTAGAGAAATGTTATCTATGAGCAGGCCTATTAATCTTCATTTTCAATCTGATCAGGTTGACGCAAAGGTAACTGGCTGGGATGCAAATCGCGTGGAAACCTGTTTCATTCAGTGGATGCAAACTGGTTGGACTGAAAACACTGGGACGTAAATGATGAGACATAAGGAATAACCCAGCACCTGTAGCCTACAAGGCCACTAAGGAGCTGTTTTATAATAGTAGGTGTTCTGACTCTTCTCAGTAGGAAAATCACGGGTGCAACTAATAATATTCACCATGATTTTGCACAGTTTAAGTGTCACAGTATGCATTGGGTTGGGTTCAGCAATCAGCAATCAGCAATCTATCTATCTATCTATCTATCTATCTATCTATCTATCTATCTATCTATCTATCTATCTATCTATCTATCTATCTATCTATCTATCTATCTATCTGTAAATGCACTTTTATTTCAGTCACATTTGTTATACAGTAGTATCGATTCTCTGCCCCCACCCTCTCTCATTGAAGTCCAGGCAAATACAGCAATATTGCCTCAATGGAAGCAAAATGGGGAACCGTCGTCAATGTGTAACTGCACGCTGATAAGACATCCACCAATTGCCAGCTAATAATATCAGGGCGTGGCTCCATTAGCCTGCAAGGGCACAAAGTTGCAACAAAGTCTGAGGTGATTCATGCTTTTATGGTTGCAGAGAATGTATAGATGTTCAGTCTGCACGCTTCTTTTTGAAATGGGGAATCAATGGATATACTAGCAGGAAATATGAGTTAGTGTAAGAGAGGAAACATGGAGAATTTCTCTGTTATAGTTTTGCATGTTGAGAAAGAACTTTTGAGGATAGGATAATCACTCAGCCCTCATTCACTTTGGTTTCATTCTTCTCTCAGGCTGCTACTACTAGCTACTACACCCTAGAGTCTCAGCTGAGCAATTATAGGGTGTAGAGTTTACAAAAATTAAAAAAAAAAAAAAAAATCAGAGTTCATCCTCTTTTCTGTTATTGTACAGTACAGTGTGTGTTTTGATTTGTGTGTTTGCACATGCAAAACTGTATCACTGACAGTGACAGAGGCCAGAGCTCAGGAAAACTTTCAAATGAGTGTGTGTGTGTGAGCCTGCGTGTGTTTATAACCACGATTCTTTGCAACTGTGTGTGTTTGCTGTCAGTGTGTATGAATGAGGAGGTGTTGGATGAGAGACTAGATAGAGATGCTGGAATGTGGAGGACAAGCGCAGGAGACTGTTGGTGAGGAAGGTGTGTGTGTGTATGTGTGTGTGTGTGTGTGTGTGTGTGTGTGTGTGTGTGTGTGTGTGTTTGTGTGTGTTTGTGTGTCTATGTGTGTATTTTCTTGTGTGTGTGTGTGTCCAAACCAGGCACCAGGAAAACTGTCCCCGTCCTGGCTGGGGCAGAGACCCAATCATTTGAGGTCGGTGACTTACTTTGGCCCTTCTTCCTCACACACACACACACACACACACACACACACACACACACACACACACACATAGTACACACACGCGCCAAGGCAAGTAGACTCCTGGCTCCAGGAAGAGGACTTCAAATGGAGAAGCAGGAAAAGCCAGGAGGCAGAATACCCTATCAATATGAACCAACAGAGACCAGGGAATCACACACACACACAAACACACACACACACACACACACACACACACACACACACACACACACACACACACACACACACACACACCACTCATCCTTGGTTTTCTTCATTCGTGTGTGGTTCCACAAAGTGAGCTGAAAGTCCTCATTGTCTTTAATTGATGGCCTTTCATCTTTTCTGCATCGGTTCCTGCTGACATCACCTGTTTGTCTTGTTTTATCTGACCAGATTGATCATCAAGGATCCATTCATGTGACACTGCTCATGCTGAAACAGTGTTAATCAATGCTTCCTCACTGTGTGTGAAATAAGCTCATGAACACCTCTGATCACATCTGATGACTCAATTTTTCTCCCTCTCATAATGTTTATTCAATTCAGCTTTTCCGGGGTTTAACAGTTGACTGATTTTACTTTACAGTGCCAAACCTTTAAATCAGGCAATTTTACAATTTACACTACACATTATTTCATTAGTTATGCTTAAAAAAACAAAAACTGGTCTGCTTTTGCCAGTTATCAGTTTTGGGTGAGACTGTCCCCTGGTTTGTTCCTTCTAACTGCTCCTAGATGGTTTTTGGGGCAAGTGATACTGGCATTAACTTCTGTTTCTCTTGATGTTTGTTTCGTTGTTGTATGTGTTATTTATTTTTTATTTTTTGACTGCTCCAAAGCAAACTACCCACATTGAACATTAAGGCTCTACCTTAAACTCTGCGCATGGAATCTTGGTCTCACCTTGACCACCATCATGTTCCTACTGTTCTCAGTCTTTTGTTGAGATCTCCAGACTTTAATCATGAATAAACCCGATTCTTTCTGTGGCCATTGTCCTGGCCGCTGATTTCAATTCATTTCATAGGTTGCCAAAAAAAAAGGCCTATTTGTACATCATATCATGTCCTATGAAAATGAAAGTACTGTTTTTTTTTATGTCTTGGTTCACTTTTGGAGGTTGAAGCTTTAGTAATAGTATTCTGGTTTAGGTTGGAGTTGTGTTTAGTTTGGTTAAGGTTTTCTTTTGTGTTTTCAATTAGTTTCATGTAAAAAAACACGATCTGGCCATATTTCTATATTCAGCATTTATTTTTCTATTAATAGGTATCATTTTCTTGTGGCATCACGGTTATGTGTGTGTTTAAGTATGTGAGTATGTGGATTTGTGTGTTATTCTGAGGTATCTGTGTGTTATGCTTGCAGATTAAGTGTGTTTGACCAGGTAAGGTCAGAGAGTCACACTGGGGAGACACAAGTCCTCTTGGCAAGACACCTAAACTTCAGCAACACCCATAACCACGAAGTCCGTCTTCTCTCTCTCGCTCTCTAACTAACACACACACACACAGACACACACACAGCATTAACCAGGAGTGTGTTTTTGAATAAATTATTAACTCCTCAGTTGCAGGTTCACATATGTGTTGGGCTCAAGTGCTGAATTGGAGTCTTGGTTCACACTGTTTGAAGAGCAGCGCAAACACATCACACAACACTTAATTACAGATGATAAGAATTCAATTATCAAAATCTCTTTTGTGCCTGACAGTCTTCATCGTTTGTAAAGCTACTTAACCAATTCACTCGCACAAACGTTTGAATATTTCTTTGACGCTGGTATGCTAATATTGGAAATTCCAGTCATGGGTGTTGCTTGCTCTAACGCAAGCTATAAAATTGAGAAAAATCCTAATGAAGTTCTGAGAGTGACTGGTTATAGTCAGGTGAGCACCGTGCAAAATATGCAAAATCCACCGCTGATCCAACATTGACCAATCATAATGTCCTGATATGTGACTGACAACCTCCTAGAGGGATGTCCCATAAAACTGAGAGTGTGTGGGCACATTCGTGTGTGTATGTAAGCTATAGCAAATGTATTTTTAGCAGTGAAGACTCAGGGATCCCAGGACCTCTCCCTGTGATAAGCAGTGGCCAAAGTCCGTGGGCTAGAGAAGGCCTGGAGAGCAAATAGGAAACACACACTCACACACACACACACGAACCCACACACGTTCACATGCAGAGCCTGTGTTTAATATGCTGATATGTGGGGCTTAGTTGCTGTGTGATGTGGCAGGCAGATGGAAAGCTATTTGTTTGTACGTGGAGGGGCAAGTTGGGGGTAAGATTCAGGTTAGGCAAAGGTGAGGTGACATCATCAAAACAATGTATTCTGGTGTCTATGAAGAGTTCAAGCAGAGTTCATGCAGAGAGGGTTAAAGAGTTGTCAGAGTGGCTAAAATGTTGCAGCAAGATGCAGTGCGGGATGGAGAGAGAACAAGAGAAGGAAGGACTATGAACGAGTGTGAGAAAACTGAAACAAACATTGAAGAAGCCATCGGACAAAACGAGCCTCTATCCGGGGACTGTCATAGCGCATATGCCCCGTCACAGCAGGAATCATGTCTGCCTCGACAAAGAAAGGAGGCGCTGTGGAGGAAAAAAAGTTTGAAAAATTGGTGAAGTCTGAGAAAAGAAGTTGAAAGTGGATTGGGAAAGATAGAGGGTGAAGGAGAAGGGAGATGCCACCAGACAGGAGGAGCAGTGGAAAACAAAAGAGGCTCCACACTCTGCTCTGTCTTATCTGTCTGAGGGTCTTATCCACCGCTGGCTCTGTTAGTGTAACCCCATTCCCTCCCTCCCTCCCTCCCTGCTGGCCGACTGCTCTCCTTCCACCTCATCCCTCCATCTCCAGCCCCCCTCCCTCTCTCAACTGCTTGCTGTGGACCCCGTTATCAGGCCAGGGCTGACGTCAGGGGGCCCGCTGGTGCTAGGGGGCCGGAGACGGAGGCTGATAGCGCGGCAGAGGCTGCCTCCACACAGGCTGTGGGAACCACGGACCCTGCCCACTTCGACCCAGTGGCCCCGCACGTCCACCACGAAAGCACACAGAGACGCGAGGAAATACTGTACGGTTAATTCATGAAAACTCACACACACTTTTTGTGAATTTTGGGCATTGCGGAAACCTGGGGAGAGTTTCTACAATTATAACTTTTACATGGTGAGTATATCGTAGGCAAAAAACAATATATAGCACTCAAGGATATCTCCTCCCAATGTTTTTTTTTTCCTCATGGAGATTACTCTGAAACACCATCTAGATCTCTGTGTTGCTAACTGTGGCCCCGACACTGATCCATGTGTATCTATCCACATCACAACTGATAAACCTTGCACATCCTCAAATAAGAGGAACAAATGCATATCTAGATATCTAAATGCATACAAAACTGAGTGGTTATGTGCATATACAGTATGTTCTCATCTCTGATTTAAATTTTGTGCTTTAATAGACTCTACAGTGTCTTTGAACCTCTATGAAATAAACAGAAGGATCTTGTCCACAGCAGATATAAATTCTTGCGGTTAATGAGCTGCTTCTTATCAAAATTCCCAAACGTCGAACATCTCAATAGGAGGATTGTCTCATCGTCCTCTATAAAAATAGTCTGTTTGCCTCACATATATCCCAGGGTAGCAAAAAAGATTTCATTTGTTATCTCCCATCATTATTGTCACAATATTTCAGTGGCTTTTATTTAAAAAAAAAAAAAAAATGTGTGCAAGTTCAGGGAATCACCTCATGCGCCATAAGTTACATGTTTTCAACCTCACTCTCAAGAAATCAGTTCCCCAAACACCAGATAAAACTGTATCAGATCAGATACGTGAGAAAGAAGCTCTCATTTAGCTCAAAAGATAAAGCACAAGTTATTTTTTGTGACAATTGTCAGCCCATGAATCTCCATAAAAGACATTGCAGCTGCAGCCCAGCTGACAGATTATGATGTCAGGGTTGGTAATAGTCCATGAAACATTAATTCACTGGAGGAAAAATCAGGGAATTAATTTCTAGAGTCAGGGTTAAGGAGGGACTTAGCCCCAAGTGAGAAAAATAACTACTGTCATGCCAGAAAATTTTTAAAAGGTGTGTGTGTGTGAGAGTGTGAGAGAGATTGTGTTTTGTGTTGGTATGGGTCAGTAGGTGCAAGTTTGATCCGTGGGGAGTGAGCACAGAGTGGAAGGGCTGCAGCAGATGAAGCTGGCAAGTTTCACATCATTAGTTGCAGGTGCAGCACTCCCAAAAAGTGCAAACACACACAACCTATGTCATCTAAACCTTGTTAATTATCATCCTGCCCACCCCCCCCAACCCCCCCAGCTCATCTCTTTTCATTTCTTAAAGTCCGGTTTGACACAATTACGGTAAATGGGAGTGAATTGAACCATCAATCTGCCAGTTTCATACATATATATTTTCACATCTTCCTAAGTTTGTGTCAGATGTTTTCAGAGATGGATAGGTTGGATGGGGAGTGGAGACACACTTATCAGTGTGTTATCCTGAATAAGGCGGAGTAGATTTGTAACGGTTGCGGTCGGACAGTCCTGGATTTGTGTGTTCGTGAATGTATGTGTGCGTGCGTGTCTATTGCTCTCTCTCTCTTACTCTGACCTCTTCTTGGCTGAGCGAGTAGGAGGAAGAAAAGCGTGTCCTTGACAGAGAGAGAAGAAGGGTGAGATGTAAAATAAGAAGCAGCGAAATAAAGGGACCGTTGTCTCTTGGGTTGCTTGTCCTTCACCCCTCGCTGTCATTTTCTCTCATTCTCTTTGTCAGATGCACACTCCCTAAATTTCACCAGTGGCCATGGTGCGCTTGGGTGTAAATAACTATGAAACAAGTGGGAGATTCGGAGTGGAGGTGAGCGGCTGTGCAAAAGGAAAAATGAAAGCTGCACTAAGGGTGAACTCTAACTGTAAAATGTTTTGGTGTGTGTGAAAAAGAAGAAAATGCAACTTCATACTGATGCAGATGACACTGCTGATTTACCATAAAGAAATCATTTTTTAATATACTGGTGTTATCAACAGGAGCTCTGAAAGATATGCATGGGACAACCGATTTGATTTTATCAGGCTCCAACCACTTTGGCTATATGTTGTGTGCACAGGTGACTTAAGATGCAAGTCTACAAAAGGCTGGTGTGGGTTGCGGCACCAAAATGATTCCAAGTCAATGGAAAAAAAATCCTCAATTTCTTTTTGGAGAAATCTGTACTATATTTTCAAGCAAATATACTGAGGTCTAAGCACCAGATACAATTTGGAACCAAAGGCTCACTCTGTCGATACAATCAAGGAGCCAAGAGCACATCACTGATTTAGATTTATTTTGTTGTTTGTTTGTTTTAATCTTAGATTAAAGATTATAAAATGAGACACGGTAACTAAAAATGATCAGACTTAGAAAAAAACATCAGATAATGAGTTTCATAGTGCACATAAAAGGTTAAAGGTGATATAAAAACCCATTTCCTTTGCACGCTTAGACAGGCTCAGACGCCCTCCTGCAGGACTGTTCAGTCTGTGTCTGCACCAAAACAATTCATGTCTGATAAAGCGTCTATCAGTTCAAGTACTGTTCTTTCAAAAAGTTATATCAAATCCCAACCACACTTTCATCACACATTTCAATTAGTGAGTCCACCTGAACTGCATGTAGCTGTTGTCATGGAGATTGTTATATAATTGCATTGGCACACAGTCATGTGCTAAACGGCAGCTGGGGTTATAAGACAGCAAATGTCTGGTGGCAACTTATGCATTTGCTAACAACTGTTCACAGCAAACGTTAGCAGCAGCAGCCTCGGTCAATCAGGATTTAAGAAGCTCATTCTCAGGTTTGATGAGAGAAGCGACATTGGAACCAACCACTGCATCACAACAGATTTATATATCCAGAAATAAAAAGAAATGAACGTAATGTAAATAAAAGAGAACTCAAATTCATCAAATCAGTGGAACCAGATACTGATATAGATTACACGTTTCACTTCTTCTAACATATTCTTGGTGAAAATTTCCATTAGGAGAATATTAAAGCTTAAAGTGGGGAACGCTGGAGCATATTTGCTTCGCTGACAGATCAATTAGCCATGGTGGGGTGGGGGGGTTGTTTTTTCTTTTCCCAGTTCATATTCATCCAGACTCCATACTGTATCCTAAATTTGGATATTCCATCTAAAGATAAGCGGCAAGACAGCAACAGGAACAACAAACTGCTGAAAAACAACCATTGGCTGTTGTTACAGATTGCGTCTGTGATTAAGCGTGTGTTAGAGCGGGAGATTGATTCATTAACAAACCGTAACTCACACAAAGAGCAACGTCATGTCAAGTCATCAATATTTCATCTCCATCCAAGCAACATTGTGATACCTCCTCTGCTCTCCTGGTAGTTCACCACGATGCGTGTCTCAGTGCCGCCCACTCTGGCCCTCGGGGTGACATGATAAGCATGGGCCTCATTAGTCTTTTTAATTAGTCCAGAACAGTTGTAGTGGGCCAGTCTGTGGTCTGGCCAGATGCCAGGCTAAAGTAAACCAACCCAATGGAAACACTGCACAGGCAGACCAACAGATCAGATTGCAACATCAAGCCTGACAAAGACAGTATTTGATTAAGACTAAACCATTGGGGGGAGGTTCATCGCATGCAGGGTCTTTTTTTTATCACTTAACTGTAGTTGGACCAAACTCGATCCAGTTGACGGTAAAAGAACTGAAACTTAAGCGCTTTTTAAACGTTTCTCATGGACCTACCATGTTGGAGTTTTGAAATTACACAAGGAATCCATTTCTAAACATAATCTACTCCCCTCACTCGACAGCTTGTTGGCCTTCTCTTGTGTCCACAAAACTTTGACCAGTCTCCCCTACGGCTTAATGATTTAAAACACCTATTCATCGGCTGCTAAAAAGATATTTTTCTTCCCAAGATGAGCAAAAAACAGATAAACTTCTAAGTTAACATTTTTTAGCCACCATGGGAAGTTTTCCTATTCATACATGCATGTGGTAAGGATATAGTAAATTGTAGAATGCATTTTTAAATCCGCTTTTCTTTCCTTTGTATGAACGCCTTAACTGTACCTTACCAAATATAGCTTTTTTTCACCACACGTTTATCTACTTTTTACATGTTTTTTTTTTCTGCTGGCACTGTGCATGTGTGTCGGTGTGTGCACAAGCATCTGTTTGTGAATTAGATGCCGTGTGCGCGCACGCCATGGCGTCTATGGCTTGTGGGGAATCCATCAAAGCTTATCGTTATAAGTAAACATGACAGAGTGGACAAAATGTCTTTTGCGCCGCCAGACCTGCTATCTAACCACAAGCCATATCTGTGATGATGGACTGATGTGGCGCTGACTTGGACTAACCAGAGTCTGAGTGTGAGAGTGGGAGTGTATGTCTGAGTGGACAGAGGCGCGCACACACACACACACACACACACACACACACACACACATCAAAAGACGTACACATGTGGACACTCAGACACAGTAAGCACACACTCACATTACCTTTAACATGGCCCTTATATCTTCAGCGTCTCAAAGGAATATTAACTCTACAGTACATGAAGAGTTGACTTATCGCACAATCATAAATGGGCAGTTCAGAGTCATAATTCATATAGGAATTTATAGCTGTTATTTACTGGCCAGTGTTTGCCGGGGCTCATACTTGTACCCATGAGTTGCGTAGAGACTGGGCCTTTTCTTCTGAAAAGTGATCATAACTGTACAAGACAAGCCCCTTTTTATGGCAGCTGAGATCAGAGGAGAGTTTAGGGAGATTTATTTCTTAATGTTAGCTAATAGTTCATCATCTATACTCATTCACCGAGTGGAACAATATAGACCTCTGGTAACATTAACTGCAGTTTGTCAAAAAAGGTTATCAAAAGTCAGAAAATGGTTTGGAAAAGGAACACGCATCTCTATACGGTTTGCTTTTTGAAGCTTTTCCACAGCCCAAGGTGAGGTTTCTTAGCAGTTGCGCGTTCATGTGTGTGAGATGAGGTGAGCCTGTGTGTTCCCCTACTTGTTACAACACCACTGATAAGCAGGGTAAACAACCATGCACTGTTTGCTCCCCTACCATGGTCACGTGATCAAAAAACACTGATGAGAGGGGGGTGGTGGTGGTATTCTGCTTATGTCCATCTCTCCTTCACGTTTCCTACGCCGTCTGCTCCTTCCTCAAGGTGTGGCTCCTGCACTGTCTGGACATTTAGCCTTAAGAGCAAAAATCCCGGCATTGATAACCTCTCTCCTGCTGTTCAGTTCCTGGGTCAAAGGTCATGGCTGCGGCGCCTCAGCTGACTTGGCAGATTGACAGTGGGTGTAGTGGGACTGGATGGGATACAGTATAGAGCTGTTTCAAGCCATGTCTCCATCACTTCCAATCCTCTCTCGGTCTTTGTTAAATGGCTGGTGAAAGTGGCCAGGTTGTGTCCGTGTGTGTCTGTGTGTGTGTGTGCTTGTGTGTGTGTGTGTGTATGTGTGTGTATGTGTGTGTGTGAGTGTGTGTGTGTGTGTGTGTGTGTGTGTGTGTGTGTGTGTGTGTGTGTGTGTGTGTTGGTCTGTAGGAATCTTTACCCCATGGTGGTCTCTCAGTCAGTCTGGACGAGACCACCAAGGGAGAGGTGAGTGACACCATTGCAGCCAAACTATTAGAGCTTGTGATGCGTCATATTTACAAGGCATCTGTGCTTTTTTTGTTTTCGTTTTTGTATTTGTTTTTGTTTTTTTTGTTTCTTAATCCCTGCAGCTACCGTCAACCAGGGGCCACTCCTAGCAGGATAAGGTTTGCGTCCCGCTATCCTCGATACAGTTTGATTTTTTCAGAATATGCTTATTCGCTTTCTTGGCAAACATTAGATGAGAAGATCAGTCTAGTTAGCTTAACTTAGCATAAGGACTGGAGACAGAGGCCAACAGCTACCCTGGCTCTTTCCAAAGGTAACAAAATCCAAAAATACAACTATCAGCACCCCAGAATTTTCAAGAATGAACACGTTTTATCTTGTTTCTGTAATCCTTACAAAAAAATCAAGTGTAATGACACATTTGGGTTGTTTTTTTTTTGTTTGTTTGTTTTTTTTACACTACAGTTTACAGTTCTGTTTCTCCCTGCCTTTACAATAAGCTAAGCCAAGTGGCTGTTGGAAGTACCTTCATATTCACTGTATTTGAAGACATCAGGGTGGTCTGTAAACGTGCTATTGTTCTTCTCATTTCGGCAAGAGAGCAGGTAGCAATATTTGCCAAAATGTCAAAACCATCTCTTTAAAATATAGTAGCGTGTAAAGTGGCTGTTAGGAAACATCTGTTAGCAAATCTGTAATTTGGTCATTCAGTCTAACATTATTATCACATTTCATTTGATGTAGCTTATATTGTGTAATATTTGGTGAAATCAAATTGAAAAACGGCATTCAAATCAAGTATTAGGCCAGATGCATCGTTTATGTCAGATTACCTCTTGTCCGATTCACCCTACATGGGTTTTATATCAGCCAGCTAATGTTTGCTCCATCGGTAGATTCAGTTAACATAACCTGACCTCATGTCTGCTAGTGATTGGATTAAAATATACAATAAAAACAATCTTTACATAATTAACAGTCTTCTGGTGGTGCCCATCTTAATTTATCAGCGTGTGAACGATTATTATCAACTGAGTAATTTCATGTGTGGGTTTTGTTGAGGTCTTGACATAATTTGAAATAAATGATGATTCAGTTTTGTGTTATTCAATAATTTCATCCAATCTTTACTGATTTGCAAAAATTTTACCCATGTATCTGTTTTTTTCTTTAGCTCTGACATGTCTTCTTTGTACTTTATTTAAGTTTGCACTAGGTCACACAGTGCTAGTCTTCCTGGGGTACAAACAAAGCAGTAACATCAAAGACTAACAATTAAAAATCACTTATCAATTACTGAAACAAGGAAAGGCAAATTAAGGAAAACATAAAAATGAGAAAACAACTAAAATAATTTGATACAGGCTATGAAAAGGTAAACAATAGAAATTTGAAATGAAAACAAATTGTCAAAAAATATTAATAAAAAGTTCCAAACAGCAATAACCACAATATAAATAAGATCAAATGTATGTGATGTTCATCATTTTTTTTTCAGTGACTTTTTGAAAAAAATAAATTACCTTCATTCTGTGTCATCCATTTTTGTCAACCTCTTCAATAAAGCTTACAAATCCATCAGAGCTGGTCGCTGTTCTTAAGTGGGACCCTCAATCCTATGGGAATTTATTTCAACAGTCCCTGTTATTAGCTTCATTAATACGCTCTGTTTCAAAGACTTCTCATCTTAAATGGTTTATTGCACAACAATCTTTCTGCATTCTTATGTCTTTTCATAAACATAAAGATAAAAACACTGTCTGATGGAAGATTTTCAAAAATATTTCTGCATTTTTTAGCAGGTTGGTTCATTATAGTGAATTATGACCCCTGTATTTCCTATTAATTATCATTTGTGTGACATATCCTTTCTCAGTGTTTAGGTTTTGCTGCTTCTTGTTGCCAAAGTGTACTTGAAGTTATCAGTGGCTGTAGTCTAAGCTAAAAGTGTATGACATCTGGTCAAAATGATTTTAAATCTCTCCAAGGCCTGTGCTGGGTCAGACCATTGTGAAAACAACAGTGATTTGACTTTAAAAAGATAGAAGTAAGATAAAACACTGACTTACTCAGCAAAACAAGGCACTGAACAAAAGGAAATATCCACGCTTTGTTTGAGTTGCGGCTATTTCCACTCTTTAAATCTCTTATTACAACCTGAGAAACAATTGAAAATGTGACAATAAAAAGATGCTAAAGGCTCCTTTTGAATAAATGCATGAATGTGTTATTATTTGTTTGCACATACATATGCACCCTTAGTGGTGCACATACAAACATAAAGATAGACAAAGTCCAGAAAAACATACTCCATCTTTATCCTGTTCCTTTCTGCTTTTCTGCTCATCTTCAGCAACATAAATTCCTGTGTGTGTGTGTGTGTGTGTGTGTGTACGCATATGTAACTTTCAACTTCCCCACAGAAGTAATATTAACATAAAAACAGACACTGTAATGCTACCAAGCTGTTTGTGGGCTCTGATGGAATAGTTCTGTAAAAATTCTAATATCAGAGGCTGAAATGGGACTGCCTGTCTACTGTGCAGCTCTTATATGGCCAGGAGACCAGGGGCAATATATGTTTGATGGACTTTTATTATTTTACTATCATTATAGCTCTGTCTGAGAGGCACATCTTGAAAACATTACTCAGCAAAGAGTCAGAAGTTTACTAGGGCTCAACTTGTTTTTTTTTTTTAGTTCTTAAAAATTCTGTGAAAATGTTCTACTCTGTCTGTATTTGATTTCCTTCATCTCCCTCTTTCTTTTCAAAAACTACTTTTGTGCCCCCAGGAAAGAAAAGTAAGAAATTCAGTACCGAGACAATGAGCAATGAGACAATTTAAGAAATCAGGAGTCAAAAGCAACAGATTGGAGGGGAAAAGAGAGAAAGTAATTCAAAGAGAGAATTTAGGGCGTGAGGGCGACATGTGGAGCTGTCCTATTTCTGAGTAGCATGGAGGTTTTGATGGACTTGGAAAGGGGACGATGATACCCAGAGCCACAGGGTCCCAGCCAATACAAACCCTGCTCCCAAACAAACAGCCCCCCCACAATCCTTTGCCTGGGCAAGGGGGGGAGTTGACGAGAGCCTGAGTCAGGCCGGAGGAGGGACACACCGGCGCCATGGCGATCCCTAAGACAACTTATCTCCTCTAGCACAATGATAGCGCCTGTCAAAATAACTGCCAAGATACATAGCCAGCCAGGAACTGGTTAACTCCGGAGCTGTCCAATCAGAGGGCCTCCTGCCGGGCTCTCTGCCTTTCTCCACCTTAGAGGGCTCTCTGGGACCCAAGTTCCACAAACACACATTATCTCGGACTCATTGCTCTCTATCTCAGTCAGGTTCGGTTCAAATAGGCCTCCAACTTTACTGGAAGGAATGGTAGATAACAGTTACTACAGTACATTCACAACCCGGTTAGATTCGATTTAAGGTTAAAAACAAGCGCTGAGAGTCAGGTGTGGAGATGTCTGTACAGAACTGAAGAAATTATGTCAAAAGATAAAGATATTTGATTGTCTCTACCTCAGCCACCTTTTCAGAGACTTTTTTCAAATGTTTGTTGTTCCCTAACATGCAAAGGCAGAAGAGAATAAGCTCATGTAAGTGTGCTTACTGAGGGTTTCGTTTTAGTGTGCAAAATCTTTTTATACATGGACTCTTTCAGAGGCCTGATACGGCAGGCCCGCTTCTTCTTGTAGCATTTGTAGTGAAACGTCGCCGCTTAGTGGTACAGTCGATAAACTGCTCGGCAGAGGGTCAGGGTCCTGTAGTTCACACTGGGGTTCCCAACATAAGGGTCAGGACCAACCCAAAAGGGTCACAGGATCAATCTGGAGGTCTTAAAAAAAAAACCCCAACATACCACACAGAAGTATTTATCAGGCGTTATTTGAAATTACGGTATAATTTTTGGTTGGACAAATTTAAAAAAGAAAACAAAAAGTCAAGGAAACAGTAAACAAAAACATAAAATCGTCAACAATCACAATCGGCCTGCGCGAGGTGATACTCAAACAGTCGGCAGAGGCACCACAAAAACATTAATGTCGAATTTAAATCTAAAATATTAGACACAATATCTAGTTTTATCAAAGCAATGAAAGAGCTGAAAACAATGCTGCTGTTAAAGCCACTGACTAACAGTGTCGCCCACCTCCAGTCGGTTATTGTCCTGTAATTATTTACTTGTAATACAACAGCGCTGATTACCAGAGGTGTTGTTCCCCTTCCCTTCAAGGTCCCGGTTATTAAAACAAGCCCTGCCCGCTGAAGTTAGACCCAGACAGTGGGGGGTAATGATAAAGAGGCTCTCACGGGGGCAGGAAAAAGTAGTTCCCTGACCGGGAATCGAACCCGGGCCGCGGCGGTGAGAGCGCCGAATCCTAACCACTAGACCACCAGGGACGGCTATCAGCGACAGGAACGGCGTCTGTCTCATATGTGGCTGATTCCTGTTCGTGATGATTTGGACATTATTTTTTAAAAAACCAGCCGACTCCGGTTAGCTTGTGGCTACTTTTACCATGTGCTTAGCTTGCTATTAGCCTCCCGGGCGCCGCCGTTCGTTTTAACGGCGCACACGACGCCAGGGGGCGCAGCGAGGCGAGGGGACGTTTCACTCCTGCCGATGGAGGATGCACGAAAGGTATGTCGGCGATCTCAGCTACCTGCTTTTCTTGTTTTTAGGCGAAATTTTAGCGTTCAAGGGCGCCGCTGGACGCCGTCGGCGTTGGGCCGGGTTACGTGAACGGCGACGCTTCATTCAAAGGGACCTTACTAAGCGACGGGGCCGAGTAAAATACCCTCACGGTCCCCGCCAGGTTGCTATTGTCTTGTAAACAAAGTGGCTAGCTAGCGCCGTTAGCCTCAGCTGTCGGGTCAGAAAGAAGGCTGGACCTTGTTCTCTGTGCCAGTGTTTGCTCGGACCATGCGGTAGCGCAGACGGATTTCACATTGGCACGACCGGGTGTTCGTCTTTTGGGTTTTTGTTTGTTTTTGCTGCATCGTGAGAAGAGGCTAAAAGCTAATCGTCGCTCCGCTTCGCAGAGGAATTCTTATTGAGCCGGCTGCTGCAAAGTGAAGAATGTAGCTAGCTAGGCGGGGTAACGTCGCTTAAAATTTTAGCTTCCCCCCCCCCTGTGGTAAACCATGTACCTGTTATATAACGCTTTCAGGTTACGCTTGGAAAAGCTGCAGTTGCCTAATCTGCCTAATTCCCCTTTGTTTTGGGGTGTGTGACATGCGTGTAATCCGTTAACCCACAGCTAGCTGATGGTACAGCCATGGCGGTCTGAATGTTTACATCAGTTGGATTCCCGATCTGATGCTGCTAATAATAGACCGACAGTTTCGGATGAAGCATAATTACATAATAAAACATATGTTTACTACTGCGGCATGAACTAGCAGCAGATGTGTCTTTCCTCTGCAGCAGAGAGAGGCATTTTCCTCCCTGTCGTTTGGCCATTGTCAGCAGAGTTGGCCTAATGTGCCTATAGGATGCTTTCATCGCCTTCCACTTAGGTTGATGAAGCCTCACCATCAGTTATGAGCTTTTGCAGTCAAGTGAGTGTCGTTGAGTGAGCGATGCACCCGGTGAGCCCTCTAATCCCTTTGCTTCCATCCCCTGCAGGACAAGAAAGAAGTGTGACAGCACAGTGTGAGAGGGGATCTTCTCGAAGTTGTGTCTTTCGGGGTGCGCACACTGGGTGGGTGTGTTTGTGTGTGTCTGTAAAGGGTGTGTGTTGTATGGATGCCCCTGACTGCATGCAGATTTAGGACCCTGGCCTGATGGAAAAGAGAGACAGGAAGCCGGGATATTTTGCCAGGTAAGGAACTGTTTGCATTTATTTTTCTGTGTACTTTGAGTTTTCCACATTTGCATTTAATTCTTGTATTGTCCATGGAGCAGAACCTATGTGTAGCCCCTTCATTTTGCTCTTGATTGTTCTTATTTGGCATTTTTAACCTTTATGATCAATTGCTTCCATAGACCATGCGGAGCTAATCTACGGTTGATTTTATTTTTAAAGCCCAAAATTACAAATAACATATTTGCCACAGAGTAATTTACAATCTGATGCAGAACGCTCTACTCAAAATGAGGAGAATTTCTCACAAAAAATATTCAGTAAATGAATTGCACAGTATCAGAATTCTAGCTGAAATAACTGCTCCACTTAATAAGCATCCCATTACAGTGAAGTACAGTGACTGACAGTCATCAACTTAACAAGTTAAAAGGTGATTTTCCTTACCCAAACTAACATTGTGATATATTTCTGTTCGAGAGAGTGTTTTGGTTAAACAGTGATATTTTTTTTTAATCTCCGTATCACTTACCCCATGGATCACGTGTTGGAGTGTAAAGTCCAAAATCTTTTTATGAAAGGACTCTTCCTTATGCATTGCTTGTTAGACGTGACGCTGTGACTTTTCCATTGTTTTGCATGGCCATCTGTGCTTTGACATTTTGTTTGTCATGGTGCATTAACTTATTAATTATTCCAACTTTTTTGAATCATGGCTCAGAGCAGTTAAGGCACCTGTCTCTGAGCTGCAACAAGGTTACACAGACTCATATCATCTGAGTCATGCGTCACAGTAATTTCACAAATCGACCCACTGGGGTGATGTTGACTCTAAAATTGTTTTTTGGCAGCACTGCGAAACATGATAGCAGGTGATGTGTGGAAAGAGCCTTGTCACAGCTATGATACATTGACTGACAAGAAATCAACAGGTTATGAACAAAGAGCAGTCCTCTCTCTCTCTAACATCTGCACTGATGAGGTGTTTCATAGAAATGTATGCATGACTAATTAAAGACTACTGGGAGGTGTTTTATTTTTTTTTAGAGAGCCTAGTTAATAACGAAAGTGTATAAAAGGAATTATGTCATTGACTTCTATTTAGTATGGTTTGAATGTGTCTAAAAAGCCTTAACCTAGGCTTGAGACTCACATTATTATTCTGCTATCTCGTTTTATGCCTTTTTAAAATGGGGAAAAAATAATTTTTGCAAAAATGAAGGCCTCTATGAACAATAAAATATTCCCAAAATGGAATAAACAAATTGATTTATGGATAGGCAGCAGTCATGTGTTGAGTATGCTGCTAATAGCAACGCTGTTGAATAGCAACTTGATCGATGTTGTGAGGTAGTGTAGCCTAATGGGCTCTATTCTCTCTTATGCTGTCTCAGGTTACTTGTTCAGGCTACACTGACAGGCTGGTACAAACCTGCAATATGTCTTGTGTTTTTTCTGCATTAGATTGGCGTATGCTGACAATATTACATCATGGAGAAAAATTGCTTTGTAATGGCCTTGCGGTCCAGGCACACTCTAATTATTAGATAGGCAGTGTATTTCATTTTAATGGGATGCAGGCTTTACATTAGGGATGGTGTTTTCCTGCCAAGGCAATGTGCAAACCTGTGGAAGTGAGCAGCAAAACAACCATGAAAAAAAGGTGTAGGATAGATGAAGCAGACTGTAAAGATAGACACGTTGTGCCTGTACGGACAGAGAGGACGTATCAGGAAAGAAAATAAGCCTTATCTCCCAACACAGCTACTACTTTGACATGTAGCTCTCTTGCTACTGGCACCATATGATGAGAGGATAGGGCATAATTTGGCAAAGGTGGTTGTCAGGCGCATGTACAAAGTAAGAGCCAATAAATAGTATTAATGCACCATGGACTTTCTCGTCTTTTATTGTTTTACAACGCTGAAACCCAGTACATGTAATTGGAATTATTTGACACAGAACATTTGAACAAAAGACTCCAATGTTAAAATCAAACAAGCCGCAAGTGATTTAAGGTTAAATGTCCTAGGTTCATTTCCTGGAAAAACAACATCCTGAGGAGAAAGACACAATAGGGTTACTGAAGGCATTGAATATAGACTAAGTACAGCAAGATTACGCATTGAAAACTGGAGAGAATGTGACACAGCTGTACATTAGTCTAGAGCAGACTGTCCACACATTTTGAGAAGGTTACAAATGACTGGGGCTACCGAGAGGTTCATGGCAACTCTGAAGGAGCTACAGAGCTACAAGGCTGAGATAAAGAGACACTGCACGTGAACTTAATGTTGCCTTGGTGATTCCACCAGTCACAGCTTTTTGGTTTTTGAAAAAAAATTTCACACAATGTCATGGCCACTGTTTGCCAGATATGTGGGAGACACTTAAACAAAGTGGACAAATGTTCCATGTGCTGGTGAGACCAAAATTGTGCTCTGTGGTCATCATGCTAAACAGTAATTATGGTGTAAGCTTGACATTGCAAATCAGTGGAAACACACAATCCCCACCATGAAACCTGGTGGTGGTAACATCACACTTTAGGGATGCCTCTGTGCCAAAAGAAAGTAGTGTCCACTAGAGATCTGCAGCAAAACAGCTGCAAACATAAGGCTAAAATGGCACAGGAATGTCCTAAAACATCCTAAATATCAATGTTAATGTCATGGAGTCTCCAAATCACAGTCTAGATCAATCTGCTTTGTAATCTTTGGCATGATTTGAAAAATTCTGTCTGCCCTTTTTCGTCTTGCAGCTTGACATAGCACGGGAAATTTTGCACAAGCTGATATGTGACAGTAGCAGAGTTCAAATACAGACAGATCCAGAGAGACTTGAGGATTATTGTTGCTATAGTCGTCTGTTGTCCTCATTGCGAGGAAATTTATCATTTCCTTGTCTTATATTTGTACTTACTTGGATCAATCTGTAGAGAGTTTGTTGTCAGAAAAGTTCATTGTATACATTTGACTTAAAGTTTTAAAACAAAGTAAAACATGAAAATTATTTACAGGCATAAATAGCACACTAATTGGGTTCAACAATGGCCACCATTTATGTTTTTTTCTTAAAAAAGGCCATGAAAACACAATAAAGCCATCTCTTGTAAGTGGATGTCCAGGGGGTTTTTTGTATACTGTATTTTCATTTTCACTTGTTACTTACAGTATTGTTCTTTCTCTGTCATTGTGTCGAATGGTTAGAGGGAAAAGTGGGAAGGGTAAAATAATGAGATGATTTGGAAAAATCCCCCACAGTGAAACAGATAGTGCTTTTGAGAAAGTGTTTGCAGAGTCTTGAGTTTTGCTACCAGATATGTGCTGCAGCATCGGTTAAAGTGGGAGAGTGAACTGAGGCTGTGGGAGAAGCCTGAGCTCTGTCTGTCTGTCTGCAGCCTTATCGACCCGCTCTTGACTTTCCATAAAGGCACTCGGACACTTAAGACTCTTCTCCTTTCCCTCTTCCTCTATACTTACCCTGCCCAGTGCTTGACGGTGCAGACCTACCCTTATCACTCAAAGCATAGATAAATCAATTTAGACTTATCTTTTCTTAACATACTAAAATCCCCACTAAAGGTTTCAGTGGGTCTTATACAGTGTACATTATCCTTAAGTTCACCAATAACATGTAGTTCCACTGCACTGTACTGCAGTGCCTATCAATGATTAAACAGAGGGAAAAGGACAGCTTGAAAAGAAAATACAGCTGACGCAGCAAAATAAAGAGGAAAAATGTTTAAGCACAGTGTGTTACAACAAATGTAACCAATGGCTGTCTACAGTGCTTTATTTTCTTTATCCTACTTAATTAGTAGATGTGAACAAATCATTTTCCTCTCGCATCCAATCCCATCAGGCTGAAGAGGCGGAGACAGCTCAAGCAAAGCCAATCAGACAAGAATGTGAATGATCAGAGCCCGGCAATCATCTCCTGTCCCGACGTCCCAAATGACAGCGATCCCAACAGGAAGACAGACCTGCAGAGAATAACAGCAAAACAATCTGCAGACTCAGGTATTTGCAGCTTGTTTTCTCATCCAAAAAATCTCATTAATAAAAAGCCCTCTGAGATGTTGAAACGCATCTCGTAGCTTCTAATTGGCTCCAGACACACTTAAATAGCAAAAGTGTATGAAATAGCATTAATAGCAGAAACGTATATGATTTTAAAGCAAACTGTGTTTTCAGTTTGTTATTGCCAGTAGTTTTGAAGATTAATTTATACATTTCCACTCATGCAGATACTGTAAGGCTCCACTTATAGCTGATGGTGAGCTCTTCGTCGTGTAGCTAAGCCTTTCAGAGAGCAAACCTTCTGTTCACCACCACTGTGGCATTGGCACAGCGTTGCCTTTATGCACAACACATCGGCAGCAATACTCCTGTGAGACTGCTGCATCATCACTGGAATAACCCACGAGAATCAGAATGAAGTCAGTCTTATTCTAGTCATAGTTTGATATTATAATAAATGCAATTAACTGTGGCTTCAATTACAGCAGCTTTACTGCCTGGTCACTTTGTTGTGTGAGCAAGACTGTTTTTTGTGCCCTCTGTCACTTCCTTTTTTTTCAGACAAGCAGTATTACTGTCAGCACTGCTGCTCCAATATTTGACATGATTTTCCTCTGAATAATTATACCGTACAACAGAAGGGTCCTCTGTGTTGGGAACCATTTGTGGTGAAACGACCTCAGCAGTTTCAAACAGGAAGTTACATAACCTTTATCCTGAGCTGTTGTACAGCCTATGAAGCCATTTTAGTCCCTGTATTAATAAAGCTTCTGGTACTTAGAGTTGGTGCTAGTGTTCAATCACAAAAGAAATACTATAATGCCATTAATTTCTGCCTAAAATATTATAATGAAGATACCAGTATCTTTGTTTCTTAAGGGAGAAAAAACTTTTTTTGAGGGTGGGAATTTTCAAACAGAGGAGAAAATGGGTGTAATAGGCCAATAATAGTAAGTTGATATCAACTAAATTGTATTGTTAGGCTATTGAACTCAGTGTCCAGATTTAGAATGGCTGCGCGAAAGAACATATTTTGACTACAGATTTACACCCAGAAGAAATCTAATTCAACCTATAAAAATTGTTAGTATTACAGGAATGCTCACAAATATGAGAAGCTTGGACTGATGTGCAGTCTTATTCGGGGTTCCAGGTTTTTCTTTTTGTTTGTTTTGTTTTTTTTAATTTTTAAAAATTCATTATTTTATTTTATGATTTTTTTTTTTTGCATTTGTCTAGTGTAAACAAGATTATGAGCTTATGTGTTATGCTATCATGTGTCGTTAAGTTGCTTTGTTGCATAAATCATCACCGAATATGGCACATTCACCGTGCATTGGGTCAGCCAGCTGTGTATACTCTGCAGTTTGTGTTTTGATAAAACCACACCGTCATTGCCTGCAGCTCATCATATAAAATATGCTCCCCGGGGCAACAGTCAGATAAACAAAATATATCTCTCTAGTTTTTTGTGCTTTTAATTAAAAGAGCACATCTTACACGGTATTTTAGCAGTCACAGCCTGGCTCAGTTTTTTTACAAAAATGACAGAGACCCTGTTTTTGATGCTCAGTAAATTAAAGAGCAGACACAGTGGGACTCTGGCTGCTTAGTCATGGCCTCTGTTTCCATGGAGGAGGCAGCGGTGTAATAAGGCAGCAGGGAGTGGTGTACTAATAGCTTCTGTGTTCTTGGCAAGAAGGAAATGCTGACTGCGGACCTTGTCTACTACAAGGGTTGGAGTGTGTGTGCGTGTGTGTGTTTTCAAGCCTGGATGATGATATGGGACAAACCAGCACTGGTACTGAATCAAAAGGTAGTTAACTAAAGAGTATTTAGAAGGTCCTGTGGTGCAGAATTTCCTCATACTGGCCTCATTGGATTGTACTTTAATTTTTATTGTTTACTGCAGAAAGTTAAAATCACTGGACTATTAGAAATATCTATTTTAGCAAACTAGAACGAATGAGGTGGATGGAATGAAACCATTTATTCGTCTAATTGTGTTTTGTTTTGTTTTTTTCTGTGATATTATTGTCAAGTTGATATTGTTTTCCATCTGCAAAATCCTTTTCCCTTTATCTTTCTATCTCTCAGATGATGGCTGCAAAAGCGACAATCAGGCAAAGAGGGAGAAGAGGAGGCCACCAGGAACAGTGGAGTTCTTTGTGGGTAACACTACAAAAACAACAACATATTTTAAACAACACGTTCTCTGCTAACTGACACGAGGCTTGTAGATTGCATCACGTAGTATTTTCACAACGGAGTTGATCTCTTATTTCAGGTGGGACCTAATGATTCCCTCAACAGCATCGCTCTCAAGTTCAACATCACCCCAAACAAACTTGTCCAGCTGAACAAGCTCTTTTCTCGCAGCGTCTACCCTGGTCAGGTGAGGTAAACTGCCTATGCCTCATTATGCTGCTTCAGCCTCCACTTTATTTATCTGACCTGCTGATCATTGGTTGTTGGTCCCCACTACAGAAGCTGTTTGTCCCCGATGTGAGCCAGTCAGAAACTGACTTAAAGTCTCCGACTTCCCCTGATCCCACCTTCACAAATGGCTTATCTGAGAAACCATCACACGTAAGTGAGAAACCGTTTCATTATGTTGCTTACAGTATATGGTGCACTATGAAGTAGTTTACAGCAGCCATAAAAAGGGACAAATTTGTTGGAACAATAAAGGCACATGTCATGTCACCTCCTCCGTTTGATCCTGGCCAGGGAATGGTTTAGTGTCAGAATATTCACTCTTTAACTTAATAAAGGCAAAGAAATTGCCCTGCAAAAATTATAAAAACATATATTAAGATTTTCTCTCATTCTTTGTTTTATCTGGGATAATTACCTGAATTAATTTACCTCAGGCACTGATTAAAACACCAGGCACTGGTACAATTATTCTTCTACCAATTACCTAAGAGTTACATATTGTTTAATCAGATGATGAAACAGGAGTACATACAGTGGTTTTTGTGTGGTTTGAAACTTTGTCATCTGTCTACTCTGATTCCAACTGTGAGGCAATTATGATTAAGTAAAATGATGGCTCTTATGTGACTGTGTTTTATTATGCTCTCATTGTTCAAAATCCTAGTACTTGCCAGGTTGTACTACAAATTTAATCCATAGTATGAGTGAGCAGTTTTTTAATGTTTAGTGCATAAAAAGTGGAGGAATATATTGTCAGATTGTGATGGAAGTTAATTGAATTTACCAGCATTTGGCAGTCGAGTGGAAAAGTTACTTCAGGCTTAATGTTATTGTAATAAGTGGGTAACAAATGTCTGTCTCTGGTGGCTTAAAAAACTCTGAATCTGAATCAGTAAATGTCAAACATTGACAAGAACTAAAACCACATGGTCATTACATACTGAAAACAACCTAACAATCAGGTCTCTGACTTTTTTAAATGTCCATCAGGATGGCATTTCAAACTGCAGGTCAGGAAAATCCATCCGGCGTGAGCTCTCCCCAAACTCAGAGGACGAGAGCCCGTCCACGGTTAAGTTCATCAAGATGAGCTGCAAATATTTCACTGATGGCATGGTAAGAAGCCAAAGATGCTGGATACTGCGATCCATCTATCATTGTTTTCCTTATTTTTTACATTTTATATACTAAACAAATGAATTGATAATATACACAATATTATGTGTTTAGTAATGTGTCAACCAATCGATAACTACATGTTGACTTATTTCAAATTGTATCCAGCAGGCACAATGCTTGTTTGCTGGTTTGTTTCCAACCGAGAACCTCTATTGTCTCTCCATGTGTCATTTTAATCTTGCAGGGCGTGGTGGGCGGCGTGCTGATTGTGACCCCCAACAACATCATGTTCGACCCCCATAAGTCCGACCCACTGGTGATCGAGCACGGCTGCGAGGAGTACGGCCTCATCTGCCCCATGGAGGAGGTCGTCTCCGTAGCGCTGTATGACGATGTGTCACGCATGAAACTCAAAGACGCCCTGCCATCGTAAGAACTCCCAACCGCCTGCCTGTCCTCATTTCCCTCTTTTGTAACTGTTCTTCTTCTAGTCCTCAGCTCTTATTCCTCTTTTCTTGTTCCTACCTCTAGTTTCTATTTTTCTTATTCTGGCCAACAATAAAACTGCACCAAACACTTTCGATTTCTTGAACTTCTTACATTTTCCGCTTCACCACATCTCTTTGTCTGTCTTTTTGTATAGTGCCTTTGTTTCTGCTGGATTTTGTCTGCAGAGATCCAAGTAAAAAAATCCCTCTCAGGTTCCAGTTGCCTTAGTTTGTAATTCTTAATCTTACATCTTTAATTTTCTTCTTTTTTTATTCTAATTTGAATTATTTGTTGCTTTACATCACATTTGTTCTTTGTTTTGGTTTTCTTTTTGTTTTTTTCTTGTTTATCATTTTGGTCATTTTTAATTTCTGTTGCACCTGTCCTTTTTTTGTTTTTTTCCCTTTTTGTTTTCATCCCTGTTTGCGGTGCGGTATGTGTGGTGCCCGGTGACCCCACAGAGACCTACCCCAGGATCTGTGTCCTGTGTACAGGCCCGGTGAGTGGGAGCAGCTGCCTTCAGAGCGGGACCTGAACCCCTTCAGCCGCTATGAAGCTCTGGATCCGAAGCGACCAATCGTCTTGGACGACATCGAATCAACCCTCTCTGAAACTGGTAAGATGGTGTCATTCAGTGCCGCCATTTGTGATCCAATTCCCCAAATGGTGGTTAATCTGCCTTATGTCTTTTTAACTTTGATTTACTATCCAGCAACGGTTGAAACAACAGATTTAGCTTGTTTTTTTTTTTGTTTTGTTTTTTTTTGTCTTGTTAATGAATGAAAGTGGTGTGAATTTACAAATCATATCCTGTGATCAAACAGTTAGTTCCCTTTTCACATCCAATAATTGAGTCTCTTTACAGATAATTAATCAGCAACAAATTTGACAATCATTTAATTATTTAAGTCAGTATTTATTCAAGATATTGATATTGAAAATATTCTTTAGTTGCAGCCCTGGAATAACGTGTTGATCTTAAAAAAGCTTGAATTATCTTCTCAATACCATTGAGTATAGAGGGAGAGCAGACAGAAAAGTCTCCATCAGATGAAGGATTCACAGAGTTGGAACCTACTGTCAACGGTAGCACAGAAGAGGCAGAGGGAACATCCTCCAGAACACCCAGCATTGTCACCAGGGACCAACAGAAATTCCTAGAACCAAGCTTCCCAGGCCGGGTAGACTCCCAGCACAAGTCAATGCTTGATCAAACTAAAGGGAAGCTGGATGATGAAGAGGATGAAGGTGTGGCTCAGAACAGCTCCATTGAGGATGGAGAATCAGTACAATCCTCCTCAGAGACTGAAAAACAGGGGGACTCGCATGATAAACCTTCAGTCCGAGAGCTAACCGAAACCAAAGATATCAAATCTAAAGGGACCGAAGAGCTGCTAAATTGTGTAGACGATGAAATAATCAGCGCACCAGTGGACCAAAACAGGAAGCTGAGTCTGACCGAGGCCGCAGAGGTTCGTGGGAACTCTAGTCCTAAGAGACAAAGCCCAGACAGACCGGCAGAGGGGGACGAACTCAGTGAGGAGGAGATACGGAAGAAAAACTATGAAGCAGAGGTGAAGTCATGGCTAATGGAGAGGATGCAGGCTCCAATAGAAGGTATAAATTATAAACTAGATATTAAAACCATGAGTAGATCACAATTTTTGTATTTCTTCAGCATTTTAGATGTTGCAATGCCTAAAAATGTCTCCAAATCTTAAAGAGTTCATAGTAGGTCTTTTTCTCTTGATGTATACTTGCTCTCTTGCTTTCTTTTCTTTCTCATACAGCATCTTTTTTATAATATTCTTTCATGTCCTATCCCTTAAGTCACACTTGTCACATTTAAATCCAAGTGTTGGTAGTGTCGAGGACACCTTCATCAAAAAAGATATAATTTCCCTTTGGGGGATATTATAAAATCAAGGGGTATGGCATTAAGCTAACCAAATTTTCTCGCTTCTTTTTGATTCCCCATCCATGTAGACTTGCTTTTTTCATCCGAGGAGAAGAGCAAAAATCCTCCAATGTTCCTCTGCTTCAAAGTTGGAAAGCCAATGAGGAAGTCCTTTGCTACCGGCATGACCTCTAGTCCCGCCCACTCTTTTGGGGGCCGCGGAAAGCAGCCAGAGTACTGGTTTGCTGTGCCACAAGAAAGGTGAGAAGATGACTATGTCATACATGAATAAATTCAAGTACATGGTCATTCTGAAATCCAGCAAAAAAGCAAATAAGAACTCATTAGCATAAATTTTTGTAGCCTGGTTGAATCCTGCAGAGACTATCCAACCAGGAACTGTTTGAATGCCAGAACTCACTGAGGAATATGGTTGTCTGTGAGCCAACAATGCAATTTTTAAAAAAAATGTTTTTTAAACTTATCTAATATGCTCTATTTGTGTGTTCCAGGGTGGACCATCTGTATGCATTTTTCGTGCAGTGGTCCCCGGACGTGTACGGGAAGGAGGCTCGAGAGCAGGGCTTTGTCGTGGTGGAGAAAGATGAGCTGGACATGATTGATAACTTCTTCAGTGACCCTGCATCTTGCAGCTGGGAGGTGAGCTGAGAAAATACCTCCGATATGTCTATGCGCTATTGATACAGCCAAGTAAAATGAACTTTCAGTCTTTATATACCATTTTTCAGTGAGCTTTATACATAACTGATGCTTTTCATTTACGTAGACAATCAATGAGGTCTTTGTGTCATTGATTGCTCTTGCTTTCATCTTGCTTATAAATGCATTTTACTCCCAGATCATTACCATTGATGAGGCTAAACGCAGGCAGAGTTTTGGCAGCTGTGACGGAGAACTGTCCGTGGACGCTCTGCCAATACTCAGTGATACCAGTGACCTGCTGCAGGATACGCACATTGAGAAGGTAACTCAGTAAAACTTACTGATGAGAAAATGACTAAAATCCCAGGGAGAAATTTGCAGCAAATTGATCAGTACGCCTCATTATCTGTTTTCTCTCCAGCTTGCCTGTCGCCTGCCAGCCCGTGTGCAGGGTTACCCCTGGAGACTGGCCTACAGCACTGTGAGACATGGGACCAGCCTCAAGACTCTGTATAGAAACCTGGTAGACGTGGACAGTCCTGTTCTGCTGGTCATCAAAGATATGGATTACCAGGTAGATGTGTTGAGCATGTCAAATGTAACTGTGATTAATGGTCTGAAAGACTCCCAACAACAACATCCAGTGGTCATTACTGTATAGATTTTCCAAAACCAATAAATCTTTTCCTGCTTCCTGTACAGTAATAGTTATATATAATGGGAGAGCTTGTCATCAACACAAAAGAAAATTTGAACAACAGTTTGTAAAATTGTGCAGTTGCTGTGTCTTTTAAATTACAAGGGGTCTTAATATGACTTGATATCCTTTTCAAAATCAGGAACTGCAATGTATTTTTGAACATGACTCTCACAAGTCAGGGAATAGGTCCTTATTTCAGCAGCTATTTCTTTAACTCTGTTGACGCAGCATTATTCATGCACACACTCTATCACTTTATGGTCAATGACCTTGACGACAACTTTTGGTAGTTGAAAGAAAATACACCATCATATGAAAGCTCCTCTAAAATTTTACATAGAGGGTTTAATCACTAGTTGAAACAATACACCCAGGCTTGTTTTTTTTGTATGGAGTATTCTTTTAATCTTAAATTAATTCTGACTATCACAGATATTTGGAGCATTCTCAACTCATCCCTTCAGACTGAGCGAATACTGCTACGGCACAGGAGAGACATTCCTATACAGCTTCTGTCCTGAAATCAAGGTTTGTACTAAGTCGGTTTAAGAGCTGGTTCGGTATGTTCCTCAAACAGCAAATTCAGATATTGTTTGTCGTTTCTTTTCAGGTGTACCGGTGGACGGGGGAGAATTCTTACTTTGTGAAAGGCAATATTGATTCTCTGCAGATGGGAGGAGGAGGGTAAGATCCACCAAGGAGTAACTATAGCCTCACGTAATGTAGTTTTGGGGACTGAGAACAAAGTCATTTCAATGATCTAGGGTTTTCTCTTCAAATACTTTACACCTTTTTCTTACTGTTTTCCCGTGTGTCTGTCTTCAGCGGTCAGCTGGGTCTGTGGCTGGACGCCGAGCTGTACCGAGGCACCACCACCAAATGCGCCACCTTCAACAACCAGCCACTCTCGGCCCAGCAGGACTTCAGCATCCACAGTCTGGAGGTCTGGATCTTCGAGTAGCCGCACCTGCTCTATTCTAGCTAATTCTGCATTCATGCTCCACTCCTCAACCCCAAAACTTCAAACACCCCCAAGTCTTATTATACACCATTCAGAGGCAAACCTAGCTACCCCCACAATGACACATAAAATGTTCTGTGAGAGAAGATGGAATGCGGCCTGCGGAGTTTTCACATTGACTGAAAACAGAGCGGAAATGTCAGTCTTCTGTAGCCTGTTTTTGACTTGGGTTTGACCTGCGGGTAGGTTGTCCAGTTTATATCTGGTTCATCCTTCCCTCAGAGGTGGAAGTGTGAGGAAATGCTGTTGCTCTCAATTCATTGGCTGCCTTAGATGTGCAACAGCGGCCCAAGCTTTCCCAGCATGCAGACTGCCTTACCCGTATAAGCTTATGAGGAGAGAAGGAAGAGGATGGCTGCCGACTGAGGAAAACCCAAAAAGAACTAATTTTTAAGTGTATATGAAAGAGCAAGGTGTCCCATAATACTGTAGGTTTGTGCCGAACCAATGGTTGAACTACTGTATGTTTGGGATTGTACAGGATTACATATCGAAGAAGTTTGGAACGTTTATCTTTTTTTTTTTTTTTTTTTTTTACGATTTAAAGAGTTGAAGGTTGAGAGAAAGTGGAAACGGCATAGAAAGATTTTAGATCCTCCTCCATTAAATTAACCTTCAGTGCGGGAAATGTGGTAAATGTTTACAATGGAAGTGCTGCACTTCCTACAAAGGCTGTCTTGTTCCTTTAGTTTGAGTTTCACATTAACTGAATGAGAATGTGTCCCTGCATTTCCTCACTACTACACATAAAGTCTTCATTCCCCATACAATCCAAAACAAGTGATGAAGCCAGGAGACCTTTGCAATGACCAAATATGTCCTTTTAATTTCATATCTGTTGTGATCTCGTCATATTTTATAAAATATTTTAGGTTTTTTTTTTTTAATTTTTAAATTTTATTTTTACATTCTGTTTTTACAGATAATGTTTTTTTTAATGGTTGTACTTTTATAAAAATGTGCTTAAATATTTCTGTTTCTCATTGGACCCAGCAAGCACTAGAAATGACTTTTGTCAGTATTGAATTTATGTCTGATGCTGACTAATTTCATCTGTTTGATTTTCATTTGTGGTCACTGTTGAGAGAGTTACAGCCAGTAGAGTTTTACAAGATGTCACTTTGCACTAAGGGATGAATTGCCAGTCCAAGCCTTGTTGTGGCCGTACGTAATTAAGCATTTCTTCAACGTAAGATTGGTTACTGAATGTTGTTTAATTACCACTACAGAAAGGGAAGCCTCCTGTCCAACCACAGGTCAGCCTCTGCTTTACTTAAAAAGGGGTGGAAAAGGGATAATCTGTTTTTTGTTTTTGTTGTTTTTTTTGCACTCTGGTATGCCACTAATTAAAGATTCAGATCCAATAACATGGAAAAGTAATGTCCATTTATATCCTGTATATCTGACACAGGCTTGTAGTGCATGAACTTGCAATACTGCAACTGTCTGACACCGTTGTTCTGACACCTTCCATACTATTCACTAATGCCAGAAATCGCTTCTTGTGAGCTCTGTTGTCTGTAGCTGTTCAGTGTTGTTACTGTGAATGCTCCCTAAGTATTATTTCTTGTGAATCCAAAACTGCTGTGTCGTGTGACATCACTAAGGATCTATTTATTGTGTTGTTGTTGCATCTACATTTAAACTTAAATAAATGTTAAATATATACATATGATGATAATGAGTTGTTGTTAATGTCCAACTTTGATTTTTGCACACGTCCGTTTTCATTTCTCTTTTTCAGCTGGCTTTAATAACCAGATTGTTAATGCTGATTTTAATACTGATGTTTATTTATTTTTTTTTCATTTATTGAACATCACTGAAAGTGTCTCGTTGCAGAACCGAGGAAAGATAATGGGCTCATACAGGGTTAATAAGATTTTAAGCTTGTGGGGGGAGGTTCACAAACTCCAGAGTTTGTAGTTCTAAATCCGAGTATGCGAATTTGCACTACGACAGTAGATAATATCAGAAACATGCGATATACTTTCGTAAGGTTATTATGAAATGCGATTTTAAATGTGAGTGGAAGTGGCCAGTTTCACCGCCCCCTCGCTTCCTTACCCGAAGTGTTTGGCATGGACATTAAGCAACTGAGGGGAAAAAAACAAGAAAGTAAAATTATCCGTCTTCGTAAACATGGACGATCTTCGGCGAGGAATGTGAAACCAAGACCCGTCAGACCTGAAAACACGGGAAACATGGCGAAGGGCAGGTCCGAGTCGAGCAGGGGAACCGACGAGACTTGCGTTTTCTGTTTGATAGTCAGCGGCCGGGACAAAGAGACAGAAGTTGTTAAAAAGGTAGGATCCTTGCGATCCTTTTAGTTTTATGCCTGCGATGTCTTGTTGGACTAATAATCAAATAGGATCCTTGCGGCTGAAGAAAAATATCAACGCGCTGTGGCTGTAATGGCATTAAAGATTGACCAAAACAACCCAAAACAAAACACATTACGAGGTCAACTTACTTGATTTTACTGTGGCTTTCAGCCACATTTTGTGTTTTCCATCAACTAAATGTAGCTCGGGTGTAGGCTTCAAAGATTTAGATACTAAGTGTAAACCTTTGCGTGCATTTTATACAAAATTCCATCGTGTGTTTTTATATTTGAAGTACTTCTTTAAATAATTTACAACGAATTGTCTAAATATAGTCCGTAATTTCAAATAGAAGATCAAGAGCAGATTAATATAAAGATGCGATTAAAACCATGATGTTTTCTCTCGTTATACGCAGGTAAATGCCTGAAATATAAACTGATGCTTTTGCTTTTCAAATTCTTAATGTAAAGTCTCATGTTCGGTTCTGAGTTAGGGACCAGGCTCGTTTGATTTCCAGTTCATTCTACATTACGTGTACAGGAAAGTCCCAGATGACTGGTGAAAGCATCGTGTGGTGCAGAGAGCCATCTGCAACAGTTTTCCCTTTCTGTGCTTTGAGGTCTGCGAAAGTGAAACCAGCACTGAAAAGCTGAATTCACCGACCAATGGGTCAATGTGTGTGTGTCTGTGTGTGTTTCAATTGTGTCTCTTCTCTGATGTTTTCCTCCCTTCCCACAGAATAAGGAGCTGCTGTGTTTCAGGGACATTGACCCTGCCGCCCCTAATCACTACCTGGTGGTGCCCAGACAGCACATACACAGCTGCCTCTCACTGCACAGGGGACACATCAGCCTCGGTCGGTTAGAAAACGGATCTGTGCCGACTAGATTAACACCATCTCTTACTACAGCTGCTATAATGCTGTTACTAAAACATACCGCTGTTAATAGTCTTGCCATTATGTTCATTTTTGTGCTGCCCTGAAGTGAACAGATTGTACTTTTATCTAATCGGATCTCTACAGATAAATAACGAGTCATGTATCCAACAGTTGAAATGATGGCAGAAATGGGGAGGGCTGTTCTACATGACCAAGGGATCACTGATATGAAGGACATAAGGTAGGTGGAGGCAGATGGTGTGTGTGTGGTTGATTCTTCATCCCTAATAAACTCAAAGGTTACAGGAATACTTTAGCTCTAAACATTGAAAAAAGTAGGATTATTTTAAACGCACGATAAACTTTTAAGCTCAATACTAATGTTAACTGTATGAGTGTATCCCAAACCGGAACGAAACCAGGGGGATACACACTCACTGCGTGTTGATCATAGCGCTGACGTGTGTTTTCCTCCACAGGCTGGGGTTCCACCAGCCTCCTTACATTTCGGTAGAACACCTCCACCTCCATGTGCTCGCCCCCGCCAGCCAAATCTCCAAGTACATGATGTATAAGTTCATTCCAGGGACCTGCCGTTTTATTACCGTGAGTACTGAAGACTAGAGGTTCCCACTGCCCCTTTCTTACCTCCTTATTTCATTGATTGTCATTATTAACTCATTTATGTTTCTAATGGCTCTGAAATCTGTGGTGATCTACAAATTTTCATCTACTGCACTTGTCTTTTTTTTTTTCTCAAACCGATAAACATTATTTAAACTTGTAACACATACAGCGCCTTCACCATGCATCCTCATGTGATCTTGGCGGCCTTTTTTGCCCTTTCTATGCCCAGTTTAAATAATGTGTTTTTCTTCGCAGGAGGAATGTCTACAGAAATATCTAAAGGACAAGTCTCCGCCGGCCCATTGTATTTTCGGAAGATGTCTCCAAAATTAGAACTTTGGATTAATGCGGTGCATTGAAAAAAATTTCTTAACCAAATTTAGCCACACAGAAAGACAAGTAAATTACAGAGCAGTATCTGGAAACTGAGTCTGCAAATGAGATAGTGAAGCAGAACCATTCATTAGTTTTGAAAGTCAGATCTTTGAAGTTTTATAGCAGAGAAACGACTACACGTGTGACAAACTGTGCAATGGTTTACACTTAATATTAATTTTATTTTTATGGTCCGTGATATAAGAGGAAGGGCGGATTGACTCCATCGAACACAATGTATGATGAGTTGTTGAGACATACTGGATCTCAAAATGAAATGAAAATCATGACTTAAAATAATATTTTTTCCCCCCAACACCTGCCTCTGTGTTTGTCGTGTGTCGGTCCACCTTAGGCGTAATATCTCATCCAAAAACGAGATATAAAAAAATAAAATACACACTGTGGGAGAAGCATTCGAGCGCGTTTGGAAGAGGGAATTTACTCAGGTTCCCACAAACGCGGCAGTAGACTGGACTTCCCATCCCCGGTCACGGTCCAAGGACGATAGCAGCTCCGGAGGCGGCGATGGGGTCACAGCACGCCTCTGGGAGTGGAGGCTGCCATGTAGGGGCCCCTGAGGCCCCTGCCCCGGACTAACCTCCCGCAGCTGGGCGCTCCTCACCTCCCCTCTGTCCCGCCAGGCGCCACGCATCACAACCTGGTCATCCCCAGGAGGCACCTGGACAGCGGCGCCGCTCTCAGGAGAGGCGACGCCCCTCTAGGTGACCGAGACCCGGCAGCACCGCTGCGTAATCCTCTGTACTCTCCTTTTGAGTTATTTAGGTTGTATGGATGGGGCCTTATTGGTGTGATTTGTTTGTTTACAGTGGAGAGGATGGAAATAAAATGGGAAGGACTATACTGGGGAAGAATAAAGTCTGCGATCTAGATGATGTCAGGTAAATCCTTTCCCTGTGCTGAAAAAACTTCTTTTAATCATTTAGGTTTCAATAACTTCTTTGAAAAGATTTTTTTTTTCTGATGTGGTCTGTGAAATGCTTTTATTTACAAAGATGTTTCAATCCCAGATTGAATCATTGCAGGTTGGGGTTTCATCTGCCTCCATTCTCATCAGTTCCCCACCTCCACCTCCATGCTCTGGCTCCAGCCGGTGAGATGAACCTCAGGTCACAGCTTCGCTATGGGTCACGGTCTTGCTGGTTCATCACAGTGACTCTTGTAATATCTTTGCTCACTGCAAAGGAATGAAGTTTGATGCCCAACTCACAACTCCTTTGTAAATCTGTTAAATTTGATTTGTAACAACCTTCAACTAGCACTACACTGAATATACAACTGTTTAAGTTCCTTTTTCTGCTCTGCTACAGGTAGACAAAGTGCTCTCTTAGCTGAAGACACATGGTAAGGTCAAATGAAGAGCACCAAAGTATCTGAAGGTGCAACAATCTTGTTTAATGTTTAAAGGTTAATTCTTGTCATTCCGCCTCACTGAATGCAGTTTTCAATCCAAAGTTTTTAAATTTAAAGTTTTCCATCGGACTTGAAATTGTTGCTGATTCATTTGGGCGGAAACTGTAAAAGTTTAACCTTTCCAAGATTCATTTTTTAAATCTGCATCCATGTCCTATCAAATGTCCTGTTGTGGAACTTGACCATCAATAAGGAAGGAATTACAGCTTTTATCTTGTACTGATATACAAACACTGAAGACAAATTTGAAAACTGATGGCTGATACCTTTAGAGTTTCAAAATCACATAAGAATTTGATTATACTTTTTTGTTTTTTTTTACCACAAATCTGTATTTGTCAGGAAGGACAATTTCCCTTTGCACATTCGTGCACAAACTTCACAAACCTCTTAACATGCAAAATATATTTTTGTTTGTATATGTACGATTTGTTGTTTGTGTGCATGAAGTGGATCAGTTGAAACCAGCTTCTTATACATAACCTTTTGTCATAACCTATCTGATGAACTGGTGTAAAATATTTCTTTCAATATGAAAATATTATTTATATGTAATATTAATAAGATATCTTGAGAAGCTCCAAATAATGGGATTATCTCTAATAGAGTCTGGAGGGTTGCTTGGTCCTTTAAACCTCTTCACACACCGGGGCTCAAGTGTGTGCAGCTGTGTACGATACCCCTTCAGTATTTATGTTTACCTTGATAATCACGGGGGGACAATGGGTCCTAATGAACGTCTTTGTTTCTCTGCCAGCACCTACACAAATGTCTGAGCAACACTGTTTGGAGGAAAAACACAGAATTCATTATGAGAAGACAAAAAACCCAACATTAGATTACCATGAGAATACCGGAGGTCCTAATGGGCCCGAATACAGCAAACAATGGTACAAGGGTTCCTTTAATTTAATGATTTACTTTTATTACCCCATGAGATTCCATTAGCGCTTTCCAGATCATCTCAATTGGCAGCATGTGTCAGTTGGTGCATAGATATCTGAAGGGTTTGTTGGCAGGTTTCTGTTCCATTTTCAAAATTTGGCCAAATCTGTGAATTTCCGATTGGACCGTTAAATAAGATGTGGGTTTTAAGTCCTTTCACATGAAAGATGGCCCATTAGAAACTGGCAGCTAGCGGGTGTTTTTATTAAGCCACATCAGAGACATCATTTAACTGAATTATTCTATTATTTTTTTCATAATGATTGAATAGTTCAAGCAAATTGCATTACCAAAGGTTTTTGGACATCTTAAGTAACGGTATGTCAATGGTACCTACACCAATAATATTTCTTCTCCTAAACCAAGGACGTTTTCATGTATGAAAAAGCTTTCAACAACTCTTCTTTTGGGCAAAATTTCATTCTAAAAGGAGGAAAACCACTGTATGCTTTTACAAGCTGACCGACTTGCGTGGCAGAGTCGACTCTTAATCTACTTACCTTTTGAATGATCTAATATGTATTTGTATTGTCCATTAGTGTAATTTAGAGCTAAATGATGTAATTTGAGGTGTAAAAACCCTTCAAACCCAAATCTTCAAATATCTTATGGTTCATAAATATATCTAATAGCAGCCTAATCGGGTGCATAAGCAAGAACAGCATACTCTTCTATTATCATTTTTATTCAAGCACAGCTGTCTGGTCAGACATAGACCATATAGGCCACCTATATGATAACCAAGTTCTATATAGAAAGACTTGCATTTTCTTACATTGTAAAAACATCCAGAAAGTGACTAAATCAAGCTCCTATGTTGATTATTCAGCTTTAGTATATCTTCCATTTCATTCATACACTCATGTCAGTAATATTTTTGTTCTGAATAGCATCATAACTGTTCTTTTTGAATAAAATGCTGGATTACTCTTCAAAAACAAAGTCATCACTTAACAGTATCTGAAGATGCTTCACAGGTCGCACGTTTCATAACAATGTCAGTTCTTTCTGTTCGCCACTTGATGTCAGTAGAGTAACTTGCAATTGAGAAAATAGTAAATTGTCTTTATTCAACTTGGGGGGTGGGGGGTAGAGGGTCCACGTGCACCAACAGCCTCCTAAGGTTATTTTCAACCTTTTATTTTTCATTTTAAAGTTATAAAGCAGGGGACATCAGAACATATACTAAATGTCCTTTGCTATCAGCCCTATCTTCTACCCCTCTATATCAGTAAGCATGTCTTTCTGTGGGCCTTTGTAGGGTTTCCTATTGAACCTTTTATTTGGGATTTTTTTCCTTGCTCTTGCTGAGGGTCTAAGGTTTGGTGAGTTCTCTTTTAATTTAAGGTCTGTAGTGCGAAGAATATTTGAAATACCAGCTTTTAGAAACTCGACTAATCAGCCTGTCAGTACCTTGCAAGCTTGTCTGCAAGTGCTGAGAAATATTGGAGATTGAAATGGCACTGTGTCATCATGAATTTGATCATGAATTTGATAGTGATAAAGAAAGTGCCTGAGACTATAACATCTGTCATAAAGAGAATGTGTCAAGAGTCTAGAGGAAGCTGTCACACAGCATTCATGGAAAATTAAAAAATCTCACAAGGCCGAGTACCTCTTCATCTCAATTAAATCTCTATGTGCACAACGAACAAAACAACTCGTTGGCATGTGATGATCCTCAAACGTGCTAACGTCCTGCAAGCTCTGCCATTACAGAATAACTCCTCTTGGATTAACAGGTGAACTGGCGGGATAAAATGTGTTGCTAGTGAGTCTATGCATAGTTTGTTTTCAACAGGTAAAATATATCTTATTTAACAGACACAGAGGTGTGTATCTTTCAGGGCAGGGCTTAAATTAACCTCCATGGGCTTTGAGGGGGCCACTGGGGATACGGTTGGACACAAGGGGCAAAGGAGTACAGGTTCAAGAGCATGTTTTCCTAGAATTAATTTAGGAAAACATGACATGTAAGTACAGAACTGAAAAAAACAAAGAACTTGGAACTTAATTTCACAACAGGGACTATGAGGCCATTTTTCATGTTCGGCGACAATGTGCTCTGGTGTTTCATATTTCCACACAAAACTTCAAATAATAAAAACAAATCAGCTGAAACACAATAAACCTGGAGCTTGTGTGCAGCTCAGCTTCATCTACAATCTAGTTTAGCTTTTTTTTATTATTATTATTTTCGAACCATTAAGGAGAGTTATATTTGCGGTCCCAGTAAAATTATTGTTTTTCTGTAAATGGAACAACACTATTAGATTAAACATGGATTAAAGGATTTCTGGTGTAATGTCTATGTATCTTTGCTTTGCTTTAACCGAGCGTTAAGGCGGTTAGTTCAAGCAAACTAGGCAAAAACTGCAAAACTAACTTACCCTTATCCTCCTCGTAAACCTCAAGTGAAATATAAAAGCAAAAGAAACAAAGCGACGGCGCTATTAATAGCAGTGAGAAGAACAGCGACAGTAACCGAGGTGAAGCGCAAGTGTAAGATAAATGTCCGATAATAGATCCAACCCTTTTTAACGTGATTAGATTGACGTCAGACGAGGCCGTGAACGCGCCGCGGCTCCGTGAACGCGACGCCGGATTCCTGACATTCTACGTCCGACGCGTCGTCGGCGGCGTCGACGCCGCGATGTGGCCCCGCCCCTCCCCGCCGTCAACAGCTGGATCTCAGCTATTTGTATTTTAATCGCTAGCCTGCACACTGTGATTCACGGCGATCGTTTAAAAAATAATAATATTTATATATAGAGAGAGTTACATCTGGATGGATATTTGCGGATTTTTCGTTTGCTCTGAAACACGCTCCGTCGGTAGCCTGTGCCGATGTGCAGCCAGCGCAAGCTAAAAGGGACCGACGGGGAGCGGAGAGATCAGCCTCGCACACCGTCCTTTAGCCGCCTCCGAGACCAGCTAACGCTGCTAACGCTCCGCCGGAGACGACGCTAGCCGGCCGGCTGACAGCTGGTCCGGCCGGATAACGCCGCCCGTCGACGGGGAACGCGGCTGAGGTTTCAACCCGGCGAAGCGATGAACCGTCTCTGACGCCGGTGAGTGCGATCGGCGTCGTTTAGCTCGGAGCGGCGTCGAGGCGCCGCTCGTCGGGTTCGGGTTTTTCCACCTGCCTCGGCGTCGCTGTGCGGAGCTAACAGCGGCTGGCTAACCGCCCGCTTGTTTATAGTAGCGGCTACGCGGAGCCACGCCTGGGCCATTTAAAATTCACGCCGTTTGTTTTTGTTTTTGTTTATTTGGCCCTAAGACATGAGGTGTTACTTTTATCGATCTGCGAAAATTACCTCCCAAATGTGCAGGTTTGTGTTCTGTTTTTGTTTTTTTTTTGGTCCATATTACTCAACGGAATTCCTCTGCCTCGGTTCCCAGAGTCGACCGAGGCCCAGTTGGTCGTCGCACGGGAGTAACCAGAACCCGTAACTAGTCTCTGCGGGGTCTCTGCGGGGTCTCCGCGGCGGTGCCGTCGAGGATAAGCGGCCGATCGGGAGGGACGACCCGCCGATGCACGCCTAGTTTCGACCTGCCAGAGCCGCCAACATGATGCCGGTAGGTGCACACGACCCCCGCTCTCCAAACATTAAAAACAAAAAATAAATTTAAAAGCTGACTCGTCATTTTATTATTTCAAGCCCGGTGCATTTCCCCCCGTCTGTCGGTCGACTGCCCGCTTTTGTGCAGAATCCGTGCAAGGTGGAAGCTGTCAGGCGTCGTGCTCCTCACTGGACCAGCCAGGGAAGCGTGCTCCTCGGATGAGGCACACCTAGCTTTTAACCTTCGGTGTGTGGGATTTTTAAGATTCACGCGTGATAGTCATCTGGTTCATCAGCGTGAATTAATGAGAGGTCCAGGTCTATGCAAAGGGCACAGTTTGATTTATTTATTTATTTTTTTTTTTCCTGACAATCTGTGCAACATAATACACAAGATTACAAGTTCGGGCAAGTTTGATATCTGTCCGTTTGCCTTTTCCCACTATTACTTGGATAATCTATAAGTAAGACCAGTTCGTAAAAAGCTGAACTTCATCTACTACAACGTTATTTATAGTACAGTATTTCTCTGATGTGACTCCATAGCTGCAGGACATACATTTTTCTCATGTTTATGGTTACAATGACTGAAACACATGAAAGGGGAGACACAAACAGGACTTGTCACGAGTTGATAAACAGGGATTATGGTCTGTATGAAGTTTTTATGCTTTTAGCAAAAGGAATTATATGTTTTCCACACGAGATTGAACATGTAGTCAGTGCTAGCCAATACATAATACCCAGCAAGTAGATTTGCCATGCTGTGTATCAGAATAGGACAGGTTAACTTTGTGACCTTTTTTTTTCTTTAAAATAACAATGACCTTGTGTTGAATAATGCTGAAACAAAAAGATCACTATATTTAAAGCAGTAAGTGCAATCAAGAACTGTTTTCGCTCTGTTGTTTTCCCTGGTGTTATTGTTCAAGATTCTGTGCAGCAGAGAATAGAACACCTGATTGGCAACCCTATTGGAGCAGTGCTTTGTTGGGACCTCTTTTGTTAAGTTTAGTGCTGAGAATTCAGCTTATAGACTGTGGGAAAAGTGATTTCAGCCCCTCTTGCCTTCAGGGAGGGGACCATGAACTTAGGTGCAGGATAAATTTACAGTAGGTTCAGTTAGAGGTGATCCTTCACTTGGCCAGTTGTGTTTACAAATGATTGTGTTTTGTTTGAAAATACAGTATCGCAGTTTTAAAAAAAAAAAAATCATGTCACTAAAATAAATCATTTTAGAGAATCTTATAAGTTTCCAGGAGTACAGAGTACTCAATTATTGCTGCTGCCATCGAGTTCACAGGATTGACTGCGATGGGAGCCTCAGTGCACATTTGTACCCTGTGGCACCAACAGGCTATCAGAGTCAAAGAGCCAGTCGACCAGAGAGGCTGCCCTGCACTTGATTCTCGCGTGACTCCGGCAGCCAATGAGACCTTGGCAGATCTAGGTCTGTGTGGCTGCGTCGACTAATGCCCTGTTGTTAAGGGGAACTTTTGAGCTGAGTAGATTGTCAAGTGGCATTAATCTCACACAGTGGAGCTGGGCAGAGCGTGACTTACAGGAAAACTAAACATTGCATCTTATTGTTGATCTCTCATTTTTTGGAAATATGTTTGTTTAAAATGGCGTCAGCCAAACCACCACGGTTGTAGTGTAAAGCACTCGTTATTAAAAGGTAAAATATTATAAATTTAATGGATGTGATTATTACTGCCAAGCCTTTTCCCCAAAGTGTCTATGAACAGATGAAAAGATTCCACTATTGATTTATTTAACAACTCCCACCTGATTCATCCTCCTAGATCTTTTTTTTTTTAATTGATGAAATAAGTATCCATTTATAATTAGACTTTATTAATGCCTTCCTCTACCGCACATTAGTCAGCATTCAAAAGGACACATACTTTTTTGAACAGCTTATCGAATCTTGTAGGGACCTGATATTTTCCCATTGCTCCAGATGTGTTGTTCTATCTCAGTCCTTTCAAGAGAAAAGCAAAGATTTTTCAAAATAAAAACATAAAATACCAATAGAATGACTTGAGACACGTACCCTCTGTAAGAATTTGTCTATAAATACAAAGCTGCTGCTGTTGAGAATTTGTTGTCTAGGTCAGTATCAGCTCAAGTGCCTCAGATTTGTAGTCCTGAAGCATCTTTTTTGAAATGTCAACTCTGTGCTTCAGTTGAAGGAAATATGTTTTATATTTTTTATCCGTAACTCATTTTATGCTTGTAAAGCAATAAAACAGCAGCATTCCTGTTTCAGCTTTTAAAAAGCCTGGCAGATTGGAGGGTCCAGTTTGTTTCACCGCTGCTTGTCACATCACGACCTCATCTCTCCTCCATATGGTTCAGTGCCATCTTTTAGCCAGATGGGTAGTGTTTGGCACATTTTGGCTGCGTGAGCTGTCAAGGATGCCAAAGGCGACCCGCTCATGTCCCAGCAAATGGATTTAGCCATGATTGAAGTTATTTGTGTGTTTGTGTCTGACCTAGTTGCTCTACACATTTGAGCATGATTTTAGTTAAAGTGATTTTTTACGGCTCCACCGTGTGCTCCACAGTGTGAGGAGATACGGTTAGGAGCTCCATTTATCCTTGTTTGCTTTCAGTCTGTGGCATTTGAGAAAAGTCTGTACATGAAAGGACAAGTTTTGAGTTGAAGTTTGTGCTCTCAGGAAACTACTTCAGTGGATCTGTCTTCCGTATTGTGGCTGGCATTTGTGTGAGTAAATGAGTGACAGGGTTGGTGAGAGGAAATGACTGTTTGAGTCATCCTGCTAGAGATCAGGCCGGCCGAGCATCCCTCTCTCTGTCAGAAGTTAAATGATGAATCCCCCTATCTCCAGATGATGCCCACTGCAGTATTATTCATCAGGCAAGAGAGACACTGTATGCATCCAGTCATGTACAGCCAACATACAGTGGTACAGATGATCCCTTTCTTATATGATTGTGCCCTGACTGTCTGCCACTCACAGCTGTGGCCAAACTACTCTCATTAACAGGGAGTCATTGGTGTTGCAGCCACTGGCACAACCCAGGGACACGTTTCCAATAGATGGACTTGCTGGCAACCACCCCCCACCCACACCCACCACACTGTGACTCCCCCCTCTCTTTCTCTCTCTCTCCCTTGCTGTTTGAATCTCTCCAGCTCTCTCTCTCCCCCTCCCTTCCCTCGCTGAATTACACATACAGCAAGTGTCTTTTTTTTTTTTTTTTTTTCCTCCCAAGTCTCCTCTGCAGCACTTTTCAAATGCACGCACCGCTGTCGGCTTCAGGGGTCTGCCCGTGATGGCATAAAAATTGAGTCTCATGCCTGCAAAAGCGGCGGTGCTATGATGAAGAGGTTTGTGACCATAGTGTTACGTGGCCTTATTAGCCTCTCCAAGGAGAACCCCATCTGGGCAAAGGAGCACCACCGGCCACCAAAGAAGGAGATCAGGAGGAAACGGAGGGCGGTCAAGAGAGCCAAGAGCATGGGCAGACGCAGCTTAGTTAGGGCGGTTTGTATTTCTCCAGTGGTCAGCGAGCTGGGCCCCTGGAGTTTCTTCTTTTCTACACTGTCACTCTTTGAATGTATGTTCACGTGATTTGGTAGTTTCTGTTGATGTGTAAGTGTGTTTGAGGATATTCTTTATTGGCTCTTTTTGATCAGTTTCAATTAGGCGCAAATTCTCATCCCATCGTGCCTGATTGGTTGATTGTTTGTGCTGATTCCCTGTTTGTTTTCAAGGTTATTTATTAAATGGGCCTGTGTTGTAGTAGTAGGAAAAAGCCAATTTTTTGTTCATTTTATTTTACATTAGTTTTTCCCATGTATGTTTTCTTTGCATTGAGCATAATGGTAAAACATAAATTTAAATAAGAAGGCATAATATGTCCCCTCACTAATTTTGTATAACTTTCAATTTCCACCAGAGCAAATTGAAATAATGGCATCCGTCTTATTCGTGTTCAAACTGATGTTGTTGCTGATCCCACTGGGATGTTTTGTGTTCCCTATTTTTATTCCTGTACTGTGTTGTATCTTATTATGCAGCTGCTGGTACTCTAATATCCCTTGGGGATTAGCAAAGTAATTATCTCTCAGTAAAATATGGACAAAAATATGGATATCTGGCATATTTACACTTTTTTCCTGTTAATGCTCTTGGAGACCCAAAATGTCCTGAAAATGACATCCATTGCTAGTATATCTGCACAGAGACAGAGACAGAGGCAGCGTCAGATCATAGATAGATGGTATGGATGGATGTCTGTTGGATTTGTGAAGGAAAACCACAGCGTTGCCTGAGATACGACATTTTGCCGGTGCCTCGGCTCTACCACCATTTCATCACCGCCAGTTTCGGAATTGGCCGAAATGTGAGCTTTTAGGGTCATAATCAGCAGAGTGGAAGTTGCAGCGGCTCCCAAGCACAAATGTTCATATTGCTTTGGTTATGCTGCTGCAGAAAATGCCAATTAATCACACAGCTGCATCGTTACAAAGGATGAGTCACTTAGTCTCGGACAAGGTCCAGAAGCAATAATCTATAGGTAGCCCAGTGACTAAAGCTAGATTATATAGGACAGTGGCATTCATTTGCAATTACCGTAGCGCTACAAATGCACCCTGGGGTGTTACACACTTTACTGCTTTGCATTGAAATTCCTTCTAAATTGTGCTTGTGTAAAAGTATAGAAAGTTATATTTTGAATATTTGTTTTTCATCAACAAAGTAAGTTGATTTGACAGGATCATTATGTCCCTGGCAAATGAATGACCCCTGAAAACCCTGAGTCATTCTACAAACACTATACATAGATATTAGTGGTTTGATTTTGGCCCTTTTGCAGGCATTTCTTCTTTATTGTAATTTCACTGATTTTGTTTGTAACTGTAGACTATAGTTGAGCATTGTGAGTCATGCGTAAACAAAGTGGTGTAGTTGTTGGTCTAGATGGCAGGAGTAGGCTGAGAGATCCATTTGTTAGTCTATGTAAGTCAAAATTACTTAGATAATTACATAGAAGTTCTTTTGGCTCAGAGCCCTCTGTGTTATGGCTGATGTTCAACCAGTGAAGCATTTAGAAGAAATGTGAAAAGTTGAGCAGGTTAAAAGCACAGCTACAGAAATATGGAGAATCCATATTCCATTTTTGTACTTTTAACTGTAAGAACTCAAAGTCAGCTTACACAAAGATAAACTCTGTCTTTTCAAACACACTTTGACCATCCCTCCAAAACTCTTGCTTTTGTCATTTATTTTCTCTCTATTCTGGTTCTCTGCACTTTTTTTCTGTGAGCTCCTGATTTTTGATAGTGACCCCATAGTGAGCCTGTCACATGAAACAGGAAGGCACACCTCAGCTACATGGGGCGCTTTATGCCACAGAAAACAATGAAAATCTGACCACCACCGCAGAAAGAAAAACATATCATGTTAGGTGTGCTGTAACACTGAATGTAGAAGCGTTTACTTAAGTTAATCCATTTGGGTTGCTCTCGCTGGCCACAAATCAAATTACATTAGAAAAAATAAAAGTTTAACTCTACTGGTGATTGATATAATCAGAGGATCAAGAGTTGTTCAAAGTTGTCAGACTGTGAAAATTAAATTCTTTAATTCATCAAAATTTAAACCTAAATTCAAAGTGGTTCAGTAATTTTTGTGATTTACAGAAATATTAAACCTAGTGGGTCGGTTCTTTGCCATGCCTGAATCTTCTTAGATATGTTTTTATCAGCTTGGGCATCTGGATTTGGGGATTTTAAAAAATCTTATTTATTTATTTATTTATTGCCTTCTTCCAGCGTATCTCCTTTAGTGGTAGATAGATTATCACAAATGATCTACAGTCCAGATAACTGATATGCACAATGAAATATTTTACATAAAATAATGTATACCATAAATGACACTTTGCATTTATTCTTATTATGTCTTAAAAATGCCCAAAGCATCCCAATAACAAGTTATTACCCAAATTTGTGTCTTAAAGTTCCTTATTTTGACTAAACACCTGCCAGAGACTCTAAATCATTCAATTTGCAGGGATATAACTAAAGTGTTTTTCTTGCATTTGAGAAGCTACGGCCCTTGTGACTAACTGGTCACAAATGTCTGCGACCTGGTTAGTTTAAGTGACTAAGATGACAATTTTTGCAACCAAATTTACCGAGGTACAGCTTAATTATGTTAATTTTACTATGTTCTCAGTTATAGTCAGGCCTGTAATATTTCTGCACTGTTGATGCTTGCCAAAGATTAGATTGTAGAAAGAAGCTACTCTACCCTGTATCATTTCACTGGCTCAGTGATTTGTGATTGTTGCTACAATAATTGAATATAATAATTGATGAAGTTCTTTTTAAATCCTCATCCTATTCTCCATATGTTCCCTCCAGGTTTTTACATGTAGCCATTTAGGAGCTTGCATTTCAGAAGCTCTATGTGAGGTAGAATTTAGGATAGATTTACAGTTTCCTCACATTTCCAGAGAGTAAACAGTTCTTCAAGGTTATTTGTCGAGAACTGAGAAAGGACTGTAAGGCCTCTGCTTTTACTGTTACATGACTGCAGACAAAGGCATGTGAGGGCTTGCATTGCTATTTCTTATCTCACCGTGTATGTTCAACACTACGGCAGGCCTTAGTCATAGTAAACAGAAATGTGGCAGGCACAGGCATGAGTCCACCAGCAGCTCAAACGAACAGACGCAGCCAGTGGACAGCAAAATCTAGCGTCAGCATAGTGGGCTTTGTACAGTGCAAATGAAATTTAAGCAGCTCTTCTAAAATACATATATCTTTATATTTTTAATACACGATACTTTTATCTTTATTTCTGCTGTAATTTTTAATTTCTATGTTTTATGTTTTCATGTAATTTAAATCTCGTGTGTAATGTTAAGTTAAATTCCTTTTTTTTTTTTTTTAATTAAACACTTAGTGAGTTTCTATTCCTCTTCCTCAGATGATATTGACAGTGTACCTCAGTGATGGGGAACAGGCTGTGACGGAGGTGCCCATCACCCCCGAGACGACGTGCCGCGATGTGGTTGAGTTCTGCAAAGAGCCCGGCGAGAGTGGCTGCCACCTGGCTGAGGTCTGGAGGGGCAACGGTAAGAGCTGGATGAAGCTGTGCTGCTTGTCATGGAGCCTGTTTTATCTGCTGCCGAGCACAAAATTACCAAAAAAAAAAAAAAAAAAAATCAGAACAGTGAAGGCTTCTTTTCTCTCTGGGGAAGAAGAAGCCTTCACTGCCCTGCCATGTTAAAGACAAAGAGCGGGGGTTGTCAAAAGTAATGCGTTAAGGTGAAGTAATCTGAAACTCCATTATCACAGAGCTTGACACTTCATTTATATGTACAAGAATTTAATTTTACAAAGCAGTACCCTTTAGCTTCCCTCATTAATGGGAAAACAAGCACTCTATTGAGAAAGTTCAGGTGCTGAACACGCCCATGCATGAATACCTGAGGGGAGGAAATTCACGGCGAAGCCATAAAAAAGCCAAAAGTTTCACATCCTCAAAGAGAAGAAAGGTATGTATTATCAAAAATACATTTTCTCTTTCCCATCAGCTGATATCAGACTAGAATAATTGACCTAAAGTACAAATTTATTGGTGAGAAAGCGGTTATCTGCCAGTACAGGCTACAGCACTGTCACAACAGATTCCACTCGGCACAAACGATTTGGTCCCATCGCCATCGTCGTGCTGACAAGCCCAGTGTTATCAGCGTTTTTTGCTGAGGGGCCACTCCTCTGTTGAAAACAGCATCCCAGCCAAGAGCTTTATTAACCCACGTTATGCAATCGTGTACGGCTGGTGCCTGACAATGCAGCCGTGAGCCCCCGAAACCACCTAAAACCTCTCTGTCTTTGTCTCCATCTCTTTGTCTCTCGGCCTCTCTGTGGCCACAGCGGGCCGTCCACTTGAAATGCAAAATCATTTTTAGCACAGATAGTTATCCGTCGGCCTCAGTGGAAAATCTCTTCTAAAAACTCAGAAACATAAACAGATGGTAGCATAGATTGGCTCAGATAAATATATCCGATGTTTTGTGATGGTATTTTACTGCTGTGCTGCTTTGTGTGCTTTGTGGCCTGCAGAGAGGCACCTGCACTGTTGGTAGGTTAACTTTAAACAAGCAACAGTTAAAAACAAATCAGTCCCCAGCATTATTTGTAAATGGTTGTGTCAGACTGTTTTTCAGCCCACAAGCCTCAAATTTGTTACTTTATGTGTTACAAAGACAACACACACAAACAGGAGTAAAAACAAAAGTCTTTGAAACAACAGAAAACAGGAAACCTTTTTTACTGCAAAATTAAGATAGTGAAATTTTTATTCTTTCATCCTTTTGTTCATTGTGCATACAACTAAACACACAACATTTCCATTTTGCGCACTGACAAATAGGTCTAACTGATCACTCTGTTCCCCTTTCCTTCTCCTTCCCTGTCTCTGCAGAGCGAGCGATCCCCTTCGAGCACATGATGTACGAACACCTGCAGAAATGGGGGCCTCGGAAACAAGAGGTCAAGTTCTTCCTCCGGCATGAAGATTCACCGACCGAGAGCAGCGATCAAGGTGCGTACTGTCCCCTCCCCTGGATGGAGGTTTCTCTGGCAGCCGTGTAGTCTCTCCCCGAAGGAGCGTGGAGGACGGGGTCGAAAGCTGTCAGGGAATTCCTGACGCCTGCTCTGGTTGACTGCTGGTGTCAGTTGGCATTTCTTTTTTTTCCCTCTTTTGGCCTGGCATATCTAGTCTTTTGGATTGAGTTGTTTCTGCAGTCTCGTTGTCTAGCTTTTGGTGCACAGTAAATTTTACCCTTAATCATGCACCAAACACACCAAAGATGGGCACACCTGAACAGCGCTTTAGTATCAACTTTCTTAAGTTGGCTTAAAATCAAACCATTTGTAGTCTTTGTTTATTCTTTGAACTAGGTTGTGACAGTACAGATACTTTATAAACATGGTTTTTTATGTGGTATCCTTTTGTATTAAGCCTTAAAACGCTGTTGTGATGAGAAAGCAAAGTTTGATAGATGCATGATGTGGAGTTTCAAAGGAATAAATCCCTACCCCATTTTCACACAAACACTGCATTTTCGCAAATCTTTTTGCATTAGTGTTGGGATAGAGTATAGCTTAAACTAGCTCTGAAACTAGCTCTGCATAAGATCAGAGACTCACTAGGACACATTAATTTTTTCACTAATTTAAGTCATTATAGTCATTATATCATTATATCCATAGATGTATAGAAGAATTACACATGAAGTCAACTGGGGGCAGAGAAACTTATTAGCCCTGATGCGATCCTGATCTGATCCATGTTTGATATAAATCTAGAGCCTGACTGAGAATGTATGTTTTTGCAGCAAAGGTAACATCAAAACATCAGGTGTTTTTTCTAGCAACACAGCACATGTGGCTAGTTTTCTATCTTTTCTGTGAAGTTTTAAATCATTTATTCTCATCTTCCCATCAAGTTGGGTGGCTCCAGTCAGCAGTGCTCGCCCCAGATTTTAAATCCATCTGTCATGTGCAATCATGTCAGTGAATTTTCAAACTATTCCTGACAATGGCTCTTGTCTCTGAATCTGCTCTCGTGTGCGCAGTTGTCTATGTGTGTCTCTGCCCTGCCTGTGTGTGTATGTGTGTGATGGTGACTGTTTCTTTTTGCAGGGAGTCAGCAGTCTCAGGATCAGACGAGTCGCAGAAGTGGAAACACTGGAGAGAAGCACAATGAGAACGGGGTGAGACTTAATTAACATTATCTAAATGATGTTATAAGAGAAATGTACTAGTGATGACTTACTGTAATTTAGCACCTCCTTTCATTGATAGGTCGGGGTTACGATGAAGGTTATACACTGTAAAAGTCTTTTTTTAACACAAAATGTCATAACACAATATGTTTACATTATTATATTAAAACTGTTTTTATTGTTTTTACTTAAAAGAAAGAACAGAACAAACCATCATGAAATCAATTAACTTTATGTAGAAGGATTATATGTAAAAGGGAGGGTGAGGGTTTACTCAGTTCCTTCGGTGTATATATAAAGAGATAGACATAAAATTAAATTTAAGAAAAAATAAATTCATTAACATTTAATTTGTTCATGTTTTTATATAGGTTCTAGATATGGGTTCTAATTATATTATTTTAGTGGCTTTCTTATACCAACAAAAAGGGACCCAGAGTGGTCGGTTCTCTATTGAATTGTTTTTAGACTGCAAAGCAAGTGTTAGCGAGGGTCACTACCCCTCCAGCAAATTCAGCTGATGCCATTATATTACATAAGAATCTACAAATTCTAAGTTTACTCTACGGAAGCGTTTTTGTTTCTCATTGTTCAGCGCTATCATGAAATGAGACATATAGACAGTATGAGGTAAAAGTGTTTCCGCCAGTGTTTGAAAGTAACCGCACAGACCCTGGTGCTAGTTCCACTTCCAGACGCCGTCGGTGTTTCCCTGTCAGGTGTAGCCATTGTTGTGCATGTTCATCTCTGGCTTTAGGATGTATGTGCTAAGAAATGTGAAAGACCTCGATAAGAGCAGCCTCTGGCGTGGCATCCTTTCTCTCTCCGACCATCTGTCCCAGATTCCACAATATGAAAGTGTTGTGGTCAAGGAATCGTAACTAATTCAGGCTTAAGGGTGGAGGGTAGAATCCATCACAGCAGGAGATGGAGGGGTTGTGGCTTTTGTTTTTTAAAAAAAGAGATTATAGCGGTGTAGCACAAGAGAAGCCAGAGGCCACTCCTTGTATCATCCTGAAAATACACAACTTTTGACCCTAGTTTGTGTAGAGATGAAATACATATTTTTATGGATCAGCTATTGTTTCAAAAACACTGTACAATGCTACTCACCTATAAAACCCACACCATGCCACGACACAAAAAAAGCTATTTTATTATCACCATTCATTCTCTCAAAGAGGGAAACATTACCAGCTGCATGGCTGGCTCCTCTTAACCTCCCAAGTGCCGAGGTTCATTTGTGCGCGAGTTTCTTCCTAATATCTGATTTAGAGGATTATACCAGTCAGCCTACAGGATGATATAACAGGCCCTAAGAGGATCATTGCTTTGGCTTTTCCGCGGACTGCTGCCCAAACCCCAGGGGCTTTCTCTCCACTGAGCAGAGCTGATCATCCTCTGAGAGCGACGCTGCCTTGTAAAGAGCAGAGGTGCCTCAAGGGAGCACAACGATGATCACACGCATTTTCAATGATTTTAAAAAAAAAATATATATCACAATCTTAGCTTCCATAATTGATGAGGACAGCTTTTTGGCAGTATGTTGCTGAAGCACACCTCATTTCATTTGCCAAGAGCTGATATGACTAGTTTTACAACTAGTTTTATAATCAATTAATTGTGCCAGTGATTTTTCTTTTTTTATTATTATTTCTTTATTTCCCGAGCCAAGACATTAATCTTCTCTGGTTCCAGCTTCTCAGATATGAGGATTTTCTTTGTTTTATTTATGATAAATTTAATATTGTTAGGTTTTGGTCAAACTCACCTTGCAATTTGAAGCCATTACATGTGACGGCTTTTTTTTGTTTGCCATTTTGCTCACAAAAATGGACATAATCATTAGGTGCCACCCCTATATTTGTCCATATCAATAAGCTATGGGTCTGTAACATAGCAATATTTGCATTAGCTATTAATTTGTTTTTTGTTTTTTTTTCATGATTAACTGATTAATCTTTTGGTTTCTAAAATGTCAGGTAATAGTAAAAAAATGCTGATGGCCATTAAACCTGTGATGACATATTCAAAATGTTTTGTTTTGTTTTTTTTTTGTCCAACTAATGGACCAAGACCCCAAAAATGTCAATTATTTAAAGTAGTTGCTAAAAAATTGTCGGTAATTATTGCTTGAGTAATAGTAACAAAAAACTTTAATTCTCAAACTTATTCATTATGATCATTTTGCTAACTTGACCATGTTAGTTATTATCAATTATCTACGTGCAAATCTATATAGCCAGTAGATGGATGTAAGTGCTCCAGTAGAACAACACCCCTCCCCAGTGACCTGTGGCTGCTCTCTCTCTCTCTCTCTCTCTCTCTCTCTCTCTCTCTCTCTCTCTCTCTCTCTCTCTCTCTCTCTCTCTCTCTCTCTCATCCCTCCTTCATGGCCTGCTCAGTTGGGTGTTTCACCAACTCCCTTTTCATCACTGTCTGAGGGCGTGTGTGTCTGTTTCTCCCTCGGGTGAATTGTTACTAAGTACATTTGAGCGTGGCTCTGTGTGTGTGTGTGTGTGTGTGTGTGTGTGTGCGTGCATGCGCTTCAGTGGCTTCCCCCTGATCTCTCCATCTTGGTGCAGGTTGAGTCACCCTAGACATTCTTATATCTTGATGCCTTAACAAATGCCAGGTAGGAAAAACCCTGTCTGAGCCACATGGGTTGAAGCTGCAAATGCCACGCTGCGTGTCCTCTGAGCCGAGATGATGTATGAGACGTACGCTATTGATGCTCCGCTTCACAATACCAAAAAAGGCAAATTATTCCCGAAAAGAAGCATGTTTTATTCAGGCAAGATGAGTCACAGAAATGTCTGCCCCCTCTAAACGAATCAGGGCAGCATATACACTATTTTGCCTTTTGCCATGTTGTTTTTATTACACCTGGACCTTTTCCTATGTCGTCCACTTCTTACCCACCTGTTTAAGTAAGGATCATATCAAGCCTACACTTAAACTAATGTATTTCTAATTTTCTTGTTGTCACCCTTCCTATGCCTCTTGCTAATCTCTTCAGGTAAAAAAGCCGTATCCAAACCATTATTCTACATCTTTCAGTGGCATTGGGGAAAAAAAACACCATGACATTTCCTGCATTGCCTTCTCTCTCCTCCCCCTTTGAACACACTTTGTAAAGGTAAAAGTCAAGGAGCACTTCAGCAGTCTCTCTGCACTGTGTGTAGTTTGGAGGAACGTATTCACTGCTACCTCGGTTTGCTGTTTTACTGAAGAGTCCACCAAGGTGTTGACTGAAGCAACTGCTTTTAGGAACTTCAAAAGTCTGTAGGATGACAGTTTGTGAGGAAAAACAGAATTGAATATAATAGCCAGGCCTCCATTATTCTGTGAGCTCTTGAAAAAGACATGGTAGCGGATTCCTGGTTCAAGAACAGAATTTCATCTAAAACTATATTCTGGGGGTGAACATATATAATTTATTTATTTTTTCATTTCAAGTGCAGGCACTCTTACTGTGACTAATTTTCTTGAAGATGGATAACAGAGTTGTGCAAAGCTTTTCTCTTGTTACCAATCAGAGGCATATTTCTTGGTTGCTCAGGTTGTTGGTTGTTTCATTACAAACTCAGTAATAAGTCTGACTCATTGTGTGAATTTAACAAAGTATAAAGCTGCATGATCTCTCAAAAGTATTCTTCTAGGTCGTAAAAAATATTGTTCCACTATTTACACAAACAATGACAGCAAATTTTCTACAGTCACACACAAGACACTGTCTCAGAGCCCAAAGTCAGCACTTACAACTGGTTTTCTTAGCTTTCTTTGCTTTTTACAAACAATGCTTACATCCAGTCATCAGAACTAAAGTCTCCAGTGTCAGTAGTGGTCAGATTCAAGTAGTATAAAGCAAAATTGTCGTCTGGTTATTCTGTACTCTTGTGTGATGCAGCGACCTTTTGTCTGATGATAGCTTCACTATAACAGCTCAGGATTCTCCTCCCCACACGATGTCATATGAACACGTCGCCATGTGTACAAACACCAAATGACACATTGCCCTCGGAGCCTCAACTCTCCTTCTCACTAACAGTCTCTTTACAGTTAATGTCTAGTCATACTGATCTTTGGAGCCCACTGTAGCCTCTCACTGCTGTCAAGTCTCATGTGGTCCAAGTCAAACCTCTGCATATATGTCATATGTCATATCTGATATAGCTTTTTGCATAACTCATTTCTTTGCACTTATCATTAATATTGGTAAAATACTTTACATGGGATATAAAAATTCCTGACACTGCATTGGCTCTCATAGTTGTAATCTCCAACTACCATTAGTCTGTTTTCAGTATTGATGATAAAAAGTGAACTATTTACCTTTTTAGCTCTGACACAGCTATTAAATGCTCTTTTGGCTGAAGGTCAATTCACGTATCCTTATTTCCTTGTGGTTGTAACAGCTCCCATTAGGCACGAAAAAAGATTTCGGGTCTAAATTGAACATCTTTTAATATGAGGAAGAAAAGGCCTAAACTTCTGGACAATATTTTAATTTGTGTTTGTTCTCATGAATTAAAACCTTAAGCACCAACAAGTACAATGTCACTGCTGGAAATGTTTTGAAATCATCATCTGCCACAGTCAGATGTCAGTTGCTGGGCAGTGCTCAGATTTTAGAGATTTTAATTTCTTGACTTGTGTCTGTGTATGCGCAGGTGGGGAATCAGCGTGTGGAGCTCACGCTTTCAGAACTGCAGGAGATGGCCACACGGCAGCAGCAGCAAATCGAGGCTCAGCAGCAGATGCTTGTTGCAAAGGTAACATCCCATCTTCACTCCTTTGTCTTACTGTGAGTCATTCCCCTGAAAAATGTATTCGTCACTCATTCTAAATATGCTTCTTGCCTCTTGTAATTTGGTAGCCATGGATGACTGAACTAATCTAGTTAATACCGGGAAACATTAGATGAACATCAGATGAGGCAGTCACAGAGTCAAGAATTTTTATGATAACTTGAATGAGAGACATGGCAGACTATATGTTGAGACATACACAACCAGGACAATAGTTCAAGGCCTCAGCAGCCCAGGTAAGTTCAAGGCACAGCCTTGAGCCTCTCTGTCAGACAGAAAATGGACTTCTTTTGCACTGCTCTGATCTAAACCGTTCTATCATGACTTGAAACGTGGGGCAAACAGTTATGTAATAACCAAGATGGGATGCAGTATGAGTCACGGTGCCAGGATTGTCCAGTCAATTGAAATTTATGATGCAGTCATTAGAGGAACTCGTGCATGGACATTAACGTGTTAACAGAAGCTTGCTAATTGCTCATCAGCATCCTCCACTAATGATGCTTCCTTTCTCTAACTAATTACACCTCTGCACTGCTTATAGAAAGTACATTTCCTCTGTGAGTTTGGCAGTGAACCTCCACACAACCAGTCTACCTTGTCAGCCCCCTTGGTTTTCCAGCACACTAACACAGTCTGACCACCGTGCTCATGGTGTGCTGATCAGTCATGCAAGATGAAGCCCACTGTAGACCCGACGATAGGAAGACTGTTTATTGCCTTTGTTGTGGTGTCTGAGAAGTAGGCCCACTCGAAGCCCTGCAGTCATTCGGAAACCTGGGCCTGTCGTCTCCTATTTTGGGACCTTAACTGGAGCAGTTCTCAGTTGGGTAGAGAGATGAAGTCATCTGACCCTTTCTTGAGCCTTCAGAGTCTTTACACAACACATCTTTTCACTCAGTGTATTCAGTAGGAAGATTTGGAATAGTTTAAGGATATGTCTGCCACAGTGATAGCTTTTGCATTTAGATTTTGGGTGGTAATTTTTGACTTAAAATTATGTAAACATTGAACGGATAAAAAACCAGATGGAACACCCAAAAGCCTTTATCTTTAGCATTTCTTTCCACACTTGCAGAAGCAGTTAGTGTTCAGACTCTTTTCACTTGCTGGATGCAGTTTGACATCATCGTGTTCCTTGCATTCACCCCTTTACCTATTGACTCTCCGTCTCGTTGTCTGAAGGAGCAACGTTTGCGTTACCTGAAGCAGCAGGAGCGGCGTCAGCAGCAAACGGTTTCTGAGAGTGAGAAGCTGCAGAGGCTAAAGGAACGCGTGGAGAGCCAGGAGGCAAAGCTCAAGAAGATCCGAGCAATGAGAGGCCAGGTGGACTACAGCAAGGTCATCAATGGCAACCTGTGTATGTATGCTTACTTTCAGTGTGTACATTATTTGATTGCATCACACACAGACACTGATGATTACAACTGTAGGTATGTTCATAGTATTCTTGTAGTGGCTTTAGATTAAAATGCATCAGTATAGAGAGAAATTAAAAAAGGTTTGGGCTCCCTTTAAAAAGGAGGACTCTGGATTCACACATTTTCACACTCCGTGAGAGACTTTGAATGTATAAATATGTCAGACTTTATAAATAAACATCTAGAAACTTGACTTTTGGCTAATTCGAAATTCATATAATTCTAGTTTTCAGAATTTATCCATTATATAAATAGCTTTTCATGAAGGAATATTTTTTTTACTTTTTAGGAGTCATGCTTTACAGACCTGAGGGTTAAGGATAAGCAAAAAAAAAAATTTTGCACTACATCAACATTTTGACACAGTCATTGTCAAGGTTATGTTGACACCAAAATGGACCGAAATAACCTGATGATTTACCCTATATTATGAGGGACCTGATGCTATTATTTCATTCTTCACATGCAGCTGTAGAGATTGAGCAAGTTAGTAGCCTGTTCCAAGAGAAGCAGGCGGAGTTACAGGCGGCTGTGCTGAGGGTGGAACAGCTCAGTCTGCAGCTTGAAGATCTGCGAAGGGGAAAGCTTAACGGCATACAGACCGCCTTGGGCGGCCAAGTAACCGGGGCTGCAGCCCTGGAGCTCCGCAAACTCTATCAGGAGCTACAGGTAATACATAGTAGAAATAAGTGCAATATCTACTGAATGCTTTTATATGTTTCACTATGTTTACGTCACATGAGCCTTCACATCCTTGTTTACCACCCTCAGATAAGGAACAAACTGAACCAGGAGCAAAACAGCAAGCTGCAGCAACAGAAGGAGCTTCTTAACAAGCGTAACATGGAAGTGACGCTCATGGACAAGCGTATCAGCGAGCTGCGGGAACGCCTCTACAAGAAAAAAGCTGAGGCACGTCAAAAAGAGAACCTCCCTGTAAGACTAGGAGCCCTTAACACATCTCCGCCTGAGATTTCCTTTCTTGACATGCCTCTGACAAACGTCCCTGTCTCCTTACCCACTCACTTCAGACACTTAAGTTGTTCAATGGGAAAAAGTTAAAATCCTTCTGTCTTTTCAAGTCTTAGTAGAAAAGTTTTTCCTCATGTATCGGAACACGGTGATTGCCGTCCCTTCCAACACTTCTTCTAACATTTGAAATTTTTCTGACTCTCTCTCTCCGCTTATAGCTGAACAGAGCGAACGGGCCTCCTTCACCCCAGCCAGCTCCTGGGACTCTGGGCCGTGTTGCGGCTGTCGGGCCGTACATCCAAGTCCCTGTGCCAGGCCGACAGGAAGGAGGCTACACCATACCCCCCGATCCACTGAAGCCTCAGACTCTAGGCGTAAATAATCAAGCAAACCACGGCCGCACCAAGTCAGGTTGGTTTATTCACGTGAAATTATACTTGCAGTGTCTTGGGGGGTTTTTTTGTCTTTTTTTTTTTTTTTTTCAAAATGCAAGAAAACATTAAAGTGACGCACAACTGTAGTAGTGGACACCAGGTGATACTCTGTCTTTAGGATGAATCTTAATTGAAAATTTGAGTGAATTTCTTCTTTTTTCCTCACTCGGGAAGCAGGGACATGAACAGTTAAAGTGGAAAACAGGAGATGTGAAGGTAGTCCCTTCAGTTACAGAGTAGCTTGGATACATGATGTCCCAGATGCAGAAGTCTTACTTCACTACACATTTAACACTTGCATGAACACCTTGTGACTGAAATTCCCTCGTGGGCCCCAACTGTTACTCTGTTTCCCTCCTACCTGACTTCTCAGTGAATTCTCCACCTGGACCTGATTTCTGTATTTCTCTTTCCTTCCCATCTAACCTTACTCTCTTCCTGTGTTGTGTAAACTCCCTCCCTTTTCTCTCCTTCTCTCTCATGTGGCTATGCTGTCCGGTCTTTGTAACATCTCTGTTTCACTTTGGATGTGGGCATGGGGGCAACTCTTCCTGGGGCAGACGGTGTGCGAAAGCCTCCCGGCCCTTGGAAGGTGTCTGATTTAGACATCGTTGTGGACCCGGTAACCCCGTCCCTTCCAGAGTCACACCCGGGCCCCGGAGCCTCCACTGGCTCTGATGGCACGTCCCGTGAGTGCACAGTGCCGCGTAAGCAGAGGGAGAGCACTTTCTGAACCTTCTCCCTTGAATGTAGCACAGGATCCTCAGCATGCGATGGAGTTTGTACTCAATATTACAACCATATCTTGCCATAGTCACGCATAAAAGCTTTGTTTAAATCTAGATAAAATGCTTATTTTTTGGATTTGTTTCGTGTTTAAGAGTATAAAGACTGGGTTCTGTCCAGTGGCTATATGTAAATATGGACAAAGTGTCTCTGCAACCTCCCACTGTACAAAAAATTAATCAAAATATCTAGGATATAGGCACTGCCATCCTGTGCTAGCATCAAATAAAATTTTGTTTATTTGGCCCATGTCACAACTGCTAGAATGAAGGGAGCCGGATTTATGACCTTGGCTTCACTTTTTAGGAGCTGTCAAGTTGTCCATCTTTATATACATTCACTGGCTCTGCCCACTCATGCCATGAGCTCCCTACACACTAATCACCTATTGCTGTTCAGCCAAAACCCACATGTTTGAAAGTGATGGGACGTCGTCAATTCGCTCCACCAGTCTCTGACAAATTGAAGCTTAGATGCACAGCTGTGGAGGAGATGCACATCTGTGCCTGGTTAACAATCAGCTGAGTGATGGAAGCATCCTTGTTTGGCTCTTTAAGCTCTGCTGCCTGTGCAGTATTGGAGAGAGCACATGTTGACATTTCATTTGGAGTGTTTCCTCTGTGGATCGGCTAATGACGTCAAAGTAGTGGGGCGCCGTCGTGAAACACTGTGCTGCCATCTGCAGAAGTTTTACCCTCTTAATTGTAGTTGACATCTCGCCTTTTATTAAGTGACAGCGTCACTGACAAAGCACTGCTGATCCTGTGTGTGTTTTTACACTTCCGAGAAGGTTCAATGAGTTGAGTGCCTCGTAAGTTTAAACATGGAAAGTAGTCCAAAATACTTGGGCTTTGTTCTAATTTCATAACATTTCCAGTCTTTCTAACCGTAACCTTCACGCCTCATTCTCACAACAACCAAGCTGTGAGATCCACTTAAATTCCCGTAATGCACGTCAAGTGCATTACAGGAATTTAACTTGTGCATATTAAAATGTCATTCGATTCACTTAGGCAATGTCGCTCTTTATAATCCGTGAAGACCCAGATTTGACCCCACTCTGTTTTCCTTTTAGACTCTGGTTAGTTTTGGTAAAACTGTTTCACTGTTGCTGTATTAATCCCTTGCAAAGCTACATTTAAAGATGTTTTAAAGATTTCCCAATGAACCAAACTAATGCAGACCAACCGACACTATGTTGGTTATTTAAAGTCACCATAGGTATCATATCGAATATTGAATTACACTGCAATTGGCTGTCAAGGTTTTTTGGTCTTTTACTAGTTGTTCACGACACTGCAGCTTTATTATACAAACCAATTCCTGTCAAATTGTACGACACCTATTTCTGTTGTTTCATTGTGTCTTCATTTTTCCATCCACTTTCTTTTCCACCCTTACCTTACTGTCTAAAGATGCATTTGTTTAATCCTGCAACTATATATTTTTAATGTAATGAGGTTAATATTGGAGACAAACAGTACTGGCATTAGTGGCAGTATTTACTCTGCACCCCTGATTTATTATTTATTTACTTATTTATTTTTTACTAAACTGCAATTTAGTTACTTTTTACCAAATGTGACTAAATTAAAACACTACATGAGCACACAGTAGCAAAATACTAATGCAGATACATTCATTGTCATCACTGCTGTGAAGGCTCAGGATTTTTGTCCTATTGATCAACAGTCCCTCTTGAAACCTTTTATTCTGCAAGTTTTTTGATAAATTTATGCTTTGACAAGAAAGTAGGACAACTTGTGTATCCTTGTGAAAGGTTGTGATGTGTCTTGCGACATAGACCTTAAACAGAGAGTGGAAATTTTGATGAATATCTGATCATAAATTGCTGATTTACTTAACATGTTTTAAGTAAATGGAACATGAAGCCATTTCTCCGAAAAATGTCGATTAACTTCCCTGACCTTTTCCAAGAAATGGTGATTTTTAGAGAACTGGTTTGATTCTTCTCATTATCTTTGCTTCTAAATGTGGAAGATGCCGAATTTGCATTAACAAAATCGCACAAAGGGGAGTTTTAACGTCTCTTAATAGTGTCTGGTTAATAGGATAGGCCTCTCAAAATCCTGAACCCTCCATTTATTACCAAACCTAGGTCAAAATGGTACATATGTACATGCAGTATTTGTATAGAATGTGACACATACAGATGTTCTTGAAATGCCATCACCAGTGTCCCACTCTATGTGGTTAATTGGGCACTTTTCAAATATTAAAAAAGAAAATAGTACCATTTAGACCCAGCTCTGGTGGACATGCTTTGTCACTGCCTTGAGTTGTAAAAGAGGCTGATGCTTCTCACGTCACCTCAGTCACTGGGTATTGCATTTTTTTCTCTTTTGCCACGCATTCACTGCATCCTGTTTGTGCCATAGCTAATGACACTGGTTGGCCCACTCTTGGCAAGACCAACACAACTCTAAAGCCTCCTGAGAGAAGAGACTCAGGGACTGATATCCAGGGCAAGAGCCCTCCCTCAGGCTCCCCCATCACTCCAAATGCAGAAAAGGTTAGTTGTTTTCATTTGTTTCTTTTGAGATGTGCATCTCCTTCTTTGTCACATCCATAAGAGAAATGTTTTATGTTTGAAATTAAATATAACCTTAGGGCAAGAAGTCGAGATTAAGGTCTCATGTCTCTACCAAAAATACAGTTTTCAGTGGTGGACGTTTGTTTGGTTTCACGCCTCTCCACAGGTGCTAGACTCCAAAATGTCTGTCTCTTCCCCTGCCATATCAAAGCCACAGCCGCCTCCATACGGCTCCCACCTCACCTCCGCAAACTCAGCCAGCTCCTTGGAGCGTCGCAAGGATGCACCTCCTCCTCCTCCTCCTCGCCCACTCCCGAACCCGCCGGCTCCTGCTTGGCCCCGCGTCCCCCCCTCCACAGGCTCGTCCTCCCAGCAGATCCAGCAGCGTATCTCAGTGCCACCAAGCCCAACCTTTCAGCCTAGTACACCGCTCTTCCCTCCCGGGCTGAGCGAGCGACTTGATCCACCGCCAGCTGTGGCAGTACGCCCCTTCATACCTGACAGAGGGTCACGGCCTCAGTCGCCCCGTAAAGGTCCCCCTACGATGAACTCCAGCTCCATCTATCACATGTACCTCCAGCAGGCAGCGCCAAAGAGCCAGCCACTCAAGCCTGCTCTCAAAGCAGGTAAGATCTTTGTTTGAAGAGATGGTCCAGTATATAAAATTACAATAGAGAAAATACAAATATAAAAAGAAGCACACTGTGGCAAGTTAAAGAAATGACTGAAATGTAGCTGTTGTGTTAGATAACCTATAGTCTAAAATGTCAAAATCATCAACACATCATGTATCAAGAAACTATGCCCAACATTAGCTCGTTTTAGCCTCAAATATGAGAATTTCCAACTTGTCTCTCATCCATATCATTGTAACTTTTAAAATACCTTTAGGTTTTGGACTGTTGGTCAGACAGAACAAGAAATTTAACATGTCACCTTGGGCTGTGGGAAATGGTGGTGACTGACAATTCTCACTTTTTTGACCTATTAGACCACAGACTCCTTGAATAATAATTAATCATTTAAAAATAAGAGACAGCAAAATTGATTTAAAAAGAAAAAAAAAAGAAGTAATGACTAGCAGCAGCCCTAATGTCCATGCCCTCAGTTTAAATTCCATTCTCTTTCCTTGCTTCTAGTATATGGGAAGCCTGTTCTCCCCTCCAGCTCGACGCCCCCCTCGCCCCTGCCTTTTGTCCAGGCAGGAGGGGCCTTCCCATTGCTCCAAGGCCAACCCAGCAGTGATGACACTCTGGACGGAGAATTTGATGATCACGAGGGCTTCCAGCACCTGGAGCCCTCAGCGCCTCCTCCTAGTGTGGAGAACATCCCACGACCACTGAGCCCTACTAAGCTAACACCCATGGTACACTCCCCGCTGCGCTACCAAAGTGACGCTGATCTTGAGGTACTCCGTAAAAAGCTGGCTAATGCTCCAAGGCCCCTCAAGAAGCGCAGCTCCATCACAGAACCAGAGGGCCCTAGTGGACCCAACATCCAGAAACTGCTCTACCAGAGATTCAACACTCTAGCAGGAGGCATAGAAGGAAATGGAGTAAGTGGATCAGGAGGTGGCAACGGTGCAGGTAACGGAACACCGTTTTATCAGCCGGCTAATCCTCCTGGATATCTGGGAGGTGACTCTGCGGCTGACACAGACAATGGCAACCTCCTCTCTGAGACGCCGCTACCACCGCCACCGGGGGCAGAGGAGCTGAGCTCTGAGGCCCCACCTCCATCTACCGATGCTAACGACAACGAGCCACCGCCCTCGCCACCGGTAGGGCTGGCTGATCCTGCTGAAGCAGAGGGACCGGAGGACGACAATAACAACAACGTGGGAAGCTCTGAGGCATCGCTGCCCAGCCCTGTGCCGGAGGTCACCACTCCAGAGGAGAGCGGCACAGTGGACTCAGAGCCCCTGGTGAGAGACGCATATACAAAGACTTACTGTATTATTGCTTTAGGAATAAAAAAGTTGTAACTCATGCTCCCTCTCTTCATTGTTGCAGGAGAAACGCACAAACCTGAAGAAGCCCAACTCTGAGCGCACTGGTCATGGCTTCAGAGTGAAGTTCAACCCTCTGGCCCTCCTGCTAGACGCCTCTTTGGAGGGAGAGTTCGACCTCGTCCAGAGGATCATCTATGAGGTACATCATGTCTGGTTCTGTGTACCTTAATTTATGTATATTTGCATGTAAGATAAGAACTCAACTTTTTATTTTCTTTTTCACAGGTGGAGAATCCAAGCACTCCCAATGATGAGGGCATCACACCCCTGCACAATGCAGTGTGTGCCGGCCATCACCACATAGTCAAGTTCCTTTTAGATTTTGGTGTGAATGTCAATGCCGCAGACAGCGACGGATGGTGAGTCCGAGTCTGAGGCCAACCACACAAGACCCAGGCGACAGCACAAACGTTGAAGAAATTTTATCGAGTTTGGTTTTACATGATCCGTTTTTTGTATTTGTGTCTGCTCGAAAAGGACCCCGCTCCACTGTGCCGCCTCCTGTAACAGCGTTCATCTCTGCAAGTTGTTGGTCGAGTCGGGAGCAGCCATCTTTGCCAGCACCATTAGTGATGTGGAGACTGCTGCAGATAAGTGTGAAGAAATGGAGGAGGGCTACATCCAGTGCTCCCAGTTTCTATATGGTGAGAAGCGACCCACAAAACCAGTCCAGGGTGAACAAATTTGTTTCTGAAAGAACTAGTTCACTTCAAAATGAAAATTTTGTCATCAGCTTTTCCGACTGTCATTTTAAAGTTCTTTGAGGTTTGTACAGAAACCAAACAAATCAGGCCATGTACTGTAAGGCAAGTTGGTGTCAGGTGCAAAAACAGTCTTGTGGGGCATTTGGTTTGAAAAGCCCAAGATCACTCTACCCATAAAGACACTGATTCGTTCTGTACGATCGTAACATTGACAGTCATTTTTGGACTCTCTCGTGCAGGTGTTCAGGAGAAGTTGGGTGTAATGAACAAGGGCACGGTGTACGCTCTGTGGAATTACGAGGCTCAGAACCAGGACGAGTTGTCGTTCAGCGAAGGGGACGCCATCACCATTCTGCGACGACAGGACGACAGTGAAACAGAGTGGTGGTGGGCGCGACTCGAAGACAACGAGGGCTACGTGCCCCGCAACCTGCTTGGGGTAACAACAGAATTTGTCGCATTTGTCTGGTTTCTGTCTGCTTATCAGTGGGTTAACCTCATTAAACTGAAGTTCTCATGGGTGGAGCCAGACAGTTTGTCAGTACGTGGCATTTCATCTCCTAGGTTCTGAATTGTTTATCCTGATTAATTACAGTACAGCTTTAATAATAAGTGAAAATAATGTATCAGTTGTTCTACAGAAAATTATTTCCTGACTTTTTTAATATTGATTAATACTTTAGGTCTCTTTTCAAGTCCTAGATTTTTAAAGAGTAACTCTACAGTAGGCTGAAAAGCAGTGTTTCACACTCTGGTAGAAAGTTTCAAGGCTGTTTCACTTCCGTCATCCGAGAAAACAATCTGCAAATTAATCCATAATGAAAATAGCTTTTTGTCGTAGCCCTAAATGACAATTGAATTATTGATTTTATCTGTGTGCTTACTGGCTGGATGAATTTACACTTAGATTTCATTGGCTGCTCTTGTGATTAAGTGTTAAAATTGTCATAGTGCTGACAAATTATCAATCAATAATATCGATGAATTTTCAGTAGGGAAAAGATAGATGTTGTTAGCCAGGTTTTAAATAAGGCATTAGAAAGATAATACACAATACATTAGAGTACCAAGTCAAAACAAGAAATAAGTAGGAGATGTCAGTGATAATGTATGTAGCAGTGAACATGAGCAAGTCAAATGAGCCATTTTTAAACACTTCTCCTCTTTCTGTCTTTTTCCTTTGCAGCTCTATCCTAGGATCAAGCCGCGTCAGCGCTCCCTGGCGTAGTTTCTCCCCTCCACTGACCTCTGGCTAACAGCTGGACTAGTGACAAAACCAAGAGCAGAGATCAAAGGAGCCTGGTGCTCCGTCTCCTCCCCCGTGGCCATAAACTCCCCCCGGGCCTTGTGCTTCTTACAAAATCCTCTTCTCCAAAGCAGTGGGCACTGAACACTGACACACATATTTACATCTGCACACGCATAGACACACATACAGTGTAACACAAGCACTCCAAATGTGAAAATCTCTAAAACCACTCCATCCTGACCCCACCTCCCTCCCCTCCTCTCCATACACACACAAACACACAAACAAACACACAAACAAACACACACACACACACACACACACACACACACACACACACACACACACACACACACTCCCCTACCTTTCAAACCTCTTACTCTGTCATTGTCCCAACTTAATTTTACCCCGATCCAATGTCGGCTCTGTTTCAGACTTCAACTTGAAGAATAAAACACTAACCCTTGTTAGAGTATTTCTTGCAGTACTCACGCTTCTTTAGCCATCTCCATCTCCCTAATGAGGTCTATGGGGGCATTGGTTTACATGACACTATATTGTGACTGGAAAATCATCTTTAAGGGTGAGAAATTGCTGATTTTTTTCAGTAAAATGTCAGTTGATCAGTTATCAGGAATTAAGTGTTTTGTTTTTTTTAATTACCAATTTGATCCCCCTGCAGAAGGAAACACACAGATAAATGTGCTCAATGTTTGATTTTACTGTAGTCAAAACCACCAAAGATAAATATAGATTTAACAACTTTAATTCAGTTACGCCCTAAGACTTTGCAGAATTGTTGAGGTGTGAGATAATCGATTGATTTGCTGCTATTAGTAATGATTTACAGCTCTCAGGAGTTGATTTTAAAGTTCCTCTAGATATTCTCATGGAGCAGAAAATTGATTTTTTTTTTAGGGGAAAATAGAAAATGTTGTGAATCCTCTGCATTATCTACACAGACCAGTCAAAACAAATCCAGTGCATTAAAGCAAAGATGATCGTAGATTGACAGCTCACAAATTGTCATTCATTGCATTTCATGAACATCATCGCAAGATGTGTTTTGTTTATTCAGTGTGATCTGCTCAGAATCTGGATACAGGACTATTGTGAATGTGTAGCAAAAAAAAATTAGTAAATTATAAGTGAGGCTTCATCTGTTTTTTCTGTAATATGAGTTTTCAAGATTTTTCCAACCGTTTGAATGAGCAGTCCAAATATTTTACATTGAGTGGCTATTTTTGGTAATCTGATTACTCCAGAAATGAGCATGTCATATGCTGCAGTTCAGATATTAATATGGAATTTTTTTTTATTTTATTTTTTTTAAACAATGTTTTTTTTTTTTTTTACTACAATAAAAAGGTTGCCAAATACACTTAGGATACACCTAAATTATCTCTAACTTTGGGTATTTCAGGAATTGTTTTGGAAATAATTTCCCAGATTCAGTTTGTTTAGAAGTTGAGTTATAATTTAAAATGTTGCAATGCAGACGCAGTCAAGAATTCGTTCCACAGAGACAGAAAGATGTTCTATATGTAACTGTCAGGTCAGTTTTGGTGTTTTCTTCAGTATTGATTAAGTCATTTGCAGTTTGTGTTATCGTTTTAATTAGTTCAGGCATTTATATTAAGTCAAATCTCACTCCTACAACCCAAAGTTTTTTATTTTCTTATTCCTGGCATCTATTAAGATTTTTTCCCTTTCTAGTGACCTGACAACATGTAAACATCATCTTAAAGCAGTATGTCAACATGAATTCCAAATATTGCATCTGAAAAACCCAGTCAGACCAGCATAGAAACTTTGTTAACCCCACTAGACATTGTTAATTTTAAGTCAGTTTTAATTTTAACCATGACCTGGATGACGGAGAATCTTCACAGACAATAACCATCATTTCTTATCTCCTAGCTGCTAAGTAAGTCTCTAACGCTGCAGTTATTTTTCTGTGGCTGTGACAAAACCTGCTTGAAACCCACTTATTCTCAGGACCAACATGGTGCTGCTGACACTGTTTCTCCACTAAACTAGTGATCACATTTCTATTTTTATTGTCAACCAACATCACATTCATTTGAGCAGCAAACCAAAAGTAAACACAGTCCAAAATTAGAAAAACAGTATCAGTCATGGCCATAAATTATTGATAGATGAAGAGACAGTATCTGTGGCTGAAATAGATGTTAAGATTCAGACTTCAGATTAGCTTCAGACAATCCTGAATTACCCCAGTTCTCCTCCTCCAGCTACCCCCGTTTCAGGTCTACACGAATCTAGTAACACTAATACACGTGTTGTCTGTCACAGTATTGAACATCTAGACTCCATCAACTTGTTCTGAACCTTGAGTGACTGAGTGTTATGCCCAGTGTGCCGGTGGCCCAGGCTTTATCATGGCTCACACCTGTACATAGTGTGAGGAGATGTGTTATATGTCTGTTTTCTGTATGGACCAGTGGGCTTTCTGTATAAACGCTGTACTCACACATTCAACTCTGTAAATGTGAACAATAAACAGAAGCTCTGGCATGATGGATTTCTTTCAGTGTCGTATCAGCAAAGTAATGCAAATAATACAATGTTAAATTTTATAATTATGGTATGAGCCACAGGATGGCAATCTGGCTGAAGTTTCTTTTTTTAGGTAATGAAATTATCATAAAACAGTCGCATTACTGGTGAATAATTGGGAATCATCATCACATAACACAAGAGCAAATTTTACATTTTGACAAAGGTTGGACCTACATTGACTGTGAACTCTTTCAGAATGGAGGGTTTTAAAAAACATCCGAATCTCTGGAAGCTCGGTGTCACGAATCTAATGCGGATTTCTAGAAACACTTCAGACATTATGTGTATAAGACTTATTAGAGAAATGATGATCACAAAGACTGGACTGTTTATTCTGAGATATTTAGGTACTTCTGAGATAGGAAAAATAAATCAGTGTTATGTTATTATCAAATGCTTTTTTTATATATACAATTAACAAGGGTTTCCTATTTTGTAAATGTACTTTAATAACTTATTTCTTGCAAGAATAAAAAAAGAGGATTCGTGATAAAAATGTATTTTAGGATCATCCTGAAAATCCCGAACATCGGTTTCGGTACCGTTGCTTATAACCTCGTTGAGAGTTTTTAACCAATAGGAAAGGAGCTCTTTTGTCTCTCGACCAATCAGATTCGTCATATCGTCTAGCCCCCCCGCGGCGGCGGTTGCTTCTCCTGAGCCGTCGGTGCTTCGTGTCGCCTCCATCTTCCCTCAGAAGAATGGTGAGTATGAGGTGATCTGGAGTTTTCATGCTGAATTTGGGTTAAATCTCTGTGGTCCGATGGCAGCTAGCTCTCAATTTGCTTAATTAGCACTTAGAAAGAAAAACTACAGCTCCCAATAAATAAAAAAACCTCCAAGAACAACCAACCCCCTCAAACTTCAGGTGCTACAGCTTAGGAACTAGCCATCAACCACATCCATAATCCATGAATAAAACCCAAAGAGGCTCTGATGGTGAGTCAAGTCTGTTTAAACCTTCTAGTTGTGAGGTTAATATCTCTTTTCTAAAAGTATTTACGGTGTTTCCTCCTCTCTGATGTGCTGTCATTACAGACACGCCTAAGCTAACTGCCGCCTACTCATAGACTCTGCTGTTGAGCTGTGTTATTAAGGCCTATTAAAAAAAAACAAAAACAAAACAAAACCCATCAATTTTTAGATCGTTTTTCCAAAGAACTAACCTTAAACAACACAAATGAAGGCAGCCGTGCTACATAGAGCCGACTTAGGTTCTCTCCAGAGGCTGGATACGTGGCTATTGGCGTGGTTACAAATGTCAGTGGGAACCTAGGTAAGTTTTTCTTTCTTCTGGAGTTAGAAGTTCTGTCTGTTTGTGCAGTTCGAGAAACACGGACCATCCTACAAGAGGAGCATTTTAAAAGATTTGAAACTTTGGGGGTTTGCTGAGCCAACGGATCCCAGTTAACGGAGGTTTTAATAACCACACAAGTTCATAAACAGTGAAAACGTGCGTGATAATTGTATCTTGTCTTAGCTGTTTCTCTGTCTGTCTATCTGAATTGTTAAAAGTTGCCTTTGTTTCCCTCCAGCATGACTTAATCTCGCTTCTTGTTGTTCAGGCTGGTTTCCAGATTGGCAGTGCGTCCTGGGAGCTTTACTGCCTGGAACATGGGATCCAACCCGATGGTCAGATTCCCAGTGACAAGCCCATTGGAGGAGGAGATGATTCCTTCAGCACCTTCTTTAGTGCGACTGGAGACGGAAAGTATGTCCCCAGAGCTGTTCTGGTGGATCTGGACACGACCGTCATCGGTAAACTTGTGATTAAGTTTAGACCATAGTTGCTGCCTCATTTGGTTAATTAAACCCTTGAGTCATTTTGATTTAACCTGTTGCTTCAGATGAGGTGCGCACTGGGACCTACTGGAAACTGCTCCACTCTGAGCAGCTGATCACTGGCAAGGAGGATGCTGCCAACAACTGTACCCGTGGACACTACACCATCGGCAGAAGGATCATTGATCTGATACTGGACAGGATTCGCATACTGGTGAGCCGGAGGTGTTCCTTCCTAATGAGGCCACGAGCCTGTGATGAAATATAATACTTAACAAGTGATGTACCAGGAAGTTGAGAACAATGCTTGTATGCTGTACATCAGCTTGCCCACAATATGTATAACAGTTTACCGGTGCACCATCAGAGGGCACCAAATCATTATCTATGGCAACTAATACACTTGCCTCTATTTGGTGAAAGCCTATTGGTTAACATGAGGAGATGCCTCATTGTCTCAGTTCTAGCGGTATTTAGGCAACCAGGGATTGAGATATTCGTCTATCAGATTTCTGCCTCCAGTCTGGTACATGATAGTGGGATTTTGTTTGTTGTGCTCACAACGTTTGATCACACATTTCTCACAAATTTGATCAAATTTAGAAGCAGTATCTTTTTTCAGAAACAGTGTCCATGTTACTCTCATCACTTCACTCACAGTCTACACTTTTCATAGGAATTATTTTGTAATGAGAAAGTCCAGTTAGCGGGTAACAACAAGGTTTGAATTATCCAGAGCAGTGAAGACATTGCTTCCAGAAAGATTTACTGCAGTTAATCATTTGAAATATATGAAATATATTTCCAAAAGTTATTAGCACAAGGAAGATTCATTCTCCTCCATCGTATTGGCTAACTAGCCTGTAGCCCTGTTTGAAGACCCATTGACAGGATCAGACTGTTCCAAACAAGGCTACTGAGCTAGCTGCTAATGGAGCTAACAAACTAGCAGAGTGGTGTTCTTTACTGGAGAGAACTGTCTTTGATTAAGTAGAACCTTATAGACACCAACTCGCAGGATGTTTGATGTCACCCAACAACAGTGAGCAAAACCTGCACTTTCGTATTTTGATTAGCTTGCAGAATTCATGTTTTTTAGATGTACTAAAAGTCTTCTAGAAACAGATGTCATATTAGCTATAGATAAAATAATGAAAACCAGCCAGAAACGAGCACCATGTTGAACTTTTGTTCAAAGAAACACTGACATTATGAGTTCACAGTGACATAGTTAATGACACTACTAAGTCATTATAAAGCTCAAAGATCTGAGGTTATTGTGAACTTTATATTTGATTATGGCTTTACCATGGTTCATTTTACAATATCAGGTCTGTTTGCAAAGTTTCTGTTGTTTGTTTGTTTGTTTTTTTCCTGAATGTGCAGAACCATCAAATCATTTTTGTAATACTGTGTTATAATCACTAATAAATCAACTGGTCTTGGGCCTAATTCTCAGTGGTATCAATCATCTAAATTATATTGCAGCATTTTGCTTTTATCCAGTCAATCTCTGTCACTCTGTCCTCAGGCGGACCAGCGCACTGGTCTTCAGGGATTCCTAGTTTTCCACAGCTTTGGAGATGGAACCGGCTCTGGTTTTACCTCCCTGCTGATGGAGCATCTGTCTGCAGACTATGGTAGGATGTCCAAGCTGGAGTTCTCCATCCACCCAGCTCACCAGGTGTCTACTGCTGTGATGAAGCCTTACAACTCCATCGTGACCACACACACACACACATGCAACCACACCGATGACCAGTAGCAGAAGTTACCGACGCCTGCTTTGAGCCGTCCAATCAGATGGTAAAATGCATCTACCATTGTTAATACAGGTCCTGCAGCCTCGTGTACAGTGTAGATGTGGTGTTCAAAGACATTAATGCTGCTGTGCAATTTCCATTGTCACGAGCACTCGTTTTACTTGTCTGATTGAGGAAAAAAAAAAATCTTCCTTTCGATTTGAACCACACAGTTCACACTACCTTTGTAAGTCCTTTACTCCTCAACTTACTTCCTTTGAGTGCTTGTGTTTGCGGAAGTTTACACATCAACATGAGTGTCCACATCAACATGCACAGTATAGGCTCTAAGTCTAAGTAATGTGAATGAAACATGAATTGTTTGACTTATTAAATAGACGCAGTGTTGGTCTGTGTTTTCCCATGTAATCAGTCCATCACAATTCTCCCGCCACTGTGTCAAGTTTAGTAAATGGATGAAGAGTATACTAACTGGTATGTTAAAATAGGTTCACAGCTGATCATGACAAAAAGTCCTCATTACCACAGTACAAACATTTCAGAAGTAATATTATGTGGCTGCTGCATCTCAGCATTTACTAAGGTGCCTTTTGTAGTCAATCAACTGCTTTGTACTTCTGCTGCTTTGACACTTAAAATAATCCCTATGATCTAAAGTTTATATTATCTAAAAAATGGAAAGTGCTAGTGCATCTTCTTCTTTTTCTTTCGGCTTTTCCCTTTAGGGGTCGCCACAGCGAATCAGTGTCCTCCATCTAACCCTGTCTTCTGCGTCCTCTTCACTCACACCAACTACCTTCATGTCCTCTTTCACTACATCCATAAACCTCCTCTTTGGTCTTCCTCTAGGCCTCCTGCCTGGCAGTTCAAAACTCAGTATCCTTCTACCAATATATTCACTATCTCTTCTCAGGACATGTCCAAACCATCTCAGTCTGGCCTCTCTGACTTTATCTCCAAAACCTCTAACATGTGCTGTCCCTCTGATGTACTCATTCCTGATCCTATCCATCCTGGTCGCTCCCAGAGAGAACCTCAACATCTTCATCTCTGCTACCTCCAGCTCTGTCTCCTGTCTTTTCCTCAGTGGCACTGTCTCTAGACCAAACAGCATCGCTGGTCTCACCACAGTTTTGTACACCTTTCCTTTCATTTTAGCTGAAGTCCACATACATGTCCTGCACCACTCTAACATACTTCTCTGTCACTCCAGACTTCCTCTTACAGTACCACAGTTCCTCTCTGGGCACCCTGTCATACGCTTTCTCCAGATCTACAAAGACACAATGCAGCTCCCTCTGACCTTCCCTGTACTTCTCTATCAACATCCTCAAAGCAAATACTGCATCCGTGGTACTCTTTTTTGGCATGAAACCATACTGCTGCTCACAAATGCTCACTTTTGCCCTTAGTCTAGCTTCAACTACTCTTTCCCATAGCTTCGTTGTATGGCTCATCAGCTTTATTCCTCTGTAGTTGCCACAGTTCTGCACATCTCCCTTGTTCTTAAAAATGGGCACCAGCACACTTCTCCTCCATTCCTCAGGCATCTTCTCACTATCTAAGATCCTGTTAAACAACCCAGTCAGAAACTCTACTGCCGCCTCTCCTAGACACTTCCATACCTCCACCGGTATATCATCAGGACCAAGTGCATTTCCACTCTTCATCCTCTTCAGTGCCTTCCTGACTTCATCTTACTAATCTTTGCTATTTCCTGATCCACAACAGCCACATCTTCTACTCTTCATTCTCTCTCATTTTCCTCATTCATCAACTCTTCAAAGTACTCTTTCCATCTTCCCATCACACTTCTGGCACCTGTCAATACATTTCCATCTCTATCCTTAATCACCCTAACCTGCTGCACGTCCTTCCCATCTCCGTCTCTCTGCCTTGCCAATCTGTATAGATCAGTCTCTCCCTCCTTACTGTCCAACCTATCATACAAGTCATCACAAGCCCCTTGTTTGGCCTTTGCCACCTCTACTTTCACCTTATGCTACATCTCCCTGTACTTCTGTCTACTCTCTTCAGTCCTCTCAGTGTCCCACTTTTTCTTAGCTAATCTCTTTTTCTGTATACAATCCTGCACCTCCTCATTCCACCACCAAGTCTCCTTATCTACTTTCCTTCCAGATGACAAACCAAGTACTCTCCTCCCTGTCTCCCTAATCACATTAGCTGTAGTTGTCCAGTCATCTGGAAGCACCTCCTGACCTCCCAGAGCCTGCCTCAACTCCTTCCTAAAAGTCATGCAACACTCTTCCTTTTTTAGCTTCCACCATTTCATCCTCTGCTCTGCCTTTGTCCTCTTCGTCTTCCTCGCCACCAAGGTCATCCTACACACCAGCATTCTATGCTGTCTGGCTACACTCTCATCAACCACTACTTTGCAGTCACTGATCTCCTTCAGATTACACCGTCTACACAAGATGTAGACTATCTGTGTGCTCCTACCTCCACTCTTATATGTCACCCTGTGCTCCTGCCTCTTCTGGAAGAAAGTATTCACTACAGCCATTTCCATCCTTTTTGCAAAATCAACCACCATCTGTCCTTCTGCGTTCCTCTCCTGGATACCGAATCTGCCCATCGCTTCCTCATCGCCTCTGTTTCCTGCACCAACATGTCCATTGAAGTCTGCACCAATGACAACTCTCTCATCTCTAGGGATGCTCTGTATGGCTTCATCAAGGTCCGACCAGAATTTCTCCTTCTCCTCCAGCTCACAGCCTACCTGTGGAGCATACCCACTAACCACATTGAACATTACACCTTCGATTTCTAGCTTCAGACTCATCACTCTATCCGACACTCTTTTTACCTCCAGGACATTCCTAACAAGCTCCTCCTTCAAGATAACTCCTACTCCGTTTCTCTTCCTATCTACACCTACGAACACACCTTCCTCCTCTCCTTCTTCTACCAACAGTAGTCCAATTTCCACCGGCACCCTGTAGGTGAACAGCACCGATGGCCGTCGTTGTTAACCCGGGCCTCGACCGATCCGGTATGGGATTCATAAGTTTGATTCGAAAGTTTGATTTGGCAAAAGTTTAACGTCGGATGCCCTTCCTGACACAACCCTCTGTATTTATCCGGGCTTGGGACCGGCGCAATAAGACACTGGCTTGTGTCCCCTTGCGGCTACATTGGAAAGTGTTAGTGCATAAATATTAATAAGAATAATAACATTTAAAAAGCTTTTCAAAAATACACTTAGACAATAAAACGAAAATTTTGTCTATTCGTGCTATTACAGTAATTTATTTAAAAACATTTTTTGTTGTAAGGATGAACGCATTTCCATACTTTTCGATGACATTTCTAACAAACATTGACAGTGTATCGAGCGTTCACAGCCAACAGTTGTCAGACCTGAGATTATGTCCTTCCATTGACCAGGTAACGCTTCCCTCCCGCATAATAAACCGACCAATCAGAAACCGCGATTTACTGAAAGTCGGCCGGGGCGGGACGTCACGCCAGACGTTCTTGTCGCTGATTGGACGCCGGGCCCTAAGCCCATGGCTCGCCGGCCAATCGGAGGCGTCAGTCGATGTTACGGATGTTTTTCTTTAACGAATGCTGTATTCTCACGCCGCCGCCGCCGGAGCGCTCCGTCGACGCGCCGCTCCGATGGGGGAATATCTCGCCAGGGTTTACGCAAGCAGTTAAACAGAGTAACAGCTGAGGGCCCGCAGCATCATGGACATCCTGAAGTCGCTGGGCCATCCGGAGGAGCTGCTCAACTTGTTCAAGTTTAAGATGGGAGGATGCAGAGCCGTCATGCCAAAGTTGGATTACGTGAGTAAAACCCCGTGTTCTGAGATATTCACTGTGAATAAACAGTCACATCAACATCAAGACGGCGTCCACGCGATGGTAGGACACATTGTTTGTTTTGTCTCACGGATATAGCTGCACGCAATTGTTCCGGTTTACACACAGCATCATCATGAACAGGCTGCGATGTGGCAACGAGGAAAAAAAACCACATACGCCCCATAGGGTTGCGCATCCTTAAGGTGTGCAAGTTGTAACCGACTGCCCCATGGAAACAGTCAGTTCATTGGACTCAGGCACATCGGATCTTTAGCCTTCCCTCACACCCGTGCTGGCCCGGATTCCCAGAGACGGGGATGACCATTGACTCGGGATTTACGTTACGTAATGAGCTTGGAGGGTTCAACCTCGGGGAGAGATGCTGTGCGCATGTTTGACGGCTAATCCCGCTGTTTTAACACCAATGTCACCCCCAGAGAGACGGAACCTTCATAGCAAGCACCGTGGTTTGCCCCAGTCTTTGCCAGGCTTTTATTCTGGCAGTACGTTTGATTGTCCCACCAGTGTCGACTCAATAATAATAGTTAATTGCGTGTGTGCAGGTGAATTTATTCAGTCTATGCTGCAACAGTGGGTTTTTTTATGATATAAGATCCTCCAAATCCAAATCTCCAAAGATTGAGTTAGCAGTTCTTAAGTCATAATGCCATTACTGATCATTAGTGTTGTTGTGTTGAGCTATTTAATTACATTAATGATGAAGTGAAACAGGGAAATGGAAATTTCAGTCCAATGCTACACTTTGCGCCATGGTCACTGATTATACTTTGATAGCTCTTACCAAAAATGTTCCTACTCTTTAGGTAGATTACACATTACCCCTCCACAAGTGGTTAGATCGGGTCTCACAGTCTGTTGGGGGGCAGTTATTATAATAACACGCATTGAACGTCCCCACTGTCCTTCCCACCATCTCCCACCGGATGTCAGTAAAACACTTCTACTATTTGCAAAACACTTCCCCCAAACGACTTCTGTGTCGTGTTCGCTTTTTTAAAGTCCTTTTTATGTGCGTGTTGTTGACCAATCACCAAAAGGAGACAACACCCAATCCGTCGTATGAGGCCGTTTAATATTTTAGGCTCGCGTTTTCCAGTTTTCACTGATGTCATTTCATTGTTTAACGCACTAATATATATATCTCGTGACGGATTGTGGCGATAACACTGGTGGTAAACGAACGTTTCCTCGCTAGTGGCAGGCTGGGGAACGGGGGGTGTGCGTGACGGTCGGCGATGTTTGGGATGGAGGTGGGAGGAGAAGGAAGGATCACAACAGCAGATCTACAAACGCTGCGCGGCCGCGGACAAGTTGCCCGGCGGGGTCGTTTCGTTGTCAGATCAGCGGCGCGCCTGGTTCCACCATCCTCGACGTCCTCCGTAAACTTTTTCACCTTTCTCGACCCCTCTGCTCGCTTGTCCTCTGCATGGACTTGGCGCTGGGGCTCGCACGGACATGGGCGCCTCCGCGTTATAGCCGCAGGGTCTGTTGTCGGCGTTTTTTCGCATGGCCGGAGTTTGCAGCAAGTGTCCGGTCACTCTGTCCGCGTTCAAGCGCTCTCTCTCGGTGGCTCCGCGGGGCTGCGGATCCGCTCCGCGGGCCCTCCTGCAGGGCTGGAGGCTGGGGGAGCCGGGCCTGCAGGAGGCCGCCCGACTCTCCAGCGCCCTCAGACCGGCGAGCTTCTACCGACACACGGCCTTCTTCTGTCTCTCCTGCCAGGAGTCCATGAGCGAGAGTCTGCGCACCTGCTACCTGTACTTGAACCAAACCAGCCGGAGTTTTGCAGCTGTGATTCAAGCGCTGGACGGGGAGTTGAGGTAAATGAAAAGCTCCAGATGAGGGGGTTGGTGTCCGCGGGATTTATTTATTTGTATATTTATTTTTTACTTTACTCAAGTTCAGAACCAGGGGGCATTTTCCTTCCCCAACCAAATTTTTCCTGTGTATAACTAGACTCTTTACTCTGGACAATATTTTGTTCAAAGATAACTTCATCCCAGTCGACTCTCAAGCAAAGTACTTGTTTGTCTGTGAAGATGTGTTTAGATACAGTGGCACAACACTTAGCAAAACATGTAATTTAGGGCCACAACTAACATTTTTTGATCATATGTGATCAAACTATAACTTTTTTTTTAACCAGCCCTTTAATCGTTTAGTCTTTGGCCACTTAAAACCCATAGCTAAATTTTCAAATTTGCTTATATTGACCTATCAACAGGCAAAACTAAAAATTCACCTTACAACGATGAGAAAAGTTTGTCCTTTTTACCTGAAAAATGACAGAAATTTTTATTTAGTGATCCTGCATATTAATTTTCCATAGACTCTTGATTACTTGACTAATGGTTTAAGCCCCATTTTCCCAGCTAACAATAACCAGATTATGTGTAGAAACGGATTATAAAACAAATGCTTTTGATGCAGCAATGCAGGAGGAGGTGTTATGCGTCTGAAAGTAAACTATCAGTAAGACATCAGTAACAAATTATGTGAAAAAGTCTTCTGGTAACTTGTGCTGACCTGCCACAGAAAGTCTAATATTACAGACAGGGACCTCTGCTGCTGCTCTATGGATAATTTAAGATCACCTTTCAGGTCAGAACTGTCAGTAAAAAAAGGGGCAGCTGTTTGTAAAGGGCCATCGTGAGTGAGTGAGAGAGTGAGTGAGTGATTGGGAAGGTGTGTGTGTGTGTGTGTGGTGCACACTTAATATATCCTTGTTGAAAAATAATCTTCTACATATATGTTAAACTGATCTGCTCAGCCCCCCATGACATTTTTTGCTATTTTTGTCATTTTGACAAGGGAAATTTTCAGTCAGCTTTCACGCACTCTGGTGAACACACCCTCATGTTTTAAAGCTGACTCATGTGTTCCCTCCTCTCTCTCTGATCCCAGACATGCAGTTTGTATTTTCTACTTGGTTCTGCGAGCTCTGGACACAGTGGAGGATGACATGAGTATCCCTCTGGACAAGAAAGTTCCCATGCTGAATGATTTCCACACCTACCTGTATCAGGATGAGTGGTGCTTCACTGAGAGCCAGGAGAAAGACCGGCAGGTTCTGGAGGATTTCCCTACGGTCAGTAGTTCTGCATGGTGGTACACAGAAGGGCAGTAGGCAGGTACATCAGGCTCTTGAGGCTTCATTTACTGGTGGACTGGCAAAAAACCCTTTGTCTCTCAGATTAAAGGCTGTAATGGGCAGTAACTAAAATCTTCTTGTACCATTTTAATCCAGATATCACTGGAGTTCAGAAACCTTGCTCAGGAATACAGAGATGTCATCTCAGACATCTGCCACCATATGGGAGTTGGAATGGCTGAATTCCTGGAGAAGAAAGTGGGATCCATGAAGGAGTGGGACCAGGTGAATGTTAGCCTCGTGTTTCCATCAAAGTTGGATGATAACATAAATATTAAGGGCAACATCAACAAGAACGGCCTCTATTTAAATGGCAGTGTGTTACATGACTCGTTACAGTTACAGCAACAGCAGAGATCCAAAAAAACTTTGTATAAAGGGGCAACATATTTCAATACAACATGCTACTGTCATGCCCTTTGTGTCCTTGGCTTTCAAGGAAACATGCCATCATTAGTGTGTAGCACTGGCTTTGAAAGATGAAAGAATCTTAAAAGATAAGGGATGATATGTGAGTATCGATAAACAAAATAATTGATTAACTTTTGATGCTGTGGGCACTAATCAGCCATATATGGTCATTTTGTACTAAAAAGATGTTTATTGATAATTTAACTTAACTGCAGCTTAATTCTCCTTTAAGAATGCATTTTTTCAATCATGATCATACCTGAATTTTCTTCAAGTCTTTCCAGACAATGTGAAAAAATATCCTTTAGGGCCACCATAGGTGAAGCATCTCTCTGACTCTGACAGTGTTGATGAAATGGTTCAGTCTGTCAAGAATCAGTCAAAAACTTACGACAAATTTTCTGTCTCACTGGATATGACTGCAACTGTGTGTGTTCAGTTATAAGCCAAGACTTTGTCATGCTGCAAGTGTCTGCTTTTTCCTCTTTGCAGTATTGCCACTATGTGGCAGGGCTGGTTGGCATCGGCCTATCTCGGCTCTTCTCTGCGTCCCAGCTGGAGGACCCTGAGGTGGGGCGGGACACCGAGCTGGCCAACTCCATGGGCCTGTTCCTGCAGAAGACCAACATCATCCGAGACTATCTGGAGGACACACAGGAGGGACGTGCCTTCTGGCCACAAGAGGTAGGAATGTGTTCTTTTGTCTCGTATGAGTGTGTTTGTCTGTGCGTCTGACCTGAGGCCATAGTTATGCAGGGTCATAGTAAAAGATAATACTTTTCAATGTTCTCTATTTCCGGTGTTCATTGTGAAATTTATGTCTGTACAAAAAAATGTTTATATAACCTCTGCTACTCCTACTTTTTCTTTATATGTGTACTGAAGCAGAAGAGATGCATTGAAAATAAACCCACTCAAACTTAAATGTAGTCTCTCATTCTTTCAGATGAATGTGTGTGTTTCTAATAAATGTAGTTACTGTTAATATAAGATGCAGAAGAAGGACTGTAAAAGAAAAACCGACACGGCTCTTTTATACATGTTTTCCTTGAAAAAACAAAAACATTGTACCACATGAAGGTGTGTGTGTGTGTGTGTGTGTGTGTGTGTGTGTGTGTGTGTGTGTGCAGGCTTGGAGTCAGTTTGCAGGCCGTCTTGAAGACTTGGCCCAACCGGAGAAGCTGGAGTCGGCTCTGTCCTGTCTCAACCTGCTGGTCACCGACGCCCTGCGACATGTCCCTGATGTTATCGCCTACCTGTCCCGCCTGCGCAACCAGAGTGTCTTCAATTTCTGCGCCATTCCACAGGTATTGAGGGATGTGTGACTTGCTCCAAACAATGAAGTGATTTTATTTGAATTGTATGACATGATATTTGATCAGCATAGATTTCTCCATGCTCCCATTGTTTCTGTTGCAATGTAAATACCTTGCCAAGCCTGTGTGTAATATGATATAATTTGTTTTAGGATTTCAACTAACAATTACCTAAGCTTTTGGTTGACTGTTTTAGAATATTAAAAAAATCAATTGTTGAGGCTTTACATTGTCTGAAATTGAGAAAAACATCCATCACAATCATAATCATAAATCATTCAATCATCATAAATGATTCATTGATTATCAAAACTGATCAAATAATCGAAAGGTTGTTTTAGTTTTGTTTCATTAGTTTGATATCTTCCACTTGACTACATGTTATTCCACTGTTGTCCAGGTGATGGCAATAGCTACTCTATCAACATGCTACAACAACCCCATGGTGTTCCAGGGAGTAGTGAAGATCAGAAAGGGACAGGCTGTAACTCTCATGATGGAAGCCACCAACATGAGAGCTGTGCAGACCATCATCGCCCAGTACAGCCAGGAGGTGGGTGTGTTGTTTCTGTCTCTTCTTCTTTTACATTATTGTAGCATTTTAACACACTCTTAACACAATCAGCCTCGTTCCTACTCTCCACAGATCTTACAGAAGGTCTCCATCACCGACCCATCACGGGACAAGACGCTACACATCCTGGCTCTAATCCAAGAGAAGTCCTCGCTGTCGCCGTCCAGTCTCCCGTCCAGGACCCACCACCTGTCGCCCATGTACCTGTCTGCTGCCATGCTGCTGGCTGCTCTCAGCTGGCAGTACCTCAGCACTACTGCAGCGCAGGCGCAGGGCACTGGAGACATGCAGGGACAGTGAACCTCTTCAGCTTCACCTTTCCTGGGGGCTACAGACTGAAAAACCCTCTGTCCACTCTGGGGGTCTGGCTATTCTCTCACTGGAGGTTTCTAAAGCCCCTTTTCCCCAGTTTGCCCTCTTTGTTATGGCAGTCATAGGTCCATGGACATATTTAGATTTTAGAGGGGTTCTGGAAGCAGACTGGTCTTATTAGGTTGTTTTGTTAGTGATTTGTGATAGTCCATAGTCCATCCTGCATCTGGATTAATTATTTACACACAGTGTTGTGTGGTTATAATCACCAGCATAAATGGCACATTGAAAAATTCAGGGTGTTTTATGCCGTTTGATGTTTCTACTGATCGTGTGTTTCTTTCTTTTGTGTTTGATTTGTTTGAAACAGTTTTACCTTTAGTCCGATCGATTGAATATATTCATCATAATTGAACATTTCAAAAGGGAAATTAATAGATAAATTTTTTCTGTAGAGTGGGAGGAAATGTTTAAATACACGAAACACGACACTGTCCATTTAAGGATTTTGGGGAACACTGTCACCAAACTTCATTATGTTTCCTTTTAATTATGTCTCCAATCTTAGATGAGTTATTTTTCAGGTCAAATCAAAGCTAGCTTAGTATTACACTTGTTATGTTTCTATAGGAGAAACACTGAATAAGCTGATACAGCAGTGCATTTTAAGGCAATGTGTGTACGTCCTGTATAAATGTGGATAGCAATTCTAGGGGGTAGTTTTATTAGACACAGGGTGTTTATATGAATAAGGTAGAACAAATATACATTGAGCAAATGTAATTTCTCATACATTTGATGCGAGAGGAAATACATATTTAGACTGCTGGCTAAAGTGTCCTTAACACAGCTTTGGTGAGTAGAAAGGGTAGCGCAGAGTAACCTTGCACAGAACCAAAGGAGAGCTACAAACATTGCTATGTAATGTGAAACTTTAATTTGTACATATTTGAACAAATAAGGAGGAGAAAGGATCTGACAGTCAATTGTGCAGATAACACAATTCCTGTTTTGGTTTTACAGTTGGATGATTTTAGTGGGTTGACCTTGATGGAGGATTTTATAGATGCTAAACTGTAAAAAGATTTTTCTTTTATTTCACAGCAGTGATTCGAGGTTCATATATTGTGATCTGCTTTGATTTTTGGTTTTCTCTCTGTGTATGTGTGTATACATGGAAAAAGCATATGTATTGCACAATATAATAAATAGGGGTGATCGTCACAAGTTAATGTTAAGTTGCATATTTTTTTTCTTATCACTGCCACATTGCCAAGTTTAAAAGCACCTGTCAATCAACCTTTGGAAAGACTCATGTCAGTCACATGAGATTTTGCATGTGTTTAGACATGTGAGTCCATAAATTGTGTCTTGTAAAAAGGGCAGGAAGAAGTGTAATGACTGAAGATGAAAGGTGTTTTGTCAAGTGAGAATAAGGACAATTGCCCAGAAGAAGAGCCTCCATCAAAGAAAAGCGATACAAAGGTAAAAGTTGTAACTTAGATTTGGGAAACTTGTCTTTTCTTCCATTATTATCACTTATAACTTTTATGTTTAATGATAGATTGTGTTTACATTATATTTGAGTTGATTGTAGAGCAAGAGAATAGTGTAAACGTTTCTTGGTACAGGTTATTACCAAAAAATGTACTTAAAATTCAGCTGAAAGTCTAAAATTTCTATTCTGGTAGTTCTATAAATATTGGTCATTTGATACAGTGACTTGATTGCAAGATATTTTAGTACTAACAATCGCTTAATGGGAAAAATGTGGCTTTGATAAGACTCCACCCTTTTAAATTGGTGTTAAACCCCTCACACTCACACTAAGACCTTTCCATTTCTGCATACCTTTTTTGTTGCCTTCTAAAAATATAATTTATCAGAGTATCAGCAAATTTTACACATCCCAGAATCAGCAAATCTTCAGATGATTTTATATGTCACTCAATATAGAAATCTGTACACTATAATAAGGGATATTGACCCATTTGAGAAAACAAAAAAACTTGAATATACACTTATTTTCTTCAAAACAGCATAATCCACAGTTGCTTCAATACAAGCAACTCCTAGTTCACAGCCAAGCCTCTGAATCTGACAAAAATCTATCCTGGGATTTGTTGAACAACTTAAACACAAAGCAACCACATCTGGAGAGAGCGCGTTTTGAAAATCTGTTCAAAGACAAACCAATAATTCTGATAAATATTTTATGATAGCTATTACATCTGCAATCAATAAAAGCCTGTGAATAGAATGCTCAAATGCATCGAATATTTTCCCTTACATCTGGTGCAAAGGGCTCATTTCCCCCCTTTAGAGGAGCGGGGACAAATCAGATGCGAGTGATGACTTGTTTCTGTGTCAGCAGCTGTCTGCATAAATTATTCCGTAGTATTCTGAATAAAAGATTTCTAGATTTCCTTGATGAACACTGCATCTGGAGTAGAAATCAAATTGGCTTCCTCTCAAAACACTGCACTACCTACCATGTATTTACGCTTCCACTTTAATTAACAGACATGTACATCAAACAAAGAATGGGAAGATATCCACATTTTATTGACTTTCAAAAAGCCTTTGACTCCATTTGGCATGAGGGACTCTATTACAATGTTAGAAAGGGAGCAAAATATATGATCTGATCAAATCAATGGATTTAGAAAATAGTTGTGCTGTAAAAAATTGGAGAAAAACTGGATTCTTCGCCCATCTGCTCAGTTGTCATAGCTATACCCGCTGGGATAAATACCCAACTGAATCTCTAAATGCTTAATTCTGCAGAAACATTTACACATACAAAGAAAAACACCAATAAATGCCTGTCGGGCAGAATTAGGCAGATACCCACTGAAATTAACATTCAAAGGGAGCAATGACATTCTTTAAGCACCTTAAATCCATCCCCCCAGGCACCCTCCATCCCAAAGCCCTCCAAACCCAAGAGCCCAGAAAAGAGTCCCCACTGTCAGCTGGTGCTGAATCAGTATTTAGTCAATTCTCCGCTTTGGTGACAACACATTGTCATGGAGGAAATTAATTTAAAATCTGCTTGCTGACTGTTTTGCAGGATGCATCGACTCGTTCTCGTCTGTGTGCTGGCGACTGTTCCGGTCACCTGGTCTCGGCCTCACCTCTCTCCTCTCTCCTCAGAGATGGTCGACTTTGTTAACAAGGCCAACACCTCATGGAAGGTGAGGACATCTTTAGTCATCCAATTGTACCTCAGGGAGTTTACTGCATTTCTGGCGATTTTCTAAGCAACTATTACAGTTGCGATATGAAACTGGGGAATTATAGTTTCAATTAAGGAGAAAACACATCGTCACAGGCTTTTGCTGATTTGCATGGGATAATAAGTCTAATCTTGAATTTAATTTAAATTTCTCGTGCCCCAGGCGGCGCAGAACTTCCACAACATTGATATAAGCTATGTGAAGGGACTGTGTGGGACTATACTGAACGGACCCAAGCTGCCAGAGGTGTAAGTTTTAACCACATTACACTACAGACCACACGTGAGAGTGTGTGAGCGTGTCACACAGTCTGTGTGTGTGTGTGTGTTTAGGCTCTCATATGTCCAAACAGGTGACATTCAGCAGGTTCCTCTTACCTGCAGTGCTTCAGTCACCGGTCTTTTCTTGTTCAGGTTTCATTCTATTGAAGGAGTACAGCTTCCAGACAGCTTTGACTCACGCCAGCAGTGGCCCAACTGTCCCACAATCCAACAGATCAGAGACCAGGGCTCGTGTGGATCCTGCTGGGTGAGACTGACACATGAAAACAAAAAAAGAAAGAAAGACAAAACATTACAGAAAAAAGAAGAGATGATCCACAAGCGTATTTTGGAGCCAACGGTGTTTTGCCTTTTTTAATTTCTCACAGGCCTTTGGGGCAGTTGAGGCGATTTCCGACAGGTTGTGTATCCATAGCAGTGGTAGGATCTCTGTGGAGATCTCAGCTGAAGATCTGCTGTCCTGTTGTGATGACTGTGGCATGGGGTATGTATTTTGTGGAACAAAATGAGTGCATTTGAAGTCTTTTAAGAGAACGCTGAACAACACTTGTGGTGTTATTACTTCCCGGTGGTTGTAGCTGTTACGGTGGTTATCCCTCTGTCGCCTGGGAATTCTGGGCAAAGAGGGGGCTTGTGACAGGAGGCCTGTATGGCTCCAAAGTCGGTGAGTGTGAACTGACATGGGCTCATACGGCTGTTCAAAGAGTGTGAACTGATATTGATGGTGGTTTTGTGGGTTATAGGGTGCAGGCCCTACACCATCGCTCCCTGTGAGCATCACGTAAATGGAACTCGACCTCCATGTCAGGGTGAAGGGGAGACTCCAAAGTGTGAGAAGCAGTGCACCGATGGATACTCACCATCCTATCAGAAGGACAAACACTTTGGTATGGACAATCAAAATGATCTAATCCCCTGCCAGAATATCTCTTTTTAATCCTTTCCATCCTGTCTTTAACCTTAACGCTAATGTTTTTGATGTGTCCCTCCCAGGTAGACGCTCGTACAGTGTCCCGTCCCAGCAGGAGCAGATCATGACCGAGTTGTACAAGTATGGGCCGGTGGAGGCAGTTTTCTCTGTCTTTGAGGATTTTCTGCTGTATAAGACTGGTTAGGTTTTTTCTTCCCTCTCCCCTACACATACCTTAATGCATACAAGAACCTGTAATGTGTATTAATGGTAAATCTTCATAAATACAAACTGCTTATTCTTAGAAGTTCCAAAGCATTACTTTAGTTTCTTGAATTTTTTCTTCATGTGAAGCAGTTTAACGTCATTTTATAGTAAGATAAACTTGAAGTTTGCCCTTTTGTCTCGTGATTGTATAAAAATGAAGCAATATGTGACCCCTCAACACAGGTTAAGACCTTAGTGTGTGCATGATTTGTGAGCAGTTCTACCAAGACTGAATTTTTCCTTCTCAGATTGCTTCATTTGAAGGATTTGCACAGGCCCCTCTTGAGACCCAATGTCATACAACATATACTGTAAATGTAGAATTTTTTGGAAGTTTGCTCTCAAATCTTGGATGCTGGAGTTACCTGAAAGTAAATGGGTTGATATAAGAAAAAACACCACTGTTGTCTTTTAATGTAGTGAGCCATGTGTGATTTTACTTTATATTATTCTAGGTGTGTATCAGCATGTGACAGGGGGAATGCTGGGTGGTCACGCCATCAAGATCCTGGGCTGGGGAGAGGAGAATGGGACACCCTACTGGCTGGCTGCGAACTCCTGGAACAGTGACTGGGGAGACAAAGGTATGACAAAGACTAGGGTTTGGGAGTGGAGGACGTCAGACTGATTTCCCATAATCTGACAATGCGGTGAGGTATATGGCGAAGAAGCGTTTGCCTTGAATCATGTTTTGCATCTTCTGATTTCAGGTTTCTTCAAGATCAAGCGTGGAAATGATGAGTGTGGTATTGAGTCGGAGGTGGTTACAGGAATCCCACTAAACTAGATAAAATGATCTTGAAGATCTCATCAAGTCAATCAAGAGGTTTTAAAACAAAGACATTATTTAACATGGTTAACTATTGCATCTGAATGCAATTATTCATAGATAATATGTAATCTACCGGGAATCAATTGCACAGAACGGTTAAAAAATGAACTTCTGTGGCTTCTCTCTTATTGATCTAAATAAAACACTTACGGATCTCCAGGTTTCTTTGTTTTTTTCCTGTGGGCTTTACAGTATTGTGAAACCAAATTAAAGGGTGGAAATTAAAAGCAACTTCAAAGTAATTTCAAAAGGTTTGAATGCAACTTTTTAAATGAGCCTATATTTTAAATGCTCAGATAGTTATAGTGTCATGACACGGGCATGTACTTGTATTCGGTGCTACGGGTTGTGTATTTCGACGTGTCAGAGGATGCACAGAACAGAGCCTGAGCCTCTCCACTTCCTGAAAGATAGCAATCAGGGCAGCAACGACCCATTCCGGTGCTGATACATAGATGCAATAATTAAACACCTTTTTTTATGCACCATATAAGCATAATATCAAGTGACATATTAAATCAGTGACATATTAAGACTAGATTTTGACTTAGGGTCCCTCTGTGAAACAGGAACTCAATAGGAGGTGAAATGTAAGAGACTTCTCATGGAATTTAATCTAATCAGCTTTATTTACTTGTCTCTGCTCAGGATTTTGATATAAAGGCAACCACGACCTTGTAAAGCGGCACACGGAGCAGGAGGTGGCGGTAGTGCGCCCAAAAAGAAAAGTAAACGACGAAGAAGACCGTGACATGCGCGTTAGTCAACTTCCTTATTTCGCGGTCGGAGGCGGAGCGCGACACGAGGCGGACTCTGTGATTGGACCCTCGGTCTAAACAGACGCCCTGCGGTCATCGCCGGGACCGGGACCAGGACCAGGACCGGGACCGGGACCGGGAACGGCGTCCTCCGAGAGAAGAAGAAGCCGCCGCCGCCGCCGCCGCCGCCGCCGCCAATTCCAGCCGGAGGATCGCGGCCCTTCGCCGCCGGAGCAACAGCGGGACGCGCCCGGAGACGAGCGATGGCCGAGAGGCGTCGCCATCGTTAGCCGCCGGTGATGAAGGCAGGTGGTCTTTCCGTCAGGTGTCCGTTGCGTTGTGTCGGTTGACCGGTGGTTTACCGACCGTCGGCCCCGAGCTGTGGCCGGGCGGGTCACTGCCATGTTCGTAGCGCACCCGGAGCCGTGGGGAACCTACCGGCGGTGGGTCTCCGCACCGTCCGCGGTCGTCCGCTCCCTCTCGGCCGCGCTGTACTGTCTGTGGGGCCGCAAGCGTCAGGTCAGTCGCTGCGGTCGAGGCTGGAGGTCGTGACCACACCGTGTCCAATTTATAATCAAAACATTAGTCTTCGTTAGTCTCATAATTGTCGTTCTGTTTTGTTTTAATAAGTTGGTTCCGTCAACTTGAAATAGTTCTCTAAATTATCTTATTCCGCATTATTTCATTTGATTTTTTTCTCAATCAGTTTTATTTTTATAATGTAATTTTTATTCTGTTCTGCTCGATTATATTATTGTGTTTTTATTTCATTTTCACGTTTCTTCATTTTGTCTCTTTTTCTCTCAGAGACCAGCTCTGGTTTGTAGTGAGGCTTTCGGTGCTTTCCTCCATAAGCACTGTCCTGTGGTGGCTGAGCACTTCACTCCCACTCCATGGTGCTGGGGAGGCCGCTTTCAAACCCTGGTCTGTGCCCTCCTCAAGTCCAGACCACCTGTGTCTTATCGCAAGTAGGAAGAACCTCCTGTTATCTTCCTCTTCGTGTCTGAAACATATCTTGTCCGTAAATTCTACAGACACGATGTCCTTTTGTCTTCAGTCTTTCTGTGCCTGTCCTCCCCTGTCATCCCTCAGTGAGCTGATCCGTACGGTCGATGGAGGCCAGATCTCGTTGGACTGGGTGGACAATCAGGCCAGCGCCGCCCACCCAGAATCCTCTACGCGTCCCACGATACTGATCCTCCCGGGAATAACAGGGAGCAGCCGGCAGTCCTACGTGCTCCACGCCATCAGCCAGGCCACCCGCCGTGGCTACAGGTCCGCTGCGCTCCTCACCTGTCTCCTGTGTTAATGGATAAATTCTGTCTCTTTCCCCCAAAGTCAGAAGTGACATGTTAACACCCTAAACATTTCTATTCAATAATTACATCTGAAATGAATCTGTAGTGGGAAAGTATGAATTATAGTAAACAGCAAACATACGTGAGATGTCTGAGTGGAATTTTATTGCTGAAGCTGTTTTTCTTTCCTAGATGTGTGGTCTTCAACAACAGGGGAGTTGGAGGAGAGGAGTTGTTGGTAAATGATTACATAATGAATTTTAAAATGTCCACCTGAAACTCACATGCCTTTTTGTGAAATAGCTTCACATTGCAGAGTTTTTTGTCAAGTATTTTATTTTTAAGATTTCTTCTTATTTGATATTAATTTGGGAAATAAGAAATAAGAAAACTAACCGAGAAAGTCTGAGAGCAAATCTGTGCTCACAGTCCTGTTGAGTCTGCCCAAAAAACTACCACTTCCAGTAGGAAGTTTTTGTCACACTCTGCAAATGAATACTGTTTTGGGAAACTACCTTTAATTTGAACTATATATATCGTATTTTGTGTGTGTGTGTATACTGTGACCCATTTAGAGAGATTTACATCTACATTAGAAACAAATGGACCTTTTAAATGCCACAGACAGGCTGGGTAAGTTGGAAAGTACAGACAGACCAACTAAGGCACTGGGTCTTTACACAGTATCTGTTGTGTTTGTTGTCAGTCAGATAGATAAAGAAGAATGCCAGCTCTGACATATCAGTTTAAACTCAAAATCTGGCCCTTTGTCCCGTCCTCTTTCCTCTCGCTTGCTACAGACGCCTGTCACCTACTGTGCGGCCAACACCTCAGATCTTGAGCATGTGGTGCAACATGTCAAAGGACTCTACCCACATGCCCCTCTGCTTGGTGCTGGTGTGTCAATGGGAGGGTGAGTCGGTGTAATGGTTTCCATTGGCTTACACTTATCTTAGAAAATGGGTCAAATTTACAACTGATTTGTGTCCGTTCTCTCTCATTCCTTCAGTTACTCAACATCTTATCTTTTTTTTTTTCCTTCTTTTCTGTCACCCTCTGAAGCATGTTGTTGTTAAACTACCTGGGCCGTAAGCGCACAGAATCGGGGATGGTGGCGGGTTTCACAATCTCTGTCCCCTGGGATGCACTTAAATCCTCCGCCTCAATGGAGGAACCGCTCAACTGGCTGCTCTTCAACAAACACCTCACGAGCGGCCTGTGTCGTGTGGTCGCCAGGTCAGAGAGGTTGGGGTTTCACACGTTTCTGAATTCAGTTTAACAAATTTAGCAATCTGGACTCAATTTTTCTTTTATTTGTTGCTCGCAGGCACAGGAAGATTCTGCAGAAAGTAGTGGATGTCGACTATGTCCTGAAGGTGTGTGCTCCTCTGTCCATTCACCTTTCTGTCGTAGTTTCTAATATCCCTCTAAGTTTGATTGCCTTTCTTCTCCCCCCTTCTAGGCACGTACTATCCGTGAGTTTGATGAACGCTTCACCTCTCTCCTTTTTGGTTATAAATCTTGTACTGACTACTACCGTGATGCAAGCCCAGACAAAAAACTGCCCAACACAGCAGTACCCATCTTGTGTCTCAATGCTGCTGATGATCCCTTCTCCCCCCAAAATGGTGAGTAAGACAGTGGGAGAAGATGGAGATTGTGTAAGGTTAAACTTTCTCATTTTATGTTCTATATATTTTCCTGAATTGTGGGTTTTGAGGTTCATATTTTTTATATTTTAATTTGGCCTTTTTTGTTCACATTTCCATCCCCATGCCACTTGAGAGGTGAATCTATCTGCTTCTGTCTTTTGCTTGCGCTTATTAAATCTGGCCCTTTTTTTTTTTTTTTCCACGTACTTCCTGCCCTCACAGCCTTCCCGTTGACCATAGTCCAGGGCCTGCCAAATGTCGCCCTGTTGCTGACGACTCACGGTGGACACATCGCCTTCCTGCAGGGTTTGTTTCCCCGTGGTGAGAACTACATGGAGCGCCTGTTTGGCCAGTTTGTCCAGGCGGTCTTTGAGCACCCAAGGGACCTCAACAAAGCCTGTGGCATCAAGGAGGATTAGACAAGCTGATTGTCATTCATCCTGTTTGTACTGTGAATGTGACGGAAGAAAGAATACAAAGAATCTGAAATCATTGCGTTATAGCAGTATCTAACAGTTCAAAAAAATGAATTGCTCAGCTCTGAATGCTGTTGTGCTGCTAGAGAAATGTTGCATCTGTTTCATGTTTACACCGAGAACGACCAGCTGTATTGCACAATCATGTGACCTCACTGCAACTCACTGCTAATCTACCTCCTCATCCTCTCAGGTTTGCTTTTGATGAGAAATCTGGTAAGGTTTTAAAAGTGGACCATTCTGAAATCAAGCCGTGGACACTAATTTTCAAGTGTTACAGAAATATTGCAGCCAAGTAATAAGCTGATGCCTAATATTGTAATCATTTTTTTTCCCCCTCCTGCTTTCCACCTTCACATGAAGCACTGTAGTGGGTGCTGAAAACAAAGTGGAAACAAAACTATTCCATTGGTGCTTGGATTTTAGGCAACTTTTTAAAATGTTATTTTAATAGAAATGAATTTGAAAATGTAAATCAGAAACCAGTAATATTTGAGTGTTGATGCTGGTGTATCTTTTCTTTATCTCATGTGCTTCTTTTGTTCTGCAAGATGTGTTTTCCTTGAAGTGTGAGAGGCCTTAAAGGATTATACCTCCCCATGTTTTAGCCCTGGATGCATATTTTACATGCAGTATTTCAGTGCACACCAGACCACAGCAAGGGTAATCCTGTGCACTGTTCACTTGTTAGAGCTGTCAATCTCTACAGCAGGCATATATTCTACATATCTGCAATGAGGAAAAGACTTAATGCAATTGTATAATAGGTTTATTTAATTTAAATATCAGTGAAATGTAAAAGTAAAATATTGTATGGCTTTTATATGCTTTTGCAGTATGCAACTAAATAAGGCATTACGTCAGAGGTAAATGAACTAAAACTGTATAAACCAGTAAAGCTCAGTGTGGTACTCAAAGGTAATTTTTAACCTACTTTCAATAATTTTAATATAGTGGTTCTAAATTTATGTGTGTTATAATTTTATGTGTATAATTTTTTTTTTGGTCACTTATGCGCATTGTTGTTTGGGGAATGAATGTCTATCACGTCAGTACTGGAGCAACTTTCAATCCACAATAATTGTTTCATGTTTAGTTTGACCTTTTGAATTTAATCATTGATTTTCAGTGGATGTGCATAGGTTTTCCTTTTCAAATCAGTTGGGAATATTCAGAGGGATTTGCCATTAATACACACCACTTTATTATACCAATGCAAACGTATTATTAATTAATCAGTGACATTATCAGGCAAGTGTGGCCGGAAGATAAATTTATTTGACTTGGCTCTCAAGGTGAGGAGTTTTTTTTTTTTAATGAGGACTCGTGAGCATATAACAGTCTTAATGGTACAAATTTCTTTTAGCAATTTTTAATTTAATTAATTTTGAATTACATTTAAAGTGACATTTTAATTTCAGATGGTTTAACATCCTGAAGCGACTGTAAGCTGATGTCTGTGGCTGTAATCAATAGCAACACTCACCTCAGCCTCAGTTTATTTTGATAAACCCCTATCACCAGGTTGATCCTAATGGAAAAATGTCATAACATATACACTGCCTGTCACCAAGTTCTCTACAGCTCCATCGCTGAAATCCGAGCCCTTTTATCTCTGAGTGCCAGGGTCATTAACGTCGTTGATTAACCAGACAGCGTATCAATAATTTACGGCACAATAAAGGCTGATGCCCTCTGTCAGATTGCTAACCCTTCAGCCTTATTCAGATTCAAGTAATTCAGCCCGGAGAAAGGCCAGTTGCGTTTACTCTGGAAAAAAATAGAAACCTAATGAAGTAGACAATTTCCAACACTGGTAGATATAATCTGTGTTGTCTTGTTTGCGCACAAATGTGAAAATCTGCTAGAAATCCAGTTTTTTTTTATCATATTCATATTGTTGTCATTTCACTTCCGCATTCTATCACCTTTTACCACAGATAAGTAATGATACATTACTTAAATGTCCACTTGTAGTCTTCTTTGAGAGACAACTCAGAATTTTTACAACCAAAAAGTCAGGATGAGTGTAAGAGATACTGAATCAAAGTTACAGAGGAACAAACCTGGTAGAATTTGATTTTTTGTTTTTTTTTTTTTTTGCTTCACCTACTTTTTGGCAAAGGGAATTAATGGCCTGTAGTACCTTTGGTGTGGAAAACACTTTGGAGCCATAGCCACGAGTCTGAAACAATTCCGTGTAGGCTTTGCAAAGATAGAATCAGGAGACTTAAAGCTGTTGATAAAATGTATAATTTGTCAAGGTTGTGTTTAGGTACTGACCAAAATACACCCAGAGTAGTGCTATCAAAGCCAAAACGTCCCATGGGCGGGATGGCGTATATAAAAAAGTTAATTTTCACTGGTATCCGTCCTCTACGTCAACAAGAAATGATACCACTGCTAACTGTCACAGAAATCAAAAATCTGTATCTTTCACAACAATATGTACTTTGATTTTTGGGGGAAACAAGTACTGCAGAATACATCTTTAGTATAACTCGAAAAATACCATAAAAATCACTTAAGCTGTGCATTTTGTCAGAAGAGCAGGTTTTTTTTGTTTTCTTTTCTTTTTACACCCAACTTCAGCTATCTCTCCACTCCATCCTCCTCCTCCTCCTCCTCTTCCTGCCTGGATTGCTCTACCTGGTGTGATGGGAGGAGCCTCAGGTTATGGTTAATGATTCAACACCCAGAGCTGCTGAGACTGACACTTAGAGAAATTGGAGGAAAGAGTGAGAGTGAGCAGACATAGTGCGCGCAGAGAAAGTGTGCAGAAGAAGTAATGCCAGGGAGGTAGTGGACTGTAACTGCGCGCTCGTGTCCGCCAAGGTGTATCCGGTCTGTAGTCAGTCAAGGGGTCAGGCAGGTCGCAGAAACCATATAAAAGGTGAATATTTCTGAGCAACTGGACGGGGATCTTGTCAGCAGTTAAGGCTGGTTATTTGGCTCCTAGGATTCATGCGGCCTTCATAGGCTGGCCAGACACTCATCTTCTCTCTTGGTCACACGCAGCCGGCAGGTGAGTGTAAATCTGATTTGTCTTTGTGTCTTTGAGCGTTGGATGTCATTAAAAGCTTTTTTGGCACTTGGACAGCTTTAATGTTGGGTCTGGGAAGTGTCGGCCGTCAGCTTTAAAAGCCTTGTAAACAGCAAAATACACCTTTCCCTATTTGAGGTACTGCAGTTTGAGGTTGTTGCAACTGCAGTTCTATTAAGTAAAAAGATGAGGCTCTGCACATAATAAAAACTCTAATATACAGTGTAAGAGAGCATCTCAGACACATTTCTCCAGGTTTTCTTGCACGGAGCATCTTATGAGAATTCAGCTGTACTTACACTTGTTCATGAATTAGTAATGAGGCAGTATGGAGAATGCAACCTCTGTCTGGCATCAGTTTCCTGCTGTGCAGTTGAAGCACAGACAAAAAGACCCCCCCCCCCTTTTTTTTTTTAACCTGTTTCTTTTCTCATTCTCCCACCAGAAACGTACCAGTTGAATCTCTGCTTATATGAATGTTGCTGACATCCAAACATCAATCATTGCTTAAAAGTGATTGGCTTTTTACCATTCATGTGATATGACTAAAAAATATATTTGACATCTCCAGTCTTTTACAGCCATTGCATCACATAAATAAAAAAGAATAAATGAATAAAACATCTAATACAAAACCAGCTTTGTGCATCTACTCGTGGGGATCACTGCTACAGTTTCTTTCGCCGCAGGCTAAAAGTGCAGAATTTAAAACAAAGAGTGGTTTAAACGTTGACCAGCAGGCAATAAAGGTTATCAACTCTATCAGCTGTCTTTTTTTTTCAAGCTGCAAGTTCCTAGAAAGTTTAATAATTGTTTTTGTGCACTGCTCGGTCTACGTGTGTTGGTGAGAGGTTAGTATTACAGCCCAAGGCACATTTGACTCCCTCAACATACAGCGTGATATTTCATGAAGCCATTATGTTCCCTGTAAAAAAAAAAAAAAAAATCCCTTTCCTGCCACACAGGTCAATTACCACTTCGCACTGCAGCTGCATTGTTTTAAACAACTGACAATATTTTCCACAATATTTGCCTCCTTTGACAGTGTGTCATAGGTGTAATGAAAATATATCACATCCAATTTAGCTGACCAGGAAATGCTGTAAAGATGTTATTGGAGCACTTAAGGTTCTTATCCATCTGCACAGATGTGCATCAGAGACACAGTCCCCTTTGAGAATGGAACGGGGTTTTTTTTGTCTATTGCTCAGTGATTTTATGATACGTCTTTACATCATGTCTAATCTCAGAGATGTTCAATGTTCAGGGTGAGGCAGTAGTAACTGGGGTCACATGATGAGCGCGGTGATCATAGGCAGACATCTCGTCAACCACCGGCTTTCCTGAAGTTGGCCTCTGTGTGTGTGTGTGTGTGTGTAGTAAATTACTTGGGTAACCAACAGCCTTATGTTTATACGGATTGTAATGTTTGTCTTGTCAACAGAGGCAGAGATGTCTTTCCATTAAAAGCAAAATGAATAAGGTGGTGAGGCTTTGTTATCAGGGCTTTTGTGAAAGACAGATACATGCAGCTGTGCTAATGAATCTGTGTTGTTAGCATGAGCACAAATTTAGTTGTTTGGCTGCTTCTGCTGTCAACTTTAAATGCTACATTTTATATAAGAGGTTATTAATATCACAAATTATCGTAGGAGCACACAGGCAGAAGAAATAAACAAATGCACATAACTGTGCAACAAGGGAACTGTTAACGAGGGGGTTTATGCTATTTTGACAGTTTCTGCACTGTAATCAGTCAAAGGAACAGTAATAGATCTATAATAAAAGCTAGCAGGGTGTGACAGTACTCAGAAAGCACCCTGTTGACTGTCTGTCATCAATCTGAATTATTCAAAGCAGCTCATGCTGTGTGCAGAGTTTAGAGCCTTGTAAAAAAGGCAACAGCATTGTTACATGCGGTTTGAATATGATATCAAGGGCTTTGTGTGTGTGTGTGTGTGTGTGTAAGTGCATGTTTGGTGCTCTATTGTATGTCTGTGTTTATATGCATAATTTAAACTCCCTACCTTTCCTGCAGTTAATCTGTTTACCACTCCACTGATTCCTCCCATGTATCTTTATTTTATTTTTTTTTTTTCCTCATAGCCATGGAGAAGCAACTTGAGGACCTGAGGCAGCAGCTAGAGAAGCAATGTCTGATCAACCAGGAGCTTCAAAGGCAAAATAAAGATCTGGGTCAGCACAGCCAATATTCACCTTAAAGAATAACTCCACGCTAGACATTGTATGGAGGAACGGCACAGTTCAAGGGGCCCACGCCTTCCGATCTAGCCTGTGGAGCTGGGTTGTGACCACACCCAGCTGTGATGTAGCAATGTACTATAATGTAGTGACTCCGAACCAGGGGTACTTTGACCCCAGGCCAGGGGGCACTTATACATCATTGTCAGATATTCTAAGCTCTTGAATACTGGTATTGGAATAGGCCTCAAAAAATCCAATTTTTCATCCATGTCTGCCATGAAAAGAGCACAAAAATCATGTCAGAGAAAGTGCTACATTATAGTAGCATCTTCTCTGTGGTGTTTTGTAAACCTGTGTTCCTCTACTTGTATCCTCACAGAACAACGGTTGCAGGAGAAAGAAAAACTTTTGCAGGAGCTGCAGAGTCAGTATCACGACCTCGGTGAGATGTCACTTGTGGGTCCGGGGGCAGGGACATACACACAGACAAACACACACACACACACACACAAACATATATATCATCTTTGGTCGAGTTCATCTTTGATTCTACATTTGGCTAAAACTCGGAAGTTAGTAGTTAACCCTCCATTTGTGCTCCTCTGTTTATGTGTTCCAGAGTTTCCCTCCCACAGCGGTAATGAGATTGAACCAGAGGTCAGAAAGAGCCGCACGGCTGTCATCGCCCCCGAACCGATCCGCGAGACCCTGGAGATTACACGCGCCGGGGTCAAGAAAACTGTCAGGTTGTTAATAAGACTGCTGATGAGAGAAAATGCCATTACAGTCGGGCAGCGCTTTTACTTGTCTTACTATTCCGCTTCGGCTGCCTCTGCAGCACATGTCGAACATACATACAATCAATGACCTTTCCACCTGTGTCACCCTCCGTCACCAGTGAGACGAGTCTGATAGTCAAAGCCATCCAGAAGAACGACTTCCTGAGCCGCCTCGACGACGAGCAAACGGCCATGATGGTGGAACTCTTGGTGGTGTCTAACTTCAAACCGGGGGAAGAAGTCATTAAAGAGGGCTTTGAAGGAGACAGCATGTACATAGTTGCAGGTGGGGTAACCCCTGAGTGTGAGCGGATGTGTGCGTGGCAAAAACTGAGCTCTGATGTTTTGAATTACAATATAGGGCTGTAGAAAATATATCAAAATAGATGACTCTCTCTGTTCCTCGTTCCTTGAAGAGGGTGAGCTCCTTGTCAGCCAGGCAGGCCGGGACCTCCGCACTCTAACCCGAGGCGATGTGTTTGGGGAGTTGGCCATCCTGTACAACTGCAAACGGACGGCAACAGTCAAAGGTCAGGCTGGGATTTTATGTGACGCCATCGGATTATCTGTGCTTGCAAGTTTTGTTTAAAACTAAAGTATATAGATGGCAATTCAAACACTTGCACACAGAGACATACGCCTAAGTCTCTGTTGTCCCTGAGTATGAATGTCTGTCAGGGCCTTGTCTTCCCCTCGTTGTGTGGATCGATCAGTCGTTCTCTTTATCAACCAGACTAAGTTGCTAACACCTCAGCTCTTCCGTCTTTCATGCTCCAGCAAAGACAGTGGTGCGTCTGTGGTGTATGGAGCGACAGACCTACAGGACGATCATAACCAACAAGTCCAAGAAGAAACGGGAGCAGCTCATGGGCTTCTTGAAGACGTGAGTTTATCAAATAGTCTGCGGCCGGTAGGAATTTAGGAGCAGCACGGTTTGTGCAGATTAAAGGAGTAGTTCAACATTTTTGAAACTACCATCCCAAAACGTTGATCTATTCTTATACTTTGGTGCTGTTGGTTTTGCGGTTTCTTCTTCACTTTGCTTTAATATGACAGTGTTGGCACTTTTTCCTGGTTAAATGGACGATGTAACAACCACTTCTAATTCTTCTGCCCGTATTTTTATATGCTGTCACAGGTCTCGTACTCTGAAGGACCTGAATGATGTCCAGTTGTCCAAGATCATTGACTCCATGGAGGAGGTATGCGCTTAGATGTCCCACTGTTGAACTAGGATGTTACCAATAACTACTTTTCTCGTGAAAACACAATATAAATCCAGTCCTGGAGATTTTAACCTGCATTAGTGATAATACAACCCATTTGGAAACAGTGGATGAACTAAAGCAGAGATCGTTATTGCACTAAGCACGAGAAGGTCTTGTTTAAATGGAGAAATGTTGATATCTTGAATTGCAGTGACCAGGATAAAAGGCATTTTCTAAGCTTATGTGTATTAAATTTTTGGCTTTGTTTCCTTGTAAATTACAGACTTTGCTTTCAAGACAAACATATGATAATGTTATATATGTAAATATATATAAATGCCTCTCAGTATTCTGGCCTGTTTTGTCCCGTCTTTCCCAGGTGAAGTACCAGGACAAAGACGTTATAGTTCGGGAAGGAACTGAAGCAAACACATTCTATATCATCCTCAAAGGAGAGGTAGGACAGGGTCACACTGTGCTCACAAACCCATGTCTGTATGTATCCTGTATACTCTAACAATAACCTTGATCTTAATGTTAAAAAGAACAAAGAAGACCCTGTTTTTATCAACGGTACTGATGTTGACCACGTGGCCAGTTTCAAGTTCCTCGGTGTCCACATCGCTGAGGACCCGACCTGGTCCACAAGTACTTCCTCTCTGATGAATTAGCCCCAAAAACGCTCTTACTTCCCAAGGAGGTTGAAAAGGGTCCAGCTGTCAGAAAAACACGTTGCCAACTTCTACCTCCGCTCTGTCGAAAGCATTATAACATCCTGCATAACCGCGTGGTACGGTAACTGCTCCGTTGCTGACCAGTAGGCCGGCGGGTAGTAAAAGCTGAGTGCACCATTGGCACCAAGCTACCTGCCATCAGAGACATTTAGCCATTAGATAAGACACTGACCGTCTCGTTCTTCTTTCTGAATGCTGCAGTTGTTGTTCTCGTTGTGCTGTGCTGCCCCGACTGGCAAACAAATTTCGTTGTACCGGCTCTGCTCTGTATAATGACAATAAAGTGAATCGAATTGAATTGTACATGCGCTCATTCTCTCCTCCTCCTTCTCATGCGTGTCTCCCCCCTCAGGTCCTGGTGACTAAGAACGTGAATGGGCATCAGAAGCAGATTCGCAGGATGGGAAAAGGGGAGCATTTCGGCGAACAGGCCCTCATACGGTAACCACGGCAACACAACACATGCCTGAGGACATTTGTGAGAGCCTTGTGCAACATCCACTGCTCTGTGCCCCCCTCTCTGCCTGCTGCCATCTTTGACATTTTGGTTAGAGAACCCTGCTGATTCTATTAGGCAGCATTTAATTTATTTTTTATTGGATGGTATTTCAGATGCAGATTTGTGCAGCATAGATATCCTTGAATGAATGAATGAATGAATATGAAACACTTCATCACTTCTTTGGAAAAAAATACTTTTCTTTTTCCACATTTATCAATGTGCTGGGAAAGCATGTACATCAACAAATCATCTTCCACTTTTTTGCTGTATTTGATAAATTTGATAATAACAGAAAAAACAAAGTATTAAACATGTAAGATGTCATTGATTTCAGGCGCTGATTCAAAGTTTCCTTAGATTAGTCACAGCTAAAATTCCCTCTTTCCATGCTGAGGTGTTGACAGATTTATATATACGGTGTGGATGTACAGTTTTCCTGGGTTGACTTGCAATGTTTTTTCCTTTTGCAGAGAAGTTCTGAGAACTGCCACCTGTACTGCCGACGGCCCTGTTACATGCTTCTCCATTGACAAGGAGTGAGTCAGACTTGACATTCAATTTTGAGCATAAACAAAGGTGATATTCCTGTTCATCCAGGTTCTGCTGTAATGGCTGTCGTTGCTGGATTGACTGATCCTCTCAGGAATTCCTCCAGTGAATTTTTTTTCTTTTGTTGCCTCCCTTTTTTGTGCTGTGTTTGCTTTCCATTTTGCGTTTGTCACTTGCTGATTGGTGCCCAGGTTGACTAATAATGCCTGTTTTATTCAGGGTATTTGAAGAGACAATTCCCGTAGAACATCTGGAGCTGTTTGACGAGTACGTATTATATTATAAGTCATTACTTCTGTTCCTTCTCTCCCTCATGCTAATATGAGTATGTAAAGACTATCATTTGTTTGTTTTTCTTACCAGCTCCAAAGTGCTGCAGGAGGCACAAGTTACATTCAATTCGAGGTGAGTGGGTGTGGAAGAAGATAAAAATGGGTGGATGCAGTATTAAAGATGTAACACAGTCATATGTATCACACAATAGAGTTCCTTGAATTAATGAGTTCATTAGCTAAAAGCTCTGTGTCCCTCTCAGCCTCAGCTCCACTCTGAGGTTTAAGGATCTGGTTCCCGTGCAGTACGAGGAGGGTCGCTACCAGGGAGATCCTGTCACTCTTGGAATCGGAGGATTCGGGCGCGTTGAGCTGGTGAGTGTATGTTTGTGTGTTTTGTCTACCTCTCTTTCAATATTTGCTGGAGTGTGAAATGCACAAGTTACCTTATCAAAAACTATATTTGTAATATAAACATCAATTTGAGATAGGAGGGAAACTTTAATTACATTTTCTTCTGGTTTAAAATACATTAGACTGAAGCCCAGAAAGAGGTAGGAAAGGAGCAGGCCAACGCTAGGGACTGTATGAAAATTATTGGGACGGGGCGGCTGGTTGAATCTGATTCAGTTTTATTTAACAGCCAAAGCCTTTCCTTGTTTTTCTCTCACTTGGAAAAAACTGCAAAACCCCACTAATATCTTAAGATAATACATTTATGGAAACACAATCCAGCTACTCCCCTTCTTTTGAGAAAGTTGGACATTAGGCCATCCCTTTAACAGAAAGAAAATATAGGACCCCCCCCTTTTTTTTCTGCCCCCCTCTCCCCTCCAAATAACTTTCAGTCACTAATGGAGCTACATTATATAGATGATTGACCCAACTGACCCTCCAGATTTAAACAACCAATATTAGCCCACAATAAACATATTTAGGGTCACTATCAGGTCAGGTAGTCGCCACCAAAACATCAGTCTATCACAAAACCCCATGTTTTTGTGTGATATTTTAATTTTCTTTGAGTTATACGGTATATTGTAAAAAACCAAGGACATTTAGCACTGATTATTTAGCGGTATTTATGGCTTGTTTTTTTCTTTTTTAATTCTAAGATGACCACAGTGAACCATGGGAAATACTATGCCATGAAGCGAGTCAGCAAGAGGCACATTGTTGCCAAGAGACAGGAGGAGCACATGCTGTTTGAGAAGAAGATCCTTAAAGCCATCCAGTGTGATTTCATCGTCAGGTATCTGTGATTGGAGACACTGACAGTAATCATTTAATAGCACTGTGTAACGGTTGGATGAAGAAAAAAAACTAATATTATGATAGTGAGTGATGTATTCTGTTTTTCTATTTTCTTTCTCCCTCTGTAGGCTTCATGCTGCTTTCAAAGACACGCGATACATCTACATGGTCATGGAGTTCTGTGGCGGTGGGGAGATCTGGACCAAACTCAAAGAAGTGTGAGAAAAAAGACAAAGACTCACAGTGAACGGGCATTGTGGGTTTTTTTTGTTTTTTTATTGGGGCAGGCTGTTAAACAAAGTAGATTTTTTTTCTTAGAGTAAATAATAGGATATTTTGAAAAAGGCAGCTCTATTTAATCACTCTGTTAAAATCTGTGATAGTTTTATTGGTAGGAAACTCAATCTGTTGGCTTCGGGGCATTTTGAGATCAACCCTTGAAAGACACTGAAAATGCACTAACATTCGCTGCCGCTGTCTGACACTGAGAAATATGTGCTGCTACAAACTACAGAGCCAACAATAAATTAAACATCAATTCACAAGAGCTGCTCATGCAAATCTCAGCAGTAGAAAATTTTGGGATGTAATAAATTCATCTGAAAGTAAATTAAAGCGCCTCTCTGTGATTCCAGGGGGCGTTTTGACGAGCCGATCGCTGTGTTCTGCACTGCCTGCGTGGTGGAGGCCTACGCCTACCTCCATAAGAAGAGCATCATGTACAGAGACCTGAAGCCTGAGAACCTGATGCTGGATGTAAAGGGCTACATCAAACTAGTGAGTCCTTATCTATAAGTGCAAAGGAAATGTGAAGGAAATACACTAGCATGTGAAAATGTGAACATTTTTATACTTTTCCTTTAGTCTGTCAGTAGGGTATCAGGGTAACCATGATACCCTGATACCCTACCCTATATCATTTACTGATATGCATGATCAGTATATGATGTGTGTGTGTGTGTGTGTGTGTGTGTTTGGTGTCTGTGTGTGTGTGTGTCTGTGCAGGTGGACTTTGGTTTTGCTAAGGAGTTGGTGCGTGGTGAGAAAACCTACTCATTTGTCGGTACGCCTGAGTACATGGCCCCAGAGATCATCAAGAATCAGGGACATGACTTTGCAGTTGACTTTTGGTCCCTTGGCATCCTGATATTTGAGCTACTGGTGGGAAGGTAATACTAATACTAAAACTAATACGCCCAACCTGGGAATTTTTTGCTGTCTTGTATGGTTTCCTAGTTCACAAACTTATATTAATGTGTTTAATTTTTATTCATTAAGAAAAAAAAGTCTCACCCAAAAAAAGAGTCACAAAAATATGGCTAAGAGATAATAAATCCTGAATAAGTTGGACCTTAATGCGAACCAGTAGATGGCAGCAGGGAAATATGGCTGATATCTTCAGCCCTGAAACAAATCTCTGTCTTTTTTCAAATGTCTGCAGTCAAAGGCTCAGGTTACCTAAAAGCACCCATGTGAATGATTTTGGAGACATGTTTTTACTTCAGTGTCATCAGGTTTTTATGTAAAAATATTATATAACAACAAATGTGAATTCTTATTTCTACTTGTCAGCCCTCCCTTTTCGAGTTCAGAGCCCCAGAAGATTTATGCCAAAATATTGGATGGGGAGCTTAAGTATCCACCTTACATGAGTGAAGCAGCCAAGTCCATTATCAGTAAGCTGTGCAGGTGAGAAGAATATAGCCTACTGACTGCATCCTGATTAAAATTTCATATACTGATAATGTTGCAGTTTGCATTAATGCAATGTGTTACCTGAATAATTCTCTCATAATATAGAATTGGATTGTGCAACATGTATATGAATAATTATAGAGGTTTTGTTTTTTTCATACATGTCTGCAAATCAACATATTATAACATGCATTTGCATTTTTATGGTTTCTCAATACAAATTGCTTCAAAGGTGGAAACTTGTTTAAAAAATTATATGTAAATATTCTCCATTTTGCACTTTTTTTTGCAGACCTCGGCCAGGTCAGAGGTTAGGAAACACCAAGAATGGAATCAAAGATGTCCGGCATCACAGGTAACCATGGCAACATGTCATACAAATGAGTGTTAAAATGTAAAGTAGGTACAATACAACACAATCCTTTGATAAAAAGACTTTTATAATGTTATTAACCTGTGTGGAATTTTTTTTTTAGCCTTTACAGTTTACCTTTCTCTCTTGCAGTAATTTCAGGCATTTCTCACTATATCAGACTTGTAACATCCCTCATCTTTTCCGTTCAGGTGGTTCAGCAGTATGAACTGGCACAAGCTGCGGGTAGGTCAGCTTGATGCCCCCACAGTCCGGCTCATACGCAAGGCAAGTCAAGCCAGCAGCTGTGTGTTTTCTACTATTGAGTGAATTTATTTATCACCTTTGTGTGGTTTAGGGAAAACGTAACCGAAGAATCCAGCTGGTTCACTTTCAGGGAAGTTTTTGTGGAGTAATTCCTTTTTAAGATTCACTTTTAAAGCTCTTCAAAGTTTGGTTTCAAATCTTCAGTATTTCTCTATAACACTGACGATGTATTACTAATTATTTATAAAGGAAATGAATGTAACACCATGAATGTAACACTCAGAAAAAAAAACAGCCAATGTGCTTAATCAGGATTGTCTGGGTGTGTTTTAAAAAAATATCCCACGTGACCCAATTCTAAATCAACAATCTTATTTCTGCCCATCAGGGTCCCTGCTACATCAACTTTGATCGTTTCCCTCACGACCAGACGAAGGAAGAGGAGGAGTTCTCAGGCTGGGACCGTGACTTCTGATTCTGACCACTGCGTTAAAGAACCAAAGGAGAATCATAGGAGTCACATGCAACACCTCACTGTGGAGCCAAATCAGAATAATTACAGCTGACCATGGCTTACTCAACACTTTTAACTTCAGCTGGAGCCAAAACACTGCTGAAGCCACATGATGGAAGTGTATGGTCGGAGCTCTATATTGAAAAAGCATAAAGCATGTCACACTAATTGGATTAAATCAGAGTGGACCTGCAGGGAATCACCAATCCCAGTATATTTACTGAAGCTCCACTGTTTGTGCACAGAGTGGGTGGTGTGGCAAAGGGGCCAAAAATATGGAGAAGTATCATGGAAGATGTTAGAGCACTCACATGGTACAATACGTATGGAAGGACAGCTCTTACGAAACATGAAAATCAAACTGAAAAATTTATGCTACCTTATCTGCCATATTTGTACGATGGTTTCAGAGATAAAACATGCTTAACTGTTCATTGCAAAACTGTTGAACGCTTTATCATTGGTAAAGATCTTGCTTTATTATCAACTGTCACTTCCTTTCTGAGTTTCTCCTTTGTTCTTGGAAAAAATCTGCCCCCTTTTTGTGTACAGCTTATTTTCATGCACCTCGATTGTAATTTAAAAAGATTGTAGAGCATCCTAATGAAAAATTTCTACATGTCTACGGGTTTAGTATATAAAAGTGCTCTTGTGGCCTTGAGTTAACTGTGTCTGTTTCCTACACTAATACACAGAGTCTGTGTAAAGAGTCACTAAGAGGGGCAGATAATGAAAACACATACAGCTAGTGAGCAATGAAAGTATTTGGAGATTAGATGTGAGATAGTGAACATTGGGGGGTTGGGGTATTGTGCTTATAAAGATGTTATCGAAGAGGAAAACTACCTGGGACAGAGTGAGGGTTTTACAGGTTTAATCTGATGTTTCTGTTGTCATCAGTTGCAGCTGATTAAAGTTTACCCCTGGGGGGGGGGCAGAGCTGTCTGTCATGGCAGTAGGTTTTAAGGCAGGAGGAAGGAGTCATCCTGTTCCTTCCTGTAAATGCCTGTGATAAGACTGCTGAGACCAGTTTTCCAAATCCAAAAAACAAAACTTACATAAAAGCAATCATATGTTCCGTAGTGGGAAAGATACACTACCAGATGTTTCCCTCCTGCAGGAAAATACACAACACCTTGAAGTTTAGACTTTAATACACTGACAGCAAAGACAGCAGTGGCCCAGAGGATGTATTGTTTCGTACAAAATGATCTCCTCACAGCAGTGACCTGCTGTAGTCCTGCTCTCCTGCATGAAGGATCAAGATTTATTTTGCTGACAACCTTCTTTTACCTTTATGTACTGTCTTATATTTTTCTTGTTGCCAAAAAATCCCATGAAACACAAACACCAAAAGTCTACAATGTGTTAATCCTTTTCTCAATTTTTTCTGAATCGGCCACTGTCTGTGGCATTCAGCCACAGGCGCATTTGTTACTGAGAAATAATGAAAATCTTTAAAAACCGGTCAAAGATATGTAGTTTCATTTTTTAGAAAAGGTGTAATGACTAAACAGCCGAGCACTTAGCTTTTAGCAAACATAACTCAAACTGGAGTAAACAGTGTTTTTATTTGGAACTTTTTTCAGCTTTGAATTGATGCAGATTTTGTGCTTTTATCAATATTTGCAGCAGCAAGATAGTGAATTAAGAAATTACTCAAATTAAATCACAGTCCCCATCCTAACTGATGTATTTTAATTGTTTAGAACTGGTATTGCACAGGGAGACAAGTATATTAGGCTTTGTATAAACAGGCCAAGCTTGTTAGCAGGATCAAGTCATTATTGGTTTTGGTCTTTTAATGGAATTTGTTGACAATAGAAAAAACAATGAACATTGCAAGCGTCTGTCTTGTTGAATACAAACACTTCTAAGTTGGTTTTTATGCATTTTTCTAAACCATGTAATGTAAAGAGATATTACAAATAAATACTTGAATACTATATTGCTTTTCATTGCAGTACAATTTGTCAAAACATATATATGGCGTATATAATATATAGCATTTATTGTATATATCACATTGAATTATTACCATATATATCAAAGTAAACTACTAATAATAATTAATTTAATCTGTATTGTATTTTAAAATTTCCATTCTCAATTGATACAGTTGAATTAACATATAATTTAAGATGAGGCTGTAAAGGACTATTCTCTTTATTTTAGTAAAATTTCAAGATACAACATTTACTTCCAATGAAACAAAACTGGATTTCTAATAGGGATAATGTTGGATCATTACAAATCCAATCCGAGGCTGAATTAGCAATTGGGCAAAAAGGGGCCCCGGACTCACAGGGCTTGGGTCCCTGTGTTCGTGACAATAATTTTGTAACAATTTAACCGACTGCAAATCTTTCTTAAGTCAAAATGTATTTTTAAAGGCCTTTCATTATTTTAGCCTTTATAGTGCTAACATGGTGCATTTCACTAAACGGTGTTTTTAATACACTCAGAGAAAAGAGGAGGTGAATGTCATTAGAGGCCCCATGGCATATTTTTTCAGATAGGCTGTCTAGTGAGTTAATTTGTCCTTACGTTATTCAAATGGCAACATTCCTCATTTTCTTATGGAAAACCACTTGTAATGGAGAACATAATAATCAATAAAATTACAATTGATCATTTGAAGATACCCAACATCGCTGTGTCCTCCCTCTTCTGCAGCCAAACACCAGCCCTTTGGGACATCATAGAGTCATTTCACAAATTCCATCATGGTGCGTTTTATGATATATATTAGCTGTTACCCCTTTTAGATTTTATCTGCTGATATTTACAATCTTACGACGGCTCAGATTCTAAATGGTAACCTGACAGAATTAAAACAAACATTTGCACATGACAACAGAGAGTTTCCTGATTTCTTTCTGGGAACATCTTCAGGTCTTTCCCACTGTCTCGGTGTGAATATCGGCTGAGACAGGTGCACAGTGAGGACTGACCCCCCCGGCCTGAAGTTTGGTTTAGAACACCAGGGATTTGTTCTGTTTGTTTTCCAACTGAGTGTGTCAATGACTGTTAAGTCTTCTCTTCTTTGCAGCCTTAAGCTAATTGGACTCATTCTGTACACCTGTGTTGATTTATTATTAGTTGCACCTGAGCTCAGTCTACTTAAGATCCTGTGTTTGCTCGCTGCTTTGTTTTCCACTTATGTTCGAGAGGTCTGAGTGTGCATCTGTTTTCTATGTGGGCAGGTCTGATAAATGATTAGCTACAGCCTGCTGACCTGCAGTGATTTTATTGCCCGGTTTTTGGTCTTTTGCCTTAGTTTTCTGAGAAAGACTAGAATACTGATCAGTCTTTCAGCCCCCCCTGTTTTTCTGTCAAAGTCTTCATGACACCTCCTATACCAACTTCCATTTGTGTTACCTACAATATTTTCAAAGTTCTTATTTTGCTCTGATGCACAATTTGGTCTATAAATGTGAGTGTTTCCCTCTCAGTCATCATTTTAAATATCCAGCTCCGCATCCCATAGCCTGAGTTTCCCCTATGTGGCCTGGCATATATGGGTTGGCACAAAATAGGCATGTTTCTCATGCAAGTCTATGTATCCTAAGCATGTATGTTAATGTATTAGCATATTGTTTGCAATATGTAACAAGTGCTTGTTTATGTGTGTTAATTTGGGTTGGACAAATATGATCACGCTGAGCCTCTCACAAGTGCGCTTATGTAACCACTTCAAAACAACAGTCTGCATTTGCAGATGACGGAGTGTAAGGAACAATGACTAAACTTGATAGCTATAAATACAACCCATGTTAAGGGCAACCACAGATATTTTGCACACTTCGCTTAAACATCCATCTGCTTGCAGGCCCAGTATTTGACGAGTCCCCCTCTGTCAATATACAGAATTCTGAAAACCCTAAAAGCGATATTCAATCATTTCTTTAATTTTCTGGCTGCGTGGGGTCAACAAAACTCTGCATTCACACGTTATAGCCTTATAAATGAAAACGTCCGTACACAGTTGCCTATTTATACGTCCAGTAGACACAGAGAAACATTAGCATTAATGTAGTGTCGTGTCAGTGTCGGTAAAAACATCGACATTGTCGGCTTCTGACTTACAATTCCAAGTCACAGATGTCAGGACTTTGTGAAGGCAGCGTTATCTCCTCATGTTCACCACCTAGTTGCAAACTTTTTATGTCTTTCTGTCTTTTTTTTTTTTTTTTTTTTACTGTTGGGCAGGAAGTATACAACTAGTTAAAGAGGGCTTTTTAGCCAAATTTAAGAAAAACCTGCCTGCCATGGTTGGATTTTACAATGATGAGAGCCCTGAGACTCGGCCAAAACAGCAATGTCGCGGGTTGTAAACCAAAACAGTTAACTATGAGATGCTAAACTCTTTTGGGCAGACTTGGTTGATAATTCTCTATGGGCTATCTAACAAGCAACCGCTTTTGAAGTTACACATACTCTGTTTTTTTCCATTGTTACTGTAATATAAAAAAAAAAAAAAAAATTGATAATCTTAACGCGAGAAAGCACACCACTCCTAGAAAAAGACACACCACCAACACTGAGCTCACATGGGCTTTAAGTGTTTGTGTACAGTGTGCTGCCATGTGCAGGGAATATAATACATTCTAAAAAATAGAACTTGTTGTTATGCTGTGTATGGAAGTTCTTGCTCGCTGTGCACTTCCCTCCTGTGTTTTACTGTGACAAGATGCTCGTTCCTGTTTACAGAGTTAGGACTCTCATCTTGTGTCAATTTGTGTGTGAGATTTCCTCTGAGATTTCCTTCTCACTGTTTTTCCCTGACTTACCACGGACCTCTCCCTTGGGTGTTTGAGCTGTTGTGACGGAAAGAATTGGAAACTATTCATCCCCTCCCTCCCCACCTGTTGCAGTGGGCCAGGAATAGTGCAACTTTGCTGTGATGTCAGGTTTTTTTTTTTTTGCATTCTGCTACTCTATCCACTTTATTGGTCTTCCCTCTGGCAGTAAATGCAGCATGTTCAGTGGTGTCCATGGTGGGGAACTGAAATATTTCCTTCCAGAGCAATTATATTATGTGCCCTGCTGGTTATAATTTATAACATTGCCTGTAGCTGCTTGTGTATGCTCAGTATGAAAGTACCTGCAGAGGCACAAACATTTTGTAGGGGCCTTTTGCAGGGCCTTAACCCCCAACGTACTTTTGGTTCCTGCCAGAAATTGTGTAACAGTTATGACACATTTTAACCGAGGGAGACCCAGTCTTTAATTAATCACAGTCTTCAATGAAGCTGTGATTTTTCTCGTGCGTATTTTGAATAATTGGCTCATTAAAGCTCTTCAGATAGTGGTCACAAAGTGAGCTGCTCTTCTGTGTATGTTACAGCGTGTGTCTGCTGATTGACCTTCTTTATTATATAATCTGTCCCCTGCCCTCTGATGAAAACATTCATAACAAAGAGATGATGATTAGAATTTTCCAAATTGTGGTATGATTTGAGTTATAAAACATTACATCGCATCTGCTTCCTCTACCCTTCACCTCCCATCTCTAATTGCATGGAAACTTACTTGAAAATGCAGCTTACCCAATAATAATAGCTGAGCGTGCAGTGTACACACATTTTTTGCCAAATATGTGCACGTTTAAAACTGTGTGTGTGCTGTCCTATTGTTTATATAATGCTGACATTTTGCTTGTTGCTTTCTGCAGCAGGAGTTTCATGGATTCTCTGTGTATGTAGAGCGATCAAAAGCTGCCTCCTCATTTGGCCTCAGTGATCAGTTTCTCTTGTGCATGAATGCACTTGAATCCCTCTGGAACAGCTGCACATGCAGGTACCGACAATGTCTCATTTCTATGCCACAGCGGAGCACGACAGGGGCTGAGTAGGTATGAATAGTTTGTGTGTCATATCCCTCAGTTCTATTTCTGATTTAGCGTAAAGCTGTAGGAGGCAGCTGGACATTCGCATGATATGCCAGGAAAGCAAAGGTGTAATTTTTATCTTTGATGACGGCTGTAAGGCCTCGGGTACAGGGCATGCAGCCGCTGTTGTGGCTTGGTTTGGCATCTAAATGTAACAGACACTTTTCCTGATGTGACAAATCAAAATGCCTGATGTGGGAATTTTTTTTTTTTTTTTAAACTTTGTTAATTTTTAACAAAGGTTTTCTCTCAGTAGCTATAATGTTCAAGGCACTCTGTTAAGAAATACAAATCAGAAGTCTCCATCGTCTGAGATAAAAACCAAAAAGTTGAACTGTCCCTTCTCTTACGATCCTTTTCTGTAAAGCAAACATCCATCTCCTCCAGCTGAAAGTTTCCCATGAAACCTGTTAGACACTAAACATCACTACATTTTTAAAGGAATAGTAAACCTTTTTTTCCCCCCAAAATTGAGATGAGATTATAAATTCTAATCTCATGTCTATTCAATAGGTACTGAGCTAAAGATGTAAAGCTTAAAGAATGGAAGCAGGGAGAAACAGTGTGGCTCTGCCAAAAAAAATGCTCACTGCCAAGCGATACCAACCTATCTTATTTCTGCACTCCTGGTCTTGAAGCAACATCTCTCATTGCTGCAATTAACACACTGTATCTCATTTGTTTGATTACATGCTTTAACAATTTCTTAGGGAACAGTGGCCGGGTGCGGTGATATCCAGAGCCTTGTTATCAGTGTTTTGTTTCCAGGCAACCGGTCCAGTGGAGGCTTAATTAATGAGAACGTATTTTGGAGATACTGTACCTAAGAGATACACATTTCTGCCTATTGTCTACTCTTGTTTATCCAGTTTACCGAATGGAGTCTACTCCTGATGTATGATCTGTCATGTAAATTTCATTTTTATTTTTTTTCTCCTCATTGTCTGTTGAGTGCTTCAAAGTGCCTCACGAAGAGATTGAAGGGCTATTCTTAGAGTCTGCAGGTGCAGCCCAGCATTAAGACTACACCTTTCAGACAAAAGACATCTGTTCAACTTGCAGAGGTTGCAGAGGTTGGCTGAAGTGGAGGGTGAAATGGATTTAAAAAAAAAAAAAGACAAGTGACGACTGTTATGACTCCAGTCACTCACTGACCTTGACATCAGCCTTGACAGCTCTTTGCTGCTGAGACTGTCTGAACAGTGCAGATGGTGCGAAAATATAAATCTATATCTATATGACTTCAATGCTTTAAATGATCCTTTAATACTATTAAAAGTTTAAATTAGTAGTTTCTAAATAAAAATTTAAGTACAGTTGCATATAAAAATTAAATGGTAGTTAACTTAAGCAGCATTAATAGATTTTTTTTTTGGCCCCTTGGAGACAACCTTTATTCACATATCATCACCTCTATGGTATAAAGTTGTTAGCATTAATTTTGTATTTTTGATCATTTGACAAATGTAAGTCCGGTATTCACTATACTTCTAGCACTGTTTTGGTCTCCACCAACGAGGTCGATTAAGGGAAGACAAGAGAGAAATATCTAGTTGAAGGCTCAACCAGCTACTTACCTTTTGGTGCTGATTAGGCATTTACAGTGGGATTATTAATGTTTTTACTAAAAAAACAGCAGCCTGCTGCAGCTGGAAAATATGCCGATAAGATATATGAGATTGAACCAAAACAGTGAATCCTAAACTACGAGCTATCACTAAAACACCCCATTGAGCTGAAGGCAAATGCAGGATATTTATCAGTTTGTTCAGCCCTACAAACAACTCATTTCATATTACACAGTTTTTAATCAATTTTTAATATAAAAATACTGATTAGTGCAATGCTCAAGGGCAAAATTAGCAGAGATGTTGCTTGGATTTCTTGCCAAGTTCTGATAAGAAATTTATCTTTATTTTATTGCTTTACAATGCCAAAGATCTTTCATTCTTCATGGTTAATTATTTCGCATTTCCAGCTTAAGTGCGTCTTCGTGACTATTTTTGGTGCACTACAAATTAGATTAAATGCTCTGGTGACCATTATCTGAGCACTTCCCTAAACTTAGTCAAACCCAAGCCACTCCAAATAATCTATACAAACAATTTTTAGGGCAAAATTATAGCATTCTGCTAAAGACTCCTGGTAAGAAACTGTCTGAATATCTGACAGAAAGCTCTGTCTCAAGAGCACCATTGTGGAAGTTTTATAAGAGGAAGAACTGAGGAAACCTGTTCCTTCAACCTGTCTCAAAGAGATACAGCAGCTAAAGCATCAACTGGCAGCAGATGCAAGTTCCCAAAGAACTTCAAGCCTGACATGTGCGCTGCGCTGTGCAGTTACATCGGAAATCTGTCTAAGGGAGTAGAAATTTGTCCTGGTCTGAGCTTGAGAAATTAACTTTAATGCCTTGGGCAGAGAGTTCCTGCCACATAGCCTCTCAGAGATGCTTCATCCTCCTACTAACAGCTGCGGGACTCTGAGGACAAATGAGATTTTTCAGAATAGATTTTTGTGATATATATACTTCAAGACTGTGGAGGGAATGCATAGTATACCTTCACGAGAGTGGCAGGTCTTTATCTAAAATCACAAATCAAAATCATCAATTTTAAACGTAACTCTGAAAGCTTTTTTTTGTTTTTGATGCACCAGCAATTTAAATTTTTGCAACCTTTATGTATCTTAGAGCATGTCAGCAACACTGAAAATAATTTACTAGGTATGTGAAAAACCATATTGCTGGGTTTCTGTCATTAATATTTATCAAGGACACCTTCTCCAACACCATTTATCCATACTCCACAGGGAGTATGGAAGCACTAAAGGTCAGGATGTCATTTATCCTCTCAGCGTGAGAGGATATCCTATCTGCAACCGCCTGGACACAACAGGAAAATGTTGTTAAATTCAGCTAAAGGCCAAAGTTTAAATCAGTCCCCTCTGGATTGAAGAGTTGGTCTTTGTTCTAAGGTTGGCTTTTAGACTTGGTTTAGTGATTAAGGTCAAAAAAAGGGGCTGTCGCCTTATTTAACACTGTTTCTATCTTTTTTTGGTGTGGAGGAAAGATGGATATCCAACTGAAGAGGCTTCAGATATTTGGGTTAATGTTTGATGTTTTGTGTAAAGCTCTTAATAAAGCTCTAAATATTTTTATCTATATAAAGATGAGGTGTAAAAACAACATGTTTTGGTAATTAATGAGACTTAAGAGGCAGGTTTTCTTACGTTAGGCCAGAAGTGCTCCAGACTGTGCTGAGCTAGGCTAACTGGCCACCTCTTATAGTCATATTTAGGATACAGACATGAGTGATATCAAGATCATGCTAGTGGTTTCCCTCTGCTTCCAGTGTCTATGCTAAGCTAAGCTAATTGCCTCCTGGCTCCAGTCCCATAGTTAACACACTGATGTACGAGTGGCATCGATCATCTGATCCGCCTGCGAGGAAGCGTATGCGTTTGTCTAAAACTGACTCCCTCTTTTTTAAAGGCATTATTATCCAGATAAGGAAGATATTGGTGAGCATTGATCGACTTTAAAAGAATGTCAATGTCTTTTTTCTTGTACCTTCAGTGACACATGTCCTGTTCAGCCGAGGTTGTCAATACTGTGCTGCCGGGAGCAACACGCAACCAGCATTACAATGAGACAGTAGGTGGATACAACAATGAAGTCGGCTGAACAATATACACAAAAAAAATATGCTTTAATGTGTTAAGAAGGTAGTTTCTCCAGGACGTCACGAACGCAGCAGACGTGTGACACAAAAGTCCAGCAACTACCCACAAATTTACTGATTGGCTGTGCAAGGCAATTCCCTGACGCTCTGCACGGAGGTAAATTGTTTTGGACCGAGTGCAATGTCGTGCCGGGATAGAAGGGAAAGTCATCGACCGACAAACGCTTCTCCACCACAAAACGCCCCAGAATGATTGCAAAAAATGCCTAAAAACATTGCAACATGCATCACTTTTTTTTTTTTTGGAAGAAAAGCGACCACTAAATTAAGCATTTAAGAGGAAACCCCCCCCCCCCCCCCCCACACACACACACCCCCCACTCAAAAAACCCCCAAAACCCTCGAAGTCAAATGCTGCTGAATAGTGTGGTTTGTCTCGTTTTTTTTTTTTGTGGTCACAGCTGCTTGGCTCAGTACTCCTCAATAGGTGTAAGGAAACAAAATCTAAAAAAAAAAAAAACAGAAAAAGAGAGGAAAAGACAATATGAGGCCAATTATAAAAGGAGTAATACTGTAGAACTGGGCAGTCTGAAAACAACCTGTCATATTAAGTAATTTCACAAACACACACACACACACAAACCACTCCCCCACCGCTGAGCTCGCTCTCGATGTGTGAGGTAACGGCTGCTCTCAGCATGTACCTCTGCAGCCCCAGATGTTAGCGGTTTTTGGCTGAGTTACTGTTTTTCTCTGCCGCTGCAGACAGAATCGCTAATGGGCCAACCAATCTCCAGCCGGCCTGGCTCTGCGGTTGACTGTCTACAGGATACAGACTAATCCCTCTTTACATCTAAGTGTATCTGAAACAGCCGTTTAAGTGCTTTGAGTGACTGCATAGACTCCTTAATACAGTTATGTATAGATAGCAGATAAAAAATTGTCTACTCAGTGCTGTATATGCAGGGTGCTAACAATAAATTTTCAAGGTTGCACTAAAGTCTACTAATTCTTCTAACTTTGCAATATTTACCGTATGAACTGAGACTGTAGATTAGCTGTTTGAACATTCAAATAATTTCCTGCATCTATATAAAGCAAGTCTACAATCAGCTGCAATCTGTGAGTCCCAGCGGCTCCTATTTGAAAGGCGCAGTGTTATGGGTCGTGTCCTCTTGATGTAATGCGGCACCGGAGGATGTGCTCATGGTTCTGTCTGCGTGACAGGGCAGAAGCCGGAAGACGACACACAATGTCACTCTGTATCCTTAGATCCAATAAGCAACCTGTCAGCTCACATTAAGGAAAACTGTCACAGACTCTGATCGAATCTCTGCATGACTGTATTTTGTATAAAGGGAAAATAGAAGGCGGACTGTGAGAAAGTCCTACAGCGCACTTCTTGCAAAGCATTACACACTGTTTCTTAGCACTACAAACAGGCCACAGGTAGGCTCACCCCTTTTGTGTGAACTGTCGACATTGTAGTCCTGTTTTTTGATTTCCACTATATTCCCGGTACATTGTATAAATATTCTGCTACAGCCAGTCCTGGACTTTGATGCCACATGAGTTAATTTTCATAGCAATTGGATTTAATCGAGCTAAAACCAGGCATCGGGGCCAAAATTTTGTAGGACAGAGAGCCGTCGTGATTGTCCTTTTTCTAGGCAGTGCGGGCGGAAATATTACCTCGTGTGGTGCAATTAGTCTGCAAAGAGTTCTCCATCACTATTCCACCCTAGGTACCAAACACATAATCACATGTCTGGATGCAATACGTTTTACGGTTGCTCAGGAAGAACCAGAGCAGCCTAAGTTTTTTAACATCTGGGATAATGTTTCCACCAGGCTGCACTGATCTGAGACTGTTTCACCGACCAAAATAACTTCACAGTTGTATACTTGCCCCCTCAGCCCCCGTTTCCCAGTGCGATTGAGGAATTATTTTCGTCTTGGCATCGGAAAGTGTATGACCACCGACCACATGCCCACCTACCTCTTCTGCAAGCGATGGAGGAGGCTTGCGGAGTCACTGAGGCGGGGTCGGTCCAAGGTCGGAACGGCATGTAAGGCGATATTTTCCCTGTTGCCGTGCCAGGGATGGCATTGCTTGTGTTGTGGATGAGTTTTTGGGGCCAGACCCTGACAGAAGGCAGGATCCACAAACTATCTACCTCATCCATTATAATCCCTTAAGATAGTTTTTTGTTTATCATTTTACTGAAATTATTTTTGCTTGCTAGTTTACAGTAACATATTTTGTTGATTAATATACTGGGATTCTACTTTTTGTGCTTGTTTTAATAGTGTGAGAAGATGTACTGCACTGGAACAATCTTTTACAGAAGCCTATATGAGGAGATCAGGGTATAAAAAGCACTAAAGACATTGGTGTTTTGTATAAAGCATGTCAGTGTGCTGCTGCTGCTGCTGCTTTGAAAGAGTAATTCAAATGGGTTATGTGTGTATCATTTTGCTGCAAAAATGCCAAGGATTGGAAAAGGAGAGTTTGATTTTGGCAGCGATGAGATGTTTTCTCAAACTGTTATATCATATTTGGCTTGTGTCTAGAATTTCGAAACAATGAGCAAACTTGAACAACAAGTGTGTAAACTGTAAAATATGCAAATTAAATGAAGGTGTCAATACAGCCACAGATTAGCGGCAGCCCTCGAGGTCCATGCTGTGTTTTTGAGCCATGAAGAACATTTTGTAACTTGTGACTCAGACCACTTTGTCTTTCATTGTGCTCATGTGATTACAACACAGTTGTCTTCTTTATTACTCAGTTGCAAAGGTTGTCTATCTGGGACAAATGTTGTATAATTCTATATGAAAAACAAGGGTCTCATGTGGAAACTCACCGTGACAGATTACTAAAACGAATATAGCATAGGACACAATATGCTGTGATACAAAACAAAACAGGAATCATGTTTTAAAAGTTAAGTCTGTACACTGTAGTACAGACACACAGTTTGAGCCTTTTTATAAAAAATGAAACAATTTATTAATGAGCCATTTTTATAAAGATTAACATCTTCAGTGAGGACCAATGTTCTGAGGGCTGAGTATCACAGACAGTATCTGACAGTAATGAGAAACTGTGTAATGCACCCTCTTTTTGGTCTATTGGGGGATTTGTTGATGATTAAAAAAAAAAAAACACACTTACAATTGAAGTGGAAATAAAACTGTTCATCGTTTTTCTTTTTTTTAACATATAAAATATTTTATTCTAAACCTTCTGAAAAGTTTATCATTATTTGAGGTGACATACCCACATTTAACATATTAACATACTTGAAAATACATGGTTGTCATACAGTTATTAAAACCCAAATAAAGCCTGGGATTATAGACACATCTGATCTGTAATCACAGGAAATAACACTTACAGTAGCATGCAACACTTGTTGAATTCATGTTGATTTTTAAAAAAAAAAAATGTGCACGTGTGTACATGACCCAATTTTGATGCTGGCAATTTTTTACAGGTGGATTTGTTAGAAATGAAAAAAGTTACAGACAGACTTTTCTTGACATAATGGGCCTAATTTCAAAAATATCATCATGCAGAAATTTTAGCAAATGACCAAAACCAAAACAAAGATGTAGTTGAAAAAATGGATCTTGGTTCCACTGATGCACATTTTTATTACGATTTTCTGAAACCAAATTATAGTGCTCTTATCTATCATTATGACTATGAATGACACACAATCACATTTTTATGGCATCATGTTTTCTAAATAAACGAGGGCCAGTGGCTTTAAGAAGCCTGTCTTCACATTATACCCCGACGAGCTAAGTGAACTCCTTTGCATAAATACAGATCCCTACGTTAAATCATGAATGCGCTTACATTCATAATGAGGCTCTTGTCTTCCGTCATGAATGGATAGATACATTCAACATGCTCGACCTGGGATTTCGACGCGAGCCACAGACTTAATTAAAAACTGTCACCCTGGGAAAAGAAGAGGATGCCGTGTGAAAATGTTCACATTCGTTAACGCCCGCACACGCAAACGCACTCACCCACACACACACACACACTCACTGTAAACACAATAATGCACATGCACGCTCACATGTGTCCTGACATATCACGTAATGCTCCGTTGACAGCGCTCCTTGACTTCCTGCATCACTGACAGCTCGCCTCTCAGTGGCTGTCAGTCACACCACTGACTGGGAAAAAAGCAGTGGGACCACTTTTTTGGGGCTTTGCTTCGTGCAGCTGCACTAGAGCTGCGATTGCCTCCTCCCCAGGCAACTCAGCATTAACATTCTCGTAGTCTTTCTTTCATTGTGTACTACAAGTCGGTATGACATACGGTTGGTGTTTAGATGCTACTGATGGCTTTTCAGAAAAACAATAAAAAGAAGAGAATACTATTTTCAGTCTAATATCCTTAGTTTTCTCTTATTTTCTTCACAATCTCTTTGTGACTCCTCTTTGACTTGATTGCACATGACAGCTGATGACCTTACAGCGCGGTCACTCCAGCTCTCTACTGCCTCGAGGTAGTAGATCAGCTTGAGCCTTTCAAGGAAACCAGGAAAAGAAAGCAAAACCTGTAACATACTAATGCTGTCCTGGATTGGGTTGCACCAGCTATTTGTAAATCCACTGTTAAGTTTCTGTGTCCGTCCTGAGCTCTTTGTAACTACTGGATAATTTAATATTAGTGGTTAACTAATTCAAGTTGGCTCTGAAACGTAAGGAAAGGAAAGTGTAAACATTTCAAGGAAACATCTGTTGCGCTTCCTAATCGAAGGCTATCAACTGTGTAAACAGGAGCTGACTCATTCTTTCTAAATGTTCGGATTACTTAGTTTCATTTGTTTACGCATACATGGAGAAATATAGTATGTGCTTCTGAGTTACTAGTATATAAATCCGGTTTTGAACGAGTGGGAAATCTGATGATGCTAACCCAGCAGATGTTGTTTTGCTGACGTTCGGTCATTTACGACAACATTGGTGGCATTACCTTTTGTGTGTCATCTGTCATTTTTGTGAAATTATAAAATCTCTATATACATCAGACATCATTAGACACTCAAAGTTCTGGTCAGGTATGTCGACCATGTCCCGTTACCTCTCTCAGTCTTTGAGCAAAACGAGTAATATATTAGCTGGCAAACGTTGGCTTTGTCGGTTGGTTCAGTTAGCTACGTAACAGTTACACCTGGCAGTTACTGAGTGTAAATATCTTATTAGGACCTGTTTTTTTTTAGTGATTTATAAATCTCCACTTAAGCGCTTAAACTATAACCAGGCTATATTTAATTTTACATAGAGTTTGTGCAACTGGGTCCTGTGTTTATTTAAGGAATAAAACTACACAGATGGCTGAAGTGTGCCGTAACAAAAAACAAATACTCTTTTTCTAACCAGTGACCCACAATCATAACTTATAGACATTTGGAATAACAAGTAGACTTGGCTTGCAACATGAAATACCGTCTTCCAAGAAACAGTGTTATGTAAATGTATTTCATGATGCTTCAAACTGGAAACAGCACTATCAAATGTATTGAATATTCATATCTTGCTGCATAAAAGCACTGAATAACACCACAAGACAAAAAAATTCAAACCATTCAACTGGGAGGCATCAAAATTAAAATATCCTTGCATACCAACATCAAATACAACCAATGCCATCAGAAATATCTTGAATAAAAAAAACATCAGACCCATTTAAAATGTAAAAATCACAATGTATTAAGTATCAGGAATCAGAATGAGATTTTTTTTCCCCCATTTTCATAGTCTTTATCAACACCGAACTAGCTGCAGAGAGGCATTTATTTGAATCGATTCCGCTATTTCCATCTGATGCAACTCATAGACCTCTAAAATCCTGATAATTGAATCACTGCAGTGATAAACAGTAAGTAACGGTTTTCGATGGTACATTCAGTATTGGCAGGACATAATGGATCTCATCTCTATCATGAAAAGCAGTAAGGTAAAGATATGCTTCCCGGCCACAGAGCACTCATCTCTACAGTACCGTACACACAGGGACTTTTTCCCAACTGGAAAAAAAACACAGTGTTGATGCACCAAGCATTATGTTTCAGTTCCATGAATAAAAATGTAACAGTGGCTTCAATTTCTAAAAACCCAAGGAAACAGGATCTGGAAATGACCGAAAGCACTCCTGATCCTTTGATCAGACTAAAGACCTTCTCTTGCCCCGCTGTCGGAAAAGCAGAATCATTACTTTGGTATAGTGGAGAGTGGGGTTTGATCAGTGGCCCTGGCACTGTGCGGTTGGAGTAACTATCTCAGCACATTTAGACTGGTAGAAAATACCTAAAACACACCAGCGGACAGAGAGGTGACATTTTCCCAGGTGTTATCTTATATCATGAAACAGTTTTTGCACTCATTTCCTCTTGAAATGAACTAGATGAGGATTTCAGTCTCCTCTACTTCCACTCGCCTCTTCTTCATCGTTTCTTCCAAGATGCCCTCTGCATACGCCTTTATCACTGCTGTGCTCATACGTATGTAACATGTATGAGCAGCCAGACGAAGGGTCGCTCAGTCTATCATGCATCGCCGTCCTCACGTGTTGAACGTGGTTTTTTCGATAAGGCACAAGTGGGTTATTCCTTAGGGTGAAAAGCTGAATGTCAGTCGTGAAGGAACAAAAAATGGCAACATTCGTCTCTGTAGTGAGGACAGACAGAATGGCGAATGCAAGGCATACAAGTTCATACTGTAACGTGTGTAAACTAAAAGTAAAAGCCACATTCAGACCACTTTTAGCAGTGAGGGTCCTCTTTATCTGATGCAGATCTCAGGGCCTCTGGAAATTTCATACGTCTATTGCTTGCTAAGTATGATGAATTTATTTATTTCTCTGTGTTTTCAGGCTTCTATGTGGGTATGTGAGAGGACGATGTCCAGTGTGCTGCTACCTCAATATGGGCTTTCGTTTCCCTCCTGCTCAGAGAGAAGTTTGTGAAGCTCAGGCCTCTGATACAATCATTATTGTTTTTTTTGTTTTTTTCCAGCCGGGAGCCCGATTTGGCTCAGTCGCTGGCACAGCTGTCGATCGTGTTGGCACAGACGGAGTGAAAGGAAGCCAGACTTCTTCGTAGCATGAACGGAACCTCTGAGCTGTCGCACTGTATAAGTTTTTGTGTGTGATTATTAAACACGCAGGTGAAGGTCCAGAGCTTGACATTTGGAATGCGTTAAAGTCACACTCAGGGTTTTCAATCAGTGATCGGCGCACGGTCCACTTACTGAGTGTGATGGGTACCTTATCACTGATGCTCAGTCACTAAGCACAAAAATGTGTATTGTGTATTGTGAGTGCTGTTCCAGATGTGTTTCACTCAGCTCCCTAAATTTCATTTTCATTCTCATTTGAGATTTTCAATGATGGCGATCTCCCGCCGGTCGGCGTAGTCTGGGCTGAGGCCGTTTAGATAGAGGCTCCCGTTCCTGGCCAGGGCTCCCGGGACGGGGCTGAGGGAGAGAGTCAAGTTGGGGTAACCCTCCCTCTCCTCGCACAGGTTGGCTGACAGCGTCCTCTTGCCAGGGGTCATTTCCTGGTTGATGGATGCATTAATACCCAGCTCGGACGACAGCTTGCGCTTGATGGACGCAGCGCGCTGGAACTTGTCATAGATGTCAACGCTGAGCCGCCGCCGGGTCTCTTTGAACTCTGCCGATACATTCGCCGTCCACTCGGCCGCATGAGCCCGAAACTCCCCGACCTGCAGAGAGAAGACTAGACATTGATGCCTGCAGGTGATAAAACACAGAATCTATTCCTCCCTGTGATGGTTACGTGGGCTATATTTATAGCTGCAGTAAGTGTAGTGTAGCCATCAAGAATGATATTCATCCTTAAACTCACTACAGGTTGAAATACAGTAGCAGTTATGTGTACAAAGAGACACACAGCCACACATTTAGCTGAGGTCATGAAGTGCCAAAGCCTATTTGTGGCTGAAACTTTTCATGTCTATGTAGAATAAAGGAATTGGAAATGAGTCAGCATTGTTGGTACTTTTCCGGCTTTTTGTTGCCTTTTAAAATGCTAAAACAATGAGCTATCATACATGCACAAAACTCACGTCTCTATTTTTGAACATATTCATTGATGTCAGACTGAATAAGTTAATCGAACTGAATAACCCTAATGTGAACAGCTGACCAACAATTAATGGAGTTCAGTCTTGTGAGAAGACTCTTTTAACAGCTCTCGCCTTGAGCGTTCTACCATGTCTTGGCTGGTTTCCAATTAGCAAAGCCCATGAAAGAACTCTATTATGTCATCTATTATTTGCAGTAAATGTTCATCTATCATAAAGGAGTGAAGATGTGGAGATTTGAAATATAAATAGAAATTCATACCCGAGGAGAATATTTTTGGAAATCGTTCTTTAGATCAATAGTTAAACATTTCAAGAAATGCACTTGTTTGCTCTCTTATCAATAGTCAGTGTATAACTTCTTCTATAAAAATCTAAGTGTCATTATGCAGCTATTAGATACTTCATGTCATTAAGTACGTAATTAAGGGATAATGAGAATAAGCAGAGAAATATTAGAGGTGATGAATTAGAGACTGGATTTCCGAGGTAGGTCTGTGTTATGATTTCAGCTTCGTTCTACACAACTGTTGGCAGCTGTTGTTGTCGAGAGATGCTCTACAGAAATCGACCAGGTGTAGACATGTTCTCGCCTCGCCAACTCATCGCTTCACCGCTGAGGTTTAGTCTAAACCACGAGCCTGAGGCGTGAACAGCGTGTGGCCCGGTGGCCCCAGGTTTTCTTCGGACTAAATTCTGTATCTAGTGTGCAAAGTGTGTTTCTTTATGATCACTGAAAGGCAGCGGAGGGGAGTGGAGAACATCATTGATCTCACCTTTATAATGCATTAGGCCTCTTTCTTCAGACTGTTCAATCATAAATTAGGTTCAGCGGTGTGCTTGTTTGAAGTGGAGCTCAAGTCAAAATTTCTGTGTGTGTGATTTCAAGTGTGCGCACATTGGACGGACACGCACGCACACACACACACACACACACGCATGCACACACACACACACGCACTAGAGCACAAACAATCGAGTACGTGCCGTCTCATCCTTCTTCTGACTTTCTCCGCCTGCTTGTTCCAAACCCTTCCACCGCATCCATCTCTCTCTCAGTAATGTGATTCTCTGTAGAGCCCACAACCTCAACAGCTGTACTCCTAATTATGACAGTGAGAGGATTCCCACTGCGCTGCCATAAAGCCCCCCAACCACCCAACCCTTTTTATGTTACACGGCATTAAGAAATAAGACGAGCATGTGGTTGGTCTACGCTGGACTGTGCCTGCCTTTGCTGAGGGTGTGTGCATGTGTGGATGTGCAGCTCTTTTTTTTCTTTTTTATATGAACCTGCCAGAATTGCAAAAGGACTCTTATTACTCAGCAGCAGCCACTGGAAACACACCAAATATTTAATACAACCCTTGTACGAGATGGTATTTACTCCGCAGGGCGAGGCCAGGGTGGAGATTTATCGTTTCAGATTTATGGCTTGAAGAGTGAAGTGAAAAACAGTGTGAGGTATTGCTCTGTCTCAATGAGGGAAGATGGATTTGATTACACATGTGAATTTACTGCAAATGTCCCTTCACCTACAATACTATAGTTAGTAGTTCAACATGAAGCAGCAGCAGCAGTAGGTGGAGTTGCGCTAGTGTTAGTGATCTTTGAATATGAAAGAAAAAGGCGTGTTGTAACCCTGCAGCTAAAGTTGAGAACTAGTTTTTAGCAATTTTTAAAATTTCCTGTAAACATTATGAAGACAGGTGAAACACATAGAATACTAAGAGGCAAGGTGGATTTTAAATGCAAGCGGCCCTATGGTTCAAGGTCCACACAGGCCCCGAAACCCCCTCTGGCTCACCCCCAGGCCTCTGGCTCACCCCCAGGCCTCTGGCTCACTTGGCTTTTAATAACTTTAAATTTTAAATTTTTCATTTGCGAATTTGTTACTTCGTCTCAGTATAAATTCCCAAGCAGGGATGAAGTTCATTGCAAGTACACAGAACCCTTAACATCTGTGTATCACAATTTTAAAAGAAAAATGTAAATGCTAATAGGCTACTATTTGAGGATAAGTTTTTTTTTGGGTCATCTTTTCTCTTCAGAATTATTTACAGCTGGATACCAACCACAAGCTCGGTTCATCGAGGTGTGAGACTGTATGAGTGTCTGTCTTTATGTTTGTATTCAATAAATGTTTCACATTTCGTGACTGGCTGACAATGGATTGTTCTTGAGAAGTAGTTTAGTCATGTCTCATTGCCAGTTCGCAGACTGCAAACTGACAATACCATATCAAAAAAACAACTATGGCTAGGAACAATTATTCTGTACTGAAACATATCTAAAAAATAAAAAAGGCTACACAAACTGAATATAAAGCTATAAAGCACATGATATCTGACTCTCAACATTCTCATCACATTTCTGTAAAAAACACAAAGTGATTTTCATTTTTTTCCTCGTCTAGCAGAGAGAAGTTGCTCCCAATTGCATCAACTCTGTTTTTTCTTAACTCACAGCACAGTATCGCGTACCTCCTCCTTAGTTTTCTTGGAGATGACCCGGAACCAGTCTCCGATCATACTCAGCACAGCTGCAAAGTACGCGAGGCCCACCAGGATCCAGAACCACACCACCGGCTTGTAGTATTCCAGGTACCCTGGACTCTCTGACTCGACTGCAGAACCAAAGCAAGTGGGGTATGAAAATATTTTACATGTGTTTCTGACAAAACAGAATCTGTTCGAGAGGAAGAACAAAAACAAGCAGGGCGGATTTTTTTGGGAGTGTAAAAAGGCCTGATGCAGTCAGTAAAGTTAGATGAGTAAAACTGAACTTTCATACTTTTATAATTTAATGAGCCTTGGTTTTTCCATTTTAGAGGGTACTCATGTCTTTCTGCAGCAGCCATGTCGTTAATTGCCCCTGGGATTCATGTAAGAATGTAAAAAATTGGAAGATGAATTGAGACCAATAAGCAAGATGAAAAGAATAATTACAGTAGAATAAAATAGTCAGGGATTGTTAAATTTCCTTGTAAATCAACTTGTGTAATAATAGAGAAGCCTGACTAATGTATCTAAAGCAACCTGGTAGAATCTTGGATCTTACTCTGTAAACATCTCGAATTGACAATCTTGCTCATAACACATATAGGTATAGATATAGGTTTATTAAGCATATAACCCATACAGACATAGGTTCATTAAGCGAATTTGTCCAATGTGCCATTTCTTTGGCTTTTATGAGTTGGTCCCTGTTTCGTTTCTAATGTGAGAAAGTGGAGCGACTGTGAAATTCACAATGCTTTCAGGCTTTTTTCATGTTGTATAGATATAAGCGTCTCAAAATGCAGTCTTGGCCCCTACTTTGCTCTACCTTGCCGGACGAGCTTTTAAATATATCAACCGGGATGAAGCAGTGCATGCAGCCCTGCTCACCGTAGAGTTAGATAACCACCCATTACACTGCCAGTTTAACTAACAGCAGTGTGGGCTGATTAGTTTACTGTAACTATCGGGGTTGGCACAGGCGGCCTAATCTAATCCATAACCATTAGGCCTGCACGGGAAAATTTAATCTGGCAGCTAAGTGTGTGTGATTTTTCCCATCTGCCTCACTGTTGTTGACTGTCAAGGAGGTCACTAATATCACCTGCTGACACACACACACATGCATGCACATGCACACACGCACACACACACACACACACACACACACACACACACACACAAACACAGTTAAAGTTTAACAAATGCCCAGCCCATCTCTTTCTGTCTCCTCTTGCTTTTTCTCTCACACATAAACGCACACATATATTATGTTTACTTTGTGTAAATTATTCTTTAGATATTACATATGCTCCCTAATTAAGGATTTTACACGATTAAAGTGTAGGAGTGAAAATACTCTACATTCTAATCATATCATCAGAGTAATGGCTCAGTGATTAATGGAAAAGTTCAACATTTGGAAAAAATAGTTGCTTTCTTGCTGAGAGTTAGATGAGAAAATGACACCACTGTCATTAATGTACAGTAAATATGTTACCAGCAGCAGCTTAATAGCTTTTCTAAGCATTAAGACTGGAAATGGGGGGGGGGTGTCTTCAAGTCTAGCTCTGTCAGAAGACAATAAAATTCGCCTAGAATCACCTCTAAAACCCATTAACTGTCCTGTTATTTCTTGATAGTTTTATCTGTAATATCCACATTGACATTTGAGCCTGCACTGGTTGCCGGGGAACTGCTGCAAGCCCAGAAATATTCTTGCATGTAGCCCATGAAACAGCAAATTTACATTTTTACTTTGCTTTGTTACAGTTCCGCGGAAGACAGGCTAGTTGTTTCCCCCTGTTTCCAGTCTTTATGCTAAGCTAAGCTAACTGGCTGCTGGCCCCTGGCTTTTTATTTTTACCGCACGGATATGAAATCTTCTCATCAAATTCTCAGCAAGAAAGTGAATAAGCGAATATCCGACAGTGATTCTGAAGTGGATGCAAAACATGGAAATGAAAGAAAACAAGTAACCTTTTTCACCAGCGACGAAGTCTCCAAAGCCGATGGTGGTGAGGGTGATGACGACAAAGTAGATCGACTCAAGGGTGCTCCAGCCTTCGATGTGTTTGAAAATGACGACCGGCAGGGCCACGAAGATGAGGCACCCAAAAAGGATGAAGAGCAGCGTAGAGATAACGCGGATCTTCGTCTGGCTGACTTTCCATTTCTGCGGGGGCGATCAAAGAATTGATAACAGAAAAAAGAGATTAATCCTGTCGGTAGAAAACGAATGTGCTAATTGGCGGGAAAGAGAAGGGAACGCCTGAAAGGAATTCAACACTCAACAGGAGCGCCGAGACCAAACATGTCACTGTCTTTCATCCAAGTACGACCAAGAGGCAAGTGTTTTCTTGTGTAATTAGTATTTCTTAATTGGCAAACATGAACATCAGATGGAAAAATTTCCATTTAGTCCACAGGTATCCGTGAAGGAAATTAACACTTGTGAAAACCTGTTGGCTATTTCCCAGTCTCTGATTTTTTCTTCTTTTTTTTTCCCACTCCACATTGTGATTAGTCACTTCCTTCTACCTCCCTTCTATGAAAAACATTTGCTGTTTTCGAACATGTCAAACATCAGGCCGCCAAGCTCCTCTGACGAAACATCCACTGACAGATTGAGTGTCCACCTGAGCTGCCGAGAGGTGGGACTTGACTTAACATGTCTCGTACGGCAAAATCAATGACTACTGATCCAATAATTCTTGTGTAGTCATAGGAACGGATATCCCGATGGATTCATTACAGCTACAGCCTGCGCTATCAACTGTAACTATGAGAATTTTATTTTGACGGCAGCCCTGCAGTCCCTCTTTCCAGTACATTAGAGCGCATGCTGCTGTTTTCTCTGCTGTCTTTTCACTTTAGGTGACTGCTTTTTAGCTGGTTCCCTGTGTTTTCTTGGCCTTTTCCCCTCCAGTTATGTAAGTCCGAAGCACAGTGCCTCTGAGGGGAAGCGTACAGAGCAGGCAGACCTCCGGTCGCTGAGTCTGTGATGTCTAATGTCCTCGCTGCACCATGCAAAGTGGTGGAGTAAAGCACGGTAGCACACAGGGACACACACTGAGCCTTGCAGGACCAAATTAGGTGAGTTCTTAGCCGGCATCTTCCCTGCACAGCAGTGTCTTCAGCGGCTGCTACAGTTCATCAATTCTCATTCTTCAAACAAGCTGCCAACCTCTCTCGTTCTCCCCAGGGAGAGAAGCCACAGAGCAAACATGCTACAAAGCTACGGAAGAACATTAAACACTTAGAAAATGAACTTAGGTACAATGATAACACAGTTTTTGGAATTCTATTGCTACGGTGGTAGATATATCAGCTCTAAGCGTATCTGGATATACTCTGAGCTAAGATGTGGATCATGGTGTCTCTTCTCAGTTTGATGTTTTTCTATATGAGGATACAAAACTCTTTACAATCCTTTGGTCCAGCTCCAAAACCACCAGTGCAGACCTGGCACCGGTGTCACCAAATCTTTAACATGCAGACATAATTCTCCCTCCCTCATTTGACTTTTTTCACGGTTAAAACAAATGGCATACTTGCTATAATGCATAAGTATGAAAGAGCCCTGACGACCTTCTGACACCCACAGATATTAACGACTACTCACCGTCTAATTACTGTGTATGTGTGAGTGTAACTACCGGTGCTGTTTCCTTCATCATGCAGCACACTTATCAGGTTTTTCCTTTCCCCTTTTGAACGTCATGTCATGCTGTGTTATAGAAATTAGGCTGGTCTTTGTTTTTCAAACCACTTAACGGATTGACGCTGTTCTGTTCAGGAGCTCGTTGCAGGAGACCTTTGTTCCCAACACATCTCTGTTCTGCAGACTCTTACATCAACTGTAACCTCCTCTTTTTACATGACAAAAGCCTATATGCATTTATCTCATGCCCCCAGACACCATAAAACTCCTTCTATTAGTATGAGGACGTATATAACTGCTTTTCAGGAGAAACTTAATGACTAACCATTAACCAGACTGTCCAGCAGTGTCTGTGTATTCTCTTTATCCCCAAAATGGATAATAGTGTCCTCTAACTGCTCCAGCAGAGCTGTAGCACATGTGGTGCTATGCATATTACCACTTTATGTGTTTGTATATGAACAAATGTGCATTGCAGGTCACTATGTGTGACCTGAAATGTGGTAAACAGTAAATATTAATATATTAGTGTAAAATAAATTTAAAATATGGCTCTGAAACAATTGTAATTTACTAATGGTTTCAACACTAAAACAAACTGGATTTTTATTTTGCTGTCCTGGAAGTCTGTTGACATGGCAACCCAAAAACTGCAGTCAAGTACTGACCACTGAAGTCGGCGAAAACAAATCCTACACTTTTAAATGTGAATCCTCTGCAGTGCTGTTTAGATTTATTTACATTGCAGCTGTGACCTTGATCCTTAGTCACTCCGGTAGTTTATAGGGACAGCCCCTGCAATACAATTTTACAGCTGCCTCAGCCCTGGCCGGATAATTGAGTTGTCAAATGCGTCAAACGTTCACTGCACACAGGTAAACATGCAGCGAGGTGCTTGTCACTCGCTGGCAGCAAACAAAGGCGCAGAAACAAAGCATCTCACCACAATCATCTTCTCCACTTTGGCAATGCCCTTCCCGAAAATCGTCCCCAGCTGGTCCCCGACACCAGCCAGTAGGAATCCGAATAGGGGAATCCCCAGCAGGGCGTAGATTATGCAGAAGATCCGCCCTCCTTCCGTGTGAGGGGAGATGTTCCCAAATCCTGACGGAGAGAAGACAAAGACAGAAATAGTGAGTTCAGCGGGCAGCATTCATTTGAGATACCAGAGAGTACAGCACTTGTTTTACCTCAAAACTCTATGTGCTGCACTTGTGGGACTGTGCCAGTTTTCTTAGCTCTATTTACCTTCTTTTCGCTCTACACATGAGATTTTAACTAACTTGAAACAAGTGTAAAGTGAATCAGGTGACATTTTTACATCGGATATATCTGTTAATTTGAAGACACGTTGGCTGAGGCAAAGATAACCTGTGAATGCTCTGTTTCTCAGTTGCAAGTGTGTACGTTTGTGTGCGGGTATATTTCATTGCATTATTTTTCTAAAGGGATCTCCTTTGGTATTTATTTCTATTATGAGATTTTTATTTATCTTTTTGTAATATTATTTTGCATGTTATGCCCTCTTCTGCTCTTTTTGTTTTGGACCTTAACACAGGAAAAGAAAGAAAGAATGCTTTGTTTCTCTTTGCCGTAAAGCACTGGAGGACAGTCCTGGGAAGTGTGGTCTTTCTCATAGTATATCTTTAAAATTTATTCCATATACTTTATATTATTATCGATATATCATTGAAGCTGGAAGAAGAAGTGATATCAGCTTACACTAAACTTGGTAGACAAGAGAGCTTGCTTGACATAGCTTGACTGTACTTTAACATCATTGCAGAGAGATGCAACAGAATAGCCTCAAGCTTTGTGGGATTTCAGCAATGAGAGATAGAAATCTGACTCAGTCAAGAGTTTTTGATTCATCCATTCTGTTCTAAGCACCAATGAAAAATTAAAAAAGAAGAATGAACACCAAAAATTGAATGGACACTAAGTAGACCGGTTCTTCCTTAAATGTTCCCTCCAAACACATAACTATGCGCAGCTAGAAAAGCAGATTGGGGCCAAAATGTCCAAGATCTTTGCCCTACTTACTTAACGTTTCATAAGGGGTCTGCATGATGAACTACATCTTCTCTTTATTAATGCAGCCGTCTCTCTCTCAGGATAGGATGAGCTGCAGGCTGCCTTCTAATGATTTTCCAGTCTCACGCTGGAATAAGGTGATACTAGATTTGCCATTTTTCTCCCATTAAGTCTCACTAATTTAATGATTAGTTCAGTGGGAGACAGGATGCCGGATTAGTTTATTACACCTCTGTCTACTCCTGCAGAACCACTTGAAAAACAGCAGCCCTCTAAGCTTTTTTTAAATTCTTGTTTATATTCTCCTCTTGCCTTTGAATTTGATCAGAAATTGCAGTGTAGAATAAAAGCTTAATGTCTTCCCTCTAAACTCATTAAGTGATGCTAAAAGAGGAAACCGGTGGCACACCTTTGGACTCAGGCACTTCATCATCTTCTGTTAAAGACACAAAGTGTTTTTTGTTTTTTGTAATATTTGTAATAAGATTCTGTCATAGTGGGCTTTAAGGGGGTGTTCAAGTAAGCTGATGGGAGGGAAACACCATCTCATCATCACCATTATAACTGTAATTGCTATAATTAGATACATTTGGATGCTGTCCAGAATGGATTTCACATTCAGATTTAATAATGTAATCAAATGTGAAAATAATCTAAAATGATTATTAGCATTTAACCCAATTAGGTATAACCTCTAATTAAGTCCTTTTAGGGGAGAGTGTCTAAGCAGAGCAGAGAAATTGGACTTTTTCTACTTAAGAAGTAAAGAGCCAAGAGTAAAGACTAAAGAAAGGCACATTTTTGTAGGCACTGTACATCAAATGAAATAAAAACTCTAGAATAAAAGTCAAGGGTGTTTTGGACTCAGGACACTTGTTCTCCAGCGGAAACAAGAGAGTCCACAACAGAGTCAAAAGGGGACAAGTTTTGTAGAGAGATTTATAATGACTTTTTCTTTTACATACAGGCAACAAAAGGATTCATCCGAGATCTGCTTTGATCTGAACACTATAGGGAATGTGAATTTCAGCAGGAATGTAACAGTTGCTGAGACTTAACTAAGGAATCCCAGGGGGAGAAATGCTGTGAGATCAATCATTAATGCAGCCCTTTCCCTCCCCGGAGAGGAGAGGGAGGAGGTAGGGGAGGCGACAGATGTAAGAGTTATTTCAGTTCATTTTCTGGATCGAGTATATAGGTGAAAATAGGTGAAGGGATGTTGCTTTGCCTCTGCATTGCATATCAAATTAAATATCTAAGCATGAACAAAAAATTTTTGGATATTCATTTTTGATCAACCATCTGTAATTGAATGATGTAAAGCCAGGAGCATAGAAGCAAACAGTAATGTCTGACATGAACCAAGAAATGTTTTCCTTTCTGGACTTTGTATTTCGTAACAGGTAGGTGACGGACAAAAACTGGCACAGAGACTTAGCGAATCGCTTCTCTGAAATGCGATTTCTTTGCATAGCAGCAATAGCCACAGAACATTTTGTGCCAACCAGGCAGAATAATGGTGATTGCCGACAGACAGCACAGCAATTATAGGCTGTTAATGCTAAAAAAGCATCGCAGTAATACACACAAGACATCTGGGAGCAATATTTCTGCAGTAAGTAAACATAGCTCAAGCTCTCGACTGTGGTTAAGCTGGTGGAGCAGGTTGTCCACTGATCGTGGGGTTGGTAGTTCAATCCTCAGCTGTTCCTGTCCAAAGGCAAAAGTCTTCACAGCCAAGACACTTCACCCTTAGTTGCCTCATTTGAAAGTCGCCTTGGATTAAAGTGCCTGCCAGCATGAGTAAGGTATTGTACCCAGAGTCCTTTTTTCCCCCACATTTCTGTGTAACTTCACTTTGCAACCGTTTTCTTTGTACTCTTGACAAAAATAAGGTCATAGAGCTCTCCTTTTTCTCTGCTTCAGCTCACAAAGAACTACAGCTCATTGCAGGAGAAAGTTCCTCCAAGATTCTCGGGTCTCAGTAAATCTGCCTTGTGTGAAGAGCAAGTTCAATTTCTGTAAATCACTGCAGAGTGAAAATGAAAAGTCAATATATTCACTCACAGGTGAGTGAAGGGAAAATGCCTATTCCATTACAAGCAAAAGTCCCACATGAAAAATCCTGCATAAGTAATAGCACATAAGTATTAGCAGCCAAATGAAATTAAAGTACTATATTAAAGTTCTGGTTCGGTCCCTATGACTGAGAGATTATTATATATGTCATCATCATTAAAATTAAAGCATTAGTGTGTCAGCAGCACATTACTGTTGTAGCTGCTGGAGATTGAGCTGGTTTGAACTACTTTATTTACAGTGTTATATACGGGGAATCTTTCTCTAATCTTAGATTTTTGCTGAGATATTGGATATTTTGAACATTTGTTGAAATTAAACCATGTGAGAAGTTTAGAGGGAAAAACAGTATTTGGTGGATTTTAAATGTTGGTTATACAAATCACCGTGTAAAATGTGGAGTAGAAATGTAGTAGAGTGGAAGTATAAAGTAGCATAAAATGGAAATATTCGTCTAAGTACCTAAAAACTGCACTTAAGTACAGTACTTGAGTAAATGTACATAGTTACTTTCCACCACTGGCTCTTACGCTCTGCCCACACACGATTGTTTTGGTAAAGGCACATGTATTTTCCAATCAGAGGCAAAAGTCAGGTTATTGCAGTGCTGTAACATTTTGGGGAGTGGGATCGGACAGGATACCGGAGATGTCAAATGGGACCCAATGGGTATGTGCGCTGTTGCTGTGGTCAATTAGTTTTTTGCTATTTTTGGTGGGTAGAGGTAAAAGCACAATGTTGGTGCACTGCAGCAAAATCTAGAAATCCGGAAAAACTGCCGGAGCAGGGTTCGGCTTACCGAGTAGTATTATCTGATTATCTGACAAACAAGCACAATCCTTTTCAGACCAGAGAACAAAATTATATTTTTGGCACAGCAAGGTATTACATTTTCTGACAGGAGGGGGAGGTCTGACAGGATACTAGAGGTGTGAAATGGGGCCCAGCAGCCCACTGAAAAGACACACTGATTTGTAAAGGTCTGATTGGAGGAGCCAAATGAGCTGTCAGAATGGCTGTGTGTGTGTGTGTGTGTGTGTGTGTGTGTGTGTGTGTGTGTGTGTGTGTGTGTGTGTGTGTGTGAGCTATTCCTTTTTCCTGATTAGTAAGCTCTTGCAGCTGGAGGTGACAGAGACAGTGTTGGTGTAAAAAAGATGGGGGAGTAGGGAAGTGCGTTTGAGCCTCAGACTGTATGACTGTGCCACAGGCTGAGACAGATGACAGCTCCTTGATTATACAGTACAATAACGAAGGGCAAATGAGCATGGGGCCTTAGGAATCATATTCTACTTATGGAGTGCAGATCTCCTTAAAGTCCTCAATCTATGGTTCTTATTTTAGACTGTCCTCCTCTAAAAAATGATCCTAGGAAGTCAGGTGACATGTAAAGAGTGAAAAGTCTGCATGGATGGATCAACAAAACACAGGACTGTTGACACACAAGACCGCTATTTGTTTTTGGTTGATACCTACAGTCGTTAATGTTGCTTTTGACCGTTGCACAACCTTATTTGTGTCTTTATAGTTATAACCATGATGACAAAAATCCTCTATCCTTAATGAAATACTTATATTAATCCAAACCACGATTTCTCTAACAACCTAACCACGCTGTTTTTGTGTCTAAATCTAACCGAACCGAGACTGTTCCGTAAATTTAACCATGTGTTTATTATTGTAACCGCGATAACGAAGGTCCTGTATGCCTGCTGGCGTAGAGGCACTATTTCATGAAATGCTCCAATGGGTCGCCTCTGGTGTAGGGAAAAACAACCTAAATGGTTGTACTGCTCGGAGGACTTGCTGTCTTGTTCAGTTAATCAGATTTAGAGAAAACACGTCAATGTCCTGCCACATCTCTGAAACTCAGAGAGGCCAATACAAATTGACTCTATAGTCACATAAATTCAGTACATGCACCCTGACATTTTATTGTTGTTGTTATTGTTATTACTGTTATTATTGTTGTTATTGTTATTACTGTTGTCAGACATAATTGATGCCATGAATTATCAAGGGATTAATAGTACTGCAGATAAGAGTACATAACTTTGGCAACGCTTCAATGAGACACATACTCTGAGAATAATTTATGTGTAGACAAAGATTACACAACACATACATGTCAAAGCTGAGGCAGTAGCTTCCAAAGGGGTTCAAAGAAATGCCTTTAAATCCACCTCCTTAGGTAGAGTAAGCCTTTCGTTGTGAGTTGTTTTGGAAACTTGGACCCTGATATACCTGATTGCGGTTGCAGTTATTTTGCAAGTAACAAACCTCATTTCTCTTGGGGGGAAAACAACATTTTTTGTTGTGAGAAATATATCAGGATCTGTGTTTGTTAAAGATGGGCAAGTGCAAAGCAAAGTACTTTAATCAAAGTGCAATCCTGGTGCTATAAAGCACAGAGTGGAAAAGAAGCTGGTGGTTTGTAGGTGTAATTTTGCTATGCGAGTGCTATTTCATACCAAAATGGTCAGCAAAATTACATTGTACCCCTGCTGGCTTCGTGCAAACAGAACACTTTCAAACATTTCTACACTTCAAGAAAATGAATGTCCTCACATCTTTGTATGCATTTTCAAAGAATTGCATGCGAAAAGTATAAGGAGATCAGAGAGGCTACAAAGAGATAAGGAAGAGAACTGAGTTACTCAAGAGTAAAAAATCACCCTTCTTACCGATAGTGGTGATAACAGTTCCAGCAAAGAAAAAAGAGGAACTGAAGTCCCAGAGGCTTGTCTGATTGGACGAATTTCCTGATGGGTTCACGCCTGCTCGGACTGCTGAAACCACTTGCTGGAATGGAAAGTAGAGAAAAAAAAAAAAAAAAGGTTAACACACACAGCCTCTGTCTCTCAAGGGGGGAGTGTGGTATAAGGTGGACTGAGGAACAGAAGAAAACTAGTGGTGTGCATCAACTTTCTTGGGGAATAGGTGGAAGCCGAAGATAAACATCCAACCAAAACTAATTAAGAGCTGCGAGATGCAATGAGGAGCATCTGTCACCTCCATGAAATGCACAAGACATTTTACATGCCCGTACCCATACAAAAGAGCCAAGGCTGTGACGGTTATATTCTTATTGGCTAAAATGAGGATCTATATAGCAAAACATCAGAAATTAGGAACATAAATAAATTCATTTAAAAAGTGAATATTTTACTTTTTTGGAAGAAACCCTTTTTCCACATTCTTAATTCGTTGCTGAATTTCATTTCACAAGCTCAAATTATCCTGATTTTAGCTCATAAACTAAAAAGAAACAGTCATTGAAAGCAGTCAGTTTAGCCCATTTTTGTTTGTATGAATTATATTCAGGAACTCTCTTTCCTTATGCCTGATTTGAATTTACAGGTAATTTCTCTTTCATTCACTCAAAAGCCCAAACAAAACAGCAAAGTTTATGAACTTTTACCAGATGAGGAGAATAACTAAACGCAGGTTAAGGACAATATATAGGAAGCAGCCGCCCAGAGACGATTTATCGTTAGAATTTCTAAATTTTCTAATATCTGGTGTTGAGCCAGTCACTTGAAAACAGAAATCACTTTACTCATTACATCACCGATTACTCAAACGCAAAAGTAATTACTTTCATTACTCTCGCTGATCAGCCAAACTCTGTCGCCGTCTTTAAGACAAGCAAGAGGAGACCCAGAATGTCAAAGTCACGGAGCTCTTCTGGCATTAACAGCTGTAATGTAGTAATTCAGTTTCAGATAGCAATCTCTTACACTACTCATTGTTTCTTTAATGTGTTGCTGAGTCATGTGTTGCTGCTGAACACTGCTCATGTTATAGGCTAAATAACCCAATGACTCATTTATAACAAACATTACAGGTGAAAGACTCTAGCCAATATATATTCTCACACAATTATCCTCATTTACAACTGTATTGTGGAGACAATCAGGTGACACTTATATGTGTTGAGCTTTAGAATTTGGTTTCAAAGTAAAACTAAGAATTATGTCTATTCTTACATGATTTTTTATACATTGCAAGCAGAGCTAGTCTATGATGCTATATTTTGGTGGTATTAAGAACTAGAGATATGTATTTTTCCTGTCAGCAAAGGTAAACAGCCTGAAGTAACATCTAAGAATTTGTTTATCTTGTAAAATGTTATTTAAAAAAGGAACGAATTTTTCTGGCCCCAGAAGGGGATTCTGACTAAGGCTATAATGTGATATTAGCACGGTCTTATGATGGTAATTAGTCAGGCCCAGGCTGATTACGAATCCAGACGCCTCAGCTTTGCAGCTTTGCAGCTTTGCAGCTTTGCAGCTTTGCAGCTTTGAGCGTGACAAGCCCTTTAGACACCGGCTGGCTGCAGGGGAAACGGGACGGCGACATCTTCCCCCACTCAAGGCTGTGCCCTCATAACGGGAGACGAGGGAGGAGTGAATTCCCAAGCTGGAGGAAAGGTACACCACAGCATGACTTCTCACCCACAGTCACGTAAACATATTGAAACAGGAAACTATGAGGTTAAGAGCCAAGATGTGCATCGGTGCTGGGGATACGATGTGTTTTTACCTAGTATCTAATAGAGATATTCTGATCTAATGCTACTAATAATGATCTGACTAAATTGACTGCTCGGATCTTTTTAAAAACAGTGTGTTTATCTGCTCTAACATAAGCATGCCTGACTAACCAGCTTACCTCCGGTCAGGGGAAGAAGAGCCTCATTTTCAAAGTTAAGGGGAGTTTAGAACGCGGAGAGTCAGGTCCATAGAAATGGTTGAGTTTACAATTAAATCTGCGTATTTTTACAATCTTCAACAATTTCAGTGAACTTGGCACTATCGGTTAAAAGCATGACTCTTGTTCCCCCTGCAACGGTTGCCACAAGTAAACAAAACTGGCTGATGCTACACAGCTTATGTAACAAGTAGTTAACTAACAAGAATAATGACTTAATGGCATATTGATATATAACTTGTCAATTAACCCATAAAAACCCATGGTGACACAGGTTTCACAAATCCAAATGGTGGTGCATTATTGAGTTATTTCAATTTTCTCAATATTCCACACAATTATGTTTGAAGGAAACATGAGACTGGGCTGTTAAGGGGAAATAAATTGCACCTAAATGCTGCGTTTCTGTCATTGATAACCTTTAAAATAGCAAGACTTTGCAAGAAAGAAAACACAGCCACTATTATAACAAAGTGAGAAAAGACTTGCAGACATAAGCAGACTGAATGTGTAACTAGCCTAAAACTATAGATTTACTAACCACAGATCTTGTCTGAATCTGTCATAATTCGTCTTTAGGGAGTTACTTGTCATTTCCCCATATTCTCAGTTGTAGCTACACTTTTCTGTAAAGGTTCAAGTCAATGTTTGACTCCTCAGGCAATATCTGTATGAATTCCTGTAAATACAGAACATATATGACGGGACAGTTGAAGACTTGGCCTCAATTTTTGATTGACCCATGATTTCTTTTGAAGAAAGCTGTGAATGCATGTGTTTTCAAATTACTTACACATGGCTTGACATAATCGCACCTACTCATCCTGGCTTGGGTTTCTCATGACATGGGAAAAGCCACGATGAACTGAACTGACTGTCAAACCTCGCTTTTTCTGTCATCCAGGATTTCTTGATCGTACTTCTGTGAAACAGCCCTCTGAGCTTCAAACCTTGTTCACTGGAAACATACTGTTCGGAAAAAACTCACATTATACCTGGGATGTGTAGCTCAGCCTAATAGCATGTTTACATACATGAAGCCATCATGTGCATATTTAAGACTCTTCTTGTCTTAAACTGAGTCAGCCGGGAACCAACACACGGAGCTTCTGTTAGCTACCTACGGTGCTAAAATCTACCAGTGACGGTCTTCATTTAAGGTGGGAAGGGTGATGGACACTGGCTACAAAATGAGAAGTCAGCTTTTGTCCATCTCTGTCTGACATCAAGGACCCACTGTGTTAAAAAATACCATTTAATTTCCACTGGTTAATCTTCCATTGTCTTTTGTAAACTGCATATGTCCCGTACTAAAACTAAATCTTAACGGGGCCACTATAAGGTCAGTTACTCTGAATGCTGGATTAGCCTGGTCTCTATTTTCTTTTTCTTTTTAAGCCTTACTGCCGCTAACACAGTGTGGTTCACTGCGTTAAGACAAAAGGTTTCTTGGTCCGACTGACGTCTCAAGATACAGAGTCATTACTGAGACAAATGAAAGAGAAAAGCTCAGAGACCTCAGGCGAACACCATGCACTACTACAGAGCTGGTGTTAATAAATTGCAATGGAATACTGCTTTTATTCTCCTATGTACTGTATATGGTATTTTTTTCAACACGAGACCAGAATTTTATCTAATTCTATTGTGTAGCACCTTAATAAATGTCAGACCTGTACTAGCGGAGAGTAGCTCCTTTTGATCAACATTGTTTGCTGTCAATATCAATAAAGCTTGGGGAACAGAGTAATAATAACATAATAATGATGTACATCATGTAAAACTGCCCGCAGTCCTCCTTAACTAGCACTGTCAGCTCTTTCTGAGTCTGCACACGCACTGGCACACTCACCCACACACACACACTCACATGCACACACACAAACTCACAGGCACGCAAACACACACCATACACACCCACGGTTCAGGGTCACTGCAATGTCAGGGTGTTGTCTGCTACAATCTATCATCCTTAGTGAAACTGGAAGAGCTTTCATCAACCTACGACTGGAGAGTGTGATGAAGCAGTAAAGAGCGAGCGAGCAGGAGATGAAATGGATGAATAATGGGACAGAAGTTAAGGGGGAAAGCTACAAATGTAATGACGGAGAGTTTACATGAAAGGAGAGGTCGGAGGGTGGGGAGAGGGCATATTGTCTTGATCTTTGAGATGTTGTAATCTGGAGTTTACAAGGAACTGTGTGTCGCTTGTCCACACAAGCTGACAGACAGAGAGTTGTATACAACTTGAGGGTTGGTCCCCTCATATCAGGAGAAAGGATATTTTCCCGACTGCCCAGTCCAGTATCCTATTAATTACGTTCATACTGGACAATTTCGAGACCTCCTGATTTTGACTCCTCAAAATTTACAAGTGTTAAGTGCCACTACAGGAAACCCTATGTAGTGAGGTTGAAATTAAGAGTGTGGGAGTTGAGGTGTTGAATGGATGTGTAGCAAGTACGACTTTCATGCACGAAACTGGACTTTGGACATTACAGACCAAAAGTTAACCTTCATCTTTTTGGAACCGTAACCGCGATTTTTCCTTAATCTTAACAATACCATACGCACAGACATAGAAATTTAGAATTCAATCATTTTGGCATTGAACATAAAAAAAAAAAACAAAAACAAAAACATGTCATTACATCTCAAAAATGTTTTAACTGAAAATTATCCAGGTATTAATGTTTTTGTGTGGTGCATCAGACCATGCAGGTCCTCCCAGCCTGTGTTTTCACCAGCTTTAGCGTCTTTCAGCTCATTGTTTTGGTTTTTACAACCTGAAATTTCTGGTTCACTCTCATTAATCTAGACCTATTTAGCAACTAGCACATAACATAGTGGAACATCTAGCAGCTAAAGATCCAGATATTTTTCTTAGGAGTTGGTGGAGACCAAAATAGAGCCAAAAAAGGATATACATTTATCAGCTACACGCAGAAATTACTCCAAAAGATTGGGAGGTTGCTCTGTGTCTACTGGATGTGTAAATAGACAGAAATTCACCCTAACAACTTCATAAGGCAACAGGCCACTACAAGATGTTAAACTGTGTTTACAGCTTGTTTCAGTAAGTGGACAAAGAAAAAAAGCAAAAAATTCAACTCTTTGCCAAATTTGACAGTAGCTGCTGGCTTATGAGTAAAAAAGTCTATATTCACAGACAGAATAACCATTATTTACGAAAGTGATCAATATCAACATTCAATAGTTCCGTTTTTATCAGTTCTATCCCTAACCAATAAGAGACGTTTCAGCGATAGATTTCTGAAACTCTACATCCACTGTTCCTAGAAAATAAATCATTTAGTGAGCCACATAAAAGACAAGCTTGGCTCAGTCAGCCCCCTTGTTTCCCAGCCAAAACGGGCAATTTTAAGTCACTGTCTTGGCACACAGTTGTACGTAAACTGTGGCCAGGGGAAATGATAAAGCGGGATAATGTGACGACCACAATGCTTGTACCCAAGCTGAGCCAAACAGCCAGGAGAGGTTGAATCGTCCGAGTTTTTTCCGACATCACTCACTTTAATTACTCCCTTTGAGAGCCCACTTCTCCTCGATCCTCTGCTGATCGGCTTTTGATCAGTGGAAGCCTATGAAGGTTGATGGTATGTGTTTGTATACATAATTAAGTAAACTTGAGAGGGAGACACCTGTGATGAAGGCACGCATCAATAAATCATTACGAGAGAAGTAGTTGCTTGAGAGGCTGCTGAATTCACGGAGCTACTGACTTATGGGTGATTGCCTGGGAGTTTTGGTCAAACTGTTGTCTATCAAAACCACAAAGACAGCATGATATTATGTTAGTACCTGTCTGTTAAAACTGGCTCACAATCTGCCTAATAGCATTCAGAAAACATTAAAATGCTCTTAGATGCTTTCCACAGGCACATTACCCAGTTTTCCTGAGCTTAAATTGTTGAGCCAGTAATTATTTCTGCTCATTTTGCAATTTGTTTCTGAGCTCTAGGGCTGAGACAACCTGTGTAAAATGTTTTTGTAAACTGTAATGAGCACAGACTGATTCAGCAGAAAGGTCAGCGACAGGGGGTCATACTCTGCCTGAAAACAAATGTCCAACTAGCTGAAAGTCATTTAAGACCAGCTTGTCCGTCAGTTAACTTTTGGCTTAGTCACTGGGAGCTACAACATTATGCAGCAGGGAGGGCATGCTTATGGGCAGAGGTGAGCAACATCCTCGTACTGGAGGGAATACTACACTTTCGCCACTCAGTCTCACAGCTGGCAAACCATACTAGCAGCTCTGTGAGACTGTGAGATGACAATCTTAACATGCAGGTGTAATGTTTACCATCGTCGTTTAGCTTTTTGACATTTGTACATTTCCTAATCGGCACTGAACACACAACTGAGGTCGATCTCGTGTTATTATCTAGTAGATGTCGAGAACTTTCCCTGGATAATTGAAACGTTTGACCTTAGCAGATCGCTTAATTAGACTATAAATATGTGTGCATCGTGGACAGAGACTCGTAAGTCGGTACCGAAGTGGTGGACAGACATTGCCCCAGAGCCACGCTGCTGGTGTGGCTAAAAACTGGTATGGCAAACAAATAGCACTATTCTTTCTAGATCAAAGAATGAGCTGCTGCTGCTGCTGCTGCTGCTGTTTGCTGTAACTGCCTCCAACCTAATTAATCTCTACACATTCAAATATTTGCACTACCGGGGAAAACAAGAGTGAAAATTTTGGTCACCGTGTGAGGCCAACTAATGGGCTGCCAAGAGTAACAAAAAAAAAAAAGAGAGAGAGAGAGAGAATAAGAGAATATTGTGATGACAATGTGTATGTTTAAGGAAACGAGGGAAGGGGGTTAAAAGGAGAAGGTTTTGGATTCAGGAGCCAACTGATTTCCTTTGTCCAAGGGTCCACATTCATTAAGTCACTTCTGACAAGAGATGATTATCCAACAGTCAAGTGTGATAATAATCTAAGGACAGAAAACATCATCACCATCTTTGAACATTGGGTCAGTATCTCAAAGCCAGGTGACTGCCATCTGTTATCAGCCCTTTTTAATCAAGATCTGTCTCGTCTGCATACACGGGCACTGAACGTCATTCAGTAATAAATCCTTGTCAGCCTGGTTCAGTTTTAATATGGTCTGAATGTACATGAACTACACGTTCCACGGAATGTCAATGCAGTGAATTCGATTCGAGCACGACCAAAATCTAGCCTTTTTAATAGTCAACCATCAACCAACCACAACCGACACCTTGTACCACCACACCTCCAGCATGGATGATGTGAAGAAAATCAATATAAAACTATATCCATATAAAATTAGGATCTTTACATTTCATTCAGGCCAAATGTGAGGACAAGTTGACTATAAATGTACATATAAACAAAAAAACCTGCTGGTAGCAGGAATACTAGCAGGAAAACCAGTAGGAACAATAGGAAATCACAGTGGGACATCACAGGAACAAAAGCAGGAACACAAGAAGACAAGCTGACATTGGCTGGGGAAAAAAGGCTGGAATAAGTACTGGCTTGGGAGATAAAGGGACTGGGATGTGGTGTGTGGGTAAGGGAGAGAAGTCCAGGTGACTGGAGACGGGAACAGGTGAGCAGATATGGAATTGGGGACAGGGACAAAGTCCGGGGACATCTTGTGGGTTGAAGGAGGATAGCAGGTCTGAAGGGGAGAACATGGAGGAAAGAGAGCGAGGGCTGGAGAGAGAGAGAGGCCCGCAGGGAGTTAGAACACAGACCGTGGCAGTTCCTGTACTATAAAGCGCGTCATACTTACAAAAACCCAGAGATGTAACCAAGGGAAAGATGTTATCTTGTTACATTGGGAGAGTTTTCGTTTTAAAGCCAGATGGCATGTATAGTTAAAACAGGATGGTTTGCCTGTTACAATAAAGGCTTTTGCACCATGAGGTGTTATTCGTATCAGACACTACACTGACAACCTCACTCACTAATGAAAATGCCCTGATGTCTTATGTTGAGTAATAGCTATTTAGTTGTGTGTTTTCAGCCCTAAAAGATTTTTATGGAGTTGGTCACTCTGGTCTTCTTATTCACTGTAGTGTACTTCAGTCTTAAGTCTTCAGCTTTAAAATTGTTACGACCAAAAAGATATAACAAGATTTGTATGTTGACAATCAAATACGTCTCTTGTTATCTTGTATAAGACTTAATCTGAGAAATGAGAGCTTTTCTGCACTGCTGTAAAGCAAGGAAATTGTGAAATTAGGTTTTGAATACTTGTTTAACAAAAATCCTGACATCTGAGATGGGTGATTTACAGTTTAAATAAGATATGGAGGAAGAACTTCATGTTAAATGAAAACAATCCTAAATCAAAATACTTCAGTCGTTTTTGCTGAATAGGCACACAGATCATATATTTTAAAAGCAAGACAGTAATCCCTCTGACCATATAAATGGCAGGCAACATACTGTATATTATTAAAATGTTTGACTATCATACTGTTTGAAAAATTAAAAAGTATTTTTGTACCCTTTATATATTCAATTTCATACGGTTACTTCTGCTCAACATTGAGCTCAGAGAACGTTTTGGCATGCGGAGGAACCTCTAACAGAATCGAGGATATGGTTCAGCTTTAGGGCCAAAATTAGCGGCGGACAAATTTTGTAGACAAATCAGTTTCCCCCCAGGATTTAAAGACCTTTCTGTTTTGGCACATTAGAAGCGGAATCATCCTCCAATATTACAGCTAGATTCCCCAGGAGGAAATGCTTTTCATCAACCCTGACACGTTTGGTTGGCGGAGAGATCCAATAATCCATAAAGGAGGAGTCATGAAATCAGTGGATGTATTTTATTAGGAGACTGCTCTCTCAGTACTCACACAGTGTTAATAGTGACTATTTTTCAGTTACATTTTTTGCAATTGAAAACTAATGAATGTTGAAAGAATTCTTTTAATTGAGTCTGGTTTGGGTTTTTTTTTTTACTCATACTGACTTTGTGATTGTCAAGCTTGAATTGTAGCAGTTTATTTTCCTCCACCATGAATGGATTACAAAGGGGGCCAAAAATACATAGGCCCAGGGGCCCAAGGGGGCCAGTCAGAATTAGGGCTGTCGAGTACTTCATTTTTTAAAAAACTTGATCGTGATTTTTTAATATATTTTGATATTACTTATTCCTATTCATTATTTATTGATCTTTTAAATTCTTTTCCCCAAAACGACTGCACAGTGCAAAATTAAAACATTTTAAAAGTGTTTGACATGTAAATATCACTACTTCAAAAAATTTTAACCTGCACTTCAGGTTCACTCTGATAGTTTCCTATAATATTTCATTAAGTGCCATATACTCTAGCATTTTGTATCATATAGGGAAATGTAAGTATAGATCTGCTGTGGCAAGAGGCTCTGGGTAAAAGAAAAAAAAACAAGTCCTCCAAGATAACAAGAAAATTAAAAGAATTAATCAGATTTGTGATGTGATAATGCCATTTGGTCAGGTTTAGGCACAAAAGCAACCTGTTTAGGTTTTAATGAAAGATCATGTTTTGGATTGTAATAACTAATTCAAGTTAGGGGACCATCATCTTCATGGTTATAATATTAACCGCTTGGTTAAGGTTAAGGAACAATCCTGAAATTCCAAGTGCAATGTCTCATGATCCTTTTAAAACCATGGAAAGAAAAATATAAAACAGCCTCCAGGGGCCACAAGATAAATGTGTTTAAGAAAACTAGTTCTTTGGTTGTTCGACTGGCTGGAAAAATAACCTCGGTTTAACGCTCTGGTGGTGTTTACTCACTGTGTCAACAAGGTAAGAAGGGTTGGATGGTGTAAAGCTGTCGAGGTGTATTGTTTTCCCTTTTTCTTACTGTGTAGAATACTATTAAAACCCAGTACACAGAGAATCTCATCACAAAGTGTGGAATATTTTAGTATCGTTTTTCAGTCATTACCAGGTCCTGCAGAGCAGAGAAGATTTGAATTATTTGCATGACACCGATGCTCTCACCTACCTTTACCAAGTCCTCCAGCTCAGAGGAGTTCACACAGCCGTGCGTGGCCAAGAAATCCAGTTTTTCAGCGAGAATGGCCAGTTTCTGGGAACTCTCATGAGGCTGCTCCAGTGCTCTGAACACCGTCGCCCCAATAATCAGGTAAAGCACCACCAGGAAGAAGATGGCTGACACAGTTTTCCACCTCATGACAGTAGTCCGGGTGTCGCACTCATCCTCCGGAGCGTTCAGCACCACCGGTTTGGCTGAGAAGGACAGGCGTGGTTTGGAGTTGTGGGCGGCAGACTTCGGGTCAAGAAGGTCAGGTGCAGCCACTGTGAGGATGGAGCTGGTTAATGTGGATCAGTTTCTTTCCTTTGCAGGAGACTCACTCGAGCTCACTCATTTTAGCCTCACTCATTGGCTACAACATATACCATACAGGGTTCACACAATTTAAGATAAGGGCTGCAGCCAACAATCATTTTCATTGTTGCCTATTCTGATTATTTTTTTCCTCAGGTACCAAATGAACCGATCTGTTGAATAATATGATCATGAGGTGATCTCCAGTCTACTTTGTCCGACCCACAGTTCAAAACTTTAAAATGTTCCATTTACAGTTGTGCAAAACAAGGAAAAGCAGCAAATTCTCACACTCAAGAAGTTAAAACCAGAAAGTGTTTGACGTGCTCCCTTAAAAGAGTTAACCAATTAACGAAATGTGTCATTCGAAAGTCCAATTAATCCACAAACTGTTCCAGCTTTATACAAATAAAAAATGATTTAATATATTATGTGACCATTGTCAGTAAGAACTTAATGTACCAGCTCCTTTATCGTCACAATACAGCCAGTTTCTCTCCTGATACCTTTTATTTCTACCCATAAAACCCCGCTGGAACAGCGCCACTCCACAACATGCACTGATCCGCAGCAGGTATAGGGCACTTCGCATTCACCGTGCGTCCAATGCGCCGGGTGCAACATCTCCATACCGCCTGTCATTTCCCAGCATTAACATTTACAGTCATATCAGGACGTCAACGCATGTATTCTCATCTCTCCGTTTCCTTCTCCCTGAGCTTGATCTAATAAAGGGAATCGTGACCCCCCCCCCCTACTTGGATTCAGGCTCCTCTATAACGCAGTAATCAGATGTTAAGTTTGTATATTCGGTGTGGTAAAAAGAAAACCCCAACATTCATGTTATATATAATCGCATCCCAAACATAATTCTAATATATGTGCAATGATGCAGCAATGGAGCGGGCTGCACATAGGTCTGCGTCTCCCCAAAGGTCTGTAGTTCTGTTGGGAGTTTTTCACCCCCTCCTCATCAATACACATTGATACAAAGACTCCGCTGAAGCTCATAAAAGATAAAACGCTGTCACAGTTTCGCTCGCCACGCACCTCGCTGCGCTCCGCGCAATTACATAATCACCGCGCGGGGTCCCGACGGCCGGTGGGATATTTTACAGTAAACAACTTGTGCAGAGGCTCATCCTCTCGACCAGACGCTGAAATCTTGTGAAAAGCACCAATAAAAGAGTAATTCTTAAAAAATACATACATATATATATATATATATATATATATATATATCAGCTACAGCCAGCGTATCCTGGTCAGAGATAACTTCAAATGCCTAAATTTCGCTCAAGAGACAAAAAAAGATGCTCCAGTTCACTCAATATATTCCTTATTACAATAACGCTACAGCCACGTTAATTTTTCCACACTCCGAGGGCTCCCACAGTTAATAGCAGGTTTATACAAGTCATGCAGAACACGAGGAACCTTTTCATCATCCTGGTGTTGAATTTCAAATAGTTGTCGGCGCACTTACTTCTCTACCATCTCTTCTCTCTTTGTTTCCTCATCGAAGGATCTTTTTTGTTTTTTTGTTTTTTTGTTTTGTTTTTCCTCTCCAAGAAAGCGCAAATACCGGTTTTTCCTTACTGGGGTCGCCTCTTGCCTCTGGTGCTCCAGCCAAGGGACGTGGCCGCTCTCCACATGGTTCCACAGCGAGCTGCGCTTCCCTCCACTTTACAGTCACCGTGGAAAACGCACCCAGGACATCTCGTTCCTACCGCGAGACGCGCTGAGCGTAAAAGGAGCCGGGGGAACAGACGGCTTCCACGAAATCCATCCAGGTGTCCGGGCGCATCGTGCCCACTGCGGGAGGAGGGGGTGGTGGGGGTGCGTGTGCCTGTGTGTGTGTGTGTGTGTTGGGGGGGGGGGGGTCGTTGCTGTATGGAGGAGCGCGGAGGTGTCGGATTGATCGGGTCAGAGGAGGTACCTCACCGGTGAGTGACGCGCTGGATGCGCCGCGCACTCCCGCTGCTCCGGCGCAGACGGCGTTGCGCTTCGGCTGTAGGGAGAGAGGGAGCGAAGCTGCGCCTCAGCGCCTCAGAGGCTTCCCATCCTGCAAGACTGCGGACGGCAATGGATGAATATGATATTCAAGTTACTCATCCTCACCATCGAGGTGTTGATTGTGTAAGTCAGCGTTAAGATATCCGACCACTGCCTTTCCCTGGCGGCCTTAGAGCGGCCATGCAACACCGGATGATATTAGTGTGTTATGTTAAACGTGTTATATATGTGCCACTGATGAGTTTTCCATAACAGCCCCGAAGAGTCACGACTCTAACCCCGAGGCTCCTTGTGTTCGGCCTCCGTCTCAAGGGGCGCTGTGCTGAAGCTCTTCCCCACTGGCCCGGTGGTTCAAACTGGTCACATCCCAGTCACAGGCGCACGTCTCATGTCCAGGCAGCGGCCAGCTCATCGGCGAGGGGGCTGCAGACCTCGGGCTGCAGCGGCCACATGCTCTGAAAGGCAGTTGTCGGTGCCTTAATTAAATTCGTCTGAATTAGAGAGACGCCGTGAACGGTTTGTGTCGCGGATGTGACTTATTATTCACCTTGACATGCAGGTGTGGCCAATCACATGAATAGAGACAACAAGGGCTGACGGGGATTTTCAGTAATTTGATAGTCAGTTGCTGTTCAGCTCCTTTTTTTTCAATCCTCCTGAGAGTGTCTATTTTTGAAAGAAAGTGTGTGTGTGTGTGCGTGTCTGTGTGCAGATGTGTCCACAGTATTGATTGCATTTGCATGAGCTACTACGGCTAATTGAATTGAGAGACTTGCGCTGCTGTGCTGTTTGTCTTTGGTGCTCTGACACACACACCCACCCCTCACACACACACACACACATACACAAATAGACAGACAGACACACATACACACACAAACACACATAGATCCTCTCTCTATGTCAGTGAAGCTCCAAAATTTTAATTATTCTTCATATAAGTGTAAAATAAAAATAATGCAAACAAATGACCCATAAGCCCCACTGTTGCTGATATTTCAGCCTTGGAGTGGCTGTGTTTTCATGTGAAAGAATGAATCCATTGCAAAAGAAAGACAAAGGAAAATGGAGAATATATATATATATATATATATATATATATATATATATATATATATATATATAAATATTTTGATAGCACTGTGCTCAACTTCTTAGCTTGCTTTTAATGGCTTGTTCCCAAATTTCAATAAAAGCTTGTTCCATCGTAAATAGTCCGCAACAAAAAACATTTTCTCAAACTTCCTCTTGGTCTTGTCATTTTTTTTCTATTCAAGCTCTTCTTTTCTCCAACTATAAACGACTTTGAATCAGATGGCAGATAATTTTGATGGGAAGTTATATTGTCATCCCCTGTCGTCCTTGGTGAGTGTTGACAGTAAAGGTATGTGTCTGTTTTTAGTGAGAGTTCTCTCCTGAACACGAGGTGCACAATCAGTTCCCACTTAAAATGTAACGTTTGGGGCTCATGTCACCTGTCGAGTGATGTAATAGTTATATAGCAATGATAAATTATTTGTGTTGTCAGTTTCAAGTTTTTGATTTATTAGTTTACAAATTTTCTTTATTATTTTCATAGACTCACTTGCAATATAAACCAGACTTGGATACAGATTTGTTGAATGTTCAGCTCCGTTCTCTTATTTTTGATTCACATTCTGGTTTCTGCTTCACATCCTATTATATCACTATGAAGTCATAAAGTCTTGTAGATGTGAGCGTTTAACTCTAATAAGACTTTCAAAAATTTCATCCTAAGAGCAGAAGACTTGACTGGTGGTTTGAATACTGGAATTGCTTATGTTGCTATGGTTATGCAGTAGATGCTACAGATGATTAAACTTTGACTTTTTCAGTGCCGGTTTGCAAATGACATGTACATGTGAGACTGTAATAAAATTTGCATCAATAAGATATTTTTGCAGTCAGCCAAAGTGAAAAACGACCAGATGGAGAGCAAGAGGAAAATGGAAATGTCTCCCCGCAGCAGATAATAATGATAAAACCAGAGACAGGCTTTGAGCTTGGACCTATTTCTTGTGCTGTAGTCAACAAGTGCTGCGAGCCCTCTGAGGATGGGCTTTCTCTCTGCTTAATGTTTCCCCACAGAGGTCAGAGGTCAGGTCACCCGGGGACAAGTAGGATTCATTAGCCCATGGTGGATACTTGCATTTGACACTTCTGCTGCTGAAACTGACTTAACAAAGGCTTCCTACCATTAATGCTGCAATTTTTTGCTCCAACGCTTCAGCAGTGTCTGCTGTGGGACATTTATCAAACTGTAAACCTTTCTGACTTTGTCAGTGTGGCTCTGCTTTAGGGCTGTTTTGTAACTTTTGCTGTAGTGTACTTCAGGGAGCTGCTTTCATCCGTACTTGTCACGCTTAGCATTCGCGGATCAAGTCTTTTTTAAGCATCTGAACCTACTGAATAGAGACACTGAGAATTCACAGATTTGAAATCTTCTTTTTGATGTTTTTACCTTTTTATCACAGTCTTTGCTATAGAGTAGTTCCTGCTTCTATTACTTGCTTCTCTGATTGAGTTTGAAGTCAAACAACATTATAATATTTCTCATCATGGTCATAAGAGGAAAACTCCATTTAAAAGCCTCCATTAAAGAAACTATTACAGCCCAATTCATATAAGTATATAATTGACAGAGTCTTATCTATAAATTACCTGCCAGCTCAGGTTTGTTTACTATCTGTTATTATGCTCTGTGGTTAAGTCACACAATGGAGTGGAATGCAATTTGTAAACACTATTATAAGTTAAATGACCTGAATTTCCATTGACTTTCAATTGTCGTGTCTACTGACATAAAGTAGCTGCACAACATCAAATTAGAGTTTAACATGAACGCTCTGAAGAAATGAGGAATGAAACCTGGACTTTGTCATCCATTCAGACTGATGTGTCTTTAGCGTTAAGTAGTTGTACTTGCTAATGAGAGACATTTGGAAAATCTTCAGGAGTTCAATTTAGTTATTTTGGACAGAAAACAGCTTGATAAATGCACTTGGCCCATTTTTTTTTTAAATCCAGAGTCTCCTTGGGATGTATAATGTCAAATGTCAGCATTTCTTGTCCTTATTTGCTGGCTATTTCCTTTTGAGCAGTGCAGCACCTGTAACAGGAACATGTGGCTTTTGTTACATGACAGTAATCTTATTATCGGTGACATTGTTGCATTAATGGACCCTCTTACCATACTAATCTCTCCTAATGACAAGGAAAGGTCCCAGACACTGGTGTACTAAGCATTTTTACAATGCACCTGTGATGAAAAGGTGCTAACAAAGAGGTTTCGAACAGAAATCTTACATTAATTAGGATTAAAAACTTGTGGTTTTTCAAATTCTAACAGAGAATATATTAATTTCAAAGATCCTCCAACATCAAAATGTTGCATCATATCCCAACGGACCATTTGAGCTTGCTGTGCCCATTTTTGCGGTGTATATTGGCTATATTATATATTAGTGGATATACAGTAAATGTACAGTATATTGTTTCTTATGAACATACAGTATTGGAGATTAGCCCCTAAATGCTATTATTCTCAATCCATTTCCCCACATATTTATAGATGCAGAGCTATGCAAAAATATTGCAACATTCCTGGTCAAAGTTTGACAGTAAAACACCCAGGAAACAGGTGGTCAGCAATATCAGCAAACAAAAATGCTTACAGACTGATGCGTTTCAAAGACTCAACATATATACTGTACGTATATATATATATATATATATATATATATATATGTCACCTTCTTGTCTACAAGCGTGTGTTGTAAAGACTCCAAGGCTTTAATGTCTGACTGATAAAGTGCACCTCCACAGCCAATCCTGCTGAATCCAACCAAACCATTTCTACTGAGGTTGCACTTTCCTCATCCTTCAGAGAACTGCAAGCAACAGGGGCCTTTACACAATATAAAATGATTGCTTTTAAATTGATATGTCATCTATAATCAAATTTACAATTCCACACAGATATTGACTTTATATTCAAACATCATAAAAAGTAGACATTTTCCATGAGGAACAATGTGAGGAGAGTCTGTATAGACGTTTATTCACTTTACTTTCAGTGAGCTTATACCCTGTTTACCGTGATTAAGTGATTGGTATAGAGACAGAACAACCTACCAAGTTAGCAATTGAGGTGGAAAATGGGAAAATGCTCTCTTTCTCAACAGTACTTTCTGATGTCATAAAAAAATTGCTGACACTGATTTGGATGAGGGGTGAGAGCAGATAATACAGAGTTTCATATACAGCACTCGTGTGGAAACAGTCTCTAACTGATGTTGGTCTCAAGCTTCTCCCTCATTAAGCTGCGTTTAACACAGTGTTGGTTCACTGGTTCTTGATTGAAGGGAGGGCTCAAAAAGAATAACTGTGGTTTCACAGTCGACCTGAGTCTTTCATCTCCTGCTCAGTCAACTGAGCCCCGCACAAACCAATCATCGCCAACGGCTGAGCGAAATTTACTCCAGCGATGGGCAGGTGCGAATTAAAACACCTGCAAGGGCACACACATGCGTGCACATACTTGGCCCGTTAAGTGAACACACAGGATATGAACTCACTCTGGTGCCTGCGGTGCTTTGAAGTATGAAAGCCTGGAGGGTCGTTTTGAAGTCTGCAGTTTGTGCCGCTACGATAATTAGTTGACGGTCTGGAATAGGTGCATCATCAGGTTGTTGGGGGCACCTTTTGTACATGTTAAACTATCAAAGAAGGTGAGTGATTTAAAGTGGTTAATGCCAAGAGTGTTTCCCTCAGTTTGGATTTTTGATCATTGTTCTATTTGCCTCCAAATGAACATAAATAGTGCTCAGGCCTGCACTGCTGAAGTCCGCTGCTTTGCTTAAATGCTTCACTTGTGACAGACTCAAAATCAGGTAGAATTTTATCTAATATCTGAACTCAGTTAAACTTGTCTGGACCTGCTGGATTTAGATGAGTTTGATAAGTGTAAGTGCAAATTGTTTTTGGTTCAGTAACAGTAGCGGTAAGATTAACAGCATCTTAAAAGCCATCTTCCATTATCCTTGGATTTCTGCTTGATGAGGAAATTTCAAGTGTCATACTGGGCAAAGCTCAGCGATTTTTCATTCCACTTGAGGTGTAAGTACAGTCTAGTCACAACTATTGTATAAAGTTTCAAATAAACTCCCACATGCGGGACTCTTGCATAACTGCTGAAAATAGTCTGAAGAGATCAAAACTCCAGCAACACTTGTAGTATAAAAAAAAAACACTTTACCTTTAAAAACCTTATTGTGAGCCCAACACTTTTCGACTTGTAGCCTTCATCAGGGTCATAGTAAAACACACACACACACACACACACACACACACTCACACACATATATATATGTAAAAATGGATGACAAATTATAGGGAAAAAAATGAGTGGAGTGGAGAAACAGGATGACAATGCTCTGGCGACCAAATAGTTCAATGAGTATGAAAATAATGTGAATCATGCTGTGGCCTTCACAGTCACCAGATCTCAACCCAACTGAACACCTATGGGAGATTTTGGGCTGATGTATTAGACAGGGTTCTCCACCACCAACATCAAAATGCCAAATGAGGGAAAATCTTTTGGAAGAATGGTGTTCATCCCCCCGGTGGAGACTTGAAGAACCAATGTCAAGCTGTAACTGTTCTATTGGCTCATGGTGGCCAACTAGGAGGATCACAAAGACACTGCTGACTGAGATCACACACACACACACACATAAACTTATATATGATTATACACACACACACACGCACACACACACACTTTCCAATTCAAACTTGTGAGAGGTGATAAACGCGTTGTTTGGACTATTGGTCCGTGAGTTGTTTGGATTATTGGTCCGTGCAGAATGCAGTCATACGTATTATGTATCCTTGAGAGAGTAATTCAATATAAAAATAGAAGGTTATAAGGATAAAATATTAATAGTTCTCTCGTAGGGCATCCCAAGCATAACAGATCAGAAACTGTGCTTTCTGTTCATTACAACAGAAAGCACATCATGGCCATAAACTACAGTTTTAGATGATACTAGATACAGTTTATATTAGACTTGTTTTGATTCATGACTTGACTGTTTTAATGCTCCAATTTCCAAATGGAATCAATAAAGTACTCAATTATTTACTGTGAAACTGGACATGAATCTAAACTAAGCCCATGCAGGTTTGTTTATGTGTAGAGAAGCATGTTCCAGCCTGGATAAATTCATCTTCAGGGTAATTTTCCATGATAATGAAAAGATAAAACATTATCAGTTTTAATGAGTCTCAGGCAGAAGGTAATACCCTGAACATCTATTAGCTGTGGATAAAAAGCAGCAGGTAGTGTGGCCCAAGCTTTGAGAATAGAAGAGCTTATTGAGAATTAGTTGAAGCAAACAGTCACATATCAGGTACAATAACATATGTCACATATAAAGTAACAGGATCCTCTTTTTGAGAAAATTGCTTTTTTTCTTTCTTTCTTTTAGTTGTTTGTTTTTCTTTTTTTTTTTTTACCAGTGACTCTGCACTTTCTATCCTATTCTTCCTCCTGCAGGTCCAAGATTATTATGGGATCGGTGCCACATCCTGTCATGAAGAAAATAAGGAACTTCTCCTCCGGGGCTGTTTGTAGAGTGCAAGCCTGTGTGTACTAGTAAACAAACAAACCCACACACATACACCCACACACACACCCAAACACACACACCCACACACACACACACACACACACACAAACTTGTTGCACTACATCCATGGGGACTGAATGCATAACCCAGAACCCTCACCCTATCGCCCTAAAACCAAAATTTAACCCTCAAAAAGCCATTTAAACTTGTGAGGTTTGGCATTTTGGTCCCCGTACATATAGTGGGCACCTTTTGGACGCAGTGAATATAGTAAACCGAGGCCACACATACACAAATACACACACACACACACACGCACACACACATGCACACACAAACACACACATGCACACACAAACGCACACACACACGCACGCAATGACAGCATCAGCTGCAGAAGCATCACTTGAGGTGAGATTTTTGAATAACATCACTGTGTGGGCAAAAGACGGCAGCTATTCATACAAGCGACAGACCATGTCTTTGTCTAATGCTCTGAGTTTCATTCCTGACAGCAGATTGATTCATCAATTAAGAGGGAGTCTTGAGAGCGGAAAAGAGATGAGTCTAATCATGTCTGTGAAGATTCTCAGTCATCCAGGGCATGTTATCCAAGAGGAGCTGATATGAAGGCAGCTGGATTTGGGTGATGGGTTTAATAATAACTTAAATCTCTTCATTTTCTGTTGCTGCCCCCCCCACTGTTTGTCACTGTGGTTCTCTGTGTATTTGTGTATAGGTGCGCGCGCACGCACACACATACACACACACACACACACACACACACACACACACACACACACACACACACACACACACACACACACACACACACACATACACACACACACACACGTATAATATACACTGGGGGAATCTGCACTTAGTTTTTAGAGCACTCGCCTGAGTATTTGCCTCTATCTTCACAAGAAAGTGACAAACAGTGTTCAGAGACAATGACAGACCAATCAATACGCACCTGAGAGCTGAACTGAGAAATCCATAGAAGTGAATTGGGCTCCTACATTTAACTCCCAGCTCATCCTTCCCTGCAGGCACAACCAATGAACAAACACATCACCAAACAACAAATGATCATTTTATTTTTAACAAAGAGGATGTCGCTGTAGAGCAAACGCATATTCTTAATTATTCATGTTTCTAGACGTCAAGGAAACCTGAATCTAAACAAGAGTCTGCTGAAGCCTGCATGACTGGGGGTTTGCAACTTGCATAACAAGCTCTCATGCATGGATATTACTGTGTGGTGGGCTTTGATAAGGTAACACCCACAGAAGTCCCACATCTACTCATATCACATGGACTCTCTGGTTACCCATTTCCTTCTTTATGGGTTTTCAACCCACAGCAGCCCAGCAGCTCATTATCTGTCAGCTGACACACTCATCTTGGTGGCACATACTAAACTCAGAAGGCGTCTTTTGTATGCATGTGAATGTACTTTCGCCATCCAATTCATACAAGCCTGGGATTTAGATTCTCCCTCATTCAATACTCTGTTGCATTTTAAATACCCCAAATTGGCCACAACATTAAGACCCGTTTCCAATTTTAATGTTGTGGCTGAGTGGTGTGTATATTATTTATAGATATGTATGTATGCGGGTGTGTGTGTATTTATCTATGTTTGTGTGTGTGTACACGCAATTCAGGACATCAGCACATTAAAACAGTGATTTGAATTAATGTTGTGGTTGAGTGGTATATATAATATTTATTATATATATATATATGTGTGTGTGTGTATGTATGTATGTGTGTACATACCATTCGGTCACATTAAAAACCAGTAACTGGTATCAATTTTATGGCTGAAAGGTGTATATGTACTAAAATGATATATGCAATAAATTCTCTAAATAAACTAAGGTGTTACTATGTGCTAAATTCCCTATAAAATGTATTCTGTTGTTTAAAGTAACTTTGAGAGAGGGAGCTGGAAGACTGACATGCCCAACTTGTGCTGTAGCACAAGACAAGACATTTTTATTGCTTCACCCATTGTGCTACACATCTTTTAGATAAATAGTGTGGGTGTAAGATCAGAGTGCTCTCTGCCATGCGGGTTACAGCAGATGTAACCTTTTCTGTCATTCACAGGTACACGCACACAATGAATAGGAATAGGGAGATCCATCTGTTTGAAATTCATTTACATGTGTTGTGTACTTTCTGCTGCCTTGCAATCCACATCAGGAAGCAGGTGCCATCTGTGTGGAAATGATGTTGGCGAGGAACGGATATGGGCTAACCAGATGTTAATCCATGGCCTTCTCTTTACCTGCAACAGTCTGTATGTGGATGCAATCAACAGTTATATTTTGTTTGACATGGTTACTACTGTCTGTTTTGCTGCCAGGGGCTCAAATACCTTCTCACTGTAACATTTAAAAGGTTATTCTTATGATATTCTCTATTCTTCTTTCCGTCCCATGAAACCTATGAATCCCATGAAAATACCAAACCAAAAATGGATCAAAGCTGCCAACAAGTAACCAAAACCTGATATAGATTATTCCTTAAGAACAGACCTTCCATTGTTACCCTGTCTCCTAAAATTACATTTCCATATAACTGTAGCAGGAAATGTGTGACATAGGAAACACAATTGCAACCTGATTACTTTTCCAGTAATGAGGATATGTTTTAAATTTATGCATTGAGCATGTTGCAAATATTGATACTAAATCTGGCAGTAAAATGTTCACATGTTTTTCTTTCAGTGCAATATCCCCTTGTTGTATCTACAGCATTACTAAACTTTTTATGGTTGTCAACTCCATATACACCATTCTGACACTTTGAACACTTAGTAGTTTAGTAAAACCCTAAATCTGCTGTCAATAACAGCTGCATCATTTACTATGCATCATTTCTATTTGTTGTTTTAGGAAAATTATTTATGCTTAAAAAAAATACAAGTGTATATTTTGAACTTTTAAAAATGAGAGTTTCTAGGTAACAGCCTACTGGGCCAACCTAAATTACTGACGACTGATGAATTGCGCTGGAAGTGCAATGTCATCCAATAGGTCACTGAAATTCCTCTTTCACTCAAAACTGAAAACTTATTTGTGCAGGTGCTTGTATTCTGCTCTTTTTTTTTGTTTGCTTTGTATGAAAACTGTGTAAACATATCACAAGGTCAGCATCCCTGCAGTCCCATTGTTTAGAAGACATCCATAAATTTCTGTCATTTCCGCTGGTGAGTGCCCACATTTAAAGCAGCATTATTGAAATGAGCAAACAACAGCTCAGCCTGTCAAGTCGAAGCCTTCTTAAAAAATTCTCCAAGCACACTTGGTACACCACTTGCCATTACAAGCCCTTTGTCTAATAAGGCTTATCTGTTAGGCTCCATTTGTGATATAGTTGTTGTCAAAAAAAAGTATTATCAATATCCCTGTCTCTAATTTTTCTCCTCAAGGCTCATTATTCTTTTCAAGTGGATCATCTGTATCCGTTTTCCACACCCTGGAAGCTGATTGTAATCTTTTTTGCTCCTTTGGGTCCATGTGCCTCCCTGCTCACATCATGTCACAGAAATCGTGCTGTTGAACAACTTTTAAGTGATTAAACAGACCTAGGAAAAGGTCCCGGTGTTTTGACATTCAACCTCAGACAAACAAGAGAGTGTGGGAGACCACCACGGTTTGGGCATATTTTGACCTGTTTAGCGTCGTCTGTAGGAGTGAGGTGTGGAGTGGGATGCTATGCAGGCGCTGTGCATTTGGCAGCATCACGGTCTGCAACACCATTATGCTGCATTTGACAGAAAAACCAGAGCTTTTGCTATTCGGCAACAATCTCACTGAATGCATAAGTAGGACTCAAAGAGGTGTGAAGCTCAAGTCTCACGACAAATCCATATTTTATAAATGACAACACTGAGCTGAGAACAGACTGGGGGTCTAGTATATGATTGCCTTTAAAAGTGATGCTGATTTAAAGGGCACAGGATAGGGATGTTAAGAGTTTGAACCTTGACTGACTGACTTGTATTTGCTCATTGATGCCCCTGAAATGGGTGTGATAGTGAAATGAAAGCATTAACTGCAGCTTGTGTTGCTGGGCAACTGAACTACAAACCCCCACCTTGCTTCAACATTACACACATACACACACACACACACACACACACACACACACACACACACACACACACACACACACACACACACACCGGTAATAGTTACCCACTGTAAATGAACTCACAATTCATCTGGTATGCACTTTTTAAAGCTACTGTATTTCTCCCTCTTTGACTGATATGTTTTCATTTTTTTTAAAAAGGTCACTTTTGTCATGCACAAAACATAGAGATTCCGTGAATATAATCTCAGAAATGGTGGCATCAAGGTGTTGATCCAAAATGCAGTGAAAGTTTGCTCAAAAGAGACGAAATTTCACAAGCTGTGCTGAGCAGAAGACTCTACAGAGAAGGAACCTATCTCCCCCTATCTATGGTTTCTCTCTCCCTGCCGCAGTTCAAAGAAGGAAGAACGTATTATTCTGAACAAGCATTGTCAGCATGGACAATGAACAGCTTGCTCCCACAGTCTCTTCTTCCACTACTGTGAAACATCAAGTTCTGTGGGCTGTTCATTCTCTTCAAGTGTAGCTGCCAACCTGAGGAGCAGCTAACCAGATGGTTGGGGCAATGGATATTTCAGGGCCAGGTGAGTTTGGTTGTTCTCAGAAGTCTTTCCCCTTCCCAGCTCAAGTGTTGCGTGATGAGGCGTTGGACAAGACATTTTCTCACAGTGAGACGTGGACGTTGATTACGGCTCTGCAACTGACGTAGCTGTCTCACCCACTGCCCAGGTCCATTCCCAGGACAGAACGTGGTACGGACTGTGCTCGCAAACACCTCTCTCCCATATACTGTGGTTATCTCAAGCTCGATCAGCTGAGCCTGCTGTTACCTACTAGCAGTCATTAAACAGTCCTTGCTTTTGTGACACGTTGAAAAGATGCAGAGGTGAAGCATCTCAGTTTCCGCTTTGAACAATTAAAGGCTAATGTTGATGATTTTCTATATTTCTTTACTGTAAACAAATCCCACGAAAAGAGCAAAACCAACAACTAACAAGTGTTGGCTATACTGTAAGTCTGATACTGTGATCCCTCTGTGTCAGAGACCTCAATAGTTGTGTTAAAAGCATAACACTAGAAGGTGTGTTCCCTCATAACTGACTGCATGGGCACCGTAGTTTGCTTTGGATTAACACCACATACATACAAATTGTTGTTTGTGTAATGTTTGCTAAAAACTACAGTGCCCAGCTTGTTTAGGAAATGGATGAGCTTTTTGAAAGATATAAAACTATACATTTATAACTTGTGTTTTAAAGGATTACATCTTCATAGGTAATGAATGAGCCACAGAAGGTACTGGGACATGGACTAGTGTATTGTACGTTTTGGTCATTTAATGGCATTTATTGGATAAGTTTGATGTTGAATATGACAAAATTTGCAATGCAATTAGTTTTGGACCCTGAAAATACAGGAAATTAAAGCAGAGTAAGAAAAATCACATAATCATATCATAACACCTTTGGTATCAGTATACTTGTGTGCGGTAGCCTATAAACATTACTTTTGTCAATACCTAAATAAGAGGATATGTTTTGATGGAAAATGAGAAATGAAATTTACCCCATCACTGGGAAAGAGAGTGTAAGTGTCTGAGATTACAACACATAGTGTTGTATACATGCACACACACATTGCATGCTGAGGCAGCACTAAAACAGCAAATGCAACATTTCACTTTACGTGTTATATAATCTTCTCCCCATACGCACTGTCCTCATGGAAGCCACTGCATTGTAAAAGAGAGAGAGCCTATTAAACTGACAGTATAAACAAAAATATTGATATTAAAAAGCCTCTAAAATCTGCTATCCTTAATTAAAATCTGATAGAAAGTGCCAGTAATTCTTTGATCTGTTGTGTGACGGTCTATCATGCTGGCAGACACGTGACAGTAGGTTTGAGTCTGCAGAGAGATGGGAGACTCACCCTGAGTGGGGGCTCCTGTATTTGTTACCACGAATGACCCCTGGATTTAGGGAAAATGAAATTACCCTTCTCGTCTGGCTGAAATATAATCCTTGATTTAATTCAAGAATGCAGTTTTCATTATCTCTGTCTCATGCCTGTAAGCAGTGGCACAGGTCTTGGGCCTTCAGACGGGGAGGGAGACTTACAGTTTCATAAAATTTGGGGAGGGTGAATGAGCATGAACTGACTGACAACACAAATTATGCAAATCCTCGTCGCTTAAGTGATCTTGCTCTCTCCTGTTCTGACCGCAGGCAACACGTCTAATATAACAGAGGGGATACAGCCAAAGGTTTTTCCACATAACCCACTAAAATAATGAGTGACAATATCACAAAATGTATTGTAATGGCTAAATTACTGTATAATCGTGTGAAATGGAATCCTTAACTTTTTTGGTAAAAGGTTGTTCGGGCTTAAATCTTTTGATTAGTAAAAGGGCATAGATACACATTAAAACCAGTAAGGTAATGATAAAAATCAACCAAAACATCAGTGGTTTATATTACATCCAGCTAGCTAATGTTTCCTATCATGTATATTCAGCTGAGGTTTTCCTTGCACCATGTGTAACTGTAGTAGGTGAAAAAAAAAAACGTTTAACTTTACCACTACGGCTGTTTAAATCACAGTGTGGGTAAAACAAAATCCTCTCTCATTGGAGGAACCGTCATGGCTACAGCAATAACCGCGGGGTATCTACTCCAAAGCTGAAACGAATGTTACACCCACAAAGGCACTGGTGTGTTGTTAACAGAAACAGCTATTAAGAGACACTCCATCAAGTGGTCTGACCTCTCCCTCAATCCTCTTGCTTATCATATTAATTACCAACAGGTCTGTCTCCCCATCTGCCTCTCTGCCTGTGTAATGCAGCAGAAATGTGAAATGACAGCGCTGGATTAAACATTCTCAATTTCTTTGGTCTGGTTTATTTCATACTACTTCATTACAGGAAAGGCCTCTTATTCTCTGTTTATTGTATTCGATGAGTTACTATTTTTCCTTCCATTTGTCACCTATCTATACTGTATGTACTCATACCTGTATATACGTATTGCCCTAAACTTTTAGTGAGATTGTTTATCCATATATTATCTTTCATGATATGTCTTGAGAAAATTATTGTGTATGTTAACGAGCCCCCTACAAGAGATGACTCTTCCCCAGTCAGGAACTTGGTCCCTGTATCAGAAGTTTAACTTGATGAATGAAATATAAAGGATAATGAACACTGCATAGATTGAGCAGACATGGTTAGATGTGATCTTGCTATGTATGGACTTAACTCTTACTTTGGATATGCACAAGCATTTGAGAACAATTTGGACCTAATGTCTTCGACTGAGACAGAATTAATTTCCAAACTGAAATTCAAGAACTGAGCAGAACTCAATTCATCCTCTAGGTATGATATATTATCACAGACTAGCTTTGTATTGTGCCAAGGCTTTTATTAATAAAATAAAGTCTAATACCAGCATACAGGCATTTGTATGCACGTGGCCACTCAAGTATTAGAAAGAATCACCATGAAGTTTGGTGCAGACATTCATGTTCCTCTCAGGATGAATTTGAATAACTTTGTACAAATTGTACTTTGGCCTACGACCTATCTGCAAAACTCTCCCATCAAGCTCAGCTATACTGTGTTAGCATTGTTACTGTTAGTATGTTAACTTGCTGACATTGGCATTCAGCTCAAAACACTGCAGTGCAGCAGCCTCGCAGACTTTCAGTCGTTTTAAGTATGTGACAGTAGTGAACGCCACTATACAAATAAAGGTAACTTGCATGATTTGTTATGGTGGTGGTGTTGATATAGCTGTTCAGAAGTGGACTAGAACTGGAACTACCATGTGCTACTGAAGTATTTCACATACTCTCCCTGTGCTTACTTTTTAAAACAGTTTTTAAAAACAATTACGAATCACTGGTTGTTTGTTGCTGGTTACGGCTTTTATCTGAAAACCCTGGGAAGTTGATTTCACCTCAAGACTACATTTTGAATTTAGATGATATAATGAATGATGAGTCATCTGTGGGAATCCCAGCTTCTAAGCTGGGTAATTAGTCTCTTGTTGCCAGGAACGGGGATACCCAGTAAAACTTGTTGATAGACCTAACAGAGGCAGAGGAATCCTCTAATTACAGATTGGCAGGCTGCAAAAGGGACATACACAAGCCTGCATACACACAAACACTTGATCCTCGTTCCGCTATCATTATGCAAGTGCAAATAATAAAAAGAAAGCCTGCCACTCTGGTTAGAATACAAAGTGAGCAGAGAGAGTTATAAGTTGAAAGGCCGCAGTGGGAGGATAGAGTTATGCTTTGACGTACAGTCTGAGGGATTATGGAAATTCACCACTCACTGTCAGTCATGAAAGCAGAGGGTGGCAGCAGAAGCTGGTTTCCATTTGTCTGCTGTAGCCTGATGCAAATATCCATTCTTTGTCTCTCTGTTTTTTCATCTTTTCATTTGTTTTTCCTCCTTCATCTGAACAGGGAGGAGACTCTTTCCTCTCCACAAATGACAATGGGATGTTGTTGCCATGGTTACTGGGTCACGTCAGGCAAAATGTAATGTGGGGCTGGGTATTGCAATCATAGTATATGTTGCTCACTGAAACGTTTGTCAGCTTGTATCTCGGTCAATTTTCAGCCAGACCGTGGTTATCGATCACTTTCTTGTTGTTTACGGATAGTTGCTTTATTGTCTATTTGCCCCGGGTCATGTTTCTGGCCAAGGCCTCGTCCCACAGCAAAATTGAAATTTCTTTTTTGGATTATAAAATGATATGCTTTTAGCAGCCTTCAGCAAAGAGGAGACCCAAAATGACAGAGGTTACACACAGAATTACACACCAGTTTAAATCATTCCTTGATGTACTGCTTTAAGTAATATATAAATGAAGTTGTATAAATTGCTTGTTTGGTTCTTCGCATGGCAGAACGCACAAGTTACTTCTTTGCAAGCTTTCATATACCACCTCAGTTTCTCCATTTTCTCATTTAACACGATCTGTTTGAAATCAGTCAGGTGGAAATCATAACAGAAACTCAAACAGCGATTAATTTTAATTTTGTCAAAATTTCTGTTAATATGTGCTTTATCTGCATTTCCTGGAGTGTTCAGGCAATTTGGCCAACAAGCTAAAAGTATAATAACACTTCAGCTACCTCTTCAAAACAATTAAAGTTTCTAATAAAACTCTCTAAACCCCAGTGAACTGTTAAAAATATACTCACCTGTAGTATGAAATAAAAGAAATTACCCGAAAAATCCACTCTCCTGGAGGAATAAAATGCTGCGTATAACACTGCATCTGTTTTCTAAGTTTATTGATGCCTGTCCTGTGTCAACAAGATGGATACACTCATTTAACATTACATAGACACTATTGCTTCAGTCCTGCTTTGGAAAGGTAAAACGCTGGGGGGGGATTCAAAACAGTTACAGCAATTGCTTCAGAAACCAAAAATATATTTGTGAAAGACAGAGTTAAAGAATAGAATTAAGTATGAGCGAACCAGTTCATCTTCATTGGCCATCAACCTATCAACAACCTATCCACAACTGCAGAGACCCTGAGATTCAGTCCTTCATTGTTTTCAGCACGGAGCGGATTGGCACAGGTTCATGGGTGGGAAGCCAGTGGGGGATCATGACCTTGTAACTACATTAGCAACTCCCACAGGTTGGTCATCGCACCTGTATGAAGAGGGTTGGACAGAGTGAACCTTCGTACATGTTATGGGTTTTACAGAGTAGGGAGAAGTGAAAATGGCCATTCTTCTTCTTTGGCTACAAAATGTTGTTTTCTGCATTGAGTAAATATCACAATTCGTATATTTGTGTACGGTATACAAACTGCCTTAAAACCCATTGTATCCTACACACTGGTAGATCTGAATTTCTTTCAGGTCATAAAATCTGTCAATAAGGAGACACAAGGCTTTCACCCTTCTAGCGTCTCATGCTAAGTAGAAAGATTTTCAATTCTGTGCCAAGAGGCGACAGAGAACCCCACTGCTGCTGATACAGCTGCTCTAATTTCAGTGTGAAAAAAACTAAAGTGAGATTAGAAATTTCCACTCACCATACACACAGTTACTTGATACTTGATTACATAAAGCTGTTCAAGTGTGGGTCATTGTCGGGGCTCGGCCCAGCTCAAGAACAAGAACATAACCAAAATGGACAAAAACGCACCAAGGGTGATTAACTGATAAATACAACTCAGCTTGAATAAATGTCATTATTCTGAAGATATAATTCCAGTTTCCAAGTTCATTAATATAATATCAGATTAATCACAACTAAAAGTAAACGTCTAAAAATTCGTCAGACTAGTTTCTCTCCACAGATTATACACTGAAGTCAGGGGAAAATCTTGCGAAAGGATTTAAATAGAGAAATAATACAATACCTCAATATCTGCCCCCCCCCCCCCGCTTCAGTTCTCCCACACCATTGTGTGTGTGAATGTGTGTACGTGTGTGTTGTTGTAACGGAGGCCTTCTCATCTCATTTTGGCAATCAGAGGAAGTATTGGCAGGGAGCGAGAGTCAGCATGGATAATGCAGTTTGCAGGAAACCACAGTCCCTTCTCTGCGTCGATGGCACGGAGAGGACACGAAGAGACTTCACATTCATAAAACATTCATTCAGGGGTTCATCCTGCTGGACTGTAGCCACATGCTGTGAATGAGGATGCCATGTGCGCAGGCTAGTACTTGATTTTTTTTTTGCCAGGCAAGGTAATGTGAGTTCAGCATTTTACAACATGTCAATAAGGTGTCGTGACCCACCAGTTTTACCATAACCTCAACAACTGTCCATTCTTCATGAGGGATCGTCTTAATGATCCTGGTGTGTCTGTGAACTGGGTTTTTGAGTCACTTGCAGGCAGAATCTGCGTGAGTGTTTTTGAGTGTGCGGTGTTGGTCTTTTCTTGCTCGATCTCGATCGAGTGTCCCCGTGCCACAGCAGGTCAATTTCTAAGAATTAGAGAAGGTGTGAACATGCAACTGCTGCAGTGGCTATGGGGGAGACCATGTTATACACCTGTAAATTGGTCGGCCCAACCTTTTGGTCCAGACTAAAACATATCATCAGCTATTGAATAGATTTCAATGAAATTTTGTACAGACATTTGAACCCCCAGAGGATGAATCCTGTAAAATTTGGTGATCACCTGACTTGTCGTCTAGCGCCACCATGAGAATGACATTTTTTTTTCTTGATAAAACAATCTGAACAATTAGTGGACAGATTTCTCTGTAATATTCACACCCCCCTCTGGATGATTTGTGATGACGTTGGTGATCCCTCAACTTCCCCTTTAGCACATTAATCGGGGTAAAATAATGGTGATATGTTCCAATCAGTTTCAGCTATACTCACACACAGTGAACATCATACCCCCTAAACATTAGCATGTTAGCTTTTTAGTTTTATCATTTTCCATTTTCGGTCTAGTTTTCCTGCAGCCTCACTGAGCAGCTGCCACCGTGTTAAATTATCTTTCTTCTCCCGTTGCTTTTGATTTGCAGCTCATCCAAAGGACTAGTCATGAAATGTATTTTGTCAGCATTAGATGGAGTCTGACAAGAAGCTGCTTTATGAGCCGCATCTCTTATTTAGTCTTTTTTTGATTTGTGTTTTTTTTTTTCCTGTCAGAGAGTTTTCAAGAGGACTTTTCAAATTTGCCACAGAATGTTGATTTTAATGCTAACAATGACACTCAATTAACCTTGAGAACCTTATTTTCTGGTATTGTTCTCTGATAAACAGATTCCTGTCATTCATAGAAGGATTACTGTATTATTATTGAATTTCATTTTCTGTACCAAGTGCCCTCAATCGCTCTGCGATTTGAAGAGACTCCCCACTCTATTAAAAGGCATAACAATATTAGAGTGATTCAAAATCAAAATGATGTTGTAAAGCCAGCGGTTTTTATCCTTCTATTACAGTTTTTCAAACAGGTCTTTTCTCACTTACATGGTCCCACTTCCATTAGTGCTTATCTATGGACAGACACACACACGCACACGCACGCACACACACACCCAAACACAACCATGCACACACACACACACCAACACACACACACACACACACCCATTCCCCACGGTCTGTCATTTTGGAGAGGAGCACTACACGTGAGAAATGCTGTTCTTGTCCTGTGAAGCAGAGGCCGAGCCGGGTTTTTCCTCTGGAGGCACAAATGGCACAACCAGAGGGGATGAGGTGAAGGAAGGTTGAAGCAGGATGGAGCTATGCTGAGTTTACGATGTAAGTGTCAGCTGGCATAAAACACAACCCCAAGATGTTTAGCCAACACACACCTGGAAGGTTTTCTGATAAAATGAGCAATTTAAAGTTAGTTTTTTTTATATTAAAATCCAAATTGATCATATGTATGATTACAGTAACAATACATCAAGTGACTGTGTGTAGTACGATAAAGGGTTTGCTCTTACTAACAAACCTGGTGTAAATTTAAAGACCAGATTTACATTTGAAGTCATCTTAAAAAATCTTGGAAAAAAAATGTTGACCAGGATGGTTTACATTGTTGTTGCTTTGTCATCAATAACCTCAATGCTTTTCTATTTGCAGTCTGGTGTTTTTTTGTTTTTTGTTTTCTTTTGTTGGTTTTTCCTTTTAGAAAATGTTAATTCACAAGATCTTTTAATATTTTTGATAAGATGTTTGACAAGACATTATTCCAGATCCATATCTAGCAACGAGTTCAATGCTTGGTGCATTCTTAGCACGAGTTAAAATACTCCTGTACTCTGCAGTGTGGAAGAGTAGGTTAAGTCTACCCTCGGGCATGGCAATGAGACAGAGGCAGCGGTGTGTTTGATGAACCTGCTGACATGTCACTGACATGGTAAATGAGGGTAGGTGATGTTTCTGAAGTGGGCTGTAATTAGTCTTTATTGCAAAGGAAGAAGCCCTCGGGTTTCTATTATAAATCATTCAGAGAGGCATTAGGGGAGAATGTCATGGATTACTAAAATTAAATTACCTCAGCAGGTTTTGCATTTAAGGTCAGAGACTGACCAGTTAGAAAAATGGAAGATCTAGGTTGTCTGTTGTCTTAGAGTCCATCTAATTCCAACAGGTGTATGAAAAACATCAAATGCTGCTGAGTGAGTTACCAAATAAAACGCATCACCACTGAGTGACTCTTCCATGTGACCTCTTTCAATTTGAGAGGATAATGCTGAGGTGGATAACATCAATGATACTGACAGTCTGTTTTAGTCCTGAGCCACCTCCCCTTGCACTTTGTTCTTTCTTCAATAACAAACCCAATAATAATAGAAAAATATACTTGACTATGGGAAACTTTGAAAGGAACAATTCTACATTTGAGTACTTTTATTGTATTTTGCTGCTAATAATTCTGTACTTCAGCAAAATTTTCAGTATAGGTGTTTTACTTGTAACAGATTGTTTTTACACCATTTCCTTACGCAGTGGCTACATTTACTTAATAAAAGGACCTGAGCACCTCTTCCACCGCTGAGGATGGGAATAGGTTTAGCTGAACACTATGTATATTGTATTAATGTCTTTCAGGTATCTGCTAGACAGCAGACTGGCAAAACTACCCAGCATTTCAGGTCACAGCATTTTCCTACCAGCTCGGATGTGCACTCCCTCAGACAAGCATTTCTATCCACTGAAGAAGGCAACCTGAAGCCAGCTTCTGCAAACGCTGCACCAAGACAACAGTTTTCCAGCCTGCAGGAAGCTGACTAAAATAGGCTGGACGAGAGTGGATGCATGCAGAAGACGTAGGGGGGAGAGCTGCACATGGCCAAACAAAACATCAAGGAGTTGGAAAAGGCTCTAGAGGCTACAAAGGCAGGCCAGTATGAGGACAAGAAGAGGCAGGGAACTCTCAGAGAGAAGGAAAGGGGACTCTCCGCACTTAGACAAAGCCTCAGAGTTTGCACTGGGGCGATTTGATCCTTTCGTCCTCGCTCAGCCTCAAAGAGACTGAGCTGAACTCGAGAGTAAACAGGTGTGAAGCTCTGGAGGAGCAGTCAAAGAGGAGCTTGTCAAGAGGGAGCAGAGCTGGGAGAGGGGACTGAGTGAGATAGACACCTTTACTGGTAAAGGTGTCCATCTTCAGAAAAGCTGCTTCACCTTGAATTTTTTCTGTGGAATAGTGGCTCTTTAGATTAGGACAACTTGATTTAGCCTCTTAAAGTTAGATAGAATTATAATCTATTTCTATCCAGGCACTTGAACTTAAAAAGAACAATGAGAAGGAGAAGATGTGACGCTTCTGGAGCAAAAAGATACAAAAGAGCAGCACTGTGGAGGATGAGGCTGCAGGATGTTCAGTTCAGGCTGCACAGGATGATAAAAAAGAAAGGATAAAAAGGGAGTAAGCGAATCTACTGGGGCAAAAAAACCCAAAAAAGTAAGATTGACGAGGAAGTTTCGGTCTTCAGTCTTCATTGATAGAATGTCTTGTGTTCAAATGAAAAACATTGCCATTCTGAATGCTAAACTAAAACCAGCAATCAAAGCAGTCACATTGGCCAAAGGTGAGCTCTCTGGTGTTCCAGACTGATGGGTGCCAACATTGCTGAGAGATGTAGAGCGAGAGGAGTGAGAGTCAGAGGAGTAAGAGGAGGAGGATGAGGAGGACGGCGAGAGGAGGCCCAAGACTGGACAGGAGAGCCGCTGCCTTTGATCAGATCCGTGCCCCTTTTGTCAATGTAGTTAGTCATCGTCGGACGATGAGAGTCCAGCCAAAAACTTTAGCCACTTCAACCCTTAGCCTCTACTAACCATCAGTCCCCCGGACACACAACACAATATCTCCACTACAGCAGAGCTTTCCAACGGGCTGCAACTGGGTCAGCGCCACCCATGTTTTTCCAATCTTCATCTGCCATCGTATTCTCCATTTCTCAACCCTATTGAAGAGGGTTTTTTTTTTTCTTTTGCTCTGGATGATATATGAATGCAGCCCCCATGAGTGCATACCTCTCCTGCGAAAAATGGAGGAAGAAGGTGGTGATATAACTGCAGGATTCTTCACGCTGGGCAATACTTTCCCCTGTTGCTGGGCCAGAGAGAACATTGCCTGTGATGTCAATGAGGTTGTGTGGCCAGACAGAGAAGAAAGACAGGATGCTTTACAATATATGCAGAAGGCTTATTTACAAATAAATAAGGTTGACATATATGTGATAGCAAGGGTAGTATAGTGATGAATTGAACAGATTATGTCTAGTGTCTCCTGAAATTTATTACAGCTGAAAAGCTTTAAGCTAGACCCTAAAATCTATGGCTGTTTGTGTGCGTGTGTATGTGCGTGTGTGTGTGCGTGTGTGTGTGTGTGTGAGGGAGACATTATCTGATGGCTATGGATGCATTATGATGAGTTACTGCCTGATTTAATGACATGTGCTCCGGATAAATATCTGTCCAGAGAATGGTGCAGACATCTTATGCATACTGATTGTTTTTTTTTGATTGACTGATTGATTGATTGATTGATTGATTGATTGACTGATTGGTATGAATTCTCAGTCGCTCACTGGATTTTGTGCATCACAGACGGATGAAATGACTTGTGATTTGAGGGGAGCTTTGGCAAACAATCTTATTGGAAAGCAATAGGTTAAACCAGAAGGTCACAGTGCAGGTGGCTTTTGGAAATAATTCATGCATCTGTAAATATTCATCTGGTCATCAGAGGCTAAAAGCAATCTATCCAGTAAAATGCATGTCCTGTATATTCAGCACTTTTAAAGGACACTTGAAAAAAGCACCTTCTCTCTCTCTCTGTTGTGAATGAGGACCTTTTTACACCATTCCTCTCAGGATAATGTCAGACTTTCGGGCCACAGCTCTAAACCCTGTTTTTATTTTTCAACGACGTCAGTTCAGAATAAACCAGCAGCTTTTTTTTCTGGAACAAAACTTCCCTGAACAGTTGGATTCACTTAATGTTTCTAAAATTAAAGTAAAATTCATTCTTATTCTGAGAAATGCGTGGGTCAACGCTCACTGGCTTATCAATAATCCCCCACTGACATGACTGTTCGTTTAATAGTTAAGGTGTTAGCAGCTGTTGAATTTATGCACATGCTAATATTTCATATGGATTACTTGTATTGCGTGTGGTACAGCCAGCCAACTCAGGTGGAGTGGATCATTGTGTGACTGCAGAATATGTTTAGCATTAAGGATGTTGTGGGGAGCCTCAACGCTCCCCACAAGGAAACACCTGGCTCAGCACAACAGGGAGTGAGAGTGATGGAAATAGATTCTCAGCCTTCGGGTGGATGCTGAGTTGGAGGTGAGCTTGTGAAATGCTACGTGAATCTAAACAGCAGCATAAACAAGCAACAGTATAGCTCTCTGGTTAGCGATGTGGCAGCAGGCATGCAGTGAAACAGTGAGCGTAGCATTCACGACTGCAGCACAGGGTTTTGTAAAGAGTGCAGTGGATTCACAGTACGTGCAGTGAGAAGAATATCTCAGGGAAGTGTAATGGCAGACTCGGGTTGGCTGCCTTAACTAGTGCTAATTGGTTTGGGGCAGTTGTACATATTGCTTTAGTGAAAGCGTATAGATTGCAAATCTGAGGATACTCAGTTAAGTACTGAGTGTTGAATAAAGGAGACATGTACATGTTGAGATGAGTGGCGAAATTCATACTCATAAAACCATTCAGTGACTCCTGCCTTATTCCCTGTATGGAAGCATCTGCATTCACTTATTCACTTATTTATTCATGTTTTCTCATTAATTTGCGACCCATCTGAATGAATCCGAGAGACAGTAATTCTATACAGAAAGCCATTTTGCACGCTGTTTCCACGGAGCCAATATTCCAATCACTGGACACAGGAGCTGTGAATATGCCTCATGGTGAAAAGGGTTTGTGTAGCTTCTTCCATTCACAAAGTGTAGAGCAAGCTATGTCGGATCAAAGGAGTGACATGCTGCGAATGGGTTGAGACAGTTCACTGGGTTTGTATGATTACTCTCCCTTTTTTCTTCCTCAACTACGGGCACATACGCCCCCCCCCCACACACACACACACACACACACTCACTCACATTTATTCAGAAATTAGTTTCTTTTCCAGGAACCAGCCGTGGTTCTTGGAGCCTATTTACATCAAATCCAGAGTCTCACTAAGTGCAGCAACCTCATTCCACTGTCAGTGTAGAGAAACAGCTGCTTTAACCCTTAGTCACAAATATTTCACCTCCCATGTGATGGACATTTGCCCCTCAGTTACACATGACTGGTGATTAGCTTCAATGCAGGCAGTTAGCCTTTTGGTAAAAGGTCTTGTGTTGTTAGTCAGAGGATGTGAGCTGGATAAATCAATTCAAACTCCATTTATTTGCTCCTGATTTCTACTCATGATGCTCTACGCATGCATCGTGTTCCCGACACAAACGGTGACATAACTCCCACCCTCATCCGCTCTCCGTCCACCTCCTATCTAAACCATTACCACCTGTAATCTAGCACTGTCAAGCAGTCATGGCACTCGGCCTCAGCGCTAAGATCGATGTCAGCGCATCACATGAAGCCACTTAACGCCGTGACAAGTGTTTACCGGCCCTTTTTTGTATTAAGAAAAATTTAGAGACGAGAATTGCTTTATTTGCAAGAAATACAGGAAAACAGCGCCTCAGATGTTGTAAATAAGGTCAAAATTATGAATTCACCTTTGAAGCAGCACATTGAAGGTCAATAAACAAAAGAACTAAAGGGCCAGACCGTCTCAACTTCACCTCTCCATGCATGTCCTTAAAGGGAGACAGTGGAACTTCTGAAAGAAGAAATGACACAATCCTCCTCCCACAAATGTGGAGTTGACTTCGTAAGAAATGAAACGCACCCTCGTTCAATTCAATTTTCCCATTACAAGCTTACTTGGTCTGGTGTGACCAGTAACTTATAATAGCTACATTATGGTGCATTTTGGCGAATCACAGATAAACATGATGAAGTAACCAGCTTGGAATAATCTTGGGAAATGAGGGCGAATTCAATGAGCGATCATAGTTGCCAGTCGTGGCCACAAAGGTTAGAAAATTCTGCCTTACTTTCATTCAAGTTTCTTTCATTGTGATTTCTAATTATACGTCAACCTCTGAAACAACACCATCAGCAGCTACTGATCCTTGAGCAGATGTGTTTATGCTACTGGGTCTGAATCTGTCACTGCAGAGAAAGTACACTGTCAAAGGTAACGGCAGTTTATCAAACACAGCAAGCTGCCTCTGTGTGTACTGATTGAATGTTTTATGACGAATGGCTGTGATATGCCATCAGTTTGGTCATTTTTTTTTCTTTACCAGGAGGGTCAGCCACAACCATACTTTGTAAACTGAATACTTTAGCTTTTCTAAATCCTGTTTTCTATGTGTAAATACAGTGAGGGTTTGAGAATTGAATTTGCTGAGCGTAGACGTTTTCTTCATCAGATAATAAATAAGAATCTTAAAGGTGAAATTTGTTAGGAAAAAGATCTTGTCACCTGTTTGTAGTCAATGCAGTATATATTATGTGTTCGACAGCACAAACTTTGGCTCTGGTGCCGGATAACAAACATTCCACTCCTACCAGGCTTTGCAGACCTTTCTGACTTAACTCTGTTGTATCGTTTTTGGCATCAATGCCTTCTATCAAAAAAAAAAAATTAAATTACATTAAAAAAAAAAATGGCAGCAAAGTCTTTCCCTCCTTTTCTCATAATTCTGTTGAGTTATTTGCTGCTTGTATTTGTTTGAAGTTTCTTATCACTACAGTCAAGACCAGCAGGTTATTAAGTTGTAACATGGTGCCACCATGTGGCCTTGCATGCCTGGCATTTCTAAGATGCATACGGCATGGATTTGCAAAAAAGCAAAACATTAAATGAGGGAAAGTCTACATTCCTGAGAGCTTATATGTAAATCATTATTACATGTATTACATTATATCTATTTAATCATAAAATATGTGTTTAAATAACACTGCTCTAACGCTGTGTAATTTACTGAATCCTGAGTCCATTGAATCTTTTTAAAACAAAAATGGTTGTTTAGGGGACGTTTTTTGAAATTTTTGTTATTTAATGACAGCTACATTCTCATTGCACCTAAAAGACATATGACCGGGCTGTCATAGGCAACTGAATTTCTTCATAACAATTGGACTGTGTATGTTCAAGAGCTGAAGTCTCTTAGAAGTCGAAGGTGTAAAGATGGAGAGAGCAGCTTGGCTACTGTAATAGGATCAGCACCCCTCATTCTCCCACTCACATCAGCTTTCATTACCACTAGCTTTGGGAGGGATTATTGTACATCCAGGTGATGCTTATTTACTGTGCGTGGGCATTTTGCTGATGCATATAATGTATGTGCATTAATTTCTCCAGCAATGCCCTGTTTCAATGCATCCGTTTCTGTTAGATTCAGAATCTCTTGCAGCAAACCTTCTGTCTTTCTATCGCTTCTCAATAAATAAGGGCTTTATTCCTGACAATTCTCAGTCACATCCAAAAAGCTTAATAACCATGAAACACAGTTCATTACATATCACAGCATCTGATTTAATGAATAAAAACATTTTTACTTATGTCTTACTTTTAGCCATAATTTTATTACCACTTCCCTATTTGTCTGCCTCTCTCCGTCCCTCAGTCCCTGTGAATCCTCTTAGAGGTGGATTAGGGGACTAAGACACCTATACCGAGAGAGAGAGAGAGAGAGAGAGAGAGAGAGAGAGAGAGAGAGAGAGAGAGAAAGAGAGAGAGACAGAAGATGAGCATGTGGCACACAGAGTGAGAGAGAAAGCAACTTGGGAGGAGATACAGAGAAGCAGGAGAAGAAAATGGAGAGGACCCCTCGGCCCGAAGTGGGCCAGGAATGGGGTTGGAGATGGTCTATAACCGGGGTGAGTATACCACCATATCCACAGATGCAGATATCTTTATATCCACAGATGCAGATATCTTTATATCCACAGATGCAGATATCTTTAATTAGTACATTTACTAAGTAAGATTTAGAAAGTTAGAAGACACTGAATCCCATCGCCTGCTTCCTAATTAAGCTCAGCTGGAGTCAGACCCTCTGAGAGGGAGACACAGCGATGTGCGACAGAGAGACAGACTATGACGTTGTGGGCTTAAAGTTGTTTCGATAGCTTTTTGAATTAGACAATGCGCAATGAGGGGAATGTAATACAGTTATTTTCTATAGTGTTCACCTTGTAGGGAGAGCCAGCAGAGCCTGATACGTACCGGAGTCTAACCCCCGCTCTCACACACACGGCAGGGACAGACTAACTGGCTGGCAACAATGTCTCTCCTGTCCTTAACCAACCCCCCTGGCTGGATCATGTGCTCTGCTCTCTGTATCCTCCTGGTGTTGCTCCCGGAGGCCAAAGCAGACGACCTAAACGCTACCAATCAGCGCGTCGGCGGAGGTTCCCAGTGTGGGGAGTACACTAACCAGGTAATAATTATAAACATACCGAAAACACTGCGACGTGGCTGCGGAAGAAACTTTTTAGTTTTCTCAATTTCTAGTCCAGAGATGCGTCAGCCCTGCGAAGGAGCATCTCTGCTCGGCAGGAATCAGAGTAATGTTTCCTCTCCAAGTCCATTTACAGGAACCGAAAAAGTGAACTGATGAACGCGGTGCGCTGCCAGAAATAAACAATTAAACTTCGCCAAAAGACAGAAGCGAAGGAAAGGGCAATCGGATCCCAAAGTAAAAGTACCAATGAAACAATGTAAAACTAGTCCATGACAAGTAACAGTCCAAGAATGACAGCACCTGACACTTCTGACATTATTAGAATGTCAGTAGTGATGTTTATCTACTTGAGACACGATTTAGGAGTTTTTTCTTATGTCTTATGGAATATTAAATACCATTAACTCTTTGGCCTGCAGACATTTATTTAAATAGAATAGTAAATGCTGTAGTTGCTTGAAGAAAAGATACTTTGTAAACACCTTAAAAACTTTAGGGTAATGGACCATATTTTATAGACTGATCATATGTTTTTATGTAAATCTTCATCTTAAACCTTATTAGTAATTTTAGCTGCCAAATATAGTGGACTAAAAAGCACACTATTTGCCTCTGAAGTGAAGAAGAGTAGGAGTGTAAAGGAGTATAAAATGGAAATACTCGAGTAAAGTACAAAAAAATTCAAAATTGTAGTTACTTTCAGTACCGTACTTGAATAAATGTACTTGGTTACTTTCCACCACTACAAGGCAGAACCAATTGTCCATCATCTAGAGTCCGGAATGATGTCTCTGAAAAGCTTTGTTAGTATAATCCAAACCAGAAGGATTCATGTTAGAATCCTTTTAAATTAAAGAACAATTAGCCCTTTGCATTTGTTCCCTGTCTGACAAGAGGCTGGAGGTTGCTCTCGATCAACCTTTCTTCATCAAACAGGTGATGGAGGACGGGATGTGCCGGCTGGTGGCCACGCTGCCTCAGCAAGACGAGCAGAGGTGCCCGGACATGTTTCGCTGCACGGACGAGGTCTCCTACTGGCTTCACCAGAACGAGGAGAGGAAGCAGCAGATCGGGGCGCTGAAGGAGACCACCTCCGAGCTGCAGGAGGAGCTGAGGAACCATCGGCACCGCATCAAAGTCCTCGAGCTGCAGGTGAGAGCGCCTCATCGACTTAGCAGACCTGGGTCAACTATCAGTAACAATCCCTTCAGCTCATTTGAGTACTTGCTCTAGTCTATCTGCAGACTCTCAGTTTTACTGGCAACTTCCTCCTTTAATATTGACTTTATTTTTGTACGTCTTCTCCTCAGGACCTTTTGGCTTAGAGACAGTTCGGACTAGACATACATATTTGATCAAATAAGCCTTGAGCACGGTTTGATTTGAAATATAATATCACTGCAATAAGAGTGTTCTTTATAAAGTCTGAGCAGCTAGTAAATGTCAGTGTTGTCAATTCTGTGGAACACTCACTATGAATAAAGATAAAAATGTTCTCCTGTGCCGAATTTTAGAAGAGGAAACGCATGAGCTTATTTCTTTTGTACACTTCTGCCCTGTAATGTGGTGCCTGGTCATCAAGCTGGCTTCCAACCAGCATGTCCTTGACCTCGGTCACTAACAGGATTAGCCTCCTACTCTTCCACGTGCTGCCTCATGCGTCTCGGGCAGTGAGCCTATACAAACGGAGACTCCCAGCTGGACCGGTGGGTGGCCACAGGTGGATGGCAGAGAGCGTTCATGTGTCGGACATTAGAGGAGGGCAGGATAGAGAGAGGTCTCCGGGGTTTGTGGTAATGGGAGTTAGCGTTATCCTCCGTGTCCGGGCTAGGAATAGACCACATACTGATGTGTTTGGCTTTAAGTTTTTAGAACAGGGCACCTTTTTTTTCCCTGAGGGCACCAGCAAACGTTCCATGTTTGTGTTTCAGTGTGTGCATACAAATAGACTTGAAAAACTGAGTAGTTGGTTGCAGTCTTTTTCAATTTTATTTAAGTTACCCACACAAAGCGGGTGCCACTCCAGACCTGGTGTCCCTGGAGGATGTTCCACGGTGCCACAAGATTTCTGAATTAAATTTTTTTGCTCAAGTATATTTTTATTAACATTTCAGCTCATTAAAAAAAAGGAAAACATTTACAATAAATACATTGTTTAAATTACGCTTTCAGTCATGTCAAAGCAGAGGAGAAAAGCAATAAACATTGAAATAACCGTATCAATAACCAATATTAAATATGCCCTAATACCTCGCCTGCAGGGAAGAGATTTCAGATGCAACAAATGCTGCAATAATACATTCCTGCCAAACCCAACGCAGCTGAAAGAAAATGGTAAAATGAAAAACAAAATCAGCAATGTCAGTTGTGTTGTCAGTTGACAAATGATTTTTGTCACTGGAAAAATAAATGTAAAATATTTTTTTTTTCATTTAAACAAAGGAAAAGAAACCTATGTAACCATTTAGCATACTTCATTTTTATTTTCTATATCAAGATCTGCATTTTTTGCTAAAATGCACAGCAGCCGAGCCAAAGCCAGCTTCCTTTTATCTTTTATTTCCGCTAAAACTGCAGATAGTTCATGTTTTATAGTTCATGTATTATATGTCACATAAAAAAAACAAAAACCATAAACTTCATTTACTCTATATGCCTTTGGTTGTGTGTCTGTGTATTTATGTGGCTTATGTCAGAGTGAAGAAAGAGCCCATTTGAACACCTCCTTGGAACAGCGTTTTCATGAGTTGGAGGTTCACTACGCTGAAGCCACCACCCTGCTGCATCTTCAGGGCACTCTGATCCTGGACCTACAGGTACACTGCCTCTCCTCATCCTCACTAGCACTATTTCACTTTCAGCGAACGTTTAAGGCAACTTTTTTTCAAGGCAGGTTCGGTTTTGAAGGGAGGCAAAGGCTTCCAGAAGCCCGGTGCGCCGCGCGGCTCCTGACAGTTTGACTTTCTGCTTTAGAACCAGCTCCACAATCTGACGCTTTCGATGAATAAAGTAAAAAGAAGCCCTGGATGTTTGATCAACATCGTCCGCCCCAACCCTCTCATGAGTGCTCAAGAGGCCCTGCACCCAGGTACACGCTTCCAGAAAACTCACGTACCACGATCTCCCAGCAGAGGGTGCCGAACTCCCCTTGTTGACTTACTCCTACTCTGTCCTGTCTCACATATTCTCCCATCAGAGATTCAGCATGTGAGGAACTGTCCCATAGACTGTGCCTCTATCTACCACAATGGAGTGAGGAGATCGGGCCTCTACACTGTAGTGCCGTCAATGGCGGGCATGCCCGTGGAGGTTTACTGTGATATGGACACAGATGGTGAGTCACATATATGGCACATTACGCTTGGGTCAAAAAAAAGTTGGCTCAGCGTTGACTGTATTGCAGCTGAATGGCCACAGTGTCAATCCCTGTGCCGGCATGCACACGTTCTACTTTGCTGACACCAAGTAATGTGTAGTCGACCCGTAGCTCCCAGCTGAGAATAAGGGAACCCATGAGACATGGCATATGTTTCCCTTGCCTCGCCATGCCTTCTTTTTTTGCCTCAGGTGGTGGCTGGACCGTGATCCAGCGGCGAGTTGACGGCTCCGTGAGCTTCGACCGCAGCTGGAGGAACTATAGGGACGGTTTTGGCGACCTGCACTCAGAGTTCTGGCTGGGCAACGAGCACATACATGACCTGAGCACCCAGGGAGACTACAGCCTCCGCATCGACCTGGAGGACTGGAGCAACAAGCACAAATATGCCCTCTACCAGAGCTTCAGGTCGGTGCCATACCCGAGCACCAAAGCGGGGCCCAAATTCAAACATTCACAACCATCTGTATCTCTTGCGTAATTTCCCACCGTTCCTCTGCATGTGTGTGCGCAGTGTGGACGATGAGGAGCATCAGTACCGTCTCCATGTGTCAGGCTTCGGTGGCACGGTGCAGGACTCTTTCAGCTGGTACCACGACAAGCAGGGCTTCAGCACGCCGGACAGCGGTAACATTTGTGCCGAGATCTCCCATGGCGGTTGGTGGTACAACCAGTGCTTCTACGCCAACCTCAATGGCGTCTACTACAGGGTAAGTGCACGCAGATTGACCCTCGCTTTAAACATGAAACATGTCATGAGAGCTCTTACTACCCCTTGATCCCACAGGGAGGCCACTACACCCCTAAAGGCCGGGGGCCGCTGGGTCCTGATGGGATCGTCTGGTACTCCTGGAGAGACTCTGACTATTACTCTCTACGAAAAGTCAGCATGATGATCCGACCACGCAGCTTCCGAACCCGTTTGTCACCCTGAAACACTGTCACCTTGACAACAGCTGGAACGTGGGAATAATGCTTTGGCAACAGAGATGACACAGCATCTCATTGGACACCACAGCAACGGTGACATCCAATGAAGTTATAATTGACAAAGCTCTTCAAGAGGAAAAGTGAATGTCAGCTCAGTCAACAACAGTTTTTGTTGTGCGTGAACCTACAAACTGGCCTGTGGAAATTGCATCTCTGCTGCTATTTTTGAGCCGATTGTATATGCAAATATGGCCAATACGTTTGATGTTCTCAGGAAATGTGGAGGCTCTCTCTGCTGCATCTTTTTGGAAAAATGAACTTTAAACTGCAGTTCTTTTTGGGACATGGACATTTTTCACTCAGTTATGGGAAGCGAGTTCTTCCTTATTTTGTACTTCTGTTTTGTACCTGTAGCTTGATATCTGGCACACTCTCAGCTGAAAATAAAAAGGCAGAAATTTTTTTATGACTTGTTGACAGCGTTAAGGGCCAGGCATGCGAGACCATAAACTGAATGCTTTGCATACACTCTGTGCATGTTCTTTTTATGATACTAAGGTTTTTTTCATTCACTTTGAGTTTCAGCCAACCATAAATTTAATCAAATGTGTACATTTTTCTTCAAGTATTAAGTGTATTAATGCTATAAATCAGTCGTGACACAAGAGTAATGAATTGTATTAGAAAAAAAGACCCCAACCCTTTGATTTGATAAGTGCTACTTTCTCATTATATAGGCTCAGGCAGACAAGTCAGAGGACTGTGTATACATACATGCATATATACATACATACATACGTGCTGTTCACTAAACACTCTCTATATAAAATGTGTCACAAAGGACACTGAGTGTTCTAAATTCTAAAACCATTTTTTTTTTACAAGCGCACGAAGAAATATCTGACCAGATGTCTGAATTAATAATAGATGAACCTTATTAAGTATACAAACTACTGTCTGTGGCTTCCAGTGTTAGTTACTTACATTCAAATCACTACACACAGGGGTTACGACAGACCTTTAGCATATTGGCAGGTTTGTGTCAGTATGGCAGGCATGTGTTGGGCAGAGGTAAAGTCTGTAGGTCGACAGAAAAAGGGGAAGCAGGTTGTAATCAGTTCACTTTAAACTCTTAGACAACCTGAAAATAAAATGACCCTTGTTGTACAAGATTTTGTAGAATGAGACTTGAAAGATTGAAAGTATTTTTATCGCAAATAAATGAATAAATCAAGTTTTAAACCGTGTAATGAGTGCACCTAGCTCTGCAAAAGCCCAGAACACACCATAGCACATACACTGACAATCCTGAGAATGCACGTACTGTCTGGTGGGGACGATGTCCTCGCCTGGTGACTTTATGTGGCCTACGCTTCCAGCTGCACCTGATGGCAGCGAGAGCTGAACGTAGGGTGAAAGGGACTCTTTCACTTCCTCCACTACAAGACTGCACAAACACACTCTTTGACCCTTCACACAGGCTGCAGACTCATTCTCATTCCGATCCATGTCTACGCAAGAATCTGCTGGTGCGGATAAGGGCTTTACTGTGAGAAAAATCAGAGAATGCATAGTGTGTTGCGCACTCTGAACCATGCAGAGAACAAGACGAGGTTTCTTTCAAACACACGCACACACGCACGCATGCACGCACACATAAACACACACACACACACGCCCACGCGCGCGCACACACACACACAAAAAACAAATGAAGTCCCAGTGAATACAAATCATTGTTTAATAAATCAAACAGAATTTACGCTCCTCTCTGAGTTGCACTGTATTGAAAATACCTCTATACATAAAATAGTATCTCAATGACAAGACGCACCTGATATGTCCAATAGAATATATATATATATATATATATATATATATATATATATGTGTGTATGTATGTATATATATTTTTTTTTTCATGTTTCAAGTGATAAGAAAACAAAAAGTGAACAAGATTAGAGACTGATTGAAAACTGGGCAGTGAAAAGCGAAAAAAAGGAAAACTGCATACATGACATAATCCATGACTGTCTTAGACTCTGCGTATAGTAAAGATTCTTACACTAACATTGCTGTTATGCCTTCATATAAAACACCATAATCTGGTCAAACAAATAGGACTGAACTGGGAAAAAAGAATCATGCTGGCATTATATACAGAGAGGCATTGGTTTGCTGACTTTTGGCTGAAATGTGCAAGGCTTAAAATAATGAACCCCCGCCTGAGTATCGCTTATTCCACATTCTGTCTCCTGTCCTGAAATGTAAACTGCAGTGTCATAGAATGAAGGCTGGGGGCAATTAACTCAAGCTTTTTCTACTTTCCTCAAAGGAGTGAGGCATGTGGGCAAGACAGGAAGGAGGTTGGGCTTCCTGTTAGCTTTTGAGGAAGTGCAGGATGAAAGAGGGCTTGGCACTGCCATCAGCGGACATACAGAGGACACACACTCTGCCTTTGCCAACTCTTAGAGGAAGGATTCTTAAAGGAATGCTTCACTGCTTCTACGGACGAAGTTAAGTGACTATTGGACATAACTGTATTTATAGAAGCAAAAATGATTCAAATAAACGCAACATTGGCTGAGATAGTCAGTAAACATCAACTCCCCGGCTGTCCCTACTGACAGAAGGGAGAATGGCTTTGGCTTTTATTGTCCTGCAGGGATGTATATCACTGCAGGTAACAGTTTTGCAACATGTGAAGTTCATTTCCGTTACCTTTTTTTAAAAAAAACATGGAAAAAACTGCAGAGTATTGCATTAAAATAATGTGACTGCAGGCAATTTTGCACCCGTAGCTGAGCAGACACTGGACATGTATCACATCAGGAGAACTCTGGGGTCTGACTCATGCAATGAAGCAATTCATGGTCACATACTGTGACTGGGATGTTTACTTCCTCTGTTCAAGCTCTGAACCTTGGACAGAGAAAAGGATGCGTGTAAATAGTGTGTCTTATTCTGCTCTTGCTGCTGCCCCTAAAAAAAAACACTAGTGCCAAAGCCTTTTCAGCTGCTGCACATGCTCATAAACTGTTCAGCAAGTTCTGAGCACAGTGGACAAATGTAAAACCATCAGCTGGGATTGTTGGCATGAGCAGTAAGGGAAGATGAGGTAAGAGTGAAACAAAGAGAAATTTAAATTAAAGGGAGGGAAAAGAATGCAGTGTAAATGAGAATATTTTGGATGTTGAGCTGGTTGAACTCTCGTCTTCTAGTGCGAGACTGAAGGCCTTCACATTGTAGTGAACTGGCTGTGCGCTTGTCTCAGCTTTGCAGCAATCTGGGGATCCAGAAGAAGAAAAACCGGCATGAATACAAACTCAGAGGGCAGTCTTAATGGTTTAGAGTCTGAACACTATGCATCTGTTCCCCAGGTAATATGGCATCAAAAAAGAACAGACCGTTATAGACTCCAGTTTACTGTGAAAGAGGGTTGATAAAAATGCCTTTACCGTCTCGTAAAACTTGACCTGCTCCTCCAGGTACAACTGCATGACCCTGTTGTAGTCATAGATACGGTTGTTATGGAAGTGGTTCATCTCAGCTGAGGCAGAAAAAAGGAGAAACCAAAGAGATCAGCCAACACGCCACGATAAACTGCTCCAATGCCTCTGTCTGAGAGAGTGTGGTACCTTGTAAAGCGTAAGACATGGTGCTGACTCGTTTAGCCATGGTGACTTTGTCCTGAGGGGTAATTTTACTGGTGGCCACCAGCTTGTCGGCCTCCTTCACCTTGTCTATGGCCGCCTTCAAGAATTAAAAATAAGCAAATAACAACACAGTCTATAGTCACACTGTATAGGGACAGTTACACTATTAAAGGATCAAAAATCATTTAACTCAACCACTAAGTATAGGGTACAGATGCATCCCAAAATGTTTATTTTTCTAATAAACCCTTGTGTAAATATTTCCCACTGTACCTTATGGACTCCAATGGTGTCTGGGAAGCATCCAAGAAGACCCTTATACTCATTGTTGGTCTCCATGACGAAGTGAAGGTCTTTTTTAGGCTGGAAAAGGGGCAAACACAGACACAAACAAGAAAGGTAAATGTAAAAGGAAAAAGATGGGACTGAAGTAAGTTTCTAAATTTGGGACAAAAAAAACCCCAAACAAACAAAAAAAACAAAGTTAAATCCAGAAGAGGAGATAATACACAGATTTGAAACTGATAAGATAGAAAACAGGGAGAACCCAGAACACTTCACTTGAGTTTATTTTTAACACAACTGCCCGGCTGAAAAAATATATTTCATAAGGCCATTGATTCAGCTGAACATCCAGTAAGTAGAGACATGAATAGTGAGTTGGTGAAGGAATAAAAACACCAAGAGAGTAACAGAAAGAGCAGAAATATTTATCTTCATTTCTCTTGCAGTACATTACTTGTACATATGTAAAATTCAACCTTATTATTCCCTTATTCTTGTAATATATAAAAGGAAATGCTCTATTCAGCCTCCATGGATAAGGCAACAGATAAAACTGCACTGTTTTAGCATTTTGGCTCTTGAGATGAATCCTTGTCTGTAAACTGTATCACAGGCAAAGCTACACAAAAGCCAACAACTCTATAGGAGCACTGACTAAGTGTCAGCACAAGCTTACCGGATGAATCCTCCTCCCTCTGGAAGCTGCTGGGACATCAAGAAAAAGCCCAGGTTTGATTTTGTAACAGACCAGACTGATCAGACCAGACAGAATGTTCAGCTAAGCCACATTCAAACAGTTGGTCAAAACAAGATTTAGGGAACACTAGAGCTAATTTTGCCGTGACTTCTTCCTCTACAGATAAAGTCTTCATGAGCAGGACACTGGGTTAAAGGGGCAAGTAAAATGCCACAGCTAGGATGTAAACACTGACAACAAGCAGGAAATGTTCATGGACATTGTGAGTTGTTTTGAATCCAGATGAACACACAACAGTGTGGTTGACTGTAAAGCCTAAAATAACGTTCAAGACCTTTGCGACACCAGAGGTCTGACAGTCTTAATCCACTGCCTTGTTTCTACAAGCACACAGAATCTGAGTTGAAATTTAAGACATGAACATTACAAGAATGTCTGTGCTGTTGAAAGATACACGAGATTTCCACATAAGCTTCCACACTGAGAAATCTGAAAGCACAAACAGCTCAGTTTCTTTTTGAACAGCGGCATTATTCAAGTATATTATGACAACAGTGAAAACCTACCTGCTCTGCAACCATCTGAGCTATCTCCTCGTACGTCTTCCCTGCTGCTGTCATGGCATCAGTCAGGGTTGACTCGCCTGAGGGATTAAAATATGTCATCAGCATGTTTCTCAAGAGTTATGTGCTTGTCAAGTCAATTCAGAAAATACTTCCACAGAAGGAAAGACTGCATAGTACACTGCATCTTCTGCTGTTACCATTATGATTACAATGTGTAGATTACAGCAATCTTTTGAAAGTGTTACCAAAGACAGCAAAGCGAAAAGACACAACTAGAAGGTGTCTGTGTGTGGAAAAATGCCTAAGGCTCTCAAAATAACATCTGAGGTCATGCTTGTATTCATTACCTTGGTATCCACTGCTGGTGAAGACAGAGGAAAGGTTCTGGAAGGCTTTGCCAATTCTCTGGTACTCTTTTGGCAATGCTGGGGAGGGAAAGAAATCGAACAAACAATGACAACACATGCAGACTGTGTGAATAAAGTTTTTCCAAGTTGACAATATACTAAATCATAATGAATCTTCCTTTAAAATAAACAGTAATTAGAGCACAAAGTGAAGTTGTGGCCAGTGTGGGGTAAAACATTTGTTTAGCTTCAGTGCACTGTGTACGTACGGCCTGTACATCTCTTCCAGTGCTCGTGTCCCACTGTAAGGATTTCCTTCACTCCGTCATCCATGGCTTTGGTAAACCTGCTGAACTGCTCACATTTCTGTTCCCTGTGGATGAGGAACACATGTACTGAACATATAGCACACCATCACTGTAGTAAGCATTTACACATACAGTAATGCACACAAGTAACTTCCTTGCTTTTTGAGCCATGGTTTGCTTTTTACAAAGTTTGATTTAACTCACACTTCTACAGGATCCAGGTCTGGAGCTTCAGGCTCTATTGTGGAGAAGATCATCACTCCCACAGTCTCATCCTTCTCTGCTTTTCTCTTCCCCATCTTCCAGTCCTGCACAAAATCAATTATATTAAAGGAATGAATGCATAAAGTACAAAACCAGACTTTCAGCAATCACAGATAAAAACTCCAAGCTATATACAGTCATTGATAGTTCAATAAAATCTTTCATAAAATGGATAATGCACTCTCAAGCCTCCAGTAATACAGTCACTTAAATACACATCATTTTAGACTATAAGGAGAAGGAAGAGGCATAGCTTACCTTCTCATCCTTGTAGGTGAGGAAAAGCTGGAAAACATCACTGCTTGAAACAATCGGATGTCTGCACATCCTGGTCATCCAGCCCTGCAACCGCTCCATACGCATCTTAATAAACTCTTCCTCAAAACGCCCTGAAATAGACGGAAGGACACAAAGAACACATTTAATTTGCATGTTGACTCCAGCAATATTTATCTTTTTTTGTGGAAAAAAAAATGTCTTCCATTTGTTGTTCATAGAGTCACTAGAGGCACTTACCCGTCACCTGCTTGTCTGGCAAAGAGGGGATGGGGATGGCGGACCCAAATTTGTCCAGAAGCCTCTCGTACAGCCAATCAAAATGCTTGTATCTGTGATTGACTGGTCGGTTTGTGGTCTGCAAAACAAAAGAGTGGAGTGTTAGACACTGTAAGTCATGTAAACTGGGGAAATTATCACTTTGACAAGCACAGCAAAAAGCTGTTGAGCTCCCTTTGAAGAGAATGGTGATATGCACTTTCTGATTAGTTTCTTTGAGTTAATTGGACTTTAGACACTGGATGACACCAAATAAGTTAAATTCCAGTTTAAAACATTATAAGCTTGAAAATGTTACTGGCTACTTACGCTGGGCGTGATTTGGTACTCAATGTAGCTCTTGAGGCCGTACATCTTTGAGCCTTTCTTGGGGTCAGCAACTACACAGTCAAGCTGAGATTCTGGGTAAGACCACACGGGACCAACTTCTCCCATCTAAGCATGAAATATTAGGTTTATAAACCTGCTGCAGAGTATTTTATTGCATAAAAACATAGATCAAGCTGGAAAAAGAGGAAACCGTGTCAAACCACACTGTAATACTATTAAATACACTTCCAGGAGTATAACATCTCACTTCAATAATCTGCCTGAATCAAGTTCTCTAGTAATACTGAGAACTTCAATATTTTGTAGTTTATTTTGTTAGCATACATACAGCATACAGAATACTATATTTAGCACAGTCAAGAGGGTTAAATTACTGTACTTCTACCACTAATAAAAAAAACAAAAGGATATCTCATGATATATCGCATACAACTTTTTACATATTTAGAGATAACCTACATAGATTGATAGCTTGTCTTTGCCTTTAGCAAGCTGCTTGCACAGGAGGTAGAGCTCTGGACCAGACTTGGAGAACCCAGGGAACCTGCTCAAAGAGAATTGACAGAGTTTGAAAAGTGATGGTCTTGATCGCTCGTCTTAACTCTTCCAGTCTGAAGAGTGCACCGAAAACACCTAAAGATTTCTGTGGCCATATTTAGGTTCATAACAGACTGTTCTATGCGGTCCTTAGCGTTTGAGGCTCATAAAAGGAAGTGAAAGTTTATGCTGATTCAAGCAGAAATAAAAAGGAAAAGTGTTGCTTGCTCCAGACAATAAAATCTTAGCTCGTAGTTGTAATGTATGACAAATTCTAGGAGTAGCAGTAACATAACTGGTAGCAATAAATTCTCAAAGGCCGAGCACATTTAAATCAAAGCTTATCAGTCAGCTCCACAACAAAGCTGTTATTGTCTTTCATCAACTCTTACTTGTTGAGTGAGATTTTCATTGAAGATGCATGGGCTCCGCCTCTCTGGATTGCTCCACCGTCTCCAGATTCTGACTCGGTGTAACCTCCACTCGACTTCATGTCGTCCCACTCATCATCCCACTCATCATCTTCGGCTCCTGAGCTCAGATACATGGACACTCAGGTGTTTTAAAACCACAGACACAGGAAAAACACGTTCTGTACAGCCGTACAATGTGTTGAACAATCTGCTGTACTCTGTGTAAAGATGTTTCCCATTACAAGAACTGGACTGTAAGATGTTGTGTGAAAATATATTAATTAAATTACAGCAGAGATGGACATTTGGTCAGTTATGTTTATTCAACAAATTCCAAATTATTTGCATAATTTATCATTATTGTGTTGGATGGAAACAATTAAAGGTTGCAGCCTGAGTTTAACATTAACTAAAGTAGATTAAATGGAAGAAAATTGTAATATGATGCTAAAATGTCTATTTCTTAATATAGGTTTTCTTATTTAATAAGTAAAAAAAATACTGCTATTGTTTATTTTGTGGGCCTAAAGATTCGATTAGAAAGATTTTTCCAGAAGTAATGGATGCATTGGCACTAGCCTGAGGCAATACAGCCCTATATAATGGTACACATCACCAACTAATGTATAAGGGTACTGGAACCAGATATGTTGCACTTTGCCCATTTTTTGATTTGTGGTTAAATGTGTTCAAGGGGTTCAATGTCATTTTTTCTGCCATAGATTCTAACGAAAATGGAGAGTAGACCTGATGTTTAGTCTAGTCTTGTGAAGTGCGGGTACAGCCAGGAGAAATCGGTATCCAAAAGTTACAAAATGGTTCTTACTTGGAACCAATTCTCAAATTCCATTCCTAGACGCTACTAAAAAGACATGATTTTTGTATCATAATTTTCTCAAGAGCTTTGCACTTCCAAAATGAGTTTTGTGGTGAAAGGTAGATTTTCAAGTCTGAATACGGGCCCAAGCAATCATAGAAATAATTCCACACATACACAACAAGCAAGTTAGGAAATAATTCATTGTATTGAGTGTATTGCTGCCCTACAAGAGCCAAAATGCATTAACTACCGATATGGTCAAAATTAAGAACACAGAAATTTGTTTTACCATATACAATATAAGTATGCCATAGCAACATGTAATTTCGTAGAGAAAAGCATGTTAAGTTTGAAAAATGTACAAACAAAACACTCAGGTACGTTTCCAATTCACCTGTCACATGATCTGGCTAACCAGCCCTCATACAGTCTTTGGTTACTGCTCTCTGTCTTTTGTAGGGCAGCCATGCTGTGAAACAGACTCAGACTCATTATGGGACTCATCAATAAACACTGTCAACTACACCTAACGCCTGATAGATGTCAGTGTGTTCTCATTGTGATTTTGACTTCACATAGACAATGCATATGTCAGCCGAGCAATATGATCAAGTCACATTCCTATTAAATTTCAGAGGTCAGTCACAACTGGCACTTTCCCACATCAGAAAAAAGTTAATATGGTGTTAATATCACAACATAATGTAAATTTCAAGGCATCGACTGAATGCCTCACACACATGCTTTCACGAATGTACATCATTTCTTTATTAATACCAATTCCCAATCTACACACACGCAAAAAAAAAAAGAATAAATGTCCACCAGGCAAGGCATGGGATACCTGTGTAATCGATAAGGTAAGGATATGGGTAGATGTCTTTGGCAGGAGTGAAAGAAAGGAAAAGTCTGTTAATTCCTCCCTTCACCATTTCTCTCCTCTGCTCTTTTTACAAAAACAACTGGAGAATTCAAAAAACAGGTCAAGTAATTCATCCCTCTGAGTCATGCGTGAGGCTAACTTTTCCATAGTCTGGCAAAAACAGAATCACAACCTGATGGTTCCGTCCACATACTGGAGCATCTCTGTGGAGGGACTGGCCAGAGACGGAGCCGTCGCTGGGTGAAAGAGTATTTACAAGTAATAACTGACAGATACTTTAACTTGTACATTAGAGGTTTTACTCTATATTGTCAAGATATCGCAATTTGTATCAGGTTAAGATGCCTAGTATCTCTGACTATAATAAATTTTCCTTCTCATATTTCTCTATGATGAAAACCCCACCTGGTACTAAAAGGAAGCTGATCCTAAGTATTATTTGCCAGGACTATTTGACCTATAGTTCACTCAGTGAAACATGGGTTGCATAATCATGTATCTGAACATGTTGCATGTTTGTTTAATATGTAAAATAAGGGAAACACCAAGACACATATTGCATCATTCCTGATGATTTTGATTTTTGTCCTCAAACACTCAAGATGTCTTCCATTTTTCATCCAAACAGAGACCTTTAACCAAAAGTCCGGAGAACTCGGTTGTGGTGAAAAAAACTCAAATATGTATACAGAATGTCTACTAAAACACTCAGTACTGTGGAATGTAGCAACACAGGCTATTATGAATGTACACCACTAGAATACACAATTCACAGGCCATATAATCTAGCTGTGTTGCCGTGTAGTGTCAGATGAGCTTTCTTAACCTGACATTTAGGATCACACCTGCAGAGGGGTCGGCAGTAAGTCTTGGCTCCCCAGAACAACCTCTACAGCCATATATTCTGTTCCGTCCCCACATTTACATTTTTATGAGCAAACATTCTGCCAAGACTGAGCTAAACTGTTTAGCAATAAAATGACTCCAAGACCTAAAAACAGTATGTGACCTTCCTATGGCTCCAACCACATTAAGCCATTATAATATGCAGTCTGCATAATCTCTGCTTGTAGCACTACATTTTTTAGATTGTTAGGTTTACAAATTCAGAAATCTGAGAATTTAAAATACTTGAATTATCCTCTTCAAAATTAGATGGCACACAAATATAACCACTTTAAGTGGAAGCAGGAATACTACAGAATAATGTATGCAGCGTATTCTTAATTTTCTGATTTAAAAAAATCATGTGGTGTGGAAACGCAGTACTCAGTAGTGGAAGAACAATCATATCTGTTAAACTTATAATTCGAAATGAAACAAGCTCATAGGACATGATCTTATTGTACTGACACATAATATGTTTCTAACATCAGGCTGACCACAGCTGCAAACTGAGAAGCTGTCCTTACCTGGGCCTTGGTAGGCCTGTGGGTGGCCCTGTGATACGGAGCCCCAGGGGTCAGCAGCAGTCTTTCCAGTCTGGGTGCCCTCTGGATTTGACGCCCAGTTGTTGTTGGAGCCCCCTGAGGGGTCTGCGTTCCACACCGACCAGGGATCATTACCGTTACTAGCCTGGAAGAGAGAGAGAAAAAAATGTGAGGGACAAAAGAAGTAAAATAATGACAGGTCCAGGACTGACAGGGAGAAGGAAGAGAGAGAACACAGCGTGGAGTCCAGCCTAGTTCGGAGTCTGTTAAATGAGAAGCTGACTGGAGTTTTAAAACAACATGCTTGCAATGCAAAGCTGGCCTCTAACAGGGAGTCTGTTAAGATAATCAGTCAACTTGATGGTCACAGTGTGTTTTGTGGTATAAAATAAACTGTTCTTAACACATGCAGTAACTAGAAACATCAAAATAAATCAAAATATCATATCTATTACCCTCCTGAAGTCTCTTACACAATATTTTTTTAAAGTGCTTGCAGGCTGAAAATGCAACTACATGCTATGCTTGCAAGGCAGGCAAATACACCACTTTAAAAACCTGGGCGTAGGCATGCAACAGAGTGTGCGTGTGCCTTTTGTGTGATGAAGTTAGCTTGATGCTAACCAAACAGTGAGCTGTCTGAACACAGAACTAGTGAAGGGTCGATAAAAAACAATGTGATGCTCATTAACGTACAAAAAAAAATTAAGAAACCAATAGTTTCAGAGCAAATTACTGCAATGACAGTAACAAATGACCACAATGAGATGCAGTGAGGAACAACACTCCAGCAGCATTTTCTGGATTCAGCAGCTCCTGTACTGTACATGAATAGACAACATTTTATTCAAAAGTCAGTCAGGATGGCATTTTAAAAAAACAGATGATTATTTAAATTTGTGAAATTCTGATCATCATCCAGAGTAAATGCATGTGTTTTCTGTCAAACAATTTGCCAGCGTGATTAGACAATTATATTTGAGATACAAGGAACCCTGACTAAATGTTTTCACTGTGGTGCTGATTCATACAATTTAGATGAAAGGCGTGGGAGTTGATTAGGGACTTGTGAGTGTCTATTTGTCTATAGTTTGCTGTGACGTGCATGGAGAGGATGAGATCATGCTTTCTTCAGGCAGTCAGAGTAGGAGGGGGAATTTGCCAAAGTCGACCAATCAGAACGAGGGGGGGGGGTTGCATGAGGCAGACACTGGGTGAGTGTGGGAGGGCTTGGGTTCATGCCTTCGGCCACGCCCACCAACCCAAAGTGGCGATTACCTCATCAGGGGACGAAAGGTAGGGGGAAACTGGGGTGTCGGGGGTGTCCGGCTGGGGATTTAAGCCCCCAGCATCCACCTTGAGGGGAAAAGAAGGTGACAACATCACAAAGTGCCGGAAGTGAGGGTTTATGGGATGGGTTCAAGCGATGCTGGTTATACATATGTTTTTGTGAGAGTGTGTGTGTGTGTGTGTGTGTGTGTGTGTGTGTGTGTGTGTGTGTGTGTGTGTGGGTGGGTGGGTGTGAGAGAGAACAAAGGATGATGGTTGACACATTTCTTGCTATGAATCATAAAACCTTTACTTTGTAAATCTACTGATCCAGCGACACACTCATTTTTGTGAAACAGCTATAAATGACAACCACAGTGGGTATCTTCCACAGCAGCTGCTCTCACTTCTGCATCTCAGGTTCACACAAGCTGCACCAGTGTCAGCAAAACCGTCATAGCTGACTTCTGCTTTTTCTTCAGCAGCACCCCATCACACATACTATAGAGTAGGAGGATGGGAACCTGGCAAGTATGCTGTGCATGGCATCACTGTTTATACTTATGCTTACGTCCCCAGCACTGGTCTAGCAAAGAAGAGGGTGTAGGTTTCTTTTGTAATCTGACAATTGGTCAATAAAGAGCAAAAAATAGGCATTTCATGTGACACCAATATGAGTTCAATAAACTCATACCTTCACGGGGTGAGTGCATTACCTGGTTTTGTGCAGGTGCTGATGCGGGAGCGTAGGCATCAAAGAAGGATAGGTCCGGAGAGGCAACATTTCCTACACCTGGAGTAGGTGCTGTGCTTCCTGGTCCAGGGAATGATGGAAACTTCTTACTGAACTACAAATCAAAGGACAAAGAAAAAGACAAAAACAGTCCCATTAGAAAAAACCAAAACCAGATATTCCAGAGTAATCTGATGACTTTTAAAGGTACATTCCTCTGTGGTAATGTGATCGTCTCTCTTTGGCATTGCATAGCTTTGAAAACTGGCTTTTTAAACTTTCTCAATTTATCCAAAATGTGATAGCACTGGTGGGTGACATTTACACATTGTAATCATTTCTACTATTCACAGATATAAAAATACCACACCCAATCCTGTTGGCTAGTTTTACACGATCCGTTTGTTTTTGCAGATCTTGTTTTTACCAGTAGAGTGCAGTGAAACTGAAAGTAAGTAGCTCCAGAACCAGGCTGGATCCTGATGTTTCTCATTAGATCTTACATAAGCTACAAGTGAAATTGTCATCAGTGGGTTTTTATGATTTGGACACAGAGTCAAAACAATCCGGGGACAGCTGGAGAGGTAACTTAAGGTCAGACAAACACACAGGTCCACTGAGCTTGTTTGCAGAGTTTGGCAGACGGATAATATCAGTCGTGTACGCACACAGAATCTACACTGACTGATGTTGTTGTAAGTGGTGTTTACAATGAGGCTAAACTGTGAAACAGACTTAACAGACTTTTCTTTGACTCAAGCTCTTTCTCAGTCTCTTTCTGAATGTCTTCAGAGTGAATCATATCCCCCTGATGTCAGAGCTTCTGGATCAAACTGGACACACACACACACACACACACACACACACAAACACCCTAATCAGCAAAACCCTAGAGGAGCACATCCGGTTGTTTTTTCACGTTAAGACAAGAGATAGTAACACAGTAGGCAGTCAATGCAGAGACATATTCTTATCTATGATGACAAATATCATACCAGTAGATGCACTGAGAGGCTGTAATGCTAAAATATTTGTTTGTGCTCTGACATGGATGGTACATATTGTGCATCTTGAACTCAAAGTCTGATAGTAGATGGCTCCGTTGCTAAATTTTCTGAAAGTAAATGTACTTCAAATACTGTGCGGGATTTGAGATCTCTGTGGTGCAATCACCAGCATTCAGTAAATGACTGTCTAACTTACCTCAATGTAGTCCTCTGGTACCAGTCCTATCTCCCCTTTGGAGTTCTGTGCTTCAATCCAGCCACCTCCAATATTCTGAAATAGAGTAAGACCCAAGATGACGTGTTAACGTGAATGACTGAGACTGGCTCGGGCCTGCAGAGTGGAGAGTGGCCCACATCGAATACACACAAAAGACCAGGTTAATGGGAAACATCACATCAAAAGGAAATCTAAGAATGTGTTGTATTGCAATAACAAGATTACTCTAAAATTCACATTTACATGCAGCTGGACAGAAATAAGATTACTCTGCTTTTACCTAAAGTATTGTTGAATGATGCAGAGCACAGGTTTTGCAATGAGAGCGCAAATCCTGTTTTTCTGCTGTGGGCACGAGTCTTTTAGTAACAGTATGTATTGAAACCCACATAAAAGGATTTATTTACTTCAGTTTAGGTTTAAGTCACAATTTGGACTTAAATATTTTGATGCAAAGACACATGGCTATGAGTAATCCTGTTCCATTTGACCCTGTTGCTGTGCTGCCACAGCAGTACTTGTTTTGCATCAGGCATCTGATTATAAACATGCACTTGTGCTGAAACCTCAAGGAAACCACATTCCCCATGTAGCTGTATTACTATAAATGTGTTTCCCTTAATTCATTACTGTAATTAAAGAAATCAGGTTTCCCATTTAAAAGTTCCTAGCAAATTCAGGTTGAAACCTGACAGTAACCAGGTTACCGAAGTATCTGTAAAAACACAGAACGCTCCCAGGACAAATTCCTATGGTCAGTTTACTTAGTGGGAGAAAAAAAAATGATCCGTTTTCCTGATACTGTTGGCTCTCATTGGCTTATGAAAAGACTTTAATTAGAAAACTAAGTGGGTCGGAACATGGTGAGGGACCTTTGAACTGTTGGTGAGACGCTTTAATGACATCACGTCTTGTCCTTTTCAATCCTCTGTATGTGACACTCAATGTTTATAGACAACCTGAGATCACACCAGTTGGACCTTCACAGAACTGGTCATTTTCAACAGCAGAGTTACAAGGAAAAGCCTTATGAACATTTACCTGGAGGCTACAGTGCACACAGCTAATACAGAACACTAATTCCAACATCTGAGGCAGAAATATCACCACTTAAAACGTTACTAACTGAAAGAAAAATTATATCAAAAAAATAAATTGAAACTTGAAAATGAAGTATGAGGTGGAAACATTAAGTTAAACCTATATAGATATTTCGGTTCTTCAACCTCTTCCACAGACTAAGTGGTGACAACAGTTTGGTCCAAATCAATTCTTGATTATCGGATAATCCAGACAATATCAATTGCAATACAATTTTTGACAAGGTGTACACAAAACAGGTACCAATATTATCACAGGAGCAACAACGTAATGTAAACATGAATTCATGATAAAATTTGTAAATCAAAACAGACAACGTATGCGGATAGTGAAGCCCTGATAGTAGAAAATTCACACTTACACAATTGCTTTGTAGCAGAATTGGGACCCAGCATCTTCTTATAGTAAGCAGAGGGAATGGTAGAGGAACAGTGGTAATGAATTACCTGATTAGTGATAGTGATTGTCTCGCCTTCTTTCACCGTCAGTTCGTTGTTTCCAGGCTCAGCAGTGAAGTCATATAAAACCTGTGCCTGAACACAATCAAGGAAAAAAAAACCCACAAAGCTTACTGTATGCTTGACTGGCAATTTTCGAGGCTAGCATGTGATCATAATACTTGCACATTGTGAAAATACATGCCCACAAACCCAGTGACAAAGTCAGCAGTCTAACTCTTGTGAGGTGAAATAAGGGCCCAGTGAAACAGACCAAACTAGTTCTTCTGGGCTCATTATGCTGACTCTTAACCAGGCACCAATAACAACAGAAAACAAGGCCTGAACCATCACTTTACCCATCTGATACGGGAGCCTGAGGTTCTTCTCACACTGACCCACAGCTATTAATCTACCCTTTCTCCGTGGGCCCCAGAGGTGCAAATGTTTGTGCTTGTCAGTGTGCACAGTGCAGTCAAAGCACTCACACTCACACACTCACACACTCACACACTCACACACACTCACACACTCACACACACTCTCACACACTCTCACACACTCTCACACACTCTCACACACTCACACACTCACACACACTCACACACTCACACACACACACTCACACACACACACGTGTGAGAAGTCATAGGAGTAGAAAACTATTCTAAATATGTCTTTCCTTTTGACGGTTTACTTCATGACTGATTTTTAGGTTTGAACACATATTTATTTACATAAATTTAACTACACAAATTTATTTGGATTTCCATTTCTAACCCTAACTACAGAGTCCATATACCATGTGTTACCAAAACATCATAAGATTGAGAGATTGTGACTATCAGGCTTTGTTCATTAACTAGTGAGATGGAACGCAAGGCTATCTGGTCTTCCGAGAACAGAGACCTATCTCGTTGTCAGCCTGCTACGTCCCAGCAGTCAAAGAAGCTAGATAATGTTTTTAAACAGGAACTAAATAAAAGACAGAGCCAATATTTTTTCTGGCCACAGCCTTAGTTATCATTTTTATCTAGTGAAAGCATTTTGTTTCTGAAGCCTCCACTGTACATCTAATCAGAATGGACTTTTAAGTAAAGAAGGCAACATACCGGGTCTAGTAGTTAAACTTTTAAGGTGAACAACACTTATGATCATAGATTCTGGATTTTCTATTTAATGACATAGGGAGTAACTGTGATTTTAAAAACTTTCAACTACAAAGTACCTGAACTTTTCAGCAGAAAAGTACCTAGTAGAGTACTGCTGCATATTTAAATTTGTCTTAAAATACATCTGGGGGGATCTTTAGTTTTGATGGGTAAGAATCTAGAACAAAAAATATAAAATTGTAATCAACTGTAACCCATCGATTCATATTTGTAATGCACATATGCTTCTCATAGGATTAATACTTAAATATACACCATATTAAATATACTACTAATAATAAAACTGTAATAATAATCATCATACACTGTAGTCTACTTTTAATGATGATAAAAAAAATGGCTGTCACTCACATATACACTCAGTTGTCAGTTTGTTGGGTGCACTGTGCTAAAACTGCTGCAGTCGCATGCAACTCTCCTGCAATAACTCTCTCTTTCACGAAGTTCATAATGTTAAATTCCAGCTAAAATTATTTTAAAGAAGTGTTGATCAAACTTTGAGGTCATTTTTTTTTGAGGAAGCACTTTGTGTTGCTGTGGAACTGTATTGGGTTAAACCTATAGGTGTCTTTATTATGCTGTGTATCCCATTTATATCAATGTGGGTAGTCTTAATAACAGAAACTACTCCTTGTATAATGTATCACGGATCAACAGCACATCAAACTACATTCTACAAAATAAAATTGACTAAACACCCCTCTAAAACAGTTTGTATTAGAAAAAAACAAAAAACCCTTAACATTATTACCATCGTGGAAGTAGAATTTAATGCGGTTCTGCTGTTTTAAAACTGCATTAATTTTAACTGGGGGTTCCTAATAAACTGTCAACTGGGTGTTTACGGTGATGAATGAACAAAACCATACGACCAACGACGGACTGCATTTCCCAGAATGCCACGGATGTAGAAACGACCCGCACTGGGAAGGTAGTAAAATGTCACAAGACACTTTCTTACCGAGACACATTTTCCACATATAACAAAATACATTCGTTTCACTTTTATCGCACACACACACGTGTTGTAAGGGTCAGTTACACGGTGATAAACCAGACTATTGAAATGTCCTCGATTTTTTAATGTGCAGCTTAACTCCGTCTGTGTCTCTGCGAGTCCACAGCCTGCGTTTTTCGAAACAAACAAAAAAAAGAAAAAGAAAAGAAAAGAAAAACAACTGTCTGGAGAAACTGGAGGGAGACAGATCGCCTGGGTTTCACCTCAAAACGGGTCAGAAAAGTTGTCAGACTTACCTTTAGCGCCATTATCGAAGCATTGATCAATCATTACAAAAACAGGCCCTGCGGTTTTTCGGGATCTCCACTCCTCAGCTGGACATATCCCCCCCTCGCCGGCTGCTTTCCAACTCCCAAAAAAACAAAAAACAAAAACAAACAAACAAACAAACAAACAAAAAAAAACTACGGCAATTCCCCCCGCGGACTCTAACACGCCTACCAAAAGGGTTTCCCCCCTTTAAAAACCCCAAATATTCCCGGAGAAAGGTGAGCGCAGGGGGGACGGGGCGCTAGCTCGGTGCGACTGTGGGCTGGAGCCGCGGAGAGAGCTGCTGACAGCGCGGAGGGAGTGACCTGAACCGCGGCCTGAAACCGGAAAGGTAGTCCCGGTCCGACGTGACCGTCGGAGGCTCGACGGGGGGAAATGAGACGGCGTGGAAAATTAGAAAATCGGTGCACTTTTAAAAAGGAGAAAATGTGAGGGAGGGAAAAAAAAATAAATATATATATATATATATAAAGGCGCGGATGACAACACGCTTTAGAAAATGCTACCAATTGGCAAAAGTTTGAAAACACTAAAGCAACAACTTGATTAGAAATAATAATTATTATTATCATAACAATAATAATAATAATAATAATAATAATAATAATAATAATAATAATAATAATATCTTGATTCCCGAGAAATGTGGGGAAGTTTTGCAGCTACAAAAATAGTGTACCTTGGCCTCACTAATAATAATAATAATAATAATAATAACAATGATAATGATAATGATAATGATAATAATGATGATGATGATAATAATAATCGTATCCGTCTAATTGCAAATATTGCCAGTGAAACAATAGCAGCAACCCAAATACTTCCTTCAAAATAAAGCGTTCCAAATCGTTCTATTCCCAATTCTCGTCTAATTGATCCGTGGGACTAATTCTCATGATATATAAACTGTTTTCAGGCTCGAGGGTGTTTTGTTTTTTTTATTGTTGTTTTTTGTTTTTTTTTCCTCTTCTCAGCCTGAGAGGTGGTCGTAAAGTTCTGGTGTATTTTTCCGATCACCGCTGCTGGCAGCTCCCCGCTGGCTCGCCTGCGCCAGCGGCGGGGAGTGACCCTGACCCGGTTTCCAGCGCCTCGGTCGGCCTCTGCCGGGACCTCGGCGCCACTGCGTTTTTCCACCGAGGTCCGGATCTCGGCGTCGGTTCCGTCCACGCGGCTGTCGGGGCTCTCGGTGTTAATCTAGCCGGAAAAATAAGCAGTCCGACGCGTTTAGTCGGTTAGTTTGTCCCGCACCTTTTCTACCAGCGAGGGCGGGCTACGCGTCGGAAACAGGAAGCTCCCACCAGCGTCAGTCAGGCTCGGGCAGCTCTGCCGCACAGCTTCAGTCTTTTAATTAAAATTCAGCCTAGTCGATAATAACCTGTTGTCTACTGGGCTTATTCCATATAGTCAAACAGGGCTCAACGAACCGAGATGAGCGCCTGAATCAGAAAATGGAGGCATCCGTTTTTATACCTTTTCACCTGTCCTGCCCTCTATGGGGCTCAGAAAGACAATGGTGTCATTTCATTGGGTAAAGATTCGAAATGTTTAATAATCAAAGACTTGCAGTGAAATGCTTACTTAATCATCCCTCATTTGATAATCACCAGCCATTCAATTTACTGATTATTCTTAATAATAATGGATAGATTAAAATGAGTAATCATGCCTTTTTTCTCCAGCACGTTCTTTGTCCTCTGCTGAGCGATGTTAATCTCTGTGCCCACAGGTAAAGTCGACCTTAGTTTTAGCAGGCACTCCCTGCACCTCAGGTAAGACTTGAACTTAATTAGGAATGCTCATATTGAATAATACTTGAACATAAAAAAGAAAAAATCCCAAAAACTGCATCCTTCAAAATGTTCATACAGTTGAATCAGTCCCTCTCTACAGTCTAAACAAAAGGCAACCAACCTTCATGGAGGAGGATTTTATTGAAGGACTGTTGAATCAGACTGCATTATTTTTTGCACGGTGTACTTAATAAACTGGCAAAGGAGTGTACACATCTCCACTGCCCAAGTCTACCGCTAAAAAAAAAACAAACAAAGTATGGAGACAAAACAGGAACAGCAGTAATGGCACTGTTAACTCATACCCTATTATATCTGAAGTACACTGCAAAACTACAACATTTTTGAGGAAAATTGAAGAGTTCTGGCTTAAGCTGAATATTAGATGTGCAAAAACTCTATGAAAATACTAAAATGTATTAAAATGTTAATCATTTGCTTTCGGGATGTTGAGTGGTTAAAGCACCTAAATCAATCGAAGTGTCCGCTGAGGTTAAAGTACTGAAAGGATTTGAAGTGTCTTTTGAAGTGTGAAAGTTGCAAGCAGCTGAAATGAGTAAAGGTGAAATGCTGGAATCATGAAATTTTAATCTAAAATTTAAGCCATGTAGGCAGTTGAGTTGCCAGCGTATCTTTTAAGGACTGTCATTTAAAAGACTGAGCTGCTGAAAGCAGCTGAAGTGTCAGTTGAACCAACTGATGAAAGCAATTAAAAGTTTCAGCTGATGTTTAAGCGTCTGGGATATTTAAAGTTTTCTCTAAATAGGTGAAGTGTCAGCTGGTATGTGGGGGGGGGGGGCAGCAGTTGAAGTGTGAGGGTCTGATTACAGCACTCAAAGGATGACTACACTATTCACAGTCTTATAAGATGAAATTGTTTTTGCTGGAATCAAGTGCGATACATACAAGAAAGTGACAAAGGGAGAGACGGGTGCGGGGGTAAGAGGTGTGTACATTTAATTTTGGCCAGAGTCACTGACTCCCTCGTCGCCTCCTCATACATCAAACACCTGAGTCCAGCAGTGATCTCATTTGTCTGTCAGAAGAAAAGAACCGGGGGAACAGGCTGGTATCAGTGAGGGAGGGGGTGAAAGGGGATTCAGTTTACTGAAAGTAGGAGAAGTCCGCAGCCATTTTCACCGCTCTGACATCAAAGCTATTTAACACTGAGAATAAGCCTTGAGGAAATCCTTGAATTTTAAACTACAGAAATCAGAATGTCATTGAGTTAACAGCATTGTAGTAGAACTAATACTGTACAGCATACTGGCTGTGTAAAAGTGTGAAATGACTGGGCAATTTTTTACCTCTATCACCTGAGTTCATCTGGCAGCGCAGGTGTGTCGGAGGAAGGTGGGAGGGTGTTTGGCAAGTCCACAGACAACGGTCTCAGTTTGAAGATTTCCAACTCGGGAGAGACATCATGCGCTCTCTGCTTCCTCTCCTCTGCCTGTTCCTGGACGGGACAAAAGGAGCAGGGGCATCGGACCCCACTATGCCCTTCATGGTGTACCTGGACCAGGACCATCTGGTTTGCCTGAAGTGGAGATTTGATAACCCGCAAGGTAACATTGCATTCAAACTGATTGTCAACACCACAGGCTGGGTGGGCTTTGGCCTGAGTCCGAACGGAGGAATGCAGGGGTCAGATATCGTCATAGGGGGACTTGGACCCGGTGGAAGCTACTTCACGGTAAGCCACTGCCGCATATTAACTACAAACGTAGCAGTTTTGTTTTACGATTCCTCCATATTTGTATGTCTTTAAATATTATTGACATAATTTCTTGAGTATTTTTTTAATGTTCCAAAGCAAATATATCACAATAACAGGCCAATATCAGACTTCCTGCTGTCCAAGAGTTTTTTTCTCTTTTGTCCAATAGGATCGTTATGCCACAGGGAACGCCATTCCTATGTTGGATACGCACCAGAGCTACACTCTCCTGTCTCTGACTGAAAGCGAAGGTCAAACCATCATGACTTTTCAGAGGTCCATTCAGACGTGCGATGACCAAGACTTCCATATCAATGTAAGACATTTAGTTTTTCTCTCCCTACCACACTCTGCATATATGGTATTAGATGCAAGCTGATAAAGGTCTGATACTGCGTTGGTACTGTACAACATCACCACAGTTGTAAGACTCATTGAAACTTTATACAGTGTGAAAGAAAAATGATCTAACAAATAATCTCAAACTAATGAAGCATGCCGTCTAAGGATGGTTGTAACCTTACTCCCTCTAAGAGGCTGATGTTTTTATGGTAACCATAACATGCTTAATTTAGGCCTCACTTAAACTTTGTTGGTTTTTTGAGACCATGGAGATTTAACTCACTCTTCTCTTCTCTCTTTCCCCCCACTGCTTTGGCTCATTATTTGTAAGGCCGTAGTCTTTTGTATGGCTGATCTAATCCTCTATACTGGGTTTCCTGCTTGTAACCATTTAAACTATGTTATGGGAGTTCTTTTGTGAAGTTCACCTGAATGACCCCTTTACAGTGGCTGCGATCAGATGGTCTCAGATATGATTACAATGGCCAAAGCAAAGCACACAAGACATAATGTTTTGTTTTCTGTTGAACACCTGAAATGCTATATGGTTCTGGTAATAAAACCTGGCTGGGCGTGTTGACATTTGTAGTTGTCCACAGTCAGATCGTCCTTGGTCATCACTTGAATCTTAAAAATAACTGGGTTTGTGAGGTAAATAAAGATTTTATTTCTTTGTTCTATTTTACTTTTCCCCATATGAAACTCCTTTCATGTTAACATTCTGCTGTATCATGTTGACTATAGCTGCCATCTCCCTGACAGGCTCAACCCATTAAGCTCATTTATGCCTATGGAGCAACTGATGAGATCACTTACCATGGTGCCCGCAGAGGCACCAAGGAGGTCAATCTGCTGAACTACATGCCCCGGGCCTCCCTACCCAACCTCAGCTATTTCAGTGCCACAGTGGACAATGTAAGAACAACTGGAAACAGTTTTGAAAATGGCAATCGAGACAATTTTTGGGAATTGTTGTAGATTTGTATATTGTGTCTGTTATTTTTTACCCTCTTGCTCCCTCTTTAGGACACATTTTCTATCTTACAGGATCGGAAAACTAGAATACGTTACAACAACTTTCATATACTTTCAAATTTTTTCTTGATTATGAAAGGAAATGTTATAAACTATTCTGACATGACTATTCATCTAAACTAAGAAATAGACAAAATGTGTTTTATTTACCTCTATCTTTCTTTTTTTCCAGATCACTATCCCTCCCATTCATACCTACTACCATTGCAAGGTCCTGAATTTTCCAAACTTAAAAACAAAACATCATATATATCAGGTAATCATCTTTTCTTCATATTACTATTACAACTCTGGCAAACATTAATACCATATAGGTAACTATCATTAACTAATTCATAATTGCAGGACAGTAGACATCAACTAATATAAAACTAGTCCCTAAAGTGAAAAACTGAATATAAAAATGAACTAAAAGCAGAATCATTTCCATGTTTAATTCCCTTGTCCCTTCATTCATTAAACTTCAAACCCTCTGTGCAAAATCTCTCCTTCTTTTCCTCAGATAGAACCGGTGATTGAGCACCATGACATCGTTCATCACATGCTTCTGTACAGCTGTCCCTCCTCTGTGACACAACTGTATGACAAGCCGTGCTACATGGGTGACACAGGGGATGCCTGCATCGGGTTGGTGGCTGCATGGGCAGTGGGAGGAGGGGTGAGGGAGAATTGAGAGTCCATTCTCTAGTTTTAAGCCATCTTTGAGTTCCTAGATCCATTATGTTAAAATCTGATGTCAGGATTGCACTTCTGCAAGTTGAGCCCGAATTTATCCCCGAAAAATCAGGTGTTTGAGCTTCCAGAAAATATGGGTATTCCTGTTGGAGGTGGGGACAGTGATGCATACTTCAGGCTGGAGATCCATTACAATAACCCAAACCTTAAAGCAGGTAAATACTCCTTTGTCTTTCTATTGGGAGCTTCTGTAATAGCATACACATTATATAGATAACTTAGTTATTCTTCTTCTTTTTAAATTTTGTGGGAAATGGTGCACATAAAATAGACATACACATAATGTGTACATAAAAATGCCAATCATTTGCTGGTTCTGGTTCCCCCAGTACAGTTTGGGTACACCAGAACTTCAGCATTGCTTCAGCAGAGGCTCAGATACTGTATCCTGGGTTTTAGGTCCTAGTCTGGGTCAAGTTCCAAAAAGGTTAGATCATACGCTTCCTGTTATGCAACCAATAGCATCTTTTCATGTTAAACTTTCCCCGGCTTCTACATCCCTACTTCTTGTGGGCACAAAACCTCCAGTTTGTAACACAGAATGTTTCTATACTTTTTAAGCAGTGTTAGCAGCCATAGAATGAAAAGTGACCCCGATGATGACATCATTGAGGTCATTTTCTAAGTCTTGACAAAGCTTGCTGATGGACCTGTTTTCACAGACCGAGCAGTGCTCCACATGATCAGTACATTGAAATGTATGTTTAAAATTGGCGGAATTTTTCCTTAAAAATGTCACCAGCACATTTTAATACAACATGGGCTTTGGCTTCTGTCTGGATAATTGCAGCACAGTATGAAGTCGTACTAACATAGGATTACATACTGTATACACAAAGAACTGGAACATACTGTATGTCTTCTGTTCTTTATTCTTTAGTCTAATCATCACATGCGTAAGATGCAACATTTTAAAACTTCTGTCTCTCACTTTAAAGGCAGGATGGACAGCTCAGGGCTAAGACTGCACTATACAGCCCAACTCCGGCAACATGATGTTGGCATCCTGTCCACGGGTGTGCTGCTGTCTGACCACATGGAGTACAGGATCCCTCCAAAAGCCCCTCACTTCCACACCTACGGTGTGTGTAATACCACTCTCTTTCCTCAGGTATGCAGTGCTTCAGTATGGATTTTCAGCAGCTGGAGTGGTTATTAGAGACAATTAAAGATAAATTTTTATTTTTTTTTTTTTGTCTGTGATAGTGTTCTTGATAGTATTTCCTTTCAACCCCTAGTTTGTGAATCCCGTGCCTGATCTTCAGGTTTTCGCTGTGATGTTGCACACTCACTTGGCTGGGAGGAAAGTCAGAGTCGGCCACTACAGGTAATAAAGAGGGGATGTGCTTTACCTAAGTAAATATCTAAGCTGAAGAAAAAAAATGTGGTGGTAACTATAAAATATTAATTAAAGAATTAGGCTAGTTAAGTTTTGAAATAAAATCCATTTTTGACAGAGGTTTGATTTTGGTTATGCACTCTTATTTCATACCTCTTGGTCTCTGTAGAAATGGAAAGCAGATTGACTTCTTGGGCTTGGATGAAAACTACAACTTTGAGATACAGCAGGCCGTCAGTTTGGGAAACATCAAGACGATCAAGCCAGTAAATCTCCATTGCCTCCTTGCCCATATATTACGCCCATATGTTGAAGCATTAGGTGTTTAGCCTGTCAGAACTAAACAATGTTAACAGTGCTACATAATTTATGATGCACATTACTTGTCTCCCTTTACAGAACGATGAGATTGCAGTGGAGTGCACCTACAGCACTGTCAATCGCACTGGAGTCACTAAAGTGGGTAAACACTGTATGGCCTAATGTCATTACACATTTAATAAGATTTAAATGAAATAAGTGCTGTCCAGGAGAATTATAAAAACAAGAAGATTTTTCTAAACAACTGAATGATTTAACTGCATTTATAATAATGACTTTTTAACTTTTACATCTCCAGAACTTGGAATCTAAACTATAAACCTACGGAAGGTGGATGGACATCATTCAGTGCAATCTAGTGAAAAAGTGCTGCAAAAAAATGTCAAAATAATGCAATGTGATTTTTAAGACTGGACTCCTTAGGAGAAAAATACAGCTACTGGTTGATAGAATATACAATATTTAATACTATAATACTGTAGTTCCTGGCTCTCATATTCCCATGCATGCATGTCATACACTTTTAAATTCATCCACAATTAAAAAGGGAAAGTCGTTCTTTTTTAAATGCCTGCCATGTTTCCCATTTTCCTCCTTCAGATGGGGTTAGCGACCACTGATGAGATGTGCCTGGCCTTCCTATTCTACTACCCTGCAATCAAGATCACCTCATGTATTAGCCACCCAAATACGATGTCTCTATGGAATACAAGCTACCAGTAAGACCCGATGCACTGCTTCACTGAATATTTCTGTTAAATCTGAAACTATAGCACCAGTTCTAGCTTACAAACACCTTAAAGGTTACGTTATAAATATATAACTATATATTTACAAATATTTTCTACAGGCAGATCTGTCTTGATATGCTCTTTGTAAAGTAGCTCTATTTTAATTTCTGACAGGGTGTCAGAGGAGACAACCTCAGATGAAATTGCTGAGTATCAGACTTTGCTAAATACCTTACCACAAATTCAGCTGATCTCTGACGATGATGTAAGTAACAATAACTTGTTTGATAATGTCATTGTCATTAATGTCAACTTCCAAACTGACAAAAATCATATTTTGTTGAGGAATTTTTGTTTTTAAAGACTGTAAAGTTGTTTTTCATTGTTCCCACAATTTCCTAAAAAAATTATTCAAAACTCATTTCCCTTTTTATTTTATCACTTAAAGATGATTAAAGTAGCTCTGTCAACTTGCATTTTCCTTTCCTGTTTTAGATATGTGGCGTGTCAGCTATTTAACTTAAACATGTAACCTCAATGCACTGGCGGTTACAGAGCTGTCTGTGAACTTACATTATTTACAACCTTTTAATTTACTCCTGCAGTGCCCGTCAAGGTGGAGCATGACCTGTGATGATGTCACTTAAAACAAAACAGACTTTTAGCTGTTTGATGCTTGTTTTCTAGTACCATAAAAAGAGAATGATTTTTTTTTTTTACACTATGTCACCTTTTTCTTTTCACAGCACAACTTCACATTTTACGAAAATGGCATCATCAGGGAGATGATGAAGACTCCGACTGTTATTTGTCAGATGGACAACGCGTCTAATAGACTCTGTCCTCCCTGCATTATGAACCCAGTAGGAATGACTCTCCTGCTGCTCTGGATTGCAATAATGTAACATGGTTGTATAAGAAACAGATCCAGTCCATTTCAATGTTGACAAAGGAGGGCGACGCTAAAAAAAAAAAAAAATCTCAGTTTTATTGTTAAAACTGAACTGGGTATATTCAACCTCACCAGAAAAGGTGTATACAATTTTATATTTATATTTTCTATCTTTTCATAAGTTACCTTTTCTCTTTGGTATTAGTTGTTAATCATGGATTGGATGTCATATCACTGAGATTTTCATTGCTATTCTTACTTTAAACTCTGTTTAAGAGAAGCACAAAACAACTGATCATATATGCTTGAGGAAATTTTAGTTGACTACACACTCAGTTAATAGAGTAATAAGCTAGGTTTTTTTTCACTATTATATATTAAAATTTATAACAGAAAACTTTACATTAAATCAAGTTGGAGTATTCCTGTAATTAGATATTATCCCTTTGATATTTCTAACAGAATTTTGGTCAGTGTTGCAAACGTATGAACAAACGGCTTTACAGCAATAATAAACTTTTATATAATTTTTGTATCAGTATGAATGTGATAAGATCTTGATTCTTTATTTTTTTTATCAGGTCTTGTTTCTTTTTTACAGGTGTCACTAATAACATGAACAATCATTATGTTTTATCCAAGTTTCCCAACAAGCCTGAAGTGCGCTGAGAAGCTTTATGGCACATTTTTCTCATTTAATCTATGCACATGCCGATTACCCGCACCGATACACAAACACACACACATATATATATATATATACACGAAATAATCTGTAAAACTGATGTCAACAAAATAAAAGAATGGATGCAATTGGCATTAAAGCAAGTAGCTTCCCAGGCTTTCCTGAGGGGGGAGATCTAACTTACTCGCCCGCCTGTCACTATGTTGTCAGGGAATGAATGTGGACGGCTAGCCGGCTAGTAGCTTCGGCAATGTTGCCGCTATCAGAATGATATCGCAGCGGGACAGAGGAGAACTTGCTCGGTTTTATACTGTCACGGACCCTAAAAAGCACCAGAAAGGCTACACTGTGTACAAAGTCACCGCAAGGGTAAGTAAAGGGGAGACGGGCACCCCGAGAGCTAGGCTGATGCTAGGCGAGTTAGCTAGCCGTACGGCTAACCAAGCTAATATGATGCAAACCCGAGTAACGATACTATAACCTCTTTGTCATTAGCTGTCAGCGGTAACAGCCCTTTGTGCCCGTTAGCTGATGTAGCTAACACGCACATTTAGAACCGATTGCATGTTAATATATGAGGGTTTTTTCGATCCCAGCGGGTTATCTAGTGGCTAACTCAAATTAGCAACATTAGCCGCACCGTGTGAATCCGACCCAACGCTGCGTTAACCCAGTGTTAACTGCTGGATCGCTGCGAGGCAAGTAGCTAAGTTACTGTCAAATGTAGGGTTACAATGGACGAGCATCGCGGAGATGAGCAACTAACGCGTGTTGTCGTTATATTCAGAGACAAGATTCCCATTGAAATGCTCTGAAAGATGTAATGAAGGTTGCAGAGGGTCCTGATTCCCAAACTAGACCCGTTATTTAACTTAGAGGGAGGGATGGTTCACTTTATAACAAACATGTCAGTGTCATAAGCTCTGTAAATGTGTCTTCCAGAGTATGGTGAATCTATAGTCAGGTTAGGATTCAAAAACAAACAAACAAACAAACAAATGAAATGGAGAATAACATAAACATTATATTTGCAATTTTGGACAATGTGACTTTAATTAATTAGCATGGGCCCCTGGGTCCACTGATAATGGGCAGAAACTCACGGAGCAGGTGCTGACATGGAGAAATATGTTCTCTGATTATGAAAACTAATAGACTTATGCCATAGTTATTTTTACCTCCAGTCACCTGTGTGTTCAGCGGGTTTATAGCTACATGGACACGTTCCCATATTGTAACTTCCCAGTTTAAGACCTGGGAATGTGCCCATGACTGGGAGGCTGAGTTTCTTTGTCCCTTCCCGCTCGAGATCCTGTTTGTCATGAGTGTTGGTGATGTCTCGTTCTAACTCTCACGACTTCCGTCATTCGCTTCATAATGCGGTCATTGTCGCACTCAGAGCTGTGTCCCAGCTCATACTTGTGAAAGCTCCACACCAGAGTCCTTGCAGCAAAAGACAGCTCTGACATTGTGTATTTTTTTTAGATAGGAATCACGTAAATAGGGTTTCAAAGCCTTGAGCTCTCTTCTTCCTCTTCCGCACAGATAATCTCCAGGAAGAACCCAGAGGATGTCCAAGAGGTAGGTCACTTAGCCATTATTTTTTTTATGGTGAATTTGTTGGTGTCCACACTGTGTAAGACGGCTGACTTCCTTGAATAAACAGTAGTTTGATGGAATATTTCACAAAACCAATATGATAACAACTTTAAAAAATTAAGCTTATATTTAATTTTTATACATTTCAACAAATATAAGCTTAAAGTGATAGTTACAATTTTGTTGAAAGTCGTCAAGTTGTGTGTGGCTCTGTGTCCCATATCTGTCTCCTTACACATGAGCTTGTACAAAGCGAAGCTTCAGTTTTATTGAGTTGAGAAAGTTCATTGATTTAAAAGCAAGAACGAGGTCAGGAGAATTGTGGGATTCCTCTTTTGTACACATTCATTCAATGTGCGTTCTTTACATTGCAAGCTCACTGTCTATATGTCACGGTTCTGACCGTGACATCAGTGTGACCATTTACAGGATTTTTTTATCTCAGGATAACTGTGCTGTTAAACCACTTAATAGAGAAGACATCGAAAAATCTGTCTTTATCACATTGTAGCCTGAATTTGCAGGATTGCATGCTCTGTTGTTTGGGAGACACAGTGAGGAATGCAGTCTGGCCTGGAACCAGCGTTAATGCAACCGGCATGATGTCAATTACTGTATGTGTGTCTCAGAGACAGAGTGAAAGGGTTTTTGCCTGGAAACACCCATACCTCCTTTACTGAGTGGTGCTCCTGTTTGGGAGCTGTGCTCAGCCCTCACACCATCCGCCCAGCACAGAGATCTTGGCAAAACGGACTTGTGTCTCAAGATTAGGCCATTATGTTTTGCTTTATTTAGGAAACACTTCATCCAGGTTTGTGTGAATAGTGTGACTTGTAATTGAAGTTTTATTGCGCAAGATGATGGTGATATGAGGAATCTATTTGGTCGTGTGAGTTACGCTTTTACACATGCTGTCATGTTTTAGGCTGTGAAGTGCTATTGGCAAAGTGTTCTACATTGTTGTCGTCTTTACGAAGACATATCGAATATTTAATTGTTTTAGACATTTGTAAACCCGTTAACAATGAGAATACTTTTATAGACCAGTACAAAATCAAGTTACTCTGTAAAGCAGTGTTTAGTAAAGAACATTGATTTAATCCATTTTATTCCCCCGCTCCTCCCTTAAGTCAGCTTTGTCTCTGTCCTCATCCATCTTTTCTCTCTGTCTTTCAATAGATAACAGTATGGAAAAGATACAGTGATTTCCGGAAGCTTCATCAGAACCTCTGGCAACTGCACAAGAATGTATGTAGCCAGTCCGAGCTGTTTCCTCCCTTTGCCAAGGCCAAAGTCTTTGGTAAGAAACTAAATCCCTCAATTCCCCTGTGTCAAAGATTTGCCCGGATTTTTGCATTGGACCTAGATTTGCAGAACCATGTTCTCCTATTTGATTTTTATGGTTCTTTGGCATCTCAATATTTAGTTGTTAGTGTTTGCTTCTCTGCTACTTTCTGTGCTCACATATAAGGTATTTTAACATGGATTCCTGGTAAAGCTATTCTCATTTGCATGTTTTTCATGTTTGGCAATAAATACAACGGAACAAGTATGAAACAATGACTGGAACGGAGCCCTTTAAGACTATATGTCAACAAGCAGTCACTTCCGAGCCATTTTCAAGCCCCTGCTCTGCACTGCTCAAATCTTGATTAGAGCAGTGCAGCCTTTTTTAGCAGGTTTACCCAAAACCTGCATATAGGCACAAGTTTTGTTTAAAGATGCAGTTAGTGGATCTGATCCTTCAATTAACTTAAATATCACTTTGTGTGTGTGCACTCACACGCGCACATGTCTTTGTCTATGCATGTGCAGGGCGTTTTGATGACTCAGTGATTGAGGAAAGAAGACAGTGCTCTGAGGATCTGCTACAGTTCTCTGCTAATATCCCTGTTCTCTACAGTAGTCAACACATCCAAGAATTCTTTAAGGTGAATTATACACACACCTGCACAATTACATCATTTACAGAGAGACTATGGACTGAAATGTTTTCATTATTTTCCAGGGAGGAGAGGTCCATGACGGCTCAGAGCTCATCGGACCAGCCGAGCCCTTTTCTGATTTCCTGGCAGACAGTTTATCAGACTGCAGCTCTGATGGTAGGTTTACATAGGATTACAGACACTAACTCTTTCTCACAATCAGTCTTCCTCTAAAGTTACTTTGGTTGTAAGTATAAACTTGCTCAAAGATGTGTGGACATGTTTTCCAGTTCAAAGAGACATCAGCGGCGCAGATGATTTGACTATCACATCTGAGTATGGAGGTAGAGTTTGTTCAATAAATTAGAAATACATTAGATTTCCTGAAGTTTTAGGTGATATATAAATTCGTTATTTAGTCTGTACATATGTATCTGTCCATACTGACATTAGTATTCTTGCCTCCCCAGGCCCGTCCAGTGACAGCGATTTGACCTCCCTGGCTGTGGATACGGACTCTCTGGCTGAGCTCGATGATGGCATGGCCTCAGGCCGCACCTCCCCAAACCAGCCACAGGGGGGGGCTACCAACATTAGCAGCAGCTGCAGCCCTCGCTTGCCCTCTTTACGTGAACGCCGCACCCCATCTCCTGCCCCAGTCCCTGCCTCCTCAGCCCCTAACCCAGAGGTCAGCTGGTCAGGCCGCACACCCCTCTTCTCTGGAAGTTTGAAGAAAGCCAGTAGTGGCAACACTAAGGACGTAAAGTCTGACTACCTGGACAAAGCCAGTGAGCTCATTGGTCTGGCTGTACAGAAGGAGAAAGAGCAGGACTACCAGGCAGCTTTTTCTTACTATCGCAGCGGAGTGGACCTGCTGCTGCAAGGAGTGCAAGGTCAGTTTGGTGAAGAGCCCGGTACCATTACTGTTAAGTCAGTGGAGTCCACCTAAGTGACATTTAAGAATAAGAATTAAAAAAAAAAAAAAAAATCAACACAGCTTTTGTATATGGTGACAATTTCTGTCACTGTAGACCACAGCTTGATGATAATTCCTCTTGATACTACTTGGTTTGTTTTCACAGACTGAGTAAGACTCCCCATGACTAGTAAACCCATTAGAAATCCTCCACAGCCTACAAATAGGTCATGACCCAGCCTTTTAAACCAGCGCCCCAGAGCATCCTATTGTTACTAATCCAAAGTAACACAAAATGATATAGCTATCTAAGCTCATTGTAAGTTTATCAGCCTATCACATGAACAACCATGTTTTGTCAGTAAATAAACTGCTGGTACAGAAACTTTAAACCGTACACCATAAAAAACTGCCTTGTAAAGAAGAATGATTGATCCCGCTATTTCAGGTGAGCCCAGTCCCACGCGACGAGAGGCAGTGAAGAAGAAGACTGCAGAGTATCTGATGCGTGCAGAACAGATATCCAGTCAGCATCTGAGAAGCAACATGGGTCAAGGGTCAACGCAAACAGTGGTGAGTAGGAGGGTAATGTCGTTGGCCCTTATGCTGTCTATGTCAGATGGCTATGTTAGATTGTGCAAACGTACTTCATGAACATGCATAGACCAGGGTTCTCAATCCACTTGAGGCAGTGTATTGGAGACGAGTTGAAAAAAATTACAAACCTACCTTTTTTTAAAATATACATTGACAGTCCAAACTTTCCCAAATTCCATTGTGGTTTGGTTGTTTTAGACATTGTCTGCCTTGTGATGACATAAACTGTTGCTTGTTTTCACATATTACTTGGATCACATGATGCAAGAGGTAACAGTGCTTAATGAAAGTGACCATATTTTAATGATAAATTTGCACTCCGTTATTACACTGTGAAATGCTCCTTTTTTTTCCCGAGGCTTTGGGGGCACAGTGCTGTTCTCCCACCAGCAGAGGAGGCCAGCAGAGTCCATCTGAGGAGCTGAGAGCTTACAGGGTGTTGGGGGTCATAGATAAGGTCAGTTAATTACATACAAGCCTTACAACTTGCTGCCAGATTTTGTGATTTTTGTTATGATGTTGTTTTATTCATAAACACAATAAACATATTATCTTTTAATTCCTACCAAGAGAGTGCAATGGACAAAAAATGCAAAAAATAGATCTGTGATGAAGAAATAAATGGTTAATTTGGCTTGGAAGCAGTGTCAAAGCAGATGGAAAAAGATGGATGAATAGAATTTTTTAAGGTGAAAACGAAACAATAACCTAACAAAATGATTATAACTAGGTTTGGCAGACACTCATTTATTTAAGAATTCCTGCAAGTCCCGATAAATGTGGAGCAACTATCTCTCCTCCTTATGTCCTTTCCTTTCCTTCTTCGACCATCTCTTTTATCTAAAGCAATAAACCAAAATAGATTTACTGGATGGCATAGTAAGGGCTGGGCATGTGTATGTTTAGCGTCAGTTATGACCACCACAAGGTCAGTTTGGGTTACTGGTCCTCTCAGCCAGCTGCCGGCGAAGCAACTTTACCACTCAGCCATGAAATGACTTGGCAAGCAACTCAGAGAGTGGCACGCAACATTGAGTCAATGATGCTCATCCTACACACGCATACACAGACACACAAACAAAGCCCCAAGGAAAATGTTGACACCAACATGAGTTGCTCTACAGACATGTACACAAAATCCACAATATGTTTGAAAAAATTCCAAACATACAGTGGAAAAAAAACGCCATAAGTAAAAACTAAGCTATCTAGAAATAGTCTGACTTTCATCTCCTGTTTCTCCTCCTCCTCCTCCTTCCTCCTTTCACTTTTAATGGGGACAGAGGGGACAGATGGAGAGAGCTCCTCACCCTAGTGCCCCCCCCCACCCCTCCTCTCCACCTCCCCCCTTTCCTGATGTTTGTGTCTTAATTATATTAGCGCCCTGGCTAGCAATGCCACTCTGTTTACTCACAGCTCCATTCATATCCATTTAGCCTGCACCTGTTTGGTCCCAGCCAGGGTCACATGGAGACAACGCACTGACAAAACATACGCACGCACCACACTATGCACAAGCACACACCAGGTCACACACACACACATAGTCAAGCTCTCCCCTGAGACGGTGAAGGAGCAGAAGAGCAATGGAGATGTCAGAGCAGAAAAGGAGGGGTAAAGGCAGGAGGAAATAAAGACATTAGGAAGAGAGTGGGATGATGGAAGTGAAATAAGGGATGTTAGGAGCTTCTTTTTCTGCTGCTTAGCTCTCTGGTGACATATTTTTGAAAGTTGTTCTCCTAAATTATAAAAAAAATTAGGAGTAACAAAGTGTGTATTCCTCCTATGAACCTTTTGTTGTTGTTTTTTTGTAAGACTTTCCACTAATGATTCTTTTCAGTAATGATTACTCTTCCAGTTATTTTTTTCAGATCTTTTCAAATCCATGAGATGTCCAAAATAGGGGGGAAAAGGCTACTGTAATTTTACAGAGACCAAGTTTCAGATTGATTGGTTCAGAATCCAAAGATATTCCAGCTTTAAAAAACAAACAAACTTTAAAACCGAATTGGAAATGCAGGAAATCTCCGCATTAGAAAAATGTAGCTGGCAAATGCTTGGCATTTTTGATTGATGGATATCTTCTGATAAATTACTTATCTGATAAGATCAGATATTGTTGTCATTCTGTCAATCAAGTAATACATTAATGAACTAATTGATTTAGGTATAATCTTGATTATGAAAATATGTGTTAATTTTCTCACACTTACATCTTTCAACTTTTTCCTCTTTTTTTTCCTTTTACATATGGACTTGGTTTGGTGAACACAGCAGGATCCAACATGTTGATGCCAGTTTTTGGGAGGGGGGTTTTGGGGTTTTTTTTGGGGGTATAATTTAAGGGCCTATATTTATCTTGAAGTGACCCTTATGTGCACCCTGACCCAGCCTCTGCAAAAACACTGCTCTGGAGGACATAACCACTACTTCATCTTAGACTGTGTATGTCTGTTCATACATGGCAATTAATGGTGCTCTTTTATCACAGGTTCTTTTGGTCATGGACAAGAGAACAGAGGAGACATTCATCCTGAAAGTAAGTGTGTGTGTGTGTGTGTGTGTGTGTGTGTGTGTCTGTGTGTGTGTGTCTGTGTGTGTCTGTGTGCGTGCGTGTGTGCGTATGTCCCCCTCATCCTCGTCTTCCTGACTGTAAGTGTAATTGTGAAGTGTGCCAGAAGCCCCTGTGTGTGTGACCGGTGTAATTGATTCTAATGGGCCTGTCCCTGTCAGCTCCTCTGCTCTCAGGTGTGAGACGTGTGCCAGATGCCAATGAACAGTGGCTGGTGGCACAGATGACTGCGCGCGCACACATACACACATACCCACACACAGTTGCAGCCAATGTGAACTTTACGTGTAGCGCTGATAGATTTATGTGGCTCTTTTAAAGTCACGCGCTGTATGTGGCTTGATGAATCCAGTGACTTTGGGTTGCCATGGGGCATAGCTGGCACTTTGTTAATGGGAGCTTTCTCCTTTGCCACAATCCCTTTCTCATTATTTTACACCTTAGTCTTAACACAACCTAAACACTCCCCTTCCTCCTCCCATCCATGCCCTCCCTGTTTGGGTTGACTTTGCTTTTCTCCGTAGTCCTTAAACACAGGCTTTGTTTGTGCTTACTTCATCTTAAATTGCTCACTCCCTTCCCGCTTCTCTCCCTTCTTGTAGGGCCTGAGGAAGAGCAGTGACTGTGGGCGGACTAAGAGGACCATCATGCCTCACTCTGTGCCTCACATGGTGCAACTGAGGAAGTTCATTGTCTCGGAAGACACGGTCTTCCTTCTGCTGCAGTATGCTGAGGGTAAGATGCACACAACTCATGCTCATCGGTTTGATCTCCCCTCTTTCGTCTTCTGTACCTCCAACCGTCTTTTCCCCTCCTTTTACCTGATCTCTCGTCTCCCACCCACCCCTCTGCCCTTGTTCCAGACAGATGTTTCATAGAGATGGGTGTGTGTCACAGGTCATTATTCTGAATACCAGGTGGCGCCATGCTTCATTAGCTATGCCAACACCTGGGCCTCCTTACATCCCACTCACTCTAGGATGTGTGTGTAGATTGTGTGTGTGTGGGTGAGTGCATACAGTGAAATGCAGCCATATTTCTTAATGCCCTGTAACCTATTCAATCTGGTGCACTCCATAAGTACCCTGCGCTAATATTGGTGGACAGTATTGAATATCATATGGGGCTGTTAAACATGGTCTAATAAAACTAATCAAATGTCAGAGAAAACATAGTTTTACCACTGTCATTGCTTCTCTGTTGTTCAGAAAATTCAGGGTTGCTCCTTATGCTTCTGTACTGTGCTGTAAGCAGCTGACTGGTTGAATGAGGATAGACAGGCAGACGGAGGGAAGCAGTGACCTGAGTGACATTGGACAAAACAACATATGGATGGTTTTACTTTCTAAGCCATCGAGCTGCCCCACTATCATTATCATCACTGTGAACTCCCTATCCATTCTCATCACACACAACAGATGCTGGCTTCCAATTGCTCACACTGCAGCTGTGTGTGTGTGTGTGTGTGTGTGTTTGTGTTTGTGTTTGTGTTTGTGTGTTTGCGTGTGTGTGTGTGTGTGTGTGTGTGTGTGTGTGTGTCTACATGTGTGCGTATTTCTATGTGTATGTAAGACAGTGAGAAGTCAAACCACTAACATTACGCTGAGAACCTAAAATACACATCCAGCCAACCCCATTTAGCCAAATTGGTTTCAGTCACAATTGTTGTTGTTTACCTTGGTTACTCATTCCTAAGTGGAAACTAATGAGCCTTTTCACCAAATAGTCCCAGCAACGAAGGACCCTCAGAAACGAAAGTCAGGAACTAAAGGTCCCTTTTGCACATTCCTATTCATGTTACCATCACATCTTAAGAACAATGAAAATTGGTTAAATTAGACAGGATAAATTTTGTTAAAAGCACCACTAAAGCTAGAGTAAAAACTGAAATGGTAAAGGCTTTGAGCTCGCTCCTGTATTTTTCACCAGTCTTAAAGCCCCTTGAGTTCCCCGTTTCAAAATCAAATTAACTAACATGGTGAATATTTGAAACACATTTGTGTTTTAATCAAAATAATCACAGTAACTGACGTACAGTAAAGCCAGGACAGGTGGTATTCTAGCCCTAGAAACACTGGCTGCTTTCTGAGACTGGGGGAATCTGTGTGGGGCACCAAATCAGGACCCACAGCTTATTTTTACCACAGGCTACATAGTAGGATAATTCAGCTCTGCTTCTGTCATAGAATGCCACCACATTGAAACAGCTTTTAGAGGTCTAGTTACGTGACTTGTTTAAAGATCAATGAACTAACCCTCTTCCTTATATTTATACAGCTGGCAGACAGCACTTGCTTATTGTTTGAATAAGGCTTGTGTCTGACTAGTCAGCGACGTTAAGTGCTGCTGCCCAACAGAGCAGAGACATTTCTTTAAAATGGTAACTTTAGCCCAGGGATAAAATTCAAACCTCTAGTTGAAACTAGCTGCAGTTACTGAGCTCCTAAAAAAACAAAAGTTTATTTAGTGGAAAAGGACTAATTATCTAGAAACGGCAGAGCTTTTTCCTCTAAGCCCACATTCCTCCTCTTATGTCTGCCATACCTGTTCATCTCTGTATTAGAGGCGCCCTCCTTTTTTGTCTTTAATGCCTTTTTTCTTTCATCCTCAGGTGGGAAACTGTGGTCTCACATTGGAAAGTACCTACATAATTCAAGCCCAGAGGAGAGCTTTGACATTCCTTTCATCCAGAAAAGCCACACAGCGGCTGTACACTCTCCACAACATGCTGCACCGCAGCTGGATGGAGGTTCAGCCAGTTCCGGTTCAGGGCCTGGTGCTGAATCTGATTCTATCTCAGAGTTGAAGAAGGAGGGAGAAAACCTCATTGCTCATCCTCTAAAAAGTGCTCTCCCTCCCAGGCTTATCAAACAGGTCGAAGCGCAGTCAGACTCTGGAGCCAACTCTGAGGAAGAGTGCACCAACAGTTATTTGACACTTTGCAATGAGTATGAACAAGATAAAGTAGAACCAGATGCACTAGAGGAGGAAGAAGAAAAGAATGAACAGGAAATGGTGTCGTTGGAAGTGCCCGAGGCCACGACCACTACTTCTGTACGTAGTCGCTCCCTGCTAAGCAATGATAGCCTCTCTTCACCTCTCAGCTCTCAGGAACTTGGCTTCTTCACTGAGTCGTCTGATAAATTAGGCCACGCCCCTGACAATGAACTAGACTGTGGTGAGGGACAAGATCACAGTGAAGTTTTTAGTCCTTTATCGTCCCCTGCTGTTCCTCTGTCTCTGGATCAGTCCAAGCACACACCAATGGAGTTTTTCCGTATTGACAGCAAAGATAGTGCAAGTGAGGTGACCTGCATCGACTTAGGAGAGCAGCGCCCTCCTCATACGCAGGTCCCACTCTTTTCTACATCTGACCTGGGCTCGGACGTGACCGAGGATCCTCCGGAGCTGGCTCAGGAGGTCAAGGGCCACAGCTCGGAGCTTTGGTGGTTGGACTGCAGTGACAAAGGCTCCAATGAGTCCGTGCCAGTCATCTCATTTAAAGAGGCTGTAGTGGAGGATGAGGGTCACCCACCAGATCTTTTGGTCAACCTTCCTGTAGTGAGTGGGACCGTGGACTCGTTACAGGAGGAATTAGAGACTTCGGGCGTGTGTGTGGGCCTTGAGGTCACAGCCTCCCCTCAGAAGTTCATCCAGCCTGATGTTTTACAGCTTCACAGCCAGCCTGAGGAAGGGGAGGAGCAGCCGCTGGAGCAGGATCTTTCATCTTTGTGTACAGCCTCTGCAACCTGTGACACTAGTGTTGCATCTTCCTCTCCCCTCAACTCACTGTGGGACGACTATAGCCTGGCATTCGGACAAGAGGCCTCTGACAAAATGGTTGTTGATCCTGAATGCCAAAATAATGACCTCCCCCTTGATGTAGGAATACCAGATACTGACTCCCATTTTGAGAAACTAGAGGCCAGTACAAGAGTAAACACAGACCCCAGTGCAGACTCTGTCCTAGCTACAAATGGGAGCAAGGCTTGTGCGGTGGTTGAGAATTTATTAGCTCTTGATGGTGTATCATCGGGAGTTGTTAGTAATACAGGTGGCAGCGCATTTGATAAAGAAGTATCGCGGCTGTTTGCAGAGCTGGACGAACTGTCGTTGGCTGCATCCCAAGCTCGTATCCCAGAGGAGTTTGTACGTTGCTGGGCCGTGGAGATGGTGACAGCCCTTGATTCTCTGCACCAAGAAGGCATCATCTGTCGAGACCTAAACCCCAATAATATCTTGCTCGACCAAAGAGGTTGGACATCCAATATTACCACTGCCTGTCTGTGAAACTATTTCATTATATTTTAGCTCATTAAGATTCAACAATCTTGTCAACTCTTTTATAGGTTTCCTAAAGCTTGTACTATCCTTGTTTCGCTGTGTTTCGGTGTTTTTATCTGTTATTACACACAGAGATGACAGCATATGCCCTAATAGTCTATCTCAGTGTTTAGTGTCTATGGAAAAAATTCAGCAAACTTATAGGAAGAAAAGCTCCACCTTTTCGACTGTGTTCCTACAATACTGGCTGGAATACTGCTTAATTAATACACTACTACGTGTTATTTTAGTACTATACAATTAGATTAGTTTAGTGCAAGATATATGTGCACCAGATGAGCCTTAGAAAGCCAAAGCAAAGCAAACTTTTAAAACAAAGATGGACTGCAATAATAGATGACTAGAGATCTTTAACAAGGTATATGTAAAAGTAACAGGGACTTAAACCCACATGAGAAACTGAAACCCAGCAAAAACATGCACTAAAGCAGGAAACCAGAGAACTTGAACCCATTTGAAATGTCAACTCCAAAGAAACATCAATTAGAAAATGAAATCTGCCAGTTAGTTTGCACTGATTGGAGGCTGCTTCAGAAACAAAAACTTAAGTTGTTAGGTTACCTATTAAGAGTTTCATCACAGGTATTTCAGATGCAAATTGGTTAATAACTAACTACTTGAAACCCTATAATCCCGTAGTGGCATGTACTCATCCTTCCCTTACAACACATATAAAACCCATTCCATCTGAAGCTACTGTACTATGTGCAATTCTTATTTTTTGGGGCATTTTATCAAGCAAAAAACAAATTTTTTTTTTTTAGATTTGAAGCAGGACCTCTGCTTATTCCTTTCATCTGAGTCAGTCAACTATGATGTAATCTATTTACCAAAATGAAGGCTCCTCCACAAGGGAAAGTGTTGTTTTACCAGGAGGTCACATATTCCCCCTCAACTTCTTCTTTTGTTGTCCTACAATCACCTCTCTCCACCTCGTTATCAACAAGCGTCTAATTAGCTGAGTGGCTGTTTTCGTCTCCCTGGTGGTAATTATTGTTCTAAAGGGCCCATCAACGGCATAGCGTGGTGCATCAGTCTGGCTAGCCCAGGCTAATGGCCACGTCTACCTAATGACACCATTAGTTCTAATGATAGCGTTAACGGGTAGCCGCTAAATAGGAGTAATCGTCAGGGCTGTGTGCTTGAAAAGCTTGCAGAGAGATTTTGAGAGTCAGAAAGGAACAGAGGAAGGAAATGCTCTAAAGGTGAATAAACAGTTTGAAAAGTAGAGAGTCAAAGTGACACTTGACTGTATGAGATTGACAAGAGGCAGAGCATTGGATGACTGTTTTTCACTTAGACTTTAAGCTGAACTCTCTTTTTATCCTCTCCTTTCTCTTTAGGTCATGTTCAGATTACCTACTTTTGTAGCTGGAGTGACGTGGAGGAGTCCTGTGACAAAGATGCCATTGCCAACATGTACTGTGCACCAGGTGAGATATACATACACATCAGAATACACTGAATTTCTTTATTTCTTTTTTTACTTACTCTGTGCTTATTAATTAGGAACCTCATTTTTAGCCTGTCAGCTAGGAGGTTAACAGTCCTGGTTGAAATTATTGCCACCCCTTAATTTAGTACAGAATTTAGAATATCTTCTAAGTTTTAACCAATTTTATAATATCATAATAACCAATTTAACCTACTTTTTTACTACAGTAGTATTTTGATAATGTCCAAGGTTACTGATCTAAAGAAATTAAAGAAAAACTTACTGATAGTAAAATAATAAAAACTCCAAAATGTACCCTAGACCATTTTTGGCAACCTACACTAATTAAGTTTAAGTAATCGTTTCATTAAACCATCTAGCAGCTTCTTCTATCTGTCTCCTGGTAGTTTCTGCTGCTCCTCCATCTCTGTGTGTTCAAGCTCTTTTAAGTTTTTGCAACGGCAGATTTCAGCTCTCCAAATGTTTTCAATGGGATTTAGGTCATTGCTGGCCAGTTTGAAACAGTCCATCTTTTCCTTTCCAACCGTTCTTTTGTGCTGCTGGATGTGCGCTTTGCTTTGGGTTGTTGTCCTGCTGAGAAACCCAAGACCTTCACCTCAAACCCAGTTATCTGACACAGGGCAACACATTTTGCCGTAAAATGCCTTGGTAATCTCATATCATCATTGCTTTGATAAATTCAATGCCTCCACAATCTGATAGAGCCTCCTCCATGTTTTACTGTGGGACTGTTGTTGTCTTTGTTGTATGGGCCTCATTCCATCGTCTATAAAACATAGTATTACATTCCCAAAGAGCTGTTCCTTGGTTTAATCTGTCTATTGAACATTATCCCAGAAAGACTCTGGCTTATCAATTAAAGCTTTTGCAAACATTAGTCTTGCATTTTTGTGCCTTTACTTCAATGGCCTTTGCCGATAGAGCCCTACCTGGTTTAGCATGCAGTGTTGGAGACTGCCCAAAACCACCACTCCACGTTGCTCCAGATCAGCCTAAAAGTCTTTAGATGTCTTCATTGGTGTTTTTCCACAGTCTGCATCAAACCACACTGACTTCTCTCATTGAAGTGCTTTTTAGCCGTACGTCCTGGAAGCGTCTTAACAGTTTTATGACTTCTTGACAACATTATGAACTGTTGAAAAAGGGATTTCCAGACCTTTGGCAACTGCTTTGTAGCCTTTGGAATTGTAACCTTTTTTGGGAGGGGAGGGGGGTTGTTTGAGGAAATAATTTAAATTCATCAAAAGTGTGCCAATAATTGTGTTGTGTTATGTCTATTTTTTCTTTCACTTTATAAAGCCATTTTTTGTCGTCATTTAGTAACCTTATACGTGTTGTTTAAATTCTCATTATAAAAAAATTGTTGGTTTACATCTATTTCTGAAGATAATTGTAAAGTCTGTACTTAAAATTCAGCGATGCCAATAATTTCAATCAGGACTGTATATGGGGTTAATTCTATGTAGGCATGCAGGGCCATAAGTAGGCCACTTTCCCATGGTCACAAAACCCTCATTCATAGCCAGACATGAATAAACTATCCAAGTGTACACACACTACTCACAGGGGGAGAAAAACAAATGAATGCTGTGATTCTTTTTGGCTCTTAGATTGACAGAAATCCCCATGCAGGGGTGCTCCTGCATTCTGTTCTCTTGTTTTATGAGGTTTTAAAGGCACCATGCATTAATGGTACACAAGGTGTTCATCTTGGCTGTGTTGTTTTCACATTTAAATGAACACTCAGATCGCTCCATATCTGAAGAATAAATTGGAAATATCTCTTCTCTTACTCTTGCGGTCGCAGTTTTTAGGAAGCTGCACTGTGTTGCAATGCTCATTTTGTCCTGTAGAGTGTGCTGTTGTGCAACAGTGAGCCAGTAGTGTGGTAACCCCGTGTGTTGCCCCCAGCAAGCCTGTGGCAGCTCTGGCATGCTGTTTAAAAGCTGCTTAAAACAAACTGCTGCTAGACTACAGCACCATGTCCCTACTTAGCACTTCTGTGTGTGGCGGGTGTCTGTGTATATGTATGTGTGCTTTGCATGCACATGCATTTGACATCTAATGGTGGATAACTTTCCCAATATGTTGCTGTTTTAACGTATGGCTTCACACTTGTGCTGGTGGATAGATTATGTGTGATACATTTAATTACATCTTTCTTAAAAACAGGATGGATGACATTTCGCTCCAAACACGGGTTGCACTCAGAGACGTACACAACGACCCTCACACTCTTTCACTCTCCCACACACTTATATTAAGCTATTCTCTCATATTCATCCTCTCTCTCAGCCAGGAAGGTCACTTCAGATTTAAATCCTCCTTGTGTCTAGAACATACAGTATGACACTGTTGTAATAAATCTGAAAGCAACAAAGGCTCCATCTAATATCCAAAGTGTGCATTTTTATTCCCGTAGCAACAGCTTGTTTAAAAGCCTACTAATGGAAATAGAAGCACATAGAGGCATATGTTCCAGTTACTAGCAGTAGATGACCTAAAGACACAGGAATGAAGCTCAGCACAAGGAGATGTGTCTATAATGGAGCTTAAAAATAAGTGCTAAGCCAAGACATGTTTGCTACTACAAGTCATTGTTTAAACAATAAAAAAATAAAATAAAACTGTTCTGTTGATCAAAAAATTAAAACACAAATGCACAGTTAAGTCAGTCTCTGATGAGTCCACAATCATCTGATCATGTATAGATTATTTTTCAAAAGTCAAGTAATCTCTTCATGTTCCTTATTTTGCTTGACGAGAGCAAACACAGTTTAACAGAAAATCAGGCAAATCCTCCTTTTATAAGATGCTGCGAGCATCTTTTCAAATGTTAATTTTCATTTGTTCCTTTCACTTGATGCTAAACTTAAATGATAAATCCATTGTCGTAACTAGCTTTTAGTAATTAAGGACACATTGGTCATTAAAAATAAATCACTGAAATTTAGTTGTAGGTTAGTTGGATATAGTGTGTTTGCGATGGGCAGATTGAGTGATTTGAAAGAGAAATGGAAGTTTACTGGTAAAAATCATTAGAGTGGTACCGTCCGAATCACAGTTGGGTGATGTTTACGCTCAGTTCAAGCAAATCATTATACAAATGGATTCAGTATAAGAATGTTTTTATGGTAAAAGATGCCCCGTGATTTAAGAGATAGTGTAATTAAAGTGAACTAGAATTAAACTGACTTCAGCTCAGGTGTGAGACGTCCTGCTGGTTTAACGACTTGAGCTCATGTGGATCAATGGATGTAATACACATTGGCAGCCAGCAGGGGGTGTGTTATGCTGCTGTTGGGCGAAGAAACCACTTCCAAATCCACCGACTGTCCTACTGGCAACTTTCTCTCCCTCTCGTCCCTCATTCTGTCCACCTTTCTGTTGTTGTTGTTGTTGTTGTTGTTGTTGTTGCTGCACACATTACAATGTAATGGCTATCACTTATTTTACGTGCACATATCTATCCCATTCTTGTAGACCCTACATCAGGTACGTGCGTTTATCTGTATATGTATGTGCTCGTGAACACAAACATGCACACAGTAACGCAGAGGTTAGCGTGTGTGTGTGTGTCTCTCCTGCCCTTGTTATGTATTGCTGTTTATCCAGACAGGGTCAACTCTAGTGATGGCTTCATTCCTGATGACAGATTTATGACTGTTTGCCAGAAAGCTAGCAGGGGGCCTGCTGTGACCGTATGTGCATGTGTGTATGTGTGTGTGTAGGTGGGTATGTATGTGTGTGTGAGTGTGTGTAAGAAGGAGGGAAACATGTTTTCAAAATGCACACACTCACACCCAAAAAAACACAGGAGTGGACTCGGAAAATACATTGGCAGGGTGTTAATCTGTTTATTCTGCCCTTCTGCTTATTTACTTTCTAGCTATTTCATCATTACCGATAAACATCAGATGGCTAATTTCTTTGTTCTCGAATAAGAAAAAAAAAAAACAAGTCGTTGACGGACAGTGTGACACATACGTTTTTGAACAGAAATGGGTATTGTGTATTGTTCTGTTAAGAGGGAAGCAAGGCCAAAACCAATTGTCTTCAAAGTCTAAGAAAAGGGAAACTCAGTATTCTTCCCCTCTGAAGTGACAAAACTGTTACTGAGGCCTAAAACATAGTGTTTGTTGTCTCTGTCTTTTTTTCACCTACCTGCTCAATCACACCATTGTCTAATGGAAGATGAAGTTTAGTTCCCTTTTTGAATCTGAGCCGTCATCTCATTGTTTTGAAAAGATTTTCAGGGAATAAATTGTACCCTGACAGTACTTCTGCTTAATCATTTGGATATTTTTACTCCATCTTTACAGTGAAGATGAGACATACCTTTTGTATTAGTTTTTTATGAAAACTCAACTGGTTATATACACCTGGCACCATTTCAACCTCCCCAGTCTCCTCGGCTCACAAGACGCACATTCACAGTCTTGGAACATACACCAATCCCTCCTTACTTCCTACCTGCATAGCGTTTACTTCCTCTTTCAACAATGACTGTCGGTTAAGTTTTTAGGGAAGTCGGTCTAAGAGGAGAAGAGAGAAAGTTCCTTATGGCCCCCAGGAGGGAGTAGATGGAGTGTGATTAAGATACAAAGCAGGAGGGAACTGCATTGTTAAGGGGAAAAGGAAGAAGAGATCACAAGGTGAACATACAGTATTGTTGTAGCAGTGTCTATGAACTCCTTCTGTTTTCTCAGGATTGTCGTGATTTGATATGAAGGTTTTAATGCGCAGTTCAAGAAAAAAAAATGCCAAGTTAGTGGAGGTATGGTCAAATTTGAAAATGTACACATCATACAGCACACTGTAACAGTGGGCTTTTCATGACCCATGGCCAGTGGATGCAGTTAATTCTCCCTTCCCATCCTCTTTCCCTCTGTCTCTCTTTCTCCCTGCCTCGCTCTGACAGAGCGGTAAGTGTAGCCAGCTCCGCTATACTCTCCCTGCAGCTCCTTAGACATTAATCTATTGTGATGACATCGACCTTGCTCTGAGACGTGTGTGTGTGTGCGTCCAGTATCACCCCTCCAGCTCATAACTGCACAGGTATCACTAGTCCGTTCAATGACGATCTTCTCTCCTTGGCTGTCAAAACAGTAGTCCTGGGGAGCCCTGAAGACTGGTTGCTCAGTTGACTGCGTATATGTGTGCGTGTTTGTGTGTACACAAAACGTGCAAGTCGTATCATAACCCTCTGTAACCTTGGCTGCAAGAGAGCCGCATAGGCCTCTGGAGATCCCGGCAGCCTCCAGGAGATGAGGGGTCTTTGTCTCTTGTGCTCCCACAGCTGAGGAGCCTGGTCTCTGGGCACACACAGCCATGACCCTGGGTCCCAGCCCTCTGGGTGACCAGGCATCCTCCCTCTGGTGAGAGCAGAGCAGGGGGAAGCTGAGCGACACAAGAGGCCATCTGGTACCCAGTGGAGCTCTCACACACCCACACACTCTCACACACACACACACACGCACACACATACATACACTGACTTACACATACACTTTTAACTTTTTTTTTAGCAAATGAGTGACACTTGGTTTCTGTGTCTCGCTTAAATACACACTGTGAGTCCCAAAGGGCTTCTGTTGAGCTGGTTGTGCATCCGGATCTCAAAGAATATGGCCATGAGTTACAGTTTTAGCGATTAGTCAATTGACATTCAGTGAATCGGCAACCAATTTTGGAAACTGACTCATCATATGAGTCAAGCAAAGATACTAACGATTGAAGGGTTAAAGCGTCTTAAATGTGACATTTTGCTGCTTTACCTTTGGAGAATCTCTTTGGAGTTTGGACTGTTGAATGGACAAAACAAGAGATTTGATGACTTACTAATTTGCTACTATTTCCAGGCAAATAGACCAAACATTAATCATTTATTTGAGGGAATAATCAGTAGATGAATAAATAAAGAAAAGTGTAAGTTGCAGCCCTAGTCTGTTGTTTGGTTCATTTCCAGGAGCTTGAAATAAGTAAATTACTACTTTACATTTCTTAGTGAGTGTGTGTGTTATATGCATGTGTGTTTGAGGTCAGGTCATGCAGATGGTGTGAAGTTGCAGCACAGACGGTTTCCTCAATTTAACTGCTTTTTTATTATGCAAATAACCCTTTTATGAGACACACACTTGTTTGTGTGTGTGTGTGTGTGTTGGTGAGAGAGTGAGTGAGAGAAACTGTGTCTGTATTTGTGCTCATTTTTGAATCAATAGTATGCACTCAATGAAACATTAAATAATCCAAGATATTGTTCTGAAACAGTGTTTAATGTGGAGGGTTTTGAAAGCAAGATACCTGTAACAGCTTGTAAGCTGAAGATCAGTAGATGATTGTTGTTATATATTTTTGATTATTTATTATCATTTTTCATCTAACACTGGTTGATTACTCTTCCCTTGTGTTCTTCCTCAACGCGTAAGCTATTTCTTTGCTTGTTAATTTGTTGATTTTAATGTCTCTACCTCTTTTTTGCTCTTGTTTCAGAGGTGGGAGGTATCAGTGAGGAAACAGCAGCATGTGATTGGTGGAGTTTGGGCGCCATCCTGTTTGAGCTCCTGACAGGCATGGTGAGTCAAAAAGTATTGGAAAAAAAAAATGTTGTCTTTGTTGCTAAGGTGTTGTGGGATGTCTGTAGGTGTCTTGGCTTTCAGCTCTCTCACACTCTTTATGGTGGTGCCAGGTTGTGTGTGATTCTTTGCGCGTGTCTGTGTGTGTTTGAGTAGGTGGAGTATGTTGTTTTGGTGTGTCTGTATGGGCCGATGTGTGCGAGGTGCGTCTTGGCTGCCATCTCTTACTCTGGTTCTCGGGGAGTGCCAGGGGTGTCGGTGTGACTTTCTCCCCCAGCCTGAGCTCCATCTGCTGGGCCAGGGGGTCAACTCTCCCTGGGCCTCTTTGCTGGCTCCTGGAGCAGCGCGGGGCCTCAGAGCAAGTCGACCTCGGATCGGCGAGGAAGGGCAAGGGCAGGTCTCAAGGTGCAGCTCGGCTGGTCCAGGATCAGGGCTGTCTGAGGAACCTTCTTTCAAGACGGGCTTGAGAGTAGGGGGAGAATCTTAGTTGTAAGACAACAGATACATACTTAGCTGGTGCATACATGTACACAAACACGTGTACATGCTAATTATAACTTGCTGCTCTCTCGAAGGACATACACACCGAGTGCAGGTGCAGAGCATCCCTTCAATTTTTTATCTTCTTTTAAATTTGAATAAATTCTAACTGACTTCCAATGGACATATTTTCATATCAGCCATCAGTGGTTCCTTTTAATGGCCAAGACATGAGTCAGGGTGTTGGCTTAGTGTTATTATAAGGAGCGATATACACTCACACTTACCTGAGATTAAAAAAAAAAAACAAAACAAAACAGAAAAACTCAGTCACACAGATGTGTCCTTTGATGATTATGTCTGGGTACGGTCCTGGCAAGGATACACACAAACAGGCACACATAGTGTCTCTTGATCCTTGCAGGATAAGATCTTGCCTAGAGCAATCTTGATTGCAGCTAGGAACTCAGCCAGAACTCCTGCGCCGTATATCGGGAGAGGGGGAGAGACAGGGAGAGGCAACCGACCTAACTGATGGAAAAAGAACACAAAGGGTCCCCCAACAGAAACACACTAACAGTTTTCAGCTTTCTCTTGCTGCACACGTTCTGCTCCAGCATTTTCAGTTTTTAGTTATAGATGCACTAAAAGATGAGCAGTTGCAGTAAACAGTGATTACAGTCATTGTCATTATTTTAAAAATAGGACTATATTCTCTAATTAGAAACGCACTTGCAGGTCTTGTACTCACCTCCAGGATTAGTTTTACTTTATTATTTTTCTGTGAATGCAGCAATATCTTGTTAACTGGGTTGACCTCGTCAGGTTGTACTGTGAAAAACAAAGCCATAAGCTTTATATTTACTGCTCACTAACTGTTGGCCTTTCCAGTAAGCTTGCTGGGCATAAACATGGAACAAACCAACAAAAAACAATACATTTTTCCATGTCATTCTTTCTGTGATTCTCACTCTTTATGACACATACACAGTAGTTCCAAGAAAGAGCAACAGTTGTGAAATCATGCCCTTGTTGTAGTTGGTGCGATCAGTGTTGTTTCAGGTGCCCTGGTTCTTTGGTCTCCTCCTATTTGTCCAGTCCCAATGCTCTCACTTTGACCTAGGCTCTGCGGGTGTCATCATATCTGTCCCCTCAGCTCTGAGTGTGTCAGGTTTTTCTTTGTTTTAAATTGATGGCTATCTACCTCTTTTCTTTTCCACCCCTCCTTCCCGCTACACAGTCTCTGCTCCGGTGCCATCCAGCAGGAATCGGTCGACACACGGCTCTAAACATCCCTGAGTTGGTGTCAGAGGAGGCCAGATCTCTGCTGGAGCAGGTAAGAGTCTGTGGTTCTGTCTGTTACTTTTTCTGTTTGAACTTTAATCTTTTGCAGAAACGGACTTTAAAAAACAAAAAAAACAAAACCAAAAAAGCACACACACATAGTGTCTCACCTGCCCTGGTAGCATGGTGCATAAAAATGTATGTAGTGCTCACTCATTCAAAGTGATTTTCATATAAATGAAATCTCTGCCACTGGTTAATAAATGCAATAGTAATTCAGCCTACACAGTTCATGAATGCTTGTTCATTCTGACAACTTGTTCAACAGTCCATTTTTGGTCGCGCCTTTCCCTGAGTAAATGGTGCACAATATAAAACAAGTCCTTTACTATCAATAGCATTTTGTTGGGAATAAATACAGTAGAGTTGGGTAGTAAGCATGAGGAGAAGCAGTCACTAAAACACAATGTTTCACCTTCACAAAAGCATTGATTCATCGGCAAAGATGGTGCTAAAATAAGAACCAAAACTAAACTTACCTGTAACTACTTTAAAAGACTTTTTTTCCTGATAGATTTTGGCAGATAAAGAAATGTACTCTATGTGCGATGGTCATATGCTTAATGACAGAGTTTGCATCATGCTAATATCTTAACTCTAATTGCAAATCCTGAAAAATTGTCAATCTTTAGATGACTATTAATATGGTTGGGCCGGAATTATCTCTGCTGAGTTTAGTGCAAATCTGCCATAAATCCCGTGTGGTTTAGCTGTGAAGGACTGGACATAAAGACACTGCAGTGTCCTTCATTACTTCAACTGTAAGATTTTAATGTGGACCGCCTGATGTGTGGGTTCTGGTGGCCGAGCACATTAGTCATTACACTTAGGAACTCTATTTTTGAATATTTAGCTCACTGGCTGAGAAATGGTTCAATGAAAAGATACATATTTTATATCTCGTTCAGATTTATCAATCGCATCACAGTTTGTTTAAATGATATTTTGTCTGTCTGATTTGGTCTCTGTCTTATCCTCCTGTGCAGCTTCTCCAGTACAACCCAATGGAAAGACTGGGGGCAGGAGTGGGAGGCGTGGATGATATTAAATCCCACCCTTTCTTTGCCAGAGTAGACTGGCCCAAGTAGACGCTGTGCACTGTGGGACTACGGAAAGCAGAGGTGCATGCTGGGAAACCGGCAGCCCCGAATGAACTCCTTTCAGACCGGACACACAATTAGATATAGAGTAATTCCATATATTAAGCAATTCTGCACACATCTCCCATTTTGTGCACAGCCATTCAGTCCCCACGTACTTGTTAGATTTTGTTTTTAATTACATTTTTTTATAGAGTTTGCCAAGCAGCAGTATTACCTTCCCTGTAAATTGCTCCTTTCTTTATCTCATAGAGGGTTTACTATGTAACTTCTTTGGTGCAGGGAACACTCAACTTGCGTGGTGCAATAATTTATACAGTAAGTGGTTGTACTGAGTGATGATCCACTATAGCATTGTTGCTTTTACACTCCTCACACAGCAGCTGTAAGCCAAAATGAAACAACTGAAAGTGAGAGGTGACATTTTTGTCTTCATGTTTTCACTGCATTAATTAAGTACTGTATGTTATGCATAAAAATAACTGATGCAGACTTGAGTCAGCCTTCCTGAGACCACATGTGCAATACACTATAAAGTTGTTCCCACCTTTGAGACTTAAGTCATTCCTCATGTAGCCAATTGGGATTAAACTGAGACAGGTTGAGCTTTTTCTCTGATGCTGGGGTTGTGCTGTTGCTCTGATCTTACAAAAAAACATAAGATTTCATTTCCTACAGCACTGTCAAATCTTTTTTTTAAATTCTTAACCAACCCCTTTTACCATCAACCAGCCCATGTACACTAATAGATGGACACTATGCAAGGCGAATGAACAAAATCCTCAGAGGTAGGAGATGGGTTTGGATTTGTAGTGTAGACTTTAGTTATATTAAAGATTGATTTATTTAATAGATTGTAGCTGGAAAAGGGGCCAGTTTAACAAAGTAAGCCTTCTACCTGTGTGGACAGTGAGAGTTTTTCATTCAGGGAAAAAAAGAACAATGAAGGACGAGGCTTGAACCACGCATTTGAAACCAGCCCCCTTACAATTTGTCGTTTAATTTTAAGAATATCAGAGGAAACTCTGTACTGTACAACATTGCATTTTGTGCATGTAAGAATATGATTTATGTAATATATTTAATACTCTGAAAAATCTATCAAACAATAAATGAGTGTTTTGTAAATATACCTTTTAGAAGATGATGTGCTGAGTGAAAAGTACACCCAGATGTCAAAGCCTTGATTATGTCCAACTTGTCAATCACTTACTGCCTCATCAATCGAATCCTTTTTGACTGTGTCTTTTGTGTTTGAGCAACACATTTGCTAACTTGCCACATAGATCTAAATTCTGATTTTATAATATCTATGACTGAAAGATAAGGTAAACATTTACATGGTAGCATTACATGCCATATACAGTACCATCTCATGTATAATCAGAAGAGACAAATACATTTTTCTTAACAATACTCAGATAATCACTCCGCTGTAGAAGCTGCACTGTTTATTCCACTGCACTGCGGTATAATACATATTAACTAACAGATACTTAATATTAGGAGATCCATATTCCACCTATTAACCTTTTTTGTATTAGAAATAAACATCACAGTGAGATCACACTTTTTCCTGGTTTCTATTGAATGCTCACTCCTCTGTGCTGTGTGTCTCTACTGGTCTGTCAGTGCATTCTGGGAAAACAAATAAACATACCTGGATGAGTACATGAACGGCAGTGATGAGTTCTTTGTAGATAGTGTATTGTGTGTTGTCTGCTTTTGCTTTGAGGCTACAGTCCCTCTGTTATCAGCTGGACTGATGATACTCCTAGAAAGCTGCTGTCACTCCCGCTGAGTGTCACCGTGACCGTAATACAAGCTAGCACGCAAACACACACAAACACGTAGCATGGTATAAATACCCAGCGCTCATTGATACAGTTGGGGCCTTTTTGGGGGGTGCGGGTTTTGTTTTTTTTGTTTTTTTGCCCTGTTTCTGCTTGTGTAGCTACTCAACAGTGAGTCACTTCAACCCTTAACTAAGTAAAAATCACATCTACTTTGGAGGTTTTCCATTAAGCAGCAAGATCCGAGTACACTAAGGACGTGTGTATTTATTGAGCAGTTTTCACCACTATCAGACAAAGCAAACCGAAGAATTGGTGGATTTGCTGATCAAATCAAAGAAGGGATGTACTTTTCATAAAACTCAAAATTGTGGCCAACTATAAAGGAACAGTTTGACATCTTGGGAAGGACTTTAATTGGTTTTCTTGCTGAGAGATGAGAAAAGTGGCAATAATCATATTCTGATATGGTAAATACAGTCCTGGTTGAAATTTCAGATACCCCTTAATTTTAATATAGAATTTGGAATGTCTTTTAGAATAAATGCAAATTAAACAATTCTATACGATCAGTATTTTAATAAAATGTCAAAGGTTAATGATCACAATAAAATAAAATAAAAAAAAAAAACCTTTTCATAATAGTGAAATAATAGAAACACAAAGACACCCCAGACACAATTATTGGCACCCTTCATTAATATTTGGTTGCAGAACCTTTAGCAACAATCTCAGCCTCTTCCTCATCTGTCTCCCTGTAGGTTCTGCCGCACTCCCACTGCTATGTGTTCGAGCTCTTTTACGTTTGCAGGATTCCTTTTTGTAATGGCAGATTTCAGCTCTCCAAAGGTTTTCAATGGGATTTTTTCAGGACTGATTGCTGACTGGTTTAAAACAGTCCAACTTGTCCTTCCAACTATTCTTTTGTGCTAGTGGATATGCGCTTTTCTTTGGGTTGTGCTACTGAAAGGCCCAAGAATTCCACCTCAGACCCAGTTTTCTGACACCGGTTAACACATTTCACTCTAATGCTTTGTAACCTCCTGAATTCATTATTCCCTTGATACATTTAGTCCCTCCAGTAACAGAGGCAGCAAAGCAGCTCCACAGCCTGATAGAACCTCAACCATGTTTTGCTGAATGAATGGTGTTCTTTTTCTTATGGGCCTCATTCCTTCATCTATAAACTAATTGATGCATTGCATTTCCAGTGAGCTCTTCCTCGGTTTCATCTGTCCATAGAACATTATCCCAGAAAGACTGTAGCTTATCTATTAAAGTTTTAGCAAACATTGTTCTTGCCTTTTTGTGCCTTTCTTTTAATTGTGTTTTTCTCCTTGGCCTCTGCCCATGGAGCCTTACCTCATTGAGTTCCTGCTTAACGCCACATGCTGGTTTTGAAACAGTGATTGCAAGAAGAACCTTTGGAATGATATTTATTGATTATAACCTCTCTGATGCGCTCAAGTAGCTCTCGTCCTCACCACAGTGAAAAAAAAAACTAGAAACAATCGACCTCTTTCTCTGCAAAACCATAAAATATTGGTTATCAATCAGAGATGACTTTTATTTATTCATTTATTAATTTGTTTAATTATTTATAAGAGAAAATCATTTAATTGTGTCAATAATTGTGTCAAGCAACATTTTGTCTATTTTTTTATTTCACTATATAAAAGCTTTTTGTTGTTATTGTTGTTGTTTGGTAACTTTGGACCTTTTATTAAATATTAATGTTATATAAAATTGGTTAATTTGCATTTATTTAGCAAGAGCTAGTGCTCCTAGCTAAGATAAAATCCAGCTGGTTGATTTTGACCTTACACCAGGCACAAGGAAATCGGGACTCATCACGAGCGTTTTAGCTCAAAATTGTGAGTCGAACTTGATCAATGATTTTTGAGGGACTTTGGCATCTGAAAATCAACCAAAATTTACTTTGTGAATCAACAAGACAACTTAATATCTATTTCTTCCTTATAATGTCTTTACAAATTTAATAAAACAATAATTTACCATTTTGAAGGAAATTCACGTTCCAGGTAGACTGAACTGACTGTGAACTCATGTTACGTCTCCATTACCTGAAGTGACACATAGTCATATAGACCCACACAGGTCAGAGCAGTTGATAGCAGTGTCGGAGTCTATTCCCTCCTTTCGTCCTCGCTGCCACAGGGTCAAGAGTCTGGGCTGATTAGTGCTCATTGTAGGACCCGTCTCTCATTACGCACAGACGCAGGGCGAGAGGTTCACTCCAGCTCAGAGAAGAAACCTGTCAATCTTACTCAGCGTAGATGGGAGATGTGCCTGCAATGTGTTCAAAATAGCCATTGAATCCCTGCAAGCACATTCTATGCTACTGTGTGAAGAATTTCTTACACTAATGGGTCAAAGTTGTATAGTATCGTCTTATATTGACTTAGAAACTCTCTAATTCAAGCCTGCATAATATTTCATCGTATACAATGTGATTCGACACAACATTAAACCCTTGACATATCTCACACAAGTAATGTACCGAGGTGCAATTTTGAGGTACTTCTTCCACTTGGGTATCTCCATTTTCTGCTACTTTATACTTCTACTCCACTATATGTGGGAGGGGAATATTGTACTTTTACTCCACTATTATGAGCTACAATCATTTCTGTAGTTATTTTGCAGATTAAGATACTACATTTAAAAGACACACTTATGAAATACAGTGCTAAAGATTAAATCAGGGGTTTCTAACCTTTCTGGTTTGTGACATCATACAAAAAACAAGTGTCTGGTCGGGGCCCTTTTCCTCGTTTAAGATGTCCATGAGCTGTGAGTAGTTCAACCAATGAGACATTTCATTTGAATAACTTTTTGAAGCCTAAAGAATTGAAATTAACAAATATTTTAAAACAAGCTAATATTATTGACTATAGATTAACGTAGAAGAACTTTTGTTGTTCAAACCCTAAGGATTTTTCCTGTGACACTTAATTACCAAACTGTACATTAGGTAGTTAAACTGTATATAAGGTAGTTAAAGTATATAACTTAGTTAAACTAGCTCCAACAGTAAAATGCACTGATGCTTTAGTATCAACAACCTAGTAACAGAGTAGAAGGTGGTCTTACTTCTGATATTTGGCTGATACTTCTGTTCTTTTTCTTAAATAGGATTTTGAAAGGACTTAACTGAGTATTTGATAATTGTTGTACTTTTACTTGAGTAAAAGATCTGAGTACTATTCCAGTACAAAGGACCAAGGTGCATGTGTTTTACGTGTGTGTGTGTCTTTGTGTGTGTACGAAGCCACAGGGAGGGATTCGTCTGGTCAGAGGCAAGATTAAGAGGACACGCCAAGGACTCCCATGATGCAACACAGGCCTCTTGTTAAGAGCCCTGAAAGCGTCACCCAGGCCTGCAGGCTGAATTGACCCCTGAACCCCTTCTGCAACTTCCTGGACCTCCCTCTCTTTCTCTCTCTTTCTCCCTCTTTCTCTTTCTCTCTCTCGCTCTCTTTCTCTCTGGTCTTTTCCCACCTCTCTCTCTCTCTCTCTCCTCAAATGTGCCTCCCCTCAGCCCTCGCATCCATCGCTTTCACACCGAGGCACCAGCGAGCGGGCAGCAGCCAAATGGCCTGCCCTCTGCTTCATATTGCTGGTGGTCAGGTTTTGTTTTTGTCTTTGACGGTTTGACTTTCGTTCACAAAGCCCAGGAGGACTCCTATAGCCCAGGGACGGACACACACACTCTCACACACACACTCTTACGCCAAGCTGAAGAGTTCTGCTCTGAGACCTCGGGCATCTTCTCCAGCTTCTGTCAGAGCCATGATGTCATTATGAAGAGACACAATGCCTCTTCATTACCCCCCCCCGACACACACATACACAAACACACACATCTTTACTGCTGTGCAGACACACACACACACGCTACACAGTCAACAGCATTAGAAGCAGCACATGGAGAGGTACAGGTGAGCTGCATGTAAAAAAAAGTAAAGCAGTAAAAACAGTTCAATTAATGATTTATTCTAGTTCTGGTGACAATTTTTTTTACATCTCATTTTCCAGGCTAATTTTAATGTCTACTTGTATTTGACATTAGAATTAAGAGGAATTAAACATCTAATCAACTTGTTTTTACTGATGGATTAGTTTCCTTCTCAGGTTGCTCACAGTATAAGATGCAGCATCATGAAATCTGTGCAATGATAAAACACTTGTGCAGCTGCAAATTGTACTTTCCTTACATCTGAAAATGACAAATTCTGGTATTTAATTTTGTTCAAACAGTGTCTGCCAAATGTTTAAATGTGGCATTGTAGTGTAAGACACACCAGCAGCTGCAGTCCAGCTTCATCTTTAGGGAAAGGATCATTACCAAACAGTATCAAGAGCCACAAGCAAAACCCACTGGTGTTCAGTTGCACAAAATCTCTTGTCAGTTACTGCCCAAAGCACGACTGTATCTTTCTAAAAATTATACTATAAAATCTACTGACACGTGTGTGTAAGGAAAGGGCTCACTTATATCCAGTGTGGAAAAAGGTTCAAAATAATTCTTACCCCCCTTCTGCTGTACCTACAGTAACTCAGTGAGAGTCACTGCAAATTATACAGAAAAAAAAGGAAAATACAGAATATCATAGTGAGAAACATTAGCTCTGGATAAAAATAAGGGTCTAATTCAATCTCCTCTTGATCTGACTTTAATTAACAGCTGTAATACGACTTGTCAACGCGGGGTCACTGTCCTCGCGCCTTGGGCTGTCTCAAGCCTTGATCTGAACAGATAGCACAAAGCAGCTTCGTCACTTACCTCGGCTCTGCCACTAGGCCGAGAGAATTAAACGGATGATTTAAATCTAAAAGACATAGTTCATGTGCAGTCACAGAATTAGTTTCAGTAAATATCAATGTCTGTAAACACAATGCCTAAATTAACCACAAATTGGCCTTAAGGGTTCAATGAGCTTAAAGGGTCATTGACCTACAGGGATCTGGTGCACCACATTAGCCTTATGGCTTCATACTGTGATGCTCGGCTTTCCTACCTTGAGACAATAGGGTCACAGAGAGGTCGCTGGAAACAATTTTTGCTTGATTTGATTTACAGTGTATGACCTTTGACCCTTAAATAAGTTGAATGCATTGTCAGGTCTTTTAGAATAAAAAGTATGAGAATATACTGTATCTTGAGGTATTTATGTTTATGTTAGTTTTCCACAAAAGACATATAGGAAAGAAAGGCAGCACTCCAATGAGGAGAAACCTCACCTCACGCCTTCTTTTTTTTCATAATTTTATCATAAAACCTTCGCCAGAGCTTATAAGGCGTCAGTGAGTCGTCTTTTCAAAGGACACATAATGCCGTCAACAATCAGCATGAAAATAATACCACCTGCACAACCGCGAGAAAAACGAAAAATCATATACTTAAATAAATCAATTTTTAAAAATAATACAAAAAACGGCAAGTAAATTCATGACGCAGATTGTTTTCTTATGTTGTTCGTACAGAACATTCCTCTTCGGGACAGGAGTTTGAGCGTGTGCTTTCAGATTCGTGCAATTTTGCGGTGGAGTTATGTCAAGATGGGAAACAGTCTCCGGCGAAAGAGACAGTAAGTACAGACTAAATGCCTGCTAACCCCGAGAGGTGTCTCAGCTCCCTTCAAGTCAAATTATCTAAGGTGTCTTGCTGCATAAAGCACCCTCCGTACACCTCGACTTTAAGTGCTGGATATTTTTTACTGCTCTGAGCGTTGTTCTACCTCACCTTCCCCGCCACATTGGATTTAGGGGTCTCTTTATATAACCCGCACGCCTGCGTGTGTGAGTCATGATATGAGAGGCTCAGATGGTAAAGGAGTCCCAACCGGTGCCCAAAAGACGTGTCACTAGTAATACCTCCCCCCCAGACCTGAGGTGTCTCCTTTTGTTGTGCTGTGGGCCTCCGTGATGTGTGTGGAAGGGCGGCGAGCCGGGGCCCAGGCATGCCGTTAGCAGCTCACTAACATAGCATTAGCTCCGCGGTCATCTCAGTGGGCCTGTGCTGTCTCAACTGCTTCCTCACGCTCGGCTACACACACCTTCTGTGGCTCCACACCGCTTGTTAGCCACAGACCCCCCCTCCGTCATAAGACCACTGTCCCCTTTCCTCTCTCTCCTTTCCCCCGACCGTGTCCCCTCCCAGGCCCTTATTCTCCTTCTCACCCTCTCTCTCTCTCTCTCTCTCTCTCTCTCCCCTCCCACTGTCTTCATCCACTCTTCCTCGAGGGTTCCCAGCAGGGGCCCATGCTAGTGCCACATACAAACACCACACGATGTGAAAACATCTTATGGTTGCAGCTCAGGGACAAAAGCGTTTGACCATCCCACGGAAAAAAAAAAGAGATAAGGAAAAACAACAGAGAGAGAGGGAGAGGGAGAGAGAGAGAGAGAGAGACAGAGAGAGAGAGAGAGCCATCAGATCACTTTCTCCCCTCATCCTAGGGGTTGCCGCGGGAGACGGGGAGGGAAATGTGATGCCTGTTAAGGAGGAGACGTTCCTGGGAATGCAGCTTGAACGCCACGCTGGGAGCGAGATCTACTCGCTAATCTGTCTTTTCCTCCGAGGCGCAAGTCTTCCTGGCATCGAGACACATTCTGTTACCACACACACACACACACACACACACACACACACACACACACACCCTAAGTTGAAATCGCAGCCAGATGACATCTCTCTCATCCTCGTGGGAGAATGCGAAGGAGCAGGTTCAGAGGGAGGCAGGGTTTTGGGTTGGGGAAAAAAAAAAGCAGTGGCAGATTTGGGAAATAAATGACATCTCACAGATGGAAATGTGGAAATGAGGAGGTAAAAGAGGAGAAGGGTAAGGAGCGGATGAGATTGGGGAAAGAAGGAGCCAGGTGAAAGGGTAACTTCGATGAGGCCATGGAGGAGAAGAAGCTGTGAGACCAAACTGACGAGTGAAGGGTGAGAAGGGTGAGAGGATCGGAGCGGAGAGGACAGGGGAGGAGAAGTAGATTTAGGCACTGATGTGCAGAATTAGCTGGACTTTACGATATCACGGTGTCTAAGGTAACAGGGGGGAGAGTGCAACATCTGAGGGTGAGGTGCAAAGTGAATTAAAGGGGGTGAAGGGTGGGGTTAGCGGGGCGTAGAACAGTGTTCTTGAGGGAGTGTGGAGGATCCTCAGAGTCCTGGCACCTTATGGCATGGCCTGCAGTCAAACAGATGCTGCAGGCCTTGCCAGCCTTGAGCAGGGCACAGATGAGACCATTTAGAAGCAAAGGAGGGGACGTGCCTTGTCTTACCGAGCAGTGCAAGAGAGCGTGAGTGTGTGTGTGTGTGTGTGTGTGTGTGTGTGTGTGTGTGTGTGTGTGTGTGTGTGTGTGTGTTTGTGTGTGTGTGTGTGGACCTGTCCCTCAAAGAAAACAGGGCGTGAGTTGGTTTTTGAAGTTATGCTAATGCACATCAGTTGTCTTCAGCGGATTGTACATTCGCTGTGTTTAGACCATGACGTCTTGGCGGCCGGCTGCTAACAGGAGACAGGGTCCACAGCAGGTACCGGCGGAGCAGTTTCACATCTAGCAAACTGTGGGATTATTGTGTTAAAACCGAACCATATTCGGGTTAATGGACCCACATTCGTCCTGCTCGTCTGGTATATATCATCTGTTTAGGGACGATGAAAAAAACAGCAAGGGAAGAGCAGTGGGAAAAACCCTGTAAACGAGTTCTTTTAATGATTTAAAGGGGAAATTCCCTGATTTCACTACCTTGTTTCATGAGCACAATCAAACTGAAAAAAAGTCTTCTCCTGCTGCGGAGGAGCTTTGTCAAGTCTGGGGGAAAAAAGGCCAAAAGATGTGACCAGGGTCACCTGATATCATGCCCATGTTTGCTGATTCGTATTCAGGAGAGCGTTTTGTTTTGTTTTGCCCAGGGCCAAACAGCGCTGAGTGACATTTGAAACTGCGGTAAATGTTGCTAGCGTTTAACCTGATTGGGTTTTTTTTAAGCGATTTTAGAGCTGAGGTTTCGATAAGTCGACTTACAGCAACCTGTGCAGGCGCATCAGTCCGAGTGGTTTGTGCGTCATTTCTGCTGCCCTATCTCCGTGGCTTTTTTCACCATCGTTGCTGGATGCGACTTTGGAAGATCGGAGGAAGACCCACTTACTCCTATGAAAGTTACTTACTGAACGAACGTGCTGAAAAAAACGCCCTGGTAGGTGTCCTCGCTTTTGGGCCCATCCGGACTAGAGTCCTTCTCCAGCTGAGAATTAATCGTAAGTCTCTTCTACAATTTCCAAATGTTATCGGACTGGCTGGGTCGAATTCTGATATTACATAGAATCATTTTGGCAGGTTTGTCATGCTTAACAAATTTTCCTCCTTTTTACAGCTGCTTCTTTTCCAATGACTGTGTCTAACTGGTCAACTGTTTCTCCATGGGAAACAACCACCGATGAGCCCAGCACCATAACCGTGAAAGGCTGAACAATAAGGAGATATGCATTATGTTTCTGAGGAGTGGAACCAGGCTAAAATCAGTTTGAGCTTGGAGACTATAAAAGTTTTTTTTACAAAAAGCTTGTGTTAAATATGGGGGTGTGGAGTTTTAAGGACATGGCTGTCTCATCATGGCCTTTGCTCCCTCTTTTTAAAAATGTTGATCATTTCCATTTTGATTTGACTCGTGGGATACTAAATCTCTAGAATGCTCCTTTGACAAAGCTAAATATTTTCATACATACATACATACATTGGAAAATGACTTGAAAATGTGGTGACGGATGGACAGCGGATTAAATTTCACTCTGCGCGGTCGCTTCTTTCTATTCCCGTCTCTCTTCACAAATCACACCTGCTTGGTCAAAGAAAGGGAAAAAAAAAAAACCCAAAACATCAGCTGTATCTTAACATGAGAATTCATGCCTCTGTTTTGGAAAACTACCGACTCTAGTGGGTGGAAGCATGAAGTAAGTGGAAGAAGAGCAACACCAACTCTCTCCTCGCTGTCTATTCTCTCTCCTCCATCTCTATTTTTTCAAGTGTAAGTGATAATATCCTCCCTTTTTCTACCTCTCACCGGCTTGAGTGATTTGCTAAGGCGGTGTGTGTGTGTGTGTGTGTGTGTGTGTGTGTGTGTGTGTGTGTGTGTGTGTGTGTGTGTGTGTGTGTGTGTGTGTGTGCATCTCACATTAGCCTTTTTCCATTAAAGCAATTTCGCCACCCATTGTATTCCTGAAGAGGACCTGGGAAGTCACTAATGGTGCCTTGCGTCCACACTTGCGCGCTCGCACACACCCACCGCACATGCACACAGCAGAACATCTCTCAGCGCGTGCTATCATCACCTGTCGCCTGATTGCTGTAAAACACGCACATTAGCATAGAATGAGACACATTATCACTCCTGATTATGGGACGCTAAGAGGTTTCACAGAAAAAAAAAGACCTCGCACCTTTTCTCCACAATGCCTGCTGCTAGTGAGATAAATGCATGTTGTCCAACATCTCTGACGCTACCGAAACAGCCTGAAGACTCTGCTGATGGATTTAATGGCCTCTTGTTGTCCATGTTCATAACTGCTCAGATTTGTCATGTCAATACTGATTTTTTTTTATTCAGATGGCACCGTGATCCAGCTGCGACCATCAAAACATGTACAATGAGTGTGTGTTTCCGGCCTTTCTTTGAAAGTGCAGTGAAAAGCGCCCCGCTGGTGGCAGTAGGTTTCAGTAGGCTATTATTTAATTTAGTGCGATCAAATCTAAGTAGGAACAGAACAGAAACACACATATATGCACGTGCATATATGCACACACACACACACACACACACACACACACACACACACACACACACAGAGCACATCCCCCATGAGAGAGGTAACAGTGCATGGTAAGCAGGTGGCCTCCTCTTCCCTGTCTTGATGAGTACAGGAAGTGGCCGTCGTGGACGGTGGAAGCAGCAGACACTTGTTTGAGTCAAAGGGCATCCCTCCCTGCTTTTAGCGGTGTTTTCTTAAATATCGGGTCACTGATGAGGTCCTGCCACCTTTGAAAGCCCTCACTCATTTCATGGGCGGCGGAGGAACAGGAGGAAGGAGGGAAGATGCTGTCATTCATGAGTTTTAACTATTTTCTTTTCTCTTTCCGGTATTTTTCACCAAGGCCATGTCTGGATCCCTATATAGTTTTTTTTCACCAAGGCCATGTCTGGTTCCCCATATAGCCTGAAAAGGTCACAAGTTGACGGGTGGAAGAGGCTAAGATGGGATTTCCTTTTGCATTTGAGTTTAGCTCATGGCGTATTATGAAGCGTTATGACTTTAAGCATTTTCTGGCATAAAATCAGGAATCATTCTGCATAAAAAGGAGTTGAAAGCACAAAGATTTTGAGATTTCTGAGATAAAGAAATAATTCAACATTTTTAGGAATTACGCTTATTCTCTTTCTTAGCTAAGCTAAGCTAAATGCCTGCTTGCTCCAGCTCCACAGCTAGTGTACACACACAAGATTAATAGCCCACTGTATGAATTCATCCAACCCTCGGCATGACAACTAAAAAAATGTCAAAATATTCCCTTAAGCTTGGGAGAAGCACTAGAGACACTGCGGTGATTCCACTTCTGGGAGTGAAATAAACAAGAATCACTACGGAAAAGTAAAAGACAACTTAAAGATTTAGAGGTTTTTGAGTTAGATCCAAATAATTAAAAAAATAACTGTTGGGACTGACAGAGAATAGGCAATTTAAAGAGATTTTCAAAAGCGAAAGAAAAAGTGAAAGAGAATGAGTTCAGATTTCCTTGGCACTTAGTAGCTTTGTTTGCCCACCTGTCGCCCAGCACACATACACTCACACACACAGAGGTCTGTGATAATGACATAATTGTCCCGGAGCACACAGCCATGCAAATAGGGAAGATGGCTTGTGTTGCCATCCGTAGGTCTCTGCCATCTATTTCCATTATTCTAATGCACTGCTACTGATGACCTGCTCTCACACAATTAACAGTCAGCGAGTGAGAGAGGCTGAAGCAGAGATAGAGCAAGAGAGAGAGCGAGAGAGACAGAGAGAGAGAGAGAGAGAGAGAGAGAGAGAGAGAAAGAGGGAATGTTTGGTATTTGAGAAAAGCATTTTTCTGCCCTCATCTTTCTACTCTGATCTTTTGGCCTATATTTTTTTAAAAACGGTAACTTTTCCGCTCTCGTTTTTCCTCGACTTTTGTCATCTCTTCATCCAACCCTGGAGGCAGAGTCGAACTTAGGAAAAAGGAATAAAAGGTGAAAATATTCCTCACTTTTCTGTCCACGCTATCTCTCCTCCATAGTCTTTTCTGTGTCTCTTCTTGTACCCTTATTTTCTGTGTTTGTGTGTGCGTGTGTGTGTGTGTGTGTGTGTGTGTGTGTGTGAGTGTGTGTGTGTGTGTGTGTGTGTGTGTGTGTGTGTGTGTGTGTGTGTGTGTGTGTGTGTGATCTTAGGAGAATGGGCTGTTGATTCTGGTCTGTTCCTTGGCTCCCCGTCTCATGGTCTTGGCCCAGGTCTGATCCCTGTGATTGGATCGGGAGGCTTTTGTGGTGGCTGATGGGACAGAATTAAGCCAAGTGGCACATACTGAGCACGCTCCATGGCGGGCAGATGGACGGAAAGTGAAAGAGCTGTGATTTCTCATTGTGTCCCGCCGTCTTTTGGGGTGTGTGTGATACCCCCAGAGCACATCCGCCATCCAAGAGCTCTATTCTCCAATCAGTGGCCACCGCTTCCTGGGTCCAGAGACACGCCTCTCCAAGATTTCATCTCTGTATCAGACCACAACTGGGTTGTAAGCAGCTTAGAGAAGAATAATGCAGGGCAAGATATATCTGCTCAGTCTTTGTTTAAGGCTCTCTCAAAACTATGCAATACACTGACATTTTTCCACAATATTTCAAGAGAGTGACTGAATTTTAATGGTGTTTGTCACACAACAGTTTTTACTTTGTTTTAAACAAATTTGCAGCTATGCTTCTCGAACATATTTGTTCTCACAAGGATAATTTAAAAAAAAATAGTGCTGTTATTTAAGTGAAGTCACTGGATCAGTGCGCCTGCAGTTGTGTCCAGCTGTTGACAATGAGCTCGTATGCTCAAGAGATTTGAGAAGTAAACAGATGCCTAAAATGTCTGTTTAAACGTATTCCCAAACCGATTAAAAAGGTATAAAAGGGTTAAATGACTGAGGCGGTAAAAGTTCCCACAGATCATATTTAACCTCTTACCTTGCCACCCCCTGTGCTCAACCCCTGCAGCTTAGCCTCAATGGGATTTACACCACAAGTGTGTGTAATAGTTATTTGACCCACCGCTTTTCTGGGCATACATATGCGAGTGTGTTTGGGTGAATGTGCCGATTACAGCAGATTACTTACACCCATGTAAAAACAGGAATTAGTTCCCAATAAGAACTGCTTAAAGGGCCTAAAAACGTCAAAGATAATCATTAGGCCAAAGGGGAACATCACTCATTGCATCACGCAAACACCCGCTCATACCCACACCCATACCCCTCCTTTCTCCATCCCCTCCACCCTTCCGAAACTAGCAAACTGAGCTGGCGGCAGCGGCGCTTAACTGCTCCTCTGATCTGGACATTAGCCAGGGGGCTTCGGTGTTTTATTTCGGGGGGGGGGGGTTGTTACTTGTGGCCAGGAAGGGTGGACTAAATGCTCTCCATCCAGCCCGTCTAGGTCTGATTCAGGCAAAATCTTTTGTCTCCTGTTCTGAGAGCTGAGAGACAACAGGGAGAGAGAGAAAGAAAGAGAGACCGTAGGAGATAACAGTGGTAACATGGCGTCCCCAGTATGGGTTGAGTGATCTACTTAGAAGGGCCATGGCAGGCCTGGCCGGCAGAAGCCAGATAGATGCCGGAGCAGCCTGGCCTAGGACCAGACACCCCTTTAAATCTGCCACTATGGCTAATCTCTAATCTGGAGATTTACTCTATCTGTTCCCCTCTCCCTCTGTTTCTCTTTCACTCTCTGTGTTTCTACTTCTCCACATCTATAAATGGAGCAATCTGTGAGTATTTCAAAAATGCATTTATCCCCAAAATGTGTTATTAAAGACTGTCTAATTCCCTGCACATCCCTCAGCCACCCCAGCCCCACCCCCCTCAACAAAGCCCCAGAAACACATACAGACACACACACAGGCACACGCACTCCCAATTTTTTGCAGATGGTCACATAATGCACAATCAGCCAAACAAGACGGCTGATTTTAGGGTGGAATGTTGGACTCCCTCTCCCTTGGAGGGCATCTTTGGTGGACACTGCTCGCTAGAAGCCATTGAACGTTAGCTGCACGAAGCGAGCCAACACCAGTCACAACCAATCCCAAATCTTTCTTTAGCTGGACCAAGTTCCAGACCAAAAACCGGAGCGAGGAAGAGCTCGCCTGCTTCAAGCAACGTAGTCGGAACACAGGAAGACATGCTGAGGGCCGTGCATGTATCAGATGATTACCTCACACACCTTGCAAGAAGTAAAACTCTAAAAAGAAGTTATTTCCACAGGTTTTCTTAATAGACTTTTTGTTGTTTTATTGGACGTTTTGCCTATTTCGTTGGTTTTCATCCTTGGTTTCCTTTCCTGCCAAAAAAAAACGGCACTTTTCTCCCTAAAGCGCTCAACACATGGCAGTTTCGAAACTTGCATGATGAAGACATGATGTGTCATAATAATTAGGAGGTGGACAAAAGACTTGCTGTTTAAAATGGAAATTTATGCAGTCTCCTGTGTTTTCTGTGATTTTAAATTCTAGCAAATTCCTGTATTTATTTATTCATTTATTTATTTAGTTCTTCTACGTCTGGATTTGTTCGATTCATTCTCACTGTCCCTCCACTGAGGACGGCTGAGCGTTCGCTGACACTAACGTGGCACAGGTCAAGAGACGAAGGGTTCCACCTAATGTGCGTCTTCCTCTCTGCTCTCCTATCCGCCACCGCCAAAAAAAACAATGCTTCCCTCCTCCCTCGTTCCCGCTTCCCCATACTTAGGCCCTCGCAGCAATTATGCCCAATCACAGGGCCTCAAAAGGAAGCAACCAGGGCTTGTTTGTGCCTCTGCGGTCATTAAGAGGGGGGCGAAGAAAGGAATTAATGACTTAATTGAGGAGGAGAGAAAAGGGGGAAATCACACAGACTCTGGGAGCGGAGCAGAGAGTATGAATGGGGCGCCTGGAACGCTCCTAGAGCAGGGGATTGTGGGATTGCTGAAGTGTGTCAAGATTTTGGTCGTCCTCCAGAGCAGATGGTGGCTTGTCGTTCGCATACCATCTATTCTCCTCTTTGTCAACCCAGAACGGCTTCTTTTGTTCCTCCCCATTGCTTTGCTGCAAAAGTTCATGTGTGGAGAGAAGAAAAAAAAGAGAAGAAAAAAAAACAACACAACAAAACTGAAACACTGCTCCAGTTTGCTCCAGATCAACAGTCTCAACATCGCTCTCTCTCTCTCTCTCTCTCTCTCTCTCTCTCTCTCTCTCTCTCGCCCCCCCCTAAAGTTTCGACCAAATCAGAAAGGATGCTGTGTCTAAAGTGCTGGTGTGCCAGGCTTGGCACATTGCTATTCATTCCTCTCTAATGTGGCAGGGTCCCCCCACTGCCAAGCCTCCGCTCCTGCTCCACAGACTCCTGATTACTGTGGATAAACACGCAGGAGGAGATCCCCCTCCTCTCCTCCATCCACACCAACTGAGACTTGAGAGATACGCTACCTCCAGGAAATTCTGGCTCGGCTCGCTCTCGCAATTTCTCTTCCCATCCAAGATTTCAAACCGATAAAGCAATCAGGAGGAAACTGAAAAACAGCTTGCTGACTATTCAACACTGTCCACACCTCTGAAATTCTCCTCTTTGATTGTTGCATAAAAAAATGTCAGACAAGGACGGACGTAGCACTGTTGAGCCCCAGGGTCGACAGAGCTGATGATTGCAAGCTGAGATGCTTTTAACAGTTTCCTTTTTTCTTTTTCTTTCATGTGCCCACATTCCTGGAAGCATTCCTTCTGTAAACAGCAACTGAAAAAACAACTGAGGCTTATTTGGAAAATGGCAAGCACCTTTGCCGGGGCTGAATAATTAATGTATGCTAATGCTAACAATGTATTAGTTATTCAAATGTGATCCTTTTAGACAACAGCACTGTTTACCCTCTATTACTCCCTCTGATCGTCCACTCCAAAAGGGGAGCACATAAAGAGAAGAAAGCAAAGGAAGAGAGGAGAGATGAGTGAATGTGACACTAGCAGACACCAGCCAACACAACAAAGAAACACAGTGAGATTAGCATGACAGAGAATACTAGCGCCTCACACATTAATATACAGCATGAACTATAGCCATAACCCTCAGGGCCCCGATGCAATATGCATCTCCTCTACCTCCTCCTTCAATCTTTCTCCTTTCACATCTCTCTGTCATTTCTTTTTTAATTTTTTTTAATGCATTTTCTCCCCGGCCTTTTCTGTTCTTTGCTCGTCTCCACTCCTTCTCGTTCCCACCCCTCTGCTCTTTCTCAGTAGACGTCTGAAGGGCCCTTCAGTCCAGAGCAGATGGGGATTGGTCTTACCCAGGGCAGGGGCCACTGTGTGGGGAGGAGGGTGGCACAGGAGGAGAGGAGAGGGCTCTCTGTCTGGAGGATGGAAGGATGGTTCTGTGTCTGCAGGCTGAGAGAAGAGGGCCTCCCATTGATAGATTAAGGACCAGGTTGGGCTGTACTTGAGAACTAGGGTTCTCTATCGCAGGAGGTGAGACTGGAGAGCCGGGTCACGCATTAGCATGCGTTTTGTTTTCGAGGCGGTTGTCCCAGAGTCCGTTACCCAGTTGTATCAGGAGCAACCAAGGGGATGGAAAGGAGGGTAAAGCCAATATGTTGTTTGCTGTGCAGTATTTACACAGCGTGTTAGGCTTATGTAAAGTATGTAAATCTTCCAAACACACATTTATAGTTCACAGACAGGTGAGTTGTTAAAGCGTCGCTTCCCCACCGCTACCTGTATATTTACTGGATTTCATTATCTTTTTTTTTTTGCTTTGAACCTTAGATGGTCACATCACTCAATATGATTCATTTAAACTAAACTGTGAAGAAAACTTGCTGATCATGAATAATTGATGTGATAATACTGTCCACCGTGATATTTTTGGCCACAATCATCATAGTATGAAAACTTGATACAGACACATCCCAATTATCTTTTAGTTTAAATTGCACTGAATTACATGTTATATCATCTCCAGTCTGGATCCAGAGGAATAATCACAGACTCCACTTGTACTTATAAAAAGCAGAATGTAAATACTTTGAATTGTAAAGGCAGGGAAAAAATGATAAATAGTTTTTTAAAATTTGGTTTGGTTTCATAAAAATCATAGTAAATCTTAACTAAATCAGATAAAATGAAATGTGATGGAATTTGAAGTTAATTATTATAAAAGTTAATCAATATTCAGTTTGATTTTAACTGAATGTTCAAGAGATCTTCTGGATGTAACAGATCTTCTGAATCTCTATTCTGTCGACTAAATTAGACAAAAGTCTAATAAATTAGACAAAATAGAGCCCTTAATGACATAATGAGGCCTTGATGACATAGTCTGACTCTAAATTTAAATCATTTTAGTTTCAGGAAAGATATTTCATTGTGTTTGTGTAGCAGTAATTTAGGTAAAAAAAAATGACACAAATACATCCGGAGGAGTGGCTATAAATATACATTCAGTTCAAATGAAGAAATTAATAAGTACAATTACACGCATAGAAAGTATTGGCCCCTTGTTTATTGGCTATTAGTTTTAGCCATTTATCTATGATGAAAACTCACCAAAGTAATTGCTGAAATCCAGGAAAACACAGAATGACAGAATGCTTGTGTTCCTGTCCACATCCTAGCAGTTACGTTGGGTTGTACAATCTTATTACCGGTAGGCATGATGACAAAAAACTACTAGTAGTAAGAAATAAGAATTTCACTGTAAGGCATAACATAATTTTTACTAAAACTTAATGTTAATATAAATTTGTTCAAACCCAGGTCATCGGCTGACTATATCATTCAAATTAACCTCAACATTTGGTTTTCCCTGTTACCTGTAATAAAAATTCTAATACTAAAATATTTGCATTTCAAGTGTCTTTAAACATACTTTTATGCCAGCTTCTGTCCATGAGTCGCTTTCATTAGCAAGTCAGTGGTGCAAAGTCTGCCTGAAGCAAGCTCCTCAAGGTGATTCAGACTGGGAAGGTCTTTGAATTTCCCCGAAGCTACTCCTGCCGGCACAAAAGATCAATGCGTCTGTGAAAATGCAAGCACAGTTAACCCCCCCCCCCCCATCAAAGATGGGCTTGAATTAGGTGCAATTAAGGTATTTCCACAGCCACCATAAAACAAAAACCACATGACAGGGGAGCTGTGGCTTCACCATTACCAATAATCGCCCACTAACTTCACACATTGTAACTCTGCAGCAACAAGGTCAAAGATGTGAAACTGACCTGGTTTTTTTTTTGTGTTGTTTTTTTCTTTTTTTTAAGTACATGTCAATCACAGCAACATAAAAATCCCACTAAGGGGCCGTAAAACAAAGTAATTTATAAACCGAAAGCTATAGACCCCCTCCTCCATTTCCCTTTTTGATAATGATATCAGTAATAGAGTCTTTTGTTTGATAATGAGAGCTGCTATTTCTGATGGGGAATAATAATACACGGCTATTACAGTTTCATCTGCTGGGATTGAATGAATAACAATGCTTCGTGCATCACACTAAAACACACGCATTCTGTATGTCTGTGATTGTGGGGTTGATACTGAAGTGGCCGGCCACCTCGGTCAGGCAACAGGAGAGGAAATCAAAGGTCCTTGGAGTTATTGTTACAGGTATAACAATGAAGTTGATTTGGAGTGTTAATCACATGCTTTCGTCCAGCAATAAAGTCCTGGATGTGTTCACCCTTTGATGAGACTGTTTTGATGCTAATTGTACAGTGGAATAATAATCAAGTTAATGAAATGGGGCTCTTTGCGTGTGATTTAATAGAACATGTTTTCAGGGCAGGGAAAGACTGGCACTCGTAATGACTGACTCAGTCCTCACTGTTTACTAAAGCTGGAGAGGTCAAGATCACAATTCACTGTGGTAATTGTAGTGCAAATCTTGTAAATGGGACATTAAGGGATTCTCAAATTCTTAGCACATCACCGTATAAGAAAGATTTGAAGAGCAAATCTACTCTAAAGACCGTTTGAATTTAAGTGGACTCGTTTATCATTTTTTTATGCTGCGGTCTGTCAGAGTGAAAAACTGAAAGACCAGAACTCTGCAACTAAATTGATAACTTTCTGCTGCCGCCGCCTGCAAGCGTCAATGATGCTCAGCTGCAACTGCCAAAACACTGATTCACAACTCGACAAAACTGGATGATGACAAAAAGTTCATTCTTAACTCAAAACACTGTGCCGATGCTTGAGATAGAATTTCTCTCCTTTGTGGGATGGATGATAATAGGTGAAAACAAAGAAGCGGGGTGTAAAATGCTTCAGCTGAGCGTGATTACAGCTGTGGCCATCATTAGGCAGCCTCTTTAATGTAATTGATGGAGTGGATTCTCATAGCAGACCTCAATAGACTGGGCAGGGTCTCCTCGTTTATTTGGACTCATCTGCATTTGGTTTGTGCGTGTGCGTGTGTGTGTGTGTGTGTGTGAGTGTGTGTGTGTGTGTGTGTGTGTTTGTGTGTGTTTGCGTGTTTATGTGTTTATGTGTGTATGTGCACATGCAAGCATGAGGTAGAGCCAGAGTGTGCAATAATTACGACTTCACACTCTTCAGACACTTAGAGAAAAGAGCAAAACAAAGCACAGTAATCAGTGTGTGTATGTGTATGTGCATTTGTGCAAATGTGGTGTCCGTGTCTACATGTGTTTGCACGCACATGCTTGTGTGAATGTGTGCGCAGCTACTGAGTCCCATAAGTGCGTGTGTGTATGTGTGAGAGAGAGACTGTTTGCATTTGCTCAAGGATCCTGACCCTTCAGAAATGACACGTTTTCTCTATCTACCCCATCCTTTCCCCACACATTAGGTGCTTACAAAAGACAGAGCACTAATGCATCATCTAATTGGCCTAGGCTCCTGCCTCTGCCTCTCCCTCCATCACTCTATTAGCTCAGTAATTACCCATATGCCTCGGCGAGGCGGGCGTCCAGATAATGGCCGCCTCAAGGGCCCTTGAGCGCAGCAGAGAGGGGCCGCAGTCTGTCGCCGCGGGAACACAGCAAGCTCTCCAAACTATCCCAGCACAGCACTGGGAAAAACACAATGGGGAAGAAGTTTGGCAACTTCGTACCCCCCACCCTCTCCAAAAAATTTAAAAAAAAGTTATGAGTTGAGGGAGTGGAGATGCAAATTGGGGGCTGTTCAAATTGGATGCTTTCTATTAAGCTAATGTGTGTTTGTGTGTGTGTGGATAAACCCCAGACATACTTTTGCATGTCTTGGAGCCTGGAATCGTTCCACATCTGTCCTGAAACAATCCTGCAGCCCAGTATCCTAGCTACTACGCCCACATAGGATGGCTCTGCAGCTCACAATTTAGATTCAGTGCCCATGAAGGTAGCTGTGTGCCCTCTTCGTAGGGAAGTCGACCGTATGGATTTCGGGTAGTTCATAGGCGAGTAGCGTGTCAGCCTACAATAACACAAGGGGGCTGCGGTGGTGGGGGGTAAGTGGGGGGTATGTGGGGGGGTAGGTGGGGGGGGGGGTGTTTCAGATACATTTGAGACATTGAATATGATGCAGTTTAAGCAACATATCCATTGGTTAGGGGCATTGCAGTAAAGCAGAAGTTGAGCCAGGTAGTGGATAAGAACATATATATTAGAAAGCATGGATGTGAAAAATGTGGGCATTGGAGGTAAAACACATCACTGAACACAGTCCGGTGTTTTGCACCATCAATCCATTACAATGTCATTGTTTGGTGGCAGGGATGAATATTCGGATACCGTAAGTTCTTTGAGAGAGTGATCCACCATCCTTTTCCGTTGAAGGAAGCGTTGCAAAATTCGGCCAAAGCTACGACGAAGCTACAGCAGCTTGACTTGGCCAAACAAACTACCAGGACGAATCCTTCCTCCGCGGCTAAGCAAGAAAACACTGTCTGGCGAATCACAGGGAGGGAATTTTGCACTAAATAGACTAACTCTTGGAGATACCGACCTGAACTGAAAAACTCAGAGAGCTGAAGCCTCATTTTGAGTGGACTGAACTTACAATGCATTTTTTGGACTTCGGATTTTGTTCCCCACCTCTTACATTGCAACCACACTGTTATGGTCAGGAGGAACGGTTACAGTGTCCATTAACAATTACAGATAATAAAATACCTAAACCTAAAACTTAAAACATCCTTTTAGGTTAGGTTGTTTAGGGAGCGTTTTCTCTGTTCTGTCTTCCTCTATCTGTCATTCTCTTTCCTATCAAAATTGCTCTCAATCTTACATCATTTGAAAGCAGAAATCATAATTCTCCAATCTTCAGTCTTCAGCCTCTTAATTGAAATCATATAATCTGCCACAGAATAGAACTGGCCGCCCTCATCCCATCCCCAAATGACACTTCCAAAAAGAGTACAACAAAGAGCTTCTTAAATAATTCCCTTGCCCTCGGCAGCATATAATATGGATTACAGAGCGCTCTGCCTCTTTTTCTCTCCACCTCCCACTCTCGCTCTTGCTCCCTCAATCTGGGATATGGTCTCATCCCTCCATCCCATCCCATCCACCCAAGGCAGATTTTGTGACACTCAAGCTGACCAGGAGGCATTATCTGTTTTTAAAATCAGATAAATATATAAATAAAGCATCCAGCAGTAATGCTAATATATGCCCTAAGAGGGTCTAAGGCTTCAGATCTGTGGACTTAATCTGGGTTTTGTGGAGGTATCTTCCCTTGGCCGTTCAGAGATTTGTGAGATCACTGTCAGTCCTGGGCTGGCTGAATTATCTTTGCGTATTGTGTTAATCTGTTGGCATGCAGATTGCGGTGGACTAAGGTTCAAGTGGGAAGGATTAGGGGAGATCTGAGCAAAGCTGATGCAGGCAGCCTTCTCAAAAAAACGGCCCATGCGTTTGGGCTCCTCCGTGGGTTGTTTTTTTTTTTGTTGTTGTTGTTTTTTTTTTTTTGCACACTGACCAAAGGGACCACTGAAGCACGGTCTCTCACTCTCTCTCGCTCATACACACTCACACACAAAGATACACACAAACCACCACACAAATCCACCCTCTCCATTCCAGATAATTCCCCTCTTAAAATCTCCCCTCAGACCAACCACTGCGAGTGCAGGACCCAAAATGCAAAAACCAGTGGCCATGCCCACTCCACAAATCCCAAAACCTTTTAGAGCTACTTGACAGAGAGAAATCCATCTGGAGAGGATATCCACTGTCCATTACTTAGAGACTAATGTCTAGTTTTAACTCAGCAGTTTTTATTTACATTATAGCCTCTAAATAAAGCACATTTTATGCCCCAAACTCAACCCAGTAATCGCTTATTAAGATTCTTCTAACTGACAGCCAGAACATTTACAAGGTTTGTAACTTTGTTAATTGTTCGTTGTCAGTTCAATAACCCAGCACTTTGTGTCGGACTCTCCATGATTATCTCTGGAGAGTGATAAAATCACTTCAGGTAAATGAGTGATTGGACTGGAGGACCGCTGAAGTACAACTTAGCAGTCCTTTAGCAGCTTCTGTTTGCTAAATGGAGCCATGGAGTTGGGAGGATGAGGAGGCTGGAGGGGTCAGAGGGGTCCATATGGACCAGCAATTGGACGACTCTCGGAGGGACGAGCAACCAATCACGTTCTCCAAAAATCCTCGACCCCGGGACCCAGAGATCCAGCAGGAGAGCCGGGATTTCATTTCCACCAATCACTTGGCTTCAATGAAAGCTAATTGAACAATTCTAATCTCTCACATCGTTTTATTTGGTTTAAGTTCGCGGTGACAGAAATAACAGTGATGGAGTTGCACTTGTCTTTATGGAAATGTAAGAAAAAAAAAAATCTCTTTCTGTTGAGTCTGTCACTGTTGAGTCGTCCAGAACAAAAACAGACTTCTTTGATTCCCAGGAAGACATGAGGGATAAAAATGGACAAGTTTCTTTAGCTCTTGCATCAAATGACACGAATAAAATTGGGGAAAAAAAATTATCACATAGTAATGAATGAATCTATATATAACCTACCCACAGAAAAATCACTGTTGTTGCTTTTTGCTCACCGACTAATAGGTCCAATAACCAAGACACAGGAAAAAGTGCTCATCGTTGCATCTATGTAGTTTAATCAACCAAATGTCTTCGTTTGGGTTCTGTCTCACTATTCTGCTTTATTAGATGCAGAATCTTCTGGGTCTTTCTGCCTGCGTTGATAAGGTTAATAGGTCTCTAATATGGTAATTGTCTGGTCAGGGAGGAAGGAGACCAAAAAATTTTAATTAAGGAGCAAACGGATTTTATTTTTTTTTCGTTTCCTCACTTTGTTTGTACTCTGGCCCTTAAATTATCTTCCAGATATCAAGACTTCCAGAGCGGTTGTTTTGTCATCTCTCCAATTAAAACAAGCGGACCGTTGGAGGAAGTCGCTGGCTAATTTCTTTTTTGCGTTTGTGATCCATGAGTGAGCAAAGGATACTAATAAAATCTGATTAGCAGTGGCCACAGGACTCCTTGATTGATTCTTGTCCAATATTGTTTTCCACAAATGTAATTAGGTTCGGCTCAGCTCTGGATACTAATGCAGCTCCTCATTTCATCACTATGGCATCAGTTTTCTCTTTTCTTCTTCTTTACTAAATGTTCTACAATTGCTGCCAATTATTATTGCCCTCCTTTTTCCCGAGAAATAATTTTTCTAAACTGACCGTAGAAAGAAAATGCACTAGAAAAAATTATCGAGCAGAACAGAGGATGGGGGTTGGGGGGTGTATGTGAAAGAATTACTTGTAAGTCTGGAGAAGTTACAAAGAAAAACAAAAGCTTGATTAGCATTAATGTCAAATGATTAAAGCAGGAGTATTCATAAAGGGAAGGATCTTATTAGCTGGAGAAAAACAGAATGAGATGGACCATTTCTCGGCTGCTTAAGCCTCAGGATTACTCAACCTTTGGTGGCGGAGAGGAACAATGTGGCTTTTAAAAACCCATTTTGGAGGGAAGCGTCTGGTTGACAATTATATGCCTCTAAGCTGTTTAATAGGTGGTCGGGAGAGGTCTTTAAGATCCTTGTTCAGGACTAGTGATCTGGGCCGCGGTGTTCGAGGCATCTCAGACTCTGTGTGTGTGTGTGTGTGTGTGTGTGTGTGTGTGTGTGTGTGTGTGTGTGTGTGTGTGTGTGTGTGTGTGTGTGTGTGTGTGTGTGCCTGTGTGGTGCGTATAGGGGGTATGAGAAGGGTTTTAGAAAGAGACTGACATAAGAAAGAGTGAAAGGACAGAGGGAGAGGGAGAGTTTTAAGCTTGCTAAGCAGATCAGTGTCTTTGTGTGCGGTCAACAGAGACACTTGAAACTTTTTGTGAGCCCCAGCTGTCTGGAGCTAATTCTTCCTTTTTATTGCTTTTTGTACAGAGATGACGCAAAAAGACCGAAGAAGGGTATTTATGAAATACGTACAAAGCTTTTTTTTTTTTGTGTCTGTCTCTTCACTTGTTGAAATATCCTACTGCAAAAATGTTACATATCAAGGGATGAGGGTCCATGAAACTGAGGGATCAAGAAAGTCTAAGAATGTAAAACACATAATTATGGGCTGATACTGTTCATGAAACTTCTAAAGTCAAGTGAAATCTAACAGATAAAATGTTAACTGTTTGTGACCCCCTTTGACTCCTTAAAGCAGCCTGTTTGTGTTTACAGATTGATTTTTTTCTTTTTTTTTTTTTTAAAAGAGAAACAGTCAATAATCTGTTTTCCCAAACGATTTTTAATCACCCTTTCAAATATTTGTGCCGTCGCTTGTGTGGAGTCATGTCCTTTAGGATTTGAGATGGCCACAAACAACAGGAGAAAAAAAAAAAAAAAAAAAAAAAAAAGGCACCGCCAGAAAAAAGATCAACAAACAGGCGAAGCATAGAGACAGAACAGTTTGAGGATGAACGCTGCTAATCCTGACCTCAGCTAATGCTAATGCAAATGCATGTTTATCAAATATGTAATCGACATTAGTTAGAAAAACAAGGATCTGCCAGCACGCTGCTCTTTGTTCCGTGATTGTGGAAGAGGGAGATTAAGATGAGCTTTAGTGATGCTCAGATGGAAGGAAGGCGAGCGGGATGCAGGGGCGGCTGGGCGCACTTATGCTCACAGTCAAGAAAAGAACTGAACCTTTGCAGATGGATCTGCCCCCCATTTTCATTTCGGTGGAATTTCATAGAGCCAGGGTCAATTCTGGCACCTGAACCTGATTTAGCTTTGAAATAAGTAAACAAAAATTAAAAAAAAAAACTAAAGATATTTCAGTCTACTGTTTCAAACAGGGAAGTTTTAGTCTCAATTTGATACATTTTTAAGTTTTATGTCTTGTAAGAAGAAGAAATACGATTACTCGCTCTGTAGTAGGAAGTTTGGAAATGGAGGAAACGGCTAGCCGGGCTCTTTCCAAAATAAATAAAATCCAACTACCGTCGGCTCTAAACTTCCCTAATTAACATGTTATATGTTGTTTGTTTAAGGAGTCAAAGAAGCTAAGTGTAAAAACAACAATTTGACATTACGTTCAGGACTTTTTCTTGTTTCTGAGAAGTTGCAAGGCAACTAGCAGACGCTGAGCGAAGTTACTGGTCCCAGCCAAGAAACAGTCAAGCACATAATCCCCCATAAACTGGTAAAGTGTTTTTACACTTTCGTTTTTTGTCTTTTTTGTAGCGATAAAATAAGAAGCATTAAATAGCGAGCTGTAAAGTTTGCCTTTAGGCTATTTTCTTAGCTTCGAGCAGCGCTAAGCTGACCGATCACAGCTGCACTTGAGTTCCGTCCATTAATGTTGGGTAAAATTTTTACAAACTTATTTGAATTTGTCATGAAAAAGAAAGAAAGAAAGAAACAAACAAAAAACCCGACGGTAATGCTAACATTAACATTTCCTCCCCAGCCGCTGAGAATTATTATTAGAGTGGGCATTGAACCAAAATTGTTTGCCATCGTGTGCACACAATAATACACAATTTCCATTTACATCACGCGTCCTCCTGGCTTATGGGGGACGTGGTCGGGGAGCGTTGTCACTGTGTCGTGGGGCAGTTTTGCTGGTTAAATGTTTGCAGGGTGACACACAGGGGGCACACGTCTTGCCAGTCTGCGCCTCCCCCGGGCACCCGGAGAAACAGAGGTAACCTATTTTCTTTGGCAAGGTTGAGCAGTCACACAGAGACTGTGTTTGTGTTGTCTGATTGCTTTGCTCCTTTAGGCTCTCTTACCTTGCTGTCTCCATCCTCTCCCCTCTCATCTCTCATCTTCCTCGCTCTCCTCCCCTCCACCTCTCTCCCTTCTTTCCCTCCCCCGTCTCCACCGTCTCCTCGGTCCCTCTCTCGCTCCATCCACTGTCATGCAGGGATAAAGGCGAGGTCTTGCTGTGCTGTGTGTTTGCCCGCTTGGTTGCAGGCTTTGTTGTTAGTAAATGAGGTCATTAGAAGACACTCTGACCTAACCAAAGGCATTTGTACAGCGCGCTGTATTTATTTTACTCTCTTCTTCCCGGTACAAATGTATACTTTTGACAGAATGGCCAGATGCTGGAATCATTGGCATGTTATAATATCGCCCGACAAATTAGAGTGCAGAATTCCTTTCCATATTTCCTACGCCTCTTTAAGCCTCGGTTAAAGTCATATCTATGTCACTTATAACTTTAAATGCATATACACCCAGTCCCGTAGTATCTATTCGGTATCTATTCTCTTCACTTTAACATGCCATCTCCCTCCTTATCCCCATCCTTTCCTGACCTCTCCCCTTGATGTGTTGGAAAATCTTGCAGCAGGGTGACACCTCCAGGCGAGGCTCGGGGGCCTTTGGGTCTTCTCTCTCTATGTGGCACGTAGCCAGATCCCTGATGACACCTGTGAGCCTTGGCAGAGCTCCTGGTTTACAGTAGCTGTTAGCAGGCTTTTATGTCAAACAAAACACCAACACAATGTGCTCCCTCTCACTGTACCTCGACAATTCCCCGCCCCCAAATGACTCCATCCGGCTTCCTCCAGCACTCAAAGTGGCCACGGTTCTTTCTGCAATCATATGCTTACTGTAAACAATGCCAGTCAGTCCGTCTTTTTCTCACCGTGTCAACGGGTTTTAATTATCGGTGAATGTCAAGGATGTCTGCTGGGCCCACCTCGTTTCTCTCCAAGCCAAACCCATTTCTTGTGTTGTGTAACATCGTCCCCCATTGTCCTAGCACACTCATAAACATACTCCATATGCAGCATCTCTGAAGTGTATTCCATTGTTCCTCAAGTGGGGAGACGAGTGTAGCTGCTCTCCAAATGGACATTGGCACATCTCCTGAAACAATACAGTTCCCCCCGCACCACATCACTCACATGCGTTTAAAAACGCCAGACCTTCACCACTTACGCCTGGAAAGAAAATTACCTGAGCACAAAGCGGGAGCTCTTGTCTGTAACCTAAAATACATCATAGCACTCTTGTCATTGCAAGTGGAGGGTCTATTATAAACAATTATTTTAGCCCTTCACGGACAGTTTGGTCTTTGTGATGCATTGTGTTTTTGAGCGAAGAAGTATAGGCAGTAATCAATGGAGGAGCCGTACGGTCAAGGTAAGGCTGCCGGGTGATCTAAACACATACGTCCGTGGGAGGGAGAGGGAGGGGGCCTGAGATACTGATGTATGATGCGCTGTAATCATAAAAGCCTGATAATAACACAGCCATGGATAATATTTTTTTTCTGTGTTGCTGGCAGTTAGTTGTCTGTTAAGATAATATAAGAGGAAACCTCAAACAAAGTTTCCGGGATAAGTTTATCCACTGGTTGACAGCTGTGCCAGGATTTATTACTGTAAACTTCAGGTTACCATGGCAGCTGTACTTTGTGCTAAAGTATCAGCCTGTTCTTACTGGTTAAATGGCCCTAACCATGGGTTAAACTGAGTACAACCAAAATTTTAAAAATTGGACAATAATTTGAACCAAGCTTCTTTTTTTGCTGGTTGTTAGTGGCCTGGGTATAAGCACAATAATAATCGGGGGGGCTGATGTATTAATTAATGGACCTTTTGGAGGAAAATCTCAGTCTATTCCTCTAAGATATGGAGTTCTTAAATATACCTCGATGACAATAGGAAGATTGTTGGAGGAATCTGATTTCTTACATATACGGTGTATATACAGTTGTATTCTTACACAAATTTTAACTGTTATCAATGTCACTTAATCCACACATCCGATATCATTTCAGTTCATAAGAAAACACTGCAAAATGAAAATAGATTAAACGTGACTATGAGGACGGGTGGTTAAGTGTGTGATAGAAATATGGTAAGAGAAAGAGGGACGGAGATAAGAGACACAAAGCGAGACACAGAGGTGTGAGACGTGTGGGTGGACACTGGGCATGGTGGCAGTAGGCACAGGGGCTTAATGAGAGGTGAGCCAGAGGAGAAACAGAGCAAGGACAGACAGAGAGAAGGTAGCAGGGAGAGGGAGAGGTGAGAAGGAGGGAGTGAGTGATAGATGGTGCAGCGGGAGAGGGGGAATAGGGGAAGAGAGGGAGAGCAGGACTTTGGAAAACCGAAGCAGTAAACAAAAAGCCAAGAATAGAGTCCAGGTGTGAAAAGGGAAGGAACAGGTGAGGGAGACAGGGAGAAAAAGGACGGGATAGAGGAGAACGCTGCGGGAAGAGCAGGGCAGGGTCAGTCTTCCTCCAAGTTAAAGCCGCCCATCAGACTGCAAGAGAAGAGATACAAACAGAAAAACAGAGTAGATGTACAGAAATATTGTTTTTTTATATTCAAAATGTTTTCTATGAAAACCATAGCAACACTATTTATACTACAGGTGTTTACAGTGTCACAAAAATATTTTAAAATCATTATAACGACAAAGAAAGCAGAGACTGAGCAGCAAGCAGTAATATAAGTTAAATGTAAAGAACTATACGCCTGTATCAGGAACTGTAGATCATATAAACTATACATGCTAGTGCTAGTCTGACACAATACCTCCCCAAGCATCTTACTACTTTCTCTGTATCGTGCTGTTCACTCCCCGATGGAAATTTCGTTCTCAGGTCTGACCATCATTTCATTCAATGAAAATATAGCAAGACAGCTGTGGTCAGTGATGCAAATTCGCTGGTCGGGGTTGAAATCAACACAAAAACCTTTGCCTGGATCTACTTCACACCCATGAGTGAATCCTGCCGTGATTCCATTTGAATTAATTGCAAAATTGTGTTGTTTTATACGTTGAAGTGAACAGTCCTGATTCCTGCTGCTGCACTATTTGTAAGCCTATACAGCATCACTCCTAGATAGCGTCACTCCTAAAATGTTTATGTTAACCTAAATAAATAACTTTGCAGAATGCTGACAGTTTTAAAATTTGGGGATTTTGGGAGACTTGAAAACAAAAGTTTCAGACGTAGAAAACTAACTGAAAACACCGTGCGTCTCCAAACAAATAGACACACTCCTCAGACACAAAGGAAAACGAGGAAGGGAAAAACAGAAACTTGGCTCCGTCCCAACTTGTGAAGGAGTTTGGGACAGCACCACACTCATGTCCCCCCACCTCCACCATCCCCCTATAAAAGGTGATGTATGACCAGGGGATGGATGTGCCCTTGTCAGGGCCCTGTGTCTGAAAATGCTGATGGATGAGGGGAAGGAGAGGTGGAGGCGAAGGAGGAGAAGGAATGCAGGTGATGTGGGAGATGACAATGATGAAGCCACACCACCACATCTCAGACAGCTGTTTAGCGACGGGGGCCAACACTCAAAGTGTGTGTATCCGTGTGTTTGTGGAGGGTGAAGGGGACAAGGGATACATACGTGGAGGAGGCTGTGCTGAGCATCTGCATGTGGATTTGTAGGAGAGAGAACGCATAGGATGTGAAAGAAAAACTTCCCTCTAGTATCCCTTTACACAGTTTCTATTTTCTGTCACAATCTATTGCCTTGGTGCAGGAAATAGACGGTATCTCATCTCCGTGTCTCATGTCCTTCAAGGCCTGACTGTAGCCCCTAGGCTAGCCTCAGGCTCCAAGGCCTCCCTCAGTGTGGCAGGATACCAGATCGGACTCAGACACACACAGCTGTGGCCCAGGGGCCTTCGCTCCTCCCTGAGTATGACACACAAACTCCCCAGAGCCATATTTTCTTGCAACAGTAAGTGATTATGTGTGTGTATAAACTGTATTTGTGTGTATGTGTGTGTGACTTTTAGCCTGCAGCCAGCAGGCATCCAAGGGCCCTTTTCAAATTAGAAATTGGGGGGGGGGGTGGATTAGCCGATTAGCCGATTCCCCTCGGAGCCCAGGAATATCAGGTATATCTGTGACAGAGGAACATGGCAGAACACCACAGAAGACGTCATAAATCACGCAGCTCGTTCCGCTCATCATCCAGCGGCCACAGGTTTCACCGTCCGAGTTTTACTGAGCAACTATTCAAGAGCAGAATACGATAGAATGGAACAGAAAATAATCAGGATGGAGTAACAAATATCTGCTCTGCTCAACTGTCCGTCAAACGCCACACCTCCCCAGAGGGGCCAAAGAGAAAAGATTTTTAAGGGAAATTTTCAGTGTTTTAAGTTTGGTTTTCTAGCACTTAACCCTGTAGTTTCCTAAAGGCTAATACAGAGGAGTAAATTTCTGTGTTTACTTGATGCTCTGTTTCAAAGACAAGGATTTAAAATGATTGATGTAAAATTGAAGACTGTTTTTCTTAAATTTAGCAGAGAATAAGAAAAATTTCCTTTAAATGTAATCATTTTCATCTTTTTTTCCCCCCAAGAACTCATTAAAGTTTCTCATCATCTCATTATTTTCTGGTGAACAGGAAGCTGTCAACCACTGCATGTCTACGCTGTAAATGATCTTTTTACCCTCCCTCCTCGCATGGTACGTCTGTCCTTAGGTGGAAATCTCACCGATCTACATGAGCAGAAAAGTTCTGATAACAATACAATACAAATAACATAAAAAAACCTATTGATCCAAAAAAAAAATCTTAATTCAACGTCCACTTATTTGCTTTTTCTGGAACTTTCAGCTATATCCTACTGCCTTCCTCAGCTCACTTGTCTTTGAGATAGCTAATCTGTCAGTAAGATTTTTTTAAGCCAATTTCCAGAGTCAAGAACAAAATCTTGCACTCCAGATATTAAAGATTAAAATTGTGTCTGGTAGAGTTTTTTAATTTTTTTTCATGTACCATGTGGCAAATCACCATTGGATGAAAAGAAGTTCATATTTTTAAACCAAGAAAACTTTAGTTACTATAATATCAATGAAATGAATCATAATATTTGATTAAAGATTCGTACAGGAAGGTACATTGTAGGAGGTTGAGAGGATGAGAAAGAAGAGAAAGGGGCTGAATTTAAAAAATAAATGAAAGGGAAATATGAAGGTTTGCAGAATCAGGGATGAATGTGAAAAGGGGGAAAATTTGGCTTGTTCAACTGAGAACTGGAGATTTAATGAGGGGTATGTTGAGAAGAGGAGGGGCGAGGGAGAGGTCTGGCTTGGGACAGTGAAGTGGAAGTGTGTGAGTGTGTGTGTATGTGTGTGTGTGTGTGTGCGAGCGTGTACAAAATGCACTTGTGACACAGAGCAGTATTGACAAGCAGGACTGATGCCCCTGAGAAAACCTTCAGAATTCAATCTCATTGATTCCCACAGAGGAGTGGAGGACGCTGCCTCTGGTCCATACCCTGAGTCATTATACACACACGTGCACACACACAAACAACACACACACACACACACACATACACACATACACACACACGGAGGTAGTACAGTGAACAGGCATATTACTTAAGTTCATGCACTTTGAGCTTTATCTCAAATAAGTAAAATGTAAATATTCAGCATAAAAGAGGAAAAAGAAGTCTTTGCACAAATTTTTCTAAATAAAATCAATATATGAAACCAAAATTACAGCAAAGGTTTTATGCAAGAAAAAGAAACATCATCTATTTTTTCAACCATTCACAGAACCACCAACGAATCCCTCTCAGCCCTCAGTGTGTTTTCATGCTGAGGGCTAATCTGACTCATTTCTATAGCGTCCTCACTTAGGACTTCATTACACTTTTAATGCCTTTCCCTTTGTATGCCTGATAGAGTGGATGCATCCACAAGACTCATACATACATGTGTCAACACCATGTGTGTTTGAGGGAGAGGGAGAGAAATGAGGAGCTTGAAGAGATGGTGGTGGGTGTTAAAGGGGTGGTGGTGGTGGTGATGGTGTTGGGGGGGTGGAGAGTGGGATGAGGGGTTGGGGGGGGGGGGTGGATGGGTGGCACAGAGTCCATGTGTTGTATGACCTTGGTCACTGCTGAGGGGACCTAGTTTCTTGCCAAGCCAATCAATAAGCTAAACAGGCGGAGGATGGCTATTTGGAGCATGGGAAGCCAAACTCAAATACTGATAGGTTATCTGCCTGTCCCAGCACCACTTCTGTGCAAATATTGGACCAGCACATTTTTCACGGTGACTTGCATTTGGAAAAAAAAGAAAAAAAAAGGAATGGAGTCAGAGAGGAGCGAGAGGGGGGAGTTGAGAACAGACATGGTTGAGTGGATATGTTGCAGAGGGCAAAATCCTCCAAATCCTCCCTCAGACCCCCTCTTCTTACCCCCAAGACCGACGACCAACAAGTGCATCTCTCTCTCTCTCTCTCTCTCTTTCTCTCTCATTCTATGGGGCAAGTGAACACAGCAGACAAAAACAGTGGAGAAAATATTACTCTATATCATCCTGATGCTTGACACTTGATAAGTCCTTGATAAATGTCCTTAAAATAAACCTAGTCTACAGTTCCAAATGTCAGTAAGTTGTTGATAAATGGATTGTTGCCCAAACTCTGTGCAAATCTTTTCAAGAAGGTAACTGGTCAAATGGTTCTTTGTTTTTGTTTGTATTTACATAACTGAAAAGAACTGTAAGCGGTGATTCATACACCTAGAGCAGATATCTGGAAGTCCTTCCTAATGAACTAAGAGTTAAAAAGACAGAGTAAGAAAGATAATGGGGGAGATTAAACGACAGCCAAATGAATTTTACACAACATGGCAGAGTTGTTTTTATTTTTGGCATTTAACTGATGTACAGTTTAGTACAGCTTTAGTAAATTATTTATCAATATTAATAAAGCTATATTTACAAGTATTAAAATATTTATATAGCCTGCCTCAATTGTAGGTGGCACCAAAATATGTATTTTTTAACATGTCTGGATATTGCTGCATAAATTGTTGTGTGCAGGATTAAAGTCTTGTTGTATTCACTTGTGTGAGTGTGTGATTGTTTGAGCCTGGGGAACATATGGTTGATAGACAGTGTTCTTGTTTTTAAGCATGCAGCCTTAATGATATAAGGATTTTCAACTTAACTCATTCAACTACTCTTGCATTTCAGGGGGAATTAATTCCTTTTTTGTGGAATGTGAAATGTGAAATAATTCAAAATTCTCTTAAGGATAATCATAACTACAATAAATAAATAAATAAAATTAATTAAAAATTCTCATAAAGCTCATAAACAGAGGTTAAAAGGTAGATAGATGAGCAAAGAAGCAATTTTGCTTGGATGTGTGTGTGTGTGTGTGTGTGTGTGTGTGTGTGTGTGTGTGTGTGTGTGTGTGTGTGTGAGTGTGTGTTGTGTGAGAGAGAGGCAGAGACAATAGTGTATCTCGAAGTGATCTGTTGTAGATGATGGCAGCTGGATCTGATCAATAATGGATAAGTGACACATGCCAACCACTGTATCCCAACCACTCTGGAGAGACACTAGACAGACCAATATGTGTGTATGTGTGCGTGTGTGTGTGTGTGTGTGTGTGTGTGTGTGTGTGTGTGTGTGTGTGTGCGTGCGTGCATGCATGCGTGTGTGTGTGCGTGTGTGTGTGTGTGTAAGTACAAATTTATGAGACCCCAAAGCTCAGGGAAAGAGAGAAAAAGTAATGGAGGGATAGAAAAGTAGAGATAGGGAAGGAGGGTGAGGTGAGGGGGAGAGCGCTGTGCTTTTCCCATCAGGTGTAGGAGTCAAAGCCAGCTCATGTTGGTGCAGCTGAGACTGGAACAATGACTTCAAGAGCAGTGCACAGCAAAACCCCATTAATTATTAGAGAGCAGCGATCAAAGCACAACTGTGACATGAAATAAATGAATTAAAGCTGGAAAAAATATCACCATCTGGACGAAGGGTTTCACATCCCTGAACAACTCCCTGTTCAGATGCCTGCCTTTTTGTTTTATTTCTGCTTTTCAATTGAATCATTCCACAGTATGTAGGCTGAACTAGATTCAACAATTGCTTGTATCTATCTGTCTCTTTATTTCAGTTTGATTGACTTCCTGTTTTTGTCTATGGTTCATGAAATTTTATATAATTTGAGCTATTAACAGTTTTCAATTGTCAAAAGATTGAGACATATGAGAATAACATGGAAAAAAAACAATTCTCATGTATAATTCAGCCTAACTGAGCATTAGTTGATAAAAATGACATAAAACACATTTTCATTATGTATCTCATTTGTTTAACTTGTACATACTGATGTAAATACAATGACAGTTTATAGGAGGAGCAGGGTGTTGAAGCTGTTTCTTGAAGAACAAAGACAGAGTTCTGTGCAGCATCTCCAGTTATAGCACAAAACTGCAAATTGATATTTTTCTATTCCTGCTGATGTACAGGTTAAAAACATGAAATGCAACATGTTAAGTAGTGAGCTTTAGATTCGTCAGTGGGTGCATTTTTGAACAGAGCCAGGCTAAAGTTAAACTAAGCCAAACAAGTCCTGATTCCAGCTCTGCACTTAGTTCATCATTTTGTAAAATGCATTATATGCTTTCTTTCCTAGAGTTAAGATTGATGCCAGTTACATGGCTATGTATTCAGTAGCGTGTCAAAGCCTAGAGGCCGTTAGCCTCATTGCACAGAGACCGGAAGCCTTCAAGAACTAGTTACACTAACTTACTCCTCCTAAAACCACAAATCACAATCTACTAAACTAGCGCTTTCTTTGTGCTTCTAATCGTTATGCTATGCTAAGCTAAACTAATCGCTTCCTGACTCCATAGTGAACAAGTGGGATCAGAGGGAAAACAAATGAGGGTGTTTTCCTAAAAGTTAAACTATCCCTTTAAATCATCCTCTGGTTGTCATTAAGTCTTTGAAGAGCTGGTGGACGTCGCAGTTCAGCGGAGGCCTGTGATTACAGATTGTGTGTGTTTGGTAACAGAGATGCCCCCTTTTTTCTGTCTGTCTGCAGCTCTGGCCGCCTGAACCGGCGTGATGTTGTCTTCCTGTTTCAGCTCCTCCACTTGTGTCTGGCTCCCGTCCCTCATCTCACTCTCTGCCTATCTCGCTTTCTCTCTTTTCTCTCTCTCTCTTTCCATTTCTCTCTTTCTCTCTCACTGACACTGGGCACTGCTCCACTCCCTGACCATCTGGGCACTCTCCTCCACGAATACGTGTGTGTGTGTGTGTGTGTGTGTGTGTGTTCGGACAGGCATGTGTGAGCGAGAGTTTGAGAGCAGTTTCTCCTCAAGAGGCCATATATGTGTATGTCTATGTGTGTGTGTGTTTTTGTTAAGGTGTTTGTGTGTTTGTGTGTGTGTGTTTGTGTGTGTGTGTGTGTGTGTGTGTGTGTGTGTGTGTGTGTGTCTGTAGAAGGGCCTTCCTTCGCCAGGTGGACAGCTGCTACTTAGTAGCTTTACAGCCTAGCCAGCAAAGTCAGGGAGAGTGGGCTGGCGGACTTAACCCTTAAGTCTCCAAAACAATGCTGAACATGGACGCGCGCACGTGTGTGTGTGTGTGTGTGTGTGTGTGTGTGTGTGTGTGTGTGTGTGTGTGTGTAGGATTATTATTATGCATGCTGATGTGTCTTGTCAGTATTATTTTACTCACTAATACCTCAAACCAGTGTATTGGTGTATGCTCAGTTTATAGGGATGCAACCACACAAATCTTTTTGTTTAGTGTGTCTGTGTCATTGTGATGTGTGTACTATATGTATAATCTGTGAAGGTGTGTGTGGGTGCTGTCAGTGTTGCGAAAGCATAATATGTGTTTTTTTTTATAAATTTGCCTTCATTGGTGGACAAAAAGTAAAGGAGATTTTAATGTCTTTTGATTGATTTGTTTTTCTTACATTAAATTGTCTTCATCTTTGTTTTTCTTTTAATTTCCTTTAACAAAATGGTAAGACTGGTCTCTATAGTATGATGTTGACTTGATTTTTTTCAGATTAGAGATATTTCGTTTTAAAACAAAACACTCCACATCAGACGTGGCAGAACACTTTTACTAACAGCTCAAAATAGGATATAATGTAAATAATAATTTTTTAAGGTAACCAGCATACAATAGACAGGAAGATCCACTGCTGCTGTGTGTGTCGCACATGCACTTTGTACCATCACTGACTATGTGTATGTTATGTACGATCTACGTCTGCGTGTTTGTCAGTCTGGCAGTCAGATTTAATACTCTTAGCCGTCCCTGTGGTCCAGTCTTTGTCTGGTCCTTAAATGGCGCTTTAGTCTCTGCAGCGCAGGCCTGGCTGGATGAGCTTAATCAAACCATTAGAGTCCTGAGCCCTGAGGAGCATCTCACCACCTCCTACTGAGATCTGCTTTAAGACATGGTGGCGGTGGCAAACACTCAAACCTCTGGATTAGATCGGCTCTCAACGACTTAGCGGCGTCCCCCTCGGTTTCTCTCCTCACTCCGCTCTCTGTCAGGCTTTATCTATCTGTTGGACTAAAAGCACTTTCTTTAGAGGCCTTTTAAAAGAGTCTTAGGGTAAATGCAAACAAGCAACCGCAAATGAGCAGTGGGCATGTGTAAGTACAAACAACGTACAGCACTGGACTTTTTTTTACAGAGCAGTAAGGGATTAGTGTTGATAAGAACAAGCGCACTTAATTCAAAATTTGTACATGTACTTTTTAACTGTAGAAAAAGAAGTAGTAGACAAGACTGTAGTCATGTTAAGTTTCAGGTACTGGGTTGTACAGGTAATCTGGGACATGTATTGGCCAATTTGTGCTAAGTAATGACCTCCATGTGTATCAAAAACTACTCCCATGTCCTTGAATGTATACATTTCCCACTCTCCGAAATTATGGAACTTGCTTAAGGCCATCACACAGTAAATTCCCCTCAGAGTGATCCTCTCCCCTGGTTTTTCACGGGCTCTATCCTTAATTGATTTCACATGCGACCACTGTGGATTGTCTTTCCGAAATGTTCCTCTATGACCAGTGTGCAAATGACGAGCAGTGACAATGTCTGTTTTGTCCCTGGCCTGTTTTCTTGGCTGCTTGTGTTCCAGTGTTCTTGCTTTGATAAGCAGTATCGGAGTACATTCTTCCATCGCCCCCAGAGGAGGATGGGTATTAGTGTTTTCTGAAGAGTCTAGAGTCCACTTCCTCCACAGCCTTCGTCCAAGGGAGACAAGCGTATCAAAATACTTCCCCTCAGTCCGGCTGATGCGCTATGTTAAAAGATTAGGAAACAGTGGCTTAATTTGAAGGGACAGCTTTGGAAATATCAAGAAGAGGCCATCATCCCCTGTGTTTAGTTTGTAGGAAGTGGATAGAGATATCCTCCATTGTATATCTTTCACTGTGACATTTGTTTGAAAAAAAGGGATAGGGAGAAAGAAAGAAGTAGGACATATTCTAAAGCCTTTCTGTGTTGCAGGAATTAAACAAATGCAAAAAAGGGATAAAATCGGCTTAGACTGTTGAGACAAGTACATCTAAGAGAATGCACAAAAGGAGGGGTGTAAACGACGGATTCTTCCCAGCTAAAAACTTATCAAGCACAGGCTTTGTGCTCAATCCATTTAAGTGAGTCCCTAACACGCCCCTATTGTATGCCTTTAATGGTCGAAAAGTGACTTGTGTAGGGCTATCGCCTCTTCATGGGGATTACAGCTAAGTGCTTAAGTTGTAGTGAAACCCGGATTTACTGATGGCAAAGAGAAAAGGGCGAGGGAGGGAGGGCAGAAAAAGGACCCTTACCAAGGATTTGTGTCAGGATCGCACTGTTCCCCTTGTCTGTCTATGGCAGAGTTGAGAGAGGACAACTGGTGTTCACATGCAAGCCAGCACACTCACACACGTAACAATGCTTTTGCACAACATCCTTTTACTCTGCCTGTCTGTACTTTCCTTGTGATCCCCTTCTGTCTGTCCCTCTCTCAATCTCCCTCCGTCTCTCTCTCTCTCTCTCTCTCTCTCTCTCTCTCTCTCGCTTTTGCCCCCCTCTCTTTCTCTCTTGCTCTCTCTCACTCTCATCCCCTGTTTTAATTAATTTCTAGCTGTGCTGCCGTATGAGACTTGGCCCTGGAAGTGTCTGCTCCTGCAATTTCAGCCCTCGTCTCCTGCGGCTGCCAGAAAATGACTCAATGCTCCTTGCACCTCAAGAAGGAGAGGTAAACAAGGCAGGTTAAAAAAAAAAACTGAACAAAAAAGGCAGAAGGAGATAAACTGTGCACAATAATTAGGTTTAATGATTCACGAAGGTGCTCAGAGGGAATGATTCTTTTTTTTTTTTTACTGAATTCTACTTATGCGACTATGACTCTCATCAGCTGTTAAACTTGGCATTAACTTTACCAACAACTTTGTCCCAATTCTCAACTTCATTTTAAATGCAACCTGCGAATTGTTTACCTGAAAACAATCAGCTCGTGCAAACTGTTGTCTGACCACGGCTAAAGCAATAGCTCTTCTGATTGGCTGAATTTGAAGAACACAGAGGGGGGACATGAAATAGTCGTCTAAATAGTGGGACAGACGATCTAACCTAAAACGCATTGATGGTGTTGTCCGTAGTTTTATATAGAAAGAGTTATGGAAGGAGCTGTGTGAAGGATTTATAAAGAGAGCTTGAGAAACAAGCTCAGATCCTTTCAGTCATTGCATGAAATGGTTGTTCTTGTTGGTTTTCAGTTTTGGAAACTTACTAAAATTGTCACCCTGAAGCACATTGATGTCTTGAGAGACAGAATGAAGAGAGAATGGTCAAATTACGGTTCTCGCAGCAGATGCTAAAGAGTGGCGTGTGCTTAAATAGAACTAGTTTGTGTGACATGCTGTCCTTCCATGTTTACAGCGGTGTCAAAAGACCAAGTGAAAAGGCTGCCATCAAAAAAGGCAGCGAGATACGATAATTGTTATGTGTATCGTAACCGTTAAATATGTAATAGTTGACACTTTTTGATATTCTCTTTTGGAAGTTATTTAAACTGCTGCAATAGGCTGTACACACAATCAGCGACAGAAATAATTGTGTCACAAATGAAAACTGTTAAAATACATATTGACCCCTTAAGACATTCTGACCATTAGTCGCTAATATGGCTCAAGTCGTAAAAATCCTGGATCTTGTCTTACACTCTACAAAGCGGCCTCAAGAACCACAGAAGCATTATACATCCCTAGTACTCCCAAGTAACTAGTAGATTTACTCCAATATGCAAAATCTGTGGAGTTCCCCTTTAAACAAATGAAATCGCCAGATTCAAGCAGGGGGTACAGTGTGTTATGTGTCTTTTCAACACAGGAAGCGGGTGCTTGTCATCTGCTTGGGCCAGTGGCAAAGTGCTGTCATTCTCAGACATGAGCGATACGATACACATGGATTTCAAAAGCAAGAGATCGGGATGACCCTGATGACAGATGAGTGAGCAAGTGTCAGGGAGAGAAAGCTTCTCCCTGTGCGTTTGTGTGTCTGTTCCCTGAGCTAACAAACTGTATGACGGTAAACTCGGGAGCACCTGCCTCTATTGTCGTGCTCTCAGCCACCCACACTCGCACACCTTTCCCTTGAACACACAACACCCAATACTGAGTAAAGATGAAGAAAGGGGCCAAGCCTTGCATGAGGCAAAGGCCGTCTATTCAAATAAAGACGGCAAACCCGCTGTCTTTTCTCTCACTAAGCCTTGATATGTTCCTCAAAGCCACCGAGGCCCATTGTGTGTCTCTGCCTTTGTTGTCTTGCGTTTAAGCCGGCTGATGATTATAATGATGATGATGATGGTAATGATGACGGTGATGGTATGGTGGCTTAAGGAGAAGCAGCTGCCGAGGGGGTACAGACAATCGGGCTGTTTACTCAAGAAAAGGTACACTCTGGATGTTCAAAGTGACGGCTGCTGAATGGATAACCTGCATGGTTGCTGGTGTGTGTGTCTGTGCCGCAGTGGTGCCTTCGGGTCCACCCTACACGCTCTGCCATTACCGCCTCAGGCCCCTGTTTGATTTCACTTCACCTTTCTCTTTCTTTATCACACTAACGCTCTGTGACACGAGAGTTTCACTGATACTGATAACACCCACACGCACCTTTACAGATGCTTCCAAGTCTTTTTTATGAAAATGAAAGGTTTGTTTGTTTGACATGTGAGGTTCAGAGGTTCAGCCCGGTTATTCCATGTCTGCAGGTTGAGAACCAAGTCAACCACAGAAAACTCACCTTCCCAAAACCTTAGATTTATAGTGTATTCAACGACTTTTCTTGAAAGAGAAACTTTTTTTTTGGATCCTTGAGGGCAAAGGAACAATCTGTAGACGCTGACACATTACCACCTCAGTAAGTTGTTACAGCGAACGTCTTAGGAAACATCCAGCAGGGAAGGAGCAACATTAGCATTTATTCAGAGTCATATTCCTGGACAATCAACAGATTGAAGTCCAATTTTATCTCTCCTCTTACCTCAGTTCTGGTCTCCCGATAAAAAACATCTGCTTTCACCAGCTATTGCCAACTTTGCCTGCAGCTGTATATACAAGGTTGACTGAGCGTCGTGAGTCAATCAAAACAGTTGCCGTGAAAACCAGAACAAAGGCCTTAAAGAGGCTGAAACACTTTGAGCTGAGGGGAACTGTACTGACAAGTGATAACTGTCTATGGAATCATCGCTAGGACTGACATCTTAATCTTAATCTTAATCTTAACAAAAGCTGGTGTTTACAAAGTCATATTACTCATATAAGGTAAAGTTGATTGGGGTTTTTTTCCCTTCGACTTTGTAAGAAAATTTCCATTATGAACTGAGGTTACTTGTGAAGAAGTTTGACAGTTTCTGTCACCACTTATCTAACCTTTCAAGCTCCCACTGAGAGACTAGATGGGCAGTTGAGTTTTTGACTGCTAAAATCATTTGTCAGTCTAACTGACAAAAGTCAAAACACTCACCATCATCAGATTTACCAAAGACCTGGCTTCCACACACACATACTGATCATCTCCTCCGAGGTTTGTAGTTTGCAATATTTTCACAATAAAACTTAATATCACACTAGCTCATGTAACAAAACAAAATGCCAACTTAAGCAGCTGCATTTAAAAATGTGCAAAACAGCTGTCCTTATCTTTTGTTGTTGTTGTTGTTGTTGTTGTTGTTGTTGTTTATACAAGCAGGTCACTGACAGCTAGTAGACTATCTCATGAAACCTAATGACCAGAATAAGCAGAAATCAGTAGTCATGAAAACTTGACTGATCACGAGACACATGGCCTCCACGAGTTTGGTAAAAACACAGATCCCTAAAGAATAAACGTTTTGCATATAATGTGTGAGATGTTGATGTTTGTTTTTTTTTTTTTAAAGTGTGTAAAGAACCTTGATGTCAGCCTGTTTCACTATTTTGTGGTGAAGTTAGTTTTTAGCAAAGGCTTAGCATCTAATTGCATACTGCTTCAGATACTCATGAACCTGCTGTGTCTTTTACATTTGTGGTGCCATGACCTGCTCTTCCATCTTGCGGCCTGTTTCCAGGATTTGCTGTCCCCTCGCCGTGGCGACAGTGATATTTTCGCCCTACTTAAGCTCCAGATGCTGAGAGGCTCCTTGTACTGGCACTGCTGCAAGAGGGCCAAAGAGGTTAATGCACCCAGGGAGGGAGAAGCAACCAGCTGTTGGCCTTCTAATGTTTAAAACCTCCTCCCTCCATCTATCCATCCGTGCTTTCCTCCATCTATCCTATTCTTTTTCCCCTCCCTCCCTCCACCCCTCAAAGGAAGAAAGCCCAGGCAATAAAAAGCGCTCAAATGGTGAAACATCTGCTGGGAGCATTTCAGTGCGGCCAAGAGTGTCTTAACTCCTCCTGAGCAACAATATGAGGCCATTTTCTGGGCAGGGGCGACGGGGACTTAGAAAGAGATAAGAGGAGATAATGGCTGGATGGAGGACTTGGGGGCTGCAAATGCACAATCAAGAGGTCCGCACGGAGATGGGGGTGGGCCGGGAGGGACAGGAGGGAGAGAAGGAGGGAGGAGGAGGGTCTAGGAGGCCAGAGGAAAGTGGTTTGGTAAACAATGCCTCTGCATTAGCATGATAATCTCAAACATGCCTTTATTTAGATAAAGATGTAGGTTACACTGGGGGAGGAGTGCATGCAATGCAAGTGTCTGTGTGTTTCTGTGTGTAGGAGTGTGTGCATCTGTATAAATGCGCATGGCTGTGTCTCCACATACATGTGTATGTGCTTCTCTGACATGAGAAATGTATAATGATGTACAAAGGAGCGCTTGTCCATGGATGCATGGACATGCAGTCACAACATAGCAAGTCTGAATGCTAAGCAGCTTAGGCTGGGCTATTACAGCCTGTCTGCATTACACACCGTTTTATCATTCATCATTTATGAAACAGACTGACTTGAAATGCCCTCAGTGTGGTTTAAAGTCTGGATTAAACCATTTGTTAAACTATTACCATGTAACTTTTTAGAGGAAATACCATACTCTTCCTCTTACAACTTAAAATTCATAAGCAATAGAAATTCACTCTTCCTCAGTTCGGTTCCCTCTGAGGTTTTCTCAGCCTCACTTGGTCTGGTATGACCAGTAGCTTAGGGCAGCTAATTTTAGCTACTGTTAGCGGAGTCGGACAGACATTGCTGTGTAACTGACATTACAGTCAGCTTTGCAGGCTTTATTACTTCTCTACTTGTGCCACTCTTAAACCATGTTTTAGTAGGTCAATGATAAACATTATAGTGATTTTATTACAAAGGAAAACAGGATGTAAACAAACTATACCAGAGGAAATGTTTCTTGTTCTCTGTTGAGAATCGTGTGTTGATAACGCTATAATGCTTGTGATGCTATGCAGTGTGACAAATATGCATTAAAATGGGATTATAAAACCCAAAACGCCAGAATCAGAATGATAATGAGCAAATTTTGCCTTGACTCACATGCAATACAATGTTGTTGTAATATAAAATTGATGTAATTTTTTCTCTGCTATCCTGCTGTTTATTGGCTAAGGTGTGCAGACATTTGTCTCATTGCCAGCTTCAAGCATGAAATATTTTCCCCGTAAGAATTTCTACCAGTTACCATTAAAAAAAAGTTCAAATTTGACTCATTACTATTTTTTTTTTTAACTTTCATGACCTCCTGGACCCTGCAGGTTTAGTTTTGAGGTTATGCATGCAGTGAGTCAAGTGCAACCAGCTGTCAGTCTATTTTCCTTGGCCGAGGTTATAATTGCAGTGCTACTTACATCTTCTGTGAGAGGATAATATTGCAGTTACTGAGGACAGCAACATGCTCCTCTCTTTGTAACAGCAGCGTTAGTTAATGTAATGACTCCTGTAAAACGATGGTAGCTTAAATCTGTTGAGTGAGGAAATGCAACCTAAAAGTTATCGTTTGATCAGAGTCTCCTCATATATACTGAAGGATGCAATGTACTGTAGCTGTCACGTTTTCCAAAGGAACCTAACATTTAACAAGGCACTATATCATCATTCTTCCATGATGTAATACTTATCAATCATTTATTGCATGTACTGTACTAAATGCTCCTGATTTCTTGGATAAATTTCTTAGTGTACTTTCAAAAGCCAGTGGACGTCGTAGGCTGAGCAAGAAGAAAGTAATCAAGTGTGTGGGACCGTTCATAGTGAGGCTTCGAGATGACACACACACATGCACTGCTGTTGCATGTCCTCATCACATGCTCTTGTCATGTACTCTGAAAGTGAGAAGTAGCAACAGCTGAGTTCACCACTGCGTCCCCGGACACGCAAAAAGGACCAGGAAGTGTATGTGTGGGCGCGTGCATGTGTGTGTGTGTGTGTGTGTGTGTCCTTGAGTGTAGTGTGTATTTAATTGCTTCTTTATTATATCTTTGTCATCTACTTACATGCCTACAGTGGTGTGTGTGTGCGTGTGTGTCTATGTGCAGCTGCAGTCTAATTTGATGCATTGATATGGTACATGAATGTGTGAGTGGTGTGAAAAATGTGTGTTCATGTGTGTGTGTCAGTCCAGGCGCCACTCGCCTTGATAAAAGCCCTTTGACATTCAGCTGTTTAACAGCTCAAACTGTCTTTGCTCAATGGATTAATCACACATACACACACACACAGACACACACACACTGAGCTTCAGTCGCCTCCACGACACTTCCAGTAAACTCCTTCCCAGTTTAAGGAATAGCTTGTGTGTGTTTTTGAGTGTGTGCATGTAAACTGAAACATTTACACACATGTCCTGTGGCCTGCTGAGGGCGTCCTACTCCATTCAGCCCCTCTCCTCTGCATTTTAACACTGCGGTGGCAGGTGCTGGTCTGGGAGACAATAGAGCTTCTCCAGAGCTGGCAGCCAGCAAACCAGAAAAAGAGTGACAAAAAGAAGAGGCCTTTGTAATTGTGAGCGGACGCAAAAGAGAGACTTTCAAATCTATTCTTTCTCCCAAGTTTTGCCAAAATTCAATGGTAAGAATAAGTGGATTGAAAAAAAAAACGCAAGAACGGAGTGTGAGATACAGTAGAAATGAGAAACGGAGACTGAGTAAGTGAACTTGAGTGCCACGGAGAAAAGGAGAAGTAATTTTTTTTTTTTTTTTAAAAAGGAGCATGAAAGATTTAGAGCTACACCCTGATCGCAGCCCTTTCAGCTCAAAGGGAGACTAAAAAGACTGTTGAAAGTTTTCAGCGAGCCTTTGATTCCACCGGTTTGCAATGTGACTCCTCACGAGCACAAAGACGAGATGTCAGGGCACTTCTGGTTTTTGCCACGGTCGCACAATAAAAACCCCTGCTGCCAAATTGGAATCTGTGGCTCCGACTCAACATGTTTGGTGGTTTCTGGCAGTGTATTTTTAGTAAGAGCGTAATGTATGTTTCCTGGGTGAGAGCATATACAAATAAAAAGCTCCCTCTGGCCTGTAGCCTGATTCTGAATAAGGTTCATCTCTGGCGAGCACACACGCACATTGATACAAACACCTCCTCGGGATTCTTAGAAAGCATTATCCGTGTACTAGTGCTTTCATTGTTTGTGTGTGTGTGTTATTGCCCGCGCGCACGACAGATTCTCACATTCCCACAGGGGTCAGTAACATAAGCAAAAGCCTTTAACAAATCAACGCTTTTTAAAAAATTTCATTATCATTACTCCTTCAGAGATGTAGCTAGTTTTGACCCTGATACCACTCGCCTCCTTTTATGTGTATTCACCAACAGCTGTTGAGTTTTATTTCTGTCCAAAGCCAAAAGCCAAAATCACTTCTGCAAGCACTGTCCAGAACAAAGATAGATATCATATATTATTAATCACTTCGGTCAGTTTGCTGAAGGTTTTCATCACAGGTATAACTTTATAAACTCGTAACGCGAACGTGAGTTTGAAAGTTCGTATAGTATTACAGGAGTTCTTGCAGATTTTAGTCTTAGGACCATGTTTGACCGGGCCTCAGTTTACTTCAAACAAATCTGAAGTATACTAATAAAGTTTGTTCACCCGTCGGTTACGAAAATTCACAAAAATCGTCAGACACCCATTCAACATGGAACAGTTTTTGTCATTACTGTGACCAACATTCCACCAAGGGTTATGAGGGTTTGAACCTTTATTCCACGGTCTGTGTTTTCCATTCTTCATACTGCTACTCACAGCTGAGTGCAACACCATGGATGCATTTAAAGTTTAGATTGTACCAGAAAGTGTATTATCCACATTTGCAAGATTTATCATGTCTCTCGCCTCTTTACCTCTGAAGGCTTTTAGTGAAGCCCTTCCGTACGGCTAAAAACACTCTGAACTTTAGACATGGTTGGATGTCACTTCGAACAAACTAGTTTGTTTCAAGTACACACCCCTGGCCTTTGAAGTTAACTGTCAGTGGGTGAAACAAAAGAACCACCGTTTGGCAGGGATAAAGTAAACTTGACAGGAAAGTGCTTCAAAGCATTAATAAAATCTGTCCACTGCGGCATCAATGGCTGTCTTAAAATATAAAGGTCAGCTAGGTTGAACTACAATTACTAATTCTATATTTTCTTTCTTTCAGGATAACAGCCTTCATGAAATATTTGAGTAACAAACAGAATAATTTCTTAGGAAACTGGATACTAAATATATAGAAAACAGGGATTTCCTTAAAATTAAAAACCTCCATTTAAACTCAAGCAAATATTTATTCATTATTAATTTTTTTTAATGTCTTTGAGCAAAATTCCCATTTTCCCGTGATTATCTGACCGGTGGTGCACTGACATGAAAATATACCGCGTCACCTGAGCAGTTTGATGTAACAGGCATCGTTATGCATAACTGTTCTTACAATGATGCTGTAAAATGAGGGAATCCATTGGCTGCCCAATGTGGAATTTTAATGCACGTTTCTCTGGTATATCCAATATAGTATATAATATTATAGTATATTGTAGCCTATTAGGTAGTCGTCTATTGTTGCTTTTCAAGCCTGTTTGCTGGTCTTTGAAATGTACAGGGGGGCTGAACACAGTTTTATGTTGGGGATGTGCTGGTAACTTTAGTGCAAAAAAAAAACTATGCTGTTATTGGCTACTTACTTCTATTGCTGCTTTAAGATTCTTGTGTATACTTCCTCAAAATCCACGTCATCTTATATGAGTGTGGTCGTATACACTGTATTTTATGTTATATCCCATCCTTGTGTAAGTGGAGCAAGTTTGTGTGTGTGTGTGTGTGTGTGTGTGTGTGGCTGGGGAGGGTACCAAAGTGTGTATACTTGGCATGTCACTGGGGCCAGGTGCAGGGCTGGGTTGTGATCACGAGTATGGGTTCTGCTCAGGATAAACAGGGTCTCTTTCTCATGTCTCTAGGGGCCACCATTTCCTGGTGCTCTTTGTAATGGGAGGAACACGACATCACAACAGTAGAAAAGATCAAACAGTGGTCGTTCGCTGAGTCAGGATTAAGAAAAACCTCCAGTTGACTCGAAAACATGCGTGACTGCCGAAAGTAAATCACCAGCGCTGGGTGGTGGATGTATCGAGCGAAAGGTAGTAAACCACAAAAGGCAGGTGCCACAAGACACTTATGAGGTCATTTTCTATTTGGAACAACTGGTTTAGAGGTTTACTGGCTTTTTTTTTGTTCATATCTGGCATGTGTAAGATTTCCTGTGACTTTTTATTTCCATCATACACCATTTCATGTTTTGCTGTTTGTTTCTTTTGCAACGGAAAACCTGAAAAATTTAGATAGTATCAGAGTCGATGTGTCTGGCCTCATTTTCAATCCTTCATCCAAGCCCAGAGCACAAAAGTCTTTATTTTTTCTCTTCAGAATTCCCCCTTAGCCTGTGATAACCTGCCGTCCGTCCCCACCCCCCTACCCCCCCTCCCTCTGCCTTGTGGGGCAGGAAGCGGAGCAGCTCAGACGTACTGTACGGTCCCTCGCGTCTGGGCCGGAACCAGGATGTGTTGCTAGGCGCAGGGATGATTGTGTCAGCACTTGCTGGCCGCTTCATTTCCTTACAGGTGATCTCCTGAATGGACAATGACAGATATACGTTTCCTGCTATTTTTCACTTCTGCAGGAGGGGATCAGAAAAACACGGGACTCTGTGACCAAAGGGCCACCTCTGCGGGCGAGCGAGCAGGCTCCCAAAGTTAGCAGAGCTTTTGACCGGTTGAGACAAAGAAACATTTAGCCGGTCAGCCGCAAGACCTCGCTGTGACCCCCTCACCTCAGTCTGGAGGTGGGTGTAGGGAAGAGATGGGGGCGGGGTGGACAATGAGGAAATATTGAGGAAGCCACTCTTGATTTCTGACGCGTTTGATGAACTCTGATGGGTAGAAGGTCGAGGAGGATGAGCGGGTGATGGTGTGGCGGGGGAGGGGGGGGTGAGGAGGGGAGCGGGCGATGGCGTGTGGCAGGATAGCTGAGGTCGTTCTTTTGATTTATGATTTTCCAACTTTTTCAAACTGTGGAGACTGCGGAGTATATGCACAGCTTGGGAGGGGAAGGGGGGGTGGGGGCTGAAGGAGGGATGCAGCAGGGAGTTGAAGTGGAGGGGTGGTCACGCTCTTTTGATTTATGACTGGGGTGATTAATGCCTAAGGATATTACCCCTTGGAAAAAGTGCTGGCCCCGTCACTGAAGTTGTGTTTTGCTACATGTCTGACAGGCAGGAACGATTTGGCCTCCTTTTGTTTTGTGACAACAACGTGAAGAGGGGTCATCTCGTGTTCACAAGTCAGGAAATATCTTTACGAACAGTTTATACTGGTTAGATTAATGAAGATTAAGGGTTTTTTTTTTATTTTCAAGATATCTGTTCTATGTTACTGTTACAGGAGTTAAAAAAGGTGTCATGTTGTTTTGATGAGATCGGCAGCAAATTTGCTTTTAAAAGAAAACTACATCAGACCTTAATGTCTCTAAACATGCTTCTCACTGTGGTATCATATTCTCTTCCTTAAGATCAGCGGGAGTCATTTAAGTTACATGAAATAACAACACTATACTAATAAACTTTTTTTATATATATATATATATATATATATATATATATATATATATATATATATATATATATATATATATATATATATATATATATATACAGTTTCCTCTCATTCACACTCCAGCTCTCTGGTCTAGACAGTCAGTCTGGAGTCTGTAAATACAAACAATGCATCAGATCTTAGGATTTCTTATCACATACATTATGATAGCTTTGACATGTATCACATTTTGTGGTGCCATAGCTTAAGTAGAGCTGTGCTTTATTTTTTAACTTACTGAAATACTTTTAGGACTTTTTTTCTACTCTTCTATGACACCTTTACTAGTCTATACCGAGTTTACTCTTCATGACAAACGTAATTACGTCAAGTCCCTTATGTTCTTGTAGCGTGTGCATGTTTTCGCGTGCTTTCTGCCGCAGAGCAATACACACACAAGGGACACGCAAGGAGATGACAGGAAACACTGGGTTCAGCCATGGTCCAGGACCTCAACTCAGCCATCTTGTTTTTAGAAGACATAAATCACATGAAATCCACCGGTTCCTCTCCTCTTCAAAGGCCTTTGTTTTACAGCCTCGGCACAGAGGTTATCAGTGGGGCAGCAGCAACAGTGTGTATAATAGACCTACTTACACCGCCAGATAAGATGCATTGAGAGTCTGCGACTCTCGCTTTAGGCTGTCAATAAAATGTGGGAATCAGAGTGTTTTTTCAGGCTTTGAATTATATCACGCCAATGTGACAGCGGCACCATTTTTTCCACGCAAACTTGTCTGCCAATATAAACCGTGGACAAATTGTTTGGGTTCCTGTCTGTGGGTTTCTAGGACTGACCCTGTCTGGGTGATTAAATGGCTACGCTGCAGGTTTCAGCACCATCATCCCCGGATGGATCAGAAGGTTACACACACACACACACAGTGGCGTACAGTAGATATTGATGTCGTCAATAAAAGGGTCTTGGAGATATGTCAGCCGACTAGACGCTCCAAGGTTAAGCGGTGTTAAGTACACCTTCTCCTCCTCGTTAGATGCCGTCTCAGTGTCAATCACGCCATATGTCAGCCTCTTTTATGTTTGCTTGTTCGCTGACAACTTTTCTTGCCCCCGCCGCTGTGCCGCCCTCCTCCCCACCGCAACACACATGTAATCGTAGGTCACCCTCACGGTTCTGTGTTGAACCAAGGAGCACTGGTGGGTAGGGGAGGGGCTGGGTTGGGGGGGGGGGGGCATCGGCTATTACTAATCACTAACACCATGGCCAACGGTAGCGCTGTGGAAGCAGTAGCCTAGCAGCCGTGTGATCTCCAGCTAACCTTGCCCACGGGCCTCTTTTGTCTGCACACCGCACACGGCTGGCTCCATCCTCTCTCTGTTATTGAGCGGGTTGTGAGGGAGGGGGGCTAAATCAATGGCGAATCGCTGGCGCTGTTCTCAGGACAGTGACCGAAGCCCAGTCTGTTGGCCCCCTTTGCCACCCCCGCCCCCCTCCCCTTCTCCTGCCTCCCTCAACCGGTCTTCCAACCCTCAGTAACCGCCCTCCCACCCCAACCCCTCCTGTCTGATTGACACTTGAAAGGTGGCTGAGGACGAGGCCGGAGGCGATGTTCCACACTCTGGAACCCTCCGTGCAGGGGAACAGCTGGTGACATCTGCAGAGAGGCCCACAAAAGGCAGTTGAAAGTGTGCAATCACGTCCCCTCCTTCTCTTCTTCCCTTGTCTCCCTCACTCTCTCCTTCTCTGTGTCTCCCTCTCACCCCCTGTCCCTCTAACCCTGCTCTCCCTCCTCTCGCTTTCTCTCTCTTTTCTTCTCTCTTCTCCCTCCTCTCTCCTCTCTCTCTCTCCCTCTCTCTCTCCTCTGCTTTTTAAGCCCTTTGTCGACAAGGAGACAAGAGGCAAGAGGATTTTGCTTGCTTGAAGAAGCTTGAGCTGAGGAGCATGCATGGAGCATGTGTGTCAAAAAAAAAAAAGAGAAGAGAAAAAAGAAAAAAAAAAAAAAAAAAAAGAGTGAGAAAGTGTATATGTTACAACAACAAAACACAAAAAACTTTTCTTTCTCTAAAAAAAAAAAACTCCTCATCCATTTCATTTATTTATTTCTCTCTCTCTCTTCTTTCAGAGAAGTTCCAGTGTCTCTGCATTTGATCTTCTTACATGGAAAACTATAAATATGTATTTGATATCACGCACACACCGCCAGTTAAAGCCTGCCTTTTCCCCCCCCCCCCCCTGTTCAATGGCATCTGGCTCCAGCTCACAGCAGCAGTGAGGGGGAGGAAGGGAAAGGGACTCTCTCAAAAAAAAAAAAAAAAAACTCACTCACTGACGAGACACACATCGCCCACAGGAATGTCAAACTTCCGACCCATTCCCCGCTCCCTCCCTCTCCATCTTTCTCTCTCTCGTCGCTCCATTTCTCTGTTGCAGTGTCAAAGGCTAACACTGCGCTATCTGTCCTCTAGTGAGTGTTTTTGAGAATTTTCTCTTAAATGAAGATCATTCCAATTCAGGTATTAACGTTTAGTCGATCTAAATTCCTGCACGGTGGCTGTCATATCCAATGAAAATATTCAGAGTGTGATTCCCTACAAAAGGCGACCGGCGTTTCCACCTGGCCACACCTGTCACTTCGGTCCTCCTCCCCTCCTCCTCTCCTCCTCTAAGAATGTAGAGGAGGGGTCAAAAGGTCGGCGTGCTCCAGGTGCCCTCCTGGCATCAATATTTCAGAGCTGTGTGAATCCCTCCTTTCAGGGAGCAGCTCCTGCTGACTGAAGGTATCTTCAGGACCCAGGGGCCGGCTGACGGATGAGCACAAAGCACCCGTCAAGCTCCGAGCAGCGCCGCAGCTTGCACTGTCCACGTTACGTTTGTGTGTTTGTGTGCATGTGAGCCCGCGTGTGTGTGTGTGTGTGTGTGTGTGTGTGTGTGTGTGTGTGTAAGCAGAAGGCTTGGGCAGCTCCCCTGCGGTCTCCTTTGTTGGGCTTACCTGCTGTTTGAATGGAGTCGGAGCTATGAGTGACAGAGGAAAGTGTAGCTGGCTGTAAAGTGAGATATTGACCTCTCAATCGCCATGGAGGGTGAGCGGGGGGAGTTAAGCGGTCAACAGTTGTGTGTGAATGTACAGCGTGCGTCGGCGAAGGCGTGTGGAGCCTATAAATAAGACTGTAGGTCAAAGGAAGCAAACTGCAAAGTGTAGATTTATTCTATAAGGTGTTTGTGGTTGCACGTAAAACTTGTCTCTGAGAGTTTGAGAGTGAAACGTTCCCGTCAGGTGGAGTGACAGTTCACCCAGCTAGCCGGTTTAGCCACACAGTAACATGAAACAAGATTCCCCCCAATGATAATATTCAGTTTCAGCTCTGCCAGCATGTCCTGTCTGCCCCTGTCCAGAGCCCCTCCAAGACAAAGGAGGAAGGAGCCTGGCGGGGGAACAGTAGCTTCTTGTTATTATGACATGTGGTAACATGAACTCCTTGGAAGACTTCTCCTGTCATCCCGGCCTGAGGTCCTCTTTATTCCACGGGCAGGGGATGTGGAGGTCACGACCTCCCGGACAGATTATGCTGGAACATGCCACGCTGTGTTGAAACTGACTTGAATAAGTTTATTGGCTAAGCCGGTAACAGGCCCTTTGTGAGGACTCCCTCGGGAGGCTGAATACAGATTAGTCTGTGGATTGACTATTCATATTGGATTGACTATTCATATTGGATTGTACTCGGAGTTTTATCAAACATCACACTGCTCACTGTCCTTAATTTAGCTTGAGGAATTCTTGAGGTAAAAACCAGAGGATCACATGATTCCAAATCACATTTGTCGAAATTTTCACTCTGAAATTTGTTAGTTCGGAGGCAATTTAAAGTGGCACCTTTGAAGGTATTTTTCTCTTTCAGTTGATACAGTGATTTGAACGAGACTTAATTCACCACTGTTACAAGGTGCATTCAAATTTTATCAGTAACACACCCTTTAACGCTTTTAAAAATCACCTTTTAAAATGAAACTATGAAAAATATTTTCAAGTTGTTTTATGTAATAATTTGTTTTCAGCAACATAAAAAAAAATACCTGTATTCTCTGTTGTGCTGAATGCAAATGTTTCCTGTAAGAGCTATAGTGTCTTATTGATGACCTGAAAAACATCCTGCAATTAAAAGTTGCCTGCAGGAATCTGTTAGAAACCTAGAAACCAATGATGCTCTCATTCTGACTATATATATTTAAACAGCTCCTAAACATCTCGAACTGTCTATATAAGCTGAGTCAGTATGATTTTATACACATAATTTGCTGATGGAAAATGTTTGTTTAAATAATTACATGAGATTATGAATTATGATTGCTAACTCCTTAAGTCCTTGAAAACCTGTCATGAAACATGTGATATCATGAATTTTCCCTCGACACTTTTTTTTATCGTCCTACCGGTCCTCTGCTAGACAAAAAGTGTCAGTGACACTTGGCCTCTGACAGAACCCTGCTATTTTTAAAGTCTTGTTTGTTGCACTATTAATATTCTCACTCTGTAGTCCGTGGCAGGGTTCAAAGGCGCACGCCACGGTGTAGGAGATGACAAGTCTGCTGTGGCAGTGAGCGAGCCAACAAAGTGACAGCGACGTGGCCGCTCTCTCTTGTTAACGAAATAAATAAATGTGCTCTGAAAAGCCAATAAGCGGCGGGCGGGAAGCAGAGCCAAGGATCGCTGCGTCAAAAACAACCGCTTCAGCCATTAATCTCTCTAACTCTCTTAGCCCCCCTTCTCACTTTTTCTCTCTCTCTCCCTCTCCTCTGAGAGAATTACAGCCATAGATGTATAATTCACAGTGGTTTGGCTTTAGAAGGCAGCGGTTCTGTTGGAAAACACTGTGACAGCCAAGTTAGCGCACCCTCTCATTCAACTCAGCCACCTGTTCACTGGGGAGGGGGCAGAAAGGGACGCTTGATTTATATTTCATCTTTCCTCCCAGTCTAATGACTTTGTTGCGCAGTCGGTGTGGAAATCGTCTCATGTATAAAAGATGACAACTTAAAGGAAACCTAAAGCCCTGACATGATTGAGCACTTAAGCAAACACTTTTGGTTGCAGTTTAGTTTGCTTGTTTCAAGTTTAACTTGTCAGGTCTCTATTCCCAAAACTAACTCATCATTTCAATCCAATCAGTGTCATCAACTTTAAAAGAATGGCAAAACTTTGTGCCTTTAGATATTAAACTGTGATGAACATTTTGGCAGCTTTCCCAGTCTATTCTCCAAATAGTAGTTCTCGTTCAAACTATATCAGCTCTTCATCGGTTAAGAAAGGTTGAAGAGAGTGAAGCTTATATTGTTTGCATGTTTCTGGATTTATGTGTACCTTTGTCAGTGCAGCTGTACACGTGCATGCCCATGTCAGCGCCATTTATTAGCGTGGCATGATTTTTGGAGGTGAGGAGGAATAACAAGTTAGGGCTTTGGCAGCCGCTCGCTCTCGCCCATCTGCGCAGCCCCTGCATCAGTCTCAGGGTTTCCTCGTCGATGATGAGGGCTGTCAGGGGCTTTTTAACCTCCTAACTGCTGCTCCCCACCGCCCCTAATCACACATTAATGACATCAGGAAGACCTCGGGGCTGGCCGCGTTACTGCTTGTGCAGACAGAGTACTGATGAAGAGGGCAATTACCGACCAGCAAACAGCATAACCTCCACTGATCTGTACAGGGGTTATGGGCTATTAGAGCGCAGGTTACGCTCACAAGATACAGCAGAGGCTTAAGGAAGGATCTGGTGCTGAGTGTAATTGGGTGTGTGTGTGTGTGTGTGTGTGTGTGTGTGTGTGTGTGTATTAGTGTGCCTATGTGCATGTGTGCATTGGTGAGGAGGAGAGACTTTTTTACTCTATTTTTGCATTTCTTCCTCAATCTGTGGCCAAATTTCTTACCTTTGACAAAAAAAGTGTGTGATTACTAACTATGCATAAAGAGACTAACTGTGAAGCACCTCTGAGTGGGAAAACCATTCATATTTCATCAAAATGTCTTTGATTTCTCCCAGACACACACGCACACGCACACACACCCATACACTAGTCCCTTCACACAGGAAATACACACACACACTCATGCTGCGCTCTCAGTCCTGTCCGTTTCCTCGCTCGGAGATGAGTGAGAGTGTTTGTATGAAATATTAACAAGCCATTTGCTCCTCTGCTCCTCTGTTTGAGAGCTGGATGTTGGCCCTGTGTCTCTGGTCCCTCTTTGAGGCCATCTGCTGGGTACGGGCACCAGGGAGGCTTCCGGGAGGGGGCCCTGTCACCCAGGCAGGCCAGCCCAGAAAGCAGCACCGCCCTGGGGATCGATACACTCGACCTGCTGGGTGACGGAGCATCAAAGCTCCCCAACCTGCCAGATCACTGTACATGCTACAAGGCCACTGATATGTAAACGCTGCTGCTTACCATCGAGCCCTTGGGGAGCAACTGAAGTCTTTGTGCCACTTCTGAGGGGCTGTTTTCAGCGCAGTTTATGTGCTATTTATGTTAGCCTTTGTAGAACGGCAGTTTTGTCTCAGAGCCCTTGACAAAATGCCCAGGATCCCTTTGGAGAGGTTTTCATTTCCTTTAAAGGCAGCTTCCCTTGTTTGAAAAAACACTTAGATCTTTTTTCATTATCTCCCAATTTGTATTCCTAAAAATTAAGTTTACATTTAGAGTTCATTTAAAAGTAAGTGGGGAAATCTGGCAATCTCACAGACATCCCTGAGAACCGGCCAATCCTTCATCCACATTGTAAAGATGAGTAACGCCACCAGCTTTTTCCTAACAACTTGCATTAAAATAAAAACTAACCACAAAGGTGTGTCCATTCCTCTGTGTTTCCTTCTCATACAGAAATTGTGGCACTTTTGTTTCATGACATTAATCAAATATGCTTTGGAGCAAGTATATTCAATCTGTATGTGTGTGTGTGCGCGCGTGTGTGTGTGTGTGTCTGTATGTTTGTTGACATTTGATGTCCTTGTTTTGGGTAATGGATTTGTCCCTGGCAGAGAGAGGGGGCTGGGCCAGAGGCGGTCTTATGAGGCCCCTGGGTTAAGGAGGCTGCATTAGCCCTCTGCTAACTGATTACTGATCAGACAGCTGGTGCACACACACACACACATGCACACGAACACACACACGCAAACACACACAAAAACACATCCACAGACATGCCTGCATGCATACATATGTGCAGAAACACACATACATAAATGCATGTGCGCATGTACTCACAACTGCGCTATTACCGTAATTAAATGCTCTTGAAATTAAAACTTACTAATGTAAATGGTGATAAAAAAAGAACAATGAAAAGTAAATGTATGAGGCTATAAGAAGTTTTGGCCTAACTTCTTTACATAGTAATTCTTGTCAGATCCATTTTTCTGGTTCTAGCAATCATTTATTTTTTACAGACATGAAATGCACTGCTTGACCTAAATAAGCCCTATATTAAAAGCCCAGCAGGGGAATAGGACATAGGAAAAAGATTAGAAATGTTATATAAAAAAAAAAAATATGGATTAGCTTGAGCATGGGGATATCATCGTTACACCCTTCTATAACATTCACAACCAACACTGGCCATCTCTCAGGCAGAAGAGTCACACACGCACCCACCACCAGGAATTTGTTTCAGCCATGTATCCTGCATCTACACACACACACACTCTCACACTCTCTCTTGGCCATACACACACACACCACCACTTCTTGGCCCTTCCCTGGTTGGCCAGTGTGTGCCAGGAAACCAGGGCCATGAGTTTCCATGTGTGACACTGGCAGCACCTGGGGCTTCACAATAAAAATACAGCCATCATCAGAGGTCTTATTCACAGACCAGCACACCGTTACCTCTGAAGCACAAGGCCGCTGGTCTCGGTTTACTAATAGTAAAACAGGATTTCATGGTTTTACCTCAAGGAATAAAGACTCTAAAATCTGACTTTGCTTAAAAGAAAAATGTTCTGTTCTAGTATGGACTAATACCATCATCAAATCTAAGTCAGTGTTTTAGCTTCAGGGTCAAGGATTTGAAAAACTCTTTATCCATAAAGACGGCAACCTATTCCTCCGCACTGTCAACTACATTAAAAAGACTGGATAGCCAAAGCACTAAAGCCACAAATGGCTCGTGGAAGTGTGACACAACGGAGAAGAATAGCTCTGATAGTGTGTTAATGGATGATTTTAGTGTCGGATTACACCCCATGGGAGCAGCTATACTGTATAGTGTATGTTCACAATAAGGCTCAAAGGCAATCGCTCTCACAGGCACACACACACACAGACAGACAGAAATATTTTTGTTGTTATGAAAAATTGAATATTATTTATAAAATACTGATTGGATTTCATTTCTATAGAGATTCAGATGTGTGTACAAGATTTGCTTAGCAAAAGAAAGGGGAAAAATACTGAAACTGTTTTTCTGCATAAATGTGTGTGTATGAGAGAGAGAGGGGGAGAGAAAGAGAGAGAGAGAGAGAGAGAGAGAGACAGAAAGTGTATGTAATGGTTAAATAAGGCAGATTGAGGTGTTAACATCATTATTGCACATTTCCGCCTATGAAATAAAGCATTGTTTCCTCCCCAGCCATCACGATGGGAATACCATAATCCCAGATTAAAAAGGATGGGTTAGCAGACACACAGCAACACACAATGAGCCTTTTGTGTTTGTGTGTTTGCGTGTGTATTTATGTGTGCAAAGCGTTATTGTTGACTGTACAGCTTAAACACCTGCGAGAGGGAGAGAAATGTTCTCATGCGTGCACTCGTGCAACGTGCAGCTCTATTCGGCACCTACGGCATCCTCAGATGTGGTGGACACATGGTCACAGAACAGCAACAAAAGTGTCATGTGTGTTTTAGTAAAACGATTTGTGACAGGAAAGCGCTGAGAGTCGTAACGGTTTCCTGTCAGTGTGTAATTTTCTCATGACTTGAATATTCCTACTAGCGCAGCCAAAAAATACACTGACAAATGTCCAAAAACTGAGCGGATTCAGAATTATTCAGTATTATCCTCCATGTCCGCTCCATATGACAGAGATTTTACTTAACCGTGTCCGTATGGGGTCTCCCGGGCCGCGAGCAGGGGCTAAGACCTCCTCTAAAACTCCCATAGTTCTTGGTCAATCATGCAAGAGAATCCCTGGGTCACAGAACGGGCTGGAAAAAAGCAGCTCACAAGTTGCTCACTGTGACAGATGTCCTCTGGAAGATTTCTCCATCACCCCGCTCCCCCCTGTCCCATCCCACACCACCCCATCCTCACTCTCCACCTCCGTCACCCATCCCTCCCACCCGACTCTCTCAGAGCTTCTAAGCTGGGAGAGAGCAGCGAGAGGTGATCCTGGCCTGCTTAACCTACTTCCCAAGACCTTGCTTTTAAAATGGGTGCTTGTGTGTACACGTTTGTGTGTGTGTATATGTGTGTTTATTCATCGGGATAAACTCTCGGTACTTTTCAGAAACGCCTGTATCTGTGCCTGCGAATGCCTCTCCTGCGCTTTGAAACCATGACATCTTTAACACTGACAGACATCGCAGTGTTGAGTAACATGGAGTCTTGTGGAAATGACTTGCAGAGAGCTTTTCTCACTGATATCAGGGTTGTATTTTCAGGGTTGTATTTCCAGGGTTGTAATTAGCTGCTTCTTTCAATTTCCTTTTTTTTTCTCATTTTTGAATGTCTCTTCAACCTTGATTGTCTGAGTAAACAAAAGAAAAGAAAAAGGGGTTTTTCTAAAGATTAAAAGATGCCTTAGCTTTTGAAAGTTTATTCATTGATGGGGTTATCTGATGATAATCATGTTTAGATTTGAAACAATTAGTCAGTTATTTAATTCAGCTGACAAAACATGATTCGCAAACTTTTTTGATGAAAGATCCCTGGTTCTGTATTTTTAATTATAACTTCAATATGTCTGGATTTTGGGCTTTGCTGGATAGAAAAACAAGCAATTTGAAGAGGTCATGCTCGGTGTCAGGGCATTGTAACGGTCATATTGGACTATTTTCTGGTATTTTATAGACCAAAAGTTTAATCCATTAAATGAGAAAAAACATCAGAATGAAAATAATTGTTATAAAAGAGGCAGTCCTAATGACATTTAATGATTTATATTACCAACATTTGTATTTTCAACATTTTGTTTCTTCAAAATATATCAAACAAATTCAAGAAAGAAAGTATTTCAGTGGTTCAAACATACAAAATAATTACGAATTTTGCCTATTTTATCCATGCAAAACAGTATTTTCCTTAAGATTTTTATTTGATTATACTATTTCAGTATTTACTGAGATGATACTGTAATATACTGACATTTAACTTTGAATGGACAGTGATAAATTCAGTTTAGATGCATGGGTTTACCCTCCTGGGCTCTGCTACATATAGAGAGCAAAGAGAGGGGAAAAAAATTCCATTAAGAATAAATAATGTAAAGGAATTTTCGAATATTCTTGTCAGCGGTAAAACCGACTGCGGCATGCGAAACTGTTTTTTTGTTGAGAGCTTAGATCCATAAAGCCAATGTCGCCCCATCTCCACTCAGACACAGCTTCCCCATCACAAAGGTTGGATTAGGGACCTTGCAGTAACTAACTCTTCCATGTCATTTGCAGTGAGACAAAGATCAATCAGTCAGATGAAGGGAGGGAGTCTTTAGATAAAGAGAAATTAAACAGAGGGAGGGAGCACCGAAGGGAGGAGGGAGTCTCTTAAATAAAGAGAAATTAAACAGATGAAGGGGATGCTGTCTTTAAATACCGCTCAGCCACTGTACGGCCTCCCTCATCGGTGAGAGAGAGAGAGAGAGAGAGAGAGAGAGAGAGAGAGAGAGAGAGAGAGAGAGAGAGAGAGAGAGAGAGAGAGAGAGAGAGAGAGAGAGAGAGAGAGAGAGAGAGAGAGAGAGAGAGAGAGAGAGAGAGAGAGAGAGAGAGAGAGAGAGAGAGAGAGAGAGAGAGAGAGAGAGAGAGAGAGAGAGAGAGAGAGAGAGAGAGAGAGAGAGAGAGAGAGAGAGAGAGAGAGAGAGAGAGAGAGAGAGAGAGAGAGAGAGAGAGAGAGAGAGAGAGAGAGAGAGAGAGAGAGAGAGAGAGAGAGAGAGAGAGAGAGAGAGAGAGAGAGAGAGAGAGAGAGAGAGAGAGAGAGAGAGAGAGAGAGAGAGAGAGAGAGAGAGAGAGAGAGAGAGAGAGAGAGAGAGAGAGAGAGAGAGAGAGAGAGAGAGAGAGAGAGAGAGAGAGAGAGAGAGAGAGAGAGAGAGAGAGAGAGAGAGAGAGAGAGAGAGAGAGAGAGAGAGAGAGAGAGAGAGAGAGAGAGAGAGAGAGAGAGAGAGAGAGAGAGAGAGAGAGAGAGAGAGAGAGAGAGAGAGAGAGAGAGAGAGAGAGAGAGAGAGAGAGAGAGAGAGAGAGAGAGAGAGAGAGAGAGAGAGAGAGAGAGAGAGAGAGAGAGAGAGAGAGAGAGAGAGAGAGAGAGAGAGAGAGAGAGAGAGAGAGAGAGAGAGAGAGAGAGAGAGAGAGAGAGAGAGAGAGAGAGAGAGAGAGAGAGAGAGAGAGAGAGAGAGAGAGAGAGAGAGAGAGAGAGAGAGAGAGAGAGAGAGAGAGAGAGAGAGAGAGAGAGAGAGAGAGAGAGAGAGAGAGAGAGAGAGAGAGAGAGAGAGAGAGAGAGAGAGAGAGAGAGAGAGAGAGAGAGAGAGAGAGAGAGAGAGAGAGAGAGAGAGAGAGAGAGAGAGAGAGAGAGAGAGAGAGAGAGAGAGAGAGAGAGAGAGAGAGAGAGAGAGAGAGAGAGAGAGAGAGAGAGAGAGAGAGAGAGAGAGAGAGAGAGAGAGAGAGAGAGAGAGAGAGAGAGAGAGAGAGAGAGAGAGAGAGAGAGAGAGAGAGAGAGAGAGAGAGAGAGAGAGAGAGAGAGAGAGAGAGAGAGAGAGAGAGAGAGAGAGAGAGAGAGAGAGAGAGAGAGAGAGAGAGAGAGAGAGAGAGAGAGAGAGAGAGAGAGAGAGAGAGAGAGAGAGAGAGAGAGAGAGAGAGAGAGAGAGAGAGAGAGAGAGAGAGAGAGAGAGAGAGAGAGAGAGAGAGAGAGAGAGAGAGAGAGAGAGAGAGAGAGAGAGAGAGAGAGAGAGAGAGAGAGAGAGAGAGAGAGAGAGAGAGAGAGAGAGAGAGAGAGAGAGAGAGAGAGAGAGAGAGAGAGAGAGAGAGAGAGAGAGAGAGAGAGAGAGAGAGAGAGAGAGAGAGAGAGAGAGAGAGAGAGAGAGAGAGAGAGAGAGAGAGAGAGAGAGAGAGAGAGAGAGAGAGAGAGAGAGAGAGAGAGAGAGAGAGAGAGAGAGAGAGAGAGAGAGAGAGAGAGAGAGAGAGAGAGAGAGAGAGAGAGAGAGAGAGAGAGAGAGAGAGAGAGAGAGAGAGAGAGAGAGAGAGAGAGAGAGAGAGAGAGAGAGAGAGAGAGAGAGAGAGAGAGAGAGAGAGAGAGAGAGAGAGAGAGAGAGAGAGAGAGAGAGAGAGAGAGAGAGAGAGAGAGAGAGAGAGAGAGAGAGAGAGAGAGAGAGAGAGAGAGAGTGAGAGATTGAGAGAGTGAGAGAGAGAGAGTGAGAGTGAGAGTGAGATAGGTAGAGAGATAGAGAGAGAGAGAGAGAGAGAGAGAGAGAGAGAGAGAGAGAGAGAGAGAGAGAGAGAGAGAGAGAGAGAGAGAGAGAGAGAGAGAGAGAGAGAGAGAGAGAGAGAGAGAGAGAGAGAGAGAGAGAGAGAGAGAGAGAGAGAGAGAGAGAGAGAGTGAGATAGACAGTCCATGGAAGGTATCGAAGACCGACAAGCTTTTGGTCTCCAATTTTCGAAGGGGAATATTTAAGCAGTGTCCGCCCGAACGTGTGTGTGTGTGTGTGTGTGTGTGAACGGGTTTGTGGGCGGATGTGTGTTCACATGTAAACACTTCTGTCTACCAGGGGGATATTGGACACTGATCCAATCACATGATGGGGCATGATCTTCTCTCTCTTTCTCTCTATCACTCAATCAGCCCCCCCCCCACTTAAAAAAAAAAGAAAACACAAATACAGCACACTCTCCCAGTTCATTCACTCACACATAGCTTCATGAATGGGTAGAGTTTGAATGTGTCAGGATTCACAGGCATTTTGGATTCAACAAGATTTTGCATTCAACAAGAAACATGGAACCCGGCTTTCTTCCCCTCAACTGCGTAATGAAAACAATACGATACAACCAGACACCTGTTGCAGGTTCAATTGGAAACAAACAACACCGCACAAAAACAAGACCCAAGGCCTACACTAATTTTTTTGATTTTTGTAGTCAGAAAGAAGCACATGCTTCCAACACACAGGTAAAAACCATGATTAGTTGTGTTGTGTTGAGAGGTAATCCTGCCAGTTCTGTGAAAACGTAAATTCTTACATGGCACATCAGAAATGGACATCAAACACAGTTTTCTTTGCTAATATACACAACAGTTCAGTAGAAAACCGAAAGGAAATAGAGGAAAACAGCATAAGTGAGATCCTGGTCCACTGGCCCAGCTCACTGGGACACATAAACAGAGCAGGGACTTTACTGTTGTTAAAAGAATTACGAGAATCCTTTTATGTTGCAGAGCTTCAGACTTTATCCCACTGACAGTATGAATAAGTGCAAAGAATCAACTACAACATGGATCTTAGTTTTGTAGTTTGTGTTAGCATTCTTATTGGCAGTAATATCATTGTGCTCATCATGTTAAGAACATGGCAGCGTAGCTAAAAGAAGATCGGACGGGGCGAGAAACACAGACGCGCTCAGACAAAATAATGACAAAATAAGCACCATCATTGCCTGGTTCAACTTTGAGAAATCGCTCACGTGAATAAACCAAAACTGTTGAGAAAAACGAGTGTTCCTGTAGGATCCACTTACATCCCCCAGGTTAGTCAAACTCATTCGGTACAGAAAATGGAGATAATGAGCAAACGTTCTACCCGAACTGTCTTTTGTAAATCCAGCACAGTAAACAGACTGGCTTCCATGCTCAGCCTTTTCCAAACACATTTGTTGTGCGCACAGCAGTGAAGGACCATTACCAACATTTCAAGTGTTTTGTCTTCTGTTTTACTGCAAATAAAGCAGTTTAGAAGAACTGGCTAAACTGGTGGCATGTTTACAACCTGTCTTATCATCTGACTGCTGGTTTCTTGCCCCATCAAGACTTTGGAGGAGCAATGTTGCCATGTTCCCAAATTTCGGTGATTAATGAAGTGTGTTGAAACTGATAGAAATTATTGCATAAGAGTTACAATTAACCCTTATAATACTGTGCATGACATTCCTTCAAAGCACTAAAGTACATATTATCAGCCATAAGCTTTGCAAGGCATGGAATTAAAAAGAAGAATACATTTTCCTGTAATATACTTTTTGTACTTGAGCTGTGAATCAGATCCTACTCAAAGTTTCCACTTGCACTGTTAATGTTTTATAAATACAAGTTGGCATATGCATCCCATTCCCCAAAAAAGCACTGGAAAAGTCTTCAGTTTGGGTAGTGAACACTTCATGATCACTGTTTTCACTGCTTAATCCAGCTCTTGTCCTCATCTTTCCTGCTTCCTCCCCTCTCAATCCCTCCATCTCTGCCTCTCTCTGTCGACCTTCCTCCGCTCTCTCTCTCTCTCTACCTCTCTCTCTCGCTGTCACCTCACTTCCATCTCGACTTTAGTTTTATCTCGGCATTTAGATGTTCCCCTCGATGCCGTGTTTTTCTCCTCGCCTTTTTGTTAACCCTCTCCCACACACACTTTATCTCCATATGATTCATTTGCCCTCTCTATCTCCCTAACTGTCCTCGCAATCTCTCCCTCTATCCACCCCCTCTATTCATCTCTTAAGCACATCTTTTTTTCTCCTTCTCTCCTCCATCTCCGCCACCATCCCTTCCTTTTAAAGGATAATCTTCAGCTAAGTGGACAGCACTTCGCTCTCTCTCGTTCCCTCTTAAGTGACCATTCGATAATCTCAGGACTCTCGGTTGAACCTCCACGCGGGGGGGGGGGGGGGGGGGGGTTGCTGGATCAGAGAGCCAAGAATGGAAGCCCTAAACTGGGTCAAGACAAGACCGGTGCCTGGGTCCTCTGGGTTTGATGGGACCAGAGTGGGATGGAAAAAGGCTGATGCCAGACAAAGTTGGAGAGAGATCACCAGAACAGATGGACTTCATCTCTGTATCTTTCTATCCATCTAGCTTGCTCTCTCTTCAAGGCTGCATGACCCCGAATTTGAGATGAAAAGAAACCAAAACTAAAAAAAAAGAACTGATCTGTTTGTTTAGAGCTCATATACAAGCTCATCGCTTGGCTGATATGGGATTCATTGTGGGGGGTATGGATATGGACATATAGAAAAGGCTGAAAAGAGGACAGGAAGATACATTAATGTTGGCTGGAGACGGTTAAAGGACACTGCACCGGATGCATACACACGAAACACACATATTCGAAGTTTGTGCTGAATGCACAAGATTCATCTTGTCTCCTTACTGGAGAGAAAAGAAGCCCTTAGTCAGGTTACACACATGCGTGCGCACATGTACTTGCCTGATTTTTTTTTTTTTTCTTCCTCTGTCCTCTTTACGGGTCAGCGGGTGAATAAAGCTGCTGTCACTTTCCTCTGGGAGGCGTCAGTGACAGGCAGGCTGACCACGATAAACTTCCGTACAGGAAGAGGAGATTCCTGCAAGGAAAAGGCCGGGAGGATCAGGAACAGCCCCAGGCATCACTTGTCCTCTGGCTTAGCTAAAGACTATGAAAACAGCAGTCTGTGTGTGTGTGTGTGCGTGTGTGTGCGTGTGCGTGTGTGTGTGCGTGTGTGTGTGTGTGTGTGTGAGGGATTAGACTGGCGTCTGGAGTGAGTAAACTATCGACCATCATTTTGCCAATTAAACAGGATAACTGAATAGCAGAATTGTATTTTACATAGTGAAGCAAACTTTTTGAGGTCACATTGTAACACAGAAAGACCAAAAGTGAAAGGAGAATTGATGCGGGTTAGTTTCCCCTTTTCACCATAACTGGTTTATCTCAGGGTTTGAAACAGAAATCTGTAAAAGACCTATGGAACCTATGGAGATATTCTAAGGTGTGAACTATTTTATCCCTGAACAGGAAATGCTTTTTTGCACAAGCCCCAAAATAAAATGGTTACTCTTCTTTAACCTTCTTGCCCAAAGCCATGCTAGCAGCTCTTTGAGGCTGAACATAGGCACAGTGGTGCTTTGAGCTAAATGCTAACATCAGCATGATAACATGCTCACAGTCAACAAAGTTAATACAATTTATCCTGAAGGGCACATGAATATATTTGTCCCGAATTTCATGGTAATCTATCAATAGTTGCACAGACATTTCACTAAAAACCACAAACATCAACCTCATGATGACGCTAGTCAGGGAATCATCAATGTCAATAGAATTCATCCTCCGGGAATAATGGATGTTTTTACAATATTTCATGACAAGTCACTGGGTAGTTTTTGAGATATCTCAGTCCGGACCAAAGCCGTGGGGTGACAAACCAACAGAACCATGCCACTAATGTTGCTAAAAATTCAGTATTTTTTCTCACCTACTTTCGTCTTTATTTAACGCTTCACACAGAATTGTGCAGCCTTATGCTCTGAAATGTTTTAATGGTTTATCATTTATCGTTTATCAGGTTCGGTAAGAATTTGATAATAATCTATTATTAGCTGAAAAATGCAGTACAGTCATATTTCATCATATATGATGCTGAATTGAACTGTCCATAAATGAGGAAAGAGAACACGTCATTATATATATATTCATTTCCTCAAAAAGGGACTTTACTTTTAGCAAACAATGATTTGATTCTTTCAACAGATGATAGATGAGTTGTAGCATATAACTCACCCATAACCAAATTACACTAAACTAAGAACCTATACAGTATATTGAATAATTTTAAAGTTATCTTCTGCTGAGATATTTTGCAGAATAGGATGGAACTCTTTTGCATTTCCATTTTAGAGGAACTATCCTCCACACAAGAATTTTTTTACATCATCATAGTAATCTCACAGGTACTTTTCCTGCTGTGTAAAACACAAGCTGCACCTGGAGACACGAACAGTCCATCTCAGAACATTTACAGGATGGAGGTGGGGACATTATTCTTAGAGCTGCTATTCATACCAACAGAACAAAAGAGACAACGTCCTATTATGGGATTCTCCTCTGTCCTAACACTGGATCTGTACCGGCACAGGTGCCACTTGTTGCTCATTTATAGTCAGGTTAGGCCATGGTTAAGGCATGGGGCTGTGGTGTGACATTCACATGCACATGCACACACACACACACACACACACACACACACACACACACACACTTACTCATACTGTACCCACATTGAATTCAGCTGAGTAAAAGAAGCTGCTTATGGCTGTATAAAGAGATTATCCTACTGTCTCTTCTCACAACCAGTGCATCTGTAAGTTAAATGACATATATACATATATATATGTATATATATACACACTTATATATATAACTATATATAGATGTATAGATATATACACACACACATGAATATATAAATAAATAAATCTATATATATATATATATATATATATATATATATATGTATATATAAAGGGAGAGAGAGAGAGAGAGATACAGATAAAGATACAGATAGATATAGATATATAGATATAGATATATATATATATATAGATATAGATATATATTCATGTGTGTTATTGCCTATATGTGTGTGTGTGTGTGAGAGAGAGAGAGAGAGAGAGAGAGAGAGAGGATGCATGCATGCATGGGTGGATATTTGATTTTTTTTAGTGGTTCTACCTCATGGTCCAGACCACTGTGGATCAGTAAATATTTCCCTTTGACTGTATGTTATGGTAATGAATCCAGTGCATGGTTGCTCATGCATGTGCATGTATGTGTACGTGTGACTGTGTGTGCGAGCGTAACAGCGGGATCTTTTTTATCTGGATGACAATGATGCCACAAATAGGCACATGCCTCGCTATTCTTGTCCTCTCAAGGCTCCTCTGGCGTTCTGGTGGATGTACCAGGCATACAAGGGGTTAGGGGGAAATTTGGACTGGTGTGTGCGGATGCATGGGTGTGATTATGTACTTGTGCGCACCCAAATGCAAACATTTATGTGCGTGTGCTCATGCTTGTACATACATGTGTTGTCGGTGACTAAAGGAGCAGTTCCGCTCCAAAATCAGAATTCCAACGTCTAAAACATGTATCTCCTTTCTCTAACAATATGGCTTTTCAAATTAAAACACACTGTTGCATATCAGTGAATTAACCAGCAATTCTGAGCCTTTTACTTAGGAATTACATTTTTAAGGGGAGGTAATCATTTTACGTGGTTGCATGCCAAAAAACATACAGCAGCATTTTTCTTTTCCATTGTGGGTTTAGACTGGTGTTGTCTATAATAAGCCCTTCAAGTGGAATGCCAAGTACCAACCGCTGTGTGAATTGTTTGTCTAGCTTTCCCCTCTGCAGCAGTAAAAATCAAGGGAAATAATCAGCAGATAACCCGACGCTTCGCACATTCTTTATTCTTTGTTCGCTTTTATGTCTCTGTTGGGTGGTGGGGGCTTTAACGCTCCATTATGAGCCTGTATACTTGGCTCCTCTGGCCAGGAAGTAAAATCATCTCCTTTTCTTTCCAGAAACATTATACTTCCTCCAGAGGGGGTCATGAAGGAAAGGTGCACCTTCTCAGCCAAATGCGGCACACCCTGAGGTAAATGGAGCATAGGGAGCTGATTGGCGCAAAGCACCTGAACCAAGCCGGCACACGACAGGATGAGGGTGTCGGCATCCTCCCGTTAAACGTTCGCTTCCTGCTGTTTTGCTGTTCTCTCTCTCTCTCTTTCTTCCCTTTTTTCTTTTCCCTCTCTCTCATCCCACTCTCCAAGCAGGAAGTCATTGGAATTGGAAAAAAAGAGTGTTAAAAGAAGACAGGGAGGGAGGGGGTCTGTGTGTTCTTCCAAACAATCAGCGCCCTGCCCAACCTGTCTACTGCAGCAGCTGAAATTCCTACAGATAGAAAAGTTAGACGAGGAGGAGGAACAATGGCAGGGATAGAGTGAGAGATGAGATGGAGGAAGGGAGCACAGGGGGGCACACACGGTGGTAATGATGGTGGTGGTGGTGGGGGGTCTTCTCTAGGGTCGTGCTCGGAGGGCGTCGGGCAGCACGAGAGGCAGGATGTTATGGTTTATTCAGCCCAGGAGTGGGGGCGATGTGGACAAGGTGTGCCTTGCCCTCAGCACCAGCCTCAGCGTGATTTATGGCAGCGCTGGCAGACACCTCTGTCCATTGGGAAGTCTTTGAAAATGCTGCTTGAGTGTGTGTGTGTGTGTGTGTGTGTGTGTGTTAAATGTAGGCCTGTGTATATACATATTACATACTCGAAGGTGCGTGCTCTCAACAATGTGTAGCATTTCTACGTGGCTTAATGTGTGTTCATTCACTTGCATACATGAGCACTTCAGTGGCTGCTGGTTTTTAACCTGTGGTTGGAGCAAGGCCCAGCAGAGGACTGATGGTCAAACTACTCTGATTAATTACAAGCTACACACATACATTACACTCTATAAAAATGGCTGGATTTTATGAGCAATGTATGGCAATTCAATTAAAATAGTCATGAAAACAGTACGGGGAGTAGCAAGGAAGTATTGAGGTGCTATACTTGAGTAAAAGTAGAGACACTACATGTTACAAATACACAATTACAAATAAGGTTTTACACTTAAAGTATAGAAAGATAAGTATTAAAGGTAGAAGTACTTATTTTGCAGACAGGTCCTGGTCGGTGTTTTATTAGCTTATACCTGATGCATTAATGTAAAAGCATCATTTTAATGTTGCAGCTCGGCAACGTGGTGTTAGTTTCAACTACTTTTTAATACTGTTGGGTTTTTTAAATCTGTAACAGCGCATCATATATTTTATAAACGTGAAATTTTGATCAGCAAAGTAATTACAACTGTCAGATAAATGTAGCATCTGAAATGTAAAGAGTATAAAGTAGTATAAAATGGAAATGCTCAAGTACAAAAGAAAAATCCTGTATTTAAGTAAACAACAAGGCTACTTTCAACAACTAGAAATACATGACTCAGCTTCAGTTTGGTAAAGCTGGAAGATTTAATTTTCAATCAACAAGTAACGAGGAAAGATTTCTCTCCTCAATATGTGTGTGTGTGTGTGTGTGTGTGTGTGTGTGTGTATTTATGGGACAATTAGGCTGCAACAGCGTTACCCTCCTCCTGCCCCCCCCCCCCCCCCCCCCATTCTCCTCTGGTGCGAGAGGTCAAGAGAGGTCGCCCGCGAAACCGTTCGGCACGGGAGGGCCTGCTGGGTGCCAGGCCATACTTGCACACCGGGGGGTCAAAGATCACACAGATACATAAACCTGACAAGAGGGTGCCAACAGGTACGGGATGTGTGAACGTCAACCGCTGTAACAGGAGAGCCGACTGTTGCAGGGAGCTGAAGTTATAACGGGAGACTAATGCGCGTGGTGAGAGACGCACTTTAAAACTACTCAACCCCTGTACATGTCACTTCATACCCTGTAGACGCCTCCCTTCATGGTATTTGGGGAGGTGCAGAAAGGCTGAGGCACAGGTAACTGACCACTAATTACTCTTAATTGCCTTAGTCAGCTAGAAAAAAAAAAGCTGTGTGTGGGTGTGAGAGTGTGTGTGTGAGTGTGTGTGTCCCTGTTAACCAACCGTACAGTCATTGAAGCTATCAGAAAGTCATTAACCTGTGTTTTATTCCAAGCCCCTTGCCCCCGTCCATCATGGCCCCTAATGTATTTTTCCGTGAGGGTTATTATTTTTTTTTCTTCTTCAGATTTAATTTAGCCACTCTTTGATTTCATGACCCGCCTCTGTTATTGTAGGATATCTTCTTTCTTTCCTTGTAATTTTATTTTATGACACGGAGAGAGTCGAGTACAATACGCCCCCCGGGGAGGACCACTTACCTCCACGCCAACAAATATAATTACCGCAGATCAGAGGAGCGAAAACAGACCGCCGCTTATCTGCCACGTACGGTGGGGTGGTTTTTTTTTCGTTGTTGTTGTTTTTTAGGGCAGTATAGCCTCGGTAGATGATAATGTCAGTTGAAACCTTAGTAGGAAAAGCGCAGCACCGGCGCTTGATATGTACGTGCGACACTTCATTGAAAAATGTCCAAATTCATTAGATCTCTTTTGTGAACAAGAGATGCATACATCGGGGGAAAAAAATTAAGACGTCGCATGAATCACTGAAAGCCGCTTTTTGATTCGGCATTCATTCATTGCACGAATTAACGCGTTTTTATAACATTATATCACAAGTTTTTGTAACTGTTAACCCCTTACTCCCTCAAAAACCTCTACACCGTGTGGCGGTAGAGAGCAGCGCGGACCAAAGGAAGTTGAACCACTATTCAGTTTCGATTACAGCAAACCGATTGGGATGCATGCCGGATTTAGCCCACCGATGTGGCACACGCTCTCGGAGAACAACCTAAGTCAAGTTCTTGCAAATGCGCTGTCCCAACAGAGGCCGCGTTAAAACCGTCACATTGTCGAACGCAGTTCGGCGCGGGTTTAACCTCCTCGTCTCGAAATGCACTCAAAGCACCCGGACGAGCAGCTGTGACCGCGGCCTTTGCGGTGAATAAAATAGTCCACCGCCAGAAGTAAACAGCTAAAGTCCTTTCGTGTTTACCAAGTAAAGTCCTCTGCTCCATGTTGACAGGTGAGAGTTCACAGGAGCAAAGTTGGTCCCCTCCCAATGGAGCTGCAAGCCCGAGTATGTAACCCTCAAGAAATGGTGAGTGTGTGTGTGTGGTTGTGTGTGTGAGAGAGAGAGAGTGTGTGTGTGAGTGTGTGTGTGTGTGTGTGTGTGTGAGTGTGTGTGTGCGCGCCAGACAGAGGGAGAGATAAACAGGGAGAGTTGCTGAGGGGGCTCTTTGACTTTGAGCGCATAAGCCCTTATTTCATGGTGCCATTGTTTGTTTTAAGGACGTCAGGCTTAATACAGTTCCAGGCGATTTCCCAGCATGTCTGTCCGCCCAAGCACCTCCAAGGCGCTCTGAGTGTGTGTGAGTGTGTGTGTGTGTGTGTGTGTGTGTGTGTGTGTGTGTGTGTGTGTGAGTGTGTGCGCGTGCTTCCGCGCTCGCCCTTCATTCCCGTTGACTTTAGCCAGTCGTAGGCAGAGATTTTACACATTTGTGTACTTTCAAGGTTGTTCGCAAGACATATCAAATTAACTCGGAACTTTTTGCGGAATTTTTCGTGGTTATTTTCTGCCAGAGAAATATCAACTGCGCCGACAGTTTCGAGGATTTTAAACACGGCCGAGACTAATAATGTTTAGAATATATGTGGTTTTAATGAGTTTGACTGCAGCCATATTCCCCATCAGCATCACTGAGCAGCATTCTTTTAATTGCCTATTACCTCCACATAGAACAAACATATTGGGGGGGGGGTTAACAGACAGGGTCTGTTAATATCTAGAAAGATGTCGCAATACTGCATTTTATCCCTAAAACTGTAAGGACCGTGTGTGTGAGAGAGAAGAAAAGTAGATATGGTCCGGAGAGTGTGTGTAAAGACGTAAATTCTTATATATCAGTATAAAATTCGTATGTATATGTCATCAATGTTTTCCATTTCACATTTTATTATTATTGTTTTTTTTTATCATTAGGTTATTTAGTGCTTGGTTCGTATTTCCATCTTACGTTGTCTTTATACTGTGCCATACATTTGCTTCTGCAGCAATGGCCAATACCCATTCATGCAAATGAAGCATATTTGAATATGAGTGCGAGCGTGTGTTTGTATAGTATGATGTAGTCTCACTGAATGGCTCGCTGAAACAGGCCACAGACGAGGGCCAACTCTCTCTCTCTCTCTCTCTCACACACACACACACACGCAAAAACACACACACAAACACATACACACACACACAAACACATACACACACACTGGCCTCCATAATCACCACAACTTGTAGCCTAGAAAGAGGGATGTGGGTCACGGGGGGCAACGCTGCACCGGCTATCACAGCCCTGGCAACCAAGAAGTAATATCACTAATAATCACATTTTTGCAAATTGCTGTTATTTTACTACAGCACTTAGACCTAATAGGCGTTTTCTTATATCACGGTCAGGTCACAAAGACATCTTCTTTTAAATGGCTCCTGCCTTGACAACAGAAACAAGTGCCTATTTTCCCTGCAACGTCCTCATCTTCGTCGTGGTGAAAGCTGAATACATCAAGTCCTGCACACGGGGCCCAACAACGACCTACAGGAGATGAGTGTCAGACGCCTACTCACTTATTACACTCGGGCAAATCCTGCATCCTCCTCTCCTCTGTCCTGTCTCCTAAACCTTTTTATTCAGGGACCCGGAGACCTCTCCGGAACAAAACAGCTTTTAGCGCTACCATCTCTCTCTGCTTGTGTTTTCGCAAATAGCTCTCTCTCTCTCTCTCTTTCTGTGTGTGTGTGTGTGTCTCTCTCTCCCATTTCTCTTAAAAAAACTGTCTGTGAAAAGAAATGGAGCTGTTGTAGGAGCTCATCAAGTCATTATCTGATTAAGGCCATTTTTATAACCCGCTGCTGCTCAAGAGATAACATTCATTCTTTCAATCATAATTCAAGCGACTTAAATTCAGGGAAACTCAGAATGGTTGTTTGTTCCATCCACTTCGCTCCAAAGCTAAGACGACAAACAGTAGAATACGTCTCTCTTTAAAATACGATTATAAAGACAACAACAGCAACAACAACTATAATAATAATAATAATAATAATAATAACAATAATAATAATAATAATAATATTAATAATATCAACAACAACAACAATAATAATAATAATAATAATAATAATAATAAAGATTGGCTGTCCTTGATCCAGATTAATACTGAGTAGAAATAGGCCACTGGCCCCTCTCCACTCCCGCATACCATCACCCCTTGCGCGCACTTATTGTCACTTACTTGTGGTCAGAATGTGATAAAAACCCACCTTTATACCACCCCTGGGAGAAATACTGTTTTCACTGCCTCCCTCCTTCCACGTTTGGGCTCAACTCTAATAAATATGTCAATAAATTCAGCCATCAGTGCGCAGTGCCAGGGCGCATTATCAGTCTTGGGCATCGAGGTGTGTCGCACTCGACCCAAAAGAGAGCAGGAGGGGGGGGGGTGCGTTTGAAATAAATACACGCGTTGATCCACCTGGAATGGGCCGCGATAAGAGCAGGCAGTGTTAACCAACACGTTTCCTCTACACCTCATCCGAGTCTTCCTTTTCAAAACACGCGTTTCTTTAATGTCCCGGCCTGTTTTTCCAGCCTGTGTGTGCGCACCCGACGGCACCCAGGGGAGCCGAGGCCAAATCAGCCACAGGCCAGCGAGCGGAGCAAGGGGGCCGGGACACCTGCTTTGGAAAAGACACTCTAGACACTAAACTTTGCTGACTTCGTTGCAACTCGTTCGTCCTAAAAAACACTTGCTTGCGACATGGAAAAGAGACTCGCCTTTTCCTTTTTGGCACCTGACACAGGGGCATATGGAAAATAAGATTTCTCGTTAATTACTTTTGGATCCTGTTTGTGTAGAGGATAAAAAAAGAAGATTATACATGCAACAAATGAATCCTAAGTGAAAAAGCTGGGGGGGGGGGCACGCCCATCTAATACCCACAGTGCATGAAAAACTTTCTCTCCACTAAACTGGCGCACACGAATAAACGTATCTAGATTTACCGATAGCAACAATAATAACAATACTTATAAAAATATATATTTTTGTTCCTTGTGAAATAAATGTATAAGGAACGTCTTACTTGCGCTTAGTCCCAGGCAAACGGGTTCTCTTATTGCAGGTTGAGATAAATACAGATGGATGTGACCTCGATTATCCAGAAATATTGTTACACCCGACGGAAAAAAAAATGTTCTCCCGCGTAAAGGTTAATTTCGGTGCCGTAGAAATTAATAAAATAATTATTTCCCAATAATATCACCAAACAAATCGTACATACACCTGTTGTAAAGGTGGAAGGCTAAAATTTTTGCAGAGCGCAGAAACTGCAGTGTAATTATAAATGTGTAATTTGTAAGAGGGATCGGGGCGAGCGGCCGTCACCGTTTGATAAATCAGAGGCGTCAAACAGGTTTTTCTATGTGGAAAGGATCAGGTGTCAGTGTCCGCAGGGTTCAACGTTACAGGTGGAGAAGATCTTCAAAGGGAGAAAAATCCAATGAGTCCTTTTATAAAAAAAATAAAATTGGAAAAAAAAAATCTTTGCATCAGTAAAAATTAAGGTGAATTTTTGTGTTGATTTACTATCAGTTTTACTCAATATCCGTTTCTGATGACAGTGCATTCTTTACGCACGGGGATATTTGAGTGGCAGCAGGTCGCGGATCCCAGTGACGGACGTTTCACGGTGATATTCGGCTCTTAAACTGTGCATTTCACAAAGAGACGTTTAGCTCTCTTCAGATATTGGCTTCTCCGGATAATCTGAATTCCAAAACAAAGCCGAGAACCTCTGTGCTGCTTGTTTTTTGCCTCGTCCATAAAAAATCGGACTTTTCGCTGCGGCCAATGAGAAAACTATGCACGTAAAAATATCTCTACAAGCCACTTTCAGACTTCCAATACTGAAGTGACCCGGTGCTTTGAGAAAAGACTGTGTGAATGTGTACCAGGGATTAAAAAAAAGAAAAAAAAAGTCTGATCTTTAAAACACAAGTTCTGTATGCAACGTTATTTAGACGTATAAAAAGATAAGATTTACAAAGTTGGTGGTCGTTAAAAAACGGCTGGGCTTGAACGAGCGTTAATACATTTTAATGGACTCTCACGGACATAATCGAAACGCGCATTAGCCGCAGCGCAGAAAAAGCCGCGTGTGATGTAAAATACGCTGTTAATTGGTAAATTCGCCGCCACGGGTAGAGTCTGGTAGGTGTCTGGATTAAAACGGTGTAAACCTGCCATTTAATGCCAAGGGATCCACCGCCTCCGTGGTTAACGTGAGAATCGACGCACTTTGTGAATTTTCTTAGCAGTTATCACCCAGAAATCATCCTTATTATGACTTCTCTTCAAAAGACATCCGCGCTCAAGTTTTGGAAGAAAAAAACCCTGGAATCAAGCAGCCCAGGCTTTTTTTTTTTTTTTACTATTTATCATAGAAACTTTCCAAATTCGAGACTTGAATGTGGAAATAAACACCTTTTAATAAAATGCAGTCTATGTGTTTTATTGCGGATTTAGATGGCGTAATGCCGGAGTTCGTAACGACTCTTACTCGCGCGGTCGGTGATTTTTGGGAAGAAAGAGATTAGTAAGAGTGGTAATTCCTTTTTTTTTTTTTTTTTCCTCCCCTCTCTCTCTTTAGTTGCATGCTCAAGTCCCCCCATTCTCTGGTCAAGTTCAGTGCGTTGTTCTCCGGACCCGGACGGACGCCTCTTATTGGTAGATTGCGACGGTTACATCACGCCGCCCGTGACGCGCACGTCTTCCTGTTTCCTTCGGCCGTGTCTTAAAGTAGAATCTTAGTGGCGGAGGAGCGCTCCAGCATCCAGTCCTCTGCATCCAGCGCCTCGGAGACGGAGACGCACACACACACACACATACATACATACACACACGCATATGCACGCACACACACGCGCGCGCGCGCACACACACACGGGCAGTCTCGCTCTCTCGCTCTCTCTCTCGCACTCTCTCTATGTCTCTCACTCTTTCAGTCACGGCAGAGGATAGAGGGAGAGACCGACGCGCAAGAGCTCTTTTCATCTTCTATATTTTTCCAATTTTGCTCCTTTCGCCCGCGTCGACGACTTTATCCCGGCTCTTCTTCCTCCGAGAAACTGTTCCATCCCAGCATCCAGCGATCCGCCGTGTGCTCTTCGCATATTCTCCTTTTTTTGCCGTAGGAGTTCAGGTTGTCCCCCTCTTCATCTAAAAGGGTAAGTAACCTTGTCCGCGGATACCTCCCTCTCTCTTGTTCTTGTTCTGCCTCGCCTGCGCACGGTGGGCGGAAAGGAGAAAAAAAAAAAAAAAAAAAAAGAAAAACAAACCAAAAAACAAAACAAAACAAAAAATAATGAAAAACAAACAAATCGAACATCAGTGACGAGGGGGATTTATTCTGGGGATCAACAGTTAATGGCATCTATGTGACATTATTTGCTCCGTCCTGTCCCCCACGTCTGGATGTGTGCTGAGAGTTGCGTGAGCAGCCCGTGTTTTTGCGCGGATGATTTGCGGACGGTGGCCCAACCTTCCTCATCAAAGCGGAGACCGAGTTGATTTGCAACTTTGCGAAGTAAGTTTGGGAAGCGTGTGCTTGGTTTTTTCCCCCTTTTTAACAGGGAGAATTGTCATTTAAGACACGAGTTGTTGTTTCTTCTTTTTGAAGGAAACTTAGATTTACTCGTAGTCGCGCTCTAGAGCGAGCGTTGAAAACGGTGAGTTTGCTGTTACCTCTGTCCCACAGTCTCCATCCTGTGCGTAAATCTAACTTTAATACCTGATAACGAGGCTTTTTCTTTACGCAAAATCCGCGTCCGGACAGCTACGGAGCTGGTCGGTTCTCCTGTGTTGTGAATATGGTGCCAGTCTCCTGCGGCACCACTTTTGGACAGTTGTGATAAAACGCTCCCTGTATATCGTTGGACGCAAATCTGCCTCTAATAGGTTTTGATATCTTAGTCTGACCACACTGGCAACCAAAGGTACAAACAAAGACTCGGTAACACTCACTTTTAATGTCTTGTAGAGCAAATATTGTCCGATAGTCGGTATAAAGTGACAGTAGCTGTATATCACTTTATCTAAGGCCAAGTTTCAAGTTAATTTTTGTACTTTTTTGTTTCTTTTGAGCTGAATGTTTGACTAAAGGTTTAAAATAGAGGGGTGAACGGGTTAAACTGATGGGGTGTCAGAGTTGGAGTGGAGATCTATAGCTTGGTGTTTGTATGTGTAGTTCATAGTTGCTTGAAATTGTTGAAAGGTTTTTTTTTTGGGGGGGGGGTGCGCATGGGCAATGGAAGACAGGTGCGCGCTCGGAAAAGACAGGTGCTGGTGACTATTTCCAGCTCATTGTTAAGATCCTGATGCAAGTCAAGTTTTGTTTTTTGTTTTTTGTTTTTTTTTCTTGGGGATGTATCACCTCTTGCCTCAACTGATGGATATGTCTTTGCTTGCATCAAATTCAGACCTTTACAATTTGTAGTTGTCATTCAACGAAATTTCAATATCCCAAATGTTTTTTGTTTTTTTCAAAGCGGAAAACCTTTCCAATCCATGTCACTTGTTTGGTGCATCACACTGCACGGTTTCTAACAAGGCCAACAGCAAAGTTGTCTTCGCTCTTGTGTGTGTGCAGCGTGAATGTGTCTGGTGAGGTTTGGGGAAAAGAAGGAAGCCTCCTTATTGAAAAGTAAAAGATTAATCACATGCATGGATAATGTTAATATGATATAATTTCTTTTAGTTAGAGCGAGCAAATAATCACTCAAGGAGAATGTTGTTAAATCTCTCCAGAGTTCAGATTTTCCTGCTGTTTCCCCCCATTGAAACGGAGCATATAAAATAAATATCTTTGAATGAATATTGTCGTAAAATATCATATCAAAATTAAACATAGATCTGAATCGGTCATGTGACATCTTTTAATGTCAAATTCAAATTTTTATTGCTACTTCGCAGCTCTATCTAAAAGTTAACCTGAATCAGAGCAGAATTTGAGTACATGTTAACCTGTAAAATGAAAGCAAAGTTTTGCCTTGTATTTGAATTTCGTATATCTCACTATTTTGCCTGAGCCTTAACAAGAGCTGGTGTTTTCCTAAAGAGTGTAAAAAAAGGTAAATTGTTACAACATTTTTTATGCTGTTAAAAAAAAAAAAACATAGGTAAATTTATAAATTTACTAACCTCAGAAGTATTTAAATTCTTAAAGAGATGTGTACAGTTTAAACAGTTTCTGATAATATCAACACATTTGAGACTGGTTGCATCTAATGTGGCTCAGACTAAGACACTGCCACCGCTGCTTACGTAGCATTATTGATGCAGGCCTGTACTGACAAAACGTTTTGCTTTCAGCGGGGCATTAGGGTTTTTGTAAGAGCGCTTTAAGTTGCTCCTTGCCAGAGTTGACCCTTGTGACCTATTCATTTGAGCAGAATTAACTGCCCTTGCCAGATGAAAAGACAAACAAAAAACACAGAAGTGAGCTCACGCTGGCACCAAAATCAATAGGCCTATTTGAGGTTCTTTTATGTGTCATTCTCGCCATTGCTTGAGGAATGATGGCCATATTGATTAATGTGAACACAGAACTTACATTTTAAAATTACATACTGTGGAAAAATTAGAATATTTTGAACTTGAACTTACCAAATGGTATCTCACTTACTGAATAGGCTTTGTTAAAGGAAATATAATGACATGTGCAGTGTGCATTGCCTGCCTTTGTATTCAATATTTTTTAAGATAATCTTAACCCTTTTTTAAATTTTTTTTTTTTTTTTTATTTTGTGAGTTAATGGCTCCTATGTTGGCTCGTACTGCACAAACATGGAAATGAGGACAAGTACTTAAGTAATTATCATAATTTTATGCAGCTTTGTGTTCCGTGGGAACTGGTTCAGTGTCGCGCGCCATGTAACAGGGGACAGGATAAAATGTAGGACTTTGCCCTGGAATGTCGAGCCAAGGCCTAATTCTGACCCGATCTCGCCTGTTCCCTTTACCCCTCTGTCATTACGGCCTAAATCTAATCATGGATGTCCCTGTCCTTGTAGAGACATACTAAGCCTGCTGGCTTGAGACAAAACTCTTCAGACTCTGTCCACTATGTCAGCTGATGCACTTGTTCAGAGCTTGACAGATTTTGATTGATTCAGTGTGTCCAAAACTTTCAAGCTGCTCTTTTTTAATGCAGATTTCAGTTTTGAAATTGAGGCGGTCGAGGACACTGCCTGAGTGAGTGACTGACTGACTTTGTTTCTGAAAATATTTTTTTTCACTTTTTTGAGTCACGCACCTGTGAATTCTTGCCCACAGGTACTCAGAGGCTTTGATCCAAGAGGACTGGGTTTGTGGGATATGGCCCAATAGCAGCAGCCCGTGATGCCGGACCATGACAGCGACTCCCTCCTGAACAGACAGACCAAGCGAAGACGTGTGGACATTGGTGTTAAGAGGACCGTGGGCAGCACAACCTCCTCCACAGCAGCAGCCACAACAGCAACCACTGATAACATTGCCCGCGCCAAAGCAGCCATTTTCAGTGCCATGAACTCTCTGAGCTCCCACTCTCACCACGGATCAGACACTGACTCCATGGAGTGCTCTGTAGTGCAGCCACATGGTGGGCCTGGCGTTGTTACAGCCAGCGACAGTGAGTCCAAGTCCAATGTACTCCGAAAGCTACTGAAGAGGGCCAACTCATACGAGGACACCATGATGCCCTTTCCTGGCACCACTATTATCTCTCAGCTTCTCAAGAATAACATGGCTAAAAATGGAGGAGGGCCCGAAAGGGGAGAAAGAGGAGAGAGGGGGGATAGAGGGGAATCAGGCTTCCCCGGATCAGGACTCTCCAATGCAAGCTCAGATGCTCCCCAGGAGGATGCCTGCAGTAACTCCTCTCAGGACAGCACCCCTCAAGAGTGCTTGTCACCCTTTGGCCGTCCTCCCGGCCTGGCCACCTTCGACATCGAACGTCTCAATGATGAACACCTGCGTGCCAAGCGAGCTCGTGTAGAGAACATTATACGCGGTATGAGCCACTCACCCAGTGTGGTGGTACCTGCTGCTTCCCGTCATGAACGGGACCACGAGATGGATGGAGAGCGGGAGATGGAGCTAGACTGCCCACCTCCTCAGTCCCAGCAGCAGGCGCCCAGCAGCCCACGGGGAGGCGAGGTATGCAGCAGTAGCAGTAGCAGCCGAGAGAACAAGCGTAAGCAGCGTCTGCCTCAGCAGCAACAGCAGAGCTTCACCCAGCTGGTGTGCCAGAGGAAGGAACAGAAGCAGGAGGAGCGACGGCAACTGAAGCTGCAGCTGGAGGACATGCAGAAACAGCTCCGCCAGCTGCAGGAGAAGTTCTTCCAGATCTATGACTCAACCGACGACTCGGAACACAATGACCTCCACAACGACATAGGAAACATGTCCGAGGACAGCCCAACCAGATCCGACACCGGCGGCGATGACCGGGGTGGAGATGACTTGCGCTCTGACAATGAGATGTCTGACCTGGACCCGGGCCATTTCCTGGATAGGGCGCGGGCATTGCTTCAGGAGCAGGCCCTGCTGGCTGACGGAGAGAAGCCGAGAAGAGAAGGGCTTGGCCGGAGCAAAGGACAGGGAGGTCCAGGCTCCTCCATGCACGCCGAGGGTAAACAGCTGGCAGAAACACTGAAGCAGGAACTCAATTCAGCCATGACCCAGGTGGTGGACACAGTGGTTAAGGTGTTTGCCAAACCTCCGCGCCCTACACCCCAGCAGGCCTTCCCCCCGCTTTCCATACCTCCTGAAAGATTTCCGACCGCTGTCAATGGAGACAACCCCAATTTCCACACCGCCAACCAGAGGCTGCAGTGCTTCGGTGATGTCATCATTCCCAATCCACTAGACTCCTTTGCCAGCATGCCCGGGATGCCAGGCGCTACCAATGACCAAACCGAGGCACTGCCCTTAGTCGTGAGGAAGACGCCCAGCGAGCACCACCACCAGTCCTCAGCTGTGGGTGCCCATGGTGGTCACCACCACCCTGCCCTCCACCCTTCCTCGCTCTCTGCCTCCATGGGCTTCAGCCCTCCATCCTTTAGACACCCCTTTCCATTGCCTCTCATGGGCTACCCTTTCCAGAGTCCCCTCGGTGCACCCACAGGTGGCTACCCAGGAAAGGACCGTTCCTCTCCAGACTCCATGGACCTGTCCCGGGAGACCACCAGCCTGAGGACCAAGATGGCGTCGGGTCACCACCTGGGGCACCACCAGCGCTCTTGTTCACCAGCGCACCCTGGCAGCACGGCCGAGGGCCTCTCCCTGTCCCTCATCAAGTCTGAGTGCAGTGATCTCCAGGACATGGCCGACATCTCACCTTACTCAGGCAGCAACGTATCCTTTAAAAAAAATAATAATCTAGACGGTGCTGGGGTGTGAGCACGTGTGTGTGAACAAGTTTTTTTGTTTTTCTTATTGAAGGTGCTAACAGGCAGTAACAAATGAATGTGTGTGTGACAGATGTTTTAACCCTACGTTGTCAACTTCAGAACAGCTCCTGCCTGTGCAAGCCAGGTAAAATCTGATTTCAGCTAGAAATGCCCCACAGAGACAGATGTGAAACATTGCATCTGAGCCACAAAGAGTTAAAAATCAAATCTTTTTGGGCCTGTTTGAAACTAGCCTAAGAAACTGAGAAATTGTTGATGAATCACTTTTCCTCCCACTGCTGTTCTCTTCTCCATTGTACTGCATTGTTGTATTTATTTTTACACTCATACCTCTTCCTTCTCACAGCACCATACAGCCTTTTCTTCCATCTTCAATCCTGAGTGCTTTAAAAGCTCTCTTGTCACATATCACTTACTCACGAAGATTAGGTCCCCACGACATTTACTGCCCCAATTCCTTTTATAAAAAATGGCCTGAAAGAAGAAGAAGGCAGATAGCCTCCCGAAACTTGGCACACAATGGTGTTATATAGCCTCCCTTATAGTTTAACCCCGGTGTGCCCCAATCGTGCCCTCCGGATAAAGAGGCTATCCCCTATGGGAGGCTCAAATTGAATCCTCCAGGGGCTAAGGACTAATAGTTTAAACAGATACATTCAGTCCCTTCTCCGATTCCCCTATACCTCCTTAGTCCCTATGTATTCAACACCCCTTATCCCTTATGAAAGTTTGATTCGTGTCACACTGGCCGTCCCTTAGAAATCCTTGTCTTCAACTTGTTAACATTCATTGTATGCTTAAGAAATTAATCCTAGCGCTTTTCTACCTGTTATAGATATATAAGTTAATATGTATATTTAACACTTTGGATGCCTTCTTTTTGCTACTGAGTGCACATGAGGGCCTAGGCTTTTTTATGTGTGTGTGTGTGTGTGTGTGTGTGTGTGTGTCTTTTTGTGCGTGCATGTCACAAAAGGTTCGCCTGAGGACTCAGTAAAGATGTATATTTATGATTGCTTGTGTTTTCTCTTGTGTTCCTCTTATCACCCATCGCTGTTGTAAAAAGCCCACAATCATTGTCGTTTCTTTTCTCTTTTTTTCATTTCATAAAGATCTGTCAACAGCCCGGGGGGCCCTTCGGCTGTTGCTTGGCAGCCAAATACTTCTTTTTTTGTTTTCCCTCCCTGCAAACCCCCCTCCTCCCTGTCTTTTCTTTGAAGCGGACGTTAACAGGTGTTTGCAGCGAGCTGTTTATCTTTCATTACCTCGCCTTGTCTTGTCTTCTGACCCAAGGGTGAACGCTTTCCAGAGATCCATAATCCTTTGCTTCTATGGGCTCCCGATGGAGGGATGAAAAGAGAAAAGGGAGAGAGAGACATACAGAGACTGAGAGAAAGTAGAAAACAATCAAACAATAACCACATATGCCAGATGCTGTGGCTTTCATTGTAACATTTATAAATTCAGGGCATTAACAGATGTACAGCCCGAAATGGAAAGAATAGGTGGAACAGTCCACATGTGTTGTTCTTCTTTTCTCTTCATCTTTTTTTTTTTGATTCCCAGAGTTTATTGCACAGGTTTAGGGAAAAAGTTTGGCATTTGGAAGTTATAGCCTTGTAAAAAAAAAAATAAAAAATTAAATAGTAATGAATATGACATTTATGAATCAGTTTATTTGAGCTCTTTCTGTTTATAGCTAATTCTACTGATGTAGAATTTTTGATATTTCTGTTGATTACCCCCCCCCCCCCCCAAGCTACTGAAGTCAGAGACAGCTTGTTAGACATTTTGCGAGGTGTGTTCAAGTTCACTGGCTCTCGGCAGCGTTCTGGAGTTCTGGAGCAGATGGCTGTTATCAATTTCCTCATTTGTTCTCAGTCTGACTCCAAATTTTCTTGTCCTTACACCTGGAATTAGGAAGAGGAGCTGCTATTTTCCTCTCATGACTCTGGGCTTTGGGGAAGTGTTGTGAGAATGATGATGTCTTGTCAGATGTGGCAGGCAAACAGTGGGCCAGCTGGTATGAGTGCACCATCATGACAAAATAATAGCCTCGCACGCCACCCCTAAGTCCAATCACAATTACATTTGCAAGCTGTGAGTGAATTGGAGATGAAAATGCCTCATCGGGAGATATGAAGCTTCTTAATAGTCGTCTGAAGGGAGGTGATATTGCATTTATGGCTGGAGAGGTAAAACCTTGACGTCTTTGTTTTCGCATAAATTCTAATTTCAATGATAAGAGGAAAGCTATGTTAATCCTAATTGAAAAAGCAAAAACAAATTAATATAAGTGTACTGTAAGTGTACAGCTTTCACGGCAAACAAATCCCACCTTGCCTTACTGAGAAAGGGCTCTCTTTTTATCCATCTCTCCCTCTCTGTGTCTGAGGATCCATTGTATCCCCTCCACTTGGAGCAGATGGTGTGGTGTGGAGAGTGAAGTGCTGCTCTTTTGGCCAGGACTGACAGAGTAACACCAGTCTGCCAGGGTTTCCCCCACAAGACCCTCGCTGCGTATACAACTAAGTCTCTCTCTCTCTCTCTCTCTCTCTCTCCCTGAATCAGACAAAGTAGACAGGGTCTTTAAGGAGCCAACCCAGCGTGGTTCAGCATTTGCTGGCTTTGCTGTGTAACCCTGGGGCCAAGGGCAATCCAATCTAGCAGCTGATGCCTTATTCCCACTCTATAGTTACAGCTACATCTGGACACTTGACTGATTTTAACGATCACAGCCACCCCTGTAGATCATAAATAATGTCAAGCAATGTATTTTGTCCACTCAAGTGTAAATAGTCTTCATGAAAACTTAGGGCTGTATCTTGTGTGTAATTTAAAGCCCTGTCTTTCTCCTGCTTGATGAAAACCCTCGTTGTAACAGCCTGAGGTTTTAACATGCAGCCCACCCCCATCCCTGTTCCCTTTTCAATGTCTTATCCTCCAGATTGATATTATCAGTTGCATTATACGGCCGTTAATTCACCATGGAAATGGCTTGGGCCATTCGGTGGCGCAGATGTGTTTCAGCCCCCCCCCCCCAATCGCTGACTGAGTCCAAAGCCTCAGAGCCCCTCTTCTCCTTCTCCTCCTCCTTCTTCTTTTGCTCCTCCAAGGGTTTGGCAGCGGCAGCGAGGGCTGGGGGGTAGGGGTGGAGCAGGGGGAGGAGGAGGGGGATGTAATTGAAGGTTGGAACCACACTATCCCTCAAGGTGCCCCCACCAGCCCATCTTCATCCTCTATGCTGTTCAATCCAGGCGATCCATTAGGAGGACAAGGCCTCTGACACGTATTTGAATATGGCCTATGTGAGTGTGAGAAGGTTTTTCATGTTGCTTGGGCCAGTCTTTGGGACTAGCTCCTAGACCTTGTTTTGTCACTGATATGAAGCCAACATTAGACCGTCATATTCAGGCTTGGCATGGGTTGTCGCCAAGCCATTAGGCCTTCTTGCCCATCACTGGCGTTAACTGCTGTCTTTGTCTGTGATATGCAAATGTCTCCTTTTTTCTTCTTCCTTTTTTTGGGTGGAGGTTAGCGCAGGGATGTAGGCAAAGGCGTTTGCTTACTTTGACTGTGAAATGAGCCTCCTTATGTAAAAGCATCGGCTGTAGTGCTGGCCAACGTTTTATTTACCGTGACGCTCTCCCACCTGATACGGATGATGCTAATTGCAAGCAAATGGTTTTGCTCTGGTGCACTGTCTTCAGTAGCCCCCCCACCCCCCACCCCCACCACCCCCACCACCCCCCCAGCAAGCCTGTGTAAATGCCTGAAAGGAAATTTGGTAACCCATCATACAAATGATCATTTCTTGCCAAATTTACTGCCAGTTATCAGAAAGCACGTATTTTATTTCTCATAATATCAATAGCTGCATTTGCTTCATCTACCATAAGTTGTTTCCCCTCCGAACAATTGTTAGTGTCCTTAATGGCAGCTGTCTGCAGATCCAGGAGGGCCTCTCACCCAATCATCTGAAGAAGGCCAAGCTCATGTTTTTCTATACCCGCTACCCAAGCTCAAATATGCTCAAGATGTTCTTCTCTGATGTCAAGGTGAGTCAAACATCTTGTCCTTCATTATTTCTTTAACTTTACAAACTTTACCAAAATTTCTTTGCCAAATTTGCGCCAATATTTCCCTTTTTTAATTTAGGTAGACATTATTGTGACTTCCTCTGGTTTACTACTTTCAAACTCATTCATTATACCTTTATTTTCTTGAAATGGTGACTGTGTATAACAGGTGTAATGGCAGACAGCACTCTTTCGCCTGTGTTCATTCTTTTCTGTCTTTTGCTGCAATTCATCCCTCTACATTTGTCAAAGCACCTGCTTCAAAGAGAGCAAATCGGAATTAGTAATTGTGATTTGCCAGCACGAGTTGCTGCTAACAGTGTACGCTTGTCTTTCTTTAAATGAGGCCCTCTCCTCACTAAGTTATGGTTTTATGCAAAAGATGAAAGAAGAGGAAGTTGAATGGGTTTACATGAGGGAGCTGGAGAGCCTATGAGTATTCTAAAGATAAAGAGTGGGATGAGTAATGGAGGGGTGGAGAGGGCAGAGAGGAGGATGGAGCCTAGAGACGGAGGAGTGGTTATCTGAGCAGGTGTAGGGAGGACGGTTTGATAGAGGGAGGGGAGAGGAGGAAGAGTCAGTTTAGGGAACATGGCAAGGATGAGCATTAGCGCCTCTGGGACTTTAATGAAGGAAATTTGGAAAACAAAGCACAATATGTAAGCTGCAAATAAAAAAACAAACAAACAAAAAAAAATGAGCACAATGGCTGTTGTAGTGTGTACGACGGAGGCTGTTGTTGTTGTTGTTGTTTTGTGTGTGTGTGCCCCTCTCGGACCATACGGAGGGGTAACACTGTGACAGATCCAGGCCATCTTATTCAAATCAGAAGATAAAGGTTCCCTTTTCTCCCAGCTGCCCCCTCTTGGATGCCATCACCACCAACCATGACTCGCGGCTCACATGGCTTTCTGAGGATTTCATTGGATAGGCTGAAAACAGGGCGCATGCTGGCAAAGCTGGAAGGCACCTGTAAATGGTGAATTATTACAGACCTCCTTAATATTATAACCCATTTTTGTTGTTGTGGAAAAATTGCAGCAACATTAAAATTAAAGGCTTAACTCTCTTTATTTCCCTGACTAGCAATTCCCAAGGAGGTGGCCCCCTTCATGAATCGCTTCATCAGATACTTAAATAAGGTCAAGCTAGTTAAGGGGATTATGAGCCACATTGGTTTGTTTTGTTTTCAGTGGCGAACAATGGACACAAGCTGTAAGTTAGTAGACATGTATGGGAATGAGACTGACTATCTAATTAGATTCAGCCTGCGCGGCCTCTTAGCGAGCGGCTGTCCTCAGACAAAAGTCTTGAAGGCTAATCAGGTCTCGACTAATCAGGACTTGACTGTCGAGAAACCTAATGAACGTGGGAAGTGGGTTCCCCTAACAACTGGGGGACGCTGTAGCTGTTTTTCCCCTTGATTAAGCTCCTTTCAAAAATGACTGTGACTTTTTTGACTTTTGGCGTTTTGAAAATTTTTTGACAGATGTGTCATTATACCATTGTTGGTGCTGCTACTGACTTGAGCCTAATGTACCACCCACTAGCTTTAAGACTTCTCAATATTATTGAAGATACGGTTTTGATTAAGAGTAAATAATTATGACTGATTGATGAACAGATTAAATAAATGTATTCAGTTAATTACTAAAGTTAGCTGAAGTTCTAGCCTATGTGAAGACCTTGATGTATTGTAGATATACAATTCTAATTCATTTTTAAGCAAACACAGCCTAACACACACACACACACACACACACACACACACAGACACACACACACACACACACACCCTTATACACCATGCTCAAATGAAGTGTGTCGACCCAAACACACACACACACACAGACACATTTTCCTCGCTGCATCTCATGTCTGTGCTGGCTGACCCCTGCCAGCTCTGATTAAGGAGCTGCAGTGATGTGCTTCTTTGAACCAATTCCCTCCTTTTACACTGAACACACTTGTCCTTAGCCGCTATCAGGGGGTCTCTGTCCCCCACCAGCAACTTAATGAACCAAGACTGCTGGAAGCCCTAGGGTAACCTGCCAAAATGGAGTCCCTGGGTGTGTTGAGTGCGGTAGATGCGGATATAATATAATTTAGTGTATTTACCTGCATGTACTCTAAATATTGTATCTTTTGTGTGCTTCATGCTGTGATTGAGCCCCAGTTCAGTTCAGTTGCACGGGCCCTAATACATCTTCTCCCGAGCTGCCGGTATAATAAAGCAATCCTTGTCCAAAGTGACAAATCTATCAGTCACTCGGTTGCAGTGACACCAAAGGTCTCCTGCTTGAGCGATGGTAATTCTTTCACTGACTTTAATCTCAGTATGTAGCGCTGGGTCTCGCAGGCGATCAGATGCATGTACGCACACATGCTTGCCCAGATTGAGACCAATTCACTTATGTCTGAGACTCAGAGCCGATAAGAATCGTTCTGATCTTACACAAGGGGAAGGGTTTGTACCGCACTGATAGCTTGAGTCTAACAGTGTGTTTGTGCTGTCATCATCCGACTGTCTGCTACATTGTGTGTGTTTAAGAATAGCCCCATGCAGCCGATGTATTTGTAAGTGTCAGTAGTTTGTTTGTTTGACACTCCGATGTCACGACCCCAGCTTGCTGACTGCTCACGTTCCGACCCTCTGCCCCCCACCACAAGCAAAACGCCATTGTCCGACAGCGCTGACCTGCACCCGTCCTCCTCTCCTCCCTCCCTCCCTCATTTCCCCATTTATGCTCACCCTGCACTTTAGGACAGCCACCATGCTACCCCTCCTCTCCCCCTACACACACCCTCCCAAACCCCTGCCAAACAATGTCAAGCGGACTTATTCTTTTCCACTCCGCCATTATGTCATCATTCCAGAAAGGCACGGCCCTCTCCTTTAGCCCCGTCCCACCTTGGTCCAACTATCTCACCTCTTCTGATTCGCTAACTTTTTCCGCCTGTCTTCCCATTCTGTTGACTCACCCTCCCGTCTTCGTGTGCTTGCGTGTGTTTGACTGCCATCCCAGATCGCGAAGAGTGTGCGTGCATGTTTGTGTGTGTCTGTGTGTTGTCGAACAATAGCCAGAGCCTAATCTCCATGTCAAAACCGCTCTGCCTCCCCAGCGAGCAGTCCGCTCAGCGTTTAGTCGCGTTTTGTCCCCCCATTCTTCCAGCACCACAAAAAGAGCCGAGGGGAGGGAGGAGTGAAGGCCTGTGTGTGTGTGTGTGTGTGTGTGTATGTGTGTTTGTGTGTGTTTGTGTGTGTGTGTGTGTGTGTGTGTGTGTGTGTGTGTGTGAACGAAGGGCGTGGGTGATGGTTAAGGTTATCAACTTTTCAGTGGCTAGAATTTAGAATTTGTGAGATGTAATTACAGGGAGTCATTGTAAAGGAGGTACAGGAGTCATTCTTATGTTTTTAAGGATTTGAGCTGAGCAGTTTGGGCTAGGAAGGACCCTGAGCCCCTGAGGTCCTTATCTACTGGCTTGGATGTTTAGACAGTGTGTTTTCACTGCTGAGACCAGGCGGAAAAAGAGCCGGGACCAGCCGAGGGTCTTAATAGGTTTACCTCGTCCTATTGAATCTAGCCAAGCGGCACAGATCAGATAGCCACAGCCTTCTCTGCAGCGCTTATGGTCTCTGTCTGTCTCTTTCTTTTTTTTTGCTCTTTTTCTTCCCCTTTCTTCCTGCCTGGGAGGTGCGGAGAGGGGTGGAGAATCATGGTGTAATTGGTGAACGGGGTTAAGTACATGTTTGAGCCCCCTGCGGGCCAGGGCGCTTCAGATGATGACTTAATCGTTTTTCTGGTCAATTATGTGTTTGCGGTCTTGCCCCCCCCCCTCCACCCCCTCTCCCTCCACTCTCAGGGTTATGATAGGGGGAGGTCTGCTCCCAGTGGGGAAGATGAACCAGTAACAACCCCCCCCCCCCGCTCCCTGTCTTACTTAATGTCTCTATTATCTTCCCTCACTCCGTGACCCATCTTCTCCCTTATTCTTGTCTTTTATCTTTCTCCTCGGTTTCTTCACACCCTTTTATATCCTCACTTCACATCTCAACTTGCTGATGTGAACTGATTTGCTGTCATCCTTACACCTCTCCCTTCCCCTCATGCTCAAATCCAGTGGCTTAATAAGGATTTAGACACAACAATCCTCCCTCTGCAAGCGTGTTTACAGATCCCATATATTTCTGCTCAGAATGTCCTAGGATTTTAAGTGATAATTGAGAAGAAAAAAGCATAGACATCCTAAACATTGCTAACTCCCCCACGTCTCTCGTTCCAGTTTAACCGCTGCATAACCTCCCAGCTGATCAAGTGGTTCAGCAACTTCAGGGAGTTCTACTACATCCAGATGGAGAAGTTTGCCCGGCAGGCCATCAACGACGGAGTCACCGGGGCTGAGGAGTTGAGCGTCAGCCGCGACTGCGAGCTCTTCCGAGCCCTAAACATGCACTACAACAAGGCCAATGACTTTGAGGTAAACGCCAGCGCCTTCGGTGAATGAATGAAGACCAAATTGTAAAGAGCTGTATGTGTTCAGCGAGAGGAGGAGCTGTGAGCTTAATGCGGCCTATGTCAAAAAAACCTGAATTTCACCTGATGCCTAGTGATGCGGAGGGGTAGTGTAACACCGTCTCGCCGTGTCCTCTCTGACACTGCCTTACCATGACTGATCTCAAATCTGAGTTCAAGTCTCTTACACATCCTGTTGCACTCTGCACACTGTACTATAATAATTATGGTCACTGTGCTGTGAAAACCAAATCCAAAATAGAAATATCAATGGAATTTATTAAAGAATTAGAGGAATTTTGTATGTATGTGAAAACAGCAATAATACGAAGAATGCATGTTTTTTTCCCCCCAAAATTTGCATCACAGGTTCCAGCCCTATAGAGATGTGAGGAACTCTCTTCCAATGAGGAAGAAACCTTAGTGACACCTCACTCATTTGCCTCTTCCTCACTGTTAATTTCCCCTTGGTGATTCTTCGCGTGTGTGTGTGTGTGTTTCAGAAACCACATTTTACTTCCCTGTCCACTTACAATTCATCTTTGTTGAAATGCTTATGTGTTTTGTGTGACTATCTTCCAGTATATTGTAATCATAAATTCTCAGCAGGCTACTTCACCTTTAATAGGTTTCAGTTTTCATACTTCTCCTTTCAGCACCTTCTCGTTTGTGTGTGTGTGTGTGTGTGTGCATGTGTGTGTGTGTGTGTGTGTGCGTGTGTGTGTGCGTGTGTGGGTGTGTGCGTCTGTGTGAAACATTTCAGGATTGCCAGTGCTCTCTCAATGTCAGCTGACAATAGACCTTTAAAAGGCTTGTGTTAAGAAGGACCTGGAGTGATCTGGGCTTGTGTATCTGTGTGTGTCCGTGTGTGTATTTGTTAGAAAGATCGGGTCTATGTGCGTTCGTGTATGTGTGTGAGTGTTTTGTTGTTGCTGCATTTCCCAGTGTCCTGTTCACCTCGAAGGGTACAGCCGTCCCTTGGACCGGCCTGGCATGCTGGCAAAGCACTTCTCCAGTGTGTGTGTTTGTGTGTGTGTGTGTGTGTGTGTGCGTGCATGCGTGCGTATAAGAGTGTGTGTATGTGTGTCTGTGTGTGTGTCACTTTGAGGGGGAAAAAATCTCACTGTTATCAAGGTTAAGCGTCCTACTGTTTTAGTGAGAGGAAGGGGAGAGAAAGAGGGGGAGAGGGGGAATGGCGAGATGGATAGATAGGGGATAGAGGGGGAGAGCTCGGAGACAAAGGAGCAAGCGATAAAGGGAGGGAGACTGGGAATCAAGGGGGAATGGAAAGGGGAGAAAGAAGGGTAGAAGGAGAGAGGGGGAAAGAGAGATGACGTGGAGGAGAGAAGTGCCCTTGCGAGCAGTGGGAGTTTTGCAAGCGCTCACATTTAAAGTGCTTCACTCTCTTTCTCTCTGTTTCCGTCTATTTCCCTCTGTCTGTTATTTGTCTACTGGGACTCCGCCGTGCACATCCAAACACACATCGACACCCACACACACACACGCACACACGCAAACGCACACGCACACACACACACACACACACACACACTCACACACACACACACACACGCTTCCCCACATCAATCTTCTGCCCTCTTAAGGGAGGTTTTTAAAGATTCTGGCAGGTAGAAGCACTTGTATGTTTGAGGTCTCAATAAGCCAAAAGTCCATCAGAGCAAAGCACAGGGAAAAATGACACCATTCCTTCCGTTCAGCTGCTCGTGACTGGTGCAGAAATTATCTTTTTAAGTGACAGGAAAATAACTTTCAAACAAGAGGAGAGTGACCCTTCACCTCCAGCCTTGCACTGACATTTTACACTCATTTAGAGCAACCTCAAATGGGTGCAGCGGTTCTGATTAAAAGCAAAATGGACTGCTTAGGGATATTAGCAGTATTTTTAGGCTGTTCTAACTGTTTAGGTATCATTTTTCCTGATCCTAGAATCAGTTTCCAATGTAAATAGTCTGAGCAAAAGTCAAAGATTTCCAGCAGATACGTTTTAGAAGACATATAAAATCCTCTGCTTGCAGTAATAATTTGTGATCGATATGGGTTTTTTTCCAACAAAAGGTTCAACGTTAAACATGTCCTTTCACTGAATAAATCCAGAACATGTCAGTATATTAATATTTCTAATTTCAAGTTTAATAATTGGACAGAAGGTGTCCAATTATTGGACACACTGAAAAGTCCATCATCGTTGCATGTGCATGCCAGTTTTTTAAGTTTCCACGTCACACTTGCGTTTTGTCATAACTATTTGCAATATCACATAATCATGATTTTAAATTCTTGGCTGAGCACAGAAAAACTTAAACTCTTCACGTAGTTACAGCCTTCTAGCTTCAAACCCTGCGCAGTCAAGCTAAGAGGTGCCATAAAAATAAACAAGTGTTAAAAATCCATCTATGTGAAGCTTGTGTTGCAGAACACTTGGGCCAAAAGTAACATGGATGTAGACATAACGTGAAAGCATATGTCTTTGAATGACTGATTCTTAGACAGGTTTGCATGACTCACACTGGCAGCCACAGAACCTATGGAATTGCAAAATTCACCCAAACATTTTTGATTCAGCACCCACTGAATATGCTGTGCCTGTCTAGACTGAGGTAACGTGCCACCCCCCTCGACAAACCCCTTCTTTCTCAGGCATGTGTTTCCTGTCACACCTCAGACAAGACTATCATTCTTCTCATGGCACCAGGAAGCCACTGTTGAAAAAAAAAGCTTAAGGGGAACAGCCTATTTGCATACATAAATGTGAAAATTTGCAAGAAGACAGACAGAGAGGAAAAGAGTGAGAGAGGCCAGGTGAATAAGTCTTCTGTTGGCCCGAGGAGCTGCAGTGGTGGGGGAGTGAGGGTGGAGGAGGGCGGGAAGGTGTTTTGCATATCAAGGTTTTTTTTTTTTTTTGCTGGGCAGGTGTCTGAGAGATACAAGAGCTGATTAGAGTTTAACACAAGGAAAATTTGCCCAGCCATGCAAATTCTAACCCCCTGACAAACCAACTGCCTTGGTGAGCACGAAGACTCTAAGTGTTTGTGTGTGGCTTTTTGATGTGTGTGTGTGGGTGTTATTTGTGTGTGTGACCATGTGTGTTTGTGAGTGCGAGTGCGTGGGTTGTGTGTTTTTTTCCCTTTTTTTTTGCTGTTTGATGTTTGTGTGGGAATGATGTGTTTGTGTGTATTATATATGTGTATGGACACATTTGTTATGTTTTTCTGTCTTTTATTGTGTGTGCGTGTGTGTGTGTGTGTGTGTTTGTGTGTGTGTGTGTGAGTCATAGAGGTAACGTGGAGATGGAAATGTACTGGATGTGTATCAGGATGCCCCCAAGGCCCTTTTCTGTGGATCTCTCCCCTTTCTCCTCCACCTCCTCCTCCTCCTCTTCTTCCTCCCCTACCTGCCTGCACCACCACTTGAAACAGGAGCCTACGCAGATTCAGCAAGCACACACAGACACACACACACACACACACACACACACACACAAACTGAGTTTTCCCTTTGCCAGCTTCTGCATCATCAAAGTTCCATCCACCTTGGTGGCGTCTTTGGAATGAATATGTCCTCTGTTTCAGTGATCACACACACGCACACACGCACTCTCACACACACGCACACACACGTAGACACACATACACACACACGCACACAGACACACACACAAACACACACGTCTGTGGCCTTTCTTGTTTGATGCTAATCTGCTCTGTCACTGTGCTGGCCTAATACGCGCCCCATCTCCCTCCCAGCTCCTCTTTTGTCGCGATTGTTTCCCCTTTTCCTTTCATATCCCTCCTCCCTCACTCCCTCTCGTCGTTCTCTCTTCCTTCTGTTGCCTCTCTCCTTTCATTCTTTCATCCTCCTCTTTTGCATGTCTTCCCCCCCCCCACCCCCCTTGCTTTTTTTCCCCCATTAGGAAGTTTTAATGGCATAATTGTCACATTCCTTCTGGCACAATGAACACCAGCGGTAATTAAAGAGCTTGCCGTTAATTACCTAGACCCTGGCTCTACTTTCCTCTTTCCTCAGCCCCCCTCCCGATCCCCTCTCTTCTTCTCTTTCTTCTCCGCTTCTCATTCGCTCTGTCCATCACCATCAAAGTCTTCCGAAACATACCCGGCCTCCCAAAGCCTTGACTTTGAGCGAGCCGCGCTTTCATGTGAGGACTCAAGTGAAAATTCTCGCTTCGCGTCCTTTTCTTTTTACTCCGCAGCCCCCTCCGTCTGTCTTTGAACCCCCAGTGACAACACACATCATCTTTCATAAGACAGGAATGTGTGTGACCTGGTAATGGGCTAGAAACAGCGAGGGGAGAGAGGGAGAGAGGTGGGGTCTGATAAAGAGGCATTTTTATGATGGCTCTGGGAAACTCTCAGATTTCTGTAAGACAGACTAGGCCAAGTTTCCTCTGTCAGTGACCACTCCTCCCACAGAGGACACACATTCACACGTACATGCATACATACACACACCTCGGCATTTAAAAGAGGAAGTCCCTATGATCTCTATGTGAGAGGGTGGAACCAGTGAAAGCAAAGAGAAGCCTTCTTACGCACACACACACACACGCAGGTATCGTGTGTCCTCCCTTATCAGCTGCTCTTTCTCCTTTTGGAAAGATGTGTCACCCCTTTTGTCCCACTTCCTCTTTTGTCTATCCATCCGTCTGTCATCCCTCTATTTGAATTGATAATGCCATTCCAGAGACACACACTTATCCGCTGTGCCTTTATTTGTTTTCTCACCGATCGTGACCAAATAATTACAGAAAACTTTCTAAAGTTTGACCTTCACGCTCAGAGTCCTTCTTTCCTCTCCTCCTCCCTATTCCTTTTCCCTATCCTCTCTTCCCTTCCTGCTTTTCATCCCGCTGTCTCTCCGTCTCCCTCCTTCCCGCTCTCTCAGTGTCCCTCCAACTCGTCATCCATTACCAGAGCCACAGAGAGCTGAGAGCAGATGCTGTCCGTCCAACCGCCGTGCCCCATAGTATTGTGTGCTTCACCTCTCCTTCCCCCCTCTCTCCCTCATTCCTCCTCTTCACGTCCCTCTCGGGGCTCCATTTGTTCTCCACCCAGAGAGGCTAATGTCTGTTTTCTCCTCCTCCTCCCGTTTTTCCTCTTCCTGTCTTGCACTACTTCATTCCTAATCTTTTTTTTTTTTTCTCACTACATAGGGCCTGACGTGTTTGTGTGTCTGTGTGTGTGGGTTGTGTCTTCTTTGACCGGGGTTCGACCTCAGGGAATTTGAGGTGAAAAGGTCACGGCTGTTGCACTAGAAGCCCAGGTCAAGACACAGATACAGATTCAAGCACGTATAAACGTATATTAGTACCATAAACACACGAGTTTGGTGTTTTCTCTGGAAGGCTTTAGGGTTCACTTTGAAGAACAGTTGAAGACAGAAAGACATAGAAGATAGAAGGAGAGAGATAAAAAAAACAACAACAACGCTGTATAGATTTAGGTTCAGAGATGCCAAAAATACAACCAATACAATATGCCAGTGGGTTTATGTCAACAACACACACACACACGCACACACACACACACACACCTATCTCCCCTCACTCTTTTTCCCCCTCCAATCTACAGTATCTCCTGTCATTCCCTCTGTCTCCTTAACTCCCATTGAGAAAAGATCTCATCACACCAAGCATCCCTACTGTGCATGTGCGTTTGTCACTTGGCCAATACAGCTGTGTAGGATGCTGCGTCCTTGTATATATATGCAAACATGTCTGTGTATGTGTATGTCTGTGTTTGCACCTGCTTTTTTTCTTTGATTAGTTTCAGCGTGAAATGTTTCACAGATTCGATAGATTATTATAGATACAGGCTAAGAAGTAGAAACTGTGAGAATAAATCTGGGATGCTAATAGGCTTGAAAGGTTGTTGCACCCTAATTGGCACATTTTTTGCTCACTGAACCTCATGCAAATTATTTCAGTTTCACTTTTCCAGGTTTGTTGAAAACCGACTGAGATTTCTGTTGCCACCTCATTACAAATAGAGCGCTAAAAAAAAATTAAAAAAAATTAAAAAACTCACAAGCGACATCTGTCTAGAACAGGGTCCCTGTTACTCTGGGGTAATCCACAGAGCACACTGTCACTAGTTTCCATTGGAACTACTTTCTACCGAAGAAACAGTCCCTCTGAGGACCGTTGACTGCAGGTCTCAGAGCAAAACCACAGTAAATAAAACCAAGACAATCTGAAGGCAAGACACCACTAAAGATGAGTGAGAATAAGCGTTCTCTAAGGTCAACAAACCCTTGAACAAGGGTCTGGTAATATATTTGCAATTGTTGTTATGCAGTTTCTTGGTATCTGCTGGCAAGTACCAAATGTATCTGCAAAACATTCTGAGAAATCTTCAGATATTACCCTGGACCACCACTGTGTCATGAGCATCATTTCCAGTTCGTCTTATGGCTTTTTAACTCTCTTAGTGAGAAGAGTTAGGGAAAGAAAAGAATAGAGAGGGGGATCATCTGCTGCTCAGTGAATAGCCGGGGGCTATTAAGGGCCTCCGTTTGACGTAGCCTGACAGGTCTTTTCTTCACCGTGTGGTGTGTGTGTGTGTGTGAGAATAAGCCACTTTATTCTGTGCACTGATTAAATGACTAGACTAGCTGTGTGTAAAGCCTGGGGCACCAGGGGTAGCAAGGAATCACTTAAACATAAAGAACTACATGATCCCCTTGCTCCTTTTCTCACCTGCTCTCACACAAACACATCCTCTCACTGTGCTCGTCAAACACTTGATTCTCCCTCCTCCCCGTTTTTCCGCCAGTTCTCCCCCCTCCTCCTCTTCCTCCTCCTCGCTTCTTCTCCCCTCTCCTCCCTTCTTCTTCCCCTCCTCCTTCTGTCCCTGGTCACCTTGCGAGGGGCGGCCTGCTCTGTGGCACAGCTGCTGATTATGTCATTATTTCTGGACCATTTTGGTCTCCCTCCGTGTGTGTATGTGTGTGTGTGTGTGTGTGTGTGTGTGTGTGTGCGTGTGTGTGTGTGTGAGAGAGAGAGACTAATGAAGCGTGGCAAAGGGACTCATGCCAAAATGACCAGGGCGTGCATCAGAGCTGCAGATGTGTCAAAGCAACTCCCCCATTCAACACACACACACACACACACACACACACACACACACACACACACACACACACACTTCTCCATTTCCCTTCCTGATGCCAAACTCTACCTCCTTCAATCCAATATGCAGTTTATTATTTTCCTTTCTTCTCCTGCCATCTTGTTCCCTCACTTGCCCTTCCATCCTATCGCCTTCTTTCCACCCATCCATCTTCCATCCTCCCTCCTTCGCTGCAGCTCCTTGCTCTCCATCCTTTATTGTTTGCCCGCCTACCCACACCCTCCTTCCTCCTACCCTCCTATTCTTCCTCCCCCTCCCTCCCTCCCTCTGCTTTCCTCCTCTCCAGATGTCCTGTTCCTATCTTCCAGACTCCCTTGCTCCTTTCTTTCCCTTCTGCCTCCTGTTCTCTCTGTCTTTCTGAGCCTGGCTGACTTCCTGACCCCCAGAGGCCCCAGTTACAGCACTGCAGCCCCCCCCCGTTCAATTCACTTTTTCTCAGCTTGTGTCCGTCCTAAAAGCTCAGACAATTCAGTTTTCAAGTCTCTAAAAAAGGGCTGAACTGTGATTTCTGACTTCCTCTGCTGTTTGCAATTCTTCAGAGTACAGATTATTTTCTGTCTGTTGCTTCAACAGACCACCCAACAACCCGATTTTTCGAAACTGAGGGAAAGAGAGGAAACAGCAAGAGGGGAGGAAAAAGAAGTCAAGAGAGGCCTTTGATATGATATGAATTCTCAGCCTTCGAGTGGTTCTAAAGGTGGGCGGTTGAGGCAGGTTAAGGTGGAGGGAGGAGCGAGGAAGATGGGATAGAAGAGGGACTTCATCAGTGTCTTTGACCCTGTCCTGTCCTTGACTCCCCAGCAGAGGTACACCTTGAGAAGAGCCCATGTGACGCTAGTGCTCATGTTAACACACACACACACACATACACACACACAGACGTATACACAGCGGTCCCTCAAGGCTCCATGTTCTCAAGGCTATCAGCGGCGTGAGGGTGGCTGGTGTTTGCTCAGCTTTGAGGCCCGTTTCCTGTCCCAGTAGTCACCCGAGCACTGATCCCCACTTCACCACTGGGAGATCTGAGGAACTGAGATGGTTGTGAAAAAGGAGATGCTCAAGCACTTGAGGGAAAAAACAAAAAGGCTGAGCGAAGAATCCAGTGTGACTCTGCCCAATCTTTTTCCAAATTGGTTGGACTCTTCGGCCATGGCACAGTCTTATCAGTGGGAAAGGGGGTTGGGGACAAGCCGCAATGAGGGCTAGGAAGAAAGGGGACATGGGTTGTGTTTGCCTAAAGTGACAGTGTGGGCCAAGGGCTTATCAAGGCCTTTGTAGATTATTGATCGGAGCAGATATGTGAGGCACAGGGGCCTGTGTGTGAGTGTGTGTTCGAGGTTCGGGAAGCTCTGGCTTGACTCACTGAAATGTCACGGGCCTGCTTCAGTTTCACCTCTTGTTTTTAAACCTATGTTTCAATTTCAGAAGTGAGAATATTCTTAAGATGCACTCCCTTCAAAGAGACATATTACACATCAACCAGATGACCACATCTGGAACAAAGTGCCTTACAAAGTCCATAAGTCACCTGTTTCACACACATGTACAGTGACCGAAAAACCATGGGAAGTGCTGCTATTCCCAGGCTGCGATGGGTTTAGGAATTAACCTAGCTGGCAGCGGCAGCTAATGTTGTGTCCCTGCATTTCATCCTTCAAGGCTACAGCTCGCTACCACACACACACTCACTTACATACACAGCCTTATCTTCCAGGGTCTCGTCTTGTTTGGCCAACGCTGTGCAAATAAAAGGTGCAATACATCTCCTGACAGTTCCCAAAAAGCAAGGGGGAGAAACACGTTGGACAAACAAACAGCCAACCCTGAGTCACCGAGAGAGAAGAGATTTCTCAGGCTTTACTGAAACACATGCAAAATCACTTGCGCACACATACAGTCGCGCACAGTTTGTGTAACAGTAGCCTTTATTGGAGGGCTCGGGCCTCTGGCTACCTTTTTAAATGTTTGTCTAAGCAGTCTTAAGACAGGGGCTGCTGCTGGAGTGAATAGCTCACAGCAAGCCGTCCACAGGCTCCTATTGTCCTCCGTCATATTTTATTATCTCATCAAAAAGCAGGAAATCCGATTCCCTCTCTCTGAAAAAGAGCTTATCCTTCTGTCTCAAAGCAACCTGTCACGAGAGAGGGAGATGGAGAGAGGTGGAGAGAAAGGGGGAGAGAGGGAGGGAGGGAGGGGGGGTCAGTGAATGAGAGTGATTAACTGCCTCATTGCTGTCAGAAGCCCCTCGTTCTTTCGTCCTTTCTTTCTTTCTTCTTGATTGGTATTTACCCCAAACACAGTACAATGTGAAGTTGAGAGCAAAAAGTGTGTGTGTGTGTGTGTGTGTGTGTGTGGGTGTTAGAGAACAGCTTTATCCCCTCTACTGATTCCTTCTTCTCTCTTTCCTTCCCCATCTTCCTCCTTTCATACAGTGTTACACAGGGGTAGAGCAGCAATAATATCCCTTTTCATGAGGGCTTTTGTTTTTTGCTTTTTTTTGTCGTTTGGACCCCCTGCTGCAGACACACACTCTATCCTCTCTGTCTTTCTCGTACCTTCTCTCAGAACAAAACCACTTAGTCATTTGACAAAAATAAACGTGAATTTCAAGTTGTTGACAACAGCTTTGCTAGTCTATCCTGAAACTGAAAATTAGTGATCACAGAGACAGCCAAGGCATCAGAGGGTCTTCTTAAAATTAGGTGTGGCCATGGCTAAGCAGACTAATATAATATTTTTCCAAAGGCTCAATTTTTTTTTATGGCCACACTAAAACATAAATCATTTTCAGGTTTATCCGCTCTGGAGATTGTTTACCAAAAGTTCTTTTCAGGTGAGAAAAACACCGGTTTAGTGTGAACTGAAAGCCAGAGAGAAAAGGGTGTGTTTTCAAATTTTGCCAGCGTAGTGTGGACGTACTCTCAGTCACCTCGTTTTGCCTTTTCCAGGCATCATTACACACACACACACACACACACACACCCACGGAGCACACAGGCTCCTTATTCATGACGCACCTTTTCACTTGAGCGGTGGACAGAGATAATGCACACATACTCACACACAGTAGACACAGGGGCATCTTAGCCCCCATTCATCACCCCGAGGGGGGGCGGGCGGGTGTCCCGTCAGTGTATGAGTGTGTATGTGTGCGCGTAAAGAGGCCTGTCTGTGTGCTTGATTGTATGTGCACATGTCCCTCTATGAGTGTGTGTCTGTGTGTGTTCCAGTGGCCACTAACCTTGCTGTGTCCTGACACTCCTGATGAGTATCTGCAGGACACTGGAGGAGAGGAGCGGCGTGGAGTGCACACTGTCAGGCATTTGGGCAAGCTGCTGCTGCTGTATATGTGTGTGCCTGACTGTGTGCGCGCGTGTGTGTGTGTGTGTGTGTGTGTGTGTGCGTGAGCATCAAGGGAGGTGGGCAGGGAGACAGTCAGCATTATCCAAGCAGGTGACCCCTGAAGGCTGCGTCGCCCTGGAGCTTAGAGCTGAGGAAAGAGACTCAGCCAAACACACCGGGGTAACTTGTGTGTGTGTGTGTGTGTGTGTGTGTGTATATAGCGAGCATTATGTAGAGCTCTGTCACAGTGCAGGATGTGTCATCTCCTTGGCACAAGGAGGTGTGTGCGCTGGTGTGTGTGCTCACGCCTGCATGGGCGTGTGTGTATGTGTGACAGAGTGTTGGCTTGGGGGAAGGTGTCACAGATCTTTGCCAGACTAATCATCTCCATGGTGTCGGTGAGCGCTGCTGTCAGGGACACTAAAGAGGCGGCGTGTCTCCCCGTTCCCAAAGCATTTAGTACTTCCTCTTTCGCCAGCACCTCTCCGCCGCTCTTCACTCAGCTCCGCTCTCTTGTTTGGTCACAGATTTACAATAGGACTCATAAAGATGTCACGCGCGTTGTGTTGCAGGGAGGGAAGTGTGGGGTGTGAGAAACCTGAGAATTTACAAGAAGTTGCTTTTCTCAGGCCAACACCTCAATTGACTTTTAAGGAAGTAGATACTCAAGAGATGAGAAATGTAAGGTTTTACATCCACTGTGAAAATATGCACATATTCTATAACTGAGGAGTTGACAGTGTTCAGGACGATGCAAAGAAACTACTGCAGACTGTAAAATGCAAAAGAGCAGTGCAGAAGCAGGAGTTATTTCAGGTGTTCAGGGTTCTGGAAGTTAAAGGCCCATCCATTGTCACTGTGTTGTTTAACAGTGATGGACAATTGGCAGTTGGAGCACTCGTCCTCTTTGAATCATCAGTAAAAGATGAGAAACTGTGGTAGAAAATGCCTGGTTCTTTGATAAAAAAAAGTCAAAAACATGGCTAGATGTTTAACCAGTTCTTTTCTTCCTGTGTCCGTAAAGGTCCCTGATCGCTTCCTGGAGGTGGCTGAAATAACCCTGAGAGAGTTCTTCAACGCCATTGTGGCCGGCAAAGACGTGGACCCGTCCTGGAAGAAGGCCATCTACAAGGTCATCTGCAAACTGGACAGTGAGGTCCCTGAGATCTTCAAGTCCCCCAACTGTCTCCAAGAGCTTCTACACGAGTAAATTTCTCCTCCTCCTCCTCCTCTTCCTCCTCCTCCTTGCTCGACGCTTTGCGCTTTTTAATTTCCTCTGATTTCATAGAATTTCAGATTTTTTTTTTGTTTGTTTTTATTTCCTTTCCCCCAACTCTACATTTGATTTCTTGTTTTTTAATTTTTTATTTTTTGAATGTATGAAAGTTATGAAGTAGCATTCCCAATATGAAGCCCCTGTGGCATTTCCTAAATGACCTAGCTATTGTGTTGTTGTTCTTATATGATAATTATCATGATGGTTATTATTTGTTTTGTTTTTCTAAGATTCTGATGAACTGAAGAGACTCTAATCTTTCTGGGTGTATTCTGGACTGTGTGATCCCTCATCTGTTTTGGCCTGTTATATGATCAACACTAACTAAGTCCTCAGTGTGTGGGAGGAGTTCCTAAGTTCCCATTTACACTACTAAGAAAATAGGCTGGGTTCCTTAAAGACTTTATTCAATAGCACCCAGGGGTGTCCCTCCAATCCAGTGGGTGTCCACACGAACTGTCCCTTCAAAGAGCAAAGTGGGTGCCCAAAAGACTGTGCTACTGAAGATGTCCCTAACAGGACAGTATCTCTCTCACACACTCACACTCACACACACACTCACACACATACACACACACACACACACACACACATATATATATAAACACACACATGCACAGAAAAACAGTGAGGTTATTGACTGGACTAAGACTGGACTCGTGGTACTGGTCTGTACTGGTCTGTGGGACTTGGACTGGTTTCAAATAGCTACTGAGCTCTACCATGTTTTGAAGTGTGTTTTCCCCGCAAGTAGGGCATTGTGTTTATTGGGTGTACATTATTATTTTGATTATTATTATTGTTGTTGTTGTTTATGATTATTATTATTTGTCATCACTGCTTGCTGAAGATTGGCACTTCGAGATTTGTTTGCCCCTTGATGCCGTTGCAGAAAAAAAATAAATTATTGCTATTAATATTATTCCACAAGAGTTTAGACTCTGAAATATTTCACCCTCATTTCCCACCCTTCTTCTTACTCTTATTTCTGTCTGTCCATCTCTGAAGTGGACTTTGGTTTTGTTTATTTCATTTTCGGTGGTCGGGGCATCCTGCCTAGAAAGTGTTTTAATTTTGGGTTTTAATGAAGGGCCATAAGATTGGGCTTCTCTTTACGCCTGTGGCGACTAGCCTAACCTTCACAGGACCACTCCGGCAATGACGCTGGATAAAGAGTTAAAGTGCAGAAACACATTTAGTAAACGGTGCAGAAGTGGCCTTTGGTAGGTTACTTGCTGTCTTTTAAAAGGCCAAATTTCCATAGCCACTCCGGCTCTGATAACTACACTGCTCCCACTAAATGAGCCATTTGTTCAGCTATCAAATTAATCTTATTCATCTAATTATCTGTTCAGGATTGGTGAACATACACAGTAATGACTGCATAGTTTTGTTTTGTTTTTTTGCCTTTTTATACAACTGTTCAGTAATTAGCTCATGTGTGAGATGAAGTCAGCCTGTTCACATGGCAGGCTTTTAATGTGATTAGCCTATACAAGGCGTAAATTACATTATGAAGTTATTTGAATAGCAGTTGATACTTGAATATATCAGATTACTGTGGCAATCTAAAGTGCAGTGTTGCCGAAACAATGAGTAATTGAGTACATACAAATAGAAGCATCATAGACAGGAATAAAAGTCATGGAGGGCAAAGAGAGAGGTGAATATTAACTGAAACACAGGCATTAATTAATTTTGCTTCAAGTGGAAGTTACCCCACAAACAGCACACCTGCACGCGCACACACGCACACACACACACAGCTCCTTGCCTCCATGTTCACCTGCCTTTGGGTGATCTAGCTCTTCTCTGAATACAACAATGCTAGGTCGAAGGTGAGCACTCACCCCAGGGGTAGACGGAGAAGCTCTCAGCACTACAAAGAGCATGGACAAAGGCACAAAGCGAGGAGCGACACGCACCTGAAGCCCTCCGCTCTGTCCCACCGTCCCACGCTGGCAGCTTTTAAGACCCAAAGTATGATTCTGTTGAAGCCGCTGTGCCCAGTTTGTTAAACATCATTCCTTTCACTTTTACCTGAGATACTAATCCCAGATTTTCCACTCGAGTTGTGCATGTAAATCTAGTGTTTTATTACTTTCATCCACCCTCTCGGGCTTTTTAAGATGTTTAAGAAGCAGTTAATGTCAGCTGATCTTTTGCTGAGGTAAGTTTGAAGAAATGAGAGGATGTGAATGCTTTCTAAAGTGCGTGCGAGCTAGCTGGTGATCTCACGTTGGCGACATTAGCTTATAGTGTGTCTGTGTGTGCGATCAAAAGATCAAAAGGGAGCAGGTTGCTTAACCTACTGACTTGTCTAAGTGAGACAAAGCACCTGACAAAAGGAGGCAGAGAAAGACAGAGAGCTACTCCCTTCATTATGTTACCCCCCCCACCCCAACCCCCACCCCACCCCCAGACAGTTTTCTTCTTAAGATCCAGAGCCCTGAGAGAGCAAGCCGGACACTTTTCTCACTGAAGGATGGGCCAGGCCCTTCATGTCTCAGCGTCTCAAAGCACCAGCCAAGGGCTCTAAAGTGCCACAAACAAAGGCAAAGGGAAAGGACACTTTTATCTGATGCACAGATTATTATCGCTCCCCATCCTCCCCTTTCCTGCAAACCCCGCCCTAAAGTTAAAGAGTTCCTGCGCCTAAAAAGATTACTTCAGGATAATGAAGACTTATGTGCAAAAATAAAAGGATTTGCAAGACCTTAATACGGCGTTGAAAATATTTTTGTCAAGTTTTCCTTTTCTGGCGTCATTTGATTTTTAGGATATTATTGAAATACATATATAGCCTTTTTTAAGAAATGTAAAATATAAATCTATTAAAAAATATATACTGTAGTGGAAGTTCTTTGAAAGGCACTGTTAGTAATTGTTTCATAAAGGATATCTTGAGGGTATTTTTAGTGACGGCTTTGTTTAAATCTGTATTCTGAATAAGTGAGTTGTTGGTAGATTAGGAGCCATAGTTGTAGGTTTTTTGCAGGTTTTGTGACCAGTTTTCCTTTTGGTTTCTTTACCTTTTTGTATTGTGCTGAATGGCTGTCTTCTTGAGATCAGAAAAATAAACTTGGAATCTGTTTTCAGAGTATGAAATATTGTTGTTGCTGCTGTAAATACTGTCAGGATGACACAAAGAATAGCTGTACAGTTTTTTTCTATTATCACTCAGAGTGCTAGAAGAGGGTGAGAGTGGTTTAAAAAAAAAAGGAGGGTGAAAGAAAAAAGAGAGATGACCCATTCTCTCCAACTGGACTCATAACCACTCTTCCAAAAAACCACGGAGGAGAGTTTTTTGATTTGGTTTTGTTTTTGGTTTTCTTCCCTGCCATGCCTTTAACGGCGGTCCGTTCCCGTCGGCAGTGCCCTTGAAGTTGCACCAGCATCCATTTCTTTTAATTTTTGCTGACAGAACAATGCGTTAGGCTCGCAGTCGGGTAATGATGATGTCACGGAGCGTCCCGTTGGCAGTCTGCGGACCCGGTCTCGTCCAAAAACAAGGGCAGACTGCCACCGACGTAGCTCTAGATTTGACCCGGGAGAGAGACAGGAACTCATTGTCATCCTTGGACTAGTGTCATGGAGGGGGCACATGTTGTACAGTAACAGTTTAAGAAAAATTGAGAGAGAGATTGCAGACAGAAAAAAAAACGGATTTATACCCTTTTTTTACCGGGTTCAAACAGTTGGGAAAAGTTTGGACTTTTGTGAAATTTCTGTACACTTTGCATTGTGTGTGTGTGTGTGTGTGTGTGTGTGTGTATGTATATGAGTGTGTGTCTGTGTGAGAGAAAAGACCGATTATGAGAACCTGTGAACCACTGAGTGACACAATTCTCAACACTGTGGCCCCTCCCCCACCCCTGGGAGTACCATCCTGACATGTAAATGATTCTCATTAAGCGTTGGCAACGTGTGTTTGGTGTGTGTGTGTGTGTGTGTGTTGTGATAATTTCCTCTGATCTGTTTTCTGACCTGTTTGAAAGGGGTTTTTGTTTCTCTATGCTTTCAGTAGTAATTCTTTTTTTTTTATTATTATTACATCGCTCCTCTTTTTTTTGTAAATATCAATGATGTGGACTTACAGTGATAAATACTGCCTTTGTATAACTTAGCAATATGTTATGTAAATAGTGTTTTGTTGATGCTTTTTGTATGACATTATTATTCAATTCTAGCGCAGTAATTCCAACTGGAACAGCCATGTTTCAAATACAGTCTGAATTATTACACACCCGTTGTAAAATAAAACTCATGACATGGCTGCTTTTTTTTTTTTTTCTTTTATTGGTGTCTATTTGTCTCGCAGATTTTGTGTAATTTATTGGTTTAATTTATCCTAATTTATTTGATGTTGTTTTCTTTTGTTTTTCAAACGGGAAAGGCTGTACTGCATTTCATTAAGTAGAACCAATTTAAAAGATTTTAATCCTTATCTACCTAAAAGTGAATTCAAAAAACTAGTATTCTAGCGTGCTCATTCAATTGACAGAAATGACTAAATGGAGATCCTGGCAGCTAAATGGAACTAGACAGTTAAAGAAAAAAGAGGTTGTTATGTTTTGTTCCTGGAAAGGGCCGAGGGTGGGCTAGAAAGCTGAAACTAGTTTGAAGCAGTTTTGTATTTTCTCTTGAGATTTTTTCCCCTGTATTACTTTGGCCGAGCCCAAAAACAACCAGTAGTCAAATTGCCTTTCGTGCCTTCACCCTCTATGAACTGAATGTATGTGCAGTATATATGCAAGCTTGTGCAAAATGAATAAAAAATGAAAATAAAAATGAGAAACAGAGCAGAAAATGTCTGCCGTGTGTTGTTTATTTATATCCCCTCCATAAAGTAAATGCACAATTAAAAAAAAAAAAGTTTATATGTGTGTGTATGTGTGTGTGTGTTACAGAGAGAGATACAGTGAGATATTATTGATGAAAATAAAGAGATTTAAGTTATATAAAGATATGACATTACCTTGATATCGCTCGTCAACTTTTTCAGTTACCAGTGTGTCACTGATTACAGTTTATGTATTCACTGTACAGTTACTGTATCATGTTCGAGTGGATCAGTGCTGCTTTGCACCCTTAGTCATTCGGTGCACTAATGAGGGTTTTAGCTACAGAGCGCCGACCTCCCAGCCTAGTCTTCTCCGCAGACAACCGCAGATGCCGCCTCATCAGGCTAAATGCCACAATCTGCCATAGCCGGGAACACACACGCATACACACCATGAAATCGTCCCCTCAACCTACAGCATTGGAGCTGATTTGAACAAACATCTAAAAAGGTTGTAGAAATTATACACTAAAAAAAGGGAGGTTAACAAATGCTCGAGATAAAAGTTTAAGAGAACAGCGGAAAGATGAACTGCTTGGAAATTCGGTTTGTTCTGATTGCAGATGCAGCTTAGAGTTATTTTCATTATCAGTTAATGCCAAGTATTTCCTCAGTATTATTTTATATATAAAATATCAGATGTCATCATAAGCAGCAAATGTTGGCACTTTTATTTGGAAAACAGCTGAAGCAATTATTCAATTACCATGATCAATATACTGACATTTGATCGCTGTAGCTATAGTTTGTTCCAATACACTATGTGTTGAGTGTCTAGTTGTTTCAACTCCTAAAATGTTAATAAATATAAACAGGTAAAAATTTCATTTTGAAAACCCAGTGAGAATTGAATTGCAATTCATGTAATAATTTCCCATAATTATTACATTATGAGGATTGATTTTGATTTCCTACTTTTTCTTTTGTTTTTAAGAGAACGCTTAGCACATTCCCACATTTTATGCTTTGTGAGTGTGGATTTCATTGCTGATGAGTTTTGAAAGTCTTTGAAGAAAAATTCAATACTATTTTCAAAAAACACTCAGTGTGTTCTCTCTGCGTCATTTTGCAGTTTTCTTATCATGACCTCTGCTGTATTTTCCAACACGCTTGCCCGTTGCACTGTTCCTTTTCTTCCTTTTGATCTTGCCCAACTGCTTTTCACTCTTTTTGCTTTGATGCTCATTTTTGGAGTTGCTTCTTTTGTGTCTTTCTTTCTTGCTTGCTTGCTTTTATTCTTTTTTTTTTTTCCTCTCTCCCATGTTCCTTTTCCCTCTCGTCCTCCGCCTGCCTCCCCTCGCTTGCCTTAACCGGAGGCTACAGCTCCTTAGGTTGGGCTGAGACAGCATCTTTGTACAACACCGACCGTCTGCTCTGTAATCAAATACCATCTGTCGCTACATCTGAAGACTCACTCTCTCTGTTCCTCCATCACACACACACACACACACACACACACACACACACACACACACGCACGCACGCACATGCACACATGTAGGCACAGACATGCACAGACAAATACCACATCTGTGCTTTCTACTGCTGAACAATGTGTGCGCACGTGTGTTATTTTTATGTACAATAACCCATGCACTTACAATATTTCCACCTGATTCATTCTTGGCCTGCAGGGGAGGAAGTCACTGGGGTCACTTTCACCACTTCCTGTTTTTTCCACTTCTCCCGCTGGGGGTTCAAAGGTCATTGTCTTCAGGTATCCATGTTTGTTCTGTGGCTCTGTGTGTCAGCAGGACCTTGGCTGCTGTATCAGACAGGAGATAGTGGACTTTAGCCCCTCAGTCTTAGATCAACGGCCCACTATCTCAAAGGCTGCCAGCCTTTCCCAATGTTTGCCCAATGTTTGTCCCTGCTCCGGCACAGAAAACGTTGACACGGTCCCCAAGGTCCCTCTCCAAGTTCCCCCTCCCTTCGTGGTCACTTGTTATCAAACTCCCAGGTTCAAGAACATTTTCCATTCAGTGTTAAGAGTGCAGTTTTTCAGCAGGAGAGGTTTAAAAGTGTATTTCACAAATTGGCGGCAGTGGGGGATTAACAGCATGACAACCAAACAACAAAAAGAAATCTTTTGATGAATATCACCACACACAAGCACTGATGTAACTCCACATGCTGAGGAACCTTTGTAACGAAGAAACGCAAGGACTCAGAACCTCAATTTCGATTTCTTCTCTGCGCGATCCTCCTACCAACAACCAAAATGAGCTGTCCACCGTTTGAACCATTTTGACACCTACTCCTCCAAAATGACCGTGGGCTTGAAACTAAAGAAGCAGAATATTACTGAAGCTTTATTTAGCGAGGCTGGCAATCTGTATTTATGCATTTATCTTTTCATTTGCTCAATAGCGGATCCGTTTTATTACTGTACCTACAATTAAACTTTTCACACAAGAAATGATTCCAGTTTCAATCATGAACCATGAAAACAGATTTCCTCATTGCACGGATTGATGGATTCATTCTGCATGTGTTCGTAATTAAACACTGGATTTCATCTATTGTGGATGGAGCAACAGACTGCATGCTCCAGAGCCACTGGCACAGTCTGGGACCAACTCAGGGTTGCCCACATTTGGCATCAATGATGGGGACACCTAGTGGTCAGTATGTGCAGCTTACACTGACTGTGAGCCGTTTTTTGATGTCTTCATCATCCCATCCTTGTCCTTTTCTTTGTTCGTATTGTTTTTGTGCAATTTGTTCTTTATTCTTTTTTATTAGTCTAATCATTTTGCTTGTTCTCTCTTTTTCTACCCCCTCCTCTCTTTACATCTCCCCATCTCTTGCGTGTGTGTGCTGTGTGCATTAGCTTTGTGGAACTGGAAGATTCCAGTTGGACAGATCATTGTGCCCCCTTTTTCCTCCTGGCCTCCCCCACCGCCCCCCCATCGCCCTCCCTCCCTCTCCCTCTCCCTCTCTGGAAGGCTTCAACGCAACTGGAGCCTCGGAGGCTCAAGAGAGGAGCCTGGGAAAGGAGGAACAATGGGCCGTCCATCTGCAGCCATCACCACCCCGCACCTCCTCTCCTCTCTCCCCCCCGTCCTTCCCTCCCTTGGTCCCCTCGCCTCTCTCCCCACTGGCCAGCGCCCCAAATTAAGACTTCAGACAAGAAAATGGGCTCACTAAAAAAGGGAGCAAAAGCGAGAGAAAGAGAGAGAGAGAAGGAAGTCCATAACAAGCCAAGAGAGCAGAGCGACAAAGCCTCTGTTGTTGGACGGCAGGGCCCCTCTGTTGCTCTGCGAGAAACTGTCACTGTGTCAACTTGGACCCCTTGTTGCAAGCAACACAAACCATAATGAACACACACACAAAACATACAAGCAAAGGCAGAAACATGCTGCAGAGGATACTGCTCGCACTTGCAAAGAAAGGCAGAACGAGTGTGCAAACATACACAAGCACATACAAATCATGCCAAGCACATATTGATACTCCGAATTACAGCATAAGTGAGAGACAGCAGCAGAGAATCCCCAACCGCATACCTTCCTTTCGACTGCCAAGAGAGGTGAGCAAAGCGAGGAGGGAGGAACTTCCCTTAAAAGTGAATGTAAGTCAAGGTTCGTGAGTGTGTTCACATGTGAAAACGTGTTGAAAGCAGGCAATGGTGGGATAAATGATAGAAAAAAAATGATATCAGATCACCCATTGATGCATGGCCTGTAGGTTGCAGTGGGAGCCCCAGGGGCAAACACCTGTTATATGGTCTTATGATGCTCGCTCGCTCGCTCATACGCACGCACACACACACACACACGCACACACACACACACACACACACACACACACACACACACACACACACACACACACACACACACACACACACACACACACACACACATACACACACACACCCACAAACACAGGCAGCAGAGCAGCCTATACCTTGGTGAATATCTACATGAAAGTTCAAAGAACTGCAGGTGCCAGTTACATGTTTTTGACCCCAAAATACAATTTATATTCACTTCAACAGAGGAAAAGGTCATAGGGAATATGCACATATGTTTGTATGTGTGGGTGTCTTTGCGCACACATGGTTGTGTGTGTGTGTATATATGTTTGTCTGTTTGCACATAACTGCACTGTGGGGTAGGGGTAGAGCTAGAGACTTAACCGGTTTGGCTTCTTCCAGTCTAAACCGGGTCTAGTGGATCCAAGACAGATGGCACTCAGGGCAAAGATGGTCTGGACTCTTTTTCCATCTATCTCTCTCATCTGTCTCTCCCTCTCTCTCCCTCTCTCTCTCTCTCTCTCTCTCTCACTCACTCTCACTCTCACACTCACACACACACACACACACACACACACACACACACAAACACATATCCAGATCATTCACATTCACATTCCAGATCCCTGAATCAGAAATCACAGAGGCCCATTATATTTCCTATTGACCCATTTGGCAACATGGTGGGAGCATCGAGTGCTGGATTAAATCGAAAGCAGTTTATAATCCCGTAATTGTAATGTTTTAATTACTTAGATGAACAGGAGGTGTTTGACCAAGGGCTAATCTCTGAGACATAAGGGAGGGAGACAGAGATAGAGAGGCGGGAAGAGATTTGTTCCTTTTCCTTTGCAACACACACACGGGCTTACTCGCGGAATATTAGCAGCGTATTAAAGTTCATCACCTGTTATAAACACAGATTAAAAGATTCACAGACTTTATTATTCATATTAAGGTGAGACCCACAGAGCAGAGGTGCAAAACGATTAGCAAGAGATGGCACTCTGTATCGGTATTTAATTTACAATCGTATCAGACTTGTTCTAGATTTCAAGAAAAGCTGTATTTCTTGGTTAAATTCTGTGAATTATTACAAGGATTTTTAATTGGAGCTATATCTTGAGCGACACACACGGCTGTAACCGATCCCACAACTGTCTTTGATAACCACCCCTCCTGTCAATCAGGCTGTGGGACAAAGGCTGCTAAAGCAAGGCTGATGACCTCATGCCTGGGGTCTGCTCCATACCGAAGGGGTCTTAACACCGTTCAACTTGCCTTTTGTGTCTGGGGCTGTTTTTCAGACGCTGCCGAGTACCAAGAATCGCCTCGCAATATCTCTTGGGGCTCGGGATGCACGTACACACACACACACACACACACACACACACACACACACACACACTCACAGAAACACACACACACACAAATGCGCCACCACACATCCCCTTGATCCATGGGCTGGAGTGTTGAGCCAGGAGTGAGCCTTAAGACAAGGAGTGACAACCGGGACAGCTGCAGGGGCTGGAAGCCAGTCTTAGCCCTCAACCCCCCCCACACCCCCTTCCACCACCACCTCCCACACTGCCTCCAGCCAGCCAAACAAGCCATTGTTTCTGGCCAGGGCCTGTGGTATTTCATTTGTCATGAAATAGATACGGACACGGGATGACCATGAGGCTCTTTCTCCAAAAAAGACACTGCTACTGCTACCGCTGCTGCTGCGGCTCCTGGCTGCTGAGCCCAGATTGCTAACTCCCCTCATCCTTAACCTTCTCGTGCAGCTTACTCCAAGCACCCTGCTCTGAACTATTAATAAACTGGCTTTTTCCAAGGTAGAAAGAGTGGTGGTGGTGGTGGTAGGGGGGGGTATCCGAAGGGTATTGTTTTCCGAAGGGCTGTAAGAAGAAAGAAAAAGAGAAGGAGTGAGAGTGTTGGAGGGAGGGAGGTTAGCTTACGTGCCAATCTGTTTTTGTCATCCTTTATGATCTTCACTTTCTCAGGTTTCTCAGTGGACATTAGGCAGGTCAGGCCTGTGAGCCAGGTAGGTCATCAATGTCCTGCTCAGCTGTTGTCAATCTCTGCTGAGAATGAGTTTGGTTCCATGGGCATTATGACTGAGGTGCTATATTAGCCACCCAATAATTTGCCAACCTTTACACATTCACAAGGCTGCTCGGTTAAGCTGCTCGCACATGCCGCATCTTAGAGCAACTTTCAACACTTAGTTAACGGCAAAAAGGAGGAACGCACAATATACAGCTGCGCTTATCGTGGCATTTATGAAAACAGTAAAGACGCTAAGATGTTCCTCACCATCGCAGCTCCATCATCTATAAGTCTGTCCCTATGGCCAAAAGAGTTCATGGGCATAAAAACAATACCCCTCTATCTCCGTCAAGGGCATTTCTTGGCACAACAATAGGACCATCTCCTCTCCCTGTATTTTCCTTTCCTCCCCTCCCTCCTCATTCTGCAGCCCCTCCATCAAAGAGCATTCCAGCTCCAGAGCCCCCTAAGCCCTTCACTTTGGGCCTGTCCATGTGACACGGCACACAGTCAGTCATCTTTAAGAATTGATTCACTCTGGTATCCAAAGCCTAGGGAGCCTGGCTGCCAAGATACCCAGCATAGGCGCCACTCATGGGGTCCAGGTACACAACAGCTGCTCCCCAACAATAAAAGCAAAAAATGGGAGGCACTCAGGGGGAAGATGCAGCCCTAACCTCCCTCTCAAGCCTGAACTGGTCACCTTGAGCCAGTTGTTCTCTGCCTGCCTGCCTTCAGAGACGACAAAGGATTTGGTCCAACTTTGGGATGAGGGTGGTGGAAGGGGTTGGCTATTGAAAGACACCTATAATTCACAATAGAAATGGAGAGAGAGAGGCGCAGGGCAGAAGAGGGCAGGAGGAATATTTTTTCCTTCCTTGGAAGAAGCACGCAGTCGCGGCTGCGCTACCAAGATTGTACGGAGTGACACGTGGAAGACCATAAATAAGACAATGGCATGTTGTTTTCGCATATTGTGTTGTAGCCTGAAGGTCAAGTGAAGGAGATGCGAGCCCATCCCAGAAAACCTCACGCACGCACACACGCACATGCAGAAGTAACACCGGGTATGCTGTGGTACTGCAGATAGAGATCACAAATCATGCAGAAGGAGACAGGAGAGATATTACCTCACCTGAAGTGTTTCCATAAACTCCAGTGTACCAAAGCCTTGGGAAGTGGTATCACTCTTCAAGCAGGTCGTGACCCACACACACAGTGATTTATGATGATACAATCTAGCACATCATCCATCATAAATAAGGGAGATTAAATGAATAGACTGAGGTTGTGGATATAGCAATTCCACCCCCAGAAATTATGTATACTGTTGAGCCTCCGTGTGGGCATAAATTCCACGATTGTTTAGGATAGAGAGGATGCGCATTCCTCACTTTTTTGGCCGAAAGTTAAGGAACGGATCAAAGGCAAGAAATAGAAAAGAGAAAGAGAAAAGAAGAGACAGCAAAAAGAAAATACACAGATGAGGACTGAGAAGAACTCGGCATCATCGGTCTTCCTGTAAAAGCGTAAAGGCAGAAGAGGGAAAGTGAGAGCCATGGAGAGCTCGGGAGAGAGGCGGAATTTACCAAAGCAGCTCAGGAGGGCCCTCATTACGATATTAAACAAGATTTAATAAGTGAGAGTGATTTGATGAGGTGATTATCCTGGCCCATTAATCAAGCAGGCTTCTGGCCTCGCTGTAATATGGCCCATCTTTCCCCCTATACCAAAGCCTCTTTAGACGCTGAGCTCCTTACTGCACTAACGCCGCTTCAGAAACAACACCAGGCCAAAAAAAAAAAAAAAAAAAAAGGCATATTACGTCTCATCTCTCAAGCCTGCGGGTATTTTTGATGCTCACTCATCCCTCCACCTCCCTGTCTGCTCTTCTGGTGCATCTGATAAATTGAACTCCTTAACATCTGGGTCAGAAAGTAAAGTCTTATCAGAGGGAGCAAAGAGTGATAACTGGTAATGATAACGTGAAAGCATCTGTTGGCTTTAAGGCTTTTGGTTTGAGAACAGAAGGAAGGTGAACAGATTCCACAGGATTGTTGGGTTTTGTAGAGAGGATGGGGGAAGCGCGTGTGTGTGTTTGTGTGTGTGTGTGTGGGTAAATGTCTGTGATTCATAGAACGCTTCTTAGGAAAAAGGAGTACAAGTTGCATCAGGACATGTGAGAGTGAGCACAGTCCCCTGGTTATGCTCAACTGGATCAAGAAGACTAATATGACCAAGACTGGCCTTGCAAAACACACCTTCTCAGACTGCAACTAAGGTTATTTTCACAATCGATTAGTCACTTTTTGTTTTGTTGATGCTGTTGTTTGTGTGTTTTTGTTTTTTTCTTAATAATTTGATTTAACTATGAAATTTCAGAGAATCCTGGAAAATAGACCATTACAAATTCTCCGAGCCCAAGATGATATCTTTAAACTTTTGCATTTTTTTTTACTTTGAATTTAAGAGAGAGAGAGAGGCAGTATATCCTCAAATCTGAAAACCTCAAAACAGCAAATCTGTCACACAGGTGCTTGATAATTAAATTATCAATCTATTATCAAAATAGATGCAGATTAATTTTCTGTCAAATGACAATTAATTCTAAACACCATCATTTTCTTGCAGAATACAGTAGGATATATAATGTGGCATCAGTACTGCCAGAAAGAAAACAGCCCAAATCAAAAATGCTTTCATAAGGTTTAAATATGTGAGATTGCTTTTTAAAATTATATTTAAATTTTTGGTAAAATGAGTTCGTTAAAAGGGTGTGACATCTCTCTCTCTGTTTTTAAGGTGATGGGGTTTTATTTCTATTGGTTTCGTTCTTTTTTAAGCCAATGTGCTCAGTATGTCTGATGCTCATTATAGAGTTCTTCAGCTGTTTATTAGATAAATTCACATGGGCAAGAAACATGGGTTTCTTCTTGGTATCCAACATTATCCTCTTGCCATATGGGAAAATGACTCTGCATATCATTGATCATTGTTTGCTACTAACCATGCTGCCATGTTAGTGTGGTGCTGATAAGCTGTCTCAGGGATAGCAACAATAACGTAAATAAACTGTCATGAACAAACTGTGCCATGAAGGAACTGAACAGTGCACTAAAAGAGATGGTTATTTTTTAAGCAAAAATCCCAGACATTCTCTAATTTCAGGTTCTTTTCTTCTTCTTTTGAGGATTTGTTGCATTTCTGTCATATACGATAGTAAAGTGAAATCTTAGGGTTTTAGACATTTGGTTGGGTAAAACAAGAAACGTGGTTATGATGTGACTTTTTTTCACTATTTCCTGACACCTAATAGACAAAACAATTAATCAAAAATTAGAGAAAATAATCAGCAGATTTCTAATGAATGATAAAAATCAATTGTTGCAGCCCTCAAGCTTTCATGAACAGAGTATTTATTTACCATGGAAACTGATATGATAGAGCGAGTGACTCAAGACAAAATGTCAAATATAACCTCAAGAGTGGTAGAGAATAGGTATTACAAAGACTGCCAACCCACCCAAAACATTTTAAAAGCTCAAGTGGAAGAAGATTACCTTAAAGCAGGCATGGGACGAAGCTTTTTCTGGGAACTGCCTGAGAGTATTAATACAACAAGCACAGAAAATATAATACAAGAATGTTTTTATCAACGTAATCCGGAGAGATGAGGCCAAACCAACCTGGAATATAATCCCAAGGAGAAGGTCCCCTGGGTATCAGGCACACACACACACAGACACAGACACACACACACACACACACACACACACACACAGTCTTATGGAGCCACACTCAAACACACTCTTTTTCCAAGTCTCACCCTCATTTAAAATAATTGACAGATAATCTTCAAGAGGATGTGGTCCCTTCAGTCTCATCTTAACTGTAATGTCCACGTCAGCAACAAGGGTCGAGAGGTCAGCTGCTGTGTTACGCTATCAGTGGGAGGTCAGCTTGTTAATATTTGCATTAATGTCATATTTTCAGACTGTATGATTATTTGGATACTGAAATGTTTTTTGTTGGTTGAGATCCTGTATTTGATTAAGGTTGACATCTGACCCAGCTAGTGCTTTTTCTTTGAGAGTAAATCAAAAAGAGTAAACTAAACCATGAATTAAGTCACTCAATATGTCCCTCTTGAAGTTTTGTAAAGAGTCATCTTAAGTAGCAACTGCACAACTGCAGCATGGTGAAGCTGCATATAGCTGCACAAAGATGAAACCAACTTCCTGATTCATTCCTTAAAACTCCATTATATCTGTGTATTTGTAATTTAATCTTATCGTAAATCTTAATTTATTTTTATTTTATTTCAATTGGTTTTATTTTTGTCTTTATTATGCTTTTAAATGTTGTTCTAATACATTTCTTGCCTTATTTGAATTAGTTTGGATAGCTTCTGGACCCAAAGGGTACTCACTCACTTGCCATGCGTTAGGAATAAAACAATAAGATAAAAATGATGAGGGGAATAAAACAGAACAATTGTGATTGAGGTACAGCTCAAGGGAAAAAAGTAGGGGTTTGCTTGAAGGACAGATGCAGAATTTGGTAGCTGACACTCAGAGGGCTGTAAGACAATGTCGCCTTGGCGAGTAACTTTCTCTCTCTCACTCGCTCTCTCTCCCTCCGTGTATCTAAGCAGCGTAATTTGAGTAAATGACAGGGGAACATCTGCTGTGCATAAGAGAGAGGCCAACACTTTAACATGCAGATGTCTCTCTCCATCTGCATTAATTCAATAATTACCGCAATGGAGGGAGGGGAAAAAAATCTTTTTTTATAGCTTAAGACAATGTTATCTGTGCCAGTTGGTATGGGGTAGGCGAAAGGGAGGGGAGTGAATGAGTGTGTGTGTGTGTGTGTGTTTGTGTGTGTGTGTCTGTGCGTGTGTGAGAGTATATGCTGCTGGAGGTTTGTGAGAGGAGGGGTAGATTATTACACCATTTAGCCAGAGCAAGCTGTCACATTGCAGAGAATCTCACTAATTCCATTGTGCCCTTGGTGAGTCACTGGCAGACTCCAAGTGACCGATGATGCCTCAACGCCACCGCTTGGCTACCAGACAAGCAACCTGCTTCCCTAAGGGTGCAACAGTGTGTGTCTTATATTGTATGTGTGCAAGTGTGTGTGTTAGATATGAGTAACCTGTGAATTTTAATTATTTTAATGTAGGGGTATGTGAGTGCTTGCATGAGTGTATGCTTGCAACTGCAACCACTTTTCAACCAGATGATCAACATGCTTTCACACTGTGTGTGTGTGTGTGTGTGTGTGTGTGTGTGTGTGTGTGTGTGTGTTTGAGCATGAAAGAGATTATGGTACAGTGCAAGGTCTCAGAACACCAAATTCGGGGGAATTTGAACCACAGCATTAATGACCAAGACCGACAGGTCAAGGCACTGGATATATTTCTAGAACTACTGAAAGAGTCGTAGTGACATTGAAAATGTCAGGCAATCATATTTTGGCTGGGCACCATCAATTACAGTGAAAATATAGGGCCACAGAGAGCATTAACATGTAATGGTTTCCATTCAAATTGAGCTAATTACTTTATTTAAAAGGTGGGCTCAAATAACTAATTTTCATCAAAAGCATTTATAAAGCAATCAGACAAATCTGATTATAATGTCTTTGTTAGATAAATGGGAGAGATGAACTGTGGAAAAAAGGATAAAGTTGATAGTAAGAAGTTACATTAAAGACATAGACATTACATCACATACCTGGAGATCATACTGCGAACACCACAGTAGCCTATGAACAATAGACTAACATCCACCAAACAGCATGCCAACGCACCAGCAACCAGCCAAGCACATGACCTCTCAAGTAAAAGGTCATACTGTCCATGAGTGGCTTGAAGGCTCACTCACACTGACAGAGACTAACAATTAAAGGATGTATCACTGTACATATATACGATTACACACATAAATACACATACAACCTGACATAATACCCACAAGCATGCACACGCTTGCTTGTCCAGCCACAGAGACATGCACCCGCATCCATGTACAGTCAAACACACACATACACACAGACACACACACACACAGACACACACATATCTGACTCTTACATGCCTGCTAAACATAGGGACAAAGGAAAATATTTGTATACTTGGCAGGCCAACTTCCTTTGATTGCAGCAGTGCTGCTGTAGGAAACAATGCACAAGCACTATTAATACACCAAGGAGAAAGAGAATTCCTCTTAGAGGAAAGCTCAAAGGAGCCATCAGCCAGGCTATTTACAGACTTACTGACTGATTGGATGACTGACTGCACTATACTTACTGTAGTCTCTGCATCTTGTCTTACTTGACTCTTTTTTCTCCAAGGACTCTGACATGCTGACACATGCAGTTCATTGTGCATTAGCGGTCCAGAGGCACATATTCCTCTATAATACCTTCTTTTATACATTTCGCTGACTATTCTGGTTATGACAGTTTCAGTATACAGATATCAAATAGAAGCAAGTGCTTGGGCAATGTAACAGATCTTATGTGCTTCCACTGCTGTATCGCATCCACATGCTCGTGACATTTGACTGGTAGTAAATAGCCGTCCGGCCACACTTATGATCGCCTCTCCTTTCTAAAAGTGCCCAGTTAAAGAGCATCAAATCCCCACTCACTAAACCCACACAAGCCCAACCTTCATTAGCATAGCTAACAAACTCCCTGAAAGAGCAACAGTGGAGGAAGAGAACAATGGCAGTCTATTAAAGGGGGAGATGGGGGGGGTGAAAGGAGGAGGGGGGGCTATTGTTCTGGTCTTATTTAGCCTTTGGTGTCACCCTGCAACTGTTGTCACTTCTAAGTTTAGCCGGACGGCTGAAGAGGACAGGGAAAAGAAGAAGGAGGAGGGAAGGCAGGCAGAGGAGGAGGAGGAGGAGGAGGAGGAGGAGGTGTTGGGGGGTGGGGGATGAGAGGAGGATGGAGAACTGAAGGAGGGTGAACAGGGGGAGATGGTGTGTGGAAGAGGGGAGGATGAAGTGTGGAGGATAAAAATGAAGTCAAGAGGAATACGGAAAGAATGCAGGGTTAGATGTTGAAGAAAGGCAAGGGGAGGAAGAAGGGAAGTGATGAGATATTAATTACGGAGCAAAAGTTGGTTTGGTGTTATGTCATCAGTCTTTGTGACCCAGAGGTGTTCCCAAATTACAAACAATTCAAGTCTCAAGAGTAGGGCTGCAACTAAAGATTATTATTCATTATTGATTAACCTGTCAAATATTTTTTGATTCAGTGATTAGATGTTTGGAATGTAAAACATCAGAAAATACAAATTAACATTCTAATTTCCCAAAGGCCAATGTGATGTTTGCAAAGAGTTTTTTTGTGGTAGTCCAAACACCAAAGATATCAAGTTTACTACAATATAAAAGTGACAAATACGAATACGGATACAAATCAAATGTTTGGCATTTTTGTGTTAAATTGAACATAAAAATTTAACCAATTAACAAAATAGTCACTGGTTATTTTTCCATTGATTGACTATTTGATTAATCGTCTTATCGTCGAGCTCTACTCGGTTTCCAAGACAGAGTGGACACTCAGCTCTATGAGTGACAAGTCCAACTGCCTCAAGTCATGTCAGTCTTTGAGTTAGAGACAGGAGTCAAGTCCTAAGTCAAGTTAAGGCTTAACAATTTCACTGTAGATGATTCTTACAATTAATGAGAGTATATGAAAACTGTGAATGTAACATTACTCTGCTTGAGAAAAGTGGAAAAAAAAAGATTAAAAAGCTTTGATGTTTTGAGTCTGTATTTTTCAAGTAAACCTCTCTCATAACCTGTCTCACAACTTGGAAAATATCATCGATCAAAAAAAGGACTTTGTTTTTCCATGGAGACCCTTTAATGGTTTAATCCAACATAAGCAGTTTAACCAAAGTTAACAAGCAGACAACACAGTGCTAACACCCAAAAACCTGATGACCTGTCTGGATGTGTTTTCAAAGACCTATGAAGCTGAGTCTGTTTAGCGCCTTACCTCGGATTTATCATGTTTAGTTCGTGGTCTTAGAAGCTGCTGAATTCAAAGACTAGGATTTATTGAATGGATCTATATTGAAGCCACTCTGAGAACAATTAAACCTGCCAGCCACAGGTGTGTCAGCCTGTAGGCGCACAGTGAGATACACACAGTACATATAACAACATTAAAAGTCACTAAGGATGAATTGCAAGTCACGTGTTAAGTGGATGTAGCTGTAGCCCGAGTGCAACTTGGGTACAAGTCGCCAACTTGAGTGCTGGAAGCATGTGTGCCGATTAGCCTGGCATCAGTCCCGACATGAACTCTCTCCTGTGACTCCTCTATTATGGAGATCTAGTGTAGCAATGACATACAAAAGGGACATGTTTCGTGCATCTTTGTGTGTGTGTTTGTGTACTGAGGGAACGGAAACAGCCGTGTCAGTGTTTGAAAGGCATTAGAGCAAACCAGACTACATACGCTGGGCCAAAGGAGCCAAAAGAAGCAATGGGGCAAGACCTAAGGAAAAAGAAAGAGGGAGACAGAGGAGGGAAGAGAGAGACAGATTAGCCCAGCTGTCTGCTCATAAAGCGGCTGGATGGTGAGGCGCTAAGCCCTCCAGTGAAAGCAGAGCTTAGGTGGGTGACACAGGGCAGTGGACCCCACTCAGCCCACAGTGGCCTACAGCGTAGGGCCTGAGCCAAAGCAAAGACACATGGATAAACAGTGGGAGATGAGGCTCCGCGCCTGCAAAGCGCACAGGGCTAAGACGGCCGAACAGGCGAGCAGGCAGGCAGGCGTCACATTCCCCCCCAGTCAGGAGTGGAGACGGTGGGGGGAGATGGGGGGGGGGGGTTTAAGGCTTATGGCTTGGCTCCCTAACTGGCTGAAAAGGGACAAGGCAGGATGGTAGACATTGTCTCAGTCAAGTCAGTGAGTTCATCAGAAAGAATGTGGATTTACTGTATATTGCCTGGGCCTCGGCTCAGGGGAATATGGGGATAATTACATACGGTCTTGGCATGCACACGCTCCAAAGGCATGGCCCAGAATTATCAATTAGTCTGTCCACACTCTCCCCACTAGATGCAAACACATAGCACCGTCCATCTTCTGAAGCCGTGCCCTGCGGATGACCCCTAGTTAGCACAGCACCCTGAGAACAGCCTGCGATGACAAGGTCATGAGTTTGAGGTGAGGAGGCCTCACTTCACCGCTACTGCAAGACTGAAAGAAACAAAGGTCTTTAACCGTACTGGATTTCACACACGACCCTCGTCCACGACCTCGTGGCAGAGAGGCATTAGCAGCTGCCATTTTACGAGGTCCCCAATGTGACAACGCACCGCATCCATCAACAGCATGGACACCAGTTATACAGTCAGTGTCTTCTAAGGGTGTAAAAACAGCCACAGCGCTTATGTAGTCTGATCCATGAAGAGACATGAGGGGAAGAGAGTTCAAACTATGTACAGATAAATTATGAGATAGTAAAAGTGTAGATTTGTGGTAAGCGTTCTGCTTTGTTCCTGGTACCCAAGCCTTTGAACTTTGTGTGCCCTCACCCTGATAGCTTATTGGTAAAAATACACAGCCAATGATAATGGAACCGCAATGTTCCCACTGATATTTTTTTCCAACACTAACAATTAACCAGTTGATCTGTGCAAGACTTAGAAGCAACACACTCTACTGTGACTAAATGGATAAATCTGTATAGTGTGGTGCCCCCTGTTGAAGTACTATGGTGCCTATACCTGCTAGCCACGTCTACTTCTGTTAACAGTGACGATTATTCGACTGAGGACCCTTTTCTTCTCCCCTTGGAGCATTTAGTACCAGGGGTGAAATTTAATTTGCAAATACTCTGGTATTTCTCCCCAAACCGCCATTAAGTTTGAAGATGAGCAAGAGTCATTTCTTCATAAAATTGTTATTTAACATCGTAAGACGTAAGATAATTGTAAATAATTATTTTTCACAGCTCTACTGTAGGAAAAACTTTCAACCCTTCTAGATGAAACCACCAATGAATATGCAGATTATGTTAGTGATTGGTCAATTAATCATTTGGTCTAGTGGAAAGTGCCAATTACAATTCCATAAATGTCAAGGTGACGTCTTGAAATTTCGTGTTTTATTCAACCTACAAACCGGAATTTCGGTTTGAAAACAATAAACAATTACATAAACAATTTATTGATTTTAAAATAGTTGCAGCTTTTATCCAACCACAACAAATCCTCACAATTGAAAAGCTGGAACCAAAGAATATTTGGCTTTTTTGCTGAAAGAAAAAACAAGACAAAAAAAAAGTGAAACTATTAGTCTATTATAAGGAAAGGTGCTTATTTCTTTTCTGCTGATGGACTGATCACTCCCCCTCTATCTGTGAATGAGAGGAGTCAAACTTTGCAAGAACATGAGACAATAAATTCTAGATTAAGTTTACAATAAGTGCTGTTTAAAACAACATATTCTGAACCTTTACAAAATGTTATGTTGAGAACTATCAAATTCCAGCAAAAAAAAAAAAAACCCTCAACCTTTAACTGCAAATCTCAGACCAAACAGTTCAGGCCTACTGTATCTATTTAATACCACCGTCCTGTCTCTTTTCTGTCCTGTCTCTTATTCTGTTGATTTCTGTTAACAGGGTTTCCTTGAGAACTAAATCTACTTAGGATTTATTGTTTCTTATTATTTCTCGTCATTGGAAATTATAATCCTTTCACCTAATCCCCCCTCTCCCTCCCTCTCTTTCAGATCATATTCATCAAGATGATCCCCCTCTGACAAAGCAAGAAATCACCACAGTGGGGAGGTCTAAAGGGATCGCATACTGGAACAAGGGGGTTTCTTCCAAATCAAATCAGGTTCCTCTGATGTAATCAAGACGAGACGCCAAAGACGACGACATAATCTCCCGGGGACATGCCTCCCTTGCTTGCGCGTTATTAAAAAATGAGGAGGAACAAATCTTTAGATTGAAAGACTGGAAAAATGGAATTATAATAAATCGGGGGAAACTGGGGCAAGGTTGGATAAAGCCTTCAGATGAGGGACAAATCTTCACAGTGGTTTGTGCTCGTATGTGTTTTTGAGTGTTTTTGTGTGTGTGTGTGAGAGAGAGAGAGAGAGAGAGAGAGAGTGTAGGTGCATGGGCATGTAATGTGTTCGCTTGGTTGCTTATGAAATATTTCAATTTACTCAAGATCAAGTCCCTGACCTGAGCTCTCCCTCTTTACCTCTGTGTAAAAAAAAAAAAAAAAAAAAATCAGGTTTGCTCATCATCCCAGTAGAATTCACTCAGGTGTCGGATAATTTCTCTGTATCCAAGGTGACTGGTGAAGTGCGATGCATCACAGATTGGCATCCTAGTCATTTGAGGGTGCACTTACAATTAACACCCACGTGATGGCACAATGTGACAAAAGTGGCCACCAGTTAGAAATCTGAAGGCTCTTTTTAAATGAATCAGTCAAGGTCTGATCTCCATGATTGTTAAAGCACGGCATTTTGCGTAATGCCATCAAAGCCAGAGTTGCTACAGATGAAAATTACGGTTACAGTTAAATTTAAAAAGTCATTTGCAACAATGCAAAAAGATAAACTGTACAAGAGAGTAAATATAGGCTTTAAAGATGCACTCCATCTTCACCACCAGATGGCCTCATTGAACTGCAATAACAATTCCCAACATCATATCCACAAACTGTAGGCTTTTAATACTATAAGTTTGTTGGTATTTGTTTTTTACATAAATCCATATCAGATGAAAACATGATTTGGTATGAGTTTCACATGTGTGACATGGATGTCTGATGTCTAAGCATTAAAAATTCCCTGTCCTCTCCCCCTTCATTACTCACAATCTGTCTGCCGTCAATTCTCCTGTAAAGCTAGAACATGCTCAAAATATACCTAAAACATAGATTATTTGTCTCTTGAGTGCACGTGCCTCATAACATCAACAAAAACAATAAGGCATTAAATGTACAAGCAGTGTTACAATCCTTTCAATGACAGATCCTTATCTGTTTAAAGTGAAGTGAGTGTGTGCTGATACGGAGCAAACACACCACAGGGCTAGGACAGAGTGAGGACATGAACATCGTATCATTTCTTGAACCAGAGGCCATATTTACATACCTTGAAAGAGCATAGGAGACATCCACAGAGGAAGTATGGCAGCACAAAGCATGGCCTGGAAAAAAAGGAAAATTAAATAAATGTGTAAGAGTAGTACTTCCACTGCCCCCTTTCCAATGTTTCCCTTATCCCACACATGAGCATGAAAGAGCTCTGTTGCTGACTGGCTGGAATAGTGGTGTGTGGTTCGGTCCGAGCCATTTCTATTGTTTCCCATTTAGTGAGCCAGAGGGCTGTTTTCACAAAACTTAGATAGCGGATTAAGCTTGGATTTTTCAGATATCCTGGCTGAATTTATGCATGTCTAAATTTCACGAAAGCAGTGGTGCGTAAGTTACCATGGCGATTTATTCTGTGAAGCTAGCCCGGTCTGGACCAGGCTAACAGCCAGGCTTGCTTAATCGTTTTTTTGTTAGGACCAATGCATATTGGTGGTGTCTGGCACACATGTAAAGCCATCAGCGGTAATTTTAATTGGGCAATGGCCGTTGGCGGAGTTTAAAACGCAGAGCACTGGGTCCAAAGAAACGTCTTGGTTTTACCGTCTTCATCATTTTCAGTGAACTTATATTGCACGGTGGGTTAAAAGCATGACTCGTTTCCTCTGCAGTGGTTGCCACAATTGAAAAATAAATGGTAATGCTACACAGCTTATGTAGCAAGTAGTTAACTAACATTAATAATGACTTAACGGCATATTATTATATAGCTTGTCAATGAACCCATAAAAAACCATGATGACACAGGTTTCATAAATCCAAATGGTGGTGCATTAGTGGGCTATTAAAATTTTTCAAGATTCCCCACAATTTTATCCTAAGGACACATTAGACATAACTATCTGGGTTACAACTGCACTGAAATGTTGTGTTTCTGTCGTACCAAAAAGTAAAGCTTTTGACAGCGGAGACATTTTTGATGGAGGCTTATGAAGTAGTGAAGCGTATTATTTGCAAGAAACGAAACACGGCTGCTAGTAGAAAAGAGAGAGAAAAGACTTGGCAGTCATAAACAGACTGAATGTGTAAGTAGCCTAAAAATATAAACTTACTAGCCACAGATCTTGTCTGAATCTGTCATAATTAGCCTTTAAGGAGTTACTTGTCATTTTCCCATATTAACAGTTGTAGCTAACACATATGACAGAAAAATCGAGGACTTGGCCACAAATTAAATCGATATACATGGTGTGACAAATAGCACACGAATCTTCTCTATTTTAGCATCAGTAAATCGGTGTTTGACCCTCAACGTCTTTTGTAGAAAGCTGTAATTGGGCGTGTTTCAGAATTACTTACAACTGTCTTGACATAGTTGCACCTACTCAGCTTCGCTTGGGCTTTGTGAAAGGCAAAAAGCCAGGATGAACTGAGCTGACTATGTCAAGCCTCACTTTTTCCGTGATCCGGGATTTCTTGATTCTACTTTTGTGAAACAGCCGTCTGAGCTGTGTATGAATGCCAGATTTTTTTCAGCACGCACACACACAGAACAGGCTGTGAGGAGATATACACCGAATTTGACAAAATAGTCAGTGGAGTCACTTGCTCCACCTTTAATGTTGTATTTTCTCCATCAACAGTTTCAGAAAAATTTTCCAGGAACTTCACTTTCACATGATAAACATTAACATCACATTAAACACAATTACATTTTTCTCTGAGGATTTCATCCGTATCGTTCATCCTTAACACAACCATTTACCTACAGTTAGACAATAGATATAAATTCACCTCAAAAGAAGTGAAAGGTTCACAAAACAGATAGATGACTAACACACGTTTCTTAAGTGTATTCCTGGCATAAAAATATGCAAAGATATCTACAAATTAAGCTCCTTTTTATTACTGAAAAGACTGAAGATAAAAACAGCGAGACTTAAAAATGTTTGCTTCAATAAGTATCAATGTATGTGTCAAATACAAGACTTAAACACTCTTCTTTCAGATTCAAAAACAAAGGTGAAGACATTTTTACAAGCAATGAGCAGATTCAAATACCACAAACCATCAGCAGACGACTCAACACCAAATGAATGCAAAATGCGAATAATCTCAAGCTCTGCAGAGCCATGTTCCTGCAACCTGTGGTGTCCGGCGTATACAATAAAATCCACATCATCAACAACAACAACAACAAGCAGTTACACACAGTCAAAGAAAGTCACAGTTAAAACACTAGCAAAACAGCTCTAGAGGGGCAGAAACAGACAGAGAAAGTCTGTCTGTCACTCACATTGTGACTCGCATTACCTGTCGCATACTGTCATGGGGATGAGGGAGTGAACATCCATGTCAACAACGGTCGTAATGTACGAGACTATTGACACAACTCCTCACATGTTCGGTCTCCATCGCTGCTAACTAGCTGCTAGCTAACCGTCCTAAGGAAAAACACATGTAACCTGGCTAATATCATTACTTGTCGTTAGCAAAACTGGACAACTAGCGAAACATCAAGGGTTTTTTTGTTTTGTTTTTTCATTTAAATTATTTACAAGTATTTACGATTCATTTTTTTCCACTTTTGTTTTAGATTAGCTGCACTTTACCGCATGTTCTTGCTTTAACCGGAATAATACCGCCGTTTGACCGCAACGCCGCCGCTGGGGGCGCTGTTTCATTTAGTTGAGGAAACTCAACCTCGGGGAGGCGACAGAATAAGACGACGCGCCAAAGGTAAATATTGAATATTTTTGATTAAGGTGATGATAAATGTTTTGTCTAATGAGGGATTTCAGACTTTATTTGGTCACTTAGATGAAATAGACAACGAACTTTAGTCATATGTTCTGTGCTTCGACAGAAACTGAGACGTCTGTCACCAAAAAAAAAAAACAACAAAACAAAACAAAACAAAACAAAAAAAGTTCTGTATAGTTTCCTCGGTTGGTGTAAAACCGCAGCCGGGCGCTTTCTGCGCCTCCGGTCGCCACAGCGAGCCGTCGTCGGAGGTCGGGTAACGCCCCGACGACTGCCACATCCCACTTCTCCTCCTCAGCCGAGCGACCGGTCATTCGGACGGAGGAGGCACGATGACCGGCAGCATCGACGGACTCGAGAGGTTCGATAGCCCGGGGAAGGGGCGAGGTCTCCGGGTCACCAGACCCTTCGGAGTCGGGGAGCTCCTGTTCTCCTGCCCGGCGTACGTCTACGTGCTGTCGGCGAAGGAGAGAGGCTGCTACTGTGAGTTCTGCTTCACCAGGTAACGACCGCTTTTAGTCAAGTCTTTGTTTGTCTGTTTGTTTGTTTGTTTGTTTGTTTGTCTGTTTGTTTTTTTTATCCACGCATGCTTTGATAACTCATTCCCTCCATTCACTTTGTCGCAGCCGGACCAGATCCTCCGTGTGACCGGGCGGTTCTTTAGTGATGGAGCCCGTTTACCGTGGCACATTACACAAGATCTGTCCTCTCTCTCTGATTACATTTTATTGAGGTATTGATAACATTCAGGTATGATCCTGATTACCGAGCACTAAATCCTCACATATGCACATTTAATATGCACTTTTCTGTTTAGATTCTAAACTGCAGTTTGTTGCACTACAACTTACTGTGTGTAATCACAATTAAGTTAAATCCAATATAGTCTCATCTAATGTCTAATAATTTTCTTTCTGCTGCATCCACATGTGGGTGAGTACAGTGATTTGAATGTTTCATCACAGTACTCACCCTTGCAGCAGCAGTTCTGTAGTTCATTTGTGCATTGGTAGGATTTGTTATTATCAACATTGAGAATTTTTTTTATTAGCGCAGAGTGGTGTGAAATCAGTGAGGTTTTTTTGTTCTTTTGGTTATGTTTTATTTTTGTCTGTTTTTTTTCCTGCGAGGTTCATGTGGATGGTTTACACTGACATTACAACCATTTGTCCTCTATGACTCATTAAATGATACTGAGGTACTGGCAGAGCTGTGCTGCTGGTGAGGAAGTGCTGTTGCTTTAATGATGCTTCCTTTAAACTTATATGAAAAGTTTAATTATGTGAACTCTGTCTAGTGACATTTTTTTATTGTCTAGCGCTGATCCTCAACTATCAGGTGACAAAAAGATGTTTATAGGTATCCCGTTGTTTTGTTTTGTTTTGAATAAATTGTAACCCTACCTCTGCCTTAATCTTACCCCGATCCTAACTTGGGTTGTGACTTCATGGTTTATCCTGAAGCAGCCCAGCCAACCGTAATTAAACTGTAACCTTAGTCTTCTATACGTATAGTGGACCTTGACCTTGTGGATCTCAGAGACCTGTAGAAATTTCCAGTACAAACCTGCATTTAGGAGCCAGATTCATTCAGCCATCTGTGAGTGTAAAAACACAACCCGTTTAGACATCTCACCTCATAGTACAAACAAAGATTGTTTGATCACTTTTAGATTTGTTGATGAACTTCCGACACTACGATACAGCTTGCTTTAACCCAACATTTGACCAGAAGGCAGTAATTTTGCATCCTAAATAAAAATATGCAGACAGTCGACTCGTCAAGAAAATTGGAGTCACAGCTGGACTTTATATCAGGTAGTGTTTTCCCAGCTTTAGCTTGTCATGTTTTCCCACCACTTACTCCAACCACAGAGCATCTTATTTGGACTTGGTGCAAGTGTCTAAAAATTATATTAGTGGACTTTTGGAATGCTTTACAGTTTCAATGTGGTAAACAGCCAGCTGGTCCTTCATAAGGTCAGCTCTATTAATACCACAGAATGTTTTAAAGCCCTCATCGCTATCGGTTATAACAGGCCACCAGCAACTGCTGCTTCTTTTCTCAGAGCAGGATGTTTAAATGCCCATACACACACATGCACACTCACACACTTGAAGCAACCGGATGCTCCCTTACAGGCAGATGCACATACATAGATGCATTAAAAAGATTAAAGTCTGATTCATTCTGAGCGACTTTTGGTATGCAGGTTGACATCCGATGGGATCTGATGTCTGATGTTTGACTTGTTTCTTGTGTGATGTGCAAGGATTTTGCTGTAACTTTTTTACGATGTGCTACTTGATGATAGATGCTGTTTTTTGTTTTCATAGGAAAGACAGATTGGCAAGATGTGGAAAGTGCAAGAAGGCCTTCTACTGCAATGTGAAATGCCAGGTAGGAAAGACTGAGGCAAGCGACAGAGTGACAGTAATGTAATAATTAGTGTGTCGATGCTCAAAGGACAATGACACAGTATTAAATAAACTGACACTGTAAATATATGTAGAATCTTTGTGTTGCATCCTGCCACATTGTTACAACAGCTGCTGTTATGGTGTAACACAAGCATCATGGCTTTGTGGTTGGTCGGTTTTCTCTGTCCAGAGTGAAATATCCCAACAGTACTGCAACTTAAAATTAATTAATTAATTAAAACTATGGTGTCATTTTAAGAAGTTTTTGGTTGATTGATATATTGAGAAATTACTTGAAATGGGGGGTTGTGGGTGGACCGGTGGTGCAGGTTAGCCCTCTCACTTTAAAGCAAGACATTCCATGTGCAGATTTTGTTAGTTTCCTTCCCCAGTCGAAAAAACATTGAGTTCAGCTCCACTGAAGCCTCAAAATAGCCCATAGGCAAGTCAGTGTTAGCTTAGTTCTTTATGTGTATGATACATTACATGTTTATGATGAATGATGTCAGATATGGAGTTACTGTTTATAAATCAACTTGCTCTAAGTTGAATATGATGAACTAAATCAAAGACAGGGACAGAGCAGTAAAGGAAGAGGTCAGTTTGCAAATTGGAGAGGTAAAGGCCTGAGGTTAGCATTAGATTAACACATGTGGAGTCACATTCCACCATGCTACTTAATGTCATAGCTGTAGTGTAGCTCAGTGGTCAAATACATATGCCAACTGTTAGGCCTTTGGTTGTGGTGGGACCTAAACTTCAAGTAGTTGGTTTCATTAAAGGGACTTACATTTTTATTAGTTTTAAACTATAGGGTTTCTCTCTTTCATGTCATTATAATATTAATGTGTGTGTGTGTGTGTGTGTGTGTGTGTGTGTGTATAGAAAGGGGACTGGGCCATGCACAAGCTGGAGTGCTCTGCAATGACTGCATTCGGAGAAAACTGGTGCCCTTCAGAGATATCCCGCATGGTGGCCCGGATCCTCAGCAAGAAGGTTGAGGAGTTCATAGAACACACAATTTCCTGTATTAGAGTTGTCTGTAGTCCACTGTGGTCATATCTGCCGTTTTTCCACAGAAAAGACAGAAAGAAAGATGTTTGTCCGAAAAGATCTTGCTTATAGAAGAGATGGAGTCACGTGAGTATTTGCTTAATTCGCATAGAGGAAACCATGTATGTTTTGTTTTGGGTTTTTTTTTGTGATTGTACTCCAAATGCTCTCTTGGGGCGGCCCCTGAAAAAAATTACCTGGAATGTATTTGTGAAAATCCAGGATAATGCGAATTCTGGGCTAATAGAATTTGAGTCTTTGCACTTCATTCTTAAGTGCACCCAGATGTCCTTCTTCAAAAAGCACAGCCAATTTAGATTAGAGTGACAGAAACACCCATGGCCATATCTACATATACGTCCTATGGATGTGGGTGGAATGGCCCTTAGACAACATAGCGAGTGTAACAGCTTGAATGGGAAGCAGGAGCACTTCAGCCTAACACACAGTGCTGACTACATTTTTGTCAGTGAGTCAAATGGTGTTGGTTGAAGGAAATTACATTAAGAAAATTCATAGTTGAGGCTCTGTTCAGGATCATTAAAAAGTATATTAACTAATTATCCCTGATGCTAAAAATGTCTCAGTTATAACTATATCTAGTGTATATAAAATTGATGGGGTACGTTTTTAGAATTAGAGATCACTATTTGACAAAAAAGGCTTGACAGTCCCACTGCAAAAACATCGTAGAAGTTTTTTTTTTCCTTTTTAGGTCACATATGCTATGGGTCATCATGCTCTCCCCCTTTCCTTTACTAACAGAATATCAGCAATTTTCCCTACACATCTTTCTATTCAGGCAATTTCCTGACTTATCTAAATCCTCTTATGAATTAAAGCCCAAGCTAGAAAAAAAGAAACCATTAAAAGTATTTGCAAATATAACTTAATTGAAAGACTGTGTCTTGCAGGTTATGGTGAGGAGAAGAGCATGGCAACACAGTTTTGTCAGTGTGCCCATGTTTGTGTGTGACTTTAATATTATGTGTCCTGGAGGAAAAGTTCAGCTTTCCCTTGAAATGCTGGGTCTGATTTGTGAGGATAAACTGGCTCTAGTGTTACAGGTCAGGGACATGACTTACACTCATTGGCAAACAGGCTGGCAGATATAGTTCGGTTCATAAATATTTGGACAGTGACACAATTTTTGTAATTATACCTCTGCACACAAAAACAATGAATTTGAAAGGAATGAATCAGGACGTGACTGAAGTGTAGAATTTCAGCTTTAATTCAAGGGGTTTGACAAGAATTTTAGATACGATTTAGGAATTACAGCAATTTTTGTACATAGTATTTTCAGGGGCTGAGAAGTGTTTGGACAAACCAACGTGATTAGAAATATGAGGATAGTTTTTTTTTTTACTCAGATGAAAATCCCTCGCAGTCAATGACTGTCTGAAGTCTAGAACCCATGGACATCAGCAAATGCTGAGTTTCCTCCCTTGAGGAGCTTTGCCAGGCCTTTACTGCAGCTGCCTTCAGTTGCTGCTTGTTCATGGGTCTATCTGCCCTCAGTTTTGTCTTTAATAAGTGAAATGCATGCTCAGTTGGGTTTTGGTCAGGTGACTCATTTCATCATTGAAGAAATATTCCATTTCTTTGCCTTTAGAAGCTCTTGTGTTGCTTTCAGAGTGTGTTTTGGGTCATTAACATCTGTACTGTGAAGCACAGGCCTATCGGTTTTTCAGCATTTTGCTGAATCTTAGCACATAATAAAGCTCTATACACTTCAGAATTCATCCTGCTGCTTCTACCAGCAGTCACATCATAAATAAACACCAGTGACTCAGTTTTATTGGCAGCCATACATGCCCAAGCCATAACACTGTCTCCACCATGGTTGACAGATGATGTGGTGGCTTTGGACCATGAGCCGTTTCTCTCCTTCTCCATATTCTTTCTTTCCATCATTCCGGTACAAGTGAATCTGGTTTATCCATCCAAAGAATCAAGAATATCAAGATTTTTTCTATTTTCGAGTGCCACCAGTGATTTGCACCATGCAATAAACCCTCTATATTTACATTCAGACTTTGACAATGATACACCTTCCTCATCAAAAGTGTTCTAGACCTGACAGGTTGTTGTGAAGGGTTTTTTTGTTCACCAGGGAAAGAACTCTGTGAACATCCACTTTAGTTATCTTCTGTGTTCCTCTGGGCCATTTGGTGTTGCTGAGCTCACTGGTTCTTTCCTTCCTTTAGGTCAGGTGACTCACTTGGCCAATGAAGAAATATTCCATTTCTTTGCCTAGAGAGGCTCTTGTGTTGCTTTCACAGTATGTTCTGGGTCATTACCATCTGTACTGTGAAGCACAGGCCTATCGGTTTTTCAGCATTTTGCTGAATCTGAGCACATAGTAAAGCTCTATACACTTCAGAATTCATCCTGCTGCTTCTACCAGCAGTTACATCATAATTAAACACCAGTGACCCAGTTCCATTGGCAGCCACACATGTCCAAGCCATAACACTGTCTCCACCATGGTTGACAGATGATGTGGTGGCTTTGGACCATGAGTCGTTTCTCTCCTTCTCCATATTCTTCTCTTCCATTCATTCTGATACAAGTTCATCTTGGTTTCTTTTGTCCAACGAATCTTGTTCCAAACAGTTTAGGCTTTTTAGGATGTTTTCTGGAAAAGTCTAATCTGACCTTTCTGACCAGTGGTTTGCACCCTGTGGTAAATCCTCTGTATTTACATTCATGAAGGCATCTTCTGAATGAAGACTTTGACAATCATACGCCTTCCTCTTGGAGTGTGATCTTGACCCTGATAGATGTTATGAAGGGATTTTCTTTTTTCTGGAATTCTGGAATAATCCTCATTAGTCGTCTTCCTTGGTCTTCCAGGCCTTTTGGTGTTGCTGAACTCACCAGTTCATTCCTTCTTTTAAAAATTTACCAAATTGTTGTTTTCGCCACTCCTAGGGTTTCTGCCATCTGTCTATTTTTTTCAGCCTGTGATGGCCTCCTTCATTTGTATCAACACTTACTTTGGAAAGCATATTAAAAGTTCCTATGAGCAGCTACTAAATGCAAAGTCAACAATTGGAATCAACTCCAGACATTTTATCTGCTTCATCTGCCATGAAACAACAAAGGAACAGGCAACATCTGGCCATGAAATTGATCCATTGTTAACTTACTTCTGACCCCCTGATTATGACTATGACTATGCATAAAAATGGCTGTAATTCCTAAATGGTTAATGTGAATTATTTGTGAAACCTCTTCAATTAAAGCTGAATGTCTACACTTCAATCACATCTCGATTTTTTTGGTTTAAAACCATTTTTGTTGTGCACTGAGGGAAAATTGCAAAAGGTGTATCACTGCCCAAATATTTATGAACATAACTGTAATAGGGTGTGGATGATGTGATGACAATGTGTTCCTGCCTTGACATAGCACGAGTGATGAAGGAGGGAGAGGTACTAGAGCAAAGACCATCAGAGGAAGTGACTTTGATCCACTGCTCGTGTGGTAGCCATTTGGAATGGGTGTTGCACATGTTGTTCATGAAGCTTGAAATCAAGTTATAGATCAGATTCACACTGTAATAGCAATTTGATGTAATCAGGACATCCCGTCACAATGGCCATAAATGCATATGGTGTAAAGAGATTGAGGTGACAAAATAGTAATTCAGACAGATTTAAAGAAATCTGCGAGTTTAACCAAAAGTTATCCTCAAATAGCAGCAAGACATTGCAAGTCACTAGACTGGACACTTCAAACTATAGTTAGTTTCATTAGAGCTAAGAGGATGTATCCACATCGCGACGGTATCTTCTTCTCTGTCGCTGTCTCATTTCTTAAATTCAGTCTGGCAAAGGTGGTGTTCACCTGGTTTTATTTTGAAGGATATGATGGTTTAAAATAAATACTGCTAGAGAGCATGCACGTTACCGTGGGAAAATATAGGTTGAAAAATACCATGAATAATTGTGTTGTACCGACACTGTCAAATCAAAATGCACGTCCCTCTCCCTGTCACAGATGTGGAGGATGTTGATAATGAGAAAAGAGAGATAAACGAGGCAGACATTGCCGGGCTGCATCGTTTTTACTCCAAACACGTGGAGTTGCCCGACCACAAAGACCTGCTCACGCTGTTCTCTCAGGTACCAAACACACAAACACACACACACATAGAGTAAATGGCTGTTGATAATACCTGTAGGGTCTTACTATTACAGTTATTACTACTATATCAGTACCTACAGTAAGTCCTGTCAGACAACCCTATATTGTGTAGCACTAAAATTGTCGCTTGTCAATAATATCCCCATCATCCACTGGGGTTAAAGAAGACAGGAGACACCCTATACTTGACTGTGAAACAGGCAAACAATGATAAATCTGTATAAGAAATGTTTCTTTCTCTGCTCAGTGTCCTTTTATTCAACAGGTTTCTTGTAATGGTTTCACCATAGAAGATGATGAACTATCCCATATGGGTACTGCAATCTACCCAGAGTAAGAAGGAAAACTGTCATGCATACATATGATCACATTTTCATTCGGCGCTGTTTCAACAGCACATGTACAGTATAAAACCCTCTAGCTTCACCTCTTCCCTACACAGCCTCTGTTATGGTTTTCCCTTTGTTTTGAGTTGACTTAAGATTCATTTTCATGGTTTTGTGAGATTTGGTAGCTTAAACCACTGTATACATATCAATACAGATGAGCTTTATATTTAATCTGTTATTCACCTTTGCTGACTTAGTTAATTTAGATATTGCAGATGCCCTCAATTGCCATAATGCAACACAAAGATTTTTTTAAATGTTTTTGGCCAGCCATATGGATAATATGTAGAAAACTGTATAGGTATATGATTTAAAAGACAGTGTTCAGAGCAACTTGAAGCAAGTAACAGATATCGAAAGAGACCTAACAGGCTTGTCCAGTTGGTGTTTGGGTGTTAAAATCGGCTCCCTGCTGTGGCTAAGAGTGCTACGTTTAAAATTGGCTGCGTGAAAGTGAATTTGCCCTCTAAGCACCTTGTTGAGCTATTTCCAGTCTGCTACCCAGGTAATTGCAAGGTCGCTAACATATTCCAGGGACACTCAAGACCACTCTGTAGGCACATTTGTAGCAGAGTGCTACTACCACTTAAAAGTAAAAGGGTTATGTTACTGTTATGTCATTGCTCTGAGCAATAATAAGTCTCCCTGCTCCCGCCTCTTCCTTTGTTTAAAAAAAGGGAAAGCAGAGAGTGATATTTTTATTCTAATCTCTCTCTTGGAATCTGTCTGTCTCTCCTCACAGTGTGGCACTGATAAACCACAGCTGTTGTCCCAGCGTCATAGTCACGTATAAGGGGACGTCAGCCGAGATCCGTGCTGTGCAGGACATGAAGCCTGGAGATGAAGTGAGGAAAGGGGGGAGAGGAGGGGAGGGGGGGGGGGAGGGTTTTTTTTTTTTTTTTTTTTTTTTTTTTTTTTTTTTTTTTGTTTTTGTGTGTGTGTCTGCGTGCGTGCGCGTGTGTGTGTGTGTGTGTGTGTGTGTGTGTGTGTGTGTGTGTGTGTGTGTGTGCACGTGCATGTGTGTGTGTTGGAGGAGGGTGCCATGCTTCTTAGGGGTAGAGAGAGGGTAGAGTGTGTGAAACATTTGCTAATGTCAGTGTCGGTCTGTGAGCTCAATTTAGCTTGATTTGGTGCATCAGCATCCACACAGACGACAGAAAGAATATTCACTAAATTACTTCTAGAAAACAGTAAATGTTTTATGTTAAATGACACAGTGTAATTGCTATGTCCTTTGCACTTTCAGCAACAGATAGTTTACAGTTGATTCATTCCTATCTTTAAGCCAAGCATTTTTTTTTTTAATTGGGGTCAACATTTTGGGAAATACACCTATTTGCTTTCTTGCCAGAGTTACATAAGACAATTAATACTATTCCCCTATCTGATGGTTAAATTTGGCAGTAAAGATAGGAGAACATTAGCTTTGCTTAGCATAGAGTCAAAAAACAGGGGAAAACAGCTAGCCTGCCTATGTTTAAAGGGGAAAAAAATCTGCCTACCAGCACTTTTAAGATCACCACTTAACACAAAACATATTTGATGTTTTTTATGTATAAAATACAAAGTATGAAATTAACAATCTGAGGTTTTCTAGGAGTTTGTGCAGGGCTATTTCTTGGCTGGGAGGAGAGATATCCTGTAGTCCATCGAGAGGTACCAATTCTCAAATGAAAATCATTGAGTTTATTTCCCAAAGTTTTGTACCATTCCTTTAAAAGGCTTTATATTTTTAAAAGAAGGGGAATTGTAAACTGTACTGCATAAGAGATTTTGTTAAAGACGCTGGTGGGGATATTTTCAGACCTGACCTTTTAACCTACAGTTTATGAGCTATCTGGCAGCAAATTGAGACATTTGAACAAGAAGCAAATGTCAGGAATGAGGACAGAGCATCATTTGCGATTCTCATGTGCTTGTTTTTTTTCCATGTGTGTGTTCCAACGGTAGTTGCTCATCAGCTACATAGACCTCCTTTATCCAACAGATGACCGCAACACCAGGCTGAGGGACTCCTATTACTTCACCTGTGACTGCCAGGAATGTAAAAGCAGGTCCAAAGTAAGACCCAGGAACAAAATTTGCTGAGTTAAAAAAGACTGAAAACCACGATGATGCTATATTTTGGTTAACAAAAACATGCAGTGACCAGCACTTGTGGACCCTTACTGAGAAATGCTGTATATCCCACAATTTTGGTTGGGTTGTCTTCACCTACAGGACAAGGCAAAGCTGAAAGTACGTAAGCAGAGCGACCCCATTGAGCCCGAGGTCATCAACAACATGGTGCGCTATGCCAGGAAAACCATGAGAGAATTCCGAGCCTTCAAAAACGTCAAAAATATCCTTTTGATATCATTCAAAAACACTTTCGGGAAATAGAAAGTGGAAAATATTTGCCTGGCCGTTCAGTGTTTATTAAGATTACTAATGAGTGTGATAGCTCAACAGTAAAACTTCTTTTTTCCCCTGCTTAGTTGAATCATTTGGTAAATTATTTGCATGACGATTAGAGCACATTTTTTAACTATTTGCATTAAAGTTGTGGTTTGCTCACACTTACTCTTTGTAAACTTTATTCTTCATCACATTGGTTTCCCATCTGGTTGTGTCATCGGAGGCCCTTTGACATTTCAGTTCAGCCTCAGCTTGCGTTGATGCAGCCTTGACTCTGTGGCACCCCCTAGTGAGTTGCTGGAGATATGTGAGCAGAGCCTGGAGGAGATGGGAACCGTCTTTGACGACTCCAATGTTTACATGCTCCACATGATGTACCAGGCCATGGGGGTTTGTGTCTACATGCCAGATATCGACGGAGCTATCAGATACGGCGAGAAGATCCTCAAACCTTTCGAGTACTAAGAAACACTGATCCCTCAAAAACACACATCTCTCTACACACCTTCTAACCATGTATGATAACTTGCAGGTCATATGAGCAGACCTTTTACATACCTTCGTTGTTTTTTCTAAATAGGGTAATTATTTAATTTATGTCCACTTTTGATTAGATTATCTTCTCATTTCACCCGGGATAGTTTATAATTATAGAGAATAGAGTTTGACCCATAATAAGAACTAATAGTCAGGATAGTTCAGCCTCTGCTGGTTCAGTTTTATTTCTTTTTGTCTCTTGTGACTCCATCAGTTTCATAGAACTGCAATAATAAAATCACCGGTGCACTACTAGGCCATATTCTACTCGAGTAACTACACGATCTCTGTCCACTGCAGCCAGCTGTATCCTCCCTACTCCCTGAATGTGTCGTCCATGTACCTGAAGATGGGCAGACTGTACATGGTGATGGAGAGGCGCTCAATGGGGATCAGCGCGCTGAAGAAGGTAATGGGACGTTCTGACATTGCACATCAGACTTTCATACCACATGCAGTCTCAACAGGTGAGGGTTGACTTAATGAAGTTAACAACAGCATATACTAAACTGGTAAAAATCACCAACAACAATCATTAGGTATCTTTTGAAATTTTTCTGTGATGCTGGTGCCAGTACTACACCGAAGTTTTGGTTCTGATAACCAAAACCTTTTCCAATACCTTACCCGGATGAATATAAAGATATTAATTGAAAAAAGCCATGTTTTAATTAAACAAAATAAGCTGCCTCCTTAAATGTTAAATGTTGTCAAACTCATATAGCCTTTCAAGTACTTTGACTAAATAAAATTTTGTCTGAAGTTTAAATAAGAAACCATCTAACAAAAAAATCGGGAATAGTTTTCGATACCTAATGTTACAGACACATTTCAGCTGGTACCAAAAATATAGTGCAGTTCAGTGACCACCAAATCTACAGATAATGTACATTTTTCCATGCTGTAAAATGCCGTAAAAAATATTTTTGTGTGCCTATAGGCAATGGCCATAATGGAGGTGGCTCACGGGAAAGATCACTACTACTTGACAGAGTTGCGTGAAGAGATGGCACAGAAATGAAGAGGAAGGAAAGAAATGACAGAACATATCTGATGCCTATGGACTGCATACCCTGCTGTGATCAGTAGCTTTACCAAACTCTAGGCACTTTCTACTCTTTTTGTTATTGCTGCAAAGATAGAGAGCAGTCATGTTTTTATTGAAAGTTTTATTTATGGATTTTTTGGATTTTAATTGTTGTTAGTGTTATTTATACAGCTACTTTAGCTGCGTGCAGAACACTTTTGTACCTTCTTAAATTGTTATGCTGGAGTGAAAAGTTGAATAATGCTTTTTTTCTGTCATTTTGATCGTGAGGTGTTTGAGAAGTTCTTTTCCAAACTGGTAATGATTTCATATGTTTTTAGCCTGTGAATGACACATCAGCTGAATCCTGTCGTCCATCAGAGTCAAGATGTTTACATCTATGTGTGTGTGTGTGTGTGTGTGTGTGGGGGGGTCAGTGCAGCAAAATCCCCATCGGCCAGTCAGGACAGCTGCCTCACCACACGGGGCCCATTAAAGCTGCAGAATGTGGCCAAGCCACAACGGTGGGCTCGGATGGAGGACTGTGTTTGCATTATCACCTTCTGTGATTGCGCTGTGCTAATTAATGTCTCCAGTACTGTCAGAGAAACCCCTGTCCAACGCACTCAGTATTACTTGGTGAAAGAAAATCTTTCAAAAATTCCAAAAATAAATTCATTTTTGGCCACACTATTAAAGAAAATAAGGCTTTATTGCATAATAAGCAAGTACGACAGCTTCATACATGTCTGGGGAGAGAAAAACAAAAGACTTAATGCACTGAAAACGCATATACAAAACATATGTACACGTACTTTTGAAGCGTATTTGGGAATTTTGCCAAAAAAAAAAAGTTTGGGGAAAAATTAAATATTAACAAACAGTGGAATGCAGTGTGAGAAAAATACTGTCACAAAAAGAACTGAAGTGCAACAAAACACTTACATGTCAAGAGAGCATAAAGCTTATACTTATCTGAGAATATATACATTGAAATATAAAATTGCATGCATAGTTTATTATGTTGCGGTATTTTTAGGGTACCAAGTCAAAAAAGAAACTGTATAAAACATTTGTAGAAATCTTTTTTACTCACATGCCCATTATGTACAAAGTTATTTTGGACACGGCTGGCTTTGCCTTACAAATCAGAAAAATAAAAAAGTATATTTAATGTAACATGTAAAAAGGAAATTCTTCAGAAGGAGATTTTATAAACAGTATTCAAATACTTGGCAACACAGTAATCTACTGGGTTTGGATCAGATTAGTAGAAACAGATGTCTTTTTTGGTAAAGACAGTTGTTTCACTAAACTATTATCCTTCAAAAATAAACCAAGACATCAGCATTCTCCTGCCTAATATTTACCTGAGAGTTAGGTAAATGATTTGAAATGTTAAAGTTGTTCTTATATCAAAACACAAACCATAAAATACTGATTTTAAGATTTAATCTTTGGAGGTAAAAAAAAAAATTTAAAAAGGAATTTAGTTTACCAAACCCATCCAGGATGCTACAACAAGGATCAGCCAGTCAGCTTCTTGTTTTATGTTTCATTAAGGCATAATGAAATCAGTACCTGCTGTATATAAGGACACAGTTCTCTTGACTGCATATGCAAACAGTGGACTTATATTTATAAATTATCTCCAATTCATTGGAGTTTTAAAATGCTTTTAGGTAAAAAGAAATGTGACAAGACACACTGGATGACAAGGAGCTATGATTCAAGAAACAAAACATTTTGAAATGTACTTTCTTTCCTTTTGTGTGTGGGTGTTTGCATGTGAAAGTGGGAGCTTAATAGGAATGTTTAAACTTAGGAAACTTTACTAGGAATTCTTATGACATTGACAAGGAGGGCTTTCCAAAAATATGTTAAAAATTGTCAATGCTCTGTTCAATGGCTAAGGTGACCTCAATCTTGATAGAAATAAATAAAAATATTTGTTACAATGGTACAAAGAAAATAGATGCTGTATTAATCAATACTCTCAAAAATAAAGGAACTTTTTAGAACAGTGAATATTTTTGTTTGGCAAACTCTTTCAGGGTATAGAGTTAAGTAATAATACTGCTGCCACCTACTGTTCATGCAGCAAAATGCCATTTCTAATAATGGCTAAATAAAGAATGAGAAACGTAGCAGGCGGGTAAATTATCCAAACTGTAACTTTGAGACTCGATTTCGAAGATATTTCTAAAAGGTCTCAAGAACACACACAGGACACGTAGACAGACATAGACATTCACGCCCGCAGGAAAGACAAGCTGCTTATTTACCTGACCTGCATGGAGAAAACACAGATGTGCTCCACACAAAAAGATCAGGTCCAAGATGAAATCCCAGGGGACAAAAGACTGAAATGTGAACACACTGACTGGGAGAAATGGTCATCAGTGTTGATACAGACCTACATGAATCCTTTCCTCCCATGAGTTGAATTTTCCCCAACTATAAACTGCCAGACAGAAAACTCAACATGAAAGTTGAGTTGCTTCCAACCACATCTGCTTCCAACTGATGCTATCAGTTGTATCCGCCATATGAGTCCTCATGTTTACATTAAGTACAACTATCGTCATCTGCTGCCATTCTGCCACGTCATGTAAGGCCAAAGGTCATGGGCCCTGCTCTCAGATGAGGCGGGAATTCTTGAGGAACTGGATGAGGACCTGGTAGACAAACTTGTACTGGGAGATGGTCTGCACCATCAGCATCCTCTGCTGCCTCAGCTCTGACAACATGGTGGGAACCTCCATTGGCTGAAGAGAAGGGAAGAAGAGACAGAGAAGCCACGGACAGGGATTGAAAAATGAGAATCACAAAGGGAAAAGTGATAAACGACTGTTTATGGGTGTGTAGTGTAAAATGTATTCTGTTGAGCTGCATCACTCTGTGCAGTTACAAGTCTAAATGTATGTTTGTTGGCTAGAGAAACAGATCATACCTGGATTCACCTGATCTGTATGGGAAAGAAAGTGTTTATAATGTGTCGCAAATGGCCTGTATCTTTTCAAACAACTCTGCTTTCACTGTTCTTTATTCATCCGTTTTAATCTGGTCTTGAATTGCATCCTCATATAAACTGATTATTAACCTCACAACAACATCAACAAGTCCTATGTGTATGTTTTTCATCCAGCATAGCAACATGTGTTTGAATTCTTCCAATACTTGTGATACATACGATGTGTCAAAAAAAAAAGTTGCAATCCAAAAAAGTCACACCTTGACGTTAACTTAGCTAAAACCCCGAAAGGCCTCTCGAATTTGCAACCCTTGACTGTAGGTCCCTGTCCCCTCACCTCATTGTGCTCCAGGCAGCTGATCATGAGCTCAGTGAGGATGACCACGCCAGTGCGACCCACGCCGGCGCTACAGTGCACCACCACAGGAGGATTGAGGCTCTTTGAGGTGTCCAGCATGGAGTTAGTGTGTCTCCTCACAGACTGGATCTCCTCTAGGTAGGCTGCAGGAAAGAAGAAGCAGACAAAGGTAAGATATGGGCAATGTGTCAGAAAAGCTTCGTATTTGTTGATGCTGTATAATAACACCCTTTTAGAGTGTGTGCCTTCAACAAAAGCAATCTGAACTGCACTTATTTCCTTTTTTGTATGGATTAAATAACTAAAAAAAAAAAGTGGTGACCTCAATCGTCTTGTGTAGCTCTGCAACAAAGTAGAATTTCAAAAAATGTTCAGCTATTCCTGTAATTAAGTATTAAATCAGGAAGGCGCAGTGATTGTTTCATCACTCCTTGTCGTGTCTTGTAATTCACACAAACTAATGGTAATGATAAGAATGACACAGTCCCACTCACAGAGGAATCCCACGACATATTCAGGACAGCCCTGCTCAGGCCAGTCAGTGTACTGAAGGTGCCAGACCGTCCTCTCCTGGCCAGACAGCAGGTGTTTGACCTTTAACCCCGTGGTGGCGTAGCATGGCTTGGTCACCTTGAACTTGGTTGCCGTGCGGTCTGGGTTTTGCCGGGAGTTTGCCCAGCCAGTGGCAGTGGCGTACCTTGGACTGGAAGAGAAGGATGGAAGAGAAGGGAAGAGGAGGAGGAGATGGAGATGGGATGGAAAATGGATGGGAGGAAAAAAGAGAAGAGGGGGGTGAGGGAAAACAGACTAACAATATGCGCAAACACACAACACAAACACGCACACACAGCACACACTCACATCGCACACCACATACACACAACAGACAAGCGCCAGTCGTCGGCCAAAAAAAAAATACATCTGTCGTGTATGTCCGTCGGTGTGTGTGTGCTGCTTGCAGTGTGCAGATGTGCTGTGTGACTCCTGCCCCTCCCCCCACCCCTGCCCCCCAGGCCACAGCTGCACTGCGGCACAGGCCCCATACAGGCAGTAGCCCACCTCCTCCCCTCTGATCATCATCTGGGAAAACACACAGACACATACATAGGAAATAGGAAATCATACAACACAGATTATGTACACAGTGAAGATTCAGTAAGCAGTCAGTCACTACAAAAGAAAAGCCAAATCCAAAAAACAATAAAAAAAAAGTCAAAATAAAAAAAAAAAAAAAAATTTTTAATTAAAAAATTTAAAAATCCTAATTTAAAAATGACAATAATCTTGCCAAACCACCAACCACACTAGGGCACACTAAAACTTTTTTTTTTTTTTTTGTTGTTTTTTTTTTTAAATCACTCTCCTCTCCTTCTTTTATTTTCTCTTTCTTCTAATCTTAATTAACACCATACACACACACACAGCAAGCACTATATAGTCCAATCTGATATAGTCCAACCACAGAGAAACACTGAGATGCTATCAGATGAGCATGTCCATTCTGAGCATTCATTGCCTCACAGGGCACTGTAAAACACAGCATTAGGGACATGGAGGGGGGAAATTGCGGCAGCTACCTTAAATGACGGGGGACAGAAAAATGACGGGGGGGCAGGCAGTGATAGTGTGGTTCAGTGGTGTGTGTGTGCATCTCTAGCACCTACCGGCCGCAAGGCTTGGCGCACAAAATGCAAACTCATGCATACGAAACGGCCATGAAGCGGCCCACACACACACACACACACAGTTTGCAACTAAGCATGAATAGAGGGCTAGTGAGAGCAGCTCAGGTTGACTTAAGAGGGTTTGGAGTTTGGACCACATTCTCTTGGAATTCCACAAGCTCTGTGAGCTTAAAGGCCCAAAGTGCCTTCAATAGCTGCCTTTCATCCTTTCCTCCCGAGCCATTCCCTGCTTAGAAATGACCACAACAAAGACTAGCAGGGAGCTGAATGCATCAAGTTTATCCCCTTTGTTTTAATTTATGCTGTATGATGAACTTTTTCCAAAGCATTTTAAGAATAGGACTCTGATTACGAGCCATACACATGAACTTTTTTTTTGACTATTTTCCAAGTCTATATCATTATTCTCCTCTAAATGCATTCACACTGAAAACAGACAGATTATTAAGTCTGATTTTATATTCAGGGTGCCATGATAACATAGTGAACATTATTTATCTGAAATAGATGCTTTTCATATCTTGTGTGCAAAAAGAGCTCCTACCTCTAATCTGTAAACACAGAGAGGGCATCAAATCCGTTACATAAAAATCTGGATCACATCTATGATTTCTTTTTACAGTTTTTGTGTATGTTGCACATTTGACCCCCTGAACACACCTTTATATGCGAGGCGTTAATGTAGCCTGTGTTGTTCTCCTTGTTGGGTACGAGCTCGACCCGATTCTCCTCGTAAGGAACAACATCACGGAAACGGTTGCGCTCTGTGTTTTCGGGCAGAGTTGCTGTGGTGAGAACACAGTTTGCCCTCTTCTTGGGCACCTGCTCATACTCAGTGAAGACCCGCTCCTCTTCCAGCTTCAACTCCAAGGTCTTACACTGGAAAGACAGAGAAAAAAGGGGGTGTTAGTCATTGAATACCAAGCAACACATCATTCAGAGGTTTCCCTTTCAGTTCCCAAAGGGCTTTCATTCGTTTACATTCCACCATACCTAGGAGACTATTCAGGCCCCAGAATCCAGAAATCTCATTACAATATACGTCTGCGTCTTAACTCAGAACTGAAGACTGACAACATGGACTCAAAGCATTTATAATGAATCAACACAGCTGTAAAAGAGCCGGATTTGCAGTGGTGGTATTCATCCTGGTGGGGACATGTGTTTATTAGGCCAGTCATGTCTGAGAGAGCAGCATCTCTCTCTCTCTCTCTCTCTCTCTCTCTCTCTCTCTCTCTTTCTATCCGTCTGTCCCCGCGGCTCGCTCGCTTTTTCTCGGGTCACATTCTTAACATACCAGCGGGCCCAGAGGCGATAAGCACCACCATGCCACGCGTTCCATAGCCCACTTAGGGCTTGCCCCCGTTAGCTTAGCAACAGTCAGGACAAAGGCTGGGCTTCACATCTCTGCACTAAAAAGGGAGTAAACAGACAGTACTTAGAAGTTTGGACTCATTAAATTATTGTGATTATTTGAGTCTGTTTTTTGAGTTTTATCTTGACAATTATCAGCCATACTTTTTTTGTCAACAGGTCTGAAAGCTGCTGTTCAAAAGGTCCACCAACGTTCTCGATCTTCCAAATAATTTTGATGAGTAAAGTTTTGGGTTTCAAGTTCTTGAATGAAGGGACTCTGAATCTAGATTAGAAGTAGTTTTATAAATCTTATGCTATTATATTTTTAGTCTAAATTTGTGTGCGTCTGACATTCTTTTTGAGCAACCGTGAGTGAAAGACAAGCTCTACAAAGCTGGTTTTGTATCAACAGTATCATAAAATTAAGTATTTATGTGACAAAGCCTACCATTTTCAGTTTTTCACACTGTACATCCAAGAAAATATGGGAAGTGCAAGATCTACTGTAATGGAGTCCCGACAAAAAAGGCCTGAAATTATTTCAAAAATCATTTTTTAAAGATAGCTATCAGTCAATGTTGCATACTGTCTAACCGAAAAACAAGCAAAAAGGACGTCTGTGAGATTCATGATGCATAGTTTAAGCCATGAAATCTTACAGACTCAAAACAACTCAACAATCAGTTTCTGGAGCACGAGGGAGCATCTTACCCGTTCGTCGGTAGCAGCCTTGGCACCTTCCTCTGAGGGACTCTTGGGGACAGGCATCCGGGCCACGTAGAGGCCGTTGAGGGCGGCCATCATCAGCGGCCTCTTCATGGAGTCCACAGACATCTTCTGTCTCTCCAGCGTCTTCAAGAGAGAGGAAAATCCCGATGTCATGGTTACAGGTACCGGCAGCATTGTAAGACTGACTGACCTGCCGCGGCCTGAGTAGAGCGTGCGCGCACATGTGCGTGTGTCGAAGTGGGTGGGGAGGATTTGACGTGCATGTCTATGTGTGTGTATGTGTCTGTTTGTCTTGTTTGTAGGGCAAACTTGGCTGTACCAATCCCCTTGTATTCTGTCCAAAGGTGTGAACTAACAAGCCCTGTATACAAAGCCTATTAAGAGTATACTTGTACCTTCTTATCTCTCTTGTTGCCTCCAATTTTTTCTCTCATCCTTGTTTTGTCCTTGATCACATATTTTTCATTCCTTTATCCCATTGTTTAATCCCACCTACCTCTTCTGCCTCCTTTTCTTTACAGAGCGCACACTCCCTCTGTCACTCTGACTCTTTTTCTGTCTACCAAACTCTGACCCACATTGCACGGTCCCTCCTTCCTGCAAGGATTACCTCTCCTAATCTCCGATGCTATTAAACCGCCGGGACAGCTCCACCCTTCCCCTCTACACCGCCTTCATTCCCTGGGGGACAGTCAAAACAACAGCTTGGGGGTCACAAGGGGTACCCTCTATGTATGAGGTATGAATGAGACATATTAGCTTTGGAGTTTTGGATGGAAGTAGCGCCAAAAAAAACAAACAAACAAAAAAAAAGCCCAATTGGAATTCATGAGCTCGGATCTACATTTTTATATTCATATATTTATATATATACATATATATATATATATATATATACATATATATATATATATATATATATATATATATATATATATATATGTGTATTAAAAAACAGCCAGTCAAACATGATCAAGCTTGAACAGAGAGTTTATGGCAAATAACTTGGTGATTATATGATTTAACATACACCTGGACTGTGGCTCTGTGGTGCGTCAAATGTTTGCGCCTTAACAAAGAGCAGACATACACAAGAACCTAACCCAAAGAATAATCTCAGGGATTTATAAGGGTTTTAGCTAAATGGGGAGACTCAGAGCCTAGTGCTACCCTCTCAGGTGCTGAACCCCGGATTACTGCTAATCAGGAGCTATGAAACTAGCAAGCAAACAACAGACTGTATTATTATAAACTGTACCAGTATGGTGGGTTCTTTTGTCCAGTAAAGGATGAGGCTCTGCTTTGACATTTCTTTTGAATTACTTTTATATCTCTTGATTCGATCAAGATGTGACACCTTGTTTAAAGCTTAAGCCCATACCGTTAACCTTATACATCACAAATGTACAAAACAACATGATCAATCCTAATACTGACACAAAAATACGCAGAGTAATGCAATCAACACTTATACACTCTAATGTTTTCATATAATAGTACAACCACAGTTATTTTCATATATTTTATCAATTAATGTGTTGATTATTTTGCAGGTCAATTTAAATTCAATCATTTAGCTTATAAAATTGAATATCAAATAATACCCATTATAATTTTTCAGAGCCCAGGCTGATGAAATCCAAAGATATTCTATTCAGATCACAAAAATATGCCACCTGAAATCATCTAAGAAAGGAAGAAAATCTTCACATTTAAAATGTTGCAGTCATCAAATGGTGGCTGATTTTGGGTGATAGATGACTGTAATCATTGCTGTCCAGTCATTTTCTGTTGATTGACTAATCAATGAATCTACTTGTGTTACGTGTTATTAAAAAATATCTAAGCACTGGTAAATTAAACAATGAATTAAGGGGTTATATGTAGTGAAATTACTAAATGTTGTCTTACCCTTTGAGCAATTTCCCTCTCCACTATGCTGTCTTCCAAGGAGAACATCTCTGACACCGGCCTTTCTTTCACCGGCTCCTTCCTCACTCTCTCCTTCACACTAGTCAGGTCCGGTTCTGAGATTGATGGACCTAAAACTGCTCCATTCACCCCACCCTGGTCCCCTCGGGTCAGTGTCCCACCAGCACCTGCACCACAGCCTCCGCCAGGCCCGCCACCACCCTGGCTCTGCCCGGTTTTGGGGGCTCGGCCCTGGGGTTGGCTTGGGTCCATTTGTCCCTGGTTGCTCTGTGGTCCTTGGTTGTGGTTGTGGTGGTGAGTGTGGTTGTGATTGTGATTGTGGGTGTGGTTGCGGATCTGAGCACTGCTAGGAGGTCTAGGGGGACCAGGGTACTCTGGAGGGGGTTTGTTGGGCAGCTTGGCCAGAGCAGCCTGGAGCTGAGCACTGATGCTGATATCCTGATTGAGACTTGGGATTTGAACATCCAGCTCAGGCCTCTCCTCCTCCTCCTCCTCCTCTTCTTCACTCTCACTACTGTGTATGAGCATGGTAGCATTAGAAAGAGTCTTTTGATGCTGGTAGGCCACTGCTGCCGGCGGCCCTACAGAAGCCTCAGGTGCTTTCTGGGCAGGCATCTGCATGGGCAATTCCTTTGGCTGCTGTGGTGGAGGCTGGGGCTGTGGCTGGGGTTGTGACTGAGGGCTTTGGGCCTGGGGCTGAGGAATGGACTGAGGCTGAGGCGGCATCACATGTTCTCTGAGAGTATTCCTCCGATGAAGCGGAGCGTTCATGCCCTTCATCACCATGCCCTCCATCCCTCCTCCTCCTCCTCTCATGCTGCTGATCACCTCCATGCTGTGTCTCTTGCCCAGAGTGGAGCGGTGCTTAGCAGCTGCAGTCAATGGTTCACTAACTTCCTGCAGGGACTGGTGCACAACGGCCGAGCTGTCCGGCTGGAAGGTCTTGACCGACAGCTGCACCATGCGGGTAACCAGCTCCGGACTGCTGCCCCCGATGCAGCGGTGGCGATGGCTGGCCAGGTCCGGTGTACTGGTGGCCGGGCGGAAAGAGCTGGAGGGGTAAGGTGGAGGTGGGCGCGACATGTGGTTTCTCAGCATGTTGGCTGTAGCTGCATAGCTTCCTGCGTTGGTCCCCTGTTGTTTGGTGTTCGCCAACTCAGGTGTGCTGACAGTGTGAGAGATGGAGCTTCCTACACCTCCACCTCCGCCACTGCCTCCACCACCATTAACACAGGGTGAATGACAGGGGCCCTGGCTGCTGGCTGGTCCTCCCTGATGAGGGCCATGGGATACTGGCTTACTGTAGCTAATCTGCAAGGTGGGAAGTGTCAAAAACAGTGTGAACAAGAAGCTAAAAATCAAACAGTAATAATTTTTATTTAGGGAATGCAACTCTACCTGGGGTGTGTAAGGTCCAGGGCTGGGCCCCGGGCAATGATAAGGGCCCCTCTCCCTCATCTCTGGCTGGCTGTACACCAGAGCTTCAGGCTGGCGGTAGGCACAGGCATTACTGATGTTGAGACTGCGCAGCGATTGGCTGTGGAGATCATGGTGAGCAGGGAGCATTCGCCGCTTCTGGCGCATGACAGCATCGTACTCAGGCGTAGGCCGGTAGGACGGAGCGATGATGGCACTGTGGCGGTGGCTGGGGATGTAGTCGGGGCGCATCAGCTCACTGCCGGGGATGCTGAGGTTGGAGGATATGGGCGAGGGCGGGACGAAAGTCTGGGAATGATTGAGGGAGCTCAGGCTGGGGCTGCTGTACATGCTCCCATTGGGCACAGTACCGTTTCGGAAAGGAAAGTCCACTGGGCAGCGGTCCAGACTGGTTTCGGACTTGTAGTAGGGGTCGTCATGGAAGATGCTGTCTAAAGAGCAGAAGAGTAAGGACAAATAAATGAATAACATGCATGATAAACAAGAATGCTTGGTGGCAAACCGCTTTTCAACAGTTTATGGACTAAATCCATTTAATGAAACAAAGTTATAAAGCTATGAGGGAAGTGTATATTTATAGATTTGGAATGTTTTCTCTTGTTGTTTTTTGCATGCTGTATGTTAATTGAAGCTCTGTTAGTGTTCACACAGTTGGTGCATTTGTATGCCTCAGTATTCCATAAAATAAAGCGAGTAAGGAACACAGAACATGGTAAAAACCCACAAAAACACATAGTGAAGTTTTAAAACTAAAAAAGCAAACAGAAAATCTATTGAAAAGTACATAAGCTAAATGCAAAAAAAAAAAAGAATAGCTTTTCTTCAGTTGCCAGTCTAGATCTCCAGGAGCTGTCTAAAGGAATTGATACAGGCTTTTTCCAGAGGAGCAATAAAAGAGGGACCAAATTTTCCTAAAATCCTCAAGTTTTTCCCTTTGATTTGTTCAAAGTAGAGGGTACCTGGCAAGTCATTTAACGAAAGCTATACTGAAGGTGGTTCTGGCGCCTTCCAGTGCTGTAGCTAAAAAAGATTCTTAGCTGTAATAAAGCCATAAGAGATGAGCATTCCTTGTGGCACCCTAAAGGTGCCTCCATGGTGGCCAAAATGATTGTTGTTGGTTTGTGGTTGCACAGCAGTACCAACAGATTTTGTGAAAATTTTCCTCCCGGCAGTTAACCAGCATAGGACTGTATAAATTGCGGAATTTTTTTTCTTCCCACCAGAATGAAGAAGACAGTGGTGTGCAGTTTACAGCTCTTCACACTGACAAAGAGAAAATTCCCTCCCCTCGTGTGAATGTATCTCAGGCCCACGAGCCAGCAGACAAACATAATCTCTGTCCACAGAAACGGAGTGTGATGCCTGAGGTCACACTCCAGGATGATCTCACACCCACGCATAGTAGCACACCCTGAATGTTTTTCCACATGCTCCGTTTTACTGTTAAGCCGACATGACTGAAGCCCTTTCAGATTATAAGGCAGACTGAGTGTGTGAACAAGTTAATGAAAGAGTGAAGCACAAATGAGGTCACTGCTTGTCACCCCAACCGTTGGGCTCTAATTGGCTGGGAGATTGTTTAAAATACAAATGGACTGTGAGTCACATGCCGGATGGGAAAGACACAATTAGCTCCATTCAAATGCTTTGGTTATTGTGAAGAGGCAAAAATCTTAAATCACACTGTGTCAAAGCAGTGAGCTGGAGGGGCTGGAACCTACTCTAAATGTGTCTGTGTTTGTCTGTGTTTTACACGTACCTTGAGAGCTCTGTGTGTCCTGATAATGCTCTGCATAATGGGAATGCATTGACTGGAAGTTACAGGACTGGGGACTCGACTGAATGAAGAAACACATTTAATGCAACAGAGTTAAGAGGGTGTAATTAATAGTGACTCTCCATATACTCCAAGTTGTGCATTTTATCATGATCTGCAGACACTTAAACGCCCCCTAAATGAACATTAATAATGCCATAAGTGTTCCCAAGTAAAAAATAATTTTCAATTGCTTTAATTATATTTGCATTACAAAGTAAAGCCGTCACTTCACTTCTGTTATAGCACGTCTACACAACAGGTGACTGTGACTGACTCTGACCTACTCCGGGGCCTTGGAGTTGTCAACCGCCAATGCTTGCGGTTCTTCAGAAGGACATCTAAGCACTTGAGCGGACTGACTGAACGGCTATTGTGCCACATTTAGCCTAGCCATTGTCTGGCCAGCAGGGAGGGAGACGCACAAATCACTGCCTTCATTGTCGCACCGGAAATCAGACCAAGCAACACCCTTGCAAACTTTCCAAAAACACCCACCACACCAGCAACGCATGTTAAAACCGAGGCTCCATGGCACAATTAAGATCTGCCCTGAGTGGGAGAGCAGGGTCAAATCTCTAACCACGGCCATTTCTGTCTTCCCTCCCAAATTCTCCCTGTCTCCTGGCTCCTGGTCTCATTTATACAGGCTAGAGGCAATAATAAACAGGAAAGTTTCAAACCAGTGATATAAAACCATATCAAAGAGAGCAAATACTTTCTGACAGTACCGGAGAGGGTCGGTGCGTCCAGGTGGGTCTCCTCCTGATTGGTGCAGGTGAGTGAGTGGGCCTAGGGAGAGAGATGCATTAGGTTGCAACACAGAAACTAAAATCAGTGTGAACCCTATATTGTTATTCATGGTTCGCAGATTTTTATTTTTTCTAATTTTTTTTTACATAACCTTCAAAAGGCTGGTGAACTCGATTGGAAAATGAAATGGCAGATAATACTGGGTTTAAATGTTCTAATGGCCTTCAGCTGGCCTCTCTGTGTGGCCTCGAGACTCACTCCGCACAGATCTTGTTCTGTTTGTAGAATTTGTGCCTGGCCGTGAAAAGACGAGCGATGTACTTGGCCATTTCCATATCCTCCTGCAGATACAAACACCGAAGGAAAACATTGATAGTTTAAATTAACACAGCAGTTGTATCTATATCAAATCAAGACTGAATTTGCCCCTGTATTTATCTCTTTGCAGGGATATCTGGGAATGTGTTTGTGCATTTTTTTGTTGAATTTCCCACTAGAAACCTTGTACAAAGCTTGTGTGTGTATGTATGTGCCAAGACCACCCTCAGACACAACACTCACCATGTGAAAAATGATGGTGTCGTCTCTGCTTGTTATCTCCACTGTGATGGCTGACTTGTTGTGGGCTATGGTACCAATGTCCTTCCACCTGACAAACACACACACACACACACACACACACACACACAGAAACACACAAACACATTGCACACAAGGATTAAAATTTCCCACACAAAATATATAATATTTTCTTGCATATTCATTTATTTTTTTAATCAACACTACCTAATTATCCTAACAATAGATACGGTGGGGGGACTTACTTGTGGAGCATGATGGATCTGCCATTTCTGTGTTTGACAAACACCCCAATGAAGGACACACCAATGAAAATATCGTTGGTGTAGTTGTCCTGTGGAGGGAGAATAAATATCATATAGACACAGTTAGGTCTTCTCACTATCAAAGAAACTGGCCTCTCTGTGGACATGTGTCTGTGCAGGAGGCTGAGGGTGGATATGTAATTTATCTACCTTAGCAGCAAAGCTCTCCTGGCCAAAACCGTCCAGTTTCTCCACCTCCTTGATGTACAGCAGCTCTGCTTCAGCAGGCTGCATTCGACTGGAAAGTACAGACAGACACACACACACACACACACACACACACACACACACACACACACACACACACACACACAGGTACCAGGAATGTCATTCGTCTCCGAATTTTTTATATCCTCTTTCTCTCCTATGACATGTGCACACATGTAAATAAACTGGAAAAATTACGCTGACAGTACCAGTGGCTTTTGTGCTCCTCAGCAACTTTCTGTGTCCACTCCTCCAGCACCTCATCTCCATTATGCCAGTTCTGAGAGAAAAGAGAAGTGAACCAATTTTTATGGAGGCAAATGAGAGAGAGACAGAGGAGGAGAATAGGAAAGCACAGGAAAGTGAAGCGACAGTTGATGGAGGACAGAGAGATTGCGGGGTGCAGGAAAAGTGAACTGTTATGTCTTAATGAGAAAGAGAGCCCTGAATTAAATCATTCTCTCACTTGCTCTCTCTCTTCAACACCCTGTCAAACAGTTTTGCAGCTGAACTGTCACTAATGCAATGCATTAACACATTTTGTATCCACCAGATCTTAATCTCAGTCCATACTATCAATCAGCTTCTTGCTCATTTTCTACCTGTCAATCCAGTATGCAGCAGCAGCAGAAAGAGGTACACAGGTGTCACAAAAATGTGTACCTTCAGGCAACACACACACACACACACACACACACACACACACACACACACACACACACACACACACACACACACACACACACACACACACACACACACACAACTCTTATTTGAACAGTTAAGATGTTAGGACTCACCACTGGGAAGAGCACGTACTCCCTGAGGAAGTCCTGAGACATGAACTGTGTGAAGTCTCCAAAGTCAGCTAAAAATCAAACACACATATTTATAATCTTTTAGACACGAAAACAATGTGAAACGTGTATGAATTTAACAGTATTTATGATGTAGTGTTTTTTGTTCATATTTTAAGACATTAGAAATTGAAAATTGTAGTGTAATGAACTCCGTTCACACTACAGATTGTATGACCTGAATAAGTAGAGAGGGGTCCAAAGGTATGAGAAGTCTGAAGTCTCTGTATTGTAAGTACCACTGTATGTAACAGTTTTAGCCATTTTTGTTGGCCTTTACCTAAAAGATCTAAAAGGGTTTTATCTGCAAAGTTCATAAGATGCCATAGGATCAAACCTAACTTATTACTAGATATATTTATGTGCCAAAGATACTACCACAGGAAGATTCATTAACCCATCAGGATAATTACAGTCTTTACCAATAACACCAAGGCAAAAATTCAAATTTTCTTTTTCTCAACAAAGTTATAAATTTTCCCCTGTATTCTAACAACAAATAATAAAAACAACATCCGTGACTTTTTCTAAGTAAAATGTTTTCATAGGAGGACAGTTGTTAACTGCTAAGACTCTAACACTTGAATATATGGTTTTCCTTTTTCTTTTTTAATGTAGCCGAAGGATTACCTTCAAAGTTTCTCGGGTGTTTTTATTACATTTCTATGGAATAAATTTCCACAGTTTCCACATTACAGAGAAAAAAAGTAATTGTATATTTTTATGTCGGCCAATAGTCTCAATCCATGTAGTCAGAAGCAACTTGTTAGCAAACTAACTAACTGTAACTAACTAATTTATCCCTGATTTGTTCCTCATCCCTCGTGGGCCTAACTACTCTTTTTGTGTACTTCACTGCAAATAAATAGCCACAGGGGCCTGCGAGTGCGCGTTTGGTACCATCCTGCTGTCTGTCGGACAAGAGGCGGTGCAGCGGATAAGAGTCTTCCCGATGCTACCGAGGCGAACCTTGGAGCTGGTGATAAGCTAACTGTCTGTTTACATTCCCCCTTAGACACAGACAGCACCCAGGAACAAGAACAAGAAGATGGAGTGTGTGTGTGTGTGTGTGTGTGTGTGTGTGTGTGTGTGTGTGTGTGTGTGTGTGTGTGTCTGTGTGTGTCTGTGTGTGTGTTAAGACTGATACCATAGGAACTCAAGTGGACTGGGCTCTCCCACTGGTATGCAGCCATATTAGGTAGTGAAGTCAAGATGACCTGAGAAAGTGTGAGTTTGTGCGCACTCTTTCTCTCTTGTGCCGTCTGTCTCCCTCTGGTAGATTATTCACATGAGAAGATTCTTCATGCATGTGTTTGTGTGCGTGTGTGCGTGTGTGTGTGTGTGTGTGTGTGTGGGTCTGTGTCTGTGTGTGTGTGAGTGTGTGTGTGTGCGCGCGTTACCTTGTACTGCTAGGCCTGCTAGTCTGATCCCCTGCTCTACTGTGCAGTGGAGACGTCCATCCAACACCTCTTTCTTCACCTGCAGGTAATACTGATACCTAAAAGAAAGAAGGAAGGAAGAAAGAATGGAAAGAAAGAGAGCGGAAAGAAAGAAAGAAAGACAAAGTATTTCTCAGATGAGATGCTAGATTCCCGTTGACCAAGCGGGTCATTGGTGTTGTAAGTTGTTTTTGAGCGTTCATGCTCCCCGGAGGATAATTCCAACAGACTTGGTGATTCTCTGGCTTTTCCTCTTGCACCATCATCTGGTCAAGGTTTCAATTTTTTAACTTTTTAGCAAAAAGTTTGCCTCATGGCCGGATACCTGCACGGCCTGTGATATTCCCATCAGCCTTCGCTGTCCTATAGGTTCAGTGGCGGGCGGCAAATGTCAGCAAGCTAACGGGCTAAACTAAAACAGTGAGCACGGTAAACATACCAACGAAACATCCGCAGGTCGCATTGTTACAGCGGGCATGTTAGCTTGCTGATGCTAGCATTTATCTCAAAGCGCTGCTGCGCTGTAGACTCATGTGGAAGTCTTGTTTTTACATTTCACACTGCACACCACAGCCTTTCCACCAGCTAAACTGTACAAAAAACCCACCCCAGAAAAACGTCTGACTAACTGGGTGGTAGAATAGGCACTCTCACTGGCTTTCAGGAACTCACCAGAATTCGGCTGGCGGTCAATGTTATTTTTCCAACTAGCCACACTGTCTCTGAACGCCGCTTATGTAAAAAGGGAGCTGGAAAACATGATGGGTCTCAGTTCAACACATTTCTCCAAAGAAAGTAAGAAGAGCTGTGCCCAAGGCTTTGCACATTGGCAACCGAAGGATTGCAATCATCTACTGAGGCACCACAGAGAGACTATTCTTCTGCTTTCCGTCTGTGCAACAGAAAGTATGCTTCGAGACAGCGTTGGCAACAGCCTTAGTCGGTAAAAGCAATGCCAGAGAAGCCTGTTGCAGAATCCAAGTGAGGAATGAGTGAATCACCTCTATTTCAAATACCAGTGACTCATTTTTAACTTGAGAGGAATGCCAAATGTATAACAGCAGAGGCTAAACAAAATGATTTTACAGGTCTGTAAATTTTCAGCGAGCTGAAAGCATGTCCATGGAGCTGGTGCTAACAAGGGCTGAGTTTAATCTTGGGTAGGACCAACACCAGCTGGACAAAAGAACAGCATCATAATTGTGGTGCGAATGTGAGGCAAACTGAGACTCGGAGCCCTGCGGTTTTGGGCAGAGGTGGTTTTGCCAAGTGTAAGCTGATACGATGACACTGCTCGGATTTTTGAGCCCCCTCGCAGCCTTCACAAAATGCGGTAGAAGTCCCGAAACCAAGAGGCTGAAAAACACCGAGCTCCTTGGGTTTCTCGGCTCCCTTTGTCCACTTTTAGCCTCGGTCCGACTGGATATTTTCTTTTGAAGAATGGAGTGGCCACACAGGAGGAGAGGGAGAATATACAGGGTGACCAGGCTCAGCTGCATGAAAAAAACAAAACAAAACAAAAAAAAAAAAAAACAAACTTGTGCACCGTTTCCTGTTTGTTGCCATGGTGACCAAAGTCTTTCCTATGTGGGCTGTGAGACACCTTTTCTGACATTAACATGCACACTAACACACACACACACACATACGCTCATAAAGAGTCCTGAGTGGAAGCACACATGGGACCGTCCATGCCAAAGTACACAAACTTCTATGCGGAAACCACTGAACTATGCATGCTTCGTCATTCACTCATCTTCCTCAAAAACACACAAATTTTGACTTAATAACTCCAATTTTTCTTCTTCCCCTTTGGTCTCTTCATCAGAACTTGCTCTCGCCCATCCCTCACCGTTCGGCTACCCTCGTACTTTTAATTTACCGTCGTAGTTCTATAGTTTATTGCCCTCCTCACTTCTTTCATGTTTCATATTCTCTTTTGCGTCCCCCCCCACCCCACTTCTTCTTCTGCTTTTCTTTTTTGAGCTCCTCTCAGCATACTCCCAGGCCTATAATCTGACCCCGCCCTCCTCCCTCACCCTGTCATTACACCCGTTGGCCAAGTTGCCATTCTGTTCCCGTGGCAACCCTCTAATTAGCCAACCCCAACCGCCGCGGCTGCCGTGGTGGTGGTGCAGGGGGGCGGGGCCTGATGCGGTCTGGAGGGGAGGAGCCTCGCGGGAACACAAAACCCTTCAAATGATTGTGGACTTTGTTTTTACAAACTCTCCATGTTTTCCCAGCGCTCTCTCCGTATGGGGTCCGGGGAAATGTTGAGGTCGACGGTGGTTGGTTCTCATTCCGAGGTTCGACGGTTACAACATGATGGTGTTTATACATATATGAGGCCAGTGGTGAAGAGGCGAACAGTAAGCTGTTGAAATAACTATGAACAAGTGAAAGCGCAACAGTGAATGGCAGAAAAAAGAAGTTTCACCGTGCTCCTCATTGGAGAGCCCAAATTACACAAAACAGCCACAGAACAGTTTATAGTTCCCGACAATTTTGGCTTTTGGCCTTTAAATCACAACTGTGGCTACTTGTGACCCCAGAACACAAGTTGTATTCATCTACAGGTTGTGACTAGTTCAAAAAAGAGATAAGGGGTAAAATTTTTAAGTAACAGACAGGTTTTTAGCACTACTTTTGGGCATCCGATGAAAAAACTATGGTTTACTGGCAAAAAAACTGATCAGATTCACCCCAACAACTATAAATGAAACAAGAATTTTTTTCTCCATGTATTTCCTGTCTCTTTTTGGCTCACTTCTGATATCCAGTATTTGTCCTAATTAATTCAAGTTTGACCAGTTACAGCTACAAAGCCGTCAGCAGGTTATATTGGCTGAACCGCCAGTTAAATGTCGCTGGTCGTTGCAGTTAGTTTATGGAAATTTATTTATAAATGCGATGTTATTAGGTGAGTCATTTTAGTTGTTTACGTCAGTAACAAAAAACTGCGTGAGAACACATTTAAGTTTAGTAAACTATAATGTAAAGCCATACCAGTCTTGAATAATGCATCAGGCTTAAAAACAACACAGGCAGGGGTCTGGAAAATGTTGGTGTATGAAATTACCCTACCCACATATGAAATCCACATGCTGCACGTTGAAAGTTTCTACAGAGAGAGAAACCGCTCCGCTCACTTGAAGTTCATATTTCAATATTTCAAAAAATAAAAACAATCCTGTCCTTGAATATGTAAATATTTTACAGCCAATGATCTTAAGAAAGCCAGTGAAATGACAGCTATTAACTTACATTAAAACTCATTCGCGCACCCAAATATGTTCAAATACAAGACCTTTATATTTAAATTGTAGATGTTTCCAAAGACACCAAATATGTTAGGCTAAATTCAGGGGAAACACTTTTACAGAATACATTAGCTTGAATGAAGAGGTGCAAAAGATACTATTATGCTAACAGATGCATACATATATGTTTGTATAGAGCAAAAAAATATAAAAAGCATTGAGATTTATTTAACAATTTTCTATTATGTTTTCTGCCACAGACTGCTACTCTTTTAGCCAACACATAGTTGTCCATAAAGGCTTCCTTATAGCTTCATACACCTGGCAAGTGTCAGCATGACATCACCATGCTGTAATGACAGGTGAATATACATACGCAGACACGAGGTGCTGCTTTCCTTACTTGTAACTTCCACCATGGCAGAGTGCTCTGCTGGCACTTCAGGCAGCGAGACAGGCACAAAGAGCCCTTTATATGCCCACGCATGTTCGAGCCTCGCTCAAGACACGCTGCCAGATGTCCAAGTGGCCTGGACAACAATCCTGCGAGCATATGTGCATGCATGCTTGATGTATGTGTGTGTGTGTGTGTGTGTGTGTGTGTACACATACGCCTCAAACCCCTCCTCCACCCCCGCTATCCCTGCAGTGGTATGACCCTGACCACCCCCTCAGCCCCGGGATGGGTCCAGACGGCTTGTGGGGTAGGTAGGAGGATTTTCACTTTGAAATGTGTTGAATCAGCAAGGGCACGGGGGTCCAGACTTTTGTGGGGGGGTAGGAGGATTTTCACTTTGAAATGTGTTGAATCAGCAAGGGGCACAACGGACTACAGCTGTGTGTTTGTGTGCGCGTGTGAGTGAGTGTTAGTGTGTGTGTATGTGTGTGACTGTGTGTGTGAGTGATAACTAGCTACACAAAGTTAGGATTTCAAGGCTGTTGGTGCTGTTAGCCTTGGGGGCTGCTGAGGCCAGCTGGCCCTGCGCTGGTCAACAGCTCTCTGTCGAGGTTCCTCACTCTCTTTCTGCCTCACTTTGTCCCTCCTTCATCATCAGTGAGAAAGGAAGAACAGACTGTCTCATACACACACATACGCACGCACTACACCTCACCTGCACGATATATGTGTGGTAAATTGGGTAAAACCCAAAGAGGTGATTTCCAGAAAGAGAAAATTAAGTGGTAGAACAGGATATCTAATAAAAAGTGAGTAATATTTAATAGGTGGTGTGGAATTAGTACAAAAAGCAGTCAGAGGTCAATCACTGCTCTGCCGACTCTGGATGAAACACAACCACACCTACACCCTCACACACACACGCGCACAGAATGGTTGCTCTTTGTGTGTGTGTAACTAGAAAAATAAAGTTTTGTCCCACAGATCAAAACACTCCAAAACACTTTCATTACAACACTACTCTGAGTAAGGCATTACTCAGACTTATATGTATATGTGTCTAAAGGATCGTTCTGCCTAACAATGTCCCCTTCAGATTATGTTGCAATGTGAAACATTTTCCATCCTTATTTCAACTTCAAGCTTGACCTTTTGCAGCCATGTCCTTGTGACCATCTTGGAGTGAATACTGCTATGAAACTGTGCCACTGTTTTGGTAGTATCTTAGCTTTTATTGTACCACTATGGAGAATGTAAAAATGTTTTGTTTTTTTTCCCCACACAGAAAAACACACTACTTGATTAGAACTAAAGTGATAAGTAAATTAATTGATTGGCAGAAAATGAATCAGCAGTGATGTCAATAATCAATTAATCATTTAAATTTTTTTTTCAAGCAAAAATGCCAAACATTTGCTAGTTCAATCTTCTCAAATATCAAAATTTGTTTGTTTTCTTAACGTGTACTATTGTAAATAGACTATCTCTGGATCTTAGACTGTTGGTTGGTTGAAACAAGACACTTTGTGATGAGGTGATATCATGACAGGCATTTTCCACCGTTTTCTGGCATTTCATAAACCAAACAATCAATCGATTAATTGAAAAAAGTAATCTGCAGATAACCAACAATGACAATAACCTTGTTTGCAGCCCTGCGCTTGATAAGTGTGTCGCTTTAAGCATAGGAAGATTTTATTTCGCTTCAACATCTGGAAATAAACTAATGGAGGAAACAGCGAATTATCTTAAACGTGCATCATCAGGCAGTTGGATGCCTGTAATTATAGTGTTCACAATTAAGTATCTGACTATATGTGGAAAAATCTACATAGTTTATCTCACTGTGATTATGGTTACTACAACTATGAGCATAATTGCAGTAACATAACTGAAGCACTGTGTTTACATGGGCTCCAGGTTTCTTGTATTACTGCTTTAAATGCATGATGGCTGGATTACTGGTGTGAATAAGTAGACAGTGAGCATGCAGACAGACATAGATTTTAGCCCCCCCCCCCCAATCTCCGGGTAATTTTCACAGCTGCATGCAGGGAGGAAGAGAGGGAAGGAGAAACAGATGAATGGATGGACGGGAAGACAAGGAGATCGAGTATCAGGTTACACATCAGTCGAACACTGAACTTCAAAGACCTGACCACATTATAAAACTCACATTACTTTCTCAGTAAATCTCATTTATACAGAGACAGACTTTACTGTCTTTCTGGTTCCTGGCAATAAAGTTTTAATGAATTCGTTTCTGAAACCTTCTGGTCTTTTATTACTTAGCATAATATCTAAGTGTTTTCTTTTCTTATTATTTATAATTTGTTAAATTAAATAGAAAAAAAATGACATAATATAACGACTATGCAGTCAACACAGATCCAATTTGATAAATAAGACTGATTTACTGTATTAAAAAGACTGTATTAAAAAGAAAAATGTTGAAATGCATAAAAAAAAATCACCAACATCTCAGTTGATAATATGACATACATTTGGAGGTAAGTTACAAGGAAGGATGTGACATTTTCATTTTAAAAGTTGCTTTACTCAATACTGCTTTTCTGAAACAGAAGCACAATGTCCCAAAAACCCAATCCACTCGCTCACACTCTGTTTTTACAGACAAGCAAAAACAGACCTCTCTGTGCGGACACATAAATATGTATACATTCCTGCAAAAGCACATGCAGGCAGCGAGCTCAGACCACATAAATAACAAGGTATAAACCCAAAGCCAAGTCTTGCTACCAAACTTTTTACTACCTCTGTCACCACTCGTCTCGCTCTCTGCCTCTGTCAGTCTTTCTTCGAAATCCTGCCCTTCCCCCTTCGCCAGACCAGGTGTGTTGAAAAAAAAAAACAATGACAAAGATCCACTTCGCTGGATCTGACCCAAATCCACCTCGAGTCAATACATTTTCAAAAGAGGGCCGTCTGTGTCCTTTCCCACAGTGATAGATGGGACCTCTCAGAGGAAAGTGCCAACAGCATAAGACCAAAAACAAAATGCTTTTAAAGATATTTGGGTTGAGTAAAAGCCTTCATTAGGGGTAAATGATAATTTAAAAATGTTTTGAACTTTATCAAAAAAGTTGTGGAAATTGTTTCCAACTTGAAAAACAGGGAAGGGGCTTTTAGAAAAGCTTGCCTCAGGGAGCGTGTATGTTCTTACAATGTGGTGTATTGTGACTAACTCTTCTGACAGGGCTGCAGCTGGCTTCTGAGAGGATTCTTTGGGGAGTGTGTGAGGTGTGTGAAGCGAGTGAGTGTAAGTGTGTGCGTGTGCGTGTGTGTGTGTGTGTGTGTGTGTGTGTTTTGTAAACCAGACATCCCCCACCCCCTTTACCCCCAGCACTTTTGCTAGGAGGAATGTGTGGTCCGCCTCCTACGCCGGACGGCTGTGCCAACATTCCTGACTAACATAAGAAGAGAAAAGAGGGAGAGAGAAAGAAAAGGAGGATGAGGGGACGGGGAGAAAGAGAGCAAAAATGTGGGACTGGAGTGAGGTGGAGATCTGCTCTTGATAAAAAGGAGTCGGGGTGACACTATGTACAGGGATTGTAAGAGAAAGAGAGGGGGCTTGAGAAAAAGAGGCGACCATTGTTCCCTAAATTGCCCCTAAGGCCCCATCATAACCCCTTCAACCCCATAACCCCCATACACATACACACACACCATAAAAGCCCACAGGGGATTCCTGGAATACCATCCATTTACCAGAGCAGATCCTGGCTTCTGTATAACGAACCTGCAGTCAGACTCTCTAGTCTGTCTCCCTTTCACACAAAGTAGGCGTATCAGGCCGGTCACTGATACACGATGATATCATCACTTTCAGCGTAAGCACGAAAACAAAACATCTGGTCCTGCCTCTCAAAAGATACCAAGGAAATTAATTCTCAAAAATACTAATGGAAACAGCATACATGGCACACATGCATACACACATGGCGCACACACACACACATGCACGCACACGCCCACGCACACACACACACACAGACCTTAAAACTATCTCTAGGATCAACATCAAGCTGTGACCTGCAACTGACCTTTCCCACATCCAGTGAGGCAGAAGCCGCAAATTCACCAGCTCGGTGCAAGGCAGACCTGCAGAATGTGAGTGTGTGTATGTGTGTGTATGTGTGTGTGTGTGTGTGTGTGTGTGTGTGTGTGTGTGTGTGTGCGCGCGTGTGTGTGTGTGTGTGTGCACGTGTGTGTGCTTGTGGTTGTATGAGTATGAGAAGGAATCTGAGATGGCAGATCGTCCACCACCCACTGACCCCTGGATGCCCTCTTCACAGCTAGCTAACGTGCTCATTCGCACTCTTCCTCATACACACACTCTGACATATCCATGTATAGACACTCACTCTGTGCGCCAATGCGCCCGTCTGTGACCAGCTGTATCCAAACGGGACGTGTCAATACAGTCATCGAACAGAAGTTAGAGGAACGCTTGAATCTTCTCAGGAATACGCTTGTATGCTTTCCTGCTAAGAGTTACATGCCCCTTGGTCAATACGCCTCATATCCGTATGACAAATATGAAAATAAATGTGAAATACAAAGACTGTAAACAGAGGGAAACCACCCTGGCTCTGCCCAAAGGGGGAACTATATAATAACCTGTAAAACCCAAAGCTTTTTACTCGCCAGCTTATGTATGGATCAAATAAACGAGATATAACGTGAGTTTTGTGGGTGTTGACAAAAGGTATTTTTGTTTACCTTTTTTCAGAGCCAGGCTAACTGTTTCCGTGTCTTCATGCTAAGCTAAACTTGTAACTGGCTGCTGGCTTCAGGTACATATCATATACGCATCAATTTTGACCTTTTCCTTAAACCCACTGTGGCGCATTGCTCCAGTTCACGAGGTATTTGACGGGAGTCAGGTTGAGCCAAATGATGATCCCCACCTCTTTGGACAGCAAAGGCATTTTCCGTTCTATTCTGTTAGGTTTGTAAAAGCGCATGACACACACAATGAGGCAATGGCTGTCAATCAGTTCAGTCATTTTTCCCTCTCAAGTTTTGACATATTGGGCGAGGCTACATTAAATATGGAGGGGTGAATCAGTACTTTCCACTTTTTTCACATCGGCAGATCCTTCACTCACACAAGGAAAGCAGAGTTACTGTTCAGAGGAGCACACATGACATTAACTACTTCTGGTGTGAGTCACATGGAAGTACATGCATTGTTTTTCAATATGAAGGCATCTGACAGGTTACAACAAATCAAATGAGAAAGCAGTGATGGTAAATGTCATCTGCTGTAGCTCTATTACACAGCCTAGCCCGAAGCAAACCTGCTGTTTTGTGTTTTTGGTTTTGTTGAGTGGTGTCTGGGGATCCTTTACCTTGTGGCCTCTTGCTCCAGCCGGGAGACACTGGGCACGTAGAACATGACCCCAAAGAAGAGCAGCGGCTCATTGCCAAACTTGTCCAGCTGCTTCTTGAGGGGTTTCTCCAGCTCCACCCAGCGCTGGGCCGGGGCCTGGGTCTTTCCTTGGAACCACAGCCCGAAGAAATGGGTCTGGACACGTGGGAGAGACGCAAGGGAGGATCAGTTTGGCACACGAGGTCAAGGGATGATGATGGATGAATGGAGAGAAGAATGGAGATGGGATTATGAGAAAGCGAGGAATAGATGAGTTACATAACCACAATGGAGTGAAAGATAAATGGTGAGGAGAAATTTAGCAGGAGGTTAACAAAGGAAATGGCTCTAAATGGAAGAGTCAAAGTGTTGAGATTGGAAATAGCGGCTTGTAGGGATGGAGAGAAATGGGTTCGGGGGGGAAATGGGAAACGGGCTGAGAAATTCACTCGCTACATTTGAGGCGACCAGAAGGGAGATTCACAGCAGCTGAAGTACAACAAGCACATATTTCTCCTTCAAATCTTGTCAGACCTTTGACGTCAGCAGCGTAGCTCCAACATAAATATTAGACCAGAACCATTACCCGCAAGATTACCCTGGGAGAAAAGAAATGGGCCCCGATCCTATCGCACTAAATCAAAATGAAAACCGAGTATCTTGCTCGCCATTTCATGTAGGGATTGATAGGCTGATTGAAACTGCAGCCAAAACAACACAGAGAAAGAAGCGATATAATCAAGCTATTCAAATTCGTGAACTTCCCAGAAAACGGTTCATGTAAAATCTGCTGTACTGAATAAAACACAGGACAAAACAAGTGTGAGTGGTTCAGCACAGGAGCTCAGAGGTGCTGTAACAAGTTTACACTGCAAGAATGAGCGATTACACCAACTCTGACTAAGCACACAGATTTGCTTTGGATGTTTTCTTGAAATACAGTGTTTATGATCAGCTAATGTTCTTGGAACCCTCAGAGGCCTGTAAATACGGATCTGGGACAGGGGTCAGCTTGCTGTGATTTGAAAAAATACCATAATTTCCCATCTCATAATTTTGACATATTTCAACTGAATCAAAACAGACACCATGCAGGACCCCTGCCCTCAGAGTCTGTCTTCTAAATAAAGATCTCGCTAATCTTATAGCTGTCACACCAAAGATGGCTGGAAAATATCTTTTCATATGCTTCATTCGTGTATGTGTGTGTGTGTGTGTGTGTGCGTGCATGTGTGTGTACGTGTCATTGGTACCATGAAGAGGGAAGCACACCTGTTTTGTCTGTGTGGTTTGACTCAAGTGTAAAGAAAGTCATAAAGCTGCAGCTGCAAGGACATGCACATAAACATACACAATCACTCCTCCCTCACATGCAAACAGACACAGACACAGTCATGGTCTCAGGTACACACACAAACACACATATAAACATACAGAGTCCCGAGACAGATTGCATGCATGGAGTAGACAGGGGCTGCAGCCAAGGCATCACACCACCTTATTTATAACATCACTGACACCTGGCAAATACCACGACACTGTGTGAGTATGCGAAACTCCACCTCCCCTCCGTCTCACTTTGTAGGCAGCCCCAGCGTGCGCAGGCACACACTTGAACACACGTATTCATCAAAGTCAATCAGTCTTCAGCCAAACACACACATTCTTTGTCTGATCAGGGACTGAAACCACCTTTCACACACAAAACAACTCCACATACAAATAACAAACCCCATGCGAAGCTACAAAAACATCCAGTTTGTGTCGGTAGTGACAGGCAGCAGAGGACAGAGGGTCAGAGGGAAGAGGAGAATATAGAAGTGGATGTATTCTGCTCCCTGGTGTCTCTCTTTTGGTGTGAGTTCAGTGTAAGGTGGTGGTTAAATCTCAATGAAAAAGAAAAAGAAAAGAAGCAGGAAACATAAAGAATGATGAGCAACAGTAGAAAAGTACAAAAGAAAAGACAAGGAGAGACGGGACAGGAGGGGTGAAGTGGGACAGGGGGATGAGCAAGATCTCTTTCTTCTGGAGTGAAAAGAGGACAGAGGTAGCCACGCCTCGTTAGAGACAGACAAGGACCCTGTGGTCGAGAGACACAACAGGACAGAGAGAAACACACGGGGTGAGGGCAGAGGCACGTGGCGATCTCACACACACACATGCACGCGCACACACACACACACACACACACAGACATCACGCACACACAAGCGCGCACACACTCACACACAAACAAACACACACAGACATGCATGCACACGCAAGCACACACACACACATAAGCACACACACACACAAACACATACACATGCACACACACGCAAGCATGCACACACACAAACACACACACAAACACACACACACACACACACACACAAACACGTGCACAGACAGAAATACACAGGCACACAGACACACACACGCACATGCATGCATGCACCCACACACACACAATTTTGCAGTACATCCATAAATGTGTTGAAGTGTAAAAAACGAATTTCCTCCTCGGTGTATGTCTAATCTAACCATAGGTTATGTACCAAAGCTGACAAGTTAATAATTGATGACATACCCATCAGCATGTGGAAATAACCCGTGATTTAGACATTAAGCGGCGAGGCTGGGGCATCGCATTGGCCCAGGGGTCTAAGACGCCCAACCACATAAGTAATACATCCCTGGTTCAAGTCCAGCCGGGGATCTTTTTGCTGGACGTCACTCCCCTCTTGCCCTCTAGCTCATATTTCCTGTGCTGCTTCCCAACTATATGCTAACAATTAGAGGCAAAATATGTTTCCAAAAATGAACTAACTAAACAACTGATTGAAGGAAAAAAAATAAATCGCTATAAAAAAAATGCTGTGCGGATAATTTTTACTTTGGTCAGGGAGGAAACTGTCCCAGTGTCACACACTATACTCACCTCCCGTAACTCCAGCCTTTGGGCCACCGCCTCCAGACATTCCTGTCCCGTACTCTCCACTGACAGAGTGCATTCAATCACATTGCTGTCCAGCAGGCGAATCCGTGTCACAAAGTAGTTCTTGCTCAGGACGTTGTAGCGCCGCGTGCGCCGCAGCTTCAGCCGGAAGGGCATGGCTGGCCGGAGGTCGCGGCGGGGTCACGGCTGAGTCAAAGGTCAAAAGTCACTCGGGTGCAAGCAAGCGGAGAGAGCGAGGGGTGGACAGGGTCTATGACCTGGCCGCTGCCCTCCTCACTCTCGCACGACGCCAGCCACACCACCGGGCGGAGAGATGCACCCTGGCAAGGTGCTGGCCCATTCCCAAAGATGCCCGGAAAGGAGGTGGAGGACGATGAGATGGAGGAGCAAGAATGGGTCCTGTAGGGGGAGAGGAACAGGAGGAGGTGGATTAGTCAGTCACAGAGAACAACTGAAAAAAATCTACAGATAGTTTTGTGGGGTCTTTTCTATTTTTCCTCTCACATTTGAGGCCCACAGGAATGCAAAAAAACTACATGGTACACTAATCAGAAAAGCGTTCTTCCCATCAAACCCTCCCACACCATATTTCCCTGTATTATCATCCTGCCTACCTCCCAGAAACAAGCAGAAACAAAAACAACGGACGAGGAGAGAGCGGCAGCGACGGCGCGACGGCGTTAGCCGAGGCAGGAAAGGCACAGTAGCAGACAGCCTTATCATCCTGTAGTTATGGCAGCTGCGCTCTCTCCAGTCCCATGAGGCCAAGCGTCGGGCAGAGCTGGGAGACAGAGGCAGAGATGTGAGGCTATGGATGAATGGACATCAAACGGCAGCGCGCAGACATCCATCTGAACCCGGCAGCTGGCTTTGAGGAACTAATGGAGCTTCTAAGTCTCATATCTGCTTGTGTGGGAGGCCTTTCCTTTTTATCTCCCCTCTCCCTCTCTCTGCCCAACAGCAGCACAGTGCCAGACATTGTAGCGCACAGTGTAGTAGTGTGTAAGATCACACACACACACACACACACACACACGTGGTGGTGGCGGCACATATGCTTCCAGCCACAGCCACAAAGCAGAAAATCAGCGTTCATGTTCTCAGAGAGCGACTCATAAAACCGTTAATTACTGCAACATCAGTCCAACATCTCGAGGAAGACAAGTCGACACACAGACACACACACACACACACACACACACACACATATGCACACACGCAAACACACACTGTGGTTTTACGGTAGAGACAGGTCTTTGGGGAACACTTTGAACATCTCTGGGTTAGTCATCAGTTCTTAGCTTTCATGTCTGTGATGAGGACAGTGCTTTGAAGCGGGGCACAACACACACACAAACACACACGGCCAGGTATATATTCACACCTGTGATATACCATATATACACACACACCACTGAGAGGCAAACCTAAATAACAAGAGCCTTAAACTGAGTAATCAATCCACCAGTCAACAAGGGATTTCTAATAATGCCGGTGTTGCCAATGATAAATAATAAAAATTACCAAAGGAGTGTCATTCTTTTTGAGGGTGGTGCCACTTTGTAGCCTTGTTAGACGGGAACTACATCACAAAACCAGAAAGAGGGCTCCACACTCCCTGAGCGAGGGAAAGAAACAACCTCTCTTCAATTCAAAAACCCCCCCTGACAAAAAGTCACTGACACAACCAGCAACCCAGTACAAAAACGTGGGAGTTAAAAGAGACAGCAAAGACAGAAAAAAATAGGGAGTAGCATCAAAAATTAAGACAAATGGATGTAAAAAAGTGAGAGAAAACACACAAACCGGGGAGTAAAAAGACCAAAATACGGCATGACAATGCTTCAGTGATCAGGAGATGAGAAAAGGGGGGGGTGGGGGGTAAAGACGGAGTGGATGTGTTAGTTCTTGTCCTGGGCTCTGGCAATGTGCTGTTGATAGTCAGCTTGGCCCCCGGCCCAGATTCCTCTTTACCCTGACTGGAAAAACAGAGCACACCTGACACAAGTATGCACCGCAAAGACGGAAAGTGTGGTGTGTGTGTGTGCGTGGTATGTGTGTGTGTGTGTGTGTGTGTGTGTGCCCGTGTGTGTGTGTGCTCGTGTGTGTGTGTGTGTGTGCGTGTGTGTGTGTGTTTGAGACAAGGCTGCGTGAGCGGGAGAAAAAGACACAAGGGAGCGGGGCTTGAATGAAAGAGGGCAAGAGGCTACAAACCGCTGACTTACAGCCATTTGCTACGACCTGAATCACACTTAATTCGCGCGCCTCTTTTGTAACAGCCGTGCCCCGCTGGGAGCCGTGAGACATTCTTTAATCGTGAATCCATCCAAGACAGCTCACTTTAATGTGGCATCTTCTCCTTCGTGTGTTGTTTTTTTTTTTTTTTCATTGAGCGTTCATGCCAACACACAAACACACACGGCCAGGTATATATTCACACCTGTGATATACCATATATACACACACACCACTGAGAGGCAAACCTAAATAACAAGAGCCTTAAACTGAGTAATCAATCCACCAGTCAACAAGGGATTTCTAATAATGCCGGTGTTGCCAATGATAAATAATAAAAATTACCAAAGGAGTGTCATTCTTTTTGAGGGTGGTGCCACTTTGTAGCCTTGTTAGACGGGAACTACATCACAAAACCAGAAAGAGGGCTCCACACTCCCTGAGCGAGGGAAAGAAACAACCTCTCTTCAATACAAAAAACCCCCCCGACAAAAAGTCACTGACACAACCAGCAACCCAGTACAAAAACGTGGGAGTTAAAAGAGACAGCAAAGACAGAAAAAAATAGGGAGTAGCATCAAAAATTAAGACAAATGGATGTAAAGAAGTGAGAGAAAACACACAAACCGGGGAGTAAAAAGACCAAAATACGGCATGACAATGCTTCAGTGATCAGGAGATGAGAAAAGGGGGGGGTGGGGGGTAAAGACGGAGTGGATGTGTTAGTTCTTGTCCTGGGCTCTGGCAATGTGCTGTTGATAGTCAGCTTGGCCCCCGGCCCAGATTCCTCTTTACCCTGACTGGAAAAACAGAGCACACCTGACACAAGTATGCACCGCAAAGACGGAAGCGTTGTGGTATGTGTGTGTGTGCTTGTGTGTGTGTGTGTGTGTGTGTGTGTGTGTGTGTGTGTGTGTGTGTGTGTGTGTGCGTGTGTGTGTGTGTTTGAGACAAGGCTGCGTGAGCGGGAGAAAAAGACACAAGGGAGCGGGGCTTGAATGAAAGAGGGCAAGAGGCTACAAACCGCTGACTTACAGCCATTTGCTACGACCTGAATCACACTTAATTCGCGCGCCTCTTTTGTAACAGCCGTGCCCCGCTGGGAGCCGTGAGACATTCTTTAATCGTGAATCCATCCAAGACAGCTCACTTTAATGTGGCATCTTCTCCTTCGTGTGTTGTTTTTTTTTTTTTTTCATTGAGCGTTCATGCCAACACACAAACACAGAGCAAGAAAGCCACAGAAAAGTGAATAACTGGGCTACAATGGGTGACTAAATCAGCTTTGCTTTGGAATAAGTGGCCACCATGACCCCAGCCGTCACCTGACTTGAACCACAGACCCCTCTGACCCTCCCCCCCTCTGGCTCAGGCTTAGGGGAAGTGACATCACAGGTTGACGGTAAAACCTCCCCCAAATGCCTCAAGAAATGTTCCCGGGTTCACAGGCCTGCAAGATCCCTGTCAACGAGTATACAGACAAAGATAAACACACACAAAGACACAAATAAAGACGCATACTTTCACTGTGTAGTGTACAAACATAGACATGCATGAGCAGGGCATACCACAAACGCACACCAACACGTACACAAGATCACGCACACACACACACACCAGGTTCGTCAGGGGTTAGCCAAAGGACCAGACAGCAGTTAGTGCAACTCTAAACTAGTAATCAGTGGCATGGTTTGCGAGTGTGTGGTTGAGTAAAACCAGACAGACAGACAGACAATAGCTCGGGACCAAACCCACCCCTCCATGCAGAAAAAAAAAAAAAAAGAGAGAAAAGCTTTTATCTTTGTTTTCTGTGTGATCTTAAAACACATTAACCCAAGTACAGTATATCCCCCTTTTCAGCTCTGTTTGCAGATGTATTGTGTGATGTGATGACAAATGTTTATAAATCAATCAAGATAAGCTCCCGAGTCAAAAAGAGCAAATTAGACGAGATTAGTCCGACCTCATGGACCTGCATACCTTTAACCGAACGCATTAATAAAGCTGTGTGTTTGACAGGCAAACAGTGCTGTGTGCCCTGTCAGCCTGGCGTCAGATTCGTTTTTATCAAGAGTTCTTGCGCTTGTGCGTCAGAAAATGTCAACATTATAAATTTACACAAAAATATGGCTGACTGATTATTCCCCAGCATGTTGTGATTACCGCTGCCAAGGAGGTTATGTTCTCACTTGTGTCCGTTGGTTTTGGTCTTGGGCCGGATCGCAAAAAAAAAACGTACTGAACCAATCTGCACCGAAATTGGTGGCGGGGCGGGACATGGGCCAAGGGAAAACCCAATTAAATCTGGGGGCAGATACGGACCATTTACTATGAATTTCATTTTTTTTTTTTCTTTCTCTGAAGTCTGGTGTGTGTTGCGACCACCTAACCAGCTTACTAGCGACAGTATTAACCCGGCATCACTTCCTCGATCAACGGCCAAATTATTAGCTAACTGGGTTGACAATACTAGTTAGTTGGGTTACAGGTTGAAAAAGACCCGTGCACGACTGGCGCTTCCACGGTGTAATATCTTTCCTTTGTGTGGAAGCTGCTACAGCTTACCTTCATTTTAGCAAAACTATTGTGCTTTTCACTGGATTTTTACACTCTGGCATTACACAGGTAAGTGTTACGATTACAAAACACATTCTTTAGTCCACATCCTATAAACCTTTCTTCTTGCAATGTTAAAAGTGAAAATATATTGTTTGAAAAAACTCCTACATATGCTACATTTTGTTCATCATACTTTTATTTACTATGAATAACTAGCTATACACACCAATACACAGCAAAACCAATGCTTCCTTGTTTCCATGTCTTCTTCATGGATAATCGGCCGTTGAAGAAGCTGACTTTTTGCCTGGGACATTATTGAGTCTCAGTCTTTAAGCATTAGATCATGCATGTAGCCATCAAGTGAAAATTAAAGACGCTTTTACAGGATTCCTGTTTTAATATGAGTCAGCTGGAAACATTAAAAAGTCAGCCAGAGACTCTGTTTTCAACCAACTCATGGGGCTAACGTTAGCTTAATTAGTTAGTTAGCCCCAGCTGATAGCATTCACCAGCCACAGTTTTCATTTCAGAGGGAAAAAAACTTTGGTTGGCATGAAATGAGAAGCCTGATTTTGCCTACTTCAGTCCTAAGTTAAAGTCAAACTGTTTTATAAAAATACACTGAATTTCAAGTGGTTACTCCAAAAATGGAAAACTTTAAAGGGTTTGGCAACAGCGGCTTAGTTTGGCCAGGTTTAGGTAACAGTCAGCTGATTTTATGTGTTAAAGCCTGACAAAAAGAGGATATAAAATAGGCTAAAAGACAAATCTGCGACAGCCCCCTCCCGAAGGATGTCGGTTGTTTCGATGCGGTGGCCTCTTTATCAACTTAGGTGTGTATTCAGTAAACAGGGACAACAAACCAAACAAGCCGGACACCCAAAATGTTTAATTTAATCAAAAGGCTACTACTGCTAGCCGTCTAAAAAGACTGTAAACACAGCTACTCCCGAGCATCTGCTCGGGCGCTGTGCACGCGCTCCGTCTCAGGGCAGCTCGTCTATCGCTTCGCTCCATTCACATCCACACAATGGTGGGAACAAAACAGCACTTTGTCGCCTACTGCTAAAACCATTAGGCCACTGAGAGCCGAGGACGCAAGTGTAGCGTGTGTAACTCAATCAATCTAATCTCTGTGTTGCTTGTCTGTCTGAAATACCAACACCACCCCCCCTCCTCCTTTTCCACATGAACACTGAGGCAAAACAAACGGGTCAAGTGCTTCATGGCTCGTAGGAAAAAAGCGAAAAATGCCCATCACAATTTCCCAGAGGCCAAAGCGATGTCTGCAAATTGCTTGTTTTGTCCAAGAGGCAAAACAAGCAACAGTCCAAAACCCCAAAATATTCATTTTACTATCATATGCAGCTAAGAAAACAAAACAAATCTTAAAATTCGAGAGGCTGGAAGCTATACATTTTTGGAATTTGGAAAAAGAGTCAAAACAATTAAACAATCATTAAAAATAGCTGCTATTTCAGCTCTGGATTAACTATTACAAATAAATAGTAAAAATTACATTATTAAACTGCTTTTTGTGTCCAAGCGAAAATCGAAAAACACCAAAATATTCATTTAACAATTACATAAATCAGAGAAAAACAAGTATTTGTCAGAATTAAGAAGCAGGAAGAAGAAAATGTTTGGCATACTGCTTGATAGATGACTTTAAGATTGATCCACTATCAAAATTCTTGTTGATTAATCAATTAATTGACCAATAATGTCAATTCACAGAGTCAGCAGTCCCACAGAAGACAGCTCCCCACAATTCTATGTGTCTAAGAACTTAGTCACTTTTTGTATTTTCCTTTTCTGGCAACTAAGATGAAAGATTTTTGCAAATACTATTTCACCAATGTCTGCACCAAAACAGCCAGATTTGGTCTGATATTTCCAAAATCTTCTTAGGACTTTGATCCTCTTGTGCCCCACTGGTTTACCACGGAGCTCAGTAGTGAGATGTTTTGGGGAAACACGGCTCTGAACCACACACATTCCTGACAGTAACAGAGTAACAGCAGCTCCTGGGATCTGACCCTGGATCAGACTGTCCGATTCACTGGGCAGTAAAACACAAGCTTTGGCGTTTGTTATCTGAGAAAAAGCAAATGCAATAAAAGGCACAAGTACACACGTCTGACATGCACACTATGCAGAAACTGTCCTCCCCCAGCATGCCTCAGGGACAGTAGGACACACCACCAGGGCCCACTGTTATCTGACACTCCGGCCATGTGTGTTTCTGTCTGACCCAGGGGATTGTGTGTGTGTGTGTGTCTGTCTGTCTGTCTGTCCGTGTCTGTCTTTGTGTGTCTGTGTGTGTGTACTTTCATGCAAAAAAAAGGCTTTATATTTCCTCACCTTATAGGAACAAACATAAGTTTTCACTCCACACCATCATATACTATACAGATACACACACACACTCCTCTCCTGCACACATACACACACTCACACACATACACACACCAACATACTGTCTGTCACACACAAACATCGGCAGCTGCAACAGATGGTGGAGCCAGGCGGCGAGACAGTGTGTTTCTAACAAGCGCATCTGCTTTTTCACTTGACAGCTCTCTCGCTCTCTCTCTCTCTTTTTTATCTCCAGCCTCCATCTCTGACATAAAGATGAATAAACACGTACACACACACTTTCACAAACACTGTACGTGCACACACACACACACATACACACACGTACACACACACACACACACACGCACGCATGCATGCGCACATTCTCTCCATTATATGAGAACACAGCGACGGTGACAAACACAAAGAGCAGACTGTTCACACAGAGGTGACATCCAGACAGCGAAGGAGCCTTGTCTGTAACTTTATACAATTACACACACTCACACTCTTTCCATCTCAGCCTCTATCTCTATCAGTCAAACGCACACTTTTTCACAGATTCATAGGTTCAGCTGAGGGTTGAAGCTCCATGCATACATTAACCAAAACTCCTGCATCTTACATTTGTTGTATGTATATTGTGTGTGTTCAGGAAAGACAAGACATGAGCATAATAACTGAGTTTAGTATCAACATTTTATACGTCTATGATGAAAGCTACTCTCGACTAATGAAACCTCAGTCCCTATTTAAACATTTCATTTATTCAGGATCCACTGTACTAAATCTACCACTGGTAGATGATAATTCAACCTAAAATCCTGATGCTCAGATGTTTTACATATTATTAATTCCTATGCAATAAGATGTTTCTGTACATATTTTAATACCTGACTGAATTTTGAGCACGGCTGAGTTCAAACATTTTGTGCATATAGTTCTTATGATCTGTTTTATCTTTTTAAGCAGCAGGTAAACATACTTGAAACTGTGGTTTTTGTTTTCAACTTCTACTGCTCTGTGGCTATGAGAGTGTGCAAATACAACTGCAAAAAATAGAAAAAAATCCCTAAAGATCTACATATTTGCAAAGATGCTGCTATGAGTTCGACTGTAGAATATATATTTCCTCAGCAGGCAAGAGCAAACTCCACAAGCTCTAAAACAGAATTTTCCAGCATCATATTATTCACACTGACCGCCCGACTGCCCAGGTGTGGACACTGCCAACCCTAAATACCATGAAACCGAAGGAAAAACAGAAAAACAATAGAAATATGTGCTCACAGGCTACAGCAATGAGCCACAGTTGACAGTAATAGATAGGGAATGCCCAGTGCTTCAGGCTGGCACAGCCATCTAAACAGTGTCACTAGAACATGAAGAGGGGGAGGATCAAAGAGGGATACAGCTCAACACTGACCAGAGACTGGTTTTCCAAACCAACAATGACGCAGCTCTGCCGACTCATCCCGCGGCAGTGACATCTGGGGATTGATCTCATGGTGGCAGGGAGAGTTGGAGATATGATTGCAAGGACTAGTGGGGGGTGCAGTGTGTGTGATTGTCTGTGTGTGTGTGTGTGTGTGTGTGTGTACAAATGTGTATCTTCTAAATGCATACAGAGCGTGGGTGGTTCCCAACGTCCGAACAAGAAAATAAAGCCTTTAGATAAGCCGGGATATTAAAAACGGAGCAGAAAGGGAAGAGGAGATGTAACTCCGGCGTTTCTCAGGCTGTTATCATGTTGGTACAGTTGGTCAGGAGTTCGAGGGGGAGGTGGGGTGAGAATGAAGGGAGGATGGAGGGAAGGATTGAGTAAACATGGAGGGTGAGTCTGATAGCGGCAGCTTTTCACCTCAACAACAGAAACATGATGGGACCATCCACCATCAGGCCACAGCATCTGTTACAGCCAAACCACCACAGTGCTGTTCACATTTTCCATGCCCCCCCACCACCGCCACCCTCTTCCTTAGTGGGAACCACACTCACACACCCATACACACATATACAACTTCACACACACATGCACAATCACCAAAAAAGCCACTGAGTTTTTTCTCACAGCTGAACCCTCGGGCAGCAACACTAACAGGGACTTCAATAGCACTGAGTTTACAGGCCAATGAAAGCAGCAACACTTGGGTTTGCTACTGTTTACATCCGGCTGCATCCAATACACATAATGGCTGCAAGGAAAAGGAAAATTCACACATTTTAAACTCAACATCAAATGGAAATTTTCTCCGCTTGAACACTTCCTCACCAAGTACCTTTAAAAAAAAAAATGCGTACAGTTAGGCCCATATGGCGACCACATCACGGAAAAAGCCGCAAGTTCCCAAAGTTTTGGGCTGAACAAAGGAAGTGGGGTCTCACCTGTTGAGGGGCGGGGGGGGGGGGGGGGGGGCAGGGCTAGCAGTGATTGACAATTCATCTGTAGCACCTGAAAGGTGCCGAAGGTGGAGTATGGGAGAGTTGGACAGGTCGCGGCATGCTCTGTTCTCTGTTGTTGTCTGCCAGGCTGCCACAGAGAACAGCAGTTACACAACTCTGAGGTCCTCCGACAAAAGCATCTCTCCAAGGCTGAATACACTCACCACACATGAGACACTGCTTGAAAAATCACACCATTTTAGTGACAGGCCTCTGATAACTCAAGGCTTTAGCTTTTTCATATTAAATCGGCGCTTGATTTATGATCTGAACTGGTTGGCACAGCACTAATACGAAGATTACGAAGAATATTTACACTAAGGGCTGCAACTAAGAATTGCTTAAACTATAGTTTAATCATTTAGTCAATAAATGTCAGAAGACAATAAAAAAAAAATTCCCCCTCAAGATTTCTCAGAGCAGGAGGTGACACAATTGCTTGTTTTGTCCAACCAAAAGTCCAAAAGCAAAAGACATTTAACTTACAATGTTAGAAAACAGAGAAGGGCAGAAAATCATCACATTTCTGATGCTGGAACCCCAAAATGTTGAGAATTTTTGCCAGGGATTATCACAGTTGCTGTTAATTAGTTTTCAGTGGATTGATGGACTATGCGCTGAGGCTTATCTCCTATTTATCTATTAAAAGGGGTAGAATTAGGGTTAAGAATGATATAAAGTATGAGAAATCGATAATAATAAGAACTCATTTGTAATCCAGGCCCTCTCTCACCCTCTGAACGCTTTTAATTAGAAGTCCATTATGATTAATTAAAAAAAACAGCTATGTTTCGCATCACAAAACTTGATATAGTTACCTCAGCATTTCCGCCCCATTCATTTGCAGCATAACAAGAAAACCACAAGTTGAGTTTGATAGAATTCTGTACATTTCTTGGCCTTCTCTTAAACTGCTACGACAACAACAACAACAACAACAACAACAACTGCTACTGTCTATTATCCTCTCCCAGCCTCTCTTCCCGTGCCACAGCATGAACCCTCGACCAAAATTACAGGTATGTTTGCCCCACACCGTAATCAAGCGACCTCCAGACTCAAACGTCCACTGGCTACATAAACAATAGCCACTTTTCCTTTTACATGCAGGCTCCCATTATGCAGTAAACACCTATTATATTCTCACCGTGCCGACCTTAAACCAAACATGCCTTTGGGACTTTTGCCTTTGGCACTTCAGCTACTTTCCTTTTGTTTTGACATAGGACGGCAGGATACAGAGTGAAAAATGTTTGCTTTGGCTCCCTGGAAATGATCAGAGATCAGAAATCATTGACATCGACCCCCACCACCTTCACCCTCACCCCTGCCCCCGTGTCTCCACTCTGAAACAGGCCTGATTGCAGTGCCGTGAGGGGCACGGATGAAGGATACTGCTCTGACTTTTGGTCCTTTTAAAATCCTCCACCAGTGAACTGCTGCGTACTCCCAAGCCACTTGCGCTGGCACCATATAATTTACACAGCATGCCTCTGAGCTTATGAAGGCAGCCAGATGTGTGTGTGTGTGTGTGTGTGCGTGCGTGCGTGCGCGCATGGCCTACGCCTCCTGCAGCTATGCTATATTTGCCCTTACAGAGCTCTCCTCCTTTTACGGTGGCCGCGGTGGTCCAAGGTGCATGTCCGCACAGCACATCTCTCCTTTACACGCGTGGACGCGGGGCGCGCGAGAGTGGCGCACGCAGCCCAGCGACGAGGGGACGCGCGCGTCCAAACGCACCGCGTCCAAACCGTGACCCCCCGGGAGATGAACGCACGTGTGCGGGCCTGACCCGCGTCACGGGTGGTTTTTCAGCGTCAAAACGTCACCTGGAGCCGCAATAGCAGAGGAGGACCGAACCGTTCCAGGTGTGGCGGAGTTTAACCCGGCATGCGCCCATTTGGCTCCTAGAAAGGAGGCCCGAGGAGGTCCCACAGAGGGGCCCCCGCGGGGGGGGGGGGGTCCAAACATTAATATGTGTATATATACATATATACATATATATATACATATATATATATATATATATATATATATATATATATATATATATATATGTATGTATGTATATAATCATTACTGTGGAGACATCCCAGGCTGCTCTGACCAGAGGACCAACTCCCCCCCTGATGCTGTCCGGCCACGTACGGCCCGAAAAAGCCCCGCACGAAATCACAGCCGACGCCGGCGCACGTCTCCGCCGAGCGCAGAGGAGGACCCGGGGCTCCGTCTCTCCTTTTCAACCAATGTTTACGTGCCGGAGGGAGGAAAAGGAGGAGGGAGGTGGGTCAGCAATGAAAAATATCTGGGATCCCCTGCCTGCCATACGTGGCCAAAGCGTTTCGGCCTACATTTTCTTTTCTTTTCTTTTCTTTTTTTCCTTTTAGCTCTGCTCATTCAGGCTTCAAAGGTGTTGTCCTCTACTGCAAAGGGAGGGAGGGAAGGAGGGAGGGAGGGGGTCCAGGTGCGCTGGAAGTAGTGGGGAGTAGAAGAAAACCCTCCTCGGTGAAGGTTTTCGGGGTTTTTCATTCTTTCTTTCTTTCTTTCTTTCTTTCTCTCTTTCTTTCTCTCTTTTCCCCCCAGCGAGTCAACTCACCCTCGATCCGTCGCTACATGCCGTCCTCCGCTCCCCGCTGGAGAAACCGACCCGCTCGACGGCGCTGAAACCTCCCGGAGAACAGACGCAGATATTCCTCCTCGTACGGGGCTTTTTCGGGTTGTTTCTTTTTTTTTCCGAGGTGGAGGTGGAGGAGGAGAGGGGGGGGGTGAAATAGCCTTAAAATCCCGTGCGGGGAACAGAAATCTCGTGAGTCTCTTGAATCATATGAGCGCAAAGTTTAGACGCCTAAAAAAGAAAAAAGAAAAAAGTCGCAAAGTCAGTCCTGAGTTGGTCCTGAAGCTGTTTCTGCGCCAAGTTTTTCTGCGGGTTTTTGTTTTTGTTTTGTTTTTGTCCTTCTTTTTCCTTTTTTTTTTCTTTTCTGGAGCAGGAAGGGGGGGGGGAAGAAAAAGGAGAGATAGTGAGGAAAGTTGTCCGCCTTGGCCCGCGGATAACAACGACGTGGTCTTCTCCTCTCGCTGGGACTCGGTGTGTTTATAGTAGTGGTCCCCCTGGTCCAATGGAGGCGTTCAGGACGGGAGAGGGGGGGAGGCACAGGGCGCGTTTACATGCTGCGGGACATGTTGGAACCGCGAGGTTTTGGGTTTTTTTTTTTTGACATTGAACGCAGACGTCCGAGGCGACCGCTCACGCCCAAAGACGCAGGGACTAGTCTAAGGGGTCGTGAGATAATCGAAAGGGTTTTTAATCAGAGAAAGAAAAATCACCAATATGACAGTATATGTTTGTTTGTTTTTTTTAATTCAAACTACTTTAATCTTCTTTTATTTCACTTAAAACAAGTTGGGGAAAATGACGCTACTCACGCATTGAACTGGTTATACTCCGATATCTTTCAGTACAAAACGAGGCACTTGTATGCTTCTTCTTAATGATCCAATTCTAAATTTCAAGAGAAAAGTTGTATTTGTTTTTATTCCACTACTTTTCTTTAGTTACTAGTTACTTCCATCGTCTGTGAAACATGCGAGCAACAGAGCAAATAGGATCCTCTTACCGATTAGAATAACAATTAGTTTTAATAGAAGGCTCATCTCTACAAAGTACAACATGAAAATACCGACTACACGTTACTGCAACAATAATGATGATGATAAAATAATAATCAATTAATTTGATGTGAAGAATATTCTCTAAAACGAGCCACTCTGTATAATGAGCACTTTTACTTTTGACGATAATACTTATGTACTCTTGACGAAGTACAGTATTTGAACGCAGTACTTTCACTTTTTTTTTTTTTTTTTTTTTTTACATAGTGGTGTCGCTGCCTCGGCCTAAGTAAATGGATCCTTCCGAGACTGCGGGTCGAGGCCTGCACACATCAACGCGACCAAATGTGCAAAAGAGCTTAGCGGGGCAGCAGAGCTGAGGGCCCGCAGCCTCGGGGGGGACCGTGAAGGCAGCAGCAGGTCCAGATGCCTCCGGAACGCCGTCCCCTCTGCTCTGACATCAGACCCGAGGAATCCCAGGAATGCCGGGCTCCTGGGAGAAGTCCTCCTCGTTTAATGGTTTTCCAGGGGCCACGGAGGTGACTAAACGGCGAACAAAGAAGGTCCCCTCACATATTTAAGTCCCCCCTTTTTTTGCCTCTTGGCCTTGGCTGAGCCACAGCGTCCGCGGGGGGCAATTTATTTGCATAACCTACATTTTTTTTTACAACTTGTAGGCTTATGTATAAGAAGGACATTATTTCACACAATATATATTATACTGTGTTTTGACATGTGGGCAGATATACGGGCTTGTCCCGTGTAAATCAATCGATTGATGCATTTATTAAATTAAAAGCTGCTTAACATGAAAAAGTGTCATATTAAATGTTAACTTACAGAAGAAATACATAAGTGGATAGTGGCCTATGTCTGATTATAAAAAGTGCTATTTAATTTTTTTTTTTAAATAGCAGTAGCAGTAGTGACGTCTGCCTTTGAAGCCACCAAATAGTGACATTTTCTGATGTTTTAACACTCGTTGCCTTTATTTAGTTGAATAACTTTTTGGTAGTATTTTATGTACATTTTTTTATCTCCTCACACCGTGATCTTTCAAAGCTCAATCCAAGGAAAACAGTTGTTCCGGAGAAAGACTGAGTCCCCTTTCTTTTATTGAAATTTAGTATATTTTTCTTATTACAAGTAACAGTCAAATTTGAATATATTGAGTCAAACAAACATCTAAATAAGCCTTTAAAAACTCATTGTGTAATTTGTGTCAACTTCCGCTTAATTAAAAAAAAAAAACAAAACCCTCGAGTTCCTAGAGAAAATACCAGCCACATGACCTCTGTGTCCTCAGTCGTGGTTTTGTCCATGTAGTTTTAGTAGTAGAAATAACACTGCATTATTAATTATTATCATTTTGTATATATGGTCTTATGTGTTTGTGATCATTTGATCTCTGTGTTTTGATTTTTATATTCCATTCCACCACTTAAAACATCTTAAATCACACATTTTATCTCCTTTAGCATGTTGCTGCTGCAATTAAACTGTAGCACACTTGCTTTCATGCCGTTTTGTGCCTTTGTGAATAAGGTCCATAGTGATCTAATTATACATTTTTTAATATCACGGCAAGTTATTACTCACTACATCCTACAAGGGTATCCCAAGAACATTTAATGGCACCACAGGAGGGTAAAAAGCAAAAAAGGGAAGAATGATCTCAAAGTACAACTTGAAGTTCAGCAAATGGGTGTATTACAGTGATTTCCTGTTAGAAATGAGCTAGGCCTCAATGAGAGCACAACAAATGGTCTACATATAACTATAAATGCAGCTGATTATTGTGATTCTGTTAAAGTTCAGCTCTTATTCAGTTTGAAAAAAATTCCAAACACTTTTTACACGTAGTGAATACAACAAATACTCGTCAACCATCATACTCTGCTTCTTTTTTTAAATTTTATGGTTTAATTACATTATAAATGTAAAGGACGGAGCATGAAGTGAGAAAGACGAACAATCCAACTCTCAGCAGATTAAAGACACGGCTGCTTTATTTGTGACCAAATTGCAGCCTCTTGTGGCTAACGTGCAATTTACAACAATAGCAATCAGCGCAGTAATTATTTCAAGATGTGCTTGCAGGGTACTTATGGGTTAAAAAAAACACACACAAAGTGCACGATTTAAATGTTGCCTGCTGCTACTGTGTCTCTGTCCACATCCTGAAAACCTCCAGCTGAAAAATCTCAGAAACTCTGAGGCTCAGCCGTTGAATGGTATTCTGGGAATTCCCTTAATGAGGTTAAACTGGGTCAGCTAAGTTAAAGTAAAGTGGCGACGACGAAAAGGGAAATTACAACACACTCCAACGCTATGTAAAACCTGGAATTAAGTAAACGTCACAAAGGAAAATTATACACAAGTGTAATAGTGTCTACGAGGTTCTAACATCCATTTATATTAGGACACCACAGGATGTGTCCTCACGATCGAGTCTGGGTGAGATTCAAATCCAAGAGAAACAATATGTTTTTTATTTTCTATTTTAGGATTTTCTGAGGAAGGCCTGGGACTGCGCTTCCGGAGATGTCCTGTGGGAGATGCTGTGGGAGTGTGAAATACTGGCGTTGTTTTGGGACTTTCAGTTTCTTATACCCAGTGTGAAATAGGCTCTCTGTGTTGCTGAAATTTTTTTTGGGTGGGTTTCAGATTCCCATTAGCACACAAGTGGTTTCCCGTCATGTTTCAGAGAATTTCAAATTTCATGGACTCACAATAAAACGAAGCTAAAGTCTGGAGAGTGTCCGGTCTCGGTGACGTTATGGTCGCTGCTCTTTGCAGGGGGATGTTAGAGTGCGATTATCATCGCTTCTGAGTGTCAAATCTGCAACTACATACCCAGCACCAAGGATATAAAGAGAGTCTACATTTCTAAGGTGGCTTCTTAGAGGAGAATAAGCTGAAGAAACATACAATATATTGGCAATAGTTACAGTAGTAATTGTAATTCTAGTCCTTTCCGGTTTTTATTGTGACAGATAGGGGAAGTGGTGCAGAGGGTTGAAGCCCCATCTATCCATTTCATTTATCTGTGTTTTTCATCAGTGTATCTGCTGATCTGCTTTGCTGGTAAACTCATTGTTATTGCCAAAGGAATTTTTTTCATTTTATTGTTTTGCAGGATGTGTCAGTTATTATGTACATGTGGAGAGTCTCCGGTTTCCTTACGTTTCATGTTTTGTCTTCTCATAAATCTGTAGTGTTGTTTTTACTGTTGGTAAAACTAAAAGTTTGTCAAATCATTAAAATATTTAACACAAAGCTCTTCTTATGAAGAAGAGCCGTACAATTAAACCTGACATGCCTGAGAGAGGGAGAGGCGCCCGGAAAATCCTTTTTTCCCCAGTTAAACTTTTCAAAAAGCAGCCAGTCAGTCACCATAGGTTAAAATGTAAATACTGTTTACATCGAAACTATATCTAAAAACCTGTAAATTAAAGTATGATAAAGAAGAATAAGATTGGAGAAAGCTCTAAAAATATGGAATAATTTAAAAATCAGTAAAGCAAATAGATAGCAGCCCACTGGCATAGTTCCCATTACCAACTGTGGATGCGGTTCATTATATTCACTGAATTGATCTTTTTTATAAATTTGAGTTATGTGGAACACTGAGGAAGAAGCAAGAGAGATTTTTGTTCGTGTCAAGGTCCAAAGGAAAAGGGAGTTTCCATCTGTATCCTTGAGTTTTCATCAACAAAGAAACATCTGCAACATTAAATCTTCAGCTTCTGACAGCAGTTCTGTTTGCATCCTGCTCTAGGTTTTTGGGTTGGTTTTTTTTTGGCAATTTTAAAAACTTCTCAACAAAATGGTCAAAAGGTAGAATACGGATGTCAAAATGGGAGCATGTACTGCCAACACTCGAGCACTGTTTGATTTCAAAATACATTATCTTTATTTTTTTAAGTATAAGTACAAAAGTATTGGAACACAATACACTTAAAGTATCAAAAGTAAAAATAATCATTACAAACCATGATGCTTGTCAATATTATAAAATAGCACTTTACTATTCAACCATTATCACTGATTCATTAACGTGCAGGTTGTACTTTAATTTTGTAGCTGGTCTTGTTTGAGCTAATATTAACTAATATTAATTTCTTTATACACTTTCAGGTTGTTAAACCATAATCTTTATCAAGTGATCATATGCCTAGTATGTTTAGCAAAGTTTTAACCTACAGCCCTCAAATAAACGTCGTGGAGTAAATGGTACAATGTCTTCCTTGATTCTGCTAATGCAGAATCATCTTCCTTGATTCTGCTAATGCAGAATACAGAATCAAGGAAGATGAAAACAACATCAAGCCTGTAGAGTCAGGGCTACATTCCTCTCTGGGTTCTCATTCGTTGCTTGTTTTTTCCTGTTCTTTAGTACATTCTTGTACAATGATACAAGTAATATTGGTCATAAAGGACAAAAAGTCAACATCTGAAGCAGGACGTAGGTTGGATTGTCGATTCAGTCAGTTCAGACATGAGTCTCTTTGATGATTAGCTGACCCTAAACACGGGTGACCAAATCTCCTTGATGCATCAATAACCTGTCAATAACCTGTCAACCTGTCAATAACCTGTGACTCTAGCAGTTACAGCCAAAGCAGAATTACCAACCATGCAAAGCAGGTAAAAGCTCTTACCTCTACGTTTCATCGAAATTGCCTCTGCAAAATGATGGTCATTTTAAGCTTTTCTGGACAGCGGATCAATTTAAAACAATACAGGGAGTAATGGAACAAGAGGGAGCAGCCACACTGAGCTTTTAAATGAAGAGCTGCAGGCGTCAGGCTGCACACCTCCAAATTCTCAGGACGGTAACCATCTCCTTTCACTGTGCGCGGCTGTCTGCAGACTCCTGCTGTGTGCAGCATTAGATCATTATTAAATCATGCTCACAAAATGATGGAAAAGGCCAATTAGTGCCTGACTCCCTAATTAGAACAACAATTGTTTGTTTTGCTGCCCCATAATTGTGTGACCTGAATTATTTAACCTTTTTTGCCGTCACCACCACGACTGAAATATTCAAGATTGCCACTTTAAAATGGCGATTGACATTGTTTTTGTCATTGCTTTTTAAACTTTGTGTAATGTGTTACACTAGGGAAGAGCAGGGAATTCGTTGCACGTGAGAACCTCCATGAAACATGGATGTGGTTGTAACTTTGGATATTTGATGTAATTACCTCCGTCAAGGAGCTCATGTTTTCACTGGTGGTTTTTGTATGTTTATTTATCAGCAGGATTACACAAAAGGCACTGAACTTAATTGTTTTACTGTACCTTATACTCTGCTGCAGCCATAGCTGGATTAACCTGTTAGTCTCTTCTGGTGTCATGATCTTCCTATCCCACTATAACTCTACTCTCCAGCCGGGTTGGACTCTACACATCTCATTGTTGTTGTATTTGCTTGGTGAGTGCTGAAGCCGGGTCCATGAGTTTTCCCTCGGGCATCCTCATGTCTGGCTTCGAGCCAGAGCACCTCTTGTCCGAAGCTCATGTTTTGGGATTTGGCGGTGGGAAAAAAGGAAAAAATCCCCCCGGGACACAAAAACTTTGGCCGTTTTGTTCAATGATGATGGACCAATGTTGGGCTTTCGTTGCTCTATAATATGGCAAGAAGCCGATTCTGTCCATTAGCTGAGGCCATGTTCATTTTAAACGGATACTTTTGACAACACGTGAAAACGCAACGCTCTCTCTTTTTGTTTTGTTTTTCTCTCCACACTACGCCAGTGTCTCCTGCCCACAAAAACTCACCTTTTCTGAAATCTGTTTCCAAGGTGATGACTTCGAACACATCTTCCTCATGCTACACAACAGTTGGAAAATGGAGCTTTTTAAAAAAAAGAATCTGACAGTCTATCTGACCTCTTGCAGCATACAAACATGGTTTCTCACTTCCTCTACTTGTAGCTATTCTCTCCTCCTCCTCCTCCTACAACACAAGGGAGGAATCAAGGCAGCGAGCATTTGCCAAATGAGACATTTCTCCTCTCTCCGGCAATATTTTGAGGTGACGTCAGCCTATTCTTGACGTACACTTGCATAACCTGACACCGGGCTTGTAATGGATTGCTCTGGATAATGAGAAAAGCTTCAGATACTTCACATGAAGTCTGTAATTGGTTTGTGAAAGGTTACAGGTACAGTACATTCATCCTTTCAGAAGCTTTGGTGGCCTATTACAGGACTAACAGCCTCAATAGTCTATGTAATAGTCTACTCTGAAGCTTCCAGGGGAAATAATTGGACTCTCACTCTCAGAATGACTGAGCTAAGATGCACTTGGAAAAAGAAACAGAGGAGATCACAAATAGAAGATGCCTGGCTGGCTAATGACTGTGAGACGGTGGCATGGCATTTTTATGATTCTTTTATCATATAAACACACACACATCACATATTTCTGACTAAGTAATCGGCTAAAGTGGGGAAAAAAAATGGCACCATCGGACACGTAAACGGAACGATAGGACAGACACGAGTCTTTTCTTTTGAGTCTCTTGAGGGTCTTGTTTTTGAAAGAAGAAATGAATTGCGTCCGAACAAACGAGGAAGGAGATTTCACAAATGATGCCGTGGGATTCACTATTGACCTAAACTGATGAGGAGCACTGGAGCGGGGAGACGGAGACGTGGAGGCATTATTACCTGACTGGAGACAGTTTACAAGCAAACCCTTTTGAGGCCAACAGGTTGCAATACATCAGCCCATCTTGACGTGGTTTTTGAGAAATTGCTTTCATTATCCTAGTTGAGTATTTCGCTGTTGCTGTTTACATGAAGTGTTTTCCTTTTGATGCAATAGTGTGATGAATGTGTTGAAAGCTGTATCTAATCAAATCATTAAAAATATTAGAAGAAGCTTCCCTCTTGTTTCGGTGTGAGCTTTTTGTTTTGATAGCTGGAGATACTAGTATGGTGTCAAGTCCCATCTCAAACGTAAATTGCATTTCTTGCGTTTTTATGGATCCTCCCTCACCACCAGAAATCAATCAAGATTAGAATGGACAGGGCCTCAGAAAACTGGGTGGTCCTATATGCAAAACATTTAAAAATTCCTTAGAGTGTGTTATTTGTATTATAGTATTACATGTACATAGGGTTATTTTTAATGTACTTTCCTCATGACAGATTAGGAAATTGAGCATGGGAAACACTGCCAGATGCCAAATGAAATACATCAAACTGTTAACATGTTAAGGCAGTATTTTATCTGACTGGTAGTATTTTCATTTTGATTCATTGCATGGGAAGCCTGCAGGCCCGGGTTAAATGGTTTTAAATTCAAGTCTGAGTTACTTGGACTTTACGTAAGTAATTCTCAGTGGTAATCTCCCACATCTCAGAGGGAAAAATTGTTATTTTTTCCTCAAATACCTTTACGAGTACCTTACATATAAAGCATACAGTATGAAGAGCTGATTTAATATGATGCCTGTCAGACTACAGGACACTATATATGGTTATAGCTGAAATGATTAGTCAATTAACAGAAGATTAACTAGAGTCTGCTTCATTAATAATTGAAGTCATTCAATATACCACACATTTCATGGTAATAGCTTCTCAAATGAGTATTTGCTGCTTTTACCTTGTAAGCAATTTAACAATTTTATTAAACACAGCAGGAGGGTGTTACTTTGGAGTCTGGATAACTGTGATGGGCATTTCTCGCTATTTTCAAGTGCTTCTAGTTTTTTACAAACCAATAACTTATTGACCAAAGAAAAAAATGGTCAGCATGTTAATCCATTGCAAAAATAATCATTCATAGCAGCCTTATATAAGATAGCTACAAATTAGTTCAACCTGCTATAACAGTAAAATACTGTTTACACCATGAATTCATGATAATATTTTAAATATGCTATACAAAATTGGATTACAGTCACTGAGGCCATTTTCTCTGACACTTTAGATGCCTTTACTTTAGTAACATTTTTCATTGTAGAACTTTCACGTGTAATCAAGTATTTTTAAAGTTAAGTATTACTACTATTACTTACAAAAAGGATTTGAATGGCTTCACCCCCACTGATCCTATTCTATTCTATCACGTCACAACATATGTATTTGTGGGACTATGGCCTCGCTGACCCTGCTCGGTCAGTGGGACACGACAACAGCTGCTGCAGAGATTATGCGAATCAAAATATATCAAGCTGATTTCAGTTAATCATCTCAGGCATGCACTGTCACCGGGGGGGGGCAGAGTGCATTCGCTCGGGGCTCGTATGCTATTCTCTCATTTGTGTCTCTGAGGGGGTCTTTGTACAGAGCACTGGTCATATGACCATCAGTCAAAGAGTATGTGCCGCAGAACGTGGGGGAGTTACTCCTACATAAATGTCCAAGAGGAATTTGGGTGGTGTGATATCTAATGGGCTGGATCATATTCTCATTTGTGTACTAGTGTCCAGTATTCTCTTTGATCTTATTCAACTTACTGGTTGACATGTTTCGTGTAAATATAAAATGGTGCTGATATGCAACAAATAAGGTTGTATTCTTGCCAAAAAAGTGAGTCTATAAATCCTCATAATTAAATTAAATCAGTTAGACATTAGGTTTATCCCTTGTGTTTTGTTGACTTTGCTTCCTCATTGTTTTTGGGTGCCACTGACTCAATTGATGTGTATGTAGAAAATACTTGTGATAAATGCAAAGTTAAGGCCAACAACCTAAATGCAGAAATGAGTGTGAAGCTTAGTTATTGCACCAAATAAAAACACATTTCATGTTTTAGTTGTTATACAGCCCTACACTAAATCTTAACTTCATCAGGGTTTCATGTTCCTATTCCTTTTAGTTGCCAAAACGCCATTCACAAACAAAGAAATGTATACTATGTTGTCCTATAGACCTCAGAAAGAATGAATTTAAAAAAATCAATATTGTTAATTTAAAAAAGCTCATTTGTCTTTAAAACATATGTATGTGCCATTTTCTGTAGCAGACTCCTGTAATATGTAATCAGTTGAAAATCATGTTTATAGGTAATTCTTATAATATTAGAAGAACTCATTCTAAACCGGTGTAAAAATGTTTTTTTGAGCTGTTAAGGAGGATCTTACACTAAAGTGAAGCTAAAAAAAAGCTAGCCACTAAAAATATTAAATGTATATATACAACATTATGGGCTCATATTAAAACATTTGAAATAATACGTGTGGAACATTCCATGTGTCCGAACAATTCATACTGCATTAGTCAAATGCAAATGATTCAATATTTACCTTGTTTGCTCATTAGGAAATACTGGAAACAAGCCATATGTCTTCTTCACATGCATCTGCAAGGGTGAGATATGAAAAATGACTGGTTGGGAAAAATTTCTGTCTTCTCTCCTCAAAGGCTCCTCTAAAACCTTTGCCGACCGATGGTATGATAATAGTTGTGTAAATGGCAGGTGGTTAAATGGCAGAGCCTTCATTACACAGTGATTCACACCCTGCAAGGCCTTCTGGGGGTAAAGTTATTATTCTGTGGAAGTAAGCAACATCAACAAGGAGATGAGCTACACTGTGAAGTCGGCTTGGAATGCAGCATCGCCATTTGTTTTTAATAACGTTGTTTTTAAAAATCCATTTTGCAAAGTGGGTGTTTCCTGTGAAAAAGCCCAAAGATCTTTACCAAAGATATCAAAATGCTTTTTTTGTAATTAAATTCTTCTCCATAAATTTTAGTCTTTGACACAGAGACAGCTGAGTGTATTCTGTTTCTAATGTTGCTCTATTTACTTGCATGTATCTCTTAACGGCATTTTTTCTTACTTTCATTCTTTATGTGGGGTTGCAGTTGCACCATTTGTACCACAGATATAATTAATGCAAGAAATATCAGTACAGAGGTGAAATTTTCGCTGGTATTAAAACTGAAACTAGAAAGTTGAAATGGTCCTTGATATTTCATGTTATTCATGCAAACCAAACGTTATAAAAAAAAAAAAACAGAAATCCCATGACATACTGTATAAACTGAATGAGAATGAGAGATTACAAAAGTAAAATAATCCTGTAAACCTCCTGTGAAATGAATGTGAGAGTGGGAGAAGAAATATCGCAGTGAGGAATTGTTCTGACGTGTAAATCAGTGGGATATCAGGAAAGGAGGTGTTATGTTTCTATAAGATGGGTGGTGGAGTAAGGCCATGAAAAACATTGCGGTGGGTCATTGGACGTTTTATCTATGCTTGCTTGTGCAACATGAGGTCACCTACGGTTAAAGGGCTGACTAGAAAGTAACAGTTTTGCAACAAGACCACCTCCCCTTTTTCAGGGGTATTCGACGTGTTTAATAATGTTAACGTGGTTGTTGTTCATTTGTAATTCATTCTATACATTTACCTTGGATGACATAGCAGTTGCACTGAAAATAAACATGGCCTTGACCCTGTTTTGTAAACACCCTTTGCTTTCACACAACAACAGTTTGGTTTGCAAGGTCCCACCACAGAAACAACCTCAGAAACAATTTCTGTTTTTCATTAAGCGAGCTGAAACGACTTCAACTGAAATTCAATAAATGGTTGTAAGTTATGATAGTGAACAGATGAATGTTGTGAAGAAGGCGTTTCTTCACAACATCACCCAGTATAATAACTTCTTAAGATTTTTTTGTGCCTGTTGCTCAGCTCTTTCTTCTTGCAGACCTCCAACATTTTTTTTCTTTACTATTCTTGTTTTTAGGATTTGAACAAGGAAAAGGAAAACATTTGACATGCAGGAAAAAAAAATATTGGTCCAAATATTGGTCCAAATATACCTGGACCTCCTAAGCAACAAATCACTTTTTAAACATAAATTGTCATTTATTTCATGATACTAATCTTTAAAGGAGAACACCACAGATTTTACGCATAAGAGGAGAATTAGCGATTAACACACTGGCGTGTCAGTGGTCAGGCTGCATTGTGGGTAATGTCGGTGCCAGGTTTTGCGTGGAATAAGAACAACGATGATATGTCTGGTTCTGCTGCATCAGTTTCTATCCTGTTTTTAAAAAACGTTCATCCTGAGTCTGTCAGCGTTACAGGAGCACAACTGATGGAGTTCGGTTTTAGAGCAATTCCATCATTCATTTTCACATTATCTAATTCATTACATTTTTTGAGCACCTTCCACTATCGCTTGCTGTTAGTTATCATTACATTTTCTGTACGTTTTAATGTATGTAATCGATCTCCTTTTTTCCCAGTATATACAGTATACATCATTCTGCATATCATAAATAATCTTTATTGTCTTTATTGGGAAACCTACAAATTTTTATGGAACCATCGATGGAAACATGGTCAAACACGCATCTATACATTAGTGCCCTTACATATATTTTCACATATATTTATATACACACATCTTTACATAGCATGAATCATGGTTCGTATCCACAATATTTTCTCATCTATGATGAATAAATTGCTTGATCACGTTACTTGGTAACTGTGATAGTTTGCACTAGGTCATGGGATGGCAGGCAGCCAACAGGTAGCTGGTGATATTTCAGTATTTTACTTCACATGCTGAAGAAACTGGTTTTACTGAAAACCTCAGCATTTATTCAAGTCTTACCCTTCATTTATTTATTTCAGTTGTCAATTGAAAAAAAAGGTACAAATGAGCAAAATAGACTGTGTATTTAAGTAATGCAATGGATTAATCAGTGTCTCTTACAGTAGGCAAATGTTTTCTCCCCTTTTTCTCCAATTAACCTCCAGCCGCCTCCTCTGAGTGGTTTGTCCTTGTATATTAGTCCTTCAAAACGTCTCCTCAGCTGTTGAAACAGAGAGCTGCATGTGAACATTACAGGCACTGATTAGGTGAGAGGACAGTGATTTTCTTTTCAACAGCACAACCTTTCCTTTGCATGAAACACCTTGTGTGACTGTGTGCGTGTGCGTTTATTTGTTTGCGTGTATTTTCTCCATTCAAGGTGCAGTCATGATGTCCAGCCGGTGAGTCAGGTCTTCCAAATGAAGTTTCCATGCTGGAGTGCATGCACACCTTGTAAACAAGAACAGGTGGAAAACGATCCAGTCGGCTTAATCGATTTTCACCGCAGCTCCTCAACCTTTTTGAAAGGAAGTGGCTCTGAAATTAAGATTGCGGCCATTAGGAATGACCTCTGAGGGATTTAAGGTGGGGATTGACAGGGGTCGGCTAAGGAGCAGCAGCCGTTCCTGATCATGTAAACAATCACTCAAGAAATTCACTTGAAAGCATTGAAACATCCCTGTTGAGGGTTTTCAAGACTGCATCCCAAAAAAAGCAGCAAGTTAACAATTAATTCGCTAATGCTTCACCTGTTGCCTGGTGACGTGGGCTGCACCATTGATTAAAAAGTGCGTGGGTGGCCTCTCCAACCGCCATACACACAAACACACAAATTACACACTCCTCCCCATCCAGAGAGGAGCAGGAGACCCCTTACTCCAATCACACCCCGAGGCCTTGAGAATCCGAGCCTCCGTACTTCATGTGTCTATAAAAAGAGCTATTCTCCTCTAAGGAAGCAGCAGCAGACCCTCTCCTACTGAGCATTTCTTAACAGAGCAGAGAGAGAGCAGGAGAGGAGGCGAGGGCTCACAGTCAAAAGATCTGAGGACGGACGGAGGGGGAAACACAAGAAGAGAGGAAAAGAGAAACATTTGGAAAAGGTAAGGGGGGAAAAAATGACGTCCTGAAATTCTTGATCTATTCTTGTTGTTTTGGCATGGATCAGAATTAGACTGTTAGCAGCGTCTGTTGTTTTTGTTTTTTTTTTTCTAAATGAATAGACTCCAGTGCACTATTGAACACACTTGCTGACTGATTGATAGAGACCGTTCTGACATTTTCCGACACGCACAGCTGCATTTACTCTGTCATTCATGTGGATCTATATTTCACGAAGATTGCACCTTAGCTTTTTCGGAAGCGTATGCATAGTTGTCAGAGTTGACGTACGTTTGTTTTGCTGTCAATCCATATACACACCGTTCGAAAACACTCATTCAACTTCGAAAAACCTTTAAAAAAAAAAACTCAGTGTATCATTGACACATAAGGTTTCGATCTGTTTCAATTGCAGCTCTGAGTCTTCTTTTAACAGAGGCTGTCTGTGGAGAGCAGAGCTCAGTTGAGTGAGTCATACTGTAGGAAGAGTGTAGTTAAGTCTCTGCCAGAGTTACAAAGATGATGGCCCACCAAGGAGTCACTTGTTAGAATCACGGAGAAGGGAGGAGAGACGGCAAGATGCAATATCCCAACAAAGGAAAGAAAATGGACTCATCCTCTGTAAGGCTCGCAATGCACGAGGATGAAAAGATAAAATAGGGGTATGGTATTTGCTAGAGCTGCTTTTAAAATGTTGATACTATTAGGGAAATCAAATGACTGGCTGGGTTAAACATAAAGTTTTGTGAAATTTCTCCCTGTTATCCAACTTATAACCCCCCCACACTCACACACACTCTCTCTGCCAATGGGGAGAGTGGAGGGGGAGTGTTATAAGATGGGGAGAGAGTGGGAATAAGAGGTGAAGAAGTGATAACAAACACAGCAGCAGGGAGTAGTGGGGGGGGGGGGTTGCCAGGTAGAGACATGTCAGAAAAGAAGTTATTGAGTGCTGTTATCTATTAAAAGATTTTGTTCGTACATCTTCCTCATCTCTCAAGAATGAACGTAATAGTTTCTGCTATGTGAGTGCAGCCTCCTCCATGCTTGCCTGCATGCAGAGCCACGGATGTGCACCGGAGGCTTTGTCTCGAGGTGGAACAAAAGGTAGCATTTCCTCGCCGCTCATCTCATACAGTGACTTTAAAAGTCACTTCCCCCCTCGAAGACCTTTAAGTTCTCGGGTGTAGATCCCGCTGTTGGTGTCAAGAAAGGAAGTGTAGTAGAGGAAACTCAAAGCTATTCACTGATGCAATGAATTACATCATTGTTCACTGTTGTGCGCCCTTGGCCTTTGGTAAAAGGACTGTTATGTTCAGGGGTTTTTTTTTGCCCCCCCCCCCTCTGCCCCCAACATTAAATTCTTGATCACTTGAAATCAACATCCACACATCTTAGGGAAAGTTCTTAAGGTGTTTGAGTGGAGATTAGGGGCTGAAACTTGGGTGTGATTTCCAAAAATATATCATAAATCAAAGCCGTGTAATATATGCTCTAGACCCCCCCCCGGACTTAAGAATGGAAGCAGCAGTTGGCAGAATTATGGTGTGTTGTGTTTAAAGACTGCTCCAGCTGCTCTCTATTTCTGAACCGTGAACGAAGAAATGATCAGTTGTTACCGCTGACACTCAGTCAAAGTGGCCCCGATTGGCCCCGAGCTGTTCAGATCCTTCAATCAGTAGAACAGGTCGAGTTGTCCTGAATTTGAAGATTATAGGTCAAAGTTATAATCCTTAAGATTTCAATCCCGATCGTTTTGGTGGCACGCCGTGTTACAGCCATACAGCTTAATGCCACAGCAAAAAACTCCTTAGGCAGCTACTTTTCGTCAACTGGTCTGTCTATTTAAAGTACAGCCGAACAAACTACCACTGTCTGAATGAAGGAGTCAAGCAATACATAGGCATTTTTCATCATGTCATGAGCGACCGCCATCTGATTTCATGCTGCACACGACACAATAAGACCAGTTTTTCCACACAACACAGTGGCACAGTGGCACAGTAGAGCCGGGTACATTCGCTGAGAAGTTGGAGGTGTGCAACCGTTTCTCAGTGGCTTATTTATTTATTTATTTTTTCCCCCGTCTTCATTAATTATTCCTGTTCAAAAACGGAAAAATGAACCACTGATAAAGAAATGCCAAAAATGAAAATGCCACGGATGATAACAGCCGGCGCTCACCGCAGTGACGCATCCGCAGCATTTCCTGTGGCTGCTTCAAGTAGCGTCACCGTCATCACATGACATCATGTGTTTTCACTAGTTGAATCATTTTAATGTGAAGCAGCTGCATTGGGAATTATTGGTTTTGCATTGGCAACTTAAGACAGCTCTTAAACAGTGGGATGGCAGCATTAATAATGATGAGGTAAAATTACGCAGAATCACATGCATGCCCTTTTTTTTTTTTCTTTCTTTTTTTTTTGAAGCGCTCCTCGTGCAAGGGAAGGCGACTTGAATCCGGCGCGGAAATGGCGGACTCCACCACTAACAAAGAAAACTACTGTACAGTGAGGTAATCACTGTAAATATAAAGTGACTAAATGGAGAATGCAGAAAAAATGCAAACCATAAATTGAAGTCTTGTTGTGATGCAAGGCAGCTGTTTTTCCACGTCTACTGTTTTTCGCGAAAACCGACGTTATGGTTCCACTTGTGACAAGTTAAATGCCAAGTGCAGGATAAAATGTCAACAGATGACTGTTGTCATCTGCATGTGACTTTTTTGTTTATCTTCAACGGCGACGAAAATATCAAAATGTAAATCTGACGCAAGGGACGACCTTCCCCTTCCCTCAGTCTACCGTCCCTGGAAATTTTCACACAGTCCCTTAAAAACTGCAAACCTCCTCTTTGGGAGGCTGACAGCAGCAGATCTGCATAAACAGTATCACATTTTCCAGCATTTTCATCATCAACTACTCCTAAATAAGATGAATGTGCTGGTGGTAAACAAGACCATCTGTTATAATACGTGTGATATTTGCTGGAGGAGGAATGTTGATAATTAGCGTTTGAGCTCAGAGTTATTTTTCAGCCTTGACACACAGAGCTACAAATCTATCATTTATCTTGACGATAGCAATGAAATACATCATGTTACATAAGGGAGGGAGGAAAGTGTTATGCAAGTGCAATGATCAAGGGACACCTACTTTATTTTTTCAGATAAGTAGCACTTTTTCTTTTTTTACAGTTTAGGAATGATTAAGTGACTTTTTAAGCGAGCCTGCTGGGACTGGCATTTTATCAAAGCCTTTTCTGTGTTCTGCTGTCACATTACTTCAGCTCAAAGCCTCACTTGTGTTTCTGTCCTCCACTCCAGGCTGAAGATGGTGTGTCTACGTTGGCTGCTGGTGGTGGTGATGGCATACGTGTGCGTCCCCGGGTCCGGGTCAGCGTGCTGGGACGACGCCGACTCCATCTGCAACGACCTGAGCAGCAAGGGAAGGATACTGGTAGGTCACACTGTCATCTCCACAATCTCCCTGTTGCTTCCATCACGAGGCGAGGAAACTGTATTCGCGAGGCATGTCTCACATCACTCAACGGCAGACTGGAGAAAAACAGGGAAAAAGTAAAGAAAAGAAAATGGCACAAAGAGTAAAAGAGCAAGCTTTGAGCTTCAGAGTTTGTTTTGGATCCTGGTAACAGCAGTAAACCAAAAAAAAAAAAAAGCTCTCCGTGAGATTCGTGGAAAGCTGTTCTGGAGCTGTCTATCGCATCGCACGAGCGTCTTCAGATCCTTCACCAGGCTTTTGGAGCTCGTCTAAGTCGTCACGGATGAGGGGTCCATGAAGAAAAACTGAAATTTAAAACATCTTTGTTTCCATGACTACAACAAACCATATATAGCCACTACACTGAGCTGAAAGTAAATTTATTTATTTATTGTTGAGAAAAAAAAGTAAATGTAAATTTAGCCTCAAGTTTGATGAGAGGCAACAGCAAACAGGCAAGTTTTAGCTTTGAACTAAAAATTTAATTAAATGAATGTCTAAGAATCAGCAGTAACAAAACCGCTTTCATATGTTTGTTTGATTTAGTATCTGATAACAAGCACCAGGCAGTGAATATTTTGGTTGTAAATCATTTTTAGTGATTTATAAATGAGTAGCAGTCACGGCTCAAAAGATGATGAATCAATGAATCATTCAACAGTGGATTAATCAGCTTTTTTGATAATCAGTGAATCTTAAAATCATTTTTCATGCAAAACTTATGTCCGATCCCGTGACAAGACGAAGATTTTTTGGTTTGGGTCTCAGGCTTTGACAACAGAGAGCTTCGACGAGCGCCGACAATCTTCCATGCTCGCTGCCAAAGTCTTTGTCTGTTTCAGTTTTACTGATTTGTGCAATTGTCTGATTTGTTCAGTAGCCAGGGAGCCAGTATCTGATGATTCTCGTTTGGCGATTGTGTTATTACTGCAATAATTCAGCATCAACGTGATCAGCCAGTTACTTGTTATTGTATCGTCGTCACTCTCCTTGTCACAAACGATTTGACAGTGGGTTTTAAAATGTTACTGTTGCTTCTCTGATCTCTCCCACACAGGACTGTATTCACCTCTGCATGTCTGTGATCAAGACTGAATTTCCAGAGCTCAGCACACTGGCCCTTAAGTTTAAAAATGATGATGACCTCTTACTCAGCATCCTTCATCACCATCTGGCGACCCTGGCCTCGTCTCAAGAGAAGATATCAGAGTCGGATCTGAAAGCCCGCAGCAACGAGCGACGCTCCTATTCAATGGAGCATTTCCGTTGGGGGAAACCCTCCGGTCGCAAACGCCGGCCCATCAAAGTCTTCGCCTCCTCGCTGGAAGGAGGCGGCTCCTCCGAGGGCAGCTTCCGGGCCCGCAGGCAGCTGAGCGGAAACGAGGACGAGGCGAAGGGGGACCCCAGTCAGGAAGGCCACCAAAACCAGGGACTGCCGAGGTCAAAGGCCAGCGCCAAAATGCAGATCGCGCTGACCCCGCAGAACAGCAAAGACGGGACCTACCGGATGAGTCACTTCAGATGGGGGAACCCACCTGCCTCTAAACGTAATGGCAGCTTTATGAAGCCGTGGGAGGAGAAACCACAGGGGCAGCTGGCTAAGCTCTTCAGGAACATTATATTCAAGGATGTGCAGAGAATAATGGGTTGAACAGAGAAGGGGAGGGGGGGGCTGAACAAGTCTAATAGTCTTTGCATGCTATTACCGTCAGGTTTTAATTTAAAATCCTAGAAACCTTTCACTGTCATTGGCATGGTGTTGAATGTCTTCTCTGGGCCAAAGGTTTATCTCATTTAAACCTTAACTAAAGAGACAGGGCAGTTTTCTGTTGAATAAAAGCAGTAACGCGCCTCTCGACTGCCTTGATCCTCTTGGCCTCGACTCAGATGTTTTCTTAGGAGGTTCTTTTATTGTTTTGTTTTTTTTATGTTGTTTGTTTTTGTGGGAAATGTCAGTGCTGATAAAATGTTTCAAAAAAAGGAAATAAACAGAGAATGCAGGTCCAGGGCGAGAGGTGTGTATGACGAAGAGTATTTTAAGAAAAGGGTTTGAAGTTTATTTACAGAGTGGTATCTTTTTTTGTAAATTAATGTTATATTAAAGATCATTTTGTTTGTGGCAAATATTAATGATAACTGTGTGACTGATTTCATTTGAAGACTATAAACTATAAACTATAAAGATTATCATCACAGACAACAACCAGGTTATGAAGACAATGAAATTGACTGAAAGCTGCAGAAAATTTTTGATTAAGTTGACTGTGTGAAGAAGTGACTAAAAAAAAAACAAATAAAAAACAGAATGAACCAACATGAAATATAAAAGCATGTAATGGAAAAAAATATTCCAGTGAAGGCTGCTGGACATAAGTTCAGGTCTCAATAACAAGCACTGAAAATGTGAGTTATGTTATGTTAGACTCTGAGCCAAATTTAGTTATTTATACAGGCCTGCCTCAAATGGCTTTACAATCTGTTCAGCATACAACACACTCTATCTTTACATCCTTGATTTGGGTTGTCCCTCATCCGTATCTCCTCCTCCTCCTCCTCCTCGGCTCAGGAAAAGGCTCTCAAATGAAACAAAGGAAGATCAGAGTGTTCACTGTTCATCCTCTGGGAAACATGAGTGTCCGCTGCTAGTAAAACTAAAAATAAAAGAAACAAAAGAGAGATAACCAACAGTCACTAAGACAGCACAACACGGACCTTCCCATCTGAGTTGTTTTGCATCATTTGAGAATATATCCATCATCGCTAATTCTCTTGTATTTCATATTAGGAAATAAAGACCAAGCCTGAGCTGCCATCTTATCCTCCCTTTACCGAGCAGGAAAAACAAAATGACACAGTGGCTTCCACTTGTTCACTCTCTTCCGCACGCATGCCTGGCCCCTCTGGCATCCTCTTCACGTGGTCGAGTGAAGGGCCAGTCCCGGGGGACGCCACTGCTGCTGTAGCCACCCTGCACGCTTGGATGGCTGGATGTAACCAGCCTTTTTCTCTAGTGTAGCCCTGACGGGGACCTGAGTGTCACTGCTGTGCGATGGTCCTCGGCGAGACCGTCCTGGAAGTGTAATGGGAAGATCTCACCGTTTTTCTTCGGGTCGTTAAAACCACCCTAGGCTGCGAATCCATCCAAATTCTTCTCCGCTTACTCACACGCATTCCCCGTCGGGCACGGGTTGAGTAGCTTTGATGAGAGTCCGCCTGATCGTAGCCAGGGCTTCTTTGACATTCTTGCTGGTGGCATCGTGACGCCTTTCATCCCATCAGGATTCTTGTACTCTGTCGGCCCTCTGTCCCAGACCGTGGAGGCTTTGGCCTTAGGAGGCATCTTGCTGTGGGTGAGGCCTCCGTCGTTGGTCGGACTGAGCGTGTGCCATTCGACGAGCTCAGCCATTGTGGACCAGAGCTCCCCATCAAGAGCTCTTCCTGGAGCTGTAGGTGGTCCATACTTTCCTTTTCAACAATTTCAAGGTTTCTTGTTGTTACGAGACATAACGATAACGGGTTTCTTCTCTTTTTCACATTTAATTATTAGCTTTTCTAAGGGAATAGAGAAATCCCATCCTCTTCTTTCCAGATTTTCCCATTCCTGCTTCAGCCTTGAAAGATATGGTGATGTTGATGCATTCCTCAATTTCTTCCTCTGGTTGATGTATCCTCTCCCAGCCAATCCTGGTTCTCCAGGTCCTTTAATAGTTAAACTATTCCACCTCTGACAACACTAACTTAAGCAGGAAATAAAGACTAAACTCTGAGCTGCTGTCTTTATTAAGCACAAAGCACAAAATGACCGAGCAAAACTCACTTACCGTTTATGGTCCCTACTCCAGATGTGCAACGTTTCTAAAACATTAACGACATCCTCCCAAAAGATTTTCCCTAATGTCATGATTGATAGTTTTCAGCTGGTTTGAGATCTGGTGACTGTGAAGGCCACAGCATGGTTCACAATATTTTCATTCTCATCAAACCATTCAATGACCCTTCAAGCCCTATGGATCCGAGGAGACCCATCCCATCAGGATAGAAATGTTTCATCACAGGATGAAGGTGATCACCCAGGATAACTTCGTATTGATTTGTCCCTCTATGGGGGACAAGTGGACCCAAACCGTGCCAACTAAAAGTCCCCCACAGCCTAACAGATCCTCTCACTGCAGGAGTCAAGCATTCAGGCCTGTACTGTTCTCCTGGTGTGCATCACACATGCACCCTCCCAAGAATATGTCAAGAATATGATGAAGGACGAATCATCTGACCATAGCCCTTGTTTCCACGCCTGTGTCGACCAGTGCCCGTGGTCTTTGCACCACTGGTCTCTCACATGTGCATTCATCTTTTTATGAGGTGTTTGTTCACTGCAACCCTACTATAATATCCCCCTTTATGTAACTGTTGACGGCTTGTTATTGCTGACAAAGTCTGAAATGCTTTATAACTTTCCAGACTCCTGTGGTCCTCTGTATGTCAGAGAGAATAACAACTGAGGAGGAAATAACTGCTGAAGACCGTGTTGAACACTGACTGAGGACTCGAGGTTAACAACTGTCATCTTTGTTCTCTTTGGATCAACAAGTTTTGTTTCATTCCCTGAACAATGATGCTCCACATCCTCCTGTATCTCAAGCAGATCACATCAGAAGACAACATTCCTCTTTTAAAGGATTTCATTTTTCAGAAAAAGTAATAATTAAAATAAATAAATAAACAAATAAAATCTGAACCCGATCACACCTTTTATGGTTACAGACAAATTTATTGTACAACATAGCAACAACACTAGCATGCATGGTCAGGTATGACACTCATAAGGCATTTTCTCCATGTCAAAGCTGCCTCTGTCACTAGGTAATCCAGTTTTTAAAGTGCAAAGTTTACAGAATGAATAGATTTGACCTACGGCACTACATTGTAAACAGATCTATTGACCAGACATGTAATGACAAGAGTAAGATTGGATTACTGTCAGTTAATATTACACTATGCAATGACAAAAAGCAGACTGACAGATTTACAGGTCTTCACTGCGATGTTGAAAGATGCTGAAAGGACAATTTTACAAGGTGTCACTAGAAGGTTGAGACAGCTGCACATTGCTCTTTAGCTTGTTCTTTGTTAAGATGGGGGGGACGAGTCACTGGACAAAAACTGTAAACCGTGTCTGAAGAGTTTGGTTTTGGGCAATGATGAAAAAGACACACGTCCGCATGAAAGTCCGCATGAAAGTTCAAAGAGAGGCATGAGCATTTACACCCACTCAAACGCAAACACACCTGCACTGACAGAAGGGTAAAGGATGAGCAGACAATCTGATACACTGGCATGTGTGGACACAAATATACATACAGGGGACACTGCGTTGTGAAAAGAAATAGTAAAAACAAACAGAGCCAAGTGGACTGTAACACGTGACAATCAGGAACAGACCAGACAACGTCGTCCGCATTAAACACGGTTGCAACAAACGCCACGCCTGATGCATTTAAGTCACAGAAGCACAGGAGCGGGAGGGGCGGACCCTTTGAACATCACAGAACGGAACTAATCACAGCACCACCACATCGACAACAACAGAAGACACGATTTAAATCACACGAAAGGATCTGCTACCGACAGTTGGGCCAGGTTAGCCAGGCTAGTGCCAAATTATTGCCATTATACTTTGTTTTTATACCTGTGTGTGTTTGTGAACACACAAAATGGCTTTTAGACTTACTTAAATCTTGGTGTATGAAAAATGTGCACTGCTGGGAGGCTGCCACAGCAGCAGTGGGGCATAAGAAACAGAGTGCAAACTCGTTCCAGCTGGACTCAGGATGCAACGGCAACGATATGAATCAAGATGACGGTGGCGGTGAAACCAGTCTCAAAAACTGTGGCTAGTGATGAAGAGGCAAATAACAATTAAACCTGTTTCCCTTGCGAGATTTAATTGGATGGGATCATTAATACTTCACTAGTGTGATCCTCTGGACTCGAGATGATGCAGATTACTACCGTGGGCTGTCCAGACCCTCGTCAATACACATCTTAATTTCATGTGGTGCTGGTTAATTATTTGACATTTTAATAAAAAAGTATTTTAATACTATAACTAAGCCGCTTTCTCCCCCATCTATGGACACTATCAGTGCAGTGGCAGTCTAAAATTAGAATATACAATATATGTATATACACACACAAGAACATCCCTACTCTGTACATCAAGATAAAGATTTATATATTTCTCTGTATATACACATTTATATGGGAAGAGGAAAAATAAAGAATCCTTGGTTAAGTTTCTAGAGTGTGGTCTGGTAAACACTTGTGTTTTGTGTGGTCTTGACTGTGCTGCATTGTGTGTTTTTGTATTTTAGTTTTAATTTGAGTCACCTGTAAGGCACACTCAGTTGGGGGGTTAAACACAGATCAGAAGTTATCTTTCATTTAAAATCCTAGCTAAAAAAAGAAAAATTAAATAATAATAATAACAACAATACTTAGAATAAAAACTGGGTGAAGGAAAATAATGCTTGTCAATAATGCTTGTCATGAAAGAAAAAAAGCACTTTTGGCTAACACTAAAAAGGCAAAATTAAAAGCGGTAAAGCATTTAACACTGAAGACAGATGTTCGTGAGCTGAGTGACATGGGAGATGGGAAGGAATAGCTTCTTATTTGTATATATCTATCCACATTTCCATCTAACATACACGACACTATAGTGTCAGGTAAATTAAAATGCATCTAAATCACATACACTCTTCGTTTGCCAAAGAAAGAAAACAAACAACATGTTTTGAACATGTTTTGTAGATCTAATTTTGTTATATGGGGTAATATGGCAACCTTTAGGAAACAAAAGACTTTCAAGAGTTAGTAGTTCTATCAAAAATTTCCAGTTACAGGCCATGCAATGGGCCAATGCATTCTAAAGCCAATAATAACTTTCAGTTTGTCACAACACCTTTTCCTTACAGTTCTTGGCAATGTCTGACTTAAAAATCCAACCAGTGGACTTTTTACAGACATCTGAGGGGAAGTGAATGGGGTAAAGTAAATAAAGGATTGTTTATTGGCTGCACTTAATGACATTAGCCAGCTAGTTTTAGCTGCAAACACAGGGCAAACAAATAGTCATTTCCGACACCTATTTTACTCAAGAAGTGTCTTGTTTTGTAGTTGGCCTCGAACAACTGTGGTTGTTTCCCTACATCCGCTGTAGTCGTTTGATTCCAAGGTCGACATGCCTTTACAGTGAGGATCCATTTGTATCTCTCGAATGCCATTGGTGTTCAACAGTTCTGCAGCATCGCTGTTGACTCTCTGGTCTAGTACACACATAGGTCAGGGAACTTCATCTCGTAGATGGGTACAGATCGACTCTGAGTTTGGCCGTAACCCGACGAAATGGTTCCAGATGGGCTGGGTGGGGGTCTGGGTGTGAAGAAGAAACAGACTGTAGTCATGATCATCATCATGATCATCATCATTATTTTTAATGATGAGTCAACAGCATCATCATCATCATCATCAACTTAGTCGGTATCACTTCCATCAATGTCGTTACTGTCCTTTACTAAATTATCAGACAAAGACAATTATATTTCAATATCACAAAGTCTCTTACCTGATTGTGATCTCAAAGATTTGATTTAGTTTGCTCTGCAGCTGAGTGGCCTAGACAGGAAATAAATCATAAATGATATCATATTAGGCGAAAGCAAGAATCTGAACCAAAAAAAATGTAAGAAAAGCTTTAAGAAGAAGAAGGAAATTGATATTTTGCTGTACCCTGGCGCCACAGTGGGCAGCTATTTCCTCAAAGGGGGCCTTCTGAAATTTCTCCACCACTTGTCTCCTCCGCTCCCTCTCCTGCTCTTCCATACCCACACTGTCCACTAGAGGGAGGCAGACACACAATTCTAAATTTCAATAATGCATGAGGGAAGTCACCATTATTCTTCCGCAATCACGCTTTGGCAGCTTATTTCCACGGTTTCCATTCAATTATTTGAATTAAAGCTTCTGAATATGACAAAAAAACAGTTGCTCACACTAAAATGTTTAGGTGTTTTCTTTTGTTTATACTGGACTGGAATCCAAGCAATACAAATCGATATAAAGTTTTATGAGGTGTGGTGACACTGTTGTCAAGTGTGTAATTTCATAAATACTTCAAAGCCAGAGTGAGTGGACATACCAATCGCATTTTTCAGGGTTTCAAATGTGATCTCCTCTGCTGGTGTTCTCTGCACAACAGAATAAGAAAAAAAAATGTACTATGATCCAGTGATGAGATAATATACTATGAACTTGGAGATGGAGACTCTATGCTGAATGTTTTCACTAGTGCTAAACTTTCCATAGGGGGCGTATCTGAGCTCTAAACCAATTGTCTTGAATGCATTTGTGCCTTTACCTCTTCTTTCTCTGGACTGTTTCGGGACTCCACCTCCACCTGGAGTGAGATAGTCTCACCAATGCTCTTTCTCTTGGAAAGACGGTCCTCATCTGAAAAAAAGAGTGATTTCTTTTGTTTTGGTTTTTTTTTAATGGAAAATTCTTAACAAATTATGTGGAACATGTGATGAACTGCAAATTTTGTTGGACTTTGATGGGCTGATGAATTAATATAAAAATGAACAGGCCCCTAAAAGAGACGGTCCTCAAACTCAGTGATAGTGGTTCACAACTCAAGAGCTGGAAAAGGGTCTGCCCTGATGAAAAATCCTCAAGCAAAACACTAAATCCTCACTAGCTCCACAAGCGTAGTTCAGCTTTGCATTACAATTCATGAATACATAAAGCACCTAGACAGATTTGTACCATGCTGGCAAACAGATATACATTATCATTATTTATCATTACTAATTTTAAGAGAGAGCATGAATCATTTTAAAGGATTCCTCCACTTTGCTACAGTTGGCATTCTAATACAAGGGACGTATCTTTACCTGTATACTGTGGGACATAAGGTGTAGCCAGTCTCTCTGTGTTGTAACCACTACCTCCAAGGACCTCTGTGATCTTCGACTGGAGAAACAAAACATCTCCTTCTACCTTTTCCAGTGAGGAAGGCAGCCTTGGAAGAAAGACGGTGTGATGAATATTTTTTTTTTATTTAGTAGAGAGTAGTAATTCACTGCTCTGCTAGTATTGAATATTTAAATATCACATTAAGTACTGGTTTTGTTTCGGAGAAAGGAGAACTAAATGTGGATAGTACATACTTGGGGTTATCAATAAAGACATCCTCAGGCAAAAGGTAGGGGCTTTCTTTCTGTCTGACCTCAATTACCTGAAGGGCAGATGAGAAAGGCAGTTTATCAACATGGATTCTTGGTATTGGGACACAAGCACACACACAAACACACGAAGAAACCAAAGTCCAGACCTCGTGTATGTGCTGGCAGAAGGCTGGAACGGTGGTGAGCTGGCAGATGAGGTTGAGGTAGGCGGCAGCGAGGGCATGAACAGCACAGCGGTTATAAACAGGCAGAGCCTCGTCGGTTGACAGAGCCAGGTCCTGCACAGGATGCAGACACAACAGCATTGTAAAACACCGTACCTGATATAGTCTTGGACTAGAATTCACCATAACCTATAAAATACCTTTTTAAAATGCATTCAGATGACAGACTTTAAGAATGATTTTATGTGTCTTGTGATGTTTTCAATTTCTTCATCTTGTGTTGTCAAATTTGTTTTTATGTGTTTATTTATTGCTAGTTCTATCACTGGTATAAAACATGTCTTTCCTTTTCTAATCTTTTGTTTTTGCATTTTCATGATCACTGTTTTGAAGACAAACTCTGAAAACACTTTGTAACATTTGCATTTAGATAAGTCCTTCATAATTAAATAATTACTTTATTTCAACAGTAGTGTTAGCACATTACTGTGGCTAGAAGTAATAACAGCATGTGTCCTAAGCAAAACAAATAAATAAGTGAATATAATAAAATATTACTCGATTCCATTCAAGTGCATCAGTACCTGCAATGCGAGCGCCAGGCGAATGAGGTCCACTACCACCTCTTCATTTGCCAGCTCCACACTGAGAAGACCCAACAGAGCGAAAAGGGTCTCGTAGTGCTGCTGACCGCTGCTCTGCTCCTTACAGCCCAAGTAAATGTGTCGGTACAGCTGCTGGCCGTGCTGTAAGACGAAGACAAACAGAGAGAAAAATGATACAAGAGAAAGATAGGCATAGAGGCATAGAGAGCACTCTAGAATTAAATATTCTGCTTTGTCTGCGGTTATATGCATTATTTTCATTGTCAAGTAGTGGTTTGCAATAATAAGACAATTTTTTTGTGATAAGTTATCAATTTAATTATGGATAAAAGTAAGAGAATATGAATTAAAATACAAACAGTAGAAAAATAATGACAGAGTAGATCGCTAGGTGATTAAATTCAAAGACTTCAACTTTAAAGGGAGGTAAAAAGTACTGTTTCTAAACTTGTATTCATATTTATTTCCACTGTTAGCCAAAACACCTTTAGATAGAGGACAGAAGATGTACCTTTTTCATAAATAAGTTGTCCTGTCGGGAGCACTTGTCAACCTTGAGCTTAAGCACGGAGATGTCCGAGATGATGCTGCAAACAAACAAGGCACAACAAGAACACAGAAACTTTAACGGAAGCACAGGCTGATCCGATTAAATCAAGCTCTAATGCAGTACAACTTAGGCCCATACAATATACACTGACAACAAAACCACCATGTCCCTACAAACACACCCACATACCTAATGTTGGAGAACTTTGGCCTGTTGTCATGCCGGTCAATGAGGCTGAGAAGGATTTGGAGCACCAGCAGTCGAACCTCCGGGTCCTCGGTTAGAGAGAAGGACAGCAGCGGCTCCAGGAAAGAGCTGGGCAGTGCTGTCAGCATGTTGGTGGTCTGGAAACCTGCTGTCACCTGAGAGAATGACAAGCACAACTTGGGTTTCATGATCGTCCAACACATGATGAAAATTCAGGTTCACCCAAGTGGAATTCTGGTTTTGGCCTTTATAGCGTTGAAGCCAAAAATAATTTTTTCAACATGTAATCAGAGGTTTCAAATTCTGTACCAGCCTACTCACTTCTGACTGGCTACTTTCATAACTAATGCACCACAAAACTAAGGATGAGCAGCATCACGGATGTGATTTTAGACTGCTGCAAAAATTCTGATGTATAATCTAGTTCAAAGGTGCAATGATACTTTTTAATGTGCACAAACCACATGTTGGGAAACAGGACCATGGCTCTGTTGAGGTTGAACTGAGCATTGGGTCTAACACCTATCAGCTCTAGACTGGCAACCTTCATCATATGTCTTTTAGACCACGAGAGTAAAGCAAAATTTATTTTCTCAAGAGCCAGAGTAGAGCTATTGAGAAGTGAAGAGACAACTCAACTATCTGACCTGAATTTAGTTCTTGTCTCCACTGATAACACTTGGATAAAAACAGCTACTAGCACTGTCATATCATCCCATTGAAGCGCTGATGGATTCTGCCACTCTCTTCTTCACTGTCACCTCTGAAGTTTCTCTCTGTTCCTGCCATTTTTGTCAACTACTCTATTTCTAAACTCTAATCTTTTTTTGAAATTCTCTCGATTTCACACCTATATAAAAATAAAAACGGCGATCATCACCACCTGAGTTCTAATCTCGTGCTTCAAAACATTATAACAAACCACATTTTTGAGTCAAAAGTAATGATAATAGAAGGATCAAGACCCACCTGGACCAAGGACTTCAGCAGCATAACTTGAATCATCCTGGTACCCTCGGGCCTAGAGACGAGAGAGCAAATACAATTAAAATTTAAGTCCTCATCCTAAATGTGTGTGCATTTTTTAAGATGTAAGATTATTTACCCAGAGCCTGTGGACGGCAGAGCTAGGTGAACCCCAGGGACAGGAATCTTGCCCATAATGAAGAGCATGACCTCTGACCTCTGGTATGTTGGTAGAGTGTTGGCAAATGAACCTGGATGAGAAAGAAACAGATGGACAGATAAACATCAGATTTGGAGAAAAGGAGGAAGAAAACTTGCACATGTACACACAGAAGCATAAACACAGACAGCCTGTCTTGCAAAGCCTCCCACACGTTCTCACACACAAACCATAACACTGAGACAAACAACCCACAGACTCACCGATGGTCCTGATGACGGCCTCCTGCAGCTGCCTCTCCTCATGAGCTTTGATGATCTTGGTACCAATGTTGGTGCTGCCGTCATAGGAGCCGGTCAACTCGTAGTCCACGCTCAGACGAAGCTGCCGCAGCAGTGTGTTGAAGACCTCCAAGACTGTAGGGCCTGCATTCACAAACAATGAATAATCAAAAGACCAGTTCAGCTCACAATGAAAATGAACATCTGATTAATAGTGTCTAAACTCATTTACAACACAACAGCTGGTACCTTAGTGTGTATGTACATGCATGTGTGTGTGTGTGTGTGTGTGTGTGTGTGTGTGTGTGTGTGTGTACGTTTAGCTCACCCACAGAACCGCTGGCTGCGATGGCAGCTGCCTCCAGCAAAACTTCCACTATTCCAGCTCGCACTGTGGCCGAGTTCTTGCTGTTGGCATCAAGGTGACCGAGAAGCTGCTGGATTACCAAGTGAGAGTGCTGGGACTGAAAAAGAAAAAACAGAGAAGGAATAAATGGATGAAACCACAGTGGTTTCAACCAAAGCTGTTTACTGACTTGCATTCTTCATTCTTTTTTTAGCTGTAAATTCTCAAGAACCCCCCGAATATTGGAGCATGTTTTGATTGTCTTTTCCTGAATCATGAAAAAAACATTTACAAAGATAAATTAATGACACACAAAATGTTTCAGGATTTCATTTAGACATAGATATGTGGTCCACATTGGGAAAGAGAGAAAAAAAGGGGATGAGTAAGAGGTCTCTAAGGATATGTAGGCACTGTATCACTCACCTGGATGGAGTACATGATGATTTTGAAGCAACGCACCGCAAAGGTCTTCCCCTCCCATAGAGAGTGGTTATCTAAGTGCCTGAGGAACACGGACAGGAGGAGAGTGATGGGGAGGATACAGAAGATGTAATTATACCAGAAGTGATGGGAGCAGCAAGGGATAGAAAGCAAATTTATAGATCTCCAAAAAGCCTGCAATTAAGATGCCAGATGTATTTTTTACAGTAGTATTTATATGATGTGCAGATCAACATAGTTTATCTACTGTATTTTTCAGCAGATATCTGAGCTCATGTAGCCTTATCTGGAAAATGAACACTAAAGCTATCATAATACTCCAACCACACCTTCATGGAAATATAGTATAAAGCAGGAATGATAACAAATACCAGCTGAGATTCAGGGAATGAAGCCAATTGAGGAAAAGGACAGATTAATATACAACAGACAGAAAATTAACAAACTAAAAAAAGAGAAGAATTCATGTCTAGGCTCAGGGAGATGCAGGCAAATACAGTGAAAAGAAAAGGCAGAGACAAATGAAATACTTCATTCCGGGAAGAACTTTAGAGCTAAACTGATTAAAATAAGAGAGAGGTGAAGGAATGATTGGAAATAAAAAAGCTCAACTCACAAAGGACCAGGCTAGGAGAAAATCAAAGTTAAATGAAAACATCACAGAAGATGACATCAGAGGCACAATAAAGCTGTGAAAAAGCAGGGAGTTGGTAAAGTCTTGTCAGAAGGGTACTATAACAGTAATAAAATTACAACTTTGCAAGGCAGACCTCACCCTAAATGTATTACAATGCAATTTAAATGTCCCATCTGCAAATCATGTATTCACATCTAGTCAGGAACAACGGGGTAACCTTGCACTGACCTTGTGCCCTCTTGGGCAGTAAAGCTAAAAATGCTGCAGTCGTGCTCTGAGATGCATCTTTACGTCAAAAACAAACAATTGCATAATGGAACTAATCACAAAGAGAGGACAGACTTTGTAAATAAAAGAGCTTGCAGGCCTGTCTTACATCAGCACGGGCGTGATGGCGTTTTTGATGTTGCCATAGGCGGCTCGTCCCAGCAGCTCCCTGAAGCAGCGCTCCGTCAGCTCCACCGGGCTTTCCTTCTCCTTCTCTGACGCCTGCAACGGTGAGGGAGAGCGGCTAGCAGGGAGCGACGCAGGTGAGAAAGCAGAGAAGCAGGAGAGGGGAGGAAAGAGCAGAGAGGGGACAAAGAGGGGGAGGGAGGAAGGGGAAGGCAGGGTGGGAGGGGGGAGAGGTACAGAGAAAGAGAGAGAATGGAGAGAAGAGGCAAGAATACGGAATCAATAACAATAGCATTTACACAGAGGCTTGCTTTTTTACAAAAAAACACTCTGGACTGCTGTGTCACTGCAGCCTTAACTCCTATAGGTGACTTTACCCTCCGCATTGAAAACTAAGTGAATGTGTGTTTGCCGTTGTTTTATCATCATTGGAGACAAGTCCGTCTCGAAGTTTATAGATGCGTGCGAGTATGTGTAGACACTCAATCGGACCAGCCTTTCTTTGTGCTCATGCATAGTTAAAACCTCCACCATTACTCTATCTTGGTCATGACGAGCCTCGGGTGGTCCATCAATGATGACATTATTTATTAACAGCCTAACTCTTTCATCTTTCCTGCTCCTGCTGCTGTGGTGGAGATGTGACTTCCCTCTTCTCAGCTAATCCTCTAAGTTAGCTAAAATTCACAAAAAAAGACCCTGAAATTCCGGTGCCAATGAAAACTGTAAACCAAGAAATATATGGAATTAATATATTAGTTTACTTATAATGGCACAAACTAAAAAGGGGCCCTTTTGTTTTAGTCTTCTAGCAGCTAATGTAGGAAACTCAGAGTTCTAAGCTGTTTTTGAAAGGTTTCACATTTGTTCAGCGGTAACAAATAATCTTTAGATGATCTTTAGATGAACTTGTACATGTGCATGGGGATTAATGTAGAGGAAAATGCACCATCTGTGAGTTTAATTAGACTTTGCACCAACTGCTGTGGGTTTTATGTCTGGTGATGTCTGGCTAAACACAGTGTGAGGAGGAATGGATGATGTACAGCAGGGGCAGGGAAGCTCAGAGGGAAAAGTGTCTCTCTGTTCGGACTGTGTGTGTCCGTTTCGCTCTGGCCATCTGCCTCTTTCTTTCAGTAACCTCCCCATTTTCACCACTTTGTTTTCTATTATCCACCCTCCACGTTCTTCAAACTGCCCTCCCCCTTTGCTCCCCTAACCTCAGGTCATTGACGTCAAAGTGAATTTCAATACGTGGGATATTGCCTAGAAAGGGAGACTCCAGACTCTGCATCTCTCTCTCTCTCTCACAGCCATCGTCTATCACTCAGTCCTTGTGATGCTTTTATTATTCTCCACTTCTTGCACTATTTCTGTTCACGCTTTCCCCCTTACATACTCTCCCCCTTTCTCCTTGAGATTTTCTCTCCATTTCATTGGGATTTTATGTTTGGATACTGCAGGTGGGCAAACACATGCCCATAAGGGGTGCAGAGCTGTCAGTGGGTTCCAATCAATGGTGACCATAATGAGGAATGACATGGGTGAAGGCAGGCTAAACGGCCAGGACGAACATGGCCTAACATAAGACAAACAGCACCAGTAGGCACCATTGCAATATCTGTGGACTATGTGGCAGAGGCATGGCGGGTCAACACAGACCCATTTTAGGTCATCGACTTTCTCACCAAATGTTGGCACAGTCAAACCCGTTTAGTAACAGTCACAGACATAACAACACAGGGGCGATATTCATCTTCTTTGAACTGAGGCTGGTAAGAAAAAGCCAGTTCATATACACACATTTATATAAATCCTACCTTCACGAATCTATAAATTTTGCATAAACTGTTTTAGAGAGGGGTTGATTCAACACCTTCACCTGCATAGTTCAATATGGCAATCAACATCTGTAAATCATTCAATCACTATAAATCACTCCCTAATATGAGCAATAAATACAACAATAAACTACACAGTGAAAAATGGACAACACGATCTCAAAAATGACCATGGAAAAGTGCCAGTATTCACAAATTATCTAGTGATTAAAGATGAAACAGGCACTATAATAATCTGGTCTGATAAACAGCAACATATGGAGGCCAGTCAGTTGTCATTTTCCTGGTGAGCACTCACCTCTCTGTGCGCTCTCCACTCTGCAGGTTGAAAAGCAGAGAGGGGACGATCTTGTCCATGTGCTGAGGGTCCCAGATGTTGGCCTGTAGCTCATCATTCACAGTCTTCCTCACCACACCCTGCAGGCCCTTGATACCTGCCATGCGGATCCTGGAGGCGACAGACACAAACGGTAGCAATCATCTGACTGATTCTACAAATGGATCTATAAATGGATGATTATATTTAGGAAATCATATTTTTATCTATTGTTTGTATTTATCTGTCAGTGTTTGGCGGTGTTATTTTTTTAAGGTTATATTTAACTGTTAAGAGATGTCAATTTGTCTAATTTCAGCGGGAGACAAAGATCACAACAAGATCCCTTTTAAAAGGATTTCACTTTGTTTTAAAAAGATATAAAAGAACTGTCCTCCTGCAGCAGTAGTCTAAAAAAAGCTACCTACGGTAGTCTAAAAACAGCAGTTATTTAATAATTCTGCCTATGACGCAATCAAGCATCTGTCCACTCACTTGGTGCGGATGTCAGGGTCCTCGTAGCTAGAGTGGCACATCTCACTGAAGCGTGACACAAAGAAGTCATAACTGCGGTGGTATGATGGTGTATCCTCTTCTATGTTGGCAAATTTCACAAACTGCAAGGAGAAAAAAAGAGACGTGGGGGCATACATTTTTGTGTTGAACAAAAATCCTACAACTTGACATTTACAGTAACATTTATAGAATAATATATCGATTTAATTAAAAAACTCTAAATCCTCAAGTCAAGCTGTAGCACCATAACATCTCATTAAGAGTGAAACGCACAGGGCAGAGGGGGGCTCTCCCGCTGGGCCAGAAAATGTCACCATTTAAACACGCTGACATTAAGCTTCACACCACACCACAATTAATAAATTATAAACTGGATTTCTTCAGAGTTGAGCGGAAAGAATACTACCTGTAGCAAGAATTATTAAGTGCATATTCAGTAAAGAAATGGGTAATTAAAGGAAATAAATTCCCCAAATCTAAAATTCAGGCTGGATTAGTGCAGTAATCTAAATGCAAGGATAAAAAGAAGGGAATTTATGCAGAAAATTAGCATCTAAAAATGCACTTGGCGAATCTATTTCCTATGTACAAAATGAGTGTTTGGAGTGGTTTTGTAGTTTTATGAAGTACCCTTGGGCAAATTTAATGAAGTTGACCCATAACTGCTCCTGTGACACTGCTCAGCTACAGCAGTTGATACCCTTCCAATACTGCAAGGTATTAATGTATTGACTCTGTGTCTGCAGAAAAAACAGACCATGTGATTGAAAGCTAAAACCTGGGAGAGTTGAGATTATAAACCATTCTTATTGTAACCAAAGGCCACGCTAGGAGAAACCAACTGCTGCCTCAAGTCTTTCTATCAAAGAGCCATCCATAAAAGTAACGGTAAGTTGACAGACACACTACCTCAGGTACTGATGTGTTAAGGAGCTGGGTGTGTTTCAAAGGGCTCTGCTATATAAGGTTTTAGGTCAGTGAAACAGTGTGAGAAAATCTAGTCAGGCGTGATTCCTGCGGTGATATACTCTCTAATCCTCTGTTTTCACCGCTCTCTCTGACACTGGTCTGCTTCTGATGAGCCATACAGTGTACACGATGAGGGAAAGATGCAATGTGGTAGTTGCTATGTGAATATACAGCATTCGATTGCATTGAAAATTACAGTATATTATATATTACACATCTAACTATATCACACATATATATATATATATATATATAGTTAAAGTTAAATATATAGTTATATATAATTTTATATATATAGTTATAGTTATATGTGTGAGGAAATTCAGGGTTTTTTTTCTTCCTTGTGTGCGTGTTAGGACTCAACAATTCCAGTCAAACTCATTCCAGTCAATATATTCACAATGTTCAACAACAGACATTCACAATGCAAAGGATATTAAAATAGAATAAAATAAAAAAAGAGCAGATAAGGCAAAATGCCTGTACAATTGATTTTGGTGAACAACTTTATGCTGCCCAATTAATTATGCAGCCCTGGTGTGTGGGTGTGTGTGTGTGTGTGTGTGTGTGTGTGTGTGTGTGTGTGTGTCCCTGCACGCATGAGTGCTTCAGCGTATGCCCTTGCGTTTGTCCTAAATACACACCCATGAGTGTGATAGCAGACCGATAGCAGGAAGATTATGAGCAAGGGGCCGCCAGGTCTAGTCAATCTGTGTAGATGACTGCAGAGCTTTGCCAGTGTGGTCAGCAGCTAATCTGATTTCCTTTACGCGTCCTCTGCTGACCTAGCCCACAGCGCTGATAGCTGCTTCCCACATCAGAGGACACTCATCACTCCCACTCCCTCTACTGAACTCCTTCTCAAATACTAATGCAGTATTCCTCTCAAGTTTAGCATCTTTTAACTTTGTGCCACCATATCAGGAAGGTAAATGCACCCTGTCAACTTTTGTTTAGATAATACCTCTAAATCCACTGAAATGGGTAGCTTTGAAACTAAGGCACCATAAACACATTAGCGAGCAGAAGTTTGAGGATGTGGGTATTTATCCAAACTTGTATCAGTAAACCAATCTGTCTTGGCTTTTAAACTTTCACATTGTAGTGAGCTGAAAGAAAAATATTTGCCACTGAAAATAATAATTATTCTTCCACAAAGCGATAAAACACACGATGAACTCTAATAATCTAGTCCTGGACACTCACCGAGTTGGTTCCCAAGATCTGTAGGCTGGGTTTGTCTGACTCTAGCAGCTTGCGCACCATCTTAAGAAAGCTCTCCACAAACAGGTTGATGCTCTGACAGTGGCAGGCCATCAGCAGCTGGTCCAGGGCTTCCATTGCTATGCATACATACCTGAAGAGGAGAAATGAGACACAGAGATATCTGAATTAGATCACTGACCCTGTAGGCAAATATAATCTGTGTCTAGATATCTTATATGGACAATAAATAAATTAGTAAATTCCAAAGATCCATCAGCATACAGCAAACGACATCAAAATGTAATAAACTCTGCCAGACAAATTCTAGAGACTCAGATATTGCACAGATAACAGAGGGAGAATGAGGTGTAAATGTAATCATGTACTGGCTATTTGCATTGGCAGGAATCATCACAGGGCATACTAGTCATGATTCATGAAAGTCAACAACTTCTGTGGCATATAAAGTAAGTGCAGACTGTACAGAAATTGATGATCCTACTGCAGTCATGTTTTTTTTTGTCATAAACAGACCAACCTGTCTTCCCGCCTACTTGGCAGGGGAAGATGGACGAGAACACCTGCACTTCATACTGGGTGTAAAATTCACCCAGATTGCATGTGGACTAAATATGGTATGTTTCCTTCTAGACAGACCTACAAAATGATCATAAAACCGCAATCTGAAGCTCTTTGATGGACTGTCAGTGTAAATCACTGTATTAATGTACTAGCTTTAATTGTGCTCAATTCAAATTAGTTAATGTGTGGAAGAATAACAATATTTGTCTAGGCAGAGATTTACCAGCTGACATGGTTTTCTAGAAACTGCTCAGAATGGCGACTGACTGGCCATTCTCACCCATATCTGTGTCGGGCCACATCCCTTGACAATCTCTCAGACAGGTAAGCTCCGATACGGTCGAGCTTCTCCGGAGCTGACAGGGCGTAGAAAGTCAGCTTCTCCATGTTGGCTTTGACCAGCCCATCCTAGGAGGGTTATGGAGGGAGAGAAATAAAGAATGAAAGAGAAAAAAAATAGACAGTTTTAGGGTCTCACCCACGTTATTATTCCATGCACATCTCTGACCTTATGCAGTTATGTGCATACTGTAGTGTCTAACTCTCCTCAAAAACCAAATTGTAAGAGAATAACTAGATCACTTAGTTTCACCTCCCACTTTCCCCCTTGAACTACTTCACTGCTCTTCAGTTTGGTCAGGGGAGGAGAAAGCGAAAACATCAGTAGTCCATTGAGATCCCTTTACATTCAGACCTGAGCTGAAATGTGCAGTCAATGAAGTAGTTCTCCCAGAAATGAACAGAGTCATGTTAAAACCTAAAAACAAGACTACAAAGTTATGATGGACTGGGAGAATTTATTAGTTAGACTGTATAATGCTTTGCGGGGCAATGTGACTCTAAAAATAATTGTGATACATAGGCAGAATATCATTCATTATTTACAAAAAGAACCCCCAGAAACTAGAATTTTTTTTTTCCCACATATAACACATTGGAGGCAAAGAGCATAAAAAGTTACAATCAGCTGGGAATGTATGAGCAATAATAACAAGCACTTTTAACAGATTTCCTTAACACAGTAAAATATAGTGTGATCGAGTCTTTATATAGTAGGAAAAGCACAAGTGTTACTAATAACATTACTGCTGGCTGCATTTAATTGAAGATTTTCCAGTTGGCCAGGCTTCCTGTTACAAATGAGGCCTGAAATAAGGCCACTCATTAATGTCATTAGTTGCACCTGTGCTTTCCAGCCATGAAAGGTCAGTGTCTGCTGTGAAAAAGGCCTATTCCTCTAGTCAGAGGGTTATTGTACAGATCGGCACAGGGCTGGTTCTGCTTTTTTCAGCCTCTTCAAAACATCCTGTGGCTGGAATCCATAATCGATCACACGGCCAGGATATGGCAGCTGAATATGAAACAACACCCTCTAGCTGAAAAAGCTGATATTGGATTTTTATTAAATATAGTGAGTCATTTCTGTAGCCCTGTAGACTGTATAGTCTTGTGTGGGCTATAACAGAGTAAATCAAGGAAATCTGAGAGGTTCTTTGTAGTTTTGTTCCTGCCGTTAAACCCCAGTAATATAATTTCAACTATTAATGTAATGTACGGTACTGCACTGTGTGGAAAATTTGTATGAACAGGAGACACATGCAGCCAATACAACCTAGGTAACCACATTACAACCAATTATGGTGGAGAAAAACTAGAATACAGCGAATGTGTACACACACACCCACACGTGTGCAAAGAGTGAGGCAATTTTGGGTAAATGTTATCTGATGGCGTCATTATTCCCTTACTGCGTGCGCACACACACACACACACGCAGAGGATCTGTGTGTGTTGGACCATGTATTTCAGTCCTGGCCGCAGATCTGACAGGTAAGGTGGTTTGCTGCATCAGTGGAGAGGCAGTTATGAAAAGTTTCCTCTGCAACAATTCAGCTCCTTCTTTTCCACTCTAATTTATTCTCTTTATGAGTCATCTGAATTTGATCTCTTTAATCAGAGAAAGAGGTGGCAAAGATAATGTCTGTGGTTTGACATAAACAGCTTTGAAGAAGACAGTTATGTATGGAGGCGGTGCAAAGTGTTCTTAAAACCTCTACCTCACTCTTCCCAAATAATAATAATAAAAAATAAATAAATAAATGAAAATTACAATATATATATATATATATATATACATATATATAAGAAGTTGTTAGAACACAGTGTTTATATTTTCTTACTTAGTGACTACAAGTTGAAAGCTACCAGCTAAATCTGGCTCAGTGGAAATTTCTTTGGATTTTTGAGATGTTGTACATTGTCTTGTCTAAATTTCACTTGATAACTAAATAAGTTAAATTGTTAAGATAACAACAGCTTTTACCCATAATACAGCAAGTGCATCTGTAAATTCACTTTGATTTATATACATAATGATGTAGAAGCCGGGGTAATGGTTACCATGTATAGACAGGATTTCTAAAGAACCAGAAAGTGTCACTTGAGCTTCTCACCTCTGGGTCTTCTGGGAAGATGTTGTCTACCAGTCTCTTGTACCGAGGCCTGAGTGCCCCGCAACAACCACAAACCCCTGAGGAAGATGAGAGATGGGCAGGGAGGAGGAAGGGAAACAAAGAGAGAGGGAGAGAGAGATGGTCATTTAGACTTGTACAGCATGACAGACAGAAATCCAATAAAAACGAAAAGAAAGAAAAACAACGAGTAAACATATTCTTTTCTCATCACTTCTCTGTTGTAGCACTATTAGTCGATTCTGTGTAAGTCTGTTTATATGAAAGAACACAGTGCCAAAGTAATAAGATATATCATATATCGGCCACCTGTTCCAAAGGAAAGGTTAGAGACACTATATACTGTAGAGATGGGTAAAATTGCTATGTACCGAATGGTAGTTTTGGCACTCATTACACATTTAGTGAACATTGGGATATCATTCAGTCAATAACGACTTTGCATTAACAACATACTTTATCTACAAAGAGGCAGTGGTGGAAAATGAATCATATGTTAAATAAAAATGGGATGGGTAAGCTAACAAGCAAAAATTTACAATCCTTTCACTATTATTGTTAAGGCCTTATTGAAGTCGTACACTTTAATAAAGCCATTCATTTTATAATGTGCAGCTGTGTCTAGCATGCTGTGACAGGTAAAAATGATCTGCCAAAGCTTAGAGAAGCAAGGAATTTCTTAGGAAGCAGCTGAATGTGGAAAGACAAGACAGATCAAAATAACTATCTATGACTGGAATTCTATGAAGATAAAAAAGTATAACAAACATCCACAAAACTTCACAGTCAAATGCCCTGTGAGAACTAAGTTTCCAAATGTTGACCAACAATATCAGTACTGGAATAATCTCATCCTTCCAACAACTGATTCCAAGATTAAAACATGAAGAAATTTTCATGTTTCATGTTTATGGGGCTTCTGGGAAACAGAAGTATGGTCAGCACTTCCACAGTTTGTCTCTGCACTGTTGTACAATAACAGCCTTTATTTCCCCGCACAAACCCATGCTAAGTGAAGGTAATCGTGTGAAAGGACATTTGAGGGAGGCTAGATATAAAAAGAATGTGGTCACAAGACAATTACAATCACAGCGATGCCACTCAGATGATAATACACACACACACACATAATCAACAAAGGCACAGACATACGCATTCTGTCTCTCTTTCTCACAGGGCAATTAAGTCAGCCTTGGAGAGAAAAGTGCAACACACTCAAGAGTGATTTTTCTGACTTTGCATTGAGGAGAAAGCACGGCAGCCAGCAAGAGCTAGCTTCTGATTGGGTGAGGGAATTCAGCAGTGGTGAGTCATAAAGGAGACCCTGGGAGAATGAAGAAAAATGGGATAACCTAAAAAAAAAAAAAAAAGTTAAATGGATCTTTCAACCCTTCACACAGCTCTACATAGGAATTAGTATATTCCTGAGTTCACCAAACAAGGATATACTAGGAGTCAGAAACAATAAGGAAAAAAGTGGGTCATTATGCTGTTGGCAATGCAGGCACATTTAATAAATGAGTAGATAGCCTGACACTTCCATCAGAGACAGGACAAATTCACTGTACGGTAGACAAAAGCAAAATAATGTGCAAAGAAACAGCTTTTCTTCTGTCCTTCCTTCCTTCCTCCCTCCCTCCCTCTCTCCCAATGTCATTTTCCTTCCCTCTATTCCCCCAATGGAAAAAATGTTTCATTATTTATTGTTTTAGGTTGCTCTTACACAGATTGAAGACTTTTTTGCTGACATGGCACTAAAACTTCACTTTGAGAGCTTACCTGGCCAGACATTAACAAGATTACCACTCAACCCTCAATCACAATACACTGTAGATTGTCCCTTGACTCATGACACCAAGACAATATTGTTAATCTTTTTAATGCACTACCAGAAATGCACAAGAACTCTTTAACCAACGAACCGAGCCAGTCTTGTGCTTTGTGATCAACACACAGTTCATATTACGAGACACCAAGCCCCGCTGCTATATGTCCCAAATCTCAAAATAATATTCTCAATAAAAAGAAACGGACCAACTGTTCACATTTCACCCAGATGATGGAGGCAATCAGCAGCCACGTGCCTGACTCACCAATGTGCATAGACAGGCTGAGCCCTGCTATAACACCACTGCACAAGACAAGCAACAACCAAGTTTCCCATGAAATACAGTTCATTTCTCAGTGATATAGAACAATAAAAAATTAATGTAAAAAAAGTCGGAAACAAATTTTAAAAAACTGTCCACCTAAAAATGACATAAGCCTGAGGAATAACCACATAAACACATTTCCCCAGACTTGCGGAATAATAAAACCCCACAAAACATCATTTCAGGGCTGCAACTAATAATTATTTTCATTATTGACTAATCTCATGTTTATTTTCAGAATTAAATGATAAAATCATTGAAGCTATAAAATGTCAAAATGGAAATTGATCACAATTTCCCCGAGACCAAGGTCATGTCTTCATATTGCTTCTGGTTTTATCAACCAACAGTCTTAATCTAAAAAAATATTCAGTTTACAGTCGACAAATAAAAACTCCAGCCTGAATTGCTTTGGTATTATTATCTGATTAACGACTAATCAATTAATCGACCAGTCGTTTCACCTCTATATTATACTGCCTGAATTTCTTCACAAGTCCATCTATTCATACATAGATATTTTGTGTGAATGTTACTGTAAGTCTATTAAGTGAAATGAAGTTTAAAAAAAAAAAATGATTTAAATTTTTAAACCTGTAAAGAGGAACACGACAACAAACTATGTTAGTGTTATGAAAGAAACATATTCTATGTAATGCATAGATAATTATTTCAAATGCAGGAGTATTTGGCCTCAGCACAGTATTAGTCAAGCGTTTGTGTTCTGTAGGTATGGAGACCATCCTCTAACCCAACAAACATGAGGCGCCAAAAGTAACAAAATTCCTTCTTTTGAGCTATGTTCCAGACATTCACTAGCCTTGTAGTACTGTATGTTATCAGTGTCCTACACCTGGGAGGAAGAGAGTCCATGCAGGCAGGATGTCCTTGAAAGCTATTTAATAGAATAAAAGGCATCTTTACAGTCTTAACTGCTTAAAGGCCCCTCTGTTTCAAGGCTTCTGTCTGCTCTCTAAAAGTTCTGCTGAACTCCGTAGCAGGAGCTCTGCTGGTGCCCAGGCTTATCTCTGCGAGCTGTGTGTCTATTCATAGCCGTGCTCCTCTCTCCTCCATCACTTCAAACACTAATGAGGCCTCTGCACCGCCCCCCCCCTCCTGCATCCACCCAATCTCCCTCCCGCATCCACCCAATCTCCCTCTACCTCCTTCTCTCGTCTTCGCCGTATCGGCCTGGGGCCTGAGTGTATGAGTCGCCACTGAATTAATGAAATTGCAGCGGGTCCCAAGCGTAGAAAGGAAAAGGTGGAGGACGAGGGAAGAGTGACAGAGGCCCAGACAGGGAAAGAGGAGAAGATGGAGACATAGATAGGAGTGTGATGGGGGAGGTGGATTGAATGAGTCACAGATTAGCGCTACTTATTGCCTCTTCTCTGTCCACTTCAAATCTGTCCTTTCCTCTCTATCAGCAGTAGAGCAAAGGTATTTTTGAGAGGCGTAGAGGGAGAACATAGAGAAAAGTTTGTTACAGGGAAAACTTTGTAATGCTACTGATCCAAATATCCTCAATAATTTTTAACAGCTCCTTCAGTGTTGCAGTTCAAGCATAAAGACTTCTACTACAATTAGTTATGAGCAAGTTATCCTGATATGCAATGTCCTTTGTTGGCATTTTCTAGTGGGCTGCCACGATCATGCAATGCAAGAATGTAGGCCAACTGCACAATACATATGAAAAGTTTTTCTTTTTTTGTGACTAAAGCCAATAGAGCTCAAAGCAGAAAAGTAGTCTCTACACCTCAAGGAACTGTCGAGTGAAAGTGGCTCGAGGTGGCACGTCACACTTACTGGTCGCTATAACACTGAATATAACTGCAACATTTTCAAACATTCACATATCCTGCTGCCTGAATGCCTGCAACTTCAGAATTTAGAAAATCCCCTGCAGTTTTAGAATTGTATTCTGTTTGTGTAAAACAACAAATAAATAATAAACAAACATAAATAAGCAGAGTTGTTTTGTGTCTCCACTGTTGGTTATGGTGGGTTAGTGTGGAGATAGCTGAAAGAAAGCAACAAGGTGGGTGGACAGGAATTGGGAAGACAGCGGTGAAAAGTGCACATAGCAAGGGAACTCACGACATCCACCCACTCTGCATGGCAAACTGACAACACATTTAGGGGCTAGACACCGAGCTGCTCCATGCCTCCACACACACTTGCATATCACCCACACACAAACATGCTCACACACACTCTGAGGCATATTAAACTGAGGAACATTGAATTGCTGGCTGTTGGTAGACTGAACAAGATAATAAAGAGAGGGAGGACATCTCTACATCTGGTGTTAAGTAGGGGAATTCTGATATTTCACTAAATGAATGCCTAGCTACACATCCAGGCAGGATGAATTTAAGGGTGGACATTTATACACATGAGGGGTCTCCACCCCTCAAATCAGATGATGCATCATCTGAAACAAAAGGAACTTGTCTACAGGACTGTAATAGTCAAACTAACTACAAGCACACACACACACACACACACATATATACGAGGCAGGACCGTGACAAGTAGCCTAGCGCATCTCACAGCATCGAATCTGCACCTGCTGTTTCAAAGCTGTTCTGTTGTGCCCAAAGTCACGTGGTGGACGAGAGAGTAAATATAGCCCCGAAGCCCTGCAAGAATATTATACACATTTTGGGTTCTCCTTGTGATTGTGTGCGTTTTATCTTTATGATAGAGAGAAAGAGAAACAGGGAGGCAGAACTGTCAATACACATTTAGACATGACCTTCCACCTGGGGTCAGGCAAAGAACTGGTTTTACAGGCCACACACACAAGCACATACATATACACACTCTGTAGCAATCTACTGTAAGCTGTATACCTGTGAAAAATACATGACTTTTCTCATGATGGTTACAAAGCTTGTTGCCCTTCAGGGGTTGTTGTTACATAAGTGGGAAGGGGGAGACAGACCAAGTCCTGCTATTTTTACATCAGCAAACAAGAAGGGACATAACATCTTTAAACAGTGGAATCACTCGGTGAAATGCAAAACACAAAACAAAATCCATAAAATTGCAGACAGAACAAGATAAGGCATGGAGAGTGTAAGCAAATAACGAGCATGGCTGATTCCACAGCCAACTGATACGCACACAAGCGGTCGCTCAGTGAGTTTGGGAAAGCTGTACAGCAGGAGAGAAGGTGATAGCATTAGGGAGAAATGGAAAATGTTGTCACTAAGACATGATGAGAGGGACAGGTATTCAAAATTCAGTGCATTATTGACCACAATGTCAATACATCACCACTTCTCTCTGTCATGACTAGTCCTGTCTCTTAAGAACATATCTGCAGGGTACTGACATGCATACACATAGTGCATACACTGTGCAGACGCATAGTACATACATTGTTTTTCAAACATCAATCCATGTACACTGTGTAAGATTCAAAGCACACATCAGATCCAGTGTGGGTGGCAGTGAACATGGCTGGTATTATGCGACCGAAAATCTGATATACAGACCCAGCTGCCAAAAAATCCTCGTGACAGAAAGCCAATCCGACACACTATGAATCACTGTCAAACTGGGATATGAGGGTCTCAAGCCCAGAGAAGCTTTTCCACATAGTGAACCAGTGCAGTGCACAGTGAAGCCGAACCGAGTGTGCAGTGGCTCTCATGATAATTCATTAGCCTAATAACCAAAGCCTTTTTCCATCAATAGTCTGCAAACTCAAAGCAAAGCTTCCTACATTTTTAATGAGCGCTAATCAATGAGCCATATATCAACATGTCCCCGTGACACCAGCGCAACAGTAAATGCTAATATTTCGCCAAGGACAATTGTCTCATGATACAAAAAATTTGACAAAAAGTATCCCAGGCTTTAACTTTCAACAGCACATATACTACATTTCTTGTTTTCAAGGAAGCATCAATTTACAAGACGCTACCTAAAATACTCAGAAAAATGACAACTATTAAAAGGATTGCAAAATTATTAAACATTTATACAGTAAGATCAACAACATCTCACACAGATAAGTGAAACAGCTGAATATAACCGCAGAGAACCCTATCATATCTCCTCAAATATAACAGAAGGAAACATTGGAATTAAAAAGTGTCTATTACCAAAAATAAACATCTTCAGAGTGTTGTCTCCTTGTAAGCTAATACTGTAATTTAATAGATAGTATCCTCATAAGAAACTAAGTTCCCACTGCGCCTTTAGGAGATGTTACACTGGAGTGAGAGCTGCAGTTTATCACAGTAAGCTAAGAAGACATGTGTTTGTAAAATGTGGGAAAACCGGCTAAGCGCTGGATGATTCACATTACTCACATGCTTACACAGCCAAGAGCACACACACCGAAACACAACGAAAGAATGACTTACCGTACATCAATCGTGATGTTGGAGTCTCTCACTGCAGATGCCTGTGTTTCCCTAATGCAGCTTCAGTCGCTCTTAGAGACGCACCGCTGTGCCAAGAGGCAGTGAACACGCACACACACCGCTCACCCTGGGATAAATGCCTGCACGTGTACTAGGATCTCAAAGGAATATGAATGCGCACCGTGATTGGTGCAGAGGCTGGCTTGATAAAATAAATTACACACTCTCACTGCTGAGGAGAGAGAGGGAGAGAGAAAGAGAGAGAGAGGGAGAGAGACAGAGACAGAGACACACAGAGTCGTATACACGCGTGCACCGAAGGGGGCTGAAAGGCAACGTCCACGTGAAACATGCTGTGATGACCTTGGATTTTCCTGAATGTCTTCCGTAACAGTGCTCCTTATCAAGGGGGTAGTGCAGACTTCACATGCAGGCACACATAAAAAACACACCCACCTCACTTCTGATCATTTCTCTCAGTTGCAGAGATAAAAATGGGGGGTAGGGCAAGAGAGAAATAGGCACCACAGGGATAGAAAGGGAGAAGACCTCATACTCAAGAAACCCCCTCTCTCTTGATCATCAATATTCCTCATTCCTCCCGCTTTACTTACTTTCAGTTTTTCCTTCTATGCTTATGAAACGTTCCGCTAAATTGAAATCCATTTAGTAGCCTGCCATCAAAACGTCCGTCTTTAATTCTTCCTTCCTTTGTGAGAATTGAAAATCAACTTTTTGCTCCATCAGCCACAGTGGCTTGTGGAAACCTCAACTATACCAGACCTGATTTTAAAATCAGTTACCTTTTTGATGCAGATAAATTGCAGAAAATGTGTGATTATATCACCATGTTCATTTGTATTTCCATTTTTAGAAAACTGTGGAAAAACTGCAAAATTGTGAAAAACTATCTTTTTCAAGCTGTCAGTGTTTACTCATTCTCCTCCAGGTTTAATTTTTATAAAACCAGTGTATAAATACAACTCTGTGGAGCAGCTGGCTCACATCTCTCGGAAAACAGGGCTTCTGACCTGCGCAACAGCAAATGCACTACATGAGCAGAGCTCTCAAATCATTCATGCGTTTATCTACATTATCACACAACAATAACTATGACAAAAATTTTAAAAAGCTATGATGTTCACATAATTGGCTCTAACAGATATATTTGCAATGACACCAGAAATCTCATGAAGCCAAAGCATCCTTGAAAAGCATGAGCAAGTGCTTGAAGTGTAATTTATCCCTACTCAACCTTCTTGATTCACAATTTCGTATTATTCCAATCAGCATTTACTAGAAAACATGGCATGAATTTTCAATCATCTTCTTGGAAATATCAAAGATAGTGCTAGTGTATACAGCGTGAGAAAGCTAAGATCCTTGTAAAGCTTGATTTTTACCAGAAGTGCTGATTTATCCATGAATGAAGGAGGAGAAGAAAATAGGTAACATAAGGACCCAGTACAATGAATTTGAGATTGTCATAAATTGTTCTCACCTGAGTAACTAATAAAGACAGATTCAGACATAGCTATTGCTGTTTAGGCTGTAGCCTTGTATAGAGTGACGCCATTTCACTGCAGCTAGAATCAGGTTTCGTTAAAATACTTTAATTTAGTTTAAATACTTCAATAAATTATCCTTACAGTTGTGTAATTTGTTTTTTGTTTTAAACTTGGGTCAATTACAGGGTCACTTTGCTTGAAAAACTGGCATCACGCACAATCAAGCTTTGTTTTCTTTGTTCTTGCACGCCAGCAGTTCTGCGCCAGCATTCCCTGTAGAGCCTCAGTGCATACCACAGAGAACATTTTATTAATTTGAGATCTTGTGAATCAGTCAAGATTAAGGCTTAAAGAAATTAAACATGACCCAGATTCAAAATAAATCAGCCTTCCTTTTAATTAGTCTAAAATGTTCAACAGCAACCTGTGCTAAATACCAATCACAGCCAGTGCTCCTTTTCGGGGGTTACCCACTCCAATGCTCAAGTATCCTCAAAAAACTATTAAACAAGCTCAATCAGTTTCAGCTTATAACAAGGGAGGAGGCAGTTCACAGCAAGTCAGAACCCAAATAGTAGTTTCCACTAGAAGAATGATATATTTTTGTCCCACATCATGGAGCCATGTGGAAGAAAGCAACTTCTCAGTGAAATAATTCTCTTTTCGTGTGACTTAGAACCAGAGCAGAAGCCAGAGAGAGAACAGAGGAGGTGGTGTTATCACTTACCCTTGCCAACGCGATGGTCCAGAAGGGTACGACAGTCCAGTGCCAGCCTCTGAGAGGCCGGGACATCAGGCGCAGGCAAGGGCATGGCAGGCCAACAAACCCACAACAACCCACAAGCATGCACACACGCACACACACACTCTCACACAGACACTACTCCTTTCATAGAAACAGAAAAACTCCTAATCAAAGCAAAAATTTAACATTAACACTACGAGCAAAAAACTAAAAATCTGTAATTATCTGGCATTAATTCTTTAAAAAGCTTCTGAAAACTAATCCTGGCCCGACGAAACTCACAAAATCCCCTTCAGTTTCACAGTTGTGTAGACAGATACACTAAATACAAAACTGTGCCATTCACATGTATCCACAACTGCCCAAATAAAAAACTACACACATGCACACATATCATACACTTGTCCTCAGGGAAGCCCGAACAGAAAACCCAGCTCCAACTCCTGTTCAAAGTTTGACACAATGACAAACTCACAAATTCACCAAGAGTTCTTGCCGGAGACCAACTCGTATGTCCGTCATGAGGCTTCTTCTTATGTTAGTACATCAGCAGGTTGACCGAATTAACTAAGAGATTAGCGGTTAGTCCTTCATCAGCAGCTCTGCTCTCTGTGTGCCGCTCTCATTAATAAACATCTCACTAACACAAAGGGCCTCACTATCCACCAGAAGTCTCTCTCTGGGCGAGAGACACAGGGAGACACAGAGACAGGAGGGTGGAGAGAAGCAGGGAAAGAGGGGAACCGTGGGACAGCCATTCAGTCAGTGGGCTTGAGGTTCAAGGAATGTAGCAACCAACAGGATGCCAACAGGAACAAAATGTCTGGTGAGGGATTTCTGTGCAAATTCACACTCTCGGCTGCACAACAGGCACATCGCAGACATGCACGCACACACCTGGAACACTCATCCAAAGTTTTGTTTCACAAAATGTTGTCACATTGAGCAGTGATTTACTCTGGGTTGGACTGTGCAGCACATATAACCTATATTTCTGCTTTTTGTGCACTGGCTCATGTTTAACTTTTTGGGGGGGGGACTCCTGTTATTTGTCTTCAGGCGGCGGAGCAGCAGGTGTATAATAGTAGGGTGTTACTCACCTGTCATGTTGGATGCAAGTCACAAGGCGGCGTCGCCTTTCCAGGGTTCACAACGGCGGGGAGATGGGCGGCACTTCAGGCCAAAACAGAGTCTCCGCCGGGGCTTCGAAAATCAGGAAAACAGCTGGATTGTCTCTGGCCTGTGGAAGTCGGCGAGCCCAGGTTAGCCGACGCTGCTAACAAATACTATCGAAACTTGAACATTGAAACCTGAACCTATCACAACACGGGGAAAACCACGTGTTAACGTTTGTCCGGCCACTGTAAAAGCAAAACAGTCAAGTTTATCACCTTATCACATCCGGATATAAAATCCAAATCATGACAGCTGCCAGCAAAATTCATTTCACGTTAGCAACGCTAGCCCACACAGCTTTTCAATTAACTTTTGTCCTGTCACAGTAATTCTTTTTCTTGATTTCGCTTGGGTTTAACCATAAACCCTCGCCTCACAACATTAACACGGATAACCGATATTAATTAAATTTCGGGCATTCGTAAGCTATCACCCGTCCATTGCTAATAGCGTGCTAACGTTAGCTCACCGCTTGAGAAGCCCCTGGCTAAACGGCGTTAATCAGTGTCGACACCCTTTACTTACCATGAAGCGGGCAAAAAATAAAACGTTTAAAATGTGCAGCGGACGGACGGTGAACGTGAACCGCCTCCGGGTCCGGCTAAACGGGGACGGGCCACATTTAGTGGTTATTCCTCCGGATACCTGCCGTCACTGTCTGGCTGCACATATGTGACAGCCGAGCGATGGACAGTCGCTTTACAGATGTTTTAACACATGCGGACCAGACACACAGACACAGACACAAACACAGACACAGACACAAACACAGACACACACAGATACAGACACACACAGAGTGCTGCTTTTAAGCCTTTACATTTTTTTAAAAACTTGATAAATACTGGACAGATTAAAAATATATATATATATATATACAGAAAGATAAAGACTCAATAAATGATTTATCATTACAATATTATGAGTGAGTTATTATCATGTTTTGGTTTTTTTTTTTAAAATGTGGAAATAATATTAGTAGTACTATTAGTAATACCATATTAGTACTGCAGTTTTTAAGTAGGCGTTCACCTCATTGTACCCGAGCTGGATCACAATGAATGGTAATGTTCATGTTGCATGGCAACGATCATGGTTATAAAAGTCTACTGAACACGGACATCATAAGTACGTTTATAGCCTTTAATTATCATTTCTGAAATGCTGTTTCCAAAAAACGGTGCCAATGTTTCGTTGTCACATATCTGTCACAGAGGGATCCTATCACCATTTGGTCTGGCAGTGCAAGCGAGGACCATTTCCACTCCCCGTCTAGGTCCACTTGAAGAAATGCTTCCCCATTTATGAATGGGTGCTGATCCTGACTTATTAAAAGATGGCAGTTCCCTTTTCATTCATCTGATCCCAGTTGATGTGGCCTGTTTTTGCAGAAGGTTAACAGAGGTAACCACCCCGGGCCTCTGAATTGCTGCAAAAACCTGTCGTTTGTTTGGGGATTCGAGAATGAATGAAATTGAGTGAAACGCTAAACAGGATGCCAGTTCATTATGATGATTAGCCTTCAACAGAGTTTATCAACATTTTAAAAAAGAAAAAAAATCTGCACTCTGTAGATTGTATAGTTCTGTAGATGACGATGGGATATCCCGCTTTTTGCAGCAAGTTTTCTTTTCTACCAGTTGAGCAGTGAGTCAGAAAAATTCTAACCGAAGTTTAAAAAAATAAATAAATAGATTATTATCCTCACAAGAGTTTAATTTTAGGTTTAACTAAGCAAAACCTGAGCATTTTGCAGGGCAGTATATCTTAATTGGTGGAAATCATATGTCACATTATCTGGTAGATTTTTTTTTGAGGTCTAAACTTGGTGCTTCTCAGTGGGCCCCTTGGCACACTAGGTATTTACTTCCCAGGGTCTCTAAACCCCACTAAGCCATTAGATCCATGAGTCTTTAAGTAACAGTGTTTTTGTCCTCCCTATTTGATGGCTGTTGGTGTGTGGCTTCTTTTTTAATCGAATAGCACCACCTACAGTAGGAGAGATTACATTTAGCTAAAGTAAACTAAGATAAAGCTTCAAAACAAGGGTCTGGTAGGATGTCATTTCAAGATAAACTTGGAGCTAGCAGTTAATGAAATTATGGTGCAAGGGTAGAAAATCAGTTGCAGAATTCTGCAGAAAATGTGAACCGCATAAATGCTGCCAAGTGTTTGAGGGTCGTTGCATGGATGGATTAGCAAACAGGGCCACTGGGCATAGGCCCACGGGGTCCGGGTGCCCCTGAGCCAGGGCCTCTATGTGAGATGACTGATATTGATTTTTTCTTGTGAGACAGGCTAAGAGCACCGTCAAAATTGAATTGAAAGCCAGCTTTACAAGTGGAGAAGCAGAAGCATTTATAGCTGTGGGAGAAGATGTTCTGGCCTAGTGCTTCTTTCTGTCATCTTGCCATGTGAGCCCTCTGTCTTTGGGGATAGGGGCTGATGTTGGGGGGAGGAACTGTACACAGGGGCATAACATCTCATAATCTGCCAATGCTTACTTAAAATTTTTTTTTGGATTTTTTTAATACAGCATATTTTTTTAGAGGTTTAAGAGGTTTGTCCAACTGCCAACAAAAGTTAACAGTTGAATTCACTGTCCAGGCCATACACACACACACACACACACAAACACACACACACACACACTTAAATGGTGCATTTGTGATCCAGACACAAATAGACCTATGTTTCTGGAATAAGTGCAATGTTTGGCAAGCATGTAAGCCATAGGCTCGTTTCTGTTGCTGGTTTGGCTTGAGTGCCTAAGAGAATCAGCTGATTAGTGGACAGCCAAAGCAGTTAATACTAATTACCTTCTGGAGTTTTGCCCTTAGTGGACTAACCCACCCTTACCCCTCCGTGAGGTAGACACAGGTTCACAGGCACTTCAAATACAGTCACTAAATAAAATTACAAATTGAGTGTGTATAGTGAGACCGACAGACAATAACTACAAGTGCTTATAATGAACACTATTGCAATTTTCCTCCAAAACAGTCTTCATTGATTTATTTATTCTTCTTCATTGTTTATATCAACGGTGACAGCGAATTAAATAAATTTAATTGGGCTTTATTGCATGCTTGCCAAGTGTCGAAGAGCTATGCTGATGTGGTAGCAGTTAAAGTAGAACTAATTGCCTTAGACCTGGCATCTATTTTTAGATGTGAAGTAATCAGCAAGACAGGTCTGAGCTGTACAGTCATGGTGGGACAGATGGGAACTCATTAGATCAGCCATAGGGGCTTTGTGTGTTGGCTGGACACAATTAGCAAAACCAATTTTGAAAAACTTTAACCAGCTTATAACCATAGGGACCACGGTCCTGCTGATGGATTCAGCCCAATAAGAATTTATCACCATCAATACAGAGGTCTGCTTTGCCGCACCTGTTGTTCTTGCCGATATTTTATTTTGTTGATCTGTGTTTGAGTCGTTATCTCAAACACAGTCATTAAATCCCTCTCCTGTTTCTTTATCTTGTTAATGCACAGTAAAATTGATCTTGATATCTGTATTTCATGTTTAAAACTGCAAATAAAAATGCACTTCAAACTCTTGACCGCAACAGATGAATTTGAAAAACTTAATCCAGCAAAAAATTTTTTAAGAATAACTTGCAAAAACATTTGTATGCACCAGCAGCTCAGTGTGGCAGCAAATGACACATCATACTGATGAAATAAAATTAAATAATATTTCACAATACATCTAATGCTGATCAGAACATTTGTGTATTGGTTACAGAATAGTCTTTGCTTTGCATGACATTAACCAGCTTGACATTGCTTATACAACCACACAAAAAAGTTTAAAAAAATAACTTGTAGAGAAAATCTATGTGAATCTCTCAGTCAGTTATTTAGTCAATGGGTCTGTTGTGTCTAGCCTTGGCAAATTTTCTTCATAAAGAAGTGAAAGAGGATGTGTTGCTGATCATTTACATTCAATTAGACTGAGTGTGCTTGTATTGAATGTTTTCTTCTGCATGCATACAGCTCAGGGAAGTAATATCTGTAAACAAGAGCCTAGTTTGCAACCCTCTTTTTATTGTTAGAAAATACAGAGAAGAAGTTGCCCCAATGGACTTTGTAGGAAAACAATGTTTGAAGACCTTCGGGTCCTAATGAATAATTTGGTTCATCATCATCAGATCAACATGCCACTAGTTTATTTCTAATCTCACACAGCATCTTGCATTTGTATGAAACACTATTAAAAATATTGCATTCATTTTTCAACATGGAATGAACAGTATTTGGTCAGATAGATGTGTGATAGCCTGTCAAACAATCTTAGAAACAAATTAGTTTAAATGCTTTAAGTAAAGGCTGTTTGCAGGGCGCTGTTACTAGGTGGGGGAGGATTCAGCTTCCCTGCTGTCACAGGCAGCCTGGCTTTGCAGGTCCTTTAGGTAACACTGAACTCTGCCTGAAAAAATCCCGTCATTCCCTGTGTCCCTTACTGCACAGATAAATACTCACATAACCTGGATCACAATGGCAATGAAGGGCCAGCTCTATGAGGATATCAGAAGGGGATTAGAGTAAATGAAAAATAGAAAACCGTAGATAGGATCAAAGTGAGAGCATATAAAAATAGACAGATCGTAATGCTCCTTAATTCAAGTGTTAACCCTGCTTTCAAAAGATTTGGATGACTTGGACAAAGGGTGAGCGCATTGCTCTTACAGTAAACTGGCGTCGCCTTGTTGCCCGTGACCTCCGCTTTGCAGCCAGTGAGAGTTGCTGCTGACTAACTAATCCTCTTTGCACTCCCCACTCCTGCAGCGCTGCTTCGTGGCATTGACTTCATTTCAAAACAGTCCAAGTGGTGACCTACAATCCTGCCTGAACGACTCCACACATCTTGGCTATTTTGGATTCTGCATGACAGTGGGGACTACTTCAAGTTTCATTTTCCCATTTATGGATAATGCCTTAATTTTCAGATTTGGATGCAATTCCTGTGCGATGGAATCAGCAAAAGTGGATTATGACGAACTGGCTAAATATATACCACGGCAAAAGCTGGACATGAGTAGTGGATACACAATATGTAAAATGTTACAGGTCAGTTTTGTATCTTCATCTTCTTTTTTACCCATAATAGGTTTAGACTATATCATATAGGGAGCCTACATTCAAAAATGTTTATGTATTAAAATGCAGTAAATAAGTCTTTTGAGTGTTATAATTGGCAGCAAGCCTGTCACAGCTGAATAACAAATGATCCTTCCACAGCAGAGACACTCTGATGCTCGCAGTGTGATTAAAAAGTCAATAAAGATGTTACTATAATATACCATTCACTCACAATATATGAATATTTTTTCCTTTGCCATAGTGATGGCCTCAATCAAACATGCAGCTCTTTTAAAATGAAGTGTTTTATCAGATCCAGTCTTTGCATTATGGATATGTGGTTATGATGAGAAGCAGACTGGTGACAGTGGAACGTGAGTGGGTGGATGGGACAGCAGCATCTAGAGCCAGAAGGACCTGGAGGAGTTTAACTCTGGGCTTTAACCAGCTCAGGTCTAAATCTGGCCACCAGATAATTTGTTGGAAAGCTGCCTTTCTCCTGACACACACTGCATCAACACGTGGAGCCTACAAGTGGCTCTGTCGAACGTGCAGAACGAGTGCAGTACTTTTGGCTCTGCTCGGATAAATCCTCATCTTTAAAAGATTTTAAATATAAGAGATGCAATTTTTTAATTTTTATTTTTTTAAGATGTAACCAAATCTTTGTTTGGGCACATATTGAGGTGGCCCAATGTCCAACATGTGAAAGCTGTAGGGACTATAAATTCATGCAATGTATTCACACTCACAAAATAGCTAAGCTCCTCCTGATTCATCTTCAAATTCAGACGATGTTGTTGTAGGTAAAGTATGGAAAGCGTAATGGAGATGTAGGAAAGTGGGTAAACTGTGACCCCCTTACCAGTAGAAAGGGAACACTCATCAACGTAAAGCAAGTCTTTGGCTGCTGATAGTGTTTACAGGGTATTTTTATCGTGCTGTACTAAATATAATTCCACCGACACAGTGAGTACGGCCATTAAACATTTATAGATTAAAAGTGGATTAAGGAGGGCTTACTTTATACTGAGGAGGGCCAATGTTTAGAGAATACATTACAAGTCAAGATTATAAAATGTATCACAGTTTGTAATGGGGCAGCAACAAACAATTCATTTATTATCGATTAATCTAACATTTATTTTCTTGATCATTTGATCTCTAAAAGGTCAGCAAATAGCATTACATGCCCATCACAGCCTCCCAGGGCCCTTGGTGGCATATTAAAAATGTTTTGTTTTGTCCAACCAACAGCAAATATTCACATTTGAAGGAGCTAGTTTCGAGTGAGTTTTCTCCATTTTCCTGGAAAAATTATTGAAAGGAGAACAGTTTCTGATTGGTATCTTATCTATCAACTTATCAATGGATTGACTAATCATTTAGACTCTACTTTGTATCATGTTGATTAAGCTTTGCTTTTTCATTGACATTAGGACATTAAATGGGTTCAGCAGATCTAAAACCTCTTAGTGATGCAATTTTTCTTCAAAATCTAAATATCCTCACTAACCACCAACCCTCTCTCCCCTTTTAACTTCCTGCAATTACACTAATACCACTCCAGACCGCCACCTCCTCCAGACCTGTGACCGACAGCTAAGGTCAGCTAAGGTTATCACCATGGTGACCTTTGCCGAGACAACACAGGTCTCCCCTTTGGGGCTGTGCGAGCCGCCCTGCAGGAGCACGACCCTGTCCCCTGGGCTGCGGCGGAAAAAGATGCTGTGGCAGAACGCTGTAAAACACATCATCATCCAGCAGGAGCTCAGCGCCCAGGTGATTTCCTCATGCCGTAGTCGTCGGTTGTTCTATTGCATCCAGATGGAACTTTTGTTTGTACCGTTTTGTTTTCTATTGTTTTGTACACATTCCCCAAACAGGATTATAAGGACTGTGTGCACTGGAGCATTCGTCGTATCCTCTGAACCTTTGATTCATGTTACACAAATGGAGGAAAATGGATCTAAACTAAAAGTTTGACATGACGAAATATCTAAACTGACAAAATGAACATGAAATATAAGGCCACACCATCAGTACTGATGCTGTAATGATATAGTTTGTATATATATGTTACTTGTATGTAAAGGGTCACTATGCCCAAATATCTAAAAGTCTAGCTTGTCACTTCTGGTATCTAGCCATGCAGATAGTTGGGATTTTTGGCTTTCACAGAGTTGCAAATAAAATGTGTTAACACTGAGCACACCACAGATTAAATTCCTTTCACTTAAATTGTATTGAGGTGGTGGCCAAAATCTGACAGAATATTGCAAAACCTGAAAAAGTAAAACGAAAACTTTCTGAATAGGTTAAACTGGCATGACTGAAAAAATGCTGTATTTTTTTATGTAATTCTTGTATTGAATGTTTTCTTCTGCATGCATGTTAGAAAATACAGAGAAGAAGTTGTAGGAAAACAATGTTTGAAGATCATCATCATCAGATCAACATGCCACTAGTTTATTTCTAATCTCACACAGCATCTTCAACATGGAATGAACAGTATTTGGTCAGATAGATGTGTGATAGCCTGTCAAACAATCTTAGAAACAAATTAGTTTAAATGCTTTAAGTAAAGTGAATCAACTGGTGAATCAACCCTTTAAAGTATCTTAGCATGCTCTGCTCAGAGATCAGTGTCCAAAAGCACAATTCAGTCATAATTGCAAAGAACCGTACACCACATAGATGAAGAGACATGGGCCAGGGCTGATCTTGATTTTTGGGAGCAAAAAATTCCAATATTGATATATTGCCCATGACTCTTCATATATAAATATATATGTGTGTGTGTGTGTGTGTGTGTGTGTGTGTATATATATATATATTTATATATATATAAACATGTGTGTGTGTATATAGGTATGTGTATATATGTATATATATGTATGTGTATATATATATATATGTATATACTGACTGACTGAGTTTGGACAAACTATATGATGACGCCATTGCTAAATTACCCCAATCGTCTTGCTCTGCATTATGTTTTGTAAAAAAAAAAAAAGTTTTCATTTTGGCACATAGTGCAAAGTATATATGCTGATACGATACATCTATAACAAGATAATCAAACTGTCTGCCCTGGAACTAGAACGGTGCCTGTTACAGTTAACACATCTGGGTTTCTGTTGCATTACAACAGGTTGGTGTGGAACCAGCACGCAAAATCTGTGTGACAGACACCTACATGGACGAGATCAACAGACAAATCCGCAGCAAGGCCTCTCGTGGGGTCACGAAAAGACGCTCTTCCGCATTCAGGATCCACCCTTTGCCGGCTCGCGGTTCAACCAGCACACACAGCAGTGCCGGAGGTGCTTTTAACGATTATTCTAGTGATGCCGACTTCTTTGTGCACTGGGGCCGCACTATCCGAGGTGTCTACGTGCCCACCCTGAGGCACACCTTCAAGTCCCATGACCTGGAGAAACTCTACCAGCAACACTCTTCCCACCAAAGACGCAACTCTCTTGCTATCACAAATGTAATCGATGCCGCGGCCAAGCTGCACGTGTTGGTCCTGTACCTGGCGCTGGCCCCAGAGGAAGCCACGGACACTCTGCATGGCTACCTGACGGGCTTTTTCATGTTGTTAGCTATAGCCCTGTGCATCGTGGTGTTAACCTGCAAAGACTCCATGTCCCCGCAGTGGCTCCACTATGCTGGCCTAGCTAGCTGGCTGTCGCAGACCATGCAGGTGCTGGGAGGACTGGTATATGGACTAGAGAAAGACCCGTCATGGTACGTTTTGTTCACATTGTTCGCCACATACACGCTGCTGCCGTTACCTCTGCTTTGGGCCATGTGCGCCGGCTCCCTTACCTCAGTCCTGCACCTCCTGGTGGAGATAATGCTCTACTACAATGATGCGGTGCTTTTGAGAAAGGTGAGGAAATCCGCTGACTGACTGAACTTGGACTGTTGCACGTTGATATAACAAACCTGAACAATATCATCCACCCAGAGTGACATTAAAAAATCTACAAGCCTACGATACATGCAACATTATCCCTTCGATGTCCCCCTAGTTGTGTGAAAGGCAAACCCGCTTCCTTTTTCCAATCTTGTGCTTTTAGCCCTTGTGCTCTGGATGTTCACGATTAATTAAAGTGATTGAATGCATTCTCTCCCTTGGATGCAGGTGTTTGCCAAAGGTCTGCTGTACCTGGGTATGAACACAGCTGGCTTGTTCATCCACTACCTGACAGACCACACCCAGAGACAGGTTTTCCTGGAAACGCGGCGCTGCATTGAGGGTCGCCTCAAACTAGAGCAAGAGAACCAGAGACAGGTAGCATGACAGCTTAGACTTGGAGGAAAATGTAGACAGTGGCAAACTGTATTATGAACACTGTAGATTTCGTAGATGGAAGGATCGAAATGCTTCAGAAATTCTCTCCTAAATCTGTGTTTAAATAGGCATTAGTTACACTGTACACTGTCACACTGGGCTTGTTGTGCCGGCACACAGGAACGTCTGGTGCTATCAATCCTGCCTCGCTTTGTTGCCTTGGAGATGATTGCTGACATGAGCTCTTTGGAAGATGAGCTCAATCCTCAGGAGTTTCACAAGATCTATATCCACCAGTACAAAGACGTCAGGTACACACATACTCACAAGGGTAATTTACAAGGCTTGGATTTATACTTCAGAATCAGAACTTTCAAACATGAAGTAAAACACATAAAATCAGAAAACTAAATCCGATTATCGGCCTGTTTTATTGGAGGATTTTAGGAAAATACGTTCCTCGCAGGTGCCGTGTTTTTCAAACGGCAAACTCTTTGTTACACAGTTAGTCTAACATGTGCTGACTGGAACCACATAGTTGAACATGTCATGAATCAGTATTCATTCTTTCATAGCTGTCTCACTCTCTTTCCCCTCTGCAGCATCCTTTTTGCAGACATCAAGGGCTTCACTCTGTTGTCCATGAACCTGTCAGCACAGGATCTGGTTCGAACCCTCAACGAACTCTTTGGACGCTTTGACCGACTCGCAGAGGTGAAAACCGGAGCACTTTTTATTTTATTGTTTAATTTTTATTTTATTATTTTAATGATGCACTTCTTCTAATTTCCTTGCTGTCTTCTCCTATGGCAGGAGCACCACTGCATGCGGATAAAGATACTGGGAGACTGTTACTACTGTGTGTCAGGGGTCCCTGAGCCACAGCGTGCCCATGCCCGTTATTGCGTTGAGATGGGCTTGGCTATGATCAACACTATACGGTCAGTCTTAGCTTCTAACTAGAACTGTCAAAGTTCACCGTGAAATATGTTTAATGATGATCCATTACAAAGCGGCAGATATTCATAGAATATGTCCAATGCGTTGTAACTCTACTTCCCACCGACGCCAGATACGTACGGAAGCAGTTAAACTTTGACATGGACATGAGGATCGGGATCCACACAGGATCTGTCCTGTGTGGGGTGCTGGGGCTGCAGAAATGGCAGTTTGACGTCTGGTCCTGGGACGTGGGCATTGCCAACATGCTGGAGGCCGGGGGAATACCAGGGTGAGTGTTTCTGCCGGTACCGGCAGAGTAATTGATTTCATACCATTATGATTTGAGGGAATTTCTTTGTACATCACCAGTAATATTTTCTGCTTGTGTTGTCCGTCACTCAGACGCATCCACATCTCACGGGCGACTCTGGACTGTCTAGAGGGCACCTACAAGACCGAGGACGGTCACGGCCGCGACAGGAACGAGTTTCTGAAGAGACACAACATCGACACTTTCCTGATCTGCCCCCAGGAGGAGAGGAACAAAGTTGACCACACTGAGCCCCCCAAAGTCCAGAAAACTATTCGAACTTGGAACCCGGCAATGCCTTTTGGGAACGTCATTGACACGAACAGTGTAGGTGCAGGGATACAAATCAGAGGGAGATAATTCCATTAATGCACTTGAATGCCTAGTGTCACACAGTAAAAAGATTCAAACCAAGTAATTAAGGCACGAAGCATAAAGACATGGATTGTTTAAACAGAAAAGATTACTTGATCAATCTAATACCATTCATATTCTTTCCTTGTGCTGTAGATCCTGGCCTCCTTTACAAACGGCTCACTGCCCAACATATGGCAGTCCACCTCCAAAGAGATCAACAAACGCATCAAACATGCAATAGAGGTTCGAAGCAGTGAGCGCATGCACAAGGAGCACATCACGCCACTGACCCTGGTGTTCAAGGACACGCACATCGAAGACAAGGTATGCGGGCAGAGAGGCAGGTCAGGAAGGTGATGGTGGGGGGGGGTGTCAGGAAAACTGCATGATCAGGGAACAAAAAGAGTGTTTATGCATCAGTGCCTGGACAATGTTGATCATTTCTTCGATCTCTTTGGGTTGGTCCAGTTCTCCCAGATGAGAGATGAAATGTTCAAGTCCAACTTGGTCTGCTCATTCATCATGCTCCTCTTTCTCATGGCTACTCAGACCCTCATCCCTGCTCCCAGGTAGGAAAACACCGACCCTGACAGGCCAAAGGTCATGCTGTAAGCGCTGCATTCAGTTTACAGGGGCTTAGCAGGTTTTGAATAGTTCATTTATGCCAATTTCTTTAAAATTCTAAACTCAACATAATTAATATGTTAAAGTTCAATGATATTTTCCACATCATTAATATTGATAAAAAAGGGACAAAACCTCAAAATCATGACACCAGAGACTGTGTCATCTTTGCTGTTGGTGAATAGCAGGAAAGTAATGGGTTGCAGCATTAAGATATAATAAATACTCCATCAAAAGGTCATAAAGAATCTGTATATGAGGAAAAATATCAGTTTTCTCTCACTGAAAATATCAGCTTTCCAGTACAATTTGTTTAACCATACTAAAATTTATTGCATTGCTTGTGGGATTTGAATGCTACCATGTGTAGTATTAGATTTTTTTTTCCTTCTGGTACCATCCGCAGTTAGTTTCAAGAATGAACTGCGTCACAGATTTTCTCGTGTTTCGTAATTCGCCCTTGGATTCACATTTTCACTCCCTCGACTCACATGCTTCTTCCTCCTCTTTTCCTCTTCCCCCGCTCTTCCTCTGCAGGTTGTTCCCGGCCCTCCTCCAGTTTTCGGTCTCTCTGCTCGCCTACATGCTGCTGCTGCTGTTGGCCCTGGCTGAGGAATTCAAATGGACTCCGGCCGTGCTGCAGCACTTGTGCTGCTGGATCCATGAAAACAACAGTGCCCGCAACCTTCTCACCCTTACTGCCATCATCATTAACTTCGCCTTGGCCTCTACTGACATGGTGAGAGACTAAACAACACAGGGCCAGATTTATATACCTGAAAAGGGTTATTAAATGGTCTCCTCCCTGCCACATTTTAAAATCCTATACTGTGCTGTGTCAGACATACAAAAGTCCCAAAAACAAGGTGCGAAAGCCTTAAATTACATTGAAGAATCTTTCAACTTATAAAAATGATTTGCCTGTCTAAATATGTAACTGACAGAGTGGAGTAGCCCGGCCTAGAGCAGAAGAGAAGCTGTAGTTCATTATTAGATAGAGCAGCTCAAACCTTTGATATGTCCAAATAAGAAATGTGCATCGGCTTCATTCTTTCAGCCTCTTGTCAGTTGTCGGAGGTTTTTATGTGATCTGTAGTTTGTGTGCCGTGTGCCCTGGTGCAGGTGTGGTGCGTCCTCACAAACACAGGTGAGGCCGACATGATGGACAGAACCAACACAGCCTCGCGTCCTCTCACTGTCTGCACGTATCCTGAGGTAGGGACAGGATTGATTTTGGTTTTCAATTTTACAACATGTGACCTGAGTTTGTTTTTCCCCGTTGGTTCATTCATATTTCACAAACACATACGCAAACCGTGCCTGTCAACATTTACTTTTGTACTAAATATTACGTTTTCAATCAGTTTTCCTCACCAAAGGTTATTTCACTCAATCAGTATTTTTTTTTCATTAAAATGCATTCATCCTCGGTCACTCTAACTTCTTTCCCTCCTCGCCGTTTCTTCAGATCTTTGTGTTGAGCGGCGTAATCGCCATGGTGACTTGTGCCGTGTTTCTACGTCTAAACTCTCTGCTGAAGCTGGCGGTCCTGCTGCTGGCGGTGGCTCTTTACTCCTACCTCATCCACCTGGCCTTCCTCACGCTCACTCGCCAGGATATGCTGCACAGGTCAGTGCAGAACACCAATCCTGCGTTTACTGCTACTGTACTACTCTTGCACAGAACGTTTCTTTAGTCACATTTTCCTTTTTTTTCCCCCCAGTAATTTACATCACTGTATTCCACCTCTCTTCGTTAACCTCTGCGCAGGTCTCACTATGTCAGGAGAAGAGGGATCTCCATCCTTCTCATGCTGATGTTTATTGTTGCCGTCTTCTACAATGGACGACAGGTGCTGATAAACTCAATGAAGTTTCCCCTGTTTGTACACCTGCTGCTTTTAAGCTTGGTTTTCCCGTAGAATTTTTTTTAAATTCAGTTTGAAGATTAGTTTCAGACAGTCATTATGGGATCATTTTTCTGCCTTGCATTGCTGAGACCAAAACTGTTGACTGCCAAGCTGAGCGAATAGGTAAACTAGCATGTCGCACAAAGGTGGGCAATCTCTGGTAGATGCTGCATCTGCCCTTTGTCCTGCAGTGGGAGGCCACCGCCAGGCTGGACTTCCTGTGGCGTCTGCAGGCCCAGCAGGAAGTAGAGGATATGAGAGAACTGCGGGAGCACAACGAGTGTTTGCTGCACAACATCCTGCCTGTGCACGTGGCAAGACATTTCCTGGACCGGAGCAAGAATGACGAGGTGCCGAGAAACATCCCGACATCTGTCATCTCACCCCTGATTCTGACAATGAGTTTGCATAACTCTTCCTACTCTTCATTTTTTTTCATTAATTATTTAGCCATCAATGCCTTTAGAAAGATAGAAAAATATATAGTGGTAGTAATCAAGTTTTATTTTAAAATAATATTTTGTAAATACTCATTGCACAATATTGTAAATATATGGCAGTTTTGCTGTCTGTGGCTTCTAATGAATACTGAAATAAATTAAATAAAATGCTGTGTAATAAATTTAATAAAAATATGGGATAGGCAATGTGCTGCATTTCAAATATTTCAGCAGGCTTCCTAAGTGTTTAAAGTCTATGCCTTCACATTTTTGGACCTTTCATTGTAAACAGTTTAGGTTCTCACCTTTTGGGAACAACAGCTGACCTCTTGCAATGATAACTGAACATTTTACTTAATACATCACTTCATATACTGTATCAACCAAAAGAAGAGGTTTTTCAGAATTCTCCTGTCAGGATTACTGTGCATGACACAATTTTTCATTTCAGGAGCTTTACTCTCAGTCTTATGATGAAGTGGGTGTTATGTTTGCCTCCATCGCTGGGTTCAACGAGTACTTTGAGCAGAAAGAGATCAGACATGAAGGAGTGGACTGCCTCCGACTGCTGAATGAGATCATCGCTGGCTTTGATGAGGTGAGCGTGAGACGAAAATTTAACTGTGCCCTAAACAATAGGTTCAGGTTGTTTATCTAACCATATATTTAACCATATTGTAGGGTAATGCCTAATTTGTGAAAACAGTATAGTATTGATATACAGTATATTCCTTGGTGCTCGGTCAGAGGAATTGCAGCAGTATTTGTTTTCCTCTTGAGCTGATTAAAAATGAATAAATCAAAATGGTGCCATTCAGTCTGAGTCTTGCTGTTGACAGTGGCATTTCTTCTTATCGCATGACATGAGAATTGGTGTGTGATCCTTGTATCACAGTCTCTGTCGTTTCTTCTTACAAGTTGTTGGAGGAATCATACTTCCACTACGTGGAGAAGATTAAAACCATAGGGAGCTGCTACATGGCAGCTTCTGGCTTAGCTCCAGACAGAGAGGTGGGACATCTTCTTGTACATGGTCTGCATTATTTTTTGTTGGCTACATCTGTCCTTCTATTGCTGGTAGCAGCTGTATCAAAATTAATTCTCTATCTATCTATCTATCTATCTATCTATCTGTCTATCTATCTATCTATCTATCTATCTATCTATCTATCTATCTATCTATCTATCTATCTATCTATCTATCAGACGTCCATGAATGAATGGAATCACCTGAGCGAGCTGGTTTTGTTTGCGTTGGCAATGCAAGAGACCTTGAAAGAGATTAACAGGCTCACTGCCAAAAACTTTAAGCTGCGTGTGGGTAAGCGGTTGACCTCTCCCCACTCCGCGCCCACACACACACACACACACACACACACACACACACACAAACACACACACATCCACATACACAAACTATTGCTTATAATGCACCAAAAAATACCTTCTACTTTTTTAATCATTTTGTCTAAAGTAAATTCTCTTCTTTGTTGGACTCCAACAGGCATTGCACATGGGCCAGTGGTCGCAGGTGTGATTGGCGCCACCAAGCCACAGTACGACATCTGGGGGTCGACAGTGAACCTGGCCAGCCGCATGGACAGCACAGGTGTTAGCGGACGCATCCAGGTACCAGAGGCCACGCGCCGGATCCTGGCAGAATGGGGCTTTATCCTGGAGCTACGCGGGGAAATATTTGTCAAGGGGGTGAGTAGTAGGAAAGATTGAGGCTCTTCTGTACGTCCTGTTGCTAGTGGGGGTTATACAATGTTTAACTATCATTCACTCCTTTCTTAGTAGCACAGTGACATGGAGAAGTATGTTATTGGAAGGGTGCAATGTTAAGTCAAGCTCAATAAGGTTCAGTTAAGTTCTGGGATGAAGGTAGGACACTAGGAACTAACTGCCACAATGACAAGAGGAATAAAGTTGTCGAGCTGTGGTAGCAGTTCATTTTGATCATTTGCATGCCGAACTTGTTAATATTTTGGCTAATTAAACATTTTCTCAACTACTTTTGCACATGCAAACCATGACATCAAAAACTTTCTTTACAGTTTGACGTGTTTCCTATGTTTTTTCTGTCTTGTACTAAAACTATTGCTATCTGCTGTGTATAGAGAATTATTATATCTACACAAATTAAATTAAAAAATTAAAAAACAATATCAAAAAAAATTAGTGGCTAAGGGATGTTCACCAACCAGACACCAGCTGACAATAACACACTGTGCAGGCTTCATTAGTCATAATAAAGAGCACTATATTTACCATCTAGCCTTTTATCTTGACTGTGTGTATTTTATGCCTTTCAAAATACTTTATATGAAATGAAAACAGTAGCATCCTTGGTTCCACCTGCTCTAACTGATCAGTCAGAGAGGGTGAAAACACCTATGCTGAGGGTTCAGGAGTGGACAGTTTAAAATAGGCCTAGACACAATTAAAAGCATTTACTAATCAGCACAAGTGTAGAGTCGAAACCTACCTGGCATTAGGGAACAACTGAAACAAGAGGGACACCTACTGGTGAAAAGGAACAACAGAGAGAATGATAAAATCAAAGCCAACATGCTGCATGTAGACTTAAATATCTGAGAAAGGGTCACCGAACGCTGTTGCGCTGTTGTTGTCATTGCAGGTGAGCGAGCGCCAGGGGAAAGTCCGCACCTATTTCATCAGCACCATGCGCAGTAAGACGGCCAACGCCGGAACAGATGGCCGCATGAGGGGGCGGACAGGGGGACGCATGACACTGGCGGGGGTGGTGTTTGGCCTGGTCCAGGCCAGACACAAGGAGAAGATGAGAGAGACCAACGGGGGGTTTGGTCTGGCTCCCTGCACCCTGCAGTGCTGAGGGGGACTGTTGAGGTCAGATGACCGCAGGTAGAGGGTGGACACAGTCCAGTGTGTTGTCCCTACTCACAGCAAAACTGTGAGTAGCCATAACAAAAATAGCTGAACACTGGTCACAGGATTCCAATTCTCCACCATGACTGTGTCCTCCTCAGCTTTCCTATCGTCTAAAAAAAAGAAATATTAATAAAGGTTTTGGATCGTATTGTGCTCAATCAACACATATTGAAACTCATGCATGGACAAATTTCCTAAGTTCTGAAGCTGAGCTTTAATCATCGAATACTCGATAGAGTGGTTTGTTCTGAAACTTGGCTTAGAAAGGACCTAACTCTTCAACCGTCCTCTTTTACAGTAAGTCTGAATAAGTACATTGAGAGTTCTGTTTTCTGGGTTTTTGTTTTTTTTTGCCATATCTACACATTACACACTGTTTTCAGTTGCATGGTGCATTTTGTACAATACTACCATAAGCCAACATATCTTCTTTTGTTTTTATTTCTTTTTTTGCTGTGATGATACTCAACAAGTCCTCAGACCTCTACGCCAAAACACAGAATACCTCAAAACAACCAGCTCAACCTTTTTTAGTCAACCAATGGCCTATACAACATGGACTAGTGTTTTTATTGATTTATCTTGAATTACTTTTTACAATTTTTCCAGAACATTTCATATTTTGAATTGACACTTTATTTCTACTTAATAGATTTCTGTAGACTCTCTTCATAGCTTCCAGTGAGGCGGCATTCTTCTTAGTTTTCATGACACTGCCAGTATTGTTCTGGATTTCTGTGATTTTTTTTTTTTCTTTCTTTGACTCAAGTCACACCAGAGCCAATTCAGTTTTGCCTCCATTTTCCAACAAGGCAGCGAAACTCAACGAAGACACTGAACCGACTTAAAGGGAGAAAACTTCTCCCTTCTCACTTTTTCCTGATATTATGTTTTTGATCGTAGGTGTAATACACATTGATGCTGTCATATGAAAACCTTGTGAATCTGAAGTGAGTTTCTTTATGTTCAAAAAGTAAAGATTGACTTTCTCTATGGGACTATGGGACTTCGAATGTAGATAAACCTACAGGGTATGGTTTTGAATCTGTGAACCCATCAACATGTGAAGAAAAGTAACCAAAAGTCTTCGTCAATATATGTAATATACCTCACGTTATATTCTAAAAATAAAAAAGAAATTATGGGCTGGGCCATTAAAATTAGGCTGTGAACTGAAAGTTCTGGTTTATTGTAATGTAATCTGCACCAGTCAGGTTTTCCGAACCATATCAAATTTATTTTTTAATAATTTATACAAAAAAAAAAAGGTTTAACAGTGTACAATTCCTGCTAATAAAACCAATAACAATAACACCGAGCCGCGTGGTTTCATTTTGATCGTGCATTTGCCTTCATTGTGTCCAAGACATCATGCGACGTGCGACGTTACAGTTAAACCCGACTTAATTTTCCTTTAACCGCATCGCCGGCGGGGCGGATCGGCCTCGTCCCGCCGAGGCCACGCAGGCTCCGGCGGGACGGAGCCACATGTGCGCAGCCGATCATGGCTGCGTCGGGGCCGCTCGCATGAATGGAGGCGTAACTTATCCAGGCGCATCCACGGGGAATCTACACGGACTGTGAATGTACAGCAATAAAAGAAAAACCCAGTGTGGAAGGGATGTTTTTATTTTGACGATATAAAGACTAAACAACGCGTGGGTCATATATTTGTGTTTTATTTTCATGGTTTTACGTTAAACTGATTTTCCACCATTCTGGGCCTGATCGAGTTTTCTTAACTCGATTAGTTCTGTCTAAGAGTAGCGCGGGTATTTCTCCGGACGGCTCGGAGATCGTCTATTACAAAAGATGTACCGCTCGGTAGTTTGAAAAAAACGGACTTTTCTTGAGCGCTGGCCTCCGTGTTCTAGATTAAGGTTGTTCGCAGGAAGAAACGGAAGCATAAACATAAACGCTGCACAAATCAACTCGTCTAGTCCTTATAAAATAGGGAAACCATTTAAAAAAATGCAGTCGTAGTAAGTTCGGGAAAAAAAGTAGTATTAAGGGTTATTTGATGAGGCATAAAAGAAAGAAAGAAAGAAAAAAGAAATATTGTGTTTCTAAATGCTACTTCAGCGTCCTACCCCCAACGTGATATAGTTAAATCCAATCCCTATATTTTATTTGAAGTTAGTGTTGTTCACTCAAAAGCTCGACACGTGTCCCATTAACTGCAATTCTTTCCTCCAAAAGAACAACTGTTTACAAGGCTGTTTCTGTTTTCAACATAAAGATCCTTTAAAGCACGAAACATGAGCCCAGATGTTACATTTTCCAAAGGCTGCGTGTGTTTTTTGTTTTTTTGTTTTTGCTTTCGAGTCTTAAAGTCTCTGGAGTCACGAATCTTTATCTCAGGCGAGTCCGACGCTCCACGGTAGACGGGGGAGGGGGGTCGAGGAAAACACGGGGCGGAGTGAGACCTCGTCTCTTGGTGGCAGCCACGCAGCCACGCGGGCTCCTCTCTCCCTCTCTCCCTCTCTCTCTCCCTCTCTCTCTCTCCCTTTCTCTCTTTCTCTCTGCCTCTCTCGCCCCCTCTCTCTCTCCCTCTCTCGCCTCTCTCGCCCTCCGCCCAGCGTGCGGGCGTCGATTGTTGTGGCTCCGCGTCGTCCGGAGAAAGTTCGCCCCGCGTCCCGCGTCCCGCGCCGGTACCGAAGGAGCTAATGGCCGATTCCCAGGAGGACAAGCTGTACAGGGCGGAGTACGCCAAGAGCGGCCGCGCGTCGTGCAAGAAATGCAAGGAGAACATAGCCAAAGACTCGCTGAGGATGGCCATCATGGTGCAGGTGAGGAGGAGGAGGAGGAGGAGGAGGAGGAGGAGGAGGAGGAGAAAGCGGCGCCGTTAGCCGCCTAGCTAACGCGGCGCCGCTCGGGGGGCGGAAAATTAGCCGGTTTCGTCGGTGCGGCCGCTGCGAGCGTTAGCCGAGCGGCCGGAGGCTGAGGAAACGCGGCTCGCCGCTCCGGCTCCGTCTCGCCGGGCGAGGCCCTCGCCGGCGTTTTTAAATGGCCGACGGTGTGTCCGCGGCGGAGTTTTCTTTTCTGTTGTTGTTGTCGTCGTCGCCGTCGTTGTCCGCGAAGAGCCGCGGAGGCTCCGTCGGCGTCGGGCTCCGTCGCACTTGTTCGTTCCCCGCCGCCCGCGGGCGGAGGAGCGAGGCCGGCGCGTAGGTTCTCGGAAGAAATTAAGATTTTTGCACAGGAGCGACAATGACAGTGCGTTTTAAGAAAAGAAACCCCCCAGAAAAAAATCCCTGCAGGGGATTAATCAACCGAGAAGCTAATGTTAAGAAAGCTCCAGAGTCAGGCTCCTTATTCACGGCCTGTGGAGCAAGTCCAGGCTTTTTAATCACTTAACTTCAGCCAGACCGAGTCGGTCTGTTTAACCAGAAGTCAGCTTTACTTGTTCGTAACGTTTTAACGAATGGCCATGTTTTGAGGGGGGACGGGACAAAAACCCACGTCCACATCTATATTTGTATTCGAGATAAGTGTGAATCAAATTACATGCAATGTGTCTGACGTCTGTTAGATTAGGATTTGTCCCTCATTCTCTCCCCACAGTGATCCTGGATGTTTTCTCTTGTCATTCCTGTGCACGTCCCCAAATCCAAGTATAAGAAGCAACATGTCTTAGAACAATAACAACTTCTTAAGTACGGCATTAGATGGGGCCCCTACAAAAAATTTTTAAAAATCCCATTAAATCAACTCTCTCAATAAGTCAGTCACAAAATGGTTCCCTGCCTAAAATCCAAATTGGTGTGTAGTTATAATCACCCAAAAAGAGGAAGTAGTAAGAGATGGAGGGCATGACACTGTAAAGTGCAGCCCCCTGCATCACCGCATGAGGAGCAGAAAACTACCAGATGAATCCAGTCTTCAGTCCCACCTAATTCACATAACAAAAACAAAGCAGCATCATTAACCCACCAGTTTCTGCTGTAATTTATATCTAGGTTTCTGTCTTTTGATAAATTCTTCGTTCTCATAAGGTTCTACATTGTAGAGACAATAATGGTTATGCTTTAGGAACAAAATAAAACTATAAATGAATGAATCACACAAAATAAATACTTTTACCTGACTGTTGTTCAAACAAAATGTCCCAGACCGTTTCCAGTGTGTCGCTGTTAAGGCGTGTTCCACAGCAGAATCATCACACACTTATATCTGACGTTTGGAGGTTCCCATCCCACATCACCACTGCTTCCCTATAAACACACTGTATGAATTGAATTAAACCCTTTTTGTTTTGTTCTTTGTCCTCCAGTCCCCCATGTTTGATGGGAAGGTCCCCCACTGGCACCACTTCTCTTGCTTCTGGCAGCGAGCATCAGCTCAGTCCACAGCGGACATCGCTGGGTACTCTGACCTCCGCTGGGAAGACCAGGAGAAGGTCAAAAAGGCTATTGAAAGTGGCGGAGCTGCGGGAGGTCAGTAGCTATTAAAGTATATGGAAAATGACACAACAACAGCCACAGACTCCTTACTGGTCCCAGTAGGCCTACGTGGAGATGGTCAGGTAAATTGATTAGCTTCTCAGTTGTGGCAATGGACAACAACATACATCAGTGCAGTGCCACAGCAAATCACAGCAAACAGTGAATAGATTCTGTATCACTGTAAAAATCACTGCGATATGAGAAAGAAATTGTTTGTCAGGTGTGGACATTAATAGCATTTATTTACTTTTATCAGTAAAGGAAATGGTTTGAAATTAGTTTGTTTCCTGGTGACCGCTGTGTAGTGTTGTGTTAATATTTATGCCTGTTCTGCCGGTAACATTTTAAACATATTGTAGAGTTTTATATACTGGTGAATATTATTTACCCTCAGACTTTTTCCACATCTATACTTTTGCGTCACTTGGTTACCCTGGATGACTTGAAAGTGAAAACCGCACAACCTTTCTCTCGTAGGAAAAGGGGACCAAAAGGGTGGATCTAAAGGGGAGAAGACGCTGAATGACTTTGCAGTGGAGTATGCCAAGTCGAACCGCAGCACATGCAAAGGCTGTGAGCAGAAAATAGAAAAGGTTAGCAGCCACCATTGTAAACCATTCGAATATAACATTAAATCGATGGTATTTTTATTAGTCAAACTTTGTGATGTAAATATTAGATGTTGTATTCTATGCATTTGCTTTCCTAAAACCTCTGATCCTCTGGCCTCTCCTTTAGGATCAGATTCGTGTGTCCAAGAAAACCGTGGATCCTGAGAAACCCCAGCTGGGTCTGATCGACCGCTGGTACCACACGGCGTGTTTCGTGAGCCGCAGGGAGGAGCTGGCCTTCAAACCTGAATACAACGCTGCCCAGCTGAAGGGTTTCAACTCACTACGGGCTGAGGACAAGGAAGAGCTTAAGAAGAGGCTCCCTGTGGTCAAATCTGAAGGGTGAGGCAAAAAATAACTGATTGTGTTCGTTTGTGCAGGTTAGATTCGTTTTTTTCGTTTTTTTTTTTTTTTTGTTTTTTTTTTTGTTTGTTTTTTTCCACATTCAGCTCTGACAGTGTTCAGTGTTTGGGATGACAAGTCTGGTCAGGTCTGGCGTTGATTGACAGCCGCACGCTCTCTACCACCTCCACTGCCAGCCCTGTTTAAAGCCTCTGTGTCTCCCACTGTTCTGCGGCACAAGAAAATTGCTTTAAAGGTGTCCCTGAAAGCCGACATTGTGTATGCATACAGGAAAGGGTTGATAGCAGAGTTTGCATGGGATAGGATGATTGCAGTGATCAGCAGCTCTAGTGGCACAGGACAGTGCGGGCAGAGCAGCAGGAAGCAGTTGATTATGTGGAGCGGGATCCAGCAGATCACGAAGAGGAAAAGGACCAGGAAAAGCGAGGTAGCCGTCTTCATCTCGTGGCGCATGCTTGCCCCAACCCCTGCCTGCCTCTCCCCTCTGCGACATTGCTCAGATGCGATGCGCCTCACCTGCCGCTTGACCGTGACGAAGATTCGGGCGTAGATGAGAAACATGATCACTAGGGGTGTCAACATACAAGCGAAGAAGTTGAAATAGACCATGTAGGTCATGTCCACGACCAAGACAAAGAAACAGTAGCCTGAATCAGACGGTGTCTTGTGCCAGCCCATCAGAGGCACAAGCCCAATGAGAAAGGCCAGCAGCCATGTGGTGAGGATGACGAGCACGGCGTTGCGAGGCGTCATCAAGACCCGGTAGCGGAAAGGCATGAAGATGGCCACGTAGCGCTCCACAGCCACTGCCAGCAGACTGAAGATGGAGCTCTGGGTGAACATTATCAAAACGCTCAGCATGAGAAGACACAGGTAGAGACTGTGATGTGGCAAACCGATGTCGGTCAGGAGAGCACAGGGAATGGCGATGGCACCCACACAGGCGTCAGCGACCGCGAGCGAGACCAGGAAGTAGTTGGTTAGGGTGCGGAGCTTGCGGTTGAGGCCCACTGCAACACAGACCAGTAAGTTTCCGACTGTGGAGAGGAAGGCGATGACGAGCTCAGCCACCATGTACGCGACGTTAGGGGATATCGGCAAGTCAGGCGGAGGTGAAGGAGATGATGGGGAGGAGATGGTGGCAGAAGCAGCTGAACAGCTCTGGAAAGGTCGTAGTAGCGGGGAAGACAGATGGGAGGAGTTTTTAGTTCGCTGAAAAGTGTAGAGGGTCAACACTGCACTAGTGTTCTCCATAGTTGTCCTGAAGAGGAGAGTGAGATTCAACTTAGAGGTTGAGCATATCTGTTCAGAAAGTGATGAAATACATGAAAACATTAAAATTACTCACCAAGGGATCCTGATTTAGTGCCCTGTCTTCGCATTAAAGATCACATGAACGCTTCTGTCTGAGCAGGACTGGAGGACACTATTTTATAGAAATCCCTTTCCCCCTAATGATGTCACTTTTTGTCTGATAAGGGATGTTTGTCTGGTTTTCTTTTCTTTTTTTTTTTTTTTTGCTCTCCAAAGGATCAGACATAGACTAACTGCCACTTGATGGTCATTAACTAAAATGTGAATGCTGTTGTTTGGCTGGTCCTGCGGGGATCTAATAAATTATACTTGTCAGGGCAGGGTGGGTGATATCAGCACTGTCGCCTGGGATTGTGGAGACATGTACCAGCTTGTGTTTGTGTGTGTCCATCAACTGATGAAGCCCTGATGACTTTGCTTAATGAGTATAGGTGTCAGATTCTGTTTTGTTTGTTTCCAATGTTTGCTTTCGTCTAGTGTCCCTTTTGTGACTTTAGAAGGTTTGTTTGGATGTTTTTTGGAATAAACTATTTTGAGCTTTGCTCTTTCAGAAAGCGTAAAGCTGATGAGGTGGATGGATTATCAAAGAAACAGAGGAAAGAGGAAGAGGACCAGAAGAAAAAGCTGGAAGAGCAGCTGAAGGTCTCTCTTACATATATGTTTCTTATTTTACACATTGGAATCAATGTCACATTATATTTGGTGACCATGATGTACTTAATATGTTGCTCTGTTTTTGTGTGTGGTGTTTGCATGCGTCCGTAGGACCAGAGCCAGCTGATTTGGGGACTCAAGGACAAGCTGAGGAAGTTTTGTTCAATTAACGACATGAAGGAGCTGCTGATTGCAAATGGCCAGGAGGTTCCCTCTGGAGAGTCCAATGTAAGAGAACCTCTGCTTATTTCATTTCCTGTGGCCCTAAACACTCGCTGTAATCTGAATATTAAAGATCCAGACTGACTTATTGAAATAGCAACTGTTGGGAAAATTTTCAATTTTTATGAGATTGCAACACTGCGTGTTTGTATTAGAGCTGTAAATGAATGTTATGTGTCCGCTGTAGCTGTGCTACCTTAAATGATTGTCTGCAATACTATTTCACAATATGTGGTAGAAGATTATGGTATCGAGCCTGTTTTTGTATTTATTACTCAGAAATTTAGTACAATATAAGGGTACAAAACAGACTTCCATCATCCAACCTCAAGTACTTTTGTTGCACATTTACACGTTATTTAAATGACATCTTTTGAGTCTTATTTATGCCAAATGCAGTCAAAAATTAGGGTATTGTGTTTGATGACATGGTTGTTTAATCGACAGGTGGTCGACTGCCTCGCTGACGGTATGGCCTTTGGTGCTCTCGAGGCCTGTAAGGAGTGCAAGGGCCAGCTGGTGTTCAAGGGCGATGCTTACTACTGTAAAGGGGACATTTCAGCCTGGACAAAGTGTGTGTTCAAAACAGCAACACCCGTACGCAAGGACTGGGTCATCCCGAAGGTAGGTCACCTCATTGCAGAGACCTCTTTACCAGCTCTAATCGGAGTATCCCTTCAGTGGGTGCTGTGGCTAAAGATGTGCTCTGATCACCCTGTGGAGGGCAGCTGATAAAAGGAGGATAACCATGCAAAAAAAGCGCTGTATTACAATTATATTTGCTAACTTCTAATTGATTCTCCTGGCTTGTCATTTCAGGAATTCAATGAGGTTCCTTTCCTTAAAAAATTCAAGTTCAAACGACAGGATAGGGTTTACCCCAAGGAGGCCCCCAACCAAACCCTGACAGCAGCCAAAGCCAAACCTCTGGCAAGTGCATCCAGTGCCCCGACTGAGCGACTGCCAGAGGGGGCACCTTCAGGTGAGAGAAGAAACTCAAAGGAGTGTGTTAATATCCTGAAAATATTTAAATATGAATTTTATATTCTCTCTTCACGCTTGTGCTTTGATTGAAACGAGTCACTGAATATGCACTTAATCTTATACTGGACCTTTGATATAAGGTCCAGTATAAGATTATGTCGGATCATACCTCTCTAAAATTAATTAAGTCTTAGGTAAATTGATTGAAATGAAGACAAGTCAAAACTGCTAAGATCTAAATAATTTAAATGCATCAATATTGTTATATATCAAAAAAGGACTGGGTTATTTGTACTTTGATCCCATAGACAAACCCCTGACGGGTATGAAAGTTTTGGCTGTGGGTAAGCTGACCAAGAACAAGGACGATGTGAAGGCTGCTGTAGAGGAGCTGGGTGGAAAGATTACTGGCACAGCCAGTAAGGCCTCGCTCTGCCTCAGCACCAAGAGTGAGTAAAGATTCAGTAAAGAGAGAATTAATATATGGGACAATTAGTGCCTCCAGTTACATTCAAAAAGTTTAATGTCCAAACTGAGGATGGAAGTAATGTAACATTTCCAAAATCTGACGCTTTATTTGTCACGATGCTTTCACAGAGGAGGTGGAAAAGATGAGTAAAAAAATGGAGGAAGTGAGGGACGCTGGCGTGCGCGTGGTCTCAGAGGATTTCCTCACAGACATCAAGTTGTCCAGTAAAGCCCTCCAGGACCTGGTATCCCTTCACGCCATCTCACCCTGGGGTGCAGAGGTCAAAGTCGAGGCCCCTGCTCCGTCCGTGGCCTCCAAGTCTGGAGCGGTGGCCACCAAGAGCACAGGGAGAGTGAAGGAGGAGGAAGGTAAAAGATATTTGTGGATATTTGCCTCATCTAGGCCTGTGTTATAACATTGGACTGTTCTGCTCTTTGTGAGTATGTATGTATATTTATAATAATTGCACCTACACCACTACAGGTAGTAGCAAAGCCAAGAAGATGAAACTCACAGTTAAGGGGGGTGCCGCTGTGGATCCAGATTCAGGTACTCCTGGGTACCCTACATTGGAAAAGATCATCTCGCCATCCTTTTTTATCTTCTGAATTTGATTGGCGAGTGTAATTTTTTTGTAGGTCTTGAGAACAGCGCCCATGTCCTGGAGCAGAACGGGAAGATGTACAGTGCTACGCTGGGTCTTGTGGACATTGTCAGAGGAACTAACTCGTACTATAAACTGCAGCTTCTGGAGGATGATGTACAGAGAAGGTAATTACATTTTGTTTGGTGTTAGTGCAGAGGCTATTTAAAGGAACATTAAGGTCCGAAAGAGCAGCAACAGCATGCCACCTGCAATGCAGCCTCATCTCTGCCCATCTGTCTATGTGCAGGTACTGGGTGTTCCGGTCGTGGGGTAGAGTGGGTACCACCATCGGAGGCAACAAGCTGGACAAGTTTCATGACAAGAACTCTGCCTTGGACAACTTCCTGGGTGTGTATAAGGAGAAGACAGGCAACGACTGGGGCTCCTCCAACTTCACCAAATACCCAAATAAGTTCTACCCACTGGAGATTGACTATGGACAGGTACGCACAGAAAACAAGGAAGCCCATAGCCTACAGTGCATTTACATTGTCTCACTGGCTTTTATTTTTGGCTGGACTGCAACAGCGGGGCCAGCCCTATAAACGGAAATGTGCATGACTGACTGACTGATAAATTTACACACAACGTCGGACTTTCCCACTGCAGGCACACCTCTCTATGCATCTCATTCATTTTACTGCACGGCAGTCCGTGCTGAATTAAAATGAGCATCTGACTTTCTCTATGAATAATCATTTTACAAGTCGAAATCACATTAAATCTAAAATCAGGATCCATCTGTGCAGAGCAGCGGCTTGGAAATGGCTTGGATGTGACTGCTGGTTAACCTGTGGTGCTAATGGGTCATGTTTCAGTCACTGCTTCATACCTATTTTGTTGTCTGACAACAGAAACGGGGAAAACATGTAAATGAGAGCAGCTTAATTGGGAATTCGGCTGTTTTTAAAATACTGTGTATGTGAGCACAGGCAGTAGGAGAGAAGCAAACAGATAAAGGGTGATCCTGTCATATACTAGGTTTTGACCGAGTATTGTTATATAATATTGTCCATATCTATGGGCAGGATGAGGAGGCAGTGAAGAGGCTAACGGCCACCGCTGGCACCAAGTCCAAACTGGTCAAACCTGTCCAGGAGCTGATAAAGATGATCTTCGATGTGGAGAGCATGAAGAAGGCCATGGTAGAGTTTGAGGTAAGACTTTTTCGTTTGTTTAGAGAACATTTGTGACTGTGTACATGTGAGAGAGAAACCATGTCTTGTTTTCACCGAGAAAAACACAAAACAGCTGCTTTAACAAATCACAGCCCTGATCATATCACATCTTCCGGCAATGTGGGGAGCAACTGTTGAGAAGCTCTGTTAATAATCTAATGTCAATGTCAATGACTAAATATGATGATAACTTTGCACTAAAGCCAGCATCAGCAGTCTTGTCTGGTCTTGTCATGTCTACACTTGGAAGAAGTGGAAGAAAATTCAACATCTCTATTTAAATAAAAAATGTTGGTAAAGGAGGCACATAAAAGTTTTCTAGCTTATATCGCCTTCCCTGTTCACAGATTGACCTCCAGAAGATGCCCCTCGGAAAGCTGAGTAAGAGACAGATCCAGAGCGCCTACGCTCTTCTCACTGAAGTACAGCAGGTCAGCCACCGACAGCTCCACCTGAGGGCCATCTCAGTCTCCACCCTTTTGTTTCTTCTTTTCACTTACCCGTATTCAAAAACGGCTCATGTGATGAATTTCTGACATTACAACTAATCATCCTTCTCTGCAAGTCATTGGACCACATGTCCGGAGAGAATGTTCTCATTCTTTTAATGAAAAAAAACATTAACCTTTTTTTTTTCCTATTTTAATCATAGGCTGTGTCAGATTCTGTGCCAGAGGCACAGATACTGGATCTCTCCAATCGCTTCTACACCCTGATACCTCACGACTTTGGTATGAAAAAACCTCCACTGCTCAACAGCCTGGACTACATCCAAGTAAGGGAACACATAATGGTCTAATGGTCATAAGACTCTTGTTTTGTTGTTTCAGTGATGAGCCCAATGCAGAATTTAAAAAATGTTGATGGGTGAATATAACTGAATGCATCACTGTCCAGGCTAAAGTTCAGATGTTGGACAACTTGTTGGATATTGAAGTGGCATACAGCCTGCTAAGAGGAGGGGCCCAGGATAATGAGAATGATCCCATCGACATCAACTATGAGAAACTCAAAACCAAGATTGAGGTGATGGGAACGATGTGCAACATTATGCATTTTTCCCCTTTTTTTTTTTCTTTTTTTTCTAATGAGAATAATGTTCAACTTGGTAACTCCAGAAAGTGATTGTGAGTGGAAAGACAATGGTTTGTGATATGTATATTTCACAGGTTGTTGACAAGACCACAAATGAGGCTGAGGTCATCATACAATATGTTAAGAACACCCACGCAGCTACACACAACACTTACACACTGGAAGTGCAAGAAGTAAGTCATTATTTGAGACAAACAGTTTTAACAACACAAGTCCTTTTTGAATATTATGTTCTTTAATGACACTCCTGTGGTGCACCTTTTCTTGTAGATCATAAATGATCGACTTTTTACCAGGATCTCATCTTTTATCTTATCTTTGCCTTTCAGATCTTCAAAATTGTGCGTGAGGGAGAGCGGCAGCGGTACCGTCCCTTCGAGGAACTACACAATCGCCAGCTACTGTGGCACGGTTCTCGCGCCACCAACTACGCTGGTATCTTGTCTCAGGGTCTTCGTATTGCCCCTCCAGAGGCCCCAGTGGTGCGTAACGTTTATGAGTAGACTGAGTTCAAGTTGTCGTGAACCAAAAGATGCACTTCCATCTGTTCTAACTAACAACAAATCAACACCTCCCTGTTCATGTATATCAGTGTTTTGTAGTTTTGTAGTGGAGTTTAAGTACGGTTGCTCATGTATCCCACTCCTGTTTTGCTTTTTTTTCCCTAGACTGGTTACATGTTCGGCAAAGGAGTGTATTTTGCCGACATGGTGTCGAAGAGTGCAAACTACTGTCACACATCCCAGTCAGATCCTGTAGGCCTCATATTGCTGGCTGAGGTTGCCCTCGGCAACATGTGAGTGACGGCCTGAGTCCTTCAAAAACAAAAAAGCCTATATATCAGCTTTTCTTTCTGCGTCTTATTAATTACGTCTTTGATGAAGATATAGATTAATGTGTCTTAAATTTTTTTTCATTGCAGGCATGAACTAAAGAAGGCCTCCCACATTACAAAATTACCTAAAGGCAAACACAGTGTTAAAGGTGAGCTATTGCGGGCAGTGTGTTAAGGCACATTTTTGTAGAATCAGTCATTTTAATGGTGAACTATTAATAATTAAAAATTAAAAAACAATGGTGTAGAATGTATCTGCATACCACATCATACAAATAGCAGATCAATGAGGTTATAACACCTTGCTAGCTTAATGTAAATAATAATGAAAAAAATATACACTTCATGCAACTGCTGAATGCTATAAAGGTGTACAACGTTCATATAAAATACACACCTAAACTATGATATGAATTGAACAGTACTTTGTTTATTACTGTGTTATTTAGCTGACTACCTGGTAATAATATTTTGTATGAAGTCTACTATTATTGGCTTGACATTTGGTAACTCAAGCGCCTTTCCATAATTTGATGTCAAGGTTTGGTTTGTGTTCTTCTGCAGGCCTTTACTCTGACATTTCTTCCTCTTTTCAGGTTTGGGTAGAACTGCCCCTGATCCTAGTGCGGCTGTCAATTTGGATGGAGTGCAAGTGCCTTTGGGAAAAGGAGTCCACACTAACATTGACGACACAAGTCTACTGTACAACGAGTATCCTTTAATATTTACCTCCTGGTTTGTGATTTGGAAAATTACTTTGCCAAATGACCCTTCATTTTTCCATGTAATTAATTCTTTAATTGTAGTGTTTAAAGGTGTGTGGTGCCAAAAAAATTTTTCAGTTCGTATTGTTCTTGACATTAAATAAACCACCTTAAAATGAATCTGTAACCACTGAATTAAAGGTTGAGATTTTATTGCTGTGTCAAGATCTCACTTAGGACTGATGTTGCTGTTCTGATTTTGAACTTGTCTGTTTACATATGGAGGAGATCTGTGCTAATGAAGCATATCTCGTCTTTTCTGGTGAGAAGGCTTCTTCCTATCTTGATGAAATTGGCTATATTGATATAAAATAACACACAAATCATTTACCTAAACTGGATCCACTAAATGGTGTTTTTTATGACAGGACAAAAATAAAAAACAGGAGCTGAAACCTCCTCCTTTTGTTATTTGGTGGTGGTGTACTATCTTGTCATAACCACATTTCTTCAAGCCTGCCAAATTAATGATTTCTAACCCTGCAGCATCATTTTTGTGCACCTATCATGACTGTAATTTTTGTGAAATTAGCTGCCCCCCCCCACCATATTGGCCATATTATTTGTATAGTCTCTATTTTCCTTAACCGCTGCTCCTCCAGGTACATTGTGTATGATGTAGCGCAGATAAACATGAAGTATCTGCTGAAGATCAAGTTTAACTACCAGACATCTCTGTGGTGAGAGGGGCTGTGTCCGAACCTTCTTCGGTGAAAACAAAGACCACGGTTGCCTCCAAATGCCCTGGCTCCATTCTCTGCAACAGAAGATGTTTGGCAAAGGAGTGATGCCATACCACGCTTTACAATGGTTCCTGGAAATCTCTAGTCACTTTATCGCTTTTCCATCAGGTTTAATAGCTGGAAGCCTTCCTTAGCATTGGATTAGATACTGAAAAACCTGCTTCACACATAAAACTGAAGGTCACAGCTAATTACAGTAGTTGAAGCACAGTGCATACGGCATAGAAAGGTTTTGGTTTAGAGATTAACATCCAAAATGTTAATCTTCTATCTCATGTGGTAGTCTTGAATTTGAGGATCTTATTTCTTGATTCTTTAATAAATCTGTAGTTAATAAAGGATAGCTCTGCAAACTAAATAGTTTTGAGTTGTGGACAACCAGTCTGCAAGAATACACAAACCAATGTTTGTATTTTGCAATCGATTCCCTGGTAAAATAGCCACTAAGATGAACATTTTGTAGACCGTTGAGTTCAAAGAGACTGTCCAAGGTTTGACCTGTATATACTGTATGTTTTGTTGTTTGTCTCATGCTATCTTACTTGGCAAAAATTAAAACAAAAAAAGAAAAAAACGGTTAACTGTAGTTCATGTTTATGCAAAGTATTCTGTGAAAGAAACAACTGCCATGGTATGTGGTACTTTTTCTTAGTGTTTTTCTTGCTTACCTCAAACAAAATAAAAGTCAGAAAAATTTCATGCCTGCATTTGCAAATTGTTTTTATTTTCTTTGAAGTGCCTGATAGATCCTATTTCGTTTTTTGTTTTTTAAAATTCAAATTCATCGGGGAAATGAATGCGAACCTGCAAGTTTTTCAAACTAATGCGATGCGTGATTTATTTCCTTCTCTTCCTTTCGCTTCTGTCCAGCTTGGGCAGGTCAAAGGTCAGGGTCGGCCAAGGATAAGTACTCTCCATGGGCCCTGGGATCGGAAAGGATGTTAGCTTGGGCTTTAAATTGGATCTTCCTGCTTCATGTTTAAACATCAGAAACTCTCTTGCCTGGGTAGACAGAAATAGTAAGATTTATAAATATAGTTTCCCATTTGAAAGAGGCTGGCATTTTTCATGAAAGCCATTCATATACTCTATGGTTTTCTGCTGCTGTATATAACTCCGGGGTAAAAGCAACAACTTGCACCCGAAGGAAAAATATTTCACAGCATTGAGATCCCTTTCCCGGCGATGAAGAAAAATTAAAAATGTTTAATCAACTCAAATGTTTGATTGAAACAATAGAGGGCTTCTGCTATGTGCCCACTGAGTCCAGTTTTTTTATATGAAACTGTTTCCCGAGCCTCCCCCCGTAGCGTTTTATACGAAAAGTTGGATTTACATGAAGTGGACGTGACTCTGTGTGTGAACATATAACACAAATCGATCCTCCGACCGCGGGTTTTCGGTAAATTATCGGATTTTATTTCTTAAATCGCCCTCCAGACAACGTCCCGACCCAGAATGCATTTTGACAAGGTCTTTGAAAAAGCGGCGCGGCTAGTTCAAGATGGCGGAGATGGACCAGCTGTTAGACGAGAGTGAGTAACAACACGAATTCAAGGAGTTTTGCAATGTGAACACAAAACAGTCTCGTGTCGATAAAATACATATTTAGTGATGAGCTGCAATCGTTGACCATATAGCGAATGTTGCGAGTCTCGGGCAGAGTTCGTAAAGTCATTTTTGGACACAAAGAGATACCGGTCTGTCCAGGTCAGCTAACGGCTGTTAGCAGGAGAGGCTAACCATGGCTAATGTAGGAGTTGAGCAAGTTACTTTAGCCCAAGTGGGTAAACAAATAACGTTAGCTTAGCCACGAGCTAACGTCTGCTAACCCCACATCGTACGCGTAAATAACAAAAAGGACCGATATAACGTCCCTCTTCACAAAACGCACACGCTAACCACTAGCTACCTGCTTTTCTTGGTGTAGTTTTGTTTTTTGTTTTTTTTTTCTCTAGTCTTCCATGACACCTTCCCTTATATTTAACGGTAGTTAGCGCTGGTTAAGGTAACACGGTAACGCGTAGTGTGTCGTTTTGACAAGCTGGTAAAAGGGGGGGAAACCAGCCAAGTTATTTCGGTAGTTAACGCCCGAAATAGTCGGGTTTTCGTCGACGCGGACGTAGTTAATGTGGCCGGATGATAATCCCCTGGATTGTAAGACGGCGAAACGTTAGCTTGTTCAGCTCATCTGTTTGATAGGATCTAGCCAGCTGATGTTATACCCCGTGCCTGACAAGTCAAACTGGGGGTAAAGGCCTGTCTGACAACGATAGCGTTGCCTTTATCTAACTTCACTTTAAGCCGGTGATTATACGAAAGTCTCGTACACGTCAGCAATATGCAGACGTTTTCTCTGATTGCAAAAAAAAACCAAACAAACAAACCACAAAACAACGTATGACATTAACTTAAAACTATCGAGCATGGCCTGTTATCTTTCTCATCACAGTGACATGATTAGTGACATATTTCCAGCATTATATAGTTGGTGTAAAAACGCTCGGAGTTCAGTTTATCAGGAGCATCTAGCTGTAACTAATGCAGGCCAATACATATGTTGATTATGTTGACAGGTGTTTCTATTATTTCGTCAACCCCGTTCCTATCGGTCGTGGTAGGCTAAAACAGCGGATACGTCCCCCTGTATGCAGCCATACGCTTCGACAGCAGCACAGACTGTGCACTCGGAAAATGATCATAAAGTTAAATCAACACCTCCTAAGCAGTTTCAGGGGGAAAAAAACCAAAACAACAAAAACATTACAACCTTCATGATTTAATGCAGGACCGTTGTATTAGACTGCATTAGTTTTATTGATGTGTGCTTTTATAAGATGACAACATGTTGTATATGCTTTCTAATGCCATTTAAGTGGGATACTTAAGCTTGACGTAGCCTAATATGTCCTCTTCCTCAGGCTCCTCGGCAGAGGCACTTGTCAGTCTAAAAGGTATGTGGGCAGTTTCTGTATATGTCATCCTCTACATTTGTTCTTGGGACTGGCTGTAAATACACTGGGAGCTCCTGGAGACTGCAGTGTCGATCCTTGTGGGGCAAAACATGCTTTTCAGTTAATAGGAGTCTGATTTCATCATGTCTGTAAGTTTGTTGGCTGACGCATGCTATGGGTCTGCTGTTTAATTGCGGTCAGGAATAATAAGTCCTTCATTGGATTTGACTTCTGTGTGACCTGCAATAACGACAAGCTTACAGTGACAACCCACGCTTCCCGGACATTTTGCAGTCCTGGATATAGTACAAATAGCTGTGCTATCAGTTTTTCCATTTCAGTTTTGTCCATATATCTGCAAAGATAAATGTTTATGATTCTGGTTTCATTTGTAAATGGAAAATTGATTTACGTCTTCTTTGATTTCAGAATAAAGCTTAGTCTGACATTTGATAGTGAATAGGTCTTACTAGGGTTCTTTCTCTGGTGTTCTTACATTATTTTGAATAAATGCATTGGGCTTCATACAGAGGGAAGTTTATCCAACACTCTGAATGAAAAGAACAGCTTCCCAAGAGCTCACAACACCAGGGGACGACATTCCTCCCTCACAATGGACACGGTAAGACATATAGTCTCAGTATTTCAGTTTTAAACCTGTGTAGAGGAAGCAATTGATGAGCCTCTGTTATACTATTTTTACAATGCTAAGCTTAAACCATTATATTAAAAGTTAATATGATGCAATAAAGTACAACACAAAATCAAAACTCATATTTACAGTAATTAAATGATAGTGTCTGTTACTAAGTCATTGAGAGGTATCTTGTTTGATATGAAAGTGTTGTTTGTCATATGATTCCTGTCCATTGATGATCTTTTCAGCTGCAGTTAAGGTTTCTCTTTGTCTTTCCCAGCTGAATAGTGGGATTTATTGCTTCATTAAGATTTGTTTTTTTTTCGCACTAGTGAGACATGCAGATTTGTAAGGAATATTCATCCCACATGCACCTGGTCTAGTTCAAATCTGTGTTTTTGTACGCAGTTGCACTGAAGTAAAGTAGGAGGAAAGTGTTTCTGAGGTTACTTTGGGACTCTTCTAGAAACAGTTGTCCCCCACCTTAGGAGGTACTGTAGTAAAAAATACAACGTTGTCAACCCAGAGCAATATGCGTCAGTGTGCTTGAGGAGGTTATTTTTATTTTTCACATTTGTTAAAACACTTTTTCACAAGTGTTAAATCTTAAGATGATTGCAACTATTCCTGATCAAAAAAAAGGTGGTTTGCACTTATTTGCCTGAATACATAAGAGTCCTCTTGATTCTTATTGCCTGAATCCGGTGTTAATTTGCAGAACGTCATTGATAAAACCATATTTTCCGCATAAAGACTGCAGCTAATGTGGTTCTAATTTTTTTTCCCCTACTGCATATTAAATCTATTTCCTTAAAGTTACACAAGGATAGTGCAAACAAACATTTGTGGCTGTTATGAAAAAGGCTTTTACCCTTGGAGCATTGTTGGCTCTATTCATAAACAACTGCATTTTTCCTTCTAGCCCACACGGAGCTCAAAGAGGAGCCGTTTGTTTCGGGAGGAAGATGAGCAGCCACAACAGCGTGTCCCCTCCAGGTCCCCTCGGAGAAGCCAGAGGGTTACTACAACCCCACAGGTAAAGCCTACACAACGTGAGAGTGTTTCATAGGGAAAAGGTTAACAATGTGTGCTCTCCCACTCTCGCATTGCTTTTGAGGATGATGTGGAAAGTGTGGCAAGACACCGTAACATTACTTCTTGAAGCTTGTTTTAGTTTATCAAGGGGGTATTCAACAGTTGAAGGGAACTGGCCAGTGAGTCTGAATGTACTACAGCATTACATTTTATATAAGCAGGCACAAAATGTTTAGTTAGTGTAGCATATACTAGTGAAACAAGAGAGAGGTAGTTATTGCGTATATTGGCCATTTATTTACAGTCTTGATTCAGGCATTCATCACCTTACAGCCAGTGTTGAGACTTGGGGGTTTTGTATTATTACCTTAAATCTTACAGGGTTTACTGATTTTTGCTAGTGTGTGTGTGTGTGTGTGTGTGTGTGTGTGTGTGTGTGTGTGTGTGTGTGTGTGTGTGTGTGTGTGTGTATTTTTATATATATATATATATATATATATATATATATATTAAACACACACACATGTATACAAAACAACTGTTGTTTTAATGTTTTTCTTTACAGAAGTTTTCTAATGTGGTGACACCTGATAAGAAGGCATCCCAGAAAATAGGACTCAGATTACGAAACCTCCTAAAGCTACCCAAAGCTCACAAATGGTGCATCTATGAGTGGTTCTATTCCAATATTGACAGGTAAAGTCTCACTTTCACCTTTGGGGGACAATAATGTTAAACAGAAATTAGGCTGCCTATGTGAAAGGGGTCTGAGCTCTGCTCGTCCCTTGTTTGGATGCCAAGTGAATGCCAGGATCTCAACTCAAAGCTGATACATCACACAATTTATCTTCACCGTTAGATTCATGCTGAAAAAAACCCCAATATTGTTATAATGTTATATCGATAGACCTAAACTTCCATAAAACGGATAAACTCTCTGATTTGCTATAATTGAAAAGTTTTGAAGCTGAAAGTTTGGTGAAAATATTTCTCTCACTTCACTCACCTTTATATTTTCTTCCAGACCTCTTTTTGAGGGGGACAATGAATTCTGCCTGTGTCTCAAGGAGTCTTTCCCCAATCTGAAAACAAGAAAGCTGACAAGAGTTGAGTGGGGAACAATTAGGAGACTGATGGGGAAACCTCGACGGTAAGCTGTGACCTTCGCACTTGATGCCTCTACACACCTTTTTCACTCTTTTTCCCATTATTCTCTGATATTTTAAGTATTTGAAACTCTATTTTTCATAACACTGTTTCCTCAAAGACTTAACCTGTGAAGAGAAACAGTGTTGCAGCACTATGATCTTCTGTCCTGTCCAGGTGTTCATCAGCATTTTTTGCTGAAGAGCGAACAGCACTGAGACAGAAGAGACAGAAGATGCGCCTGCTGCAGCAAAGAAAACTGTCTGATGTGTCAACCTGCAAAGACCTTCCTGATGAAATCCCCCTGCCTCTCATTATAGGAACCAAAGTCACTGGTAGGATGCCTGAAATGTAGACGCGTCGTTTCAGAAGTTGCTACATCCAGGCAGTCAAATGACCTGTAAAGCAACCCAGTTTGAATTTTCAGTATTTGCCTGATTTTCCATCAAGTAAAGCTTGGCGTGTCCAATTGAAGGATAATTTTTTCCCTTAGTCGATCACCAAATATTTTATGACTAAGTAATGACCAAATAAGAGCACTGTTTTAGAGTGAATGAACTAAACCCTGATTACAGTGACTGAAGCATTATCCACAGATAGGCTGATGTGAAAAGCTAAACCATATAGTGCAACTAAGGATGCCCCACATGAATTCATACAATACTACCAGTACCAATTCAGTATTTTCTTCAACAGCTCGACTCCGAGGTGTCCATGATGGGTTGTTCACAGGGCAGATTGATGCAGTGGACACCAGTGCTGCCACCTATCGTGTCACCTTTGACCGTAGTGGCCTGGGAACACACACCGTGCCTGACTATGAAGTCCTGGTAAGATCCGCCGGTTGGCTTGCTATGATAACAGCTCCACTGAGTGTTTGAGGTCATGTATACAACAACTTTAGTTCGTTTGCCTTCATTTTTTCTCTTTTCATACAAATTACAATGCAGTTTAACTAAAAATTGATAATTGTGTTTCCAGAGCAATGAACCCAATGAGACCATGCCAATTTCAGCCTTTGCCCAGAAGCACCGGACAACGCGCTACATGCAAAACTTCATGACTCCACCTAGAGGGCCCTACCCGTCCACTACTACTCCTGTCCTTATGGTAATAGGGGACCTGCATCTATTGGCAGATTTATATGTGCTCTCCAATGACACTGAAATCAATAAAAGCCTGACAAGGTCTCAGAGTTGTAAATGATTCTTGGTGTTTTTTTAAATCTGCTTTGGCTTTGAGTAGATTTATTTACTGCAACAGCTACTTGGGCAGGCAGCCATTTATTCTGAGGTTTTGCTATCTAGTCCAAGAAGGCTGTAAATGAATGGATGCCAAAGTATATTCGGAGGAAGACATCAGGGACTTACATATTTAATAAGGTCAATGCAGAACCCAAAAATGTTTAATTGAAGAATTATTTCAAATCTTAAAGTAAACCTAATCCTTGTTATCTGCTATGCCCTTTCTGTGAAAGAGATTAAATGAGATTAAACTGATCATCATACTGCAACTACAGAAAAAAATCTCTTCCTCTACATTGCTGATGAAGATGAATGACTCCATTTCCATTGTTTTCTTAATAACAGGACAATGACCCTCTTATAAACCAGTCACCATGGAGGAACAAACTGCCCGGTGCTGAGGGAGATACTCTGGGAGGATTTCCTGTCAAGTTCCTTGTCCAAGTGGTGAATACTGTCAAATGGTGAACTAAAAGGTGACATCCTGAAACTTTTTGATACTTTGTTTTAACAAGTTCTCTCTCTTATTTTTCATAATTAGACAAGGCTGTCCAAAATCCTCATGATCAAGAAAGATCACATCAAGCACTTGAAAGAAATGAACACAGAGGCAGAGAAACTGGTAATGTCTCAAATTAAAAAAAAAAAAGTAAATCAGCACATTAAATTTTAATGTGATGCATGTTTCAAAGGCTCGAAAACTATTTTTATGTTTTTGTGTTCAGAAGTCATACTCGATGCCTATTGACCTAGACTTCCAGAAGCGATATGCTACAACCGTGCTTGAGCTGGAACAGCTCAATAAAGATCTCAACAAGGTGCTACATGAAGTTCAGCAGTTTTGCTGTGAGGTAAGTCAGTAGATACACTTCCTTGCCATCACTGATTATTGCCCCTGAGGCTAAGTACAGAAAAGCTTGTGTTATTTGTTTGTGTCTGTGGATATTTCATGTCCTGTTCAGTCTTGACCACTCTGAAAAAATAACTAACAGAGCCTTGTTCAAGACAACAATCGACAATGTGCATCTCTTCCAGCTTGCTCCGGATCAGGGCATGGTTCCAGCCGACCATCCCACGGAGCTGCGTCGGCGTTGTGAAGAAGAAGCCCAGCAGATGGTGCAGCTGAGCAACTCCATGAAGGATGGACAGCAGAGCGTGACAAACCCCAGCCTCACACACCTCATCTCCCGCCTCACTGCTCTGCTCCTACAGATCAAGGTAGAGGACAGATAAACTCTCTGCTTTCCTTCCTGCTCACAAATTTCCTAGAATATATGTCAGGATGAGACTGGACATGCTATCAATGTGTTTGAGGTTTATTTTTGTGTATTTCTGTGAAAAAAAAGTAGTTAATTGATTTTGGGACACCTTGATACAAATTTTCTTTTTTTAATTCTTTATTAGACAGTGAGTATTTAATTACCCATTATTTATCTAAGTTTCTGGCTTGTTTCAGTGTCTGGCAGATGGAGGAGACTTGAATTCATTTGAGTTCAAATCGCTAACAGACTCCCTTAATGACATTAAGGCATCGATTGATCCCTCCAACCTCAGGTAAATGAACCCACAGTGTATCTACTCTAACGGATGCAATTAGGGCTGAATTAGGGCTGAACAATTACTGGTAGAATGGGAATCTTCTTCTTTCTTTTTTTCCCCTCTCAATCCGATTTGAACTCATAATTCTCGAGCAACATATTCTCTCTTTATTATAACTGCATTTCAAATTTTCTGTAGGACGATGGAAAAACAATATGATCATTATTCAAATATGAGACTCTTATTAACTTTGATTAACCAGGGAACCCGCTTCTCACAATGTAAAATGGCAAATGTAAACAAAACATTGTATACTGTGTGCTATGATCTCACATAATAGTGCAGTCCAAGGATATTTTAAAACTCCATCATAATCCTTCTCCAGTATTGTCAGCTGTCTTAATAAAACAATCTTTTGCAGCTTCAAACAGGAATAGAAGCATGTTTATTTATTCCTCCCCCAGACCATATATACTTTGTTGCAACCACCAGTAAGCTGACAGTAAAACTTGAATAAAAAACGGTTTATAAGTTGGACACATCAGCAGCATATCATAACCCATCTGACTGCTTTTGATTTTTATATCACCATGACACACACATTAGGTTTGTTTTCAGATCTTCCCCGTCTTCCTGTGTACACATCATCAGCTGATGGAGCGCAGTTGTGTCATTTGTTGTTGTAACACCTTAGGGAGAAAAAGGGAGAGCTTGGTTTGATGCAGCGGATCTTGCTGCCAGTGTAAACATGGCAGAATTGTTGTCATGTAAAAATGAGACTGAAGAAGGGCGTGGATGGAGATGTTTAAATTACATGTGCAAGAAATGGTAAATTTATCTTTTTATGGTACTATGTAAGTTGCCATCACTTTTAATCATTCCTAATATTATTGTCTCTCTTGTCTTTCCAGTTGCTTCCAGAATAATGTTGAGATCCATGTGGCACACATCCAGAGTGGCCTTAGTCAGCTTGGTAACCTGCACGCATTTGCTGCCAACAACACCAATGCAGTCTGAGTACCTCCATCGTCCTCACCACACACAGGTGCATGCACACACGTAGAAGTGTGGTCCATTAATTCTGTCCCCTGAGATGGTGCTTTCACCTGAACTGTCAATAGACTGAACAAAAGCCTGCGTGGATGCTGTGTACCACCTCTACACAGTCTGAATTCGGACGTCGCAGTGAAAAGACTTTGCCCAGGTTCCTGAAGCTTTATGCCGAAGGCAGGGAGGATGTCATGACTATTTTACCAACCCGTTTTATCGTATGAACATGTTTGTGCACTCAGTAGAACACAAACCGGAAAGTCTTTCACTATTCTGTTGCCACAAATCCACTTCTCCAAACTCTCAGTGATTATTTATTGGTTTCATGTGCCAAACATTGATTCTTACAGTTTTTATAGTTCATATTTATTTATTTTTGAGTAGGTGTGTATGGTTATGAAACAATATTTTGCTATCTCTAAAGTTTCCCCCTGTAAGTGTTGTGTTCTGTTGCTCCACTGATGGTAAGCACAGGGGAGGCTAAAGAATGTTTTATAAAATTGTTTATTGTAGATAATTGTACAATATCTCTGATTATTAGGACTATTGTCAACATTTCTGCTGTGTATTCAGAAATGACTTTTGTAATTTTGTGTGCACTGAAAAGAGATTTTGGTATTTTTATAAAGGAGAACTCTGGGGTTTTGATGCCTTTTACTCCCTAAGACGATCTTAGAATTTCCACATTTGGCATGGCTGTTGCTGCAACCCCCACACAAAGCCTGCATCACTGATGTAACCCTGAAAATTCAAGTCAGCAGTTTTTTCCTAGAGAATCTCCTTTTTCAGTTTTGTAAAGTTGTATATGAGAGTGCCTCAGGGCAATTGTATATAAATGTTCCTGTCTTTTTATATTAAACATAATATTGAAAAACAGTATTTGGTCCTTCTTAGTCTTTATTAACAGATGAAACACATCAATAGTTTATGGGTTTTTTCACGATCAACAGTTTTATTACTATGATACAATAAATACAAATTTTCCTTATGCAAACAACTGTTTACCGCCTCTTATGATACAAGTTGCCTTCTTAATATCAGCTCTTATAATAGATCACATAAAGCCACTAAATCCAGCCATGGCCTCGTTTTCCCAGTCAGAGTCCGAATCAGTAAAGTCCTGTCCCTCAGTGGCGTGGATCGGGGAAAAGTGGCTGAACCTGTCCCCTGCGGCCCTCACATGTGGGTACTGGATTTGGCATCCGCCATCCTTTGGCGACGACCTGCTGAAGTTACTCTGGGTCGGGATGGGAGGGATCACAACTTTCATCTCTGGTCCAATGGTTTTATTGGGTGGGAAATTGTCATATTCCACCAGAACTTTTGGACCCTGGTTGCCTGCCATGTCGGCTTCGATCTTGGGGTGATGCTCGTTCTCCTTGGGATACAGGTGGACGTTGCAGCACGGCACGTTGACGCTCAGCTCGTGTCGCTGCATCTGCTCGGGTTTCACTCTGGGTCCCTCCTTCTCGTAGATGCAGGAGACGGGTGTGTGTTCGTAGCTACTCGGTTTGGTGGGTAGACTGGTTCGGTGCGGGTCCTCTGTGTTTTGGTGAATTGCAGGTCTGAAACTGTCCTCTAGTCCAAAACCTCCTATCCTGTGTGCCTCTGCGCTATGATTGTTGTCATACACTGGAAGTCAAAACAGAAAGAGAATGAAGCAGCTGGTTCTGAAATGTAAGGAACAATTAAAAAGGTCATCACATTGGAAGCTGTGTTTGCCAGTTTTCTATATTATTATGAAAACAATATAAAATACATCAGGATATTTCAGTTACAAATGACAACATAAAGGAGTAAAAGCAATACTGCGGGCATAAAAGACTTCAACTGAACTTGTAAACTTCATAGCAGAGTGAAAACGGTGACACCAGAGTCTTAACATCACTGATAGTTACCTTTGTCGAAACCCATCCTGCTCTGGAGTTGGCTGAAGGGCCCAGCTGTTGGTGGATTGGCGACCTTCAGGGACACTGATGAGCCAACCTGGCGACGGGACTTGGCCCTTCTGTTCTGAAACCACACCTGGAATTTGTGTGTGCGTGGGGCGGGCAAAAAGACACGGACAGTTGAACCCATTTGGTCCCATTTAACAATTCTACAAATCTGACCAAACAAAAGGATATGAAGATGTCGAACTGTAACGCGCTTAGATCGGACGTTACCTGAATCCTGGACTCCGGTAGCCCGGTCAGAGCCTCCAGTCTCTCTCGTAGGTAGATGTCTGGATATTTGGTGTCTGAGTAAACTTTCTCCAGCACCTCAATTTGCTGCTGGGTGAAGTTGGTCCTCTTTCTCCTGTGGGTCAGTATGGCCACGCATTTATCTGCCCTCGGTGCAGAGTTGGGGGAGTTGAAGTAGTTTGTCACGTCTGAGGCTCCATAATCTGGAAAAAAAAAATTCAGTTTAGTTATAAACGTGAGTAGGAATGGTGCCGGACTTGTGCGTAAATTACGCACAGCATCGGCAACAATTTTATTTCTTTTATTTTCTCTCTGGCCATTGTGCTGTAAAAATCTGATTATATTATATTGCGTCGTAGAAGGTGAAGGCAGTGAAAACGTTTGCCACCAACCTGTGTTCACCATGCCGTTCATCTGCAGAGGTCCTTCGTGGTACATCTGGAAATGATTCAGATCCCCGACGCGCATATTCCCATGAACGGCAGACATGATCCTCTACGTCTTATCTCCAGCGACTGACTGAGTTTGAGACCTTTGCGCTCACCGGGGTTAAATCCCCTCCGTGATCAAAGGTGATGCTGACTGGATGTGTGAATGGGGAAGCCATCGGTGCCGGCTGGCACTGCTGCGGCCGCGCAGCGACTTCAGACGTCTACGGCCCGGCGGAGGTGTGAAGGCATCACACCTGGGGCGGGGGACCGGCAGCAGGTCTCTGTAAAAGGTTTTTAATGGAATCTGCATGCTCAATACACATCGGCAGAGAAAACATTTATCCTCTTTGGAATGGATGAAGCAATAATGGACCTGTAGCCTTCAAAGCGGTACAGTCGGAAACTGCCATTTCCTCAGCGGGTTAGAGGCTCACAACGGCTGCAGTTGTGCAGCAACATAAATAAAATCATCCCCCGGTCAAATTTGATATTGTTTTGCATTGACCAAAAAAGAAAAGCACATTTCCATTTATTTCAACAATTGGAGCCATTCTACTGAACTACACGCTATGTGGCCACACACACATACACACACACACATATATATATATATATATATATATATATATATATATATATATATATATATATATATATATATATATATATATATATATATATATATATATTAGTTTAGCAGGAAGACCTTAAATATGTTTTTTTTTTCAAATAGAACAAAGATATTGGTATTCTTGCATTCTAAAATATAGACTGCTTTTGCAACTAGACAATGTCTTACATGATTGTATTTTTTTTTGGCTCAGATGTCAAAGAATATACATTATGTTTTATAAATGTGTAAGTGTTCTGAGGCTTGCCCCTGAAACACTGATCTACAAAATGTAGGAAATGATGCTTCCTGTTCTCCTTCAGTGGCAACAAATTCAACCTCAATACACAAACCTCAGTTGAAAAGAAGTCAGGAACGCTACTAGTATTTGTTATTGAATAACTCACCTTCATTTGATCAGAGGGAGGGGGGATCAAGCCAAGAGGTCAGATGGCATCACAGACAGACTCATTTGCTCCCACAAATTTGGACAAGACTTGAAGGCATTAGCTTCTATGGTCACTTACGCTTTTGATAATAATCTACATTGAATTTTTGATTGTCTTTGAGCATACTTGAGAAATTACACATCACATTTTTTGCCCATTATCTAATTGCTATGGGTGTGGACACAATAACGGCAATGTGAAGTTAAAACATAAATGAATTCTAGAACGCATCCCAGTTGACAGGATTTATTGGATACAGCTCTTACTGAATGAAGCCATAGGGGAAAATATTGAATTTTTGGTTAAATGAGTCTTAGCCAGCATTTATTCAGACCTGTAGGATAGAATGGTGGTTCTTGTTTATCTCTGAGGGAAAATTACTTGATAGCCAGTGTTTCATTTCACATCCACAACAGCACTTATCAATCTCTGTACTTTGACACATACAGCATTGTTCAGGTAGGATGTGATTGTTGGTAAAGGCATTCACAGTTCACAGGTTGCTTTGTCTGAGGACCCTAATTGGGTATTGCCTGTGTGCACAGACCAGATTGCTATGCTAAAATCAGGCTGTTGAAGTTCCTGATCTTTTGTAACAGTCAGTGACAGGTTTGTGAGCTACCAGCAGACCATGAAATAGACAGTGTGTTCCTCATCTATGGCCACAAATCACTCCCAACGAAAAAATATGAAATCAACATTCGAAGTAAAGGAAAATTGTAATGCATGTTTGCCTCTATTCTTTGTATGTAGATACAATTTTCAGTTTATGCAGCCCATGATTTAATTAGACATTTTAATTAGGTTAGAAGAATGCAGTTCTTGATAAATGCTGCTATATTTTATTTAATAGAATGCACTTTTAAACATCAACAGTAAAAACACTCTGGGATTTCTACTGGCCATTTCCAGCAGGCAGCTACCTATTTAGACACTCACAAAAGCATATTCACACCTTTAAAGATTGATCACTATTTAACCCACAGTTTGAACTGACCACCATACATCTAACCTGCAGACAGACAGGTAGATTATCCTCACAAGTTTGCAGGGATATGTTAAAATGTCAGATGTCTTATTTGCCTTTGTTATGAGATCAGTCTTTGTGTATTTGAAAGATGTTTTAAAGAAGAGATAGTACATTAATTTTCCCCTAATAGAAATGTGCGCTCTGTGTAGAGGCACATAAATATTATCACAAGCAGTAGTTGGATGTGTGATGATTATTGTAACTCTATAGCCATCTTCTAAGCACATAATTGTGAATGCTACTGCAATAAAGTGTATTCATATTAGTGCTGGACTGATTAATAGTCCAGGCCAATACACTGACAATCAATATTAGCTTTCGGTGGATAAACTGTCATTAGTATCGCAAGACATGTCAGAACAGAAATGCAAAAGATATATTTGAGGTCATATAGGAAACATGTGTCCATTATATATTTGTTCCACCACAAAGTATTGACAGGTTTATTACCAGCTGCAAAATATCTTGGTCTCAATTCTGCAAAAACTAAATTTACTAATTGTGTTTGTAAAAAAAAAAAAAAAAAAAAGACTGGCAGTTGATATATTGCTATCATATCTTTTAAACTTTTAAACTTTTAAGTTTAATATTATTTGTAACCTGACTGGATATGTATAAAATCCAGTCAGGTTATTATTCATATTTACCTGTAGAGTTAAACAGAGATCCAACCATCCACTCCACTGAGAAGCTAAACTGTAGAATCATTTCTACATTATCATTATCATAGTATTAAAACAATTGTTAGATATTTTATGTACTTTACTATGTTTTTCCTTTTGTTTTTGAAAGTGAGATTTTTTTAAACACATGTTTTGTCGTCACATTGCCTTTAACAAAAGTAAGAAGTTGGTCTTTGTGTCTTACTGTCTTTATTCAGTTTTTTTTTTGCTTATTTTTTCGTGATCATATCAAACAATAACTGATTATTGGCTGTTCTGACATCTGGATTTTTTTTTTTATCGTGGACAAGTACATTATCAGTGCAGTTACAAAAAACAAACAAACAAACAAACAAACAAATAAACAAAAAACAACTGAATGTCAGTTCATCCTTACTCAAAAGACCAAAGGAAGTTAAATTTAAAGACACTGAATATGTATATACGACGATGGCCAGGGGTCTTACGTGATAACCTTTCTAAAATAATTACTTTTGCTTTTCTATATAGTAACGATGCAAGATCTTATCAAAAATATAAAAATGTTATTTCAAGAGTAAAACAAACAAGTTAAATACGATTAACATCCATGAATTTATCATGTTGTTGTCAAAACAGAACCAATAACGGAAATTTCTATTTTTTTTTTCAAGTGTAATAAAAATGAAATATTTCTCTACTGAGCTGAAGCGTCGTCATTATTTACATCTTTTAAAAAAATAAAAAAATAAATTAAAAAAAAAAAAAATATCTCCCGGAACTTCCGTCGGGTCGAAGCGGAAGTAGGTACGTGGCCGCTTCAGCTGACAGTCTACATGATGGCGACAGAGGTTCAGAGCGGCGACCTCGACAGTGCTACTTCCAGCCGGCTCGAAGTTTCCATCGATGGCCTCACCCTCAGTCCCGACCCGGAGGGCGACCAGGGCCGGGTCGAGGAGCCGGACCCCGAACCCGCGGAACCCGAGGGCGATACGCCGGGAGCCGCTGGGGGCGAAGATGGAGAGACAGCCAGATCTGCGATAGAGAGGAAATGGGGCTTTTCTCTCCAGGAGCTGTACGGAATGGCGCTTAAGTTCTTCAAAGGTAAACTTGGATTTTTATTTTTATTTTGTTTTAAAAACGCGGAGAAACGTGCGGCGGGCGGAACCGAGCGTCGGACCGCGGGGACGGACCGCTCGCTGGCCGGCGGAGGTTAGCGGGTTCGCTAGCGTTAGCCGCTGTCTGTCACCGCCGCTCCGGCTCCTGTCAGCCGCAGCGTTGCGTTAGCTACGTGGACGACGAGCGGCTAACAAGCTCCTCGCCGCCCGTTGAAGGAAACGAAAGCGACGCCCCGACTCCCGAGTTTGTCTGTTTGTGCCTGCGAGCGGCCCGAGATCATCATTTTCGTGCACCCGTTTCGCCCGGTCGTCGCCTCCCTCCTGCGCGCATTTCCTCGGGTTTTCGGCGGAGCGACCCGACTTAACCTACGACCCCTCGATGAACAAACCCGTCCGGGGGCCAGTAATGTCAGACCCCCAACCACCCCGGCCGAGCGGTGGCTCGTTGTAATTAGTTTGGGAGGTTTAAACACGCCTTGCCCGGCCACTGCTGCGGCTGAAGGGGGGTGGGGGGTGGTCTGCGGTGGTCAGTAGCTTACACAGATCTTTCCCTCATAGATTAGTCCCCGACGCCGAAGGATTTCATTCCCTGGAGAAAAGGGTCCACGGACTGGGGCCAAATGTCATTAAAAACCGGCTCCCGGTGCTGTTTAAAGCCACGTTTTCAGTTGCATGATCACCAGCCTGTATTACGGCTGGACAGACTCTTCTCTTATCCATACCACTCCCATAATGCCGCTTCTGTTCCAAAAGGAAGTAATTCACTTGCAAGTGCATTGCTTATGTTTGTGCTCTGCATGCATTCAAACCGGAAAGGCCCGTTTTAATTGGACAGTCAGAGATAACAGCGTCAACTTAAAGACTTCATTGACAACGGTGCCATCACTTACACGTTGTCCTCTCCTTCCTCAAAAGACCCCTTGAGATATACGATCGCAACGTACAAGCATCAATGACATCTGTTTCAATTCTAAAAAATATAAAGGCTCATTTTAGTTGCACCTGTGTTGGTAAGAAAAAAAATTTGTCCGGAGATAGCGGGTCAAACCGGCGCAGCACATCCAAACTAGACCAGTCTTTTGGATCCAACCCGTCAGCCTCAGAAGAAATTTATCAAATCACATTTACTCTATATCCCGCCCTCTGGGCCTCGCCTTAAGAGATTTAAGACGGTCAGCGGTTACTTTGCAAACATCCTCAACATGTGTAAACCGTTCAAACACTGGGCTTTTGTAGTGTTTTTATTAGAGCAGTATACTTTTGATGACTGTGCAAACCGGTTTGGGCTCAGTTGCCAGTCTGAGTGATAGAAATCTGTGCTTTGTGTTTTTTTAGTCTGCTAGCGTTGGGTCTAATTACTTAACTTGTACACATAAATCTCTTCACTTCTCACATTAGCTTGAACACAAATTGCGATGTGATTTTGACAGGTGATTGTTTTCACAGATGTAAGCTATATAGAGTGTCCTTGTTTGTTTTTTGTAAGACACAAAGGTGCGTTGTAGTATTAACAAGTGCTTGTCAGAGCAGGACATAAAAAACAAAAACACTCAAACATATCACCTCCTCATCCCCGCTCTCAGATAAAGATGGCAAAGCTTTCCACCCGACCTATGAGGAGAAGCTTCGACTGGTGGCTCTACACAAACAGGTGTTACTGGGCCCTTATAATCCAGATGCTTCGCCGGAGGTTGGCTTCTTTGATGTCCTAGGCAACGACCGCAGGTAATCCCATCAGACATTTGCATGTGCCTCTCTGTGCATGTGTGACTTTTGAACTATAGTAGACATATCAGCACTTGAGCCGTGGATCACTTCATTGTTTAACAAATGAAATTAAACAATTTCATTGGTTTACCAAAAATGTTTTTTTTATTTATTTTCTGTTATGTCCTAAGATTAAAAAAAATAGATGTTACATATGGTACAGATATACATTTATCTTGTTTTGTTATTGTAAAACAACCTGTAACCTAAGAAGAAATCAATACATACTTAATTCACATTCTGTGTGCAGGAAAGAGTGGGCTTCCTTGGGTAACATGGAGAGAGAGGAGGCCATGGTGGAGTTTGTCAAGCTGCTTAACAAGTGCTGTAACCTCTTTGCACCGTACGTCACCTCACATAAGATAGAAAGGGAGGAGCAGGAGAGGAAAAGGTAATGTATTCAGCCGCAAGTCCCATGAGGGGGATCCCTCTGTTGCAGTGTCTAAATACAGATTCAGGTTCAGTTTGTCCTATATGCACTTAGAAAAACGGGAAAGTGACAGGGGAGTTGTTGGATATATATAGACTACTGTTGTGTAATGTATTTGACCACTTGTATCATTTATAATATCCCTTATGTCCTCGCTCTTCCCCAGGAAAGAGGAGGAGGAGCGTCAGAGGAGGGAAGAAGAGGAGCGGGAGCGACAAAGACAGGAGGAGGAGAGGCGGAGGCTTGAGGAGGAGGAAAGACTGAGGAGAGAGGAGGAGGAAAGGAGACTGGCAGAGGAGGAGAGGCTACGGGTTGAGCAGCAGAAGTATGTGTGTCTGTGTCACTGTGCGTGTGTACATTTGTGTAATGTGCGTGGGCTCGCTTTACATTGATTTGACTTCAGCATGACTTCTACATGATCAGCACACTCCCCTGACACTGATGTCGACAGGGGTATTGTCTTTTCGGCTCTGGAGTTCTGACTGATTAATTGTCATGGAGGGTACCTCACCAGGGTCAGTGTGTTTCTGAGACCTGGTCGAAAGAGGACAAACTCCCTATTCCTGTCGACTCTTCTCTTCCTTCCGTGTTAAAAAAACTGCAATTTTTCATTGTACGCCACTCCATTTCCTGTTTTTCCTGTCCTCATTGAGTTTACTGCTCTTTTATTTTACCCAGACAACAGATTATGGCGGCGCTGAATGCCCAGACAGCGGTGCAGTTCCAACAGTATGCTGCCCAGCAATACCCCAACAGCCCAGAGCAACAGCTGGGCCTCATCCGTCAGCTGCAGGAGCAGCACTACCAGCAGTACATGCAGCAGCTCTACCAGGTCCAGCTGGCCCAGCAACAGGTGGGATGTAATTACTGACGGACAGATAGACTTCCATTGATAATTTAATTGTTATTTAGATTTTGTAGTTAATATGGAAGTATTAAACTTAAGTATCAGAACAATTTTCTTTTAAAGATCAACAGTAAATAGTAAAATATAGTGAAGCAGTTGCAGGCAAAGCATCAAATACCTGTAAAAAATCTTATTGGAATGTAAGTCAGAATGGCTTCATCAGCATTGTAGAAGCATAACATTTTTGGCTCAAGTTTGGTTTTCAGTGTCCTGATGTGGTGTTGTCTTCCTCTTGTCCCAGGCGGCCTTACAGAAGCAGCAACAGCAGGCGGATTCCATGGTGCAGGGGACGCTGGAATCTAGCAACTTCAACAGTGGCGAACCCGTCCCCGTCTCAGCAGTGGGACCGCTGTGTGCACCTTCACCACCTGCTAGCGAGGAGGCCCCTACAGTCAATGGAGGCCAGTCAGACTCGTACTCGGAGAGCATGGACCGGGAGCCAGAGCCTGAGCCGGCAGAGGAGGTCTCAGAGAATGGACCTTTATTAGGTTGGTGGGCTGTATCTGTGTTTTTCTCATAGAAAAAGAAACAACAAACACTCACCGGAGTCAACATTATCTCTACAGAATTCACATTTTTTTGTTGTTGTGCAGCTAATGGCTCTAGGGCAGAGAGGGGAAATCTCTCTTTGAAAACAAACAAAGCTTTATACCACACTTGAAACCTGATTCTAATTTGCTCTGCCCTTGTTGATGTGACCTGGAGGGCAGGAGAGAGAAGAGCTAGAACAAGTGATACATGATAGTCTGCTGGTTTAAATATTATCCAAACACACATTCTGCTTACAGAAGAGTAAAAACACTCACCTGAAATGAACAAGGCTCTAGTTTTATTCCAAAATACACATCCTGGGCCAAATTAATCCACTGTGGCTAGCTGCTCTCGCTCAAAAAAATGCTTAATGGAAAGATGGATGGACACACATAGATGGATAGCTTGTAAAAAAAGTTGATTGTAAAAAGTTTCTTTTCCTTTGATAACAGCTGACTCCCCGCCGGTCATAGCTGCTCCCTCCATGTGGACACGGCCACAGATCAAGGACTTCAAGGAGAAAATCCGGCAGGACGCAGACAGTGTGATCACCGTGGGGCGAGGTGAGGTGGTGACAGTGCGTGTACCCACCCACGAGGAGGGCTCCTACCTGTTCTGGGAGTTTGCCACGGACTATTATGACATCGGCTTCGGGGTCTTCTTCGAGTGGACGGATGCTGCCTCTGCTTCAGTCAGCGTTCACGTGTCAGAGTCCAGTGACGAGGATGAGGATGATGAAGGTGAGTCGAGGGTTGGAAGTGTGGGTGAAATGAGCATGCAGTGTGTTTGACACAAATATTCCCAGGTGTGGCAGCAATGCAAGACCATCCTGTGGTGGTGATTGTTTAGAAAAGGCTTCAGTAATGTGTTCATGATTTTGTAAACAAAAAATAAGCCAAACAGACTATTACAATGGGAACTTTTGGTGGTTGCCTTGGTTTTACCATTGAAAATAATTGATATAGATTAGTCAGGACTGCCCTGATGATCTTAGGTTCAAGGCCATTTGCTATGGACACTATATATGACATACTCTGCTGTTGAATTACACGTCAAGTCATGATGGTTCTTTACTCTTCCATTCAAAGCAGTTGTCTTCTGTTGATTAAATTTATTTCTGCTGGTTCACTTATCAGCCTACGGAGAGATGAATAACTACCAGTTTTATAGAGAATATTTCATTCTTATCTCATGTTCACAACTTGCCTACGCCTTAGTTAAACATTTGCTGGTTCTCCCAGGAGGAGAGGAAGTCCTGCTTGTGCTTTATGTCGGAATGCAGAGCAATGGTGTGAATAGATATTAATGATGGTAGTATGTTGATAAGATATGAGGTAATCTGGTGCTGCAGAGTTGGCTTTGTGTTATTGGTTTAATAAACTGTACACATTGGAGATATGCCAGTCCTTCTGAGCTTCACTCCTTAATGCATGTTGATGTAGTAGTTGTGTGTTTGTTGTTGCTCTACTCTAGCACCGCCTGTTTTGTGTGAGATGTCTTGGCACATTGTTTCATAAACCTAACTAACTGATAGTACACAAGTTTTGACCAGATACCCAAAGTGGTTTTTCAGTGGTGTAAGCGATACCCATGGTTAGGCTGTATTATGTTGTGTTATAATTGTGCCTCAGTCCTCACATTGCTATGGGACATTTTGAGGGGAGAAAAAATTTTAGCATGAAATTAATTTGTTCGCTCAAAGTAAATTATTCTTCTGATAATTTTGATGATAAAGTTTCTAAAAAAAAATAAGGCGTGTTTTTCCATTTGCTCAAGATTGAGGAACATTTAAGTCCATAATACTAAGGTTATAATAGCACTGCATAATTAAGGTGAAGCTGTTAAAATGAGTCTTCAATTTGTGCTATTCAAAAAGGAAAAAAACAAACAAACTCATTGGTTATTTTCACATTTCCCTCTTGCTTTTCCCCCCCCCAACCTGATGCATTGTTCTGGGGTCCGCAGGTGATCCTCCCAGCGAGGAGGAGAAGGCAAAGAAGGAGGCAGGGAAGCCCCAGGTGGATGAGATTGTGCCGGTGTACCGGCGGGACTGTCATGAGGAGGTGTACGCCGGCAGCCACCAGTACCCCGGCCGCGGAGTCTACCTGCTCAAGTTTGACAACTCCTATTCACTCTGGCGCTCCAAGAGTGTTTACTACAGAGTCTACTACACCAGATAAGCCTGAATACAGACACAGGGGGAGCCAATAAGTGTGTATGTTCATATATATGTGTGTGTGTGTGTGTGTGTGTGTGTGTGTGTGTGTGTGTGTGTGTGTAGGTGGAGATTTGTGCGATGGCAGCCTGTATGTTTTGTGTGTGCGTGCATGTGAAGGAGAACGCGACACCAGATGTATTCTGGACAAAACCACCAGAGGGTGACAAAGAGACACATCTGGAGCCCTAGTCTGGAGATGAGAGTAATATGTATGTACTGTATGTGTATGCGTGTCCCGTGATACACCCATGCTAGACCCTGTCATCGAGCCTTTGAAGGAGGAGTGTGTATTCCTGTTGTATATTCACCACCTGTCCTTGCTGCGCTCACATTGACCAGTCTGTAGGACTTTGCTCTCATATTGTATTTTACCACTTTTCACCCCGGGCTCCTCTTCTGTCACTACTCCAGCCCAACACTGTCCACCGTGGCCTTGTGGCTGCTCCTGCCCTGAGCGATGCTCTCATAACCATGAAAGGAAACCAGGCGACTCCAACGCTCTGTGCGCCAAACGTTTCCTGTTTGGTGGTAATAGTGGCTGTCTATCCTACAAGAACACAGACAATGGTGAAAATCAAATTATATAGCAAATGTACGTCATAACACTATACCTTTTGTTCCACAGAGAGCTTCTGGTCTTCTCCAAGTCTGACTCACACATTAAAAACACCAGTGTGCACAAACTTAATCATCTTTTTTTGTTGTAAAACAGTATTCGATTATTATCTCCTCCACATACCACACATATATGAAGATCTGAGAGGATGATGTTTAGTGGATCAGTGCTCTTTTTTGGCTTATTCCGATGCAGAAACAATGTGTTCTTCACCTTCATTTCTTGATACAATCTGATTGACTCAGTGTAACAGGAGAGGGTGTCTTTACTTTAAAGCTTACTGGCAAAATTTTCAAGGATGGGCAAGAGGCCATTGCATGGTATAGGGTAAACTCCAAATGAAGTCATGGGTGTCAAGTGAGTGAGTTCAAAATAACCAGCACATGGTGAAGTATGGCTGTGTGTAAAAACTCAAGCATCTCAGTGTGTGATATAATAAGAGGTTTAAAACAAATTACTTAATAAATATTTGTTCTCCCTTTCTCCTATAAGTATTTTTTGTGTGATGTTGTTTCAGCTTTTTCCACTTTCAAACAGATGCCTCAGTGCTTCTGCAAGGTCCCTATTTGAATACTTACACGACATGAATATTTAATTAAATCATCTACTGTGCTTTGCTCTTCAAATCTTTATGAAAGAATCAAGAAAAAGGACAGAGTATTAAGTCAGATGTTATATTAATATTAGCTGGGAGGCTTTTGTGTTTATCATTCTGTGTGTCTGGAGTTTCTGTGCTCAGGTCTGACACACAAACATCTAACAATAAAAATTAAAAGTTTTTCAAGGTCATGATGCACTGTTACATCTCTGCAGCGCTCAAAAATCCACTACACAAAATAAAGCAGTAGCGTTCTGTTTTTTTTGTTTGTTTGTTTGTTTGTTTGTTTTTTTTTGTTTTCTCCCTGGTATAAATCAATTCAACTTGTCATTTCAAACATGGTATCGTGAATAAACTGAGATGATATAGACTTATAATTGTGTCTGACATCTAACTGTATTCACCTTTTTTTTTCAACTTTGTTTCCATGATTTTGATTCATTCTGTTCAGTTTTACATCGAATATGCCTGTTTTGTGTACCTGCCAACCAGGTGCGTTATGAGCAGTGCTGTATCAACTGTATCCTGTCTGAATCTGAATGATGGTTGTCTAATGGGAAGTGTCTCCAGTGGGCGTCGGAGACATTTGATTTTTCTCTTTATCACGCTCGTTGAGCTGTATTTGTACATTTTTATGTCCGTATGCAGCCAAACTTTAAAGACAGAGGTGGAATTGAGTAATCCTCCAATGCCCTTGCTGAGTGTCGGGTTTTGTCACGTTATTTAATTAGAGGCTGCTCGTGCCTCCTGTCCATTCGGTAATTTGTGTAACAAAATGTCACTGCTAAGGCTTTAACCAAGCCATGAAGTTCAAGGAAGTTCCCATATCTTCTGACGTGTGATGTTTTTTTTTCCTTGAGTTTCTTGTTTTTCACCAAACGGTTTGAGTTGACTTGTTCAAGCCTTGTATGTAAATAATTCTACAAATGAGTTTATGTATGGGTTTTTAGATGTGGAAGAAGGCTATGGTTTTGAGAATCAATGCACTGTAAAATATGGTGAGTGAGATATATGTATACATTTTACCCTGAATGAAAGTCCAAAATTCGTATTGTTGACATGACAGAGAGAAGCTCATCTTTTTGTATTGTTTTCACTTGTTTGGATCTATTATGAGTTGCAAGACCTTTTTGGGCATATATTTAATCTTGATTAAACTTATGTTCATCTCTAGAACTGGACAGTTTTCTTACCTCTCCATTATTATTATTATATTTATATCTCATGATCAGGTTTCAGTGCTTTGTGTCTTGCAGCTTTGGTTCTTTAAATTTTATTTACTTTTTTTTTTTTTTACAGATTCACTGCCTTGGAACAGATAAAGGGAGTTAATGAGGTTTCTCCCAAACAGACCTTCACAGTTGTGATTTCCCCCCCAAGTTTCATAATAGAAAAAGCACAGCTGGATCTAAAGAAACTAACAATAGCTCTGCTAAATTTAAGTTTCCCAATAAGCCAGAAATGCAGTGATGCATTTTTTGTTTCCTCTGAAATGTCAAACACCGGGCTCCCTCCCTTGTATTTCACCAGTCACCAAGCAGATAACGCATCCCAGTTTCAGCAGAAGACATTTGGACGTAGAAACGAGGGGGCGGTGGGGATGTGAATGCGCCAGGAAAGGCCTTTAAAAATCAAAACACCGCTGGGCTGGTTCCCTTTTTTTCCAGCAGCGGCGAATGTGTCATCCTCGGGCAGCTTTTTCCTGTCAAAAGCAATTTTGTGCTGAGGGGGGGCAAAGGCGGATGTCGCTAATGTGTAACAGGAGGGCAGACCTCGCCCTCAGTGTTTTCCGTGATGCACACGGGACGTCTGAGATACCGGGAGCCGGGGATCGAGGGGGGGGCGGCGGCGGCGGCCGGCGTCTGCAGCGGGCGTCCGGGTCGGACCTCGGCCTCGCTCCGGCACCGGGTCCCACGTCGGGCGACTCGTCGCCGTGTGCATTAACAGCTTGGGGAGGAATTTGAAGATTTCCTGTTATTTGAGTGATGAGATAACACAAGAGAGTGGAAACATGTCACACGCCCCCCCTTCCCCTTCCTCCTCTTCCTCCTCCTCCTCCTCCTCCTCCCCGGAGCTGCCGTGTTCACCTGGAGACACCAGGGGGCACATTGAGGATCGCAGACACACCCACCCCGACTGCACGTTGTCACCCAGGGCTCCGGGAGACTTCGCTGAACTTGAGGCCCGTGTGTTTTGAGACTGATCCGTGGAAGTGGGATGCTGCTCCTGCTCCTCCTGCTCCTCCTGCTCCTCCTGCTGCTCCTCCCGATGAGGTTTTTCTCTGGAATTTCAAGAGCAACGGTGGGAATGTGAGTCGCTGGACCTGGACACAGGCCCTGGATAAACATGCTCTGTACACAAACACACACCGAGAGGAGATAAATCAGAGATAAATCAGAGACAAATCAGAGACAGGTGCTCCGGGAGTCTTGTCCCCTGTTTATTTTAAATGTTACGAGCAAACAACTGAGATTCCCCGTTAGCTTTTCCCCGCTGTGAGCCGATGCCCCCTTTTTGCTAACTTTTGCAGTAGCGAAAAAACTGTAGGCTAACGCTATGCTCGTCTTTTTTTTATTATTAAGATAACGTTAGTTAAACTTGTCAAATAGTTAGAAAAATAAAACAACAACGATGGCCACGATCTCAGGATTTTTTTTTTCCTCTTTTAAGTTTTTAAAATATAACTAAACTCTTACGTAACTGTGCAAGCTAACTAAACTCAAACTGTAGCTAACTAAGGTAGCTAACGCTGGGTCAGCTGGGGAAAGCTAATGTCGCGCCACCGCATGAGCAGGTACGAGCCTTTTAACGCCCTTGTTTCCCCCGTTTTTAATTTATAATTAGATTAATTCAGTATTTGGAAACTCGAAAAAATATATATATATAAAAAGTAAAAAAAAAAATCAATGTTAAGTTATAGTACGGATTCGGGTACGTGTTGACAGAACGGAAGACAGTTTGTGTGTTTTATCTACCCTGAAATTACTATTTGATGTGAAAAGATCAATTATAAGTGTCCAAAGTCGATTTCTAGGCCCAAACTATTTAATTATCCCGGCCTCAGTTTTGACAAAGCACTCCGGGTCTTTAATTAAAACTGAAATTAAGAAAATTAAAGGTTATCCGAGGGTATATTTCCACACCCTTCCCCCCCTAAATTCAAGCGACCGACCTAAAATACTAGCATTTAATGTAAATTATCGTATTTTATTTAACCTCAGACTGTGTTTTGTTGAACATTCCCGGTTTGGAAGCGGCGCAACTCCCGTTTTTAGTTTTAAGTTTCCTTTTTTAAAATCCGGTCCTGGTTTTTCCATCGGCCGTGAGTAAAAAAAAAAGGGGAGGCAGGTAACTCCGCGCCCGCATCTCTGGCTCCGGTTCCAGCGGGGCCACAGGTGGTCGGAGCGCTCTCCGGGTTTTCCCCTGCGCTCGTATTCCCTACTTTTTCCTTGTGTTTTTTCCTCCTTTCTCTCCAGGATCGGCTCCGTCTGCTTGGATTTGAATAGACTTTGGGAAGCAGGCGACGTTACAGCGGCGCGGGGGTCCCCTGCTTTGGGAAAACACAAAAACAGAAAAAAATATGGCGGGATCGAAGATTGATACCGCCTCAGAAATATCACGGGCTGCGGGGCGGCGGTGCGGCTCGGGTCCGCGTTGAAACCGGGAGGTTTCTGCGTGAAATTTAACTGATTCCCGCTGAAGTTTATTGTGCGAAATAAGAAAATGCCCTTTCATCAGAGGAGCGTTGAGCCCCGGCGTGCGAGTAGGTTGTCGGCCAGGGATGGCCGGGTGCAGGGGGAAGAAACCGGGAGGCGCAAGCTGCGAAAGCCCGTTTTATTCTCGTCCCTGGACGAGGTTAGCTGTCACACTTTGACCAGCGTGATTCACCAACTTTCCGACCTTTCTCGACATGCCAGCGACATCTTCCTGGGCATCGAGGTGGAGGCGGGGATGGTGTTCAGGAGGTCCTGCAGGATCCAGGGGCGGCTGCAGGTTCTGCAGGGTGAAGTCCACAAGTTTGACCCCAAGAAGATCAAAATCCGTAAGTTTTGCAGCGTTGATCGTTTGGCGGCGGGCTCCGGTGTCAGATAGTACTCAAAGTGTGAGCAGTACTTTTAACGTAAAACCAGAGGATTCACTATTAACAGGCTTGTAATATGCATATTATAGGTGTATATACAAGAGTCATATGTACAATGAATCGGTATTACAGGCTGATTCCAGACAGAAATATGATTAGAAACAGTGCTAAGAAGAAGTCTGACTGGAAATGCATCTGTGTTTGGCAGTTGTCTTTCTTTTGGACTTTTAACTGCTTCTAATTATAATATAGTCATTGGTGTGGACAGATGCTGGTCAAGTCCAAGGTGACATTTTGCCAATTGAAGGAGGAGTGACCCGTGTCCCCCGACACACATGACTTTTGTTTGTCGTGATTCAGACTTTTGTTAATAGGGTTGTCGAGTCCTCTCAGAAATGATGGATAACCCCTCGACGCCCTGAACGTCTGTGTTTGAGTCCTTAAAGGACACTCAGATCATAGAGGGCCTCACAACCTCGTCTCCCTTTTCTTTTTGCTGCCGTCATGCATGTAAACAAAGTTTGTCAACACAAAGATAAATGGAAAATCAATTTCTGTTGTTGTGGCCCATGCAGACCTTCGTTGTTTGTAACTTATTTTTCTGGCTCTTGTAAAACTACCCCCTGACGATCTCACACCCAGTGGTTATATATTAACTCAGACTTTGACATATGTTATAGTGACTCTGCCAGTTAGGTAAGGGTTTAGAGACAGACCTGTCATTTTGTCTGCTCTGGTGTAGACCTGTAGTAGAGCTTTACATATCTGCTTTATACCACTGCTTCCAATTAAATAGGTTGTTATGCGGCAATGCTTCTGAACATAGCAGTTAAGGGATCATGTTTCCCATTGATTCCCTGCACAGCTCCTTTGTTCATCTAATTTGCCTCTAAAAATATGTCACAAAGGAGGATACAGAAGACAAGCGTAAATTCCTTCAAACATTGCTAAGGGAGAAAGATTGAAGTTCTGACTAATACAGTTTTTTGTTTCCTTTCCACTGTATTTCTTCCTATCTCTTCAGTCTGTCTGGTGTCTGACTATGACTCACTCTCTCTCTCTGTCTCTCTCACACTCACACACACTCACACATACACACACACACACACACACACACATACAGGTTCAAAACTAGTTGCAGGGAAACGATAAGCGGAGCAGACAATTCCCAGACACAAGCTAATGCAATGTGTTATGAGCAATGGATTGAAGATACGCATAGTCACACTGATAGCCCATCAAACTGTACTTTCGGGGGGTACCAACTAAAAGAAAGTTGCCAGAAATCCGCTGTATTATTGCATGGCATGACTCGACTACTCCTTTTTATCGGTACCTGTTGAGGTACACTCCTGGGCGGGGTTGGGAGTTCTTTTTGTCCCAAGGGTTCGTTCCATTTAAGTCATTCACTCAGTCACCTAGTGGAAGCTAGAAGCTAAAGACAAGGTGTGAGAGAGTAGACAGGAATGCGGTGTGTTAAATAGTGATCTGCAGTTGCCAGCTCCCTCATGGCCCCAAGGCCATTGCTGGGTGCACAGAAGCACTGACTTTAGATTCACTACAGCACATGTTAGCTTGACTAACTTTCCACACAAACACACCTGCCTTTAAAAGAAATACCTTTTGAATAGCCCTCCAGCATCACTACAGGAAGAGAGCGCTGGATTTGCATATTTCTGGAAATAGAGCAGCTGTTGGAGTTATTTTGAATGGATGTTTGAATAGAAATTTATATTTAATGCTCAAAAATTTCATAGTACATATGGTGTTTTACAGCTGCAGCAACATGTTATTACTCATTTGTTTATACCATTGTGAGCGACATACTTAACTGTTTCTTGTAGTATAATTAACGTGCTTGTTGTGGGTTTTAACCTCAAATTGATGATAAGACCTGATGGCATATTCATTTTGGGATTATAGTGGTTAGCCAGGCACAAAAGAATGTATTACATAATTATATCAGCTCATAGTATGCATATTAAGCATTTAACGGTGAGTGGTCAGTCTGTTGTCTTCAACTACTGTGGGTCAGGATTCCTACTCAAACCTCAGCTCAGAGATAGATCATATTACTGGTGAGGGGTAACAAGAGGGGGCCCTATATGCGGTGGGGGGGGGGGGTGCTAACACTGAGGGAAGGCATAGTGCGTGTGTGAGTAGTGTCTTGGGTTGCCTCACCGTTTGTTCTGCTTATGCACTCAGAGTAATCATCACTGGCAGTTTGAGTAAGGACGTGATAGGCAAATGGGATTTCCTGTCTGTGTGTACTCTGACCATGTCTTGCCACTGTTCAACCATTTGTGTTGAAGCACTGGTCACAAAGGTCAGAGGTCCTTCGTTCCACCCTCAGATGGGAACACCTGACACTTTAGAGTCAAGAGTTTAAACAAAGTCTAGTTCGGCCAGCATGTGTTACTCTTTCAGGCCAGCCAGGGTCCTTCAGCTGTGGCTAGCTACTGCCACACCCTGATGCATTCATGACATTGAGAGCAGTGAGACTCTGACAGGACAGTTTAATTCAGACACAACGCTGGGAGTAACAACACGACGAGACAGTGTGTACAGTTCCCATGTGCGTCCGTGGCAACAACATCATACTGGTTGTAAATATGAGAAAGGATTGTGGGAGATAGTGAACATTTGCAGCTTAAAGGAGATCTGAGTTATACTGGCATTTTCCAAAATAAAACAAATTTCATTGGGTAAAAACAGATCGAACTTGTAAAAATGATGTCATCCTGTATTGCCTTCACATTACTCTTTTAGATGTGGGACCCTTCATGAAGTAAGGACTCTTTTATGACTGCAACTAACCGTTAGTTTCTCAGTCGATTAATCTGCTGAACCTTTTTTTTTTTTTTTTGATGAATCAGTCAGATGTTTGATCTCAAAAAAAAAAATTCAGTTTAAAAAAAAAAAAATTTCCCAGTGAGAAGATTATTATCTTAGAATAACAACATCATGAAAAAAAATTCACAAGGTTTTAAAATAAAAATTTCCCAGTGTCGAAGATTATTATCTTAGATATCTTGTTTTGCTCAATAAACAGACCAGAACCACAAGATATTTAGTTTATTATCACATAATATACTGATAAGCGGGAAATTCTCGCATTTAAGAAATTGTGGCTAGAGAATGCCTGTTGCTTTTGCTTGAAAAATTCAGATGATAGATTCATTGATTATCAAAATAGTCACTGAAAAATTTTCTGTTGGTCTACTAATTGTTTCAGCTCTCCAAGTCTTTGGCCTTTCCTGAGCATCTGTACTAGCTGAACTTTGACTTTTAAGTGAACTATGCTTTTAGCTATATGTTAAATACTGGACCTCCTCTGCTAATTATAATACTGGCTTGAATAGGGAGTATGCTATTTTAATGCTGAAAGTAGGTCGAACAAGTGAAGGTTAATTGGAGTTAGAAGAATCTTAGGGGCCTCCCTGTCAGATATCTTGATGGCTACTAGCTACTTCCTGTTGTTGCACCTCAAAATAGATCCCCCCCTGGCGCACACACACACACACACACACACACACACACACACACACACACACACACACACACACACACACACACACAGAGCAAAAAGAGACAATCTGGAGTGGACACGTTCCCAGCTGATCTGCTAATGTCCACTGTCCATCTTTCTCTCACAGTCGCACATGGTAACTGCCTGTGCATTCCTCCCCCCTTCCTCCTCCTCTCTGTGATATTTATAGATATGTCTTTGCCTGATGATCTTTCGTCCGTAGCCTGCTATCATGTTAAGTGTGTACTGCTATGTCTAAGTGCTTGTTGAGGACCTGTGTGTGTGTGTGTGTGTGTGTGTGAGACATACACACTTGACCTGTCCATTTATGGACATTTGTGGCTCAAGTTGGCACAAATGTATACTAGTTATGAGTGTTTGTGCATAAACAGTGATAATCAGTAAAAATGACAACAACATCAGTGAAACTAGATTGCTTTAATGAAATCCAAGTTCTGTCCCTTATCATGACACACAATAACAATGCATTCTCACCTGGATTTACACACACACACACACACACACACACACACACACACATACCCCTGTTTATCCCACCTCGATTCCCCCCTAGTCACTATTCACTCAGGCCGGCTGTGGTCCCCTCCATTCATCAGTGGAGAGCAGTCATTACGCAGCCAGAATCCACAAGTCAGTTCCCACAGGACTCGTTTCAACGAAAGGAGTTTGGCCTGGTTCTAAAGGTCGACCTGGTCCCATGAGAGACAAAAGGGAAGGGTTAGGACAGACAGAGAGAGACAGAAGAAAATAGGGGAAAAGAGTGGGAAAGGGCTGTAGTGTTCCAGGAAGTGGAGGGATATTGCCATTGAACTGCATCTGACTTGGACTGCATGTGTGTGTGTGTGTGTGTGTGTCTGTCTGTCTGTCTGTCTGTCTGTCTGTCTGTCTGTCTGTCTGTCTGTCTCTCTCTCTCTCTCTCTCTCTCTCTCTCTCTCTCTCTCTCTCTCCCCCTGTATGTCTCTGTGTGTCTCTGTGTGTCTGTGTGTGTAGCTGCCCTCTCTCACGCCTGTGTTCAGACCTCCCAGGATGTAAGTGCACAGAAAAGTGTTAGGGAGTGAAATAGGGGGACATTACCAATAAATGCATGTGTTGGTCAAACACTCTGGTGTGTTTGTCTTTGCGTGTGTCTATGCACATGTATTTCCCTTCAGCGGCCTGTTGGTGTTTACTATAGGTTACTTGTGGATCATCACATGTAAAGTCCCTACTCCAGCTGCTTCTACTCAGCCCTTTCCTCCACTTAATAAAATGAAAACTGTCAGACTGATTTGCTGTTGATGGAATGAGACTGTAAAGTTATTAAGAAAATGGCTAAATTTAGAGTTGCGTGTGTGCAGGCCTGAATGTGTGTAAGCCCCGGTTTGAGCGGTGGTTTTTAAGCCTGTGAGTACTGCTAGTGAATACCAGATCACTCTTTGGTAGATACTTGTGTTTTTTTGTCACTCATTTGATGCCAAGATTAGATGATTTTGCTCAGCTGTTTTTCACATTTCATGGCTAGTTTTTGGATCTATTTCATGGCTAGTTTTTCACATAGCTAAACTGACTGAAATGTAATCAGACTGTCTTAATAATTTTTGAAGCAAAAGGCCTATGAGTTACTTACAGAAAGCGATGTAAATTTCATAGATGTCACCTCATTGTTGGAACTGCAGCCAATAAAAACACAGGTGTCCTTGTTTGATCCATAATTCTACCTCATCATCTATATCCTAAACCTCTTGTCCTTTGTACTAAATGGTTCATGGCTTAGAAATAAATCCAAGATTTAATCATTGCTGCCCACAATCACACATCCATATGTTCAAGACTCCGAGAAGCCAGATGCAGGACTTGTGGGTTGGCAGTTGTGGGTGCTGCTGGGTAATCCAGGGTTTGACCAGCTAGCAGGGAGATGAGCAAGATTAAATACCCTCTGTGGTGACCTCTGCCTGGACGAGAATCCAGTGATGGAGTGGGACACCCCTTTGGCTCCATAATTTTTCTTCTCTTAATATTCTCCCACATAGGTAGATGTACAAATGTTCATGTACATTTTCAGAGACACACACACAGACACTTACCTTACTCCAGCAAAACTTATTTGTCATGTTTGCATACTCCTGATTAAACTATAAAAATCCAAGATCAGAAAGCTTCAATAACACATAATTTAATTAGCAATTTGCTCGATTTCTAATGAAATAGGGAATATTTAATGCCCTATGTGCACTGTACATGTGTTTTTATGTGCAATTACATTTTATGTTTTTAGATGAATTACAGCCTGTTCATTCCATCATGGTACATATTGTAGACTGATGCATTTGGAGTATAGTTGAACGGTTTGGTTCAAGAGTTCAACCTGAGGTCATGGTCCAGATTGTACATAACTATTGTTTTGGAGGAAAAGTATCACAAATAGCCAGATGCTGAGGTCTGATTATATTTCCTCTGGAGAACCAAACAAGAGCTGAACAGACATCTTTTGTTCAGGCAAATTAAAGATTAACAAATATCCCTTTTTAGGGATAATATACTCTTTACTATATAACATGTGGAAAAACATTTTCAGTGTGTTAAGTGTGTTGTTTGCATGTGAGTCCGCACAGAGATGTGACATGATGTTTCAGCATATTCCATTGTCAGCCACTCTCCCTTTTTTGCCCTAGCTTTCCTTCCCTCTTTCCTCTGTTTTAAAGTCACTTCCCTTCTCCCCTCTCTCCACCTCCTGTCCTATATCTCTCTCCCTTTCTCTCTTCCTGTTTTTTTCATATGGCTTCCAGACCTTTCCTCTCATCTCCGTCCATCCTCTGCACTTTGATGTCAACTCACTTACTGCCACGCTGACCATAATAAAGACAAGGACCCTGCTCGCACTTCATCTGTGTAAATAAGTAGGTTGAAGTAATATTCAAATTCATGGTTCATGGTCCATTCCTGCATTTTTACATTAACGTGATAATCACTTTACTATGACTGTTTTTTGTTTTCTTTTGCATCCACATAATTCGACCTAATGCTTGTATGTTAAACAGTAACGATCTGGTTCAAGTCACCGACTCATGTTCACACAGCAGCATTTTTACAGCCGGTTTGCAAATGACTGTCTAAATAAGGCCACACCATCATTGAGATGCACAGCTGTTTATTCTCCCATCTCCCATCTGTTTTAAGCAGCTTTGTTCTTTGGTCTCTAAAATGGAGATGGTTTTCATCTGTCTGGATGTTATGCAGCATTGTCAAAATGAGCCTTGGGTCTTTTAGATCCGTTTTTTTTCCACCATCTGATTCTCTAAAGTCATCCTCTAAAAGTTGTTGTTTTTTTTTTTTTTAACTTATAAGCCTGCTTTTACACTCTACCATGGTTATTGTAGGTTTAGGATTACTTTTGGGTGATGGATTTCCATTGAACCCTCAACATAGTAACAGCTACTGCAGAGTTGTTTGTGATATGCCTCTTTCACAGAAAACAACATCTTATGAAAAACCCATGTTAAAGGTTGGTATTAATGAGTCTAGCAGGATGCGGGCTTAGAAAGTCCTACACTGCTCAGCTTTGGTTTGACAGTGTCATCATTGGTGCCTATCAGAGTTATTACTGTTACCATACAACTCTTCTTTAGCAAATGTAGACTAGATGTAGATACCCTCTATTTATCCCTAAATTTCAGTTATGTCAATTACAAATGTGTGTGCACATCATAGTAGAGTTGTAGTATTTTGTAACTTCATCATTTTTCATATATGACATAATACATAAAAGAAATCCTGTAATTTACACAACAGCCACTTCTTATGTCAGTGAACTATAGGATTTATTACATCCGGTTTTATATAGCATATTTGGCAGTGATGTGTATAGTAGGGAGACAGATAGACAGACAGCCAAACCCACATCCATACTGTACATAATGACGTACTGCAGCAGGTGGGAGCTCATCTTACAGGCACATAGAGTCTATTGTTATCCTGTATCTGCACTTCACTGCACTCAAGGCCTGGAAGTACATTGCACAAATTCACACAGACACACACACACACACTCACACACATGCACTGTGACTCTGTGACTGCCTCACTCAGGAAAAATAAACAGGGATTTTCTGCCACATCTGTCACTAGTGCCACTTAACCGTGGCACACATTGAAACGCACACACGCTCATGCACACAGACTGAGTGGTCCGTCCTCGAGCCCTCAACATCCTTCCCATTAGGAACTGAGGAAATGTAGTGTGTGTGCCATCCCAGGAAGCAGCCAATCGCTCTGAAAATATCAATATAGACTTTGAGAGTAAAGACCACGGCAAGTTAGGTTCTCTAAATTAGTTAGGTAGGTTAAGTGAGACAACAACCAGTTGAATCTGGGGTGAAGCTGACTATTTCCACTTTAAAACTAGTTATGAAAAGTTGAGGTGGAGGTTTGGCCATACTTGGACAGGAAGATAATTCCTTAGAAGCAGCTGTTCATTTGTCTCTTTTCTGGCACAGTTTTAGTCTTGGAAACATTGGTGACATTAGACAATTTTAACATCCTCAGCTGAATAAACAAGTTGAGCAACAAGAGGGTCTTAGGCCATCAGACATAATGTTTAACATTTGAGAGACATTGTGGAGTCTGTTTATTCTGTCACATGCTTTGTGCAACTCTGTACATTGATCTCTTCTTTGGTTGCTTGTAATACTGGCAGTCTAGCGAGAGACTTCTCTCAAGTTGCTCTGTTAAAAACCATCAAAAATGAATCTCTAAAGGAGGAAAAGTAGGTTAATTTAGTGGGGATTGAGGCAGATCGGTTTCACCAGTTCTATGATGGAAAAACCCCCGATTTGAGTCAGTAGGACACGTGTATCGACTGTCAGTTATGTTAGGAGAGATGGTGATAGTGTGTGGCAGTGTAGTGTGTCATTTGTTATGGCTGAAATGTGTTCATTTTACCCACAGGACACAGAGTGGTCACTGGGGTGGGAAATTACCACCAGAACCATACAAATACTGGCAAAATTTTTCTGACCTTGCAGCAGGGTCGGGGGGTATGAAGTAGCATCGCCCTTTATTAAGATTAATGGTAAAAAATAGTCGATTTTTTATGAAGTCCACAGTGTACTTGTTTCGGTGTCAAAAACCTTTATTTCCTGTTTCAGTAACTGCTTTGCCCTGCATCGTTTGTGTCAGAGAATGGCAAAAGAATCTGTTGTCCTAAAAACCGTCAGAGGGCCCATTGTCAACATGTAAAACTAAGTTATTATATATAATGTGTATGCACACCCCACCCCCTACTTCTACCCGACCCTACCCCCTACATAACATACACACATACAATACACATGCATGCATACAAGTTACATAATGTTTTATCCAGCTTTGCCTGGAAATTGTAAACGTCGGTACGGGTCTCAGCTACTAATTTCATTTCATTTTTATTTTTTATGAAATTTGCAGTCATGATTGTCATTGTCAAACCTAAATAATAACTGGAAATGACAAATATCCCACAAAAAAGTTTTCTGATCTTTTGGAGACTCTGCTGGTTGTTATTGACTGAGTTGGCACATATTTAGTGTATTTAGTCTAACCTAAAGAGACCTTTTATACTTACAAGACATTCAAATATTTCTAAATATGGTTACCTAATATTATCAAAGCTTTGCTCCAGTGTCCTAAAAATCCTGAATTTGTCTGGTTTAGAATGAAGGACTTGGACGGTCTCGATCTGACCAAAACCTAAACATCCCAGTTCTTTCTGACAGGTCTCAAACATTTTTTTTGGCTCATTTTCAATTTCCCACTCATTCATCAGACCTGCTTTTCTCTCTATGTCTGTCTTTCTATCTACTGCAGTCATTTTAAGATGTATAGGACTAAAAATAAAAGACCGATTGTTCTCTCTCTCTGCCTCTGGCAGCTGTGTTGTTTTAGTGGAGCTTTTCCTCCCTTGCTTTCCCTCACTGTCTTTCTCTTTGTCTCTTTGGTCACGTTACTCTGGATTAAATTTAGTTCGGTACAACTTTTTTTAATTTTCATGACAAGATGTGACATTACAAAGACATTACGATCTATTAACATGTGTTATATATTGTTTGGATGATTCTCTATAAGTCCTTTCTGTCCCTTCCCACTTAGGGTGTGTGTTTGGTTTGAACATCTCAGCCTGCAGCTGTAAGCTTTAACACAATATGAGGAAGTACGCCACATGCTTTTGATTGCAAAACCAACATGAACACACACAACCTTATAGGAAATAGAAGTTGATTTATTTACTGTGCCAATTTTTTTTTTTTTTAATTAATTGCTCAAAAGAAATAGGCCATAATGTGATGCTTTATGATCTTCTTCTCTTATCTTAAGCAGAATCTTGGCCTATCATCTGTCTCACTTTGTCTCCCTGGAGCACTGCATGGCGTGTGCATGTGTGTGTCAGAGAAAGCGTCTTTCACTGTGAAAAATGACATACTCCGCACAGGAATCCCAAATGACTACTGAATCTTTCTCTGTAGCAGCTCTAGCTGTTTCCCTTCATCCACAGAGACCTCATTGTGTGTGATTTTGTGTGTGTGTGTACATGTGTGCATTAAACTTACTCGAATTTTTCATCTACAACCATATGAATGACCCTAAAAAAATGCACCCAAAAGATAAGACAGTCCAGGACTGTCTAACTTCAACTCTTTGACCTCTGTCTTTCCGCCTCCTCTCCTCTTCTGTACTGTATTCTCATCTACTCTACTCTCTCAGCAGTTACAGTGAAAGCAAAAAACAGTGTAGAAAAGACCCAAACCACCTGTCATTTAATCTGTAACAAGTACTTCCCTTGGCCCCATGCTGAATGTGCATCTAAGACACAAAAAACAGTGCTACAAAGGTAATAGGAGTGGTTTCATAGTTGAGATGCAGTCTATTAAACATGAAAGTTGCCTGAAGGAAAAAAAGAGGTTGAAGGGCTGGTTGCACCATGCAACCACCACCACATATATGAACACACAAACACACACACAAGTTAGTAGTCTTGAAGCAGCAGTGTGAGATCATAATTATGCTTTCCAGTGCATCATAACTCATAAAAAAGTGACATTTTCAGCTACTTTGCCATTAGACTCCCCTGCTGTTCCACGTGCTTGTGAGTAAATTGTTTAGAACAAGATAAAACTAACACTGACTGTATTCTAACTGTTAAACCTAATGTCAGCTATGTTAAATTTTGGAAACTTCTTGTAGGCTTTCTGACTGAGAAGACAAACCCATCCCTCCTCCTCCTCCTTGTCATACCTGGCCCACAATGAGTCCACATTAGCTGTTAAGAATAAAAGAAGGCAGGATTGATGAGTTATAATGATTGTTTCAATGTGTTCTACCTGTCTTTTTAACTTCACTTGGTGTCTTTATTTCAGGAATATAATTAAGGATTATGCTTTTTCATTTGTTTCCTTGGAGAAATTTTAGACATAGAATGACTTTGATTTTCTAAACATTACTGCTACTGCTTTTAAAACAATGTTTTGTTGTAAAAAAAATAGAAATACATTCTAATTTCTTTACTTATTATTTTTCTTGAACAGTAAAAAGAAAAAAAAAAGTTAAGAATACTGATAAAGTACTGGACCAATAGAGTATTGATAAAATCCTAGTGATGCCCATCCCTAGTTAAAATGATGACTGTCCTAATGGGTAGATTGTTAATAATGTACCACATATAAATTTAGATTTGATTCTCTACATAAATACAGTATTTTTTAAATGGAAACAATAGATTTATTTAAAATAGAAAATATACTAGATTTCATATTAGAGATTAAAAATGCAGTAAAATAGGTGTCTTAATAATAAATGATAGAATATCTAATTGTATTCCAAAACTAAGGCTAACAATATCAGCTATTTTCCTTAGGGAATTACAAGACAACTCACTATACTATACTATTTAAGGTCATAAAACAGGCTTATCTATGTTATGCTATGTACAAACTAGTCAGTGCGACTGACGGGGAACACAAACCTCTAATTGATCAAAAACCTGGAATCAGTTGTATAATAGAGTTTGTTTAGGAAAAACATAAGCAAAGTGATGAAACATTGTGTAACAGACATGCATACATTCTTCTGCATGTCTGAACATACACAGTAGGATGTACAGCGGTGCTGTCATTCAAAGGTAAAAGAGCTATAAACTAGCTAAAAGTTAAAGTACCATAAATCAGAACAGCTATAAAGTAAAGAAAATGTCAGATGCAATTATAGGGCACTGTGCGTCAGTACACCACATTGGTGTATTTCTAACAATTTGCAAGAGACTATTTGTGTGTCACACCCGTAATCCTGTGTATCAACTATTGAGTTTATTGTGTAAATGTTCACCAGAGAGTTTAAACCCAAACACATACACACTCATTTTGTAATCACACATCTGTAGGTTAGACTATTATTCCAACCCTTCAGCTGTTTAGTCCAGATGTGTGTGTGTGTGTGCCCATGTGTGTTTGCCCTTGTGTGTGTTCAGAAGAACAAAAGAGCACATTTAGAGAGGCCCTACCTTGCCACACAGCAAGAGGGGATTTTCGGAGTCAGTGATGGGGATTATGAGGCATATTATTTCATACAACTACAGAATGGTTAATCTCCTTAAGCCCAGCTGGAGTCTGCAGGCCCATTCCTGTTACTGCTCCATAATGGAGGCCGCAGAAGAACATGAAGCTGAACAGAGAACGTACAATGGGAGACAACCTGTGTGTTTGTCTGTACAAGTGTCTTACCTGTTGGTTGATAAATAAACCAGGTGTTGAGACTTGTGATTATAGATCCCCAGTAATTTTAAGTTATTTGCCTTTACTTGAATGTTGATTGTTGAATGTTGAGCTTGTTTTACAGTATAAATGAGTCATTTTAATCCAGTTTCAGTGAAGTGTTGGTAGTGAGTTCTTCTCACGCATTTTGGCCATATTGCCAATTAGCCACTGCTGTTGTTGGCCTGAGTTTTCCTCTGTCCCAGACGCTGACGTTTGTGCTGATCTGCAGATTCAGATGGGGTCGGATAACAAATATAAACCTGCCTAAAAAACATTCCCAAGAGAAATTTGACTCTTCTGCTCCCAAAGTGCCTTGCCCAAGGGTATTTATACCACTGTTGTTGATGGAGTGAAGGAGACGGGATTCGAAAAGACCTTTTGGTCTCAAACCTGCGTGTCTGCTCTTTAGGCCACTGCCAGCTTGTGTCCTGGCATATTGACTCAGCTGTGTTTTTGACCTTCTCTCTCTGTGTGGAAGGAGTCTAAATGTGTATGCGTGTGTGTGTGCGCTTAAGTCAGCGAGGCAGGCTATTAAAATTATAGCTGTTTGATTAGGTGTGTCCCTATCTACAGGTGTTTTTATCACAAAAGGTTTCAACTGCCCAGTGATGTAGGCTCAACAAAGCTTCCAAATTTGACTATGAATTGAGAATCTGGGGAAAAAAAGCACTATTTAGACTTTTACTGATCTCATAGTAGCAAAAGATGTAGCCAAATCTGGTAAAACTGAGCTTTAAAATAAATAAAGATAAAACAAATAATAGGTAGGACTGCAACTGTTTTTATGAGTTGTTAATCTGCCAATTATTTTCTTGATTAATTGATTAATTATTTGGTAAATGAAATGCCAGGAAATAGTAAAAAATGCTTAATGTCTTGAAATAGTCTTTTTTGTGATTAGAACTCAGACGGCTGAAAATTTAAACAGCAAATCCTCAGAGTTGAGAGACTGGAACTAGGGATATCTTGCTTGTCTTTCATGTCTGAAAGTGAGAACATTAGCGTATAGACGTACAAGTTTTCATTGGTTATCATACAAAAAGGATCTAAAAGCATTGTCCTAGTTGACGGATATCAAGCAGCATCGTGATACTAGGGTATCAACTAACTTATTGTCCACCTGTCAGTGGTGTCATCTGGGCTAATGTCATTGGGCGATTTCCCTCCTGTTGGATTCATGGCTGTTTGTGAAGGATCTGGTTCCTGCCTCAGAGCGTTAGATATTTTGTTTGTGTTCTAGGTTTCAGTGTTTCACTTTGCACCATTTTACTGTAATTGTATGGTGTTGTGGTTTTGGGGTGTAATTTTAGTAACTTCTCACTTGTTTTGCTTCACTTGAGTTATGGTTCCAGTGCAGGTTGCAGTTTGTTTTTTGTCAGTTAAGAGGGAAATTTATTTTTTTCTGTGTGTTCAGATGAAGAGAGTTTAGAATCACTACTCTACTTTGTAACCGATTTGCTGATTGTCAGTAAATGAGTCTCCAGCTATTTTGATTATCAATTCATTGTTTCACTAATTTTTCTTGCAAAAATGCATTTTATCTTTTAGCTATAGATTTTTGATGCTCAAGTCTGAGGATTTGCTGCTTTTCTTTGTTGTATATTTGATTATAAACTGAATATCTTTGGGTTTTGGACTGTTTGTTTGATAGAACAAGTAATTTAAAGATTCTATTTTTCTCTCTTTTCTAACATCCTATAGACAAAACAATTAATAAAGAAAATAACCAAAACGAAAATAATTTTTAGCTGCAGACCAGGTTCTATGTTTGTGTTTATGACTCTCAGACATAGTAATGAGTCTGTACTTTGTAATATGTGTCAGATATGTCAGATACATCACCTCCAGCCAAGATCTTTCACCTTTTTCAGCTTTTTTCTTCTTTTACACCCTGCACCTTAACCCATTTTAATCTCTTACAGACACACACACACACACACACACACATATACTCACAAACACAAACCCTCCTCCTTTGTTTGATCAGTTAACGTCAATAAGGCCTAGAGCAGCTAACAAGGAAGCACAACATAAAAGAAAGAGCCTCGCTCTTTTCAATTAAGTGCCCTCAACTCCAACAATGCGCCCCTACTTTCTGTTAGAATAGAGATTAATTCACCCCATCCGCTGTGTCTCTAACTGTCAGGGCCTCACCTCCCCCCGCCCCCAACCTCTTGGGACTGTTGGGAAATTTTGGTCTGGAGGCCCAAAGGTCCTGGAAAAAGATGGGGCAGTAAGGCAGGTTAACAAGCCCAGTACAGGCTCTTGGCCCTGGGTGAGCAGAGGTCCTCTGGGCCCCCGAGACCCTGGAGGTCTGGAGATGAGGCTGAGTGTCTTTGTTGTGGAAAGACAGAGTCATTGATGAGTGGCCTGGATGGAAATGTCAGCTCCCCTAGGGGTGGGAGGAAAAGAGAAAACCATCAATCTTTCTCTTTTATCAATCATTTATGAATGAATCTGGTCTTTGTGCTCCATCCAGCTATCTTTTTTCCCCCGTTTTGCTGCTTTGTCTTTTATGTTATCCTCTCTTTGACTCTTTCCATTTAATTTTAATTTTTCCCTCTCTCTCTTTGGCTGCTTCTCCTATAATTAAAGTAAAAACAAGGCCACAAAACACAGAACAAACCTGTCTGGAACCTCCTTCCTCATCCCTCCATAGACCATTTTTACTCCTACACACAGCTGTGGATCAAAACACATGAGTAATGGGGTTATTATTAAAGTTTTTCGATTCAGCAGAGAAAGAATTTGGATGGAAACTTGGGGGCAGTTGGGAAACAAATGCAAACCGTTGCCAATTTAGAAAATATATACAGTATGCTGTTACATCTTAACATGAAGATAACACTCCTGTTAGATAAATATTTAAACCTTATTTCTTAAATTATTTTTCTGCAAACACTAAAAACAGCAAAGAAATAATCACCTTAAGTTGGAAATCTCCAACTAGGATTGGGTTTGTTAGATGGTTCCCTCTTGGATTCACTCCTTGTTTGGCAAAACAGCCTCAATCATTAAGCTCTTGCGCAAAATTAATTTCTTATCGAACCTTTTATTCCTCCTCATTCTTCACTTGTGAAAAAAACGATCCACAAAAGATTCAGGTAGAGATTTTCTTATTTTTAGTTTGGTGCTGACAGATTAAATAGGCAGACATTACTGGTGGCAGATTACAGCATCTGTAACTAATTAATTTTAATTCTGTAATGACTAAAAAAAACTTACCTGAAGTCTGGTTGCTGTTTTTAAGCCAGTGTCTGTGCTCTACAAATATATTTGAGAGAAAAAGAAACAAAATTTCATGACACTGTGTGATTGCAAATGAGCTATTTGTTTTTTTAGTTCAACAAAAGCATAAAAGTGGGGACTCTTCTCTAGAGAAATGATAGCTGATCATATCATGTCAATATCAGGAGAATCTCCCAGTTAAACAATGACTCATATCACCCCTACATTTTAATCTGATCAACTTTAGGACCTCCTGTATTTTAAGCACATAGATCATAAACAAAAGTGTGTTAACTGGGATAAAGCTTTTATTTTGTTGTGTCAGATTAAATCAAACTTGATTCTTCAATCTACCAAAACTCAGTAGACAATGGGTTCAAATTGGGGTAAGTGTCCGTTGAAAATATAATATCTATTAAATCGTTAAGATACCCAGGTGGCAGGTGGATTAGAAAGCGGAAGGCTAAAAACATAAACTTTGTAAATATGATAAAATACCTGGTAGCCTATACATATATCAACTCACAAAAATGGTCCAGCAACAATCAAGACGACCAGCTACAACGTGCAGTGCACTGAACAGTTGCAGTTAGTCAATCCAGTGTATATCTGCAATTTTTAAAGGTTAAACAAATTTCTGACCCAGCAGCAGTTTCTTTATAGTTTTCACACAGAATACATGGAGGTTCAGTTCATTTTAATCTTTTCTTCCTTGCCTTTTGTTCACTTTCATTCTTTGACTCTTCATCCAAACCTCAGCCGGTCCAACTGTGGTATTTAGCTCAGTGCATCTGTTCCACCCTTTCCCTCTCCTCCTCCTCCTCCTCCTCCTTCTCCTCCTCCTCCTCCTTGCCTCATCCTCTCCTTCTTAGTTTCTTTCCCCTCCCCCTTCTCTCTTTCTCTGTGTCTTTTTCAAAAGTGTTTTTTGGCTCAACCTGTATGCCATTGAGGCTGAGGAGTCAGACAGGACTATACACATAGAGAGGAAAACGGAGGCTTATTCCCTCTGGCAGACCAGCACAGTTACACGCTTGAAATCAATCACACACACATACAGATTTTTGGCCAGACTTGAGCCCTCCCAGCATGCTGACCATTCTGAAACAGCCATAGCTCAGTGGCTCAATAGAAAGAGAGAGGAGGGGGGGTGGAAATGAAAGGATAAGGTGAAAGAGCTGAGAAAGTGAGAGAGGATAAGAAATAAGAATAGAATTGTCTGAGGCATCTGGATAAAGGACAAGGATGATAAGCAGCAAAAGACAGAAAACAAGTTGTAAAGCCACGTGTAGGTGGGTAACGTCAGCCTTCAGTTATGAAACATGTTCATACAGCCAATGATGTAAACAAAGGCTGAACAAGAGCAAAACAAGCAGTTACATTCATAAAACAGAGCTAGACACTTGGTTGTATTTAACCACATCTGGAATGCATTGTCATTTTTGAAAAGTCAATTGATCTTTAAACCTTTTTTAGATGAACATCGCAGACTGTGAGCTTTGCCATTTTGGTCTGTGTTTTGGTTTGGTTCATTGGATTAGTAAACAGTCTAAAACCTAAACAATTAGTCAACCAATCAATTAGTTGATCGAAAGGAAATTAGACTCTGTTTGTTAATTAATCAGATGTGAAAATCTGTTGCTTTTCTTGATCTTAGGTTATAGTACACAAAATATTTTAGAGTTTAGGACTGTTGATTGAACTGAATATACTCAAAGACACATTGTGTCAGGAATAATGTGAAGGACATTCTTCACAGTTTTCTACAAAAGTATGTCTCATTTGTTCATCATTGCTGCGGTGCACTTTATTGAGGATAAACAATCCTATGACTATGAGAACTGAATGTCTGGTTGATGCTACATCCAAACTGTATATGTTATCAGCAAGTATTATTTAGATGAATAATACTTACAAAGTATTCCCCAACAAGAAAGGGTTCTGACACAGCTCTGAAAAGTCTGGAAATGTATTTGAACTGCTGTAATTTTGCAAGTCAAGTTTGCGATTTCCTGTAGTGGACTGTACTTTGAAAAAATGAGTCTGAATATTTATTTTCATCAATCTACACCCCTTTGTTGTTTAACATCATGCATAAAATAATGTCTTCATGGATATAACATTGCAAATGAGTAAGTGGGTGCAGAAAGGGGGCCTGAAGAAATTCAAAGTCAAAGGAAAGAAAAGTGAATAGGTCAGGAGGGGAAGGGGCCTGATGAAGGGAGAGAGGGAAGAAAGGAGAGGGGAGTTTATGGTAAATAGTCACTAACAACATAACTGTGTCCTAATTGGGAAGGGAGGGAATGTGTGTGTATGTTGGAGAATAAGTGAGAGGCTCTCCAGGAAAACAGCTGTCCATGTGGCTTCTTAAGGCCGGGGGCACTAGGTCGGAGGAAGCCCCTGTAACCAGCTAAGCCTTCTAAAGACACACACTCACACACACACACATCCCCTTGTCTCCTCACCATATGGGAACCCAACCCAGTAGGCCTTTCATGTGGCTTTTGTGGGCTGGGGAAATGATGGGAGGGGAGGCAATTTCAGGAGCAGTGAGGTGACACATGCGGTCTAAGCAGTTCTTCTCTCGTGCTCCTCCTGGCCTCATCCCATCATTTCTGTTCAAGACTTGCACAAGTGGGGCTTCATATTTTATTTTTTTTTTCAGGCATTTGAAGCAATACATTGGTTTTGGGTTGGGTTCAACCCCAATAGTTTCTAGTTCTCTGCAGGAGATTGGGTGGAGTGCTCTGGGTGTAGTTGACCAAGTTCTGCCACATGTGAGGTTGAGCAATTAAAGGTCGCACCCCAATACTTTCTGAAAGGCGGATAACACAAAACACAAATGTAATACCATTGGATGGTGATCTTGTAAGTTCTAAATATGTTATAAAAATGCATCTATAAAAAGGAACACAGCTCAAAAAATTGGCTTTTGTAAAGAATTATCTCACTTACTGTAATCTGAATTGTGTATAACTCCAAAAATGTTACATGTGGCGGTGCCTTGCCAATTTCAGCCTCTCTCCCCCCCGCCCATCAACTGGTCTCACACAGAAGTCCATTGTGTGAGCTCACGTCTACCAGCCACTCTTAGCACAGCCCAGACAGCTTGAAACGTAGTAACGGCATAAGTCACACGTACGCACACATGCAGCAGTTTGCTCTCTGTGAGTACGTTTTCCTTCTGGGTCACTGGGACACTGTAAGTGGAATCAGGTCACATTTCCATGCCGCCCATGCAGAAAGATGAATGTAGACGTTACTATCATTGTAGCAGGTGTAGAGTTAGATTTCCAAACATTGCATTCACCGTTTTTGCACGTAAGGACACATGCACATGCTAACCTTGATATTAGAACCACATCTGGTTTCTGTCCAAGGAGGATATCCTCTCCCCCAGGTGTTTATATGTGTGTATTTGTCTCTGTATCTAGTGACACCCTCCAGCAAACCTGGCTGCTCTTTTCATTTCAGTTTCCTCCCTCTTCCTTTAATTTCTTCATTTCTTTGTTGATAGGTACAGCTAAGATGACCCTGATATTAATAGTATAGAGCTACATAATGTAGTCAGTCTTGATAAATACAGTCACCAGTGTCAGTGTCTTTGGCAGCCCATTTGATTACTTTATTGCATTTTGTGTCAACATTGTAATGGTGTAACATGGAGCTGATTAGTAACAATAAATCACTGAGGAGACTGGCAAGGCACATTAGTCAGGCTTATGGCCATGTTTTTTTCTGTTTGATGTGTATTGCTTTATGGCGCCAAACGTGCTCCTCCATCATGGCTTAAGGCAAAACAAATACATGAGGACATAATCAAGGGTGGGTGTGTGTGTGTGCGTGTGCGTGTGCGTGCGCGTGTGCGTGTGTGTTGGGGGGGGCATCCCCTTTGGAATTGGAAGTGATGCCGTTTAGGAGAAACATGGTCTTATCTCTTGACACAATTTATCTTCAAAACTAATTAGTGTAATAAAGGCTCCTCATAGAGTTTTCTTGTTGGCAACCAAAAGTTACGTCTGCTTTGTGTGTATTCCCAAGGTCAGACAAAAATGTTGAAAAAGTGTGTATTTTTTTTCCTAATGAAACATCTGTAAAACCACTGTTTTTAAATATTTTGAACAGTTGATTGTTCACATCCACGTGTGCTAGCTCTAATTCTACTTGTACGATACTTCTATAGGTGGCAGGATGAATAATACAAACAAACAGGTACCCGGCTCCAGGGCTACCAGGGATCAGAATCACCACAGGGTAGGGTTAGGTTGCCGATAATAAAGTGATATTTAAAATGCTAGAATGTTGAATTCATTCATGGAAACTCAGTTAGCACCGTAGCCTTCTCTTGTGGTGTTTTCAATCTGACAGGAACTGAACCCCTGAGAGACAACACAGACACAGTGTGGTCAGTGTGACCTGCTACTGTGTGGTGGTGACATTTACTGATAGTGCTCACGCTGTCTTGTGCCTTCTGCAGCCCCCCTCTGATGCTATCCAGACTCACAGGCACAAGTTCGAACGCACACACACACACACACACACACTGCTTTAACCTCTTAGTGCAGCAGCTCTCGTGAGAACTAGTGTCAGATGTAAGACAAATTGGTTGTTGTTTTTATTGCATGTCTGCATTTTTCTCATTTCGAATGATCAAATGTTACTCAGCTCAATCAAAAATCTTAAGTGCTTTGCTCTGTGGTCTAACTGGTGCCAGTCAGGCAGCAGAGCTTGTCCTCTACACAGATGTGTAGCTCCTCCCTCTGTGCCGATCTGTGTGTTCGTCAGTGTGTTTGTCCCAAGTTGTCTTTATGTGTTTTTGATTGAAGGCCTTGCCTGACTTTTCTCATGCTGCTAATGAGTGTGAATTTGGCATCAAATGCTGCTGAGTGTGAGAAAAGGTCTGGTCACACACAAACACACAAACTCAGTGTGAAGGAAGATAGTTAAAATGCAGGGCAGCTCATGTAGTGGTGTTTTCACTCCCACGTCAGACAGGACCAAACCCATTCAAGCACAGATTCACTCTGAGAGTGTGTGTGTGTGTGTGTGTGTGCGTGCGTGTGTGTTTGCACGATTGACTGTACTTGTTCATAATTCAAAACACATCCTTGACAGTAGTTGGCCTATTCAGAACCTCAAGAGGTTCTCAAGGTTTTTGTGTTTTTTACACCTTGACTCTATTATTACCAATATTGCTGTTGATGTTGCTCTTTTTCTCTGCTGTCTTCATTTCTATGTTTCTCTTTTGGTTTATACAGGTGCTATTTTACTCACCAGGGATTTTTTAAAGTAGGGGTAAAAACAGACACATGGGAAGTGAAGAGAGGAAGGAGGAGAGGAAATGCATGGAGGATGCAAAGAGGAGGAAATCCTTACTTTGTGGAAATGAGTGTGTCTGTGTGTTTTTGTGTTTGCTCAGTTTTTCACAGTTGTGGCAACTACTCTTTGATTTGTCCACACATACCAGATTGTTGACATGTACACTAAAGTACATGTTGCAATGACCTGTGAGAAAAGGAGGAGAATGATGCATTCAAAGGAGAATGGATCTAGAAAAAAGCGGTGGTGAAGGAAATGAGGGGTATTGAAATTAGATAGACTCAGTCCACCATGAATGTATGACACTGTGTTCAAACAGGTTAAAATAGTTTAGAGACAAGGATTGAAGAACGAGGGCATGTGTAAAGTGTTTTTGTCAGCCACTGCATACTGTACTTTTGTTCTTTAAATGTGTCCCCCTCATTTTCCCTCCTCTCTTACTGGTACCTATTTTTTTTTCAAGATAACCTCTTCTCCCTGACCACACTTCATACTATTAACCATGAACTAACTCTTTGTCAGACATGCTTTTCCCAGCATCCTGTGGGAGATGGCGCTGTCAACTATATCCTGTTTCATTTCCTGTCCCTGTTGCCATCCTGCACCCCAGACCCTTGACCATACAGTCAGACCTCGGAGAAAAAATGCCCCATCAGACAGCTGTCTCATCCATTCACCACTCTCAGATTGTTCCTTCTGATTGTTCACTCATCCAGAGTAGCGTCACCAGCCACAGGATGTGATACGTCTCTCACCATTGGTTCCTGCGGGACTGGAAAAGTAGAACAGGATTGATGAACTGTACTGCGGAAAAGGGATAGTCAAAAAGGTTTCCGGATGCTTTGGAAGTTATGATTAAGGCAAACAATGTAAGCACCGGTGCCGAGACTTGTTCACACACATAATTACATTTTTCACTGGCTTTAAACGTAGGTCAGGGTCGATCTTTTATTTTGAGACTAAGGCAGCGATCATACAGACTTTCATGCTGAGGCAAAAATGCAGCCTTTCTCATTCATTTGAAAAGGGAAAGTGCACTGGTGCAGTGAGTGGTTGTCGTTGGGGGGCTGTCGTCCAAAACGATGCAATGTTGTGTGGCAAAAAAGAGTTGAATTCGGTTCAACTTTTTCTGCAGCGCTTTAGAACCTCATCTAGCAAGGCGCTGTGTTGGCGAATCACATACAGGCAAGCATACGATCCTAGTGGATTACTATTTAATATGAACGCTGTATTTCTGCAGTTTACCACAAGATCATTACAATGAAAGGTAAAACGGTTGCTGCCGTGAAAGATTTCCACAGTTGTAAATTCCTGTCTGCGAGTATTACAAACCACTGATGTAATAAGCTATTAAAAAATTAAGTCCCTTCCTCCAACTGGACTTAACGGATCGTGTATCACTGTAAGAATCAGTCACATTTTCGTCCATTTCAATCTTCAAGCCTGTTTTAGTAAAACGGTTGGGAACGATGCTTTATGAGTGTGAGTGGTTGTGAAAGGCCCCTAATAATCACATTAGTAGGAGAGAACACTTTGTCTGCTTGAGTACTTGAAAGGAGACAGAGAGGAGAGAAATTCATTTAGAGAAGACAGAAGGGACAGTTGAAGGTGACTGAAAAAGACCAAGAAGCACAGAAAGATTACGCTAAAAGGATGATGAGAGGCTTGAAGCAGAGGACCAGAGGGTAAAGGTCAAGACAGAGAGTTGAAGAGGTTATGAAAGCTGCGTTTATCATATTGAATTTTACTGAGGTGGAGAAAGAGACTCCTAGTGCAGGACTGTTAGAGCTGCAAATGTTCTGGAACATAGCTGCCTGAAGACATGAAAAACATGCTAAAGTTTAACACACCTAAAACTTTAAAACAAAATCTAATTTGTGTCCTTTCAACTTTTTCTGCACCTGTATGGAAGTAAGAGCCCAATGCAGGTCAGTTTCTCCTTCATCAAACTGACTCACATTAAATTAAAACCTGGACAGTCTTTAGGCTCGATTGCTCACAGCTTAGCCCAAAAAAGAACAGATTTCGGAGGCATGTGTGAGTGTGCGCTTGCGTGTGTGACGATCACCAACTCCTTGATAAATGAAAGGGGCTTGAGGACCTGTTAGGAGAGAGTGCGGGCCAAGCTGCATCACCCTGGCAACAGCAGCCTCTGGCAGATAGTGACTGCCTCACCGTAGCAACTTCGGGGTTGGGGGGTCACCAGTAAGGGGCCCCCTTGAAAGCCCCACTCCCTTTTCATTCACACCCCTCTTTCTTTGTGACAGGTTTTTTGATTGGCCAGCGTGCGTGTGGGCTCTGCACGTGTGCATTGAGGCGGTGCAGAGGTTGCTGAGTGTGATTGTGAGTCGGTGTGTGTGTGTCAGTGTGTGTAGTCTTTAAACTGATGTTAGGAGCCCCATGCTATTTTTGGTGCAATGTTGGGGCCAAACTTTGGACCATGTCGGTAGCAGTGTAGTGATCTGATAACATCATGCCCATTAAAGGGATTAGGATGTGGAGTCGGAAGCAAAGGAGGAACCCCTACGCAGGTAGGCATATTTGCGTTTCCTTGTGTGTCTGGGTATATGTGTGTTTGTGTTTTTGGTGGTAATGTGTGTCTAGGAAAATTATTTGTACACCCCTACACAAGTTAACATCTTTGCAGCTCCTGCAGATAAACCAGTCCTTGCAGAGATTAATGGGTTAAAACATTCACGTCTCCAAAGATTGTGAAAAGATGGTGTGATCTCAGTGGAAGCATAAACAGCTGATGGTGCGACAGAAAGCTAAATTGTAAGATGAATGTGTGAACAGTGTGATATGGAATAAGACAGGAGGGAGAGATAGAGATAAAAGGCTGTTGCTGATGAGCAAATAGTGCAGTGTAGGCTTTGAGCTTGCTTTGTCCAGGCTGTTGGTTTGCTGGGATGACATGGTAAAGAGCAGCAGGAGCTGGGAATCTGAGACTGCTGAATGATGAGCAGGGGAGTGAATGGAAACGGAAATGGAGAAAGATGGACTGGTCACTGCAGGTGATGCTTTTTTTCTTAAGCACTCTGATATATGTAATATTTGATTTTTGTGTTGTTTTGTTGTTGACCACTGAGTTATGAAAATCTGCAAAAGCTGACTATCTGTCATTAATTGTGCGCATTCTAAAATAAAGTATTTATAGTATTATGATTGGCATTGATCTTGAGGTTGGATGTTCAGATACACTTTAGTCAGGGACACGATAAGCAGGTGGCATGTTGTTTCTCTTTTAGTATTGCAGACTTCGGCAGGTCAGAAGTTGTAGCCTTCAGTGCAGTCTGTGCAGGAGTAACACCACTGGAAAACATTGTTATGGTAACATACGTATAATTCTCCATTTGAATAATCCAATGCCCTGACCTTTCACTAAAACCTAAAACCTAAGCTCCTCAGAAGAGGTAATTAAGGGTTTCATCTTTAGAAACACATGACCATCTAGTAGAAAAAAGTTCAAATACGTAAGTTATGTGGAGTTTTGAGTGTTTTGTGTATTTAAGCAAGAAGAATTTAAAGGATGAAGTCATCTTTTTTTTTCATTTTTTCCCAATTTTTTTATGCTTTCATGTATTAATTAATTATCGCGCAATGTTTAAAATTCAGACTTAAAGCCTATTCTTTCAGTACATATTAATGTAATCATCGTAAAGCTTATCATAGGCAGATTTTGTTGTCATCGGGGAGAGAGAGAGAGAGAGAGAGAGGTGTTGATTCAATTCTTTGGTCACTTTGGAGGCTGTAGTTTAGGGTGGTGTTAAACTGTATTGGATTATATTGATAGGCGTCTTTCTTCTATCTACAGTAGGGCAAAAACAATTTGATGACTAATTTATTGCAGAGCTTTTAATTAGATCAGATTTAGTAAGATTTAATAGGTTATATTGTCCAGTAATTATGAAACAAAAAAAAAAAAGTTCCAAACCTTCTAGTCATCTTTTTGTAGCAGGAGAATAGAGGGTTCTGCTGATCTGTAACATTTAGCAGGTCCTCTCTCCTTTCTATTTTCTGCCAACACAAACACACACCACCAAACACTGCCGCACCACCCCTCACCAACCCGCTACGCACATATCAAGGTGTGATTCAGCTTATTACCAGTGCTGCAGTAGTATTCATTAACACATCTCTCTATCACCCTCTATCATCTGCATCACATTCTCCCCAGTTTTTTTTAAAACCCAAATTATTAGTTGTTAGGCATTCATTACATTTTCCCTTTCCCCTGGTGTAGTTTTATTTTGTCACACATGAGATTTGATTTTCTATCCATGCATATCAAAATCCTTTTCCAATGTTCCTTCTTTGCACTTATTTTCACTGTCTTATTATAGCCCAGGTCTCTTATTGTTTTGCTTTTTTTCTCCCTTATAGAAAAACAAGTGTTTGTAGAGATTGTGCTGGAATTGATTACATTATTTACCCCCCCCCCCCAAGCTCATATTGGACAACTTCATACAAAACATGTTTTTTTTATGAGTTTACATCTAAAATAGAATTTGTATGGCACAATATGGAATGAACTGCAGTGGCATGAAATTCAGATTGTGATTAAATTCAACTTTAAGCAATTGTAAAATGTTTTCTCAAATGTTTTCTGTTATCGCTTGTCTGTAGCTCTTTTTCCTCCCTCAGCCTTGCTATCTTCTTCCTCCTCACCATCAGTCTTCATGGCCCTGCTGAATACTAAGTCACACACTGTAGTTGTGAACAGAAGGTTTCTTCTCAAACATGCACAGAACCTCTTCTTCTTAACTCTCTGTCTTTATCATTCTCCTTTGATCAGAATTAACGCTCTTAAATGTGCCCTCAAAACTTCAGCACTCATTGAAGGTTACTTCTTGAAAAGATTCAGACATTATTGCAGATTTTTAAAAGACCACATGGAAGTGTGCGACCCCGAGCAGGGAAAAATACTCTCAAGCACACAAAGAGCATCTAATGCGACCGGCACATTAACATCTCGCGTCTCACTGCCAGTAAACAAACATTTACCCCTTCTCTCTAGAGACATTAGTCGCAGCATATCTAAGTGCTTGTCAGTAGATACTTGTTTATTTTGCAGTGTCATGACATCTCTTGATAATCTTCCGTCACGCATGTTTACTCATTTATTCAAGCTTCTCATCAAACCAGTTCGGACATGGCTTCCAGTTTAAAGAAGCATTGAATTGCATTCAAACAAAACTCTTGGGGGTTAATTTTCTTATTATGATCTTGATGTTCTCTCAGAGGATTTTACTGTAATGCAGCTTGTGATACAAAAATCACAACTGCTTGGCTCCTAATAAGAGCAGGGAGTTTTTACTGTCATGTCACTGGTCAGGAAATTCCTAATTTTTAAGACTAAGTTATCAAAACTTGTATTTTCAAACCTGTTCTGTAACTAAATGAAAAGCAACTGCTTCTGGATTTCCAAAGCCAATATCAAAACTTAAGAGTAGGGATGCACCAACTTGACCTTTTCAGTCCTCAGTTTTGATAACGATTCCTGTACATGCATAATCACATGCTAGCAAGTACTTGGATAAAAGAAAGCTGCAATAAAAGCTCCTTAGTACCTTTTACTATAGCACTGAACAAAATTATTGATTTTTGCTTGAGAGGGATTAACTTCCATTTTTTTGGTGACATCGCTCTTGTTCCTATCAAGTTTTAATACACTTTTTGTAAGTCTCTTTGGAAAAACAAAAACATCTGCTAAATGAATCCAATCTAATGCAATGTTGCTCTCCTCTTCTCTCCACATGGCTTTGGTTTGGGACGTAACCTCCACCCAATCTCCATCTAACCCCTTTATGACACTCTCTCTGCAACTCAACAGGTAAGTGCTTTTATTTGACACACTGCAACACCCGTCTTTTTTCCACTGATTTACAAGGCGGCACAGCTTTCCCTCAACATCAAGAAATTTTTGGCAGAGTCCAGATGTAGTTTTAATACTAGCAATTTTTCCTGCTCTCGTTGTTTTTCTCTCACACCCTCTCCTTTCATCTCTCTACTGTAATTTACAGTCCCTATTTACTTTCAAATTGCTGCTAAGCCAGGGTGTAAAGCTTGAACACTTAAGAATGATGTCAAGCACAGATAATGTAGAGATTTGGTGAGACCCAGGGATCTTCAAGATGTGCCTTTACGATTGTGGGTAAATGAGGGGAACTGTGTTGTGTGTTTTTAGTAGCTAAATTTGTGCGTGCGTGCGTGCGCGTGTGTGTGCATGCATGCATGCATGCGTGTGTGTCTGTGTGTAAGAGGGTGCTCCTCTGGTAGTGGAAATGGCCCAAGGGTTGTCCTCTTTGACGTGGGAACAGAAAGTGAAATAGTGCTGTGTGTGTGTGTGTGTGTGTGTGTATGTGCATGTGCATGTGTGTGTGCATGCATGCATCGGTGTGTGTCTGTGTGTAAGAGGATGCTCCTCTGGTAGTGGAAATGGCCCAAGGGTTGTCCTCTTTGACGTGGGAACAGAAAGTGAAATTGTGCCGTGTGTGTGTGTGTGTGTGTGTGTGTGTGTGTGTGTGTGTGTATGCGTGTGTGTGTGCACGTGGGTGTGTGCATATGTTCGTGTGTGCACGGGTGTGGGTGTGTGTGAATGAGATCATTAACCTCAGTGTTTTGTCAGTGCTATACCATGCAGAGCCCACAGGCGCCATTCTGTTTTCCTCTCAACATAATTCACACAAACATGAATCTGCAGACATACACAATCAGAGCATCTTTGGTAACCGCCCACAGAGACTCCAGTTCCTTCAGTTCAGCCATAAAGTGTTTTCTCACTGTCCTGCAGTGACCTGACCTCACACCCCTATGACCCATATCACTTCTCCCCACACTGGTCCTCTTTCTCTGCTGCCAGCAGCCTATAGCTATAGCTGACCCGTCCAACCAGTCCAACTGGCCACTTAGATTCCAAGATTTACAAGCCATTTCTATTATTTTGAGAGGAAATAAATGTTCTTTTAAGGAAGGGGAACCTCAACTTGAGGGTCTTAAAGGGTTTGGGAAGTGCCAAAAAAGTCAGGAAGGTTTTGAGAGTATGTGATTTCACATAATGTGTAATTGAAAAAAAATCTTCTATCTTCTATACTACTTTATTTTTACATGGACAATGCTAAATCGATTCCCATTACTATAAATATACCACTGTTGGAGCTCCCTGGTAGCAGAATGATTACAGTCCATGCCACATTACTGCGACGTCCATAGTTTGATTCCACCTGTCGGCTGTTGTTACGTGTCTCACCCTTCTCTACGTGCCTTGACTGTCTGTCTCTTGCCTGTCAATTATCCAATAATAGCACCCCCCCAAAAAAAAAGCCATTTTTTGCCAAAAAGCTATGTTCAAGTGTTGTCTTATGGCCAGGTGTTACATTAGCCACTAAAATAACAAGTTTAGCTGAATAATAATACAGTTGAGGTTACCCATAAATTATCATTATGTTTTGTGTCATATTGATCTTTTGCCAAAGCCCTTAAAAAGATCTGGGAAAAGGGGGGCCTTTAGAAATGGAAAGTGGGAAATTTTATTCACATGTTGTTCCTTTTAAAACATCTGTGTTCACATCGTGTTAAGACTGAATTCATTTTCAGTTGGCAGAAAATTCATACATACATTCTGTTTCAAGTTTCTAATGATTCACCACAATTGAGATTAGCTCCATTAAAATTGTTTCTGCCATTTCTTTTCAGTTTGGCTCAGTTGAACAGTGGGAAAATGTCTATAAATGTAATCGATGAGCAATAATTCTAAATAACCAATGGAAAAAAAACTGCTGAAGCAGTAGAACTGAAATTTACAGTATCTATGTTAAGAAGCCATCGGGATGACAAATATTTCTCTGACATCCTCTGTTTCAATGGAAAAGGTTTAGATTCTATGAGAGATTTTTATCTGTTTTATATCTGTGTGTGTGCAGATGTGGATGTGTACTGGGGCGTAGGTCGATGTTTTGCAATGTATGGAGTCTCCTAAGCTTGCTTTCTTTAAAATGAGGTTAAGCGAGTGTGTGTTCTTGCATGTGCATATGTACTGTAGTGCTGTAGGCTAGATAGCGACTCATTTAGGTTTCTTCATGTTATTAACTCTCCCATTCTCAACTCATTATATGAGCCTTGGGCAAGAAGTAGATGAGCTCTGTTCTCTCTCTTTGTTTCTTTCTTTACTCTCATGTAAAAATATAAAGTGTTGACTCTGGAACACAGAAAATCTTTTTGTAACTTTAGAAATCTAAATATTACAGAATAGAAGTCAGTGTATCTTAAGGCCCCTGGAAACCTGCTTTGAAAGTATTTCTCTATAACATTACATATTTTTAATAAAATAAGCAAGAATCAAATGTAGATTTTGGATAAACTCATCCAACGTTATTATTTCAACAATTTAACTCTCAAAACCTCTCATCTTTATCTCCCTTATATCTGTGTTATCAGGCCTTTGTGGATGTGGTTTATTCAGATTAGATTGACATGAACTGGCAAAATAAAAACCCGAAAAGTTATATTATGTTTCAAAAATTTCTGAATCCTGACCTGTGTGTTGACATACATGAAATTGTTTTTGAAACTTTTTGCAAAACTGTTCTAACTTTAGCAGAAAGTTAGGTTTTTACATAGAATGCCATTGCCGAATAATACTGTAAGTAGTGTAAGAAAAAATTTTTCACAGATTTTAACGTTGCTGTTTTCCTGTGAACCTCTTTAATTAATAATACATGTAAAATAACAGTCTGTTGTATCAAAAGCAAAGAAGTTATTAATCCATGTAGTTATTTGACATTGAAGCAAAGCTAGTTTGCAGCAAGAGTCTTTCATCTGGGAAAATCTGCATCTATTGCCTGATGCTTTAATGATGGAGTGACTGTGTTGTCTAGACAAGTGGGAGGCGGAGAGATTGCCCCTAAAGAACACAGTGACAGAGTGTGTGGCACCCAGAGATAACTATATTTACACTATTGGCCAAACCAAGGCTGTAACCTTCATTTAAATATGTGAGTCAATGTTCGAGTATGGTCTAATGACTTTATGACTGGACTTTTATTAAGGGTCTGGAGTCTGTGAAGGCTACTTTATTCTGTATTATACAGGAATTGTAAAAAAACCCCCAAAAAACGACCCAAAACTCAGATGTCTGACTCCTCTAATTAGGACTCCTGCTTTAAAAAGATAACTTTTTAATATCTCCACAATTCTCTAAGGAATATAAACATTGCTTTCCTGGCAATTTCTTTTTTATCAGCAGCTTTGGGGGATTTGGGTTTGGATGCTGTTATTTCCATCTGTTGCCAGTAAACACATTCTCTTCTCTCTGGCTTCTACGTTGGACTCATGGTTCATCCTCTCCTTTCCAAACTGTTTTTGGCATTCACCAGTGTGTCACACGTAGCTCTGACTCAATACTGAAAGGTTTTCCCTGGGTTTCACCAAGCCTGAACTGCAACCTTGGGGTGGCAGATTTTTCATTAGATTAGTCAAGTCAAGTCTCAACACTGCCATTGAGTTTAATCTGTGATACATCTTTGGTTATTTTGGCTCTGCACTCCAATACATCAGTAACTGTTGTAAGACCTGTGTACATACTGAAAATACATTTCTGTGTTAAATTTGAATGACTGGTAAAGTGTATTTGTTACACTGACATCGCAGAGAGCTTGCAACTAGTGACATTCATATTCCATCATACAAATTTGCATGGTACCATGTTATGTATACTGTCAAATAATATATATTCATCTACAGTCATGCTTTTCTATACTCATTATACCATAATATCATAAATACCTAAATATATTAGGTCACTGTGGGCAAGATTGTTACATTAGTGTCATTAAGCATCTTCATTTTTCAATTATTAATTCAGTTAATTTTTTTTCTGATAAACCAAACATTTTTGGCCCTCAACAGTGTCTCACTTGATTTTTTTCCTGAAAAAAATTCAGATTATATATATATAAAGTATAAGGTATAATAAACCTTCATAGTGGTTTTTATTCACATTGACTACTAGTACTCGAGTACTACTCAACCTATGAAAACAATTCTATTATGTCTTCCATGATATTATGGTATGAACTCACTCTTTGTTTAAATTATTTTGTGCGGGTATGTTCTACTCAGGGTTTGAAAGAGATGGATAGGTCTAACAAAAAATGCCATGGAGTTGCATTGTGGGAAATGTAGGATCCAGTTTTGGAGCTTGACTCATACTAGGGACTAAAAGTCATGATTTCTCTGCTGCTGGGATTTTGATCATTTTAGATAAAAAAAAAATGGAAAACAAAACAGTTCCAAGCTCCAAGTCCGGTGTAAAAAATCCCCATAAAAAGGAAACTCAGAACAGTGTTACCAGCATCTTGAAAAGAAATATTGAATATGTGAAGAATGAACTGACTAGATCAGCTGTTAGTCAACAAATGTGCTTTGATTTGCTTTAATAAACAACACACTATCTTGCAGTTGTTGGCTAAAATATGCTGCAAATGTTACACAAAAACAAATGGAAGTAAAGAGCCCTGCGCTAATGGAGTGTTTCTTCCCATGTGCCTTGCAAACATAAGCCGATTTGAGCACAGTGAGAGGCCCTGGAGGGGGAGAGGAATAGCTGGAACTTGAGATACAATGAAAAATACACAATACCTATCTTGGATGGGGCTATGTTTCACACTTTTTTAAACAATATTCTCCTTTGGCTTGAAACTGAATACATGTGTATTATTATGATGGGTGTAAGGTGTAGATTTAAACGCCACAGGGCCACTTCACAGATCGGTGATTTGTGTATGCACATGTGTAGACAAGTGTATGCAAACACGTCCACAGAAGTCCCACTGTGAAATGCTGACCCTGACACATGGATGCCCATACAAAGACACAGACATACACCTGTGAGCAGACGCTAACATGTGTGCAGAAAAACAGGCATGATGACAGGCTGTGTGCAAACACACAAACACACACACGAGCACGCACAAACACACACACACACACACACAGATGGAAAGTCCCTACTGTGTCGGTGCACCGTGGGTGGGTGGGCATGACCAGTGGCCTTTGGCTTTGAGTCCGAGGTGGGCTGAGAGTTTGTGTTCCACCCCCTCAATGCAGAGACACAAAGAAAGGCTGTGTTTGAGAAAAGAGTGATAGCATGATAAGAAGAGGAGGAGGGTGGTCCAAAGAAAAAGTGTGGGGGGGGGCAACTGAGAAATGTTGAAACGTTGATTTCTGGGATGTATCAGTACGACCTGAGATGGACAAATAAAGAAGGGAAGATGAGCCCTAGAAAGAGAGAGATGAAAAAAATGTATATGGAGAGACAGATGGGGAGAAGGAAAGAGGGAGACGAATGGAGGGTGGCCAGATGGAGCTGTGCTCTCAAACATTTGACAGCTCGTGGGAGGAATATCTTCGGGGAACTCTGTTTCTGATTGGTGTGTGTGTGTGTTTGGATACATGAGTGTTTTGACAGTCTTGTCACATTACATGGTTAATCATAGTATAGCAAATATGAACTCCCTCTTTGTTTATATTACTTGATGTGGGTGTATCCCCCTCAGCCGCTCTGTTTCAAGTTGATCTATTGTTTGTGCGTCTGTATGTGTGTCTGTTTGTGTGCGCGTGCTCCCCATTACACCCGTGGTTTGTCAGTAATGTGCCTTGAAACCCCAGCGTGTAACGGCTGGAAGTCAGTGCTGCCAGCTGGTCTGGCCAGCAACTGCTGATCTGGATTCTGCTCTTAAATCCTTCACTAACGGGATGACTCGCTAAAGGAGCTGCTGCTGGATCAGGAGTAAGGAAAAGTAAGCCAGTGGGGTGGAAAGAGGTTGCAGACAAGAATTTGCGTATGTGTTGCGAAAATTTAGCCGGTTTCAGTCCAACATTTAAAGGAGGTTCGTGCTGGGTTGATGTAGTGCTGTGAGCCTGGATAAGAGGGATGAGCTCAGAATAACGGACGATTTTGCCTGTGTATGTGTGTGTGTGTGTGTGCTTGTGTGTGTCAGACGGCTCACAGCTGTAGAGGGCAAAATGCCAGACCCAAAGTCAGCCCCTATTGTCATGATAACGGTTGGCCTCCTGTCTGCTTAATCGGCATAATTTTCTCTCTGTCTCACTCTCGCTCTTTTTGTCTTTTATTCTCGATCTCAATCACACGCTCTCTCTCTCTCTCCTCTCCCTCTCCCTCTCTCTTCCCGCTCTCTGGCTAGCTTTCTATCTCTAGCATCTCTCTTCTGCACTCCATCACTTAATACTATTATACACTGCCTTCCTCCTCTTTAGATAACTGTTAATGCCTGTACTGTTTCTGGAAGAGCTGCAGATAGAAAGTGTTTCTGCTGGGGCACACACAAACATTTACAAACACACACACACACACACACGCGCATGCACTCAGTCCAATGGCTGTAGTGCAAGGCTGCCGCTACTGTTATTTCACACATCCTGGGTTTATTAGAGTTTTCCTCTCACTGTGTTCCACTTGTGTGCTTGTTAAAAAACTTTATACATGTAAACACATCGTGCATAATACTCACACCTCTTAGAAGGCTGTAAACATGCTGATTATAAAAACACCTCAGCTTTCATCCTTTTGAGAGCTTCTACCTCCTACTCTATTCCTACTGCCTCACACTCCCTGTCAGACACACATGCACACACACACACACACACACACACACACACACACACACAAAGGGGCTTCAGCAGAGGACGGTGGCACCTGTAGTAAGCAGGCCCCAGAGGGGTTTGATGGGCGTGTTGCCAGATTGGACTCCTGGTGTGTTGCCAGATTGGCTGTCAGCATATGACCTGAACTTTGTCTTTGCTTCTGTCCTATCTTCCTCCTTTTGATTCCGGAGGTCTCTCTCCTGGGAGTTCAGCTTGATTTTTGTAAGAAATTAATCCAAAATCACTGTGAACCATGAACCATGTACCATGACCTAGAAGAGTTTATTTGTCTTTCTATAATGCTGGCGGTATAACATATAGATGTGTGTTTTGTCAGCACAGAACTTGCTGTTTTCTCTGCGCTACACACAGATGTGTTACAGTGTCCAGTTTAGAAGCATTCAAATTTATACACACGAGCAAACTTTCAGTCATATGTACAAGAACACACATGTGCCTACAATAAAGAATCTGCAGGAGGTGAAATCTCGTGTTTGGTATCGAACTGTAAAGTGAAGGTCAAAGAGTTTATGGTGTGTGTGTTTGTGTTTGTGCGTGTGTGTATGCACATAACTGTACAGTACCTCAACACTGGCATGTTCACAATATTTTATTTTGTATTTGTGTACGAGCATGTGCGGTAAAACTGAATTCTTCTGACCTGACAGGTGCTTCCCTTGAAACAGCTGCTTATCAAACCTCTCTCCCCACTAAATCAGGGTTGGGACACTTACGTGCTGGCACACACCCACAATTCTACCAGTGATATTCAAAAACAGGTTCAGCCACATGTCAGTATGATGTAAGCCCAGTTTAAACACTGTTGCAATGACAAACATGCTGCTTGAAAGTTCAAAGAACAACAGGGAACACCTTTCTGACAGTCAAACCAGACTGTAAAAACTCATCATAAACCATAATTCTGAATGCTTAAAAAAGCTGAGTACCTGCCCCGAGTCAATGTTGATTTTGAGTTACTTAGTTCATTCTACTCATCTGCGTGCACAGGGTATATAATTTGCATTGCAATAGTCACATTTGTTCATTTACCTGTGGTGAAATACTGAATACTTTTTGTTCCAGGTTTAAGATTTCATTATGTTTTTAAGAAAATGATTTTCTACTAGTCACTGTAGAATTTTCAATACTAAGCTGTATAGAGGCTGAATAGAAGAAAGGCTGCATGGAAACTGATATGTAAATATGAATAAATAGGAATTTTCAGTATCACCCACAATTCTTTTCTTATATCTTGAAATGCACCATCTGTACATGGTTCTATGAATACCATACTCTGCATTAAATGCATATGCAAACCACATCTGGCCTCAGGTTTGCTGGACTAGCTCCACCACTCAGGCATGACTGATCTGGAATGCATGGAGCTGACCGCACCCTTTCTATCCTTCAACCACTGGACACAGGCCTGCTGGGCGTGTGTGTCTGTGTTCGAGTGTGTGAATGCCCTGCTCAGATTACCGGAGTTCATTTGTCTTGTAAGCTTTAGTGCCACTCCTTTCTAAAGCTTTAATACTTTTCATGCTATGGTCTCACCTCATTGCTATCGTTCCCTTTCCTTCTCTCTCTTTTTTCCTGGTCTCGTGTTCAGCATATTTTATTGGAGATACCAACAGAGAGAAGGTCTCTCACACCATAAATCACACCTTTTAATCATATCATACTTATACTGTATAATTCCCAGACTTTCATGCTGGACTCTGCTGTTTCACAGATATGGCTCAAACACACACCCGGGCCGTGTTTTCTTGGAGATGGTGAAATGGTTCATTAAATGTGTGTTTGTGTGTGTGCGCAGGAATTAAGTCAGGCAGTCTCTGGTCGGGTGCACAAATGTCGAAACACACACAGCCTGACTTCTGGTCATAGTCAATACTTGAGTCAGCTGCTACTTTTGGTCAAGAGTGAGAGGTGAAAGGTCAATAACTGCTCCGCTTTTCTCTTTGTTTTTGACAAAAAAATGCACTCACTCATGAGTCTTGAATACACACATCCACAAACATATAGAAACTCACATTCTTAACTGCATAGTCACAGGAGTGGTGCCAAAGACTGGAGCTCCTAGCTAAGCTGGCAGGTTTTACCAGAGAATAATAGAATTAAGTAACACACACATACACACACAGTTCTTTCTGCTGGAATAATAGATGTTGGAATAATGGAGCACGTGGCCAGAGGAATGAGGGGATTTGTCTTCTAACCAGTGTGAATTGACAAGAGTTGACTCCCAGGGTTTGGACTGGCTTAGTTGCTGTCTAAGAACTCAAACAGATCCTGTGTATATGTGTGTCTTGAAGGGGCTGTTCCATAGAGGCCAAATTTAGGCCTTGGATGTTTGAAATAGCAGTGTTATCCCGCACTGAAGATTGATATCTTTACACATAGACATACACAAACACACACACACACACACCCACAAACACACAAACATCCTTTATTCCCTTCAGGCTATGAGATACTGTTGTTTATTGACTTTAGTCTGATAGTAAAGTGTTGGGCATCTACACACAAACACGCAGACACACAGAGGCACACATTTATCCGGTCCATTTAATCTCTCAATGAGAAACCCAAGGCTACACTGAGCAGAGGAGACAGACATTTCTCTCAGAGGAATTTCAGTCTGATGGCATCCCCTTGTGGTCAGAAAAAGTAATTACACATCGACGAGACTGGAAAAAAATCGGTATACATAGACATGATTGAACATAATTATCAGATTATTAAAAATGTGAGGCAGTACTTGCATATTTTGTGCCATAACATGTTATATATTAAGCAAGTGTGTGAATCTAATGTTGCCATGTACTTAAACTCATTCAAATGCATATACTACAGAGATACTTTATAGCTCATCAAAGTTTGTATTGTAGCTGCATCTACCACTGGAGCGCTGCTGGTTAAGTAATAAAATATATCATTAAAATTTTATATAATATATTGTTTGCTCTTAGTTATTAACGTGAAAAATTCGCTATAAAATGGCAGAAAGAAATTGGAGATTAATTAATTGCTAATTAGTTTATTGTCAATTGATTAATTGACTAATCCACATATAATACATGTTTCATTACAATAGCTAGCAGATCAATCACCAACAGATCATTTCTAGTGTCAGTTGTTTTCCTCATGTAGAATAGTAGAAACTCAGATCTAACCGACTTCAAAGCTCCAAAGGGAACAAATGCCCCTCAGCAGCTTTTTCCACTGCCACCAGAGGGCTGTTGCTGAGCAGCACTGTGGCCCTGCCCTGTCCCTCCCCCTGGAGGTGTGAAGATGCTACTCAGCTAACCTGATAGACGGACAGTTTATTGTGTGTGACTCCCTTTTTTCCTCACCCTCCTTATCTAGTTATTATCTGGATTAGTCACTTTTATTGTCTTTCATTACCTTTCTTTCTGATTGCGGTTTGATGACAGTTGAGTTACGGAGTGCCTGCTTACTTCATTTGTATTGAAGCCGGTTTGCGGCTCAGTCGTTGTACTGAGTAACCTGACACCCAAAAATGATGATGATCTTAAGGTCAGCCTCACTCCACCCTTCCAACCTCCCATCTTTCTTAGTGGCAGTTTAAGTGCATCGCGCCACCCTCTGAGGTTAGTCTATGGACCCTGTGGGGACTCTGATGGCTAACTGAGTGAGTTGTCCTACAAATACACACACACACACACACACACACACACACACACACACACGTATTCACATAACACTGCACACAAGTACTTGTGGTAATTTTTTCCAATATGGGACACCACACAACATATGTAAGCACTATACAATCGTGTAATCCCACACACAAATCATGCGGTTTCTTTGACATACCACATAAACACACAGAGAAATAAGAAAGCAAAGTACATTGTCGGTTACTGTCAGTGTGAATGACACATCATCTCTTGCAGAGCCTCTTGGGAGTGCGGAGGTTGCCTTCAGTCTTTTGCCACATTCACTCAAGCTACCACAACTCACTTTAATGTTGCTCTTTGTTCACGGCTGAGGACCGGTGCTATTTATCAATAATACTAATGTAAATGATCCCTAAACAAATGACAATAAAGGACATCTGTAGGACAACGTTAGAAAAAAAAAGTAAGGTTACCGCGCTTTTCAACTTGTAAGCAGTTTTGAATGGAAAGATGCAAAACATGCATCTAAGAACAAGAAAGGCAAGAAATTAGACTAAGAGGAGAGAGAGAGAAAAATATATTGAATATAATTATGTGAATAATTATAAAAACAAAGTTAAATCAATGAGGCAGACATGCTGCCAGCGGAGGTGAAGGCCAAGCCCTCTGGTTCAAAAAGAGGTCAGGGTTCTGAGTTCACAGCTTCACAGGTCAAATTGTAGTCAGGAGGTGACAGCAGCAGATGATTTTGTCTTTAGTATTGTTTCGGGATAAGAATAGGATGGAGTGCACACACTCAGGAAGGAAGACTATTAAAAGGTATTACATTTAATCAATGTCTTTGTAAGTCTTTTCACTGGGGCAAAACAATCACTGCCCTCAGTCTTTGTTCCTCTTCTGATTTCCTGCAGAAGGCCTTGCCTCCATGTACTTCAGGCTCTACTGTCTTTTCTTTACATACTGTGTGTTAAGTTACATCAGACTCTCAGGGTCCACAAACCATCTTGGACTCAGAGAGAAAGATTTGAAATATTTATTCGGAAAAGCTATAGGACGCTTGTGCTGGAGTCCTCATTTTCCCCAAATCTCAGCAATGGAGGTGGCAAGCGCAAAGTTTGCACAACCCATAAAACCACAATAGCCACATTAAAGGCAAATACGCAAAGTGGAAATAAACTGGAATTATCCATTAAGCTTCCTTTAAATTAAAAAGACAAAAAAATATTTAATATATATAGTAAGGTTTAAATCAGTACTGTGTGCGAAGTTCCTAAACTATGAACAAAATACAACTGACAAACATGTTGCGTATTACAGAGCAAAGGCACTGTTCTGCACAATATGTGAAAAAAGTCCATGCAGTATCTGACACGTGTATATGTCAGTAGGAGAGGCCCTCGGTCCTCCCTCTGCGCAGATTCCAACACCTCCTGAGGGCAACTAATATAGAATTTACAGTTCACGCACACACACACACACACATATAGATACACACATACATACACATGAGACATGAACACAGAGGTGGAGCACAGTTTCTTACATTAGCTCCCTGGAGGTTTACCCTAATTTAAATCATTACAAATGCAGGCCTAACTCTGACCCTTAAATCAGGCCTTAGTCTAACTCCAGTTGTTAACAGAATTCATTTTATATCCATCTGATTGTAGTTGCAGTGACACCAAATGGGGTAAGCCATTTTTTTTTCCCCAGAAAACCAAACTGTCCCTGATCAACAGGTTTGGTCAAAATGCAACTGAAACAAACTTGACATACACACAAACACCAACTCCCATATAACTGTCTCGCAGTAAGTGTGGGGTGGTGTGTAGCAATAAAAGCCTTCAGCGGCGCAGACCCCCTGTGTTTACCTGGCTCTGTGAATGCCTTACTGCTGAGAAACACTGACTGTGAAAATGTACTTACTGGGATATGGAATTTGGTGGAGACACTCAGCCAGTGCTTTTGGAGAAAACAAACAAAAAAGGCAAATTGTGGATGAACTGCATTCTTGTGTATGTTGGCTATGTGTTCTCTCTTGTGTTGCATCGAGGTAGGCTAGGTTTATCTGCTATATTTACCTTTTGTGTTTTGTCGCTGTATGATGTTAGGCGTTGCAGGCCTCTGATGTCTGATTAGGTTACCTGGCAACCAGGTAACTCTTCCCTCACAGTCTCCTGTCTGTATCATGCAAGTGGTGAATGCAGGTCAAGTGTTTGTTTGCGGGTGTGTATGGACGAAGAGGAAATTTAGACTTTTCACCATTGCAATTTTTTTTTTTTTTTTTAGCTGGAGATAGCTTTTAATTGTATAATTGTATAATTCATATACTACTAGACACAAACTGTGTCTTTAAATTAGTATTGATTATAAACATTTGAGGAAAAAATCCCCAAAATCTAAAATGACCAGATAAAAGACTGTCAAAATGCAAAATTTTCCATCTGTCACTTCACACCCTTCATTTATGTATGTGAATATTCTTAGGATCTAATAAACTTATTTAAGGTTAACAAATTACTGATTGGCCCTTTTTAAAGACAAACACTGACAGATTGTTTGATCAGAGTATTTGTACATAATTGGGCGACAGATGAAGGTGCCAGTTGAAACCTGTCAAGAACTGATTCTCCTCTGACCAGAAGCAACTAGACTGAAGCTGTTAAATGTCCACTACACCATTACAGATATCCGGTTCAACATACTGACTGTCGCTACTGTCGCTTCTCTGAGTGCACCTTTTAAGGAAATGAAAACAAGGGGATTTATGAAATGGAAGCAAGGTGGGGGCTAAACCAGGATACTGGCTTATTATGCTGACCTTTGACTTCCTCAATTCCCTTCGGGGATTATGGTACTAAAACAGCTTTTCCTTCCTGAAAAGAGGAAATCAAAAGGTTTAACTGGCCCTGACTGTCTACTTTTTGTCCTGTATTTATTTTATGCAGCCCTCCATGCTGACTTGTTGGTTTGTTAATCATTTCTCTCATCAAAGCCAGTTAACACCCTACAATGTGTTGTTTTAATCATATTATTTCATTTTATACTCTATTCAGTACCTTTATTACTAACTGATCTCTTCACAGTAGAGCATAATACTGGTTAATTATTTAAGGACTGTGGACTTAAGTGTGTGGGCAAAGGTCTTAATAAATATTTATACTGATATACTGTGTGTCTGTGTGTGTGTGTGTGTGTGTGTGTGTGAGTGAGAAAGAGTTCGTGTTCCTAATTTGCTCATGTTTCTATGATAATTGGGACATCAGTAGCAGGAAGTTGTCCCTTTGTGTAAACAGCAAGTGCTGAGATAGTAGATTTCCTCTCTAAAGGGAAAAAGAAAATGAGGTCGGGGAACTGACAGAGCGATGGGGGTTTTAAGTCTAGGTTTACACTCAACCGAGCCACAAATCTGGGATCAGCTTTCAGCCGTGTAATGGATCCACAAAAGGCGATCCATGATAAGGTGTTGTGGCTTCAAATCAGGGTCCAGGCCGAAGGCACTTCCTCTAATTTTCTGCCTTCAGGCTTAATCAAAATTGTGCAAGTGGAAAGAAGAAGATGAAAGGAGATGATTAGGGTTATGGAGTTGCTGTGATACCAAAATACACACACCCACACACAAACACACAACGCTCGTTTATTGTCGCACCTTGGTGGTCACACACTCCCTCTGCGGTTACACTTGGGTGGGAAAACTCCAGCTCTCCAACACACTTGTAGCGCCCCATAAAGACTTTGTTTTTGTCCCCGGGGCCCTCTGTTGCTATTTAAACTTAGCTCAACTATATGTTGGGCAGTTAAGTATGTATTTTACAAAAGAATGAACTATAATTGCATATTTCTCATAAAAGTTTTGAAAACTAAAAGCCACTTCAGTGCAACGTCTGCTATGTCTCTGGTTCTTGTGTATATTCTGAATGAGACTTGTCGAGTGGGTGCTTTTATCATCCCCATGTTCCATGTCATTTTTAGGTCTAAATTTGTTGTTTAACCGGTTGCTTCCCGCACCTCGAGCAGAATGTCAGCTACAGTAATGCTATGAATGTGCCCTTAAACATTCTTAACATATATTTAAACTTCCAGCTTAGTGCTTTCTAAACGGTCACAAAATGTAGCGGTTCCCTTGTTCAGAGAGAAATCAGTCTGACTCTGCAGATCTGCAGCCTGTTCTCATAGTCTGCATTTTCTTCATTTATTATTTTATTCAAACTGGCATTAAAAATGTTGTTTTTGCAGTAAAGTCAACAGCAGTTTGTTGAGAGGCACTGGATAAAACTGTGCCTGATGGACTAGAGGGGGCGAGGATAACGAGGGAAGTAAACAGAAGGACAAGTGGGGAAAAAAAAGGTGTGAGAGAGGGAAGAAAGGAGCAATGGAGGGAAGGAAGGAGCGAGGGAGGAGTGGTTGCCATGCCGGCAAACGGATGGAGGGGAGGGGCAGAGATCAGGGATCACAGGAAAACAGAAAGAAGGAGGGAGCGAAGGAAGGCAGAAGGGATGGGCTGACTCGTATTTCATCACCGTGGCCGCTAGGGTTGGGTGTAATCCTAACCCTGTACTCACAACACAAATAGTCATCTCCTGCAGTCACACTCTTGAGGACTGAGGACCAAGAGCTGGAATCGGGGAATCCTCACCAGTGCGTACTTTACTATCAGCCCTTCATTGTGCTCACCAGGTGTTGGCTTCTCTTCCTTCCTATTGCTTTATCACCTGTGCTGATTAACTGATTGGAGATCCAGATCCAGCGGGCTTTCAACGGTTGGACGACTTTTTTTTTTTTTTTTTTTTCACTACAATGACTTCCTTGGCATACCTGTTCTTCACCGCCAATGAAGAAAAATTATTTGTAAACCCTGAGACGCTGCGTCATCTATGCCACGGGGCATTTACGTACACACAATAGAGGATCTTTATTCGGAACTTTTAGTGGGAGAATTTCACATCCAAGTGTTGTAATGCCAGTGTGTGAGCATGCATGTAACTTCATCAAGCTGGGAATAGGACCAGGGACAGGGATGAAACCTCTTCACGTCCCAGTCTGGCCTGGTGGTGAGACAGTGCAAGTCAGCTGGCGTGTGTGCTAACAACTGGATATAACAACGCTCAAGGGCACACATGGTCGTGGCTGACAACCGATGCCTTGCTGTTATTGAAAAGTATTTTAATGTAATTTGAAAACCCTTCTGCCCAGTCATGCTCAATTGAGGAATATTACAGCCAATAGTTAGTTTGGAAATACGAGTGTGTATATGAGTGTGCGGCAGAGGGGCGTGATTTTCCAGATTGCTGGATTGTCTAATTACCCCTTTGGGTTTGGGAATTGTGCCCGGAGTTTTTACGCACAAAGGAAGAGAAGAAAGGGAAGGGGATGATTTAGTCTGGCTTTTGGCTCGTGGCAAAGTGATAAATTGAAGGAGACGAGGTTTGAAGTTGAGACTGTAAGGGTCAGAGTCATGATGTGGAACTCTGCAAGCAAAGTGAAATAAAACTGGGTTATGGCCGAACTTCCACCTGGAATTAATTAAAGCTTAAAATTAGAAACATTTTAGCATGTGTCCAGATCTAGATGCCGTGCTTGGAAGCATTTGAAAATCTCGTAATTTGAGCTTTGAGTACATATCTACCAACCAAGAGACTACATCTGAGGATTATTTTTCAGATTTAAACGTGGTTTGAAAGACACATTGGTCCCACGTTCTCCGACCTTACACTCACTCTTATCTGAGTAAGTATGAGAGGGGAGAGGAGGTCCGTGTCCTTTCGAAAGGAGAAGCCAGCAGGCCTGTCCCGGGCTCTCAGCTGGCTCAGCGTGTCCACCCTCTCCCGCCAGAGCCGGCGCATCTTCCACAGCCAGAGCGAGCTCCATGCTGTCCACAATCGTCCCACGTATTCACACTCACACACTCACCTTCATGCTGCAGACAGAGATGAGGATGATGATGATGATGATGATGACGACAACTGGGTATACCAACCTCAACATAAAATAGGTGAGAGTGGAAAGAGACAAAGGAAGGAAAGGAGAAATGTGTAAGATGTGTCACTGCTTATTGTTTTTTTGTTAGACATGTTTTATTGGATGCACACAAACCGAACCAGATGATAAGTTTGATTTGGCTGCATCACAACTCGACACAATGCTCTGAGCTCATTTGAATGGATTTTTGTTCTCACTCTCAGCCAGGAAGCCAGTGAATGACTTGTTTACGTGCACAAGCAAAGCAAGAAGTGGGTCACTGTCTTTTTATGGCCCCTTGTTTTCCGTATGCATGTTCCTGACACTTCCTGGTTGACATAGGGAGAGGGAGGGAGGTGTGTGACAGACAGTGGAACTGTTAGGGGGTCAAAGGCCACTTTGTGTGCACGATACGTAAACAATGATGCACCACACCGGAAGCAGTTCATGTCATGGGTATGGTGATGTCACAGGCTGGTGGCGATGCTGAGTGCAAGGTTCGGTGCCAGGGAGAGGGCGTATTTGTGTGTGTGTGTGTGTGTGTGTGTGTGTGTGTGTGTGTGTGTGTGTGTGTGTGTGTGTGTGTGTGTGTGTGTGTGGCGCGTGGAGGCTTGGATAGCTCAGCACTCAGGCCAACTGATAAAGCAGCAGAATAATAATTTTCATGAATTACTTTACTGACATTTTTATTTTATATTTGGATGCCATCCTGCTTAGGTAAGAACCTATTTATACTACTCCTAGTACCTCAGAGGTATAGTGTTTCTAGATTAGGCTCATTATTTATTGATTACTTCATTAGTTTTGTGTGTGTGTGTGTGGGTGTGTGTACATGCATGTTTGTGTATTCTGTCAGCAGTGTCTGTAAGTCTTTGGTGACTATGGTTGTAACTTTAGCCTAACCTTTACCTGAGAATGGAAAAAGACACTGATGCTGGTCCATAGTCTCACAAACTGTGTCATTAACTCTGACTCACACCGCCACCATCTCTCAACTTCACCCCAATAACATTATACAACATCATGTAGCTGTTTCAAACTATTTATTTGTTTGCTTGCAAGTATAACAATGATCCAAATCACTCTAAAGTTGCCAGCATGCTTTATTAGAACAGCTTGTCAGATGGTAAATTAGCTTTGGAAGCCCCTACATGGCTGGACAACACCTCGTTTGAAGCATTTCTTTTCTAGTATAACTCAGCCCCACCTTGCTGCCTGCAGTGTAGACTTTCTTTGGCTTAATGTTGCCTTGCAATGAATGCGAAACTACCAAAGAAGGACTGTCTTCATGATGCTTTGACCTGCACTACTCGGAGTAAAATAACTCTGTATCAACATATGCAATATCTTCAGGCTCAGTCTACTGCGAGTTTTAAGTAAAACAAATTTAATTAAATAAATTTTTGTAATGCATCCATCGTTACTTCCAAGCAATTGTGCAGTGGTCCTTAAAAACGTGGTGTAACCTAAGCATAAGTTGCCATTTTGTTGTGTCACAGTATTTTAGAGCTTGTTGCTGTTTTTGTCTTTGATTGCATGTCTCAATCCTTCCTAGTCACTCTGTCACCTCTGACCCTGCCCCTTCCTAAAACAGCTCAGGGCAGCACATGGCTGGAATGGTCTGAGGTCCTGACATTTTTCTCAAAGTCAAAGGATAGAAGTTGCAGTCAAGCATAAGATAAAACAGTCTCCATTTTGGAACATCATCAATAAACCCACGGCTTTAGATGTTCACCTCATTATGTAGGCTATTGTCTTTTCATTACATCTGTCACTTGTGCTTTGTTAAAGAATTAAAATTGATTAATTAGTGAAGGAAATACATTTTAGATTTTTGATACATTTTGTACCGGTGTAAACCAAGCCTATGCAATTGCTATATGCAGTTCAAATAAGGTAATGTTACTATAATGCAATTGTTTAAATGTTCATTTGTACAATAATTACTGACTATATGTGCAGGAAATTTTATTTGAATTTACTATACATAGTATCATATCTTGATCGGTCTTTAATGGGAGCATCATACGTTATTTTGACTCTGCCCATCTTGTCCTTGTCTGCCCCTCACATTGCTCTCTGGAAAGCTCTTCTATGTAACATGACTTTCAACAGATCTCATTTAGGTTGTTGATCATTAATTGGACTGATAGGTTTGATTTTCTTCATTGATTATTTGCTAGGTAGAGTCAGGAAGCAGATCCAAATTGGTCAATTCCAATTTATGATAATTGATCATTTACTTGCAAAAATCTCCAAGGAGTGAAGGTGGCTGTTTATTTGATGATATTGCCTAACAACAACAGCTTGGAAATGGAGAGAACAAAAGATGAAGAAAGTCATTTAAACATCAAGAAGAAAGGATCCAATGTCTGTGTTAAGTTGAGGAATTCTTTTTGGTTTGTTTTTAACAGACTGTCTCTCCTACTGTGCTTTTTACTGCCTCACACACACACTCCTTGCTCTCGCTGGCTCTCTCTCTCTCTCTTTATGTCTCTGTCATACACACAGTCTATATCTTTTTATAGGTAATTCTAGGCCAGAGACAGTGTCATAGACAGGTCAAAATAAAACTGTTCCATCCAGTGCACCAAATGCATAAATACACATACAGTACTGTACGAATGCACACCACACAGAGGAAATGTCTCATAACAGTACCTCTACAGATGAACCTGTAGTATTTATAACATCTGGATCTTGCTTCCACACGCCAGCTAGGACCCATTATAAGACACATGGGCAGCAACGCACCGTGCCTGTGTGTAAATATAGCCCTAAAATGAGTGCCTGTGGCTCCAAAACCTGCAATTTTGATGCAGCCTCCAGCTTGACTGGTTGGGTGTTTGCCCCGGTTGCCAAGGTAACGGGTGTGCAAGTGAGTGTTTCCTGGTGTGGTTCAGTTTTACCTTCCTATTGGGACAACTCTGAACCAATCATGTGTAAGAGATTGCTTCAACAGCCGTCTGGTACACAAGCTGCTATATGCTGTTCTGGTGAATACTTGTGTCTGATTTATATATTTTTTTCATTTTCTTGATTTATATATTAACAGTTTGGCCTATAAAATGACAGAAAATTGTTGAAAATATCCGTTACATGTTCCTAATACCCAAAGGTGACATCTAGAAATTGCTTGTTTTGTACAACCAGCAATCCAGAAGGCAAAGGTTGTCAATTTACTGTCATATATGACAAAGATTAGAAGCAAATCCTCACATCGAAGAGGTGGGATCTAGGTAATGTTTGGCTTTTTTACTTAAAAATGACATTAACAATTATTCGATAATCAAAATATCATAGTGACCAATGGTTTGACCATTAGAAATAAATGAATAAATACTTCATTGCTTTGGCCAGTATTTTGTGGAAAAACTGGTATAGTTATTAGCTTTACCGAGGTGAGTGTCAATCACTCTCCTTTTTCTCAAGCCAGAACTGCAATGGGAACTGATGATTAATTTCCTGTTTTCAGAAAAGCACTGTAGGTGAACAGTTTCCCAATTCCATACAATAAAACACAACTATAAACTCCTACTTTTGCCATCTCCCAATTCCATATTACACAGCAAATGTATACATTATGTGCTGTACTTTATACTAATATCTATAGTGTAGAGCTTTTGCAGTTAGTATATCTGTAATCAGTATATTTAAACATTTATTCTAGTAGGAAGTGAATTGCCACTTCTGGAAGCCATTTCCAAGAGAAAGCAAACTGTTTTTTCAAAAGTTTGTTTTTAGTTTCTTTGTTTGTTTGCTTGCTTGCTTGCTTGTTTTTTTTTTTTTTGTTTGCTTCCCTAGATCTTTGCAGAGCTGTATTTCCACCATTCAGAATTTATTTTTACTTCTAGGAGCTTTGATTAGCTCCTCTATTGCCTTTGTGGGTTGGGTTGTTGGACAATAGTGTGCCACAAGAGGAACACAAGTTTTGGAATGCCAGTGTCGATTAATCTTCACAGAGACGGCAAATAGTTTTTCCAAAGTGGTGATATTTATTTTTCATTTAATGAGATGTTCCTGGAGCTGTCCCACCATCATCCACGAGTCGTTTTATGTAAACCAGCTGTGATCAGTGCCGAGTTTCTTCTGTGTAATGCATTATGGGAAAGAAGTGCTCCTGAACAGCACACTCAAAAATGAAGGAGATTTAATACTGGCATCAGTGCATACTTACTACATACTAAAAAGCCTGCTGAGATTTAGTATGTATTGTGGAGTTGGGACTCATTTCTTTACTGATAACCTAGAGTGAAACAGCTCTGATCATAAGGCCAGAAGCCTGTAGAGGGCAACACCTAAGAAATGGTGAGAAAAAGGCGATTGTATTATCTCTACTGTTTTATCTCAGCATCTTACATCAAAAAATTGAACTCATGCCTTCTCGCTGTCTCTTTTCCTCTCTCTCTCTCTTTCTCTGACACCCTGGCACACACACAGACAAAGTGGGACCTGATCAATCTCCTCAATCAGCCCTATTGATCTCCCTTATGTGGCTGTGTGTCCGAATCAATCAGTAAGTGGGCATGATGGCTGCTCGGGAAGGCCATCTCAAGAAAAAAGATCCAACAGTCGGGCCCCGGCCAGACTCCTAAGGGCCTCTCAGCCTTTCTTTACTTTGAGACCAGAAGGAATGAGTCTCAATCCCTGTCTGGCCTGTACGGCAGCTGGGAATATGGGATTCACGCGATTACTGTACCGTTACATGCTGTTTATATGTTATGTACAACAAGTCACTGAGTGAAACGAACTCAATGACTCTGATTCTGATTTATTTAGATTTTTTTTGCTGGCAAGAATGATTGCACTATGTTAACATGCAACTTGGGAGATTGATGGATTTACAACAGTTTTGTGTGTGATGTGTTTTGGTATCTACCGTATGTAACTGTGGATGTCTTTTTTTAATGATTTTCATCCACACAATTAGGGAAACAGCATAATGGCCTACATATTAACCATTACCTTGCACACCGGTATTGTGGCAGCCAGAACCAGAATTGGGTCTCAAATTATAAAGTGCCATTAATGAGCTGTTGATGAAGTTTAACTGTATGAAATGATCTTTAAGGGCAAATATTTCCATGTGAGATACTTAGTGAAATTTTAGAAGATTAAGATGAGACTGAACTCTTGCGTAACAGTGGGTTTTTTTTGGGGGGGGGGGTTCTGCTGACATTCCTCATACACGGAAACACATTCATCATCATTGTGTAGTCCAGATTAAATCCAGATTAGCGATAATTCGCTGTAGGGTGAAGATGTGATGTATTAACCAGCGAGACCTCATTAAAAGACAGACATGGAAATCTGGTGATGTGGCCAACGGCCCAGGTTGTGTACATACAGTCCCGCTGTACATAGAAATATATGTTTACAAATAACCTATGAACATAATCCATCTTTGAAAAAATATGTTAAATTTGCTACTTTATGGTCTTAAACTGTTTCTAATCCCCTTTTTTCCTCTCTCTCTCTCTCCTATGTGCTGACAATGATACTGTTATCTTCAGGTAAGTCACATTTTTTCTCTCTGACCCACATAACCTCCTTATTATGTCTCTCCTAGATGATGCCATATCAGATTTACTGATTGCTAAAAATCCCTACAAAGCAAAAATCCCTTTTGCCAGAATTAAATCGCATTATCTCTTATTTCCCACTAAAAACTTAATCTCCGACTTGCTTCACGCACCTCTGTATCATAGTTTATGTATCCTATTACCTTTGTATTATGGGATACATTCCATGAATGCACTGACTAGATTTTACAAAAAGAGCAGGTAGGGGAAAAGCAAATGATTATATCTGTGAGCGTGGTTTCAGGTTGTAACTGGATAGAGGTCCAGGGCTTTTGTTGATAGGATGAACTGATGTTGTACCAACACAAGACACAATGTAACGTTGAGGTGAGACCTTATTATCTGCCTCAGCACATATACAGGAGCTAGGGTGATGTCATGTGAACGGAAATGATCTTTTTCAATCATTTAAGCGGAACTCTAATCTTGTTTTTTCTCTCATTCCAAGATTTTCCATTTCACACTGCTGATTACTGATAAAGCTGTTTTTAACAAGAAGCCCGATAGTCACATTTTTCCATTTCCATATTCCTTATCATTGCGTGTCTGTTCATTTTACCAAAGCTACAGCAAGCTTAGCTCTTATCAGTGTGTGTTATTTAGTTTTATCTTGCACTGACGCAGAGCTCACCTCACACAGTAGCAACATGTTGTGCGCTGTCCTGCACTGAATATGATAGAAGATGTGCAGTACACTGGGTAAGGGAGTGACAATTTAAGATAAGATAACGTCTTTGTGTCTACTATGTGGTGCTGGCCATGATTCAGCCCTTATGATGGTGTTTTACACATAGACAAAGACTGTATTTTGGAGAATAACACCAGTGGTCAGCTGGAATTCCTCTGAATAGAGTCTTTATATCCTGCAGTTACACTTAGAAACTGCCATTTATCCAGACGATTGCTGCCACGTATTACACTGCTGAAGAGACATCGAACATCACAACTTGAACAAAAAGGAAACAAAATTATATATCAGAATAATAAGTACATGAAATTAAAAAATTAACAAAATTCTACAGAGACTATATTTGATTTTTGGCTGCATGATTTTAATATGTTTCAGTGAGAATTAACACATAACTTTTAATTTTACATGGTGAAATTTGCTGATTTTGTCAGTTAGAACAGTGCTTTCCCACCTTTTTGGCTTGTGACCCCTTAAAACGAAGCGGTGTCTACTTGGAACTCTTATCACTAGTTGCACGTCTGGTAATTGCAGTCACTCAAGCAGAGCCTGATTTTTTTTTTTTCTTTTTGATTTGGATACATTTTAGAAATTTTTAGATGTAAAATGATCCCACAAGAAAACGAGAGATTATAGAAAAGGCAGAAAATACATGAAACCAAGGAGGTTCATGTTTTGACTCCTTGGAGGGGCCCTTCACCTCAAGGTTAGGAATCAGGGAATTAGAGGTCTTCACAATTCCAAAATCTAGGAAATCCTTCCCAAATTTGACAAGAATAACTTAATTCTTCAGAAAGAAAGACCCACAATGAAAGTGACATACCACTTGGATTTATCTCGAGGGTAGCAAGAGTGTCTTTGTTATTTAGCTGTTTGCCGTAAACTAATAAGGTATTGATACCAAGTTCAGTAGGTTGCACTGAACTCGTAATAATATTAATCATAATATATACTGCCAAAAGTCTTAATATTATTGGTTTAGAACAGGGAAGGAAATCCATCTCTCTCTTTTACCACTTCAGCTTTGCCAGAGCAGTGATTAGGTAAACCTCAAAGTGTTTCCTCACTGCCATGGGGTTTATGACGAAGGTTTAAGTTAAAGCCATTTTGGGCAAAGCAGCAGCTAATTAAGGTGAATGTTTAATGAAGTCAGATTTTATTGTCTGGTTAGGTTGGTTTACTCAGGGATTTTTGTGTGTTTTTTAATTGCTGATCTCCAGGCTTGTGTTTTTGTGGCATTCTCATTTTATCCACTCACCCTTGCAGTGGAGCTCCACATCACTCACACAATCACACTTAGACTAACACACGCTCGCTCACACGCCAATCAGCCCATAATTGGTGACATCTGGTCGAGGCAGACATGTCATAGCCTACAAGCCGTATTGGGGATGGGATTAGCATGGCCATAACAGACGTGTTTGTATTAACACATATACTGCACATACACACATACGCACTCAGTTCACTGTTGATCAGTGCATCTTTCACAATCTTTCACCTATCCAGTCCGCAGTGAGCCAAACTTCATGTTGACACATTCACTCACCCCTATTGTCATTGTGTTTGGATTTTGGCACCTAACAGCTTCCATGAAAGGACATTTATTGTGTAAAAATTTGCCACTGGAGATCGTTTTGATTACTTATTTCCTTCCCTTTCCTAGCAAACCTTTATATCAAAAAATCCTGACTAGCTACCTTTTCAACAGAACTGCAACAACAACATACAACTATGCTCACTCTAAAAAATCTCTTCTCAGCTTTTGTAGGATTTGGTTCTCTGCTCCTCCACTGAATTACAGTTTTTGTCATAGTAATATTGTGTGGGCACTAAAGCTGAGACCTGTGCAGTCTTTTCTCAGTTCAGGTGATCTATAGTTGGAACTTCCTGATATACTTCCTGAGGTTATACTAGATGAAAACAGCAGCTAAACACCAAAAGAAAAATAGAATTTTGACTTGATACAATTCCCACAGTCTTTGAGTGAGTCAGGACTTCTGTCTCCCATCCCTGTGACTCTTCTGGTGATTCACAGCGGCCAACGTTGAGGGTTTGGGATGCACCAAGCTTGTAGCCAGTTCTGATAACAAACAGTTGAATTGTGGGGATTAAAGCGATTATATTTGATCAGTGCACAATGGATCGGCCTCAAGCTGGGGCCCCCTGCCTCACCCTGAACTGCTGACTGCCCAGATTCTCTACAGTCACAATCCTCGACAAGGCTCATGCCCTCTGTGCGTTTGTGTAATTTTCTTTTTATATTTGGCTGCTCTAATAAGTGCATAGGTCATAATTATGTTAATTTATTAAATTTAAAAAAATTCAAAAAATTATAATTAAAAAAAAAAAATATATATATATATATATATATACATATATACATATGCATGTTTATAATTTTGTATCTGATTTAAGGAGATCAATCAAGGGGCTTGTGACAGCAGCTTTAAGAGTTTTAGTTTGAGGCTGAGCTTCTGGCTCTCTCCCTCTTAACACTAATGGTGCGGAGAGATTTTTTTTTGGGGGGGGGGGTGTTAGCGTGGTAGAGAGATATTCAGAGATGCAGGGAGAGAGAGCAGGGAAGCGGAGTGGGGAGTTTCCTGCAGTGTAGAAGTTGGCTATCTGCCACTTACAGTGTGTGTGTGTGTTTGCACGTGTGTGTGTGTGTGTGGCTCTGTGTGTGTGTGGCTGTGTGTGTGTGTGTGTGTGTGTGTGTGTGTGTGTGCGTGCGCGCATGTGTGTGTGTGGGGAGACTGTGAGGGAGGGAGATGGCGAGAGAGGCAATGGGAGAGAGGAGTGTATGTGTCAGGATCTGTGTGTTGTCCATGTGTGAACGCTTTGACCGAGCAGTGTAGAGGAAGAGAGAGAGCGGGAGAGGAAAGGAGGACAAGAAAGGGGAACATCGGGAAATAGTGAGAGGGAAGAAACCAGTTTCTTACGGATAAATGGGGAAATAAGAAAAGAGCCATGTTCTGTCTGAAAGGTAAGTGCCTGGAACGGTGTAGGACTTTTTTCTCCCAGACTTTCTCAGACAAAGAAAAGTTGAACTCCATCTCTGTCCTCTGTGTGGAAAGTAATATGTCACAGCAGCTTCCTCTGCTCAGTATATGTCCTCATGTGTTTTTCTTTAGTGAAGGAATCTCTCCTTCTTTTACTCTTTAATCATTTCTTCCCTTTGTTCTTTCTTTCTGTCTCTGACTCATTTAGGTTCACTGACTTTAATTCTACATCTCCTTTTTTTTCCTCTACTTGCTTTTTAATCACTCTTCTTCCCAGCTGTTCTTTGACTTTGGGGAAACATGAAGATGAACCAGTATGAAAACCGCCATAAGCAACTTGCTATAGCTTTGAATTTGCTTTATCAAACTTGGGAGTGTGTTTTAGAGGCAACAAGCATTGTGTGTGCATTTGTGTTTCTGATTGTGCGTTGTCTACAGTAACAGCTGGCGAAGTAGCAGTTGCTGGGCTGCTGTCCTGCAGAGTGAAGCCATGTGTTGGCTATTACTTGACTGACCAGTTAAAGTGAGATAAGAGGTAAAACTTGTTCCTCTTTTACTGCCAGCTGCATTTCACATTTTTGTTTGGTCTTACACACTATAGTCAGTGCTATGCTATATTATAGTGTATGCTCCTAAAAAAGCTCCCTCTTTGTTTTATATACACATATACAAACAATGACTTAATCAACTTTAGATGAAGAATGGAAACATAAAACTGTCCAGGAAAACCTGCAACATTGATGATGACATCAGGGGTTTTGCTTCCATGACTTTTTTATGCATGTTGAATCACTGAGGAAAAACATCACTGTTGGCATCTTCACCTATCTAGGGTCACACTTACAACCTACAGGGTTCTTTTTGCAGATTTTCAGTATTATTAAATGTGTAGATAATAAAAGTGATAATATCCCAGTCTTGAAAATCTTTATAAATTGCTCAAAAGTGATGCAAAGTTGTAAAAAACAGATTCCTGTAAGTAAAGTTTGTGGACCAGCTTATATTCTACTTGGTGTTTTAGTTGTTTTAAAGAATAAATTTGGCTATTGTAATATGGCCTAGTTTGCCGTTGTAATACCCAGCAACAGTCATCCAACACTGTATTGAGCACAAAATAAACTCTTCAAATCCAGGAAATAACCGAAGATTTGGAAAACCTTTGGATTTTTCTAAGTTGCAAAGTATTAGCAAGTAGGTAAGGCCGACAACTGCAGCAACTGCAGTAAAATGAAAAAAAAAAAGATGTTGCTTAGCTGTGAGGAAGTGGTCCAAAATGCTCTTATCTGAGAAATGAGGAAATCATTCTTATTGTGAAACGAGGGTATATTCTCTTTCTGAAGCCCGTAGTTATGTCTTTAAGAAATTAGGTAATATAAACTGAAATCTGCAACTATATTTGGCAATATCCCAGTTCATCAGCTGTACAAAGTAATTTATGATGTCAGTTACACAGTTTCCACACTATGGTCAGACTTGGAATATGGAGAGAAACAGATGTCAGAATTGCGTTAGAGAGGAAATTCACTTTTGTTAGATAAATTACCCTTTTTAACAAGATAACCAGGTTTTAATATTTTATGTTTGACGTGTAAAACATTTTTTTTAAAAACTGCCATACCCAGTTTTGGTAATGGACATATAGACCCTTTCTCACGTCAGTTGCAGTTTAAGACAAAAGTGGGGGTTTGGGTTTCCAGCTTCAAAAGACATCACAAACTGACCCAAATACTGTGCATTACATTATACACTCTGAGCCAACCAGTAGATTATTCTACACTGGTTGCCAGTAACAGAATTTGTGCTTATGTTATGATTTAAACAAGCCCCCTCAGTTGGGGTTGCCAACTCCTAAGGCAGATGTGACACATTTTCAGTCCATGTTCCTTCACATCCAGCTGTGGCCAAAGTGGATTCTCATCTGTTTTGACCACACACTCATTCAAACGCCCCCTCCCTCCTCCGCCTCCCACCCAGAGTAAAGCCTTGCATTTTAGTGCAAGCCCTTTTGTGAACCAGCCAGACCACTTGGTGTGGCTTTGCGTGTGTTACATAAGTTATTTCTGAACTTGAGCCCCGCTCCCTCCCAGACAGAAGACATAAGAGGGGAATGAGTAGGGATTAGTTGGAGCAATTTTTGGAAACCTTGTTCTTGGTCAAATTGAAGGTTTCCTGCAGTGGGAGCGGTATAGAAATCCAACATTTCTGGCCATGTAAAGTGGGGCGTAAGCCCCCTCAAGCACAAATATGGCTGAAAATTCATCCAACACCCATGTTGTAAGGTCATTTAAGGGCAGCTTGGGCCATGTCCAATCTGTAAGAACATGTCTTTTGCTTAGTGCAACTTGGTCCAGTGTTCCCTGGTCTGTTTTCAACCACTCTGATTGCAGTTTACTTGGATGTTTGGGCAGTATAGTGGCTTCAGATGTTCTGGTTGTGGGCAGCAGATGAAGGGGAAGTGCAGATGTGTAAATCCAGTCAGATGCTCCAGTCAAGTAGTGTGTACTTGGATCATCTCCTTTGAATAAGTTTAGTGTAATTCAGTCATAATTTGAATTATTCTAAGGGATAATCAGTGACTGAAAGGTTTTCTTCATTTGTTTGTAATGGATTCTGTCATTTAGTCCATGACAAAATGCGCAGAGTAGAGTAGAGAATGAGAGAATTTGCTAATTTATCCTGTTTTGTATGTGGAAAGTGGAAAATGCTTGGGCTTTGCACTTTTGGTCAAACAGAACAAGACATTTGAAGTTTTAGACCTAGGGAACGTGTGATGGCCATTTTTCAAAATCCCTTACTGCATCTAATTGGTTTTAACTTTCAACATTTCAGATGTTAAATTTCTAAATAACTCCAAAAACTAAAGAGATTCAATTGAGATTTTAATCACCTTTGTTTGGCTAATAGATAGAAACACTGCAATTTTAGTGACAGTCCTAATTAATGTTAACAACCTGTAGCAATAACCTAAACATGAGATGAGCAGCAGGAAATTTTAATAAAGGTACTGGACAAGAGCTGGTAATCCAGGAAAAATCTAAATGTTTATTTATAGCCGTTACATAAGTAATGCTAATTAGCGACAGATGATATGATACTTCTGCCTTCAACACTTTAACCAGCAAAAGTGACTGTCAATTGAAGCTAAAAATGAGGAGCTGTTACCTGAGCGTCCACATCATACTGTCCCTAATTCTACCCTGATATGGTGGTATTTAAGCATGTGTGTGTTATATTGACATGTTATGGATCCTTTTACTCATTATTATTGGCTTCTATAGGATCTATAGTTTTTATTTAATTGAATGACATTGAACATAGAGATGTTGCAAGCATCTGCAAATGTGTAATCTCATGTGAGGCCTGCGCATGTGTGTGCCTACGGGGAGTTGACCCATATAGCGATATGTTTAAACCTATATTTAACCTCAACTTTGTCACGGCATTTCACTTTGGATTCTCACCATCTATACCTACATTTCAAGTAGTGCAGCAGAGTTATGGACACACATGGATGAGTGGTCACAGTTTTTAATAAGAATCATTTAACTGTATTATTAAAACAGCAAAACTAAATCGACAGAATTGGATTAACCTGTTTTGCCTTTTTTCAAAATCTAAGACAGAATTGCTCACCAGTCATAACGTTTTTATTTCTTGGAATTAAATTTTGCATACCATACCCTAAAGAGGCACATGTGCTGCTTCAAGTGAGATGTTGGAGGAAGTAGGATGAATCAAAATCACAGATGCCTCTGATTTACAGAACAAAGTCATCATGTTATTTTATCAACCCCATTAAAGTCCTCCCCTTGTTAACCTGTTTGAACTTGTAAGAGGACAGTCCTTCAATAACCAGTGCACCTGTGCTGCATGTCTGCAGAGACTGTGACCTCTTGACCTGAGGCTGTCCCACTACCTGCCCTCTGGCCTTGTGGTTGATGGTGTTGATGGATGTTCTCATACTCGTTGTGACAGGCTGCTTATCTCCAGTGGAGGGGAAAGGGAGGAGCAAGGAGTACAGGAGACAAGTGTTGAAATGTAGACATGTGTCTCCAGTGTTGGACAGCTGGCTCATCAAACCAGTGTCAATCCTGGTGAAATGCTGAATCTCACCTGCTTTATTGTGAACTTAGCTAACATCAGACTTAGATCAATGTCAAATGCTAAAACATGGCTAGATGTTACAGCTTTGCATAGCAGGTTTTTACATGTTTCCATCTACATTTTGATCCACGCAAACAAGTCCTATGTATTTAGACTTACAAGACATAGTCAGATATGGATATTTTGAACATGACTTAAAACCAGAAATCCAGTCTAGCTGTTAATGTTGGCACTTCCAACTGCTACTCATATTAGCAGCTTGACTCTGCCTTATTGGTGGATTTTTAAGTAATTGGACAAAGTAATTTAGCAGGAAGTCCATTTCAACATTAATGTCTATCAGCAGTTTTCAGTCCACGTGTTGAAGTAATGTTAGTGTTTAAAATGGCCTCAGTAGAAATTAAGTCACTTTGTCCATCGATCATACAGTTTTTAATCAGTAAATTATGCAAACATGTAACTTTGGATGGGATTTTGAGAGTGAACTCTGGCTGAGATGTTGACCTCTCTAAACAAGTCAGACTCTTCTAGAAGACAAGGAGATTTCTGCTCCTGATAAGTAAACAATAGATGTTGAAGTTCCATTCGCCTGTGAATGGACCCTGTCAGGACTCTAGTGATCCTTTGTCTTCTGAAAAGAGCTTAGAAAAAAGTGGCTTTTGTGGAAAGTTCAGGATTCCCAGAAGTCAGTAATGGCGTCTCACTGTATTTTTATTAAAAGACAAAGTTTCTTAGTAGGTGAGTGTTAAGCTTTGCTTTTTTCCAAGCACAAAGCTGGAAAAGTTTTGTTGCAGCTGAAGTTTGAGAAGACAATGGCCGACTCCCTGTGGATGAGTGGATGACTTCCACAGGCAGAGGACTAACTCAGCATGCAGGTGCTCCTCTTACTCCATTCAGACTTATGCATATCCATGGTTACCATTGTCCCTCTCCCAAAGCCTTCCGCTTCGGCTTCCCTCTCCTCAAAAAAAAAAAAAAATACACCCACACACAGAAACCTATGTGCATATGTGAGTATTCATAGACACATAGGAAAGTTTATGTACACACAAGGATGTAAACACACTTGTACCAACGCACATAATACACACTGTCCCAATATGAACCCTGCATGGCTGTTGCATTGTTCAAGAACGGGGTGCGCACACAAACACACGCGCGGCGCACACACACACACGAGTAATAATCCCCATTCAGGAGCAGTGGGCTGTGAGTCTGACCGCTGTGCATGCTGGGCTTTTGCAGGACCTGAGCATTCACAGCCAAACCGGTGCTCACAACATTCGTTCTGTGTGTGCGTACGTTCACACATTACTGTCGCCACCGCAAACATACATGTACTTGCATTTAAAATGCCAATAATGCATGTTTGTCTGCGCGTCACAGACACCTTCTGTTATGATGTTGTGTTGCATTTATGTGTGTAGGTTTGCACGAATGTACGTCCTCTGATGTTGTTGTCTGTGTGAACTGGATGACCCACTGGGTCTATGTACTTATGGATCTAGGGCAACAACAGTGTTAAGTGCAATTTAGGCCACAGTCAAAATCTTTTGGCTAGCCCAGTGGGCTACGTGTGTCCACACAGTGTTTTATATGTGTGGGTGTGTGCATGTATACAATGGTTTGTCCATTATGTTCTCTGTGTTTGGGTGTGTGAGTCACTGCAGTGGTTTTGGTTTTGTAATCAGCTTGTGTGTTGGCTGACTTACCGGGCTGTGCAAATGATAACCATCGGTAATGGCTGTTTTAGCCTCTGGCTGTCTGCTCAGGCTTTGGCATGATAACACATACAAAAACACACACACACAAACGCACGCACACACACTTATACACACATTCTCTCCCTGTTCCCTAAAAATGAATTCAGTTCACGAGCGTACTTTTTTAAGTATTCATATTCAGAAAAAGAGTACTCACGCTGATGTTTGTTCTGTGTTGTATTCACCACCACCAGAGGGAGACATTTGCCTTGGATATGAAGTATTTATTTCACCCTCAAACTTTTTTTAGGTTTTTTTTTTTTTATTCAATTAAATATCCAAATTTCCAACCGAAGGCTTAGTTTTTATTGGCTAATGTACCATCAGTGTTAGTTACCGGTCTTAAGTTCTATCCTTACCTGTTCTGTCCTCTACTGGTCTCTAACATATTAATCTGACCATATCATTAACCTCGGTGTACCTCACAGCCAAGCTGATTAAGTATCAAACACACTCATAAACAACCTCACCTAGCAGGTTTAGTCTGAGGTTTATACCATGAGTGACTACTCTCAAAGTGTTTGCTAATCTGTATATCTTGTTGTGTGTCGTTTATCTTTTTACCTGGTGTCTGCTGCACTTACATCTGTCTGTGTTTGACTGTCGGGTCTTACCTCTATATCCATCTGTGCCTTACTCTGTGCTCCCCTGAAACTTTAATTCCAATTACATTCATCAGATTTTCAAAACTTGTCTTCACCGGGTGTGTTTTTTCCACTTCAAAGCATTTTGTTGCATATGTTTTCAACCAGATCTGTGTTATAGAATACAGATAGGGCAGGTAAACCCGAGGCAATAGTTGGATATCTGGCCCGCATACAGCTTTCTTCACACTTGAGTTTGCGTCATCCAAGTTGACCAGCTGACACACAACACGCCAAGTCTTCTTGAACTTCCACACATTTGAGCACTGGAGGTGATGTTGATTATCTACAGCCTGTTGTCCATCTGTGTTATGTGTGTGTGTGTGTGTGTCTGTCACAATCAGACGCGAGGGGCTGGAGGCTGGATAATCTGGGTTTTACAGATTAGAACAGCAGTGTTGAGGAGCAGAGGAAACTGGGAGGAGGAGGAGGAGCTGAGAGGAGAGGCCATGTGGATGCCACTGGACAATGTGGCTGCACTGTCTCATATGGATGGAGAAGGAGGGAGAAAGATGCTCTTAGATGCTGCAAACTTGTCTGAACACTCCGTTAGAAGGACTGATTTTTTTCTAACCTCACCTCTGATTTACCAAATAAGGCGCTTTCCATCTTTGGACAGGAACTCACTTTTAAAGACAGGATGGTTTCTTGACTTTTTTTTTTTTTATCCTTTTTTCGCACAATTTGTGGTGGGTGCTTCTGGGTCATTGCGAGGGACAGAAACATGCTCTAACCACAAGCATTCCCAATAAGGCACTGCCCTTTGTTTCTTTAAACTCTATTTTTGCAACTTTGGAGTATTCTCGAAATTTCTTGTGGTCACTCCTGGGGGGCAGAATTCCTGTTTTTGCAAGCTGCTGTCCAGAGGACAGCCAACTTACTGTCATGCAGGATATTTTTAATCCAGGACAATAGCCTCATGCAGCAGTAGATTTTTTTTGAATATTTGTTCTGGAGTTAAATCATGTAATCTAACACTGCACAGCCTTCCTTTGTCAGGCAAATCAATGCAGCTCAATAGAATCCCCTGAGAGAGGAGGAAGAAGGACAAAAACAGTAGGAGGAGAGTGAGGAGGAGACAGAGGGGGATTGGGTCCCCTGTGGGTTGCAAAAACCTCCAAACCTCTGTCCTGTCTTCCCAGAAAGAGAGGGGGAGGCCTATTGAGGTTTTGAGAGCAAAGGGGGAGGCCTTCTACACACACACCCATCACAAGTAACCCCTCCATCCCACCACCTCAAGTTGCCGGTCCATAGAGAGAGAGCAAGGGTTGTTCAAGAAAGAGGAGGAGTTGGGGGCTTGGGTCCTTGATAGGGCAGGGGAGGGTGGGAGGTGGTGGGGGCTTTAGGTCTTAGCTGGCAATGATCACATACGTGCACTGCCTCTCCTCGGAGCCGGTGGTCAGCTGCTGGCACAGGGCCTGCTATGAGGACCCCCCCAGCGAAAAGCGAACTCTGTGCTCCTTCAAGCCTGCCAACAAGATGGGGAACAGCCTCCAGTCCCAGGCCTCCCCGAGCCCCAGGCCCACCAGACCAGAGGGCTGCCTGCGCAGACGGCTTCTTTCAGTGTCAAAGGTCCACCAGAAGCAGGACTCTCTCTGGACACCCAAACCGCTGCTTGGACCCGATGCAAAAGGCTCACCTGGGAAAACACAAACCTACCAAGATTGCAAAGGTACAGACTAAAGAGCAGAACATACTCGCCGTCATGGGTATGTTAACTTCGAGGTGTAGCGTTGGGGAAAAAAAAAAGATTTTAAGTGTTTTTAGACTTTAGAGCTTCATAGACCCTATATACTCCAGACTGTTGTCAAGATTTGACAGTAGCTCCTTTATTAAAAGACAGTAGACATTTTGGCTGATTAACACTGTGATTATAGGGATCTTGCCTGCAACCTTAGAGCTGGACTACCCAGGTAGCAGTCTCTGTGAGCCTCTTAGTGAGAATTAGCAGACTTATCACGACACTGCATTGCTGTTTTGCTACAGTAATGTTTGTGATAGTTGTCTTGACTGGCAAACAGGCCTCTGCTTCTAAGTGTACTTAAGTCACCTGAACTGTATGTGGGGAATAATTATACGCTGTCTGTCACAGTGCCAGTGAATCATGACACATGCCGTGGAAGCTTTTCTCAAGCCGGACTTTGTCTCTTCTTATTAAGTGATTTCCATCCCCTTTGTAACTGATTGATCTGTACCTTCTGTCTTTGTGTGTGCAAGTGCATATTTCTACGTGTGTGTGTGTGTGTGTGTGTGTTTGTGTGTATACATGGAGTCTGCTGGAACGTCCCATGCAGCATCATAGCAGATTGGGGCTCTTTGACCTCAAGAGACAGTTGGCCTTTGGTGGAGTGGCAGATCCTCCAGGCAGGAGGTGGATGACCCTTATTCTTAATGAATACCATCCCTGATTCATAAATACATCACATACCATACAACATTATGGTTACTGTCAGTGAAATCTGCATTATTTAATGTTTGTGCAGCACTATTTCATTGCTAGTTTATTATATGCATATTTAAAGATTTTTTCCTACAATGCATGGATGTGTTTTTAGCCACTCTTTCACATATTACATGGACTTATCATCCATATAGTATTTTCATGTATGTGTGGATGAATGTGTGCCCATTTCCATGTTTACATCCAGACCATGCTTTGGCCTTTTTTGGGACACTAAAGCTTCGTTACTTAGGAAGCTTCCTTGGGTGGCCACCCTTGGGAACAAGACACAATAGCCAGCAGCTGGGGGTGATGGGCCAGCCCTTCAGGGAAGTGTAACTGAGCTGACAGTATGGGGGTGATGGAACTGACACTACTGGGGTTGTGGAGGTGACCCATTTTCAACCCCTACCACTACATAAAGGAGCCATCAGAGAGATAAGCGAGAGTGCTGAAGAGTAAAAGAGTGGCTGAAAGTAGTGCCTTTGACCCATGTCCACATGTTTTTTTCATACTGTTCTCATACTGATATTAGTGGCTGCTTATACTGCCAGTGATCTTTGAATAAAAAGCAGAATGCTCAATATAAAATATAAATATATAATATAAAAGAAGTTAATTAAAAAAGTTGTATTACTAGGAAGACCCTGCTTTGCCCTGCTCCTCTAGCTTTTGTTTTCTGTTATTGTCTGTCCCAATTTTAGTCTTTGTCTATCCACCCACTTATCTACTAACTACTCTCTAATGTCTTTCTGCATGTATGCTTATCTAGAACCAAACCCGTTATTCCTGTGCGCTTAGCGTAACAATATGCTGCCAGACGTGCATGGCCCGTCCTCACGCCTGCTTTGGCTAACATGCCGTGACAGCTCAAGATGTCGCCGCCATGGGTACAGTATTGTTTGGGCTCTGTAGGTTGAATCAGCCTCCCAGTCACTCTGTGTTCATGCACTGCTGAACAGACAACCCTCATACACACAAACACGCATAAATTGGAGTTTGGCGAATACATCCTTTGTGTGTTTGTTTCCATCTTCCTGTATGCATGCTGTTTCTGTCTGTTTTTGCTGTCTTGATATATTTTACCCTCTCATCTTACTGTTTTCCACCTGATTCTACAGTTTCTTTCAGGAATCTTAATTTGAAAGGAAATAGTCTAACTTGTGATTACATTGGCTCTTCCTCCTATCCCCCTTTTTTTAAATGAGTTTAGATGTGGCGTGGCTTTTCCACCGGATCCTCCATAATCCTTTGGTTGGAAGGCAGGTTCAGTTATCGACCAATCAGTGCCAATGGCTCCCCAGGGAAGAGCACCTGAGGGAGGCCAGGCTTGTAGAGTAACTAGATGAGGCCAAATGAAATGGATTGGGGGGAAGCGCTGCTGAAAATCAGTTAGCTTAATATAATTGTGGTGGTGGGAACCAGGAGGGGGTTTGGTCTCGGCTTTATCTCTTTGTTACCATTGCCTCTTCACACAACTATAACCACATTTCCCATCTGGAAATTTGGTTAGTTTCAGGTGGAGTCACCCTGCATTTAACATATATGCAGTCATGGCATTGAAGGTAGGATAGGTAGGTAGGTTACATCAAAGTTGCCAGAATATTGCTTATGAATATGTAATAAAAGACAAAAAAAAGAGCCTTCATTTTCACAAAAAGGAACAAGCCAAAGGTTGCCCCTGTTTCTCTACTCTCCCTCCTCCCTTAAACCAATCTAGTTATTCTAAACAAGTGTCCAACTGCCCTAAATGCTGGTTTAAAGTTAAGGTGCCAGACTGGCCAGTTAACTAGTCTTGTTGACTGACTGTGGAAAAACAAAACTTATTTTTCACGCCCCATGAAGAAAAACATCCAGTCAAAGCAATTTGTCTCTTCATCAACCGAAGGGTTTTAGGTGAGATGAAACACTGTTCATAAAATGAATCTCACTATGAGATTCGTTAGTTGCCCCTTCACACCTTACACCTACATTCACACACACCCTCAAGCATAGATGAGTAAAGACAAGTATACACTTAGTCCTCAATGTGCACAAAACCCCTCCAGTAGCAGGTTGGAAGTGGCAGAACAATGGAGTAGAGAGCATGACACACAGCTTAATGAGATGGAGAAAAGAAGACTATTTCACACACACACTAACACACACAATTTCAGGAATTGGGGGTCAGGGGTTGGTTGGGGTAATTCAGCTGTGAAATGGGTTAAGGCTCTGTTTACCTTCAAAGAAACTCTGTCGGCCCCAATCTCAGTCTCTGTCTCCCTCTTTATCCCTTATTTCATTGATTAAGTCTTGAACATAGTTTGTGTCTGGTGAATGAGTGCATGTCTGCTTGTTTTTTCTGTCTATGCACTCTGAATTTAAAAACGGATGTGGTTTAGTCCACATCTTTGTCATTTAAATCCCTGTAGACATTCATTTGGATATGAAATAGAGGAGGTGAAGGGTAATTAGCAGGTAATAGCTATCTCTGTATCTAACAGACGGCGACCTCTCAGCTTGTTAAAGGCCTAAAAGGTAATGGCAGGCTTTTGATTGGCTAAGCAGGTGCTCTTCCATCCTTTTTGACCGACAGCTAATGAAGCCATCACTGACAGATATGGGGACGTAATCAAGTTGTGTAGAGATGTGTGCTGTTTGTGTTTGTGCTTCTCCGAGCATTTGTGTTCTTGAATCCTTTTTTTGAATCCCTTCATTTTTTTCATATTTGTCGCTTAATAGTCATGGCTCTTCACATACATGACTTTCTCCACTGGCTATGTATTGCTTGCACTTTTTTTTGTCTGAGGCTGCTGAATCACTTCATTGTCTAAGAAAAATCAGAAAGTAGTGAAAAATGCATATTATAATTGTCTACAGCCTCACGTTGTCCCACCAACAGTTCACCAAGTCTACAAAGTGTGTTATCCCCTCAGCTAATCTCTTTATTTTAGAATATTTGGTATTTTTGCTAAAATAAAACAGAAAACCTGAAACAAACCTGAAATAAATTAATCAATTAATGATGATTGACGATCAGTTGTTGCTGTTAAATATTTCTGCCCATCAACTAATCAAGTCAACTTTAGTTGAAGCATAGTTATTCTTCTGTTCAGTATATACTTTCTGCAAAATTGTCACATTTCTTGTCATTTCACTTTGTTTTAAAAGGTTTTCTATAGGTCAGAGATGTTCGAGATTACTTTTACCCCAGAGAATATCATATAATTTGTCAAAAGGAATTAAAATATTTGAAACATAAAATCACGAAGCATTTGGTCCAGTTAAAACCCAATTTATGCCAATTAATTCAGATCAGATGTCACACAGAGTTCACAGTGTGACGTTAGCATGTAATTTTATTTTCCAGGGAGGTGGTTTTGTCTTTCTGCATCAGTGTGTTGTTTGCTTGACAAATTGTAACAGATAATGTGGTCAGATTAATAGAGTGAGTCTGGGCACAGCTGGCTTTTCATTTGTGAGACTGGGATTGATAGAGGTGGGAGAGAGGGAGAGAGAAGTTACTTAGGGAGAACGGTTTATTTCAGGAGGGATCAGGTGTAATAGAGCCTCACAGCCCCATATGTGCACAATTGAGTTTTACTTACTGGCTTGATTATCACATCAGGACATAACAGCCAGATAATCAGTGGACCTACACAGACATTTAACCTCTCATTGACTAAATGTGTCAGAGGAGAGAAACACATGGAGCTCTGAGACAGCAGCGGACTGGTTGATTTAATAATGAAAATATCTTACTTACATTTGCCAAAAAAAAAAAAAGAATTGTGCTTCTGTTCTCTTTCTTTCTGTCTTGTTTCTTTGTGTCTTTCTTTTGTCCTTCACTCAGTCAATGAACCTCCATTTGCAATAGTATGTGAAGTGTGTCCCTGTTGGCTTTGAGATCCAAATTGAAAAAAGAACCGCATCCCATGCTTTGCGTTTATGTATGCATAAAAGATAAGGGGGTGTGTATGATTACAGAGGTGGTGTGTCTTTTTAAGATTTAATGCAGTCAGATAAGTGGTCCCAATAAATTAATCATTAGAGTATATTTATGACTGATGGAATGCTTAGATGCTCTCTGTCACATGTCTGCATACATTCAAGTGACAAATCTGTTTGTCTCATTAGCTTTATAATATTCAAGAACATGGCAATTTCGTCATCTATCATCTTAAACAAAAGTCATGATAAGCCAAACTCATCAGCAGTGGAAAAACAATTATACGCTGAATACAGGAGTTTATCTTCATATTCTTCTAATGCTAACAGATCGTGAAAACAAATGCAAATTGTTGTAGACTTATTTTGGCCTAAGTTTTTTGCCTCCAGCAACAGCTTTTACCCTCCTCTTTACCCTCATCAGTTCAACAGTGGTCTTGTTGTTAGTAAGACAACCTAATTGAAAAATCTAATTGTGCCGTCTTGCAGGATAAGCGCTCCATGGCTGCGCCAGCCTCAGTCACAGCTCATTTCTTTAATGAGCGGTGCTATTAGAGGGAGCTTTTTTTCCAACCTCATGCTGCTTTGAGTCTGGTCCTCTGAGGTTTCTGGCCCTGTTTGCCCCACTGACCAGTCTGCTCCCTATCTGCACACACACATTTGCATTCCTAACTTCTACTGCGTGGTTCACAAAAAGTGCATACTCTCCTGTAATCCAAAGAAAATGTCAAGAAAGAAAAGGTGCCTTTGTTTATTTCAGAATGAGTTCTAAGATGTTGAGTCCATTGATGTATTAGTTGACTGGAAAAAAAGATGATAATCAACTTTTTGATAAAGTTATTTATCAAACATTAATTACCTGGTTGCAGCTACTCAAAGGTGGATATCTCTGGGACTGTTGTTGGACTGTTGGTCAAAACAAGCAATTTTGAAGATGTCATTCTGGACTCTGGGAAATAGTTTTTTGTTGTTGTTGTTTTTTGTTGGGTTTTTTTTACTATTATTTGATATTTTACACACTAAAAGTCAAACAATAAGTGAAAAATTAATAATGGTTTTATTTTATTCAATCATTCTGCTCTCGCATGAATTGCATGTAGTGTTTGAATAAATATGTACAGTGATGGACAGTTTTTATCACTCCAGCTCTCTTAATCAGGCACAAACCCCTCTCTCCGCCACCATGTACCCCAGCCCGAGGCTCCCTCTTCCTGCCTTCTCCTCAGCCACAGGCCCCTTCATGTCCCAATCAGCTGGAGTTTCCATTAAGCCTCAGAAAGCAAAGCCGAGCCTCTGAAAAGCTTATGTCCCCCCATAGAGACTGATTATAAAGGGTGAGAGAGAAGGGAAGGAGAGGAGAGAAAGTGATTTTAAGAGGCTCTTTACTTCTGTCTCATTAATGAGTTGTCCTCACCATGGCAACGTTTTTTTTTTGGGGGGGGGGGTCCGACGCAACATGCATAGATGGATTAGGGTTAAAGACAAAAAAGAAGGAGAACTGTAGAGGAAAGGAAACTACTGCCATTTTCTTTGCTTGTAAAACCACAGGGGGTGTGCCCTGATGACAGTTTTACTCTAATTTTGTTTGTTAATAGCAGAAACTAAATTCCTAGGCTGCTGTTAACCTTTTTCAAAGAGCTTTGCAGGATGACAAATTGGATGACAGTTGTTGCTCATTTTCACCACAAGGTGGCATTATAATACAGACAAGGAGGAGGATTCAATCAGTGGAGAAAGATGCAATGTTTCTAGTTCTAAGTTTCTAAGTTGATCATCTGTGAATCATCAGTTTTAACCAACATAAAAATTACTTTACAGCACACACAATGCTTTAATGTGTTGGAATAAATTAACATATTGATTGGATTATGATAATTACTAAATAGATTTAGGATTGAATTAATTGCCATCAGACCCAGTGTACCCATTTATCTACACAAAAAAGAGACACATGAGGTGTGACAAGGAATTTAATTTGGTATAATGGCAGTCCTAAATTTTGAGATTATTCAATCAGGGAGCTAGTCTTGTTACCCCGGGGGCCCATTAGGAGGGCGTACTCACTGCCTCCAAGAGAGGTCTGCTCTCTCTATTAATGCCTCCATCCTACCATCCATTATTGCTCAGAGGGGACAGAAGGCAGAGGGATGGAGAGATGGACATGGAGAGGGAGGCGGAGGGTTGATTCATTCAAGAAGGACGGGGGAACGACGGGGCGGGGGTTAAGTGGATTTGGGGTCCTACTTCTTTCCCAGACGTGGTCTCAGCATCGGATTATCTATAAAGGAACCCAGTTTTAATACATGCATGTGCACACACACACACACACACACACAACACTGCAAAATGCATCCCAGTCTGTTTGATAAGTCAAATCTAACCACCATTCAGTGTTTGTTTGTATGTATGTATACATATGTGTGTGTGTTTTACAGATGATACTGATCTACATCATCCTGTGAGCTCTAAGCCTGTCTTTAGACATATTTAACCCTCTCTGTCTTTACCCTTGGATTACACACACACACGCTGATTGTAATTGCGTGGCAAGGCTGCATTACCACAACATTTATGCAGAAATACTTCTAATGATAATGATAAAACCAGATTTGGAAAAAAAAGTATACACCCCAAGACAACGGCTCTGGTTGGTGTTCTTGAGCAAAGCACTGAATCACTTCAAGCTCAGGAGGTGCTCTACTCTAGCTGATATGGACCCATGACCTCCGTGAGTTTTTGCAGAGGATCAGTAAAATACATGTAACAATGTAAAAAAAACACAAACAGAATAAAAACAGATTAAGCAAATCATGTTAACTACACAAATTTGATGCAAATTACTTGTTTTACTTGTTTTTGGCTTCTTGTTGTGCCAAGACAGACACAGAGGTGAGTGACAGACAACAAAAACTGAGGGTGATGTTAGACCGTCATGTACAGCTGAGAGCCGTCAGAGTTTAAAATTATTCCTAGCAACTATCATTAATTACTCGACAGTCTCAGTTTTCATTACATATGAAAACAATCTGGAGTTTGTTCTCTGACAAAGAAACTAACAGAGAGATGTAAATTGGATCAATGAGGTCAGCCTGGTGAACGGAGCGGAATGCACTGATGCATTGTAATTGTATTGGTTAATAACACTAATCAATACCAACCACCAGAGCTCACATCCGACTTCAATTCTAACCTCCGGAATGTGCTACACCTCGCGGCTGATCGTCTTGCTCGCTTCCTATATTTGTGGTCATTGGAAAATTGGTCATATTTCTGATTGCTGATTGGATGATTTGGTGTTACAATCCCTCCCCCCTCCTCTCCCAAATTGACCTACTGTTGTTGCGGATGAGAAGTGAGATGCTGTGTGAGAAATGGGTCAGACACTAAATTGTCAATTTTGCTCCAGTGGTAGAGAGACTATAGATAACCACAAATGTACACATTGCCACTCATATGGCTTTACCCTATTTTCCACTGATATATCTGAGTCTGCCCAATATACACACACACACACAACACTGCAAAATGCATCCCAGTCTGTTTGATAAGTCAAATCTAACCACCATTCAGTGTTTGTTTGTATGTATGTATACATATGTGTGTGTGTTTTACAGATGATACTGATCTACATCATCCTGTGAGCTCTAAGCCTGTCTTTAGACATATTTAACCCTCTCTGTCTTTACCCTTGGATTACACACACACACGCTGATTGTAATTGCGTGGCAAGGCTGCATTACCACAACATTTATGCAGAAATACTTCTAATGATAATGATAAAACCAGATTTGGAAAAAAAGTATACACCCCAAGACAACGGCTCTGGTTGGTGTTCTTGAGCAAAGCACTGAATCACTTCAAGCTCAGGAGGTGCTCTACTCTAGCTGATCTGGACCCATGACCTCCGTGAGTTTTTGCAGAGGATCAGTAAAATACATGTAACAATGTAAAAAAAAACACAAACAGAATAAAAACAGATTAAGCAAATCATGTTAACTACACAAATTTGATGCAAATTACTTGTTTTACTCGAATACATGAGTAGGTGCATTTTTGTTAAATTCAAATATTTGGCTTCTTGTTGTGCCAAGACAGACACAGAGGTGAGTGACAGACAACAAAAACTGAGGGTGATGTTAGACCGTCATGTACAGCTGAGAGCCGTCAGAGTTTAAAATTATTCCTAGCAACTATCATTAATTACTCGACAGTCTCAGTTTTCATTACATATGAAAACAATCTGGAGTTTGTTCTCTGACAAAGAAACTAACAGAGAGATGTAAATTGGATCAATGAGGTCAGCCTGGTGAACGGAGCGGAATGCACTGATGCATTGTAATTGTATTGGTTAATAACACTAATCAATACCAACCACCAGAGCTCACATCCGACTTCAATTCTAACCTCCGGAATGTGCTACACCTCGCGGCTGATCGTCTTGCTCGCTTCCTATATTTGTGGTCATTGGAAAATTGGTCATATTTCTGATTGCTGATTGGATGATTTGGTGTTACAATCCCTCCCCCCTCCTCTCCCAAATTGACCTACTGTTGTTGCGGATGAGAAGTGAGATGCTGTGTGAGAAATGGGTCAGACACTAAATTGTCAATTTTGCTCCAGTGGTAGAGAGACTATAGATAACCACAAATGTACACATTGCCACTCATATGGCTTTACCCTATTTTCCACTGATATATCTGAGTCTGCCCAATATACACACACACACACAGCTTCTCCTCCCGTGACGCAGGCCAGCCCCAGGTGGCTTGTTGCTTTGTGCCCTTGAGCTACTGAAGGCACTTAACCTAAATTAGCTCAGTCCGACTCTTGTGCTTCTGTGTCTGTCTAATCAGACAAGACCCTGTCTACCATGACCCTGGTGTTAAGCTCATGATGCTGACAACAGAAGCAACACACTACTGTATATGCTCAGGCCCATGTGTACAATTGTATAAAATAAGCTAAATTCATTTCAAATCATGTTTTTTGCTGGTGATTGGTAATGAAACAAACACTGCTGTCATCTCAGTAGATCACTTTAATTGGGGTGTAAGCTAAATGCCTGCTGTGTAAAATATGGAGTGGAATATTAGTGCTAATGAATCGTATTGTTAAAGGAAATGGACGGATATTCCAGCTGCTAACTATTGATTTCTGTTGGTATCGCAGCTTGGATATGATACACATCACACTTTTAATTAAACCGCTTGTGATTTTCAGGGTGAGGCCGCAAAAGTGTACATACACAAATTGGACACAGTGGACCACTACAAGCACAGCAGTGTGTTGTATCTGAATATTTGTGTCAGAATGATGGCATTTTGTATGTGAAGTAAATGCTAATGTTGGATTAATGATTGTGGGCTGTTATGAAGTGCAAAGAAGGAAACACATGTGCGCACAGACACACACACACACAAACACACTGGCCCTCAGGAGAGAAGAACAGACAGCCCTGGTGTTGAAATATAGGTCAGAAAACTAGGGGGGCAGCCAACATAATGTTGTGTGTGAAGGCATCTCTCTGTGGATGTGTGTGCGCATATTATGTTGTGTGTGATTTCATGGATGTATGCATATAAACTATAGGTACATGTATTGTCTTTTAACCTGCATGTGCAAGAGCATGTGTGAGTGTGTCAAAAGCAGAAACAAAGATATAAAAAGATAAAGGGTACAGACATATAATACAGTTCTTAGAGGCCTTTTATTTACTTTATGGTCTAGATTAATACGTATGACAAGGGCTGTTTTCTAAATGCAGTAGATTGTAGAAACAGCTGCAGGCACATATCCACACACACACACATAGAGACACGGACTTGTAATGCCAGAGGCATTCAGAATTATGTCAGCTTGCTGGAAGCAGTTATGGTACAAGGGACCAGTGAGACACCTTATCAGCATGCGGAGGTCACGCTCAACCTGCACCCACACGCACACACACACAAACACACACACTTATGCCTGGTGGTTATTGATGTGGTGGATCCTTGGAGGGTCGACTGGAGAGCAACAAGGGCCAGGAGTCAATATGTGTGGCGGCAGCATGGCTGGATGGTAATGGCTCCTAATGTAGTCTGAGGGCTGCCAGGGGTCTGTTTTTATGTCATACTACCAGTGGCTGCATGGAGGTTTCCACTGGGAAATTATTTTTTTTGATCACATGTCCGACATGTGTTACCGCTGCCTAGTCAGAATTGACAACAGGGATGACTGAATGGCAAGAAAACTGCTGAATTGATGGAAATTGCCAGTAATGTTTCTTGAGCCAAGGTCAAAACTGAATTACCTGCTTTCTGTCCACCCACAATGCTGCTCAGCTATGGTACAACACAAACATACAGGGTCAGGGACAAGGAATAATTGACCACAGTTATTTAAACAAATAAAGATAGTTTAGAGGAAAAGAAACATCCTCAGGGTTTCATGAGCATCTGAGTGCTGCTGAGATCTTTCAGTCTGGACCCAAGTGGTGGACTAACTGTTCAACAGACTGGCTGAATTAAATTGTCATCCATTGAGCTGTGCTGCTAGCGTGACTAAATTAAAAAAAAAAAAAAAAAAATTTCCGCATGATTTAACATGCCCAGGTCCATCCAAACAGCAGGAAAACCTGCACTGAAAGTTGTCCCGCCAACCTTAAAACTTTCCACTTTCCAACGGGCCCGTTTCGGTTTCAACTTATTGCCTTGTGAACTTCAGGGGGGGTGACAAGCCACTGGGGTTAGATTGGATTAGATTTAAAGCTCAGTTGCCAGGGAGGAAACGGACGGTTAGCTACAAATCCATCCTGCCTGGGACATAAAACACCTCAAGTTAGCAACAAAACTGCCACCCGCTCTAAAGGCAACAAAAGCTCAGGCGTACAAATCAGCTCGCTTGTAAAATAACAGCATTTAAATCCCTGCTCAACAGGCGTGTACATTTTGAGAGTGACCTGCCTTTTATCGTGCTGAGGCTAACATTGGGAAATTAAAGAATGAATACAAGGAAAGGACTTATTTTACAGTTGCACACCTCCTTGTCAGTTTATGCTCTTCCAGCTGTTTTTGCTATTGGTTGGCCTGATCTTTTTTTTTTGGGGGGGGGCTTTTCTAAGCCGTGTCTTGTTTCACTGCCATGCTTAGGCACAAAGATGACATGCAAAACAGTGTTTTTCAGTAAAGACTACGGGCTAATGCAGTCCTGTCTGTCCACATGCTCTAACAGAGGTGCATAGAATAACCTCTATCTGTGTTCACTGTCTCTCTTTCTCTTTCATCCTGGCTTGAATTTCAAAGGGGGCTGGTAGGGAGTGCCCAGGTCAGATGTGAAGGGAGAGAAAATTGGGCATGACCGCCAAGCCTGCTGGGCCTTTGTGCATGTTAGTTTGTCTTTTCTCCTGTGTATAATATCTAGTTTTTATTGATCGTCTACCTATGGATGTTTTGCTTTAACACTCCATCTCTCGCTCTCTCTTTCTTTCTGCTTCATCTGCTGATCCCCTAACTTTTCTCTCCCAGCTGCCTTTATCTCCTCTATCATTTCTTTTGTCCCTCTAAACGCTGCCTTTTCTATCCCGCCTCGCATCGCTACTCAGCAAAATGGCCCCGCCGCTACCACATCAAAGAATCTTTCATCATTGTGTGACTCAAACTTTTCTTTCCATCTCTTTCTTCTTGTCCTTTTTGAAAATCCCAGTGCAAAGTTTCTCTTTTGATACTGTCTCCATTTTTCTTACTTTCCTCGACCCAGATTAGTGTTGTGCTGCCCGTTTTTCAAAGACATTTCTCTCAATTGTACACATTCACCCTCATCAAGCTCATGAGAACAGCTACACAATGTTTGAACAGAAAACACAAATATATGTGTCACCACATCTAGGATAGGATATTCACATACATATGCCTGTGAAAGAAAAAAACATGCAGACATAAAAAAGAGTTAGTGTGTGAGTGGTGGTGGTGGTGGTGTGCACACTAGTGTGCAGGTGTGGGTGTGGACTGGACTTTTTGGTTTTGGATTGGGAATACAAAGGAGTGCCTATAGAGGGAGGCCCCACTGCTTTTCATTGGGAAGAATAACCCAGCCAACATACAGACACAAATATAAAAAAATAAATTTTAAGCCGTTTTCTTGAACTCTCTCAAAATCTCTCTCAGCTCAGTGCTTTCTGTGCCAGGAAATTTTTTTTTTGTTTTGAGCCTTCTTAGTAGCTTGGAGTGCATTTTTTTCTCATTTTCTCAGAGACAGAGACTCCAGAGACCCTGTTTAACCCAGCAATATTCTGCATGTAATCATGCAAATGCAGTGTTGATGGGCTCATTGAAAACTGCCGAAAACAAAAGCCTAGTGGCCATTGACCGTAAAAAGTGGGGGTTTGCTGTCTGCATTGACAATAAATAAACTGAGTTGTAGAAAAAATGGAGTTTTGGTAGATGAGCTGTGTGCAAGTGAATCATTACATCTTTTTTCTGTCTGAATGTCTTTGTGAAAACTGTGATTAAATGAGAGCAGTTTTGGGTTGGTAAGATTGTCTGTGTCATTGTATAGTTTTTGTGAGTGCGTTTGTGCGTGCATGCTTGCGTGTGTGCGTGTGTGCGTGTGTGCGTGTGTGCGTGTGTGCGTGTGTGTGTGTGTGTGTGTGTGAAGGAATCCCAGCTGTTTCAATGGAGTAGGTCAGACGGAAAGAGCAGAAGGAGGGTAGGGGGGAAGACTGGAGTTACCCAGTAACCTCTGCCTGCTGAACAGACAGAAGTGCAATAGAATTAAGGAAGACAGAAAGAGAGAGAGGAGGCCTGAAGGGAAGACAGCATGAGTTTTGTGTCAGATGAAGGTCGTACAGCAAGTGCGGGAATTTATTGAACTTAATGTGTGTGTGTATGCTTTTTTGTGTGTGTGTGTGTGTGTGTGTGTGTGTGTGTGTGTAAGATGTGCGGGAATCTTACCCTATGCTAAAATCATTAGCACCAGAAAAACAGTTAACACAGCTTGTTGACTCAGCCGAGCCTCTCTTGTCACCATGGCTTCGGCATGGGATCGTGTGTGTGTGTGTGTGTGTGTGTGTGTGTGTGTGTGTGTGTGTGTGTGTGTGTGTGTGTGTTTTGTGTGTTTTGTGTTTTGTGTTTTGTGTTTGAGCAAGAGTTGGTGTTTATTCAGGAGGGAGTTTGAGGTTTAACTTTGCTTTTAACTGCGTATTTATGAGCGCTCTTGAGTCATCCCTTTCTTATGCACGTGTACCTTTTCCTGGCACATGTCTGAGGTTTTTATGGACATCAGCAGAACACGACAATATTCTGTTGCTATTCCTTTTTCCATTTAATATCTTTGTAATGTATACAGATGTGTTTTTACAGACATTGTTTTTAAAATTATACAACTCAAGAACACCAATCAATGTCAGAAGTTTATTTTCTTGTAAAGACTGATGACTATTGATGCCATATAGTGAACTTGTATTAGTGTGGAAAATCAACACTTGAATGGCATAACTTTACAGTCCGGAAGGAAAATCCTGCTTTTAATTATAGTGTATGATCATTAACCACTCGTCCCTCATGATACCGCACCATCTCCTCTCTCTCCACCTCACTCTTGGCTGATATATTATTCATGACTTGCTCTCTATCTCGGGGAGAAGACCAAAGCGATCGGATTCCTGTTGACCCCTGATGCTATGCTTTCATTCACAGAGATGTAGGGATGAAAGAAGTGGGGGCGAGTATGGTGCTTTACATGCTATTAATTATATATTTTCATTCACAGAAAAGGGGAGAAGGGGGAGATGAAAGAGAAATATGATGTAGTGTCTTTATTTATTCATTTTTCAAGGATCTTTGGCACGTTCCCTGTGTGAACCACAAAATCCAAACTCTTTTGTTTTTATTAGTAGTATTATGTTAGTATTTATAATTATATACATTATTGTTTTATACTTTTATGTGGTCACGGGAAGCAAATATTTGAATCATTTGTTGCTAATAGGTTTGCAAATGTGCAGATCTGCTTCTTGTCCCTTTCTCACATTATTATTTGCTTGTTAGGTTAAATAAGCAACATCACATCTTTTTCGTCACTTAAGATGCCACCTTGTCTTAATTTTTGAGGTAAATTTCTCCCATAACTATTAAAGGAAAAATTGGTGCTTTTCATGGATTCAAACCTTCCTCTGACAACATTCCTCTGTTTAAATCCATTTATGTTTGATTCTACTGACTTTGTAACAACCCTCCTACTGCAGGCGACACTGCATGCACACAGATGCCAAGTGTTTGTGTGTACTCATATGTGAAACAAATACTTGAACCCGGTTTTCCACTCCTCATGTTCTCCAGCTTACCTCCACCTCACAGGTTTTATACCCACCAAGGGGGAAGGTTTGCAAGGTCAGAGCCTGAAGACGAGAATGCAAGAAAAGAAAAAAAAGGGGGTTAGCGGGGAGAGTAAAATCAATACAGGCTAGATTACATTAGTAGACATGAAAGAGGTTATGTCTAAGAGTAAGATGAGAAAAAGAGGAAAAGAAAACTGGGGATAGAAGGAGAAGAAGAAAAGGGAGGGAGAGAGATTTGACATTAGAGGATCAGGTAGAGTTGAGAGGTTTTACAGGGTCAGCTTGGCTCTCTCTTCTTAAGTCCGTTTAAGACAATAAAAGCTGAAGGGTGTGTGTGTGTGAGCGCACCTCTGTGTGTATTGCATATTCAAACACTTTGGGAATTTGAAGGGATGTTTGATAGCCTTTATTACAGAGCGAAAGAGGGAGGCCTGTGTGTTTTCAGGATTTATCAAATGAGAGAACTGGAAATGGAAGGATTAGGAGTTAAATTAAGTAGTCTGGAAAAAAAAGCAAACACACACACACACACATATATAAAAAGAACCAAGTGTGTATGTGAGAGACTGTGTAGCTGCCACTGCCAGGTTGATGGAAAGATCCAAATGAGGTGTGAAAATGGAACAGAGTAGACGAAGATAAAGCAATGACAGAAGGAAGAGCAGAAGTCCCTCGGCACTCTTTTTTATCATCTTTCTGCCACCTTGAGTTTTAATTACAATGTCCAAATCAAAAAAAGACCTTTTTAATTATTCACATTGCCCTAATTTATCATCTTCCCTTTTCTCCCTGCCACCACCTTCTCCCATGAACACACTGCGGGTTGTTTTACAAGAGGAGATAATTGCACGCCTTGCCATAGGGCCTAATACTAATGAACATGTGGTAGGGCTTTGTCTTCAAATGCAAATGATTATTTAATCGTGTCATCAGTTTCGGCACAAATTAGAAAACCACACAATCGAAGCCACTTGCAGTTTTCTTTAAGAAATTACTTTTAGTTTCATCGGCAAGATATATACTGCACATAGCTAATGACATAAATCCTCTATGCATGTTTTCTCATATTTATATGAGGAAAAAGTAAGTTGTAAAAATTTCCTCAGCTTATTTAATCAACATTTATAAACTATACAACCAAGGGCTTATATCACTGGGATTGCCCTTTAACCCTTATCATAATAATCTCTAATATTTGCTGTGCTAAACAAGCTTCATCCACTGAGTCTGCCCACTTCCTTCATATGCCGCCTAAAGTATGAACAGATGAAAAATTAATGTTGTTTGGGCTGTTGCACACTGGGGGCTTCCATTCTTCATTGAATGAGCGGAAGGATGTATGGACGTACGACTAAGTGGACAGATAGCCCTAATCCTGGAGGTGCCCTAGATTTGAAGCCCTCCTCCAGCAGATTAAGTTGTTGACCTGTCTGTCACACTGCGTGAGTGCATGCACACGTGTGTGTATGTGTGTGTGTGTGTGTGTGTGTGTGTGTGTGTGTGTGCGTGTTAACACTGTCCCGAGAACAATAGGCCCTTTAATGAGTGATGCTGCACGGGGCTGCATCAATTATTCTAATACGGCACGCGTGTCGATGAGTACGATACAAGCCAAATGGATACTACTGAGAAAACATGGAAACATGAAAAAGCTTCAGACACGTGGACCAGGACTTTGATTTAACCTTTCCAGGCCGGCATGTCCACCTTTACTGCTGATTTGAATGGGTCAATATTGTTCGTAACCTGCTTGTAAAGTAGTGCTGCAATTAAAGATTATTTAATCATTAATTAACCTGCCGAAAAAGAAATTGATTAATCAATAATAGTTTAGTCTACAGAATGTCAAGAAATTTGAGGGAAAAATACCAATCAAAATTTCCCAGTGCAAAGTGACATTCTTCATATAGGTTCTTTTATCTGACAAACCATTTTGAATTTTACAGTGACATAAAACAGTGCGGTCCATTTACCATTTAATACAGGGAACTAAAGAAGAAAAAAATCCTATAAAATGACACCACTTGGTGGTACCTGCTCTGTTGAATCTCCGGTTTAAACATTTCAGTGACATGTCAGTGATAAACTTGACATCTGGTGTAAGTGTAGCATTGATGTTTATGGAACTATGTCTGTGTTTAAGCTGACTGAAAGTTGCTAACTGAAAATGGCAGCAGTTTTACGAAAAGGTCAAACACAGTTTGAACTCTCAGGAAGAACATAACATTTACAGAGACATATTGCCCACATTCAGAGCTTGGTAACTCGAGAAGTAGAGTGCCCGATGAATACTGCAAACAGACACTTCACAGCATACAGTAGATTGTGCAGAAACAATGAATGTCACTAAACAATATACCCACAGACAAATCCAAACAGCACTTCAGAGATGGGACTGAAAGATTCAGATGAGCAAGGTCTAGGGGGGAGGAAGAGAGGAGGAGGGGAAATCCTTTTTACCCGCAAATTCAAGGATCATTTTCAGTCCCATTCAGGCGCTCTTCTCTTGTTGCCCCCCCCCCCCTCGGTCCTCTACTATTTGGGCTGAAAAGAAATATGGTCACAAAAGGGAGGGGCTGTCCTGCACATAAGTGTGTGTGTGTGTGTGTGTGTGTGTGTGTGTTTGCGTGTGTGTGCGCTTGATAGATTTTGAGTTGCTTGGACAATGGGAGGATTGTATGTGATCTATATTCATGTGGCACAGATTCAATGGCTATGTGCACACACAGCGAGGGAACAATCAGACAGAGGAAGAGGCGTTAATAGAAATCATCCAGAGAGAAGTTAAAAAAAAAAAAAAGGATATTCAGTCTTTTTTCAGGTTGTTGGCACCTTAGATGGCTGAAGACTTTTCAACTGAATCTCTGCTGTCTTCTTCAGCAGTAGTGTTTTATAAACTATAAAATGGTGCAAAATGAGATCAAACATTATTAACTATCTTGCACGTTAGTGTGATGTACTGTGTGAAGTGATGTTTCCTATTTTCATTACACTTTGCATGCAGGTGGAAGCTGCATCCTCCTGACAATACCTTATGAAGAGCTCAAAGCTCTTTTTTATCTTTTTTCCAAGGATGTACAAGGTTCTACTGCAGGGGTGGCTGATAGTGTAATTAGATGCACAACTATTCCCCAGATGAGTCCGTCGTGACGGTGGAAGAGGCAGTGAACTCATTACTGTTCCAAGAGCAGAGCAGGGTAGAAAGTAAGGAAAAAGAAAGCAAGAGAGAGCGATGGAATGAAATGAAAATCGACACTCACAGCAAAGTAGCACGGCTGCTTCTGTTCGTTCTAATAACGAACGTTTAACTTTCGGCTATATTCTGAGTACCGGGGAGTGAAGAAGAAAAGGAGTGTGGAGAGAGAGAGAGAGAGAGAACGACTGATGATGAGAAATAAAGGGAGAGGCAGCCAGAACTCCTTGGTAACCAAAGCGCAGAGGAACAGAGGGGCCGGTCCTATACCCCTCCCGCTGTTTGTGTGTGTGTGTGTGCGTGTGTGTGTCTGAGGACTGGATTGCCTGAGGGAGGAGTGGTGGTGTTGGGGGGGGGGGGGTGGACCGTGTGCATGGTGTGTTTAGAAAGACAGAAAGGAGTAGAGTCTCATTGTCAGCATAGTAGACGCTCACACACACACACACACTCTCAGCCCTGTAGTGAGAATGTAAGCTGAGGAGAGCCAACGGCAGCAGCACCGTTGTCCCGTCTTCTCTCTCTTATTCCTTGGATTTTTAAGTATTTTAAATTTTTATTGTGCCTCATTGGGGCACTTCGTTTTCAAGTGAGAGACACAAACACTCAACGGGAATAATGGTGTTTATCGGGACCTCGTTAAAATCTGTGATTAAATACTTCAAAAGGAAGGGTAAGATATTTTTACTTTGGTTCAATGCTCATCATTAATGTGTATCTTAAGTAGTATGGGTGTAGTTTCCACATTAAAAGTAGAACGAGTCAACTGCAGTGAGTTTGAATTAACACTAGATTTTTATTCCCAGTCTTGTTTGCATGATTTTGACAGGAATATTATCAGGGTGTGAGTGCCTGACTTCTCCTACAGCTTTGCATTTCTTTCATCTATTTTCATCACTTCATTAAGGTTTTTGAGTATCAAACCTGGACACATCTCAGCCCTAATGATATATGAATAATTACATTTTAACTATTGGTGTCCTGTGGGTGTACTATCTCCTCTGCTGCCCCCGCTTGAGCCTAGAAACAACCGTCTGTTGCACCCTGTTACCAGGTAACCACCTGGCTGAGACTTCACAGAGCTGACAACTATCAGCAGTAAATGACCTGGCAGCATTTGTTAAAGTGGAAGCTGGAGGCACTTAAAATAACAACTGCTTTATTTAGGTATAAATTTTACAGCTTACCTGAGTTTGTTGTTAAAGAAAACCATACTATCTTTTTGTACCATGAAGATTATATTTAGGAGGATTAGTTAATGATCCAAGGCTATTACTTTATTATCAAGGGCTGTTTATCAAGCAAGTGATAATGTTTGAGAAAGGCATGGTCGATGCAGGGCAAGCAGCTTGTGCAAAATCTAATCTCAGGTATATTTATAGCCTGTGTGTGTGGGCAGGCGGGCGGAAGGGTGTGTGTGTGTGGGTGTGTGTGCATGTGTGTGTTGAAGTCAAGGCTGAGGTGATATTGTTAATCATTAGCTCAGCATTTCTGTGCTTCTTATCTTGCCATATTGCACATGCCTGCACTCTGCTCCTTAGCTGAGCACCTTGCGAGTCGCTCTGTATTCCAGTGCTTTTATTTTGCAGGAGGATGGGCTGTAGATGCGTAACTTAGCATCACTCACTTTCAGAGTCAATGCCGTGGAGGGTCTATGTGGTTCATTTAGTCCATTTCACACAAGGGCCAAAGCTTTTTTTTAGTCCAAGGTTAAGATTACTCTTGTAAGTGAGGACATTTTAACATTAACAATGTGCCAGGGTCACGCTCACCCTTATGAAACACAGAAAGTTGTATTATGCATGAAAGGTAATACTGTCAATACATTTCAATCACTGTTATTAATCATGACAGCTGATACCTCTGAAATGCATATGTGTGTGTATGCAGAGGCTTTTTCCAGGGATTACTGTATGTAGCCTTTTGCATTTTTAGCATTTAGGCACCTTGTGCGTTGTGTCTTTCAGAGTTTTCAGTGGCCTGTTTGCCCTCAGTCTATGTTTGTTAATGGGCATAGGGAGCTGGGATGTCAGTTGACAGAGGGATTAGGGGACTTCTGAAAGACCTTCGCGCCATAGTCCCGTGTGTGTGAGTTTGGGTGGGTGGGTGTGTGTGTGTGTGTGTGTGTGTGTGTGAGGGAGGCGGGGGGGGGGGGGGCAAGGGGTATTGTGGCACTGAAAGGCCTGATGTGGAGCCTGATGCAGAGGGACAATACAGGCTTTGTGTCCATAGTCCACATGTCCTTGGTTTGCCTATAGCCTGACTGAGGTCTATTCAAGACCCATAGTCAGAAATGGAGGATGGGGGGAGGGCTACCTGTGCTGAGTGTGTGTGAGAGAGCAAGAAAAATGTAAATTTTGCTTGAGAGAAATTGAGCATTAATGGTCCTTATTTAGCCAGGGAAGACGATTTAAGGGTGTGCTATTCAAAGACGGCAGGAGTGGCTGTGCCTTGCTCAGAGGTATGTCATGACAGTTAATTTGCAGTGGATTCAAGCCCGCTACAAGCCTAACCTTCACATTTACTGCTACAACTGAGCTGTGTGGGAGTGGGTTTTGTGGTAACTTTGCATGTCAGTCTTGTGCGGCTCTCCGTTCCAAACTTGTGGTCAGGGCGAGTTTTGCCTCATGATGTGTTTGATTGATTATTCTGAGCAATGCCGGCGTACAGCTAGACAGCATGTACAAAGACACGGGTAGACAGTCAGTGACGCAACAAACAAACACCGTCTAGCAGCTTGTACCGATCACATGCGGCAAACAGTACGTGTTTTCAATGACACCCTTAAGTATGTGGTGTGGCTGTCTGTAATTACCTCTCTTTTTGTCACATTAGGTTCAAATAACATTTGCTTAGCCTACCAGATGGTTGGGATTGTAAGTAGTTTAGGGCTGAAATCTTAAGGTCAATCCACAGAAAATAATCAGCAATTATTCTGATAATCGGTCTTTGGTTTGAGTCATTTTTCAAGCAAAGGCAATGAAAGAATATCAAAATATTTGTGTCCCAGCCTCTGAAATGTGATGATTTTCTGCCTTTCTTTTTCATTTATCACTGTAAACTAAATATCTTTGGGTTTTCAACTGTTAGTTCAACAAAACAAGACACTGGGAGACAGCATTGTGGTCTGAGAATTGTGATGGGCCTTTATTATATTTTGTTGTTTGTTTTCTTACATTTAATAGACTAATAAAAAAGATGATCTGGAAACAGATGGAAAAATTAAATAATTGTAAATTGCAGCTCTAAAGAGGCTGATTCAGCTGCAGTAGCTAAAAGTCTGTGACAGAACATACACTACTTGTATGCCTTTGGTGAAACACCTCACCCGTAGTGTGTGTAATAGCTTCAAGCAAACAAGCTGTTTGACCGAAGCTTCCTGTGTGGTTTGTGTAGTATTATATGACAGAGCATGCTGCAAATGGGAATGGGGAATTTCAGTGTGGTAGCAGAAGGAAAAAGGGAGAAAATAAAGATGGAATGGTGGTGGAAGAAAAAACTCCGAAAAGTGTTTGGTAACAGAGAGAGGAGGAACATTCTGCTGGAGAAGCCTTTAACGGCTGCCCACTCCTCAACGAACTCTAGAGACAGACTTTAAGGTGATATTAGTTGCTAACAGCAGCAGGACATGGTGCACTACACTGTTGTTAAATCGATCAATAAATTATATTCAACATTGCTGCACTCATTAGTTTGCAGACCGCTCATGGTTACATGTAAGTAGAGTTCAATTGGTCACTAAGGAGCTTTTAAAATCGTCAGTGTTGGAGCCCGTCAGGAGCTCTTCGTATATCAAAGCAATTACACACTGTCTCACACTTTCTCTAACGACTAATTTGCAGTTGTAGGCCCCCACCCTGTACCTCTACCTCAGCCTTCCCCCCGACAAGCACACACACGCACACACACGCGCACGCACACACACACACACACACACACACACACACACTTACCATGTGTCCCTCTATGGCTCATTAGCACCTGTGAAAAAACCCCCAAACAAAAACGCTTCAAACACTCCCAGCCCTTTTGCATGACTTGTCCCCTTCCTCCTGGATCCTCCAGACCACTCTCTCTCACAGGCAGTCTTGGTCAGGACAGGGACACACAGATAGTGGTCTTGACTAACATGGAAATAGTACTACATCCACGGTCACCAACTTTGGCTTGGATTCGGTCGCTTGGTAAGCCTACATTTTGGATAGTTCGCTGGTTTTATTACGTTGATATTAGCATCTCAGCCATTTGCTACAGTGGCTTATATATGCCACATGAGAATAAACCCCCATTGTCTAATACTTCATCAAATATGCCTGACTGAGAGAAGTGCTCTAAGAAATACAAAAGTTATGATGAATGAGGTAAAATGTTTTTTTTAGGATTTTTTTTTCAGTTAAACTAGGCGTGTAGTATGTCTTCCATGTTGTTGCACTCAACTTTAAATGCTGTTAAGATCTAGCTTCAAGTTATATCCATTAAACGACATACTTAATCCACTTTATATAGAACACTTCTGTGGTGATAACAGCTTTGTTTCTTGTTAGAAATGTTTCCATAATGATTTACTGTTATTTGAAGGGACTCAAGATGGCTTCATAGGAATAAGGTGACTTGTTGGTATATCTCCTGTTCAGTGTTTCCCTCCAAGTTGTTCCATTAAGTTTATCGCTGTCCCTCTGAGCAATGTCTCAGATAAGTGTTACGTTGTTTGTGTGGAGACTCGACACCTTGATACAAAGCACCTCGTTGTGCTTCCCCTTCCTCTTCTTCCACAAATATAAACAAGGCTGTTCCACTTGGAGAAGAAATTTTCCCATCCATAATTTAAAAGCTAAGTCTTAGAATTCGTGAACTGATGCAAAAAGTTAATAAAACTAATATTTTCACAGCTATGGCTAGGTTATCTGTGTTTTGTTTTTTATGTTTTGTTTTTTGTTTTTTTTATTGTTGAGTTTGATTTTGATGAGTGTTCTGTAGAAGATGAACGATGTAGAAATGTGTCATTTAGGAGATCCGCTTTGGTCAATAAAGAAAATGAAAGAAAATGTAAGATAAATTGATTTCCATATCCTGCTCTTTGTGTCTCTGCAGCGGTGTCTAACCTGGATGAGGAGAGCAAGTGGACGGTTCACTACACAGCTCCGTGGCACCAGCAGGAGAACGTCTTCCTACCAGGCAACAGGCCTCCCTGCGTAGAAGACCTCCACCGCCAGGCCAAAGTCAACCTCAAGACCGCCCTGCGAGGTAAGGATCATTCAGAATGGCCCACTACCCAAACTTAAACAGGATCCAGCATGACCACAGATAACATCAGGGTTTGAGGAATCCTTTGGAAGGTGCTGGGAGAAGGTGTATTACTGTGTTTGATGAACTAACAACATGAGGAGTGAAAACAAATGTCCTTAGCCAGCAGTCCACAGCTTGAGAATTCATTAGCCACTTTGTTCATGTTGGCTGTGTCACCAAATCTAGTCAACTGTTTAAAAAAAAAAAACAACTTCAAATAACAAATGGATTCATGTAGGAATTCAAATTTTTTTAAATTATTTCACACCTTGCTGATTCAAAGGGTTCAGCATGATGGAGGGAGTCAGTGCTTGGTCTTTTTTTTTTTTTTTTTTTATTGAAAAGTGACGGTTTCTATTAATCGATTATCAAACCTGACCAAATCGACTAATTGACTTCGACTTCATCTCTATTTTGAATGCTTCAATGAAAATATCCTTCAAATCCCAGAGTTCAAATTCCATAGCTTCAGTATCAGGTGAATAAACCACAATGTATAGATTGGCAAATATCACTTGCGGAAATGTTGCTGGATGCCATCGCTTTAGTCACCGCAAAGTCATGACATCGAGTTGGCAAACTAGAAAATAATGTTTGTCCATAGCACTGTAAAAATATCTAAAGTTGTAATTTGTCTTTAGCCATCAACACAGCAGTGTGAGATCCTCTTCTTCCTGTTTGTGTAGTACGATTAGACAGGGATAGGCACAGCCTTGTTGTCAAACAAACAGAGGGTATCAAGTCACACCAGAGTGGCGACTTATTAATGTTCACACAACGTTCTCTGAAAACAGGAAGTAGGAATACCAGTAAAACTGGAACCTGTTTTCCCACAGAATTCCTGGGAAAATTGTGTTTTCCTACCACTTCTCAGATAAAGACTTGAGAGGAAGGTGTGAGTAAAAGCGTAGGGCATTTATGGATGTCGGTGTCTGTGTGTGTGGGTGGCGTGTTACAGTAAATGGCTTGTTTACATGCTGGGTTGGCCTTGTGTGTCAGCAGATAAAAAAGACTGAGATAAAGTGAGAAAGGGAGATAATAGGGAGGAGGTGGTAATCACCTGATGCTTAGTCACTTGCTCTAACACTTGCACACACACGCACGCAAACACGCACGCACACAAAAACACAGGAGGTTTTCTTCCATTGTTAAACCTCCTGTGCTGTTGGCTGTTGCATATTCACCCCTAAAATACTGATGTTGCACCACCTGGGAGGTAGGATTAATGCAGCTCCCTCTTCATCCTGTCACCATCCCAGCTTCCTGTCATCCCCACCCAACCCCAGGGGTTCTAGCTGAAAGCCAACAGGTGTCTAATGTGAGCACCTGTTCTGTCCATTTGAGTCTTGATATGCATTTTAGCTTTGAAATTGCTCCTCCACTCGCAGGAAGTTGACAGTGGGAGTGACACACCTAGTCACAGGCCAGCCTTAGGGAAATAAATTGAATCCCTTCATAGTAATGACAGTTTTATTTAACATTATCTCCAAATATAATGATACAGCTCTCTCTGTTGCAATTAAACATTGATGATTTTCATATGTATAAATAAAAAAAATTTACAGGGTATTTTATAATTTAGAGGTTAAATCAAGAGTTTAAGCCATGTCCCAACCCTGCTGTCATGCACATGTAACGTGTCACTGGATACAGTGCCACCAGCATGACCATAGCAAGGTACACGAGTCTGCTTTCTGCTCTGCAAAGCAGAATAATCAATAACCAGTCAGAGGGCAATGTGTATCCTCTATTTGTTCCTTTCACACGCGCACATGGATTTAAGCTTGTGTTTAGCACCAAAGCCTTTGCAGGCAGTTGGTGAGTGACAGTGAAAGTGCCAGCAGGTCGAAATACATCAGGGTAGGTTACATAACAATCATATGATAATTATCAGTAATATCCTAAGAAATGTGCACTGGTACAGTCAATGATATCTTTCCAGTGATAGCTAGGGGGGACTGTTTTATTGTATATTGTTCATTTGTGTTGGAAGCCTATGAATAAAGGAAATATTTTTAAACTGTCCTCTGCATCAAAGCTCATCTTGTGAGGTCAGTGAGAGAATCAAAGACAGTTCACCAAGTAAAATCATAATCGTCAGCTTCATAAATAGCATTGACAGTTGAGTTGGCCAACTTGCACAAGAAATGCTCATATGTGCTGGGTTGAACACCAATAAAAAGACATACAGGCCATACATTCACTGCAAAGCATCAGGCTTATAACCAGGATCAAATTATATTTGAAAATGTTTTTGTGGCTTTCCAGTTATGACATCACACTGCACTACCATCCCAACAACTACCTAATGTGCATTCTTTGTGTGTATTTGGAGCAGTAATAGGCACCACACTGTCATTTAGAGTTAGCAAATTTGATTTGTTTCATATATATTCTTTCTGGTTGTCTTCTCTGGTGTCATTAACCCCTCCCTTCAGTCCTGCCTAGCAACAAGAAGCTCTCAGCTCATCAGAGCTTATTTATTTTAATAACTGTCCCCAATCAAGCAAGACCTATCATCTTAACAGCTCCGCTCCCTGTCATCAACCTCATTATTGTCATGCTTTCCAAATCCCTTCTTCCACACCGCTGCCACATTAGTTTGTTGTTACAGTAGCCATGTCTGCTAACTCCATCAAGATCCATTAACTGACAGTATTTTACATGCACCGGTGTGCCTCTCCATAGAGATGGTCTATAATTATCTATGGAGATAAATGGCACTTAAAAGGGATCCAAAGCAGCATGGTTGAGGTGCCAAGCTAAAGTGATGTGCATGTGCTTTGGTGCACATGTGTAATTAGCCAAAATGGGTTTTGATTTTCTCGTCACGCACTAAGTTAATACCAAGGATGAAGGATAAAAGACTTGCGAGGAGGTTTTTATATGAATGATACACAGGACACACAAAAGACTCATGCATGATTATCTGCTTCATTTAACTAGTGAATTGTAGGGCTCCGCCTCAGTTTGTCAGATTTAATTATCCTGCAGGCTAAAGGCTTCAGTAAAAGCACAGAGAATTCACTACTGTGTGTTTTAGTTGATGCTAATAAGCTATTAAAACACTAGAGAAAAGATGCTCAGTGATATATATTTGCGGATAGTGAAAGAGAGATGATGTGCTAAATGCCCCCTGAAAGAGAGGGGGGTGGAGGCGAGGGGAACAGTTCTGCCATCTGTGTGTGACAGAATGAAACTGATACCCCCTCCTCTGGTTTCGCACACACACACACAGACACACACATTCATTTATAAACTCTCTTCTTATCACACACTCACACACATACATTACAACCACATCACAGCAGGTGGTGACGAGAGGAGGTGTGAGCAGCACTTGGCAGCACTCAATGGGGACTACACTCACATGACTGACACACACATACACACACACACAAAACCATGCTCTATATTGAATAGGGTGAAAGGGTTACACAGCTATGTCTTAAAAATATCTCAAACACCAATTTGCAGTGATTTTATAGGACAATATATTCTGACCACTTAATGCACATATTAGCTTAGTGCATTCCTTGAGATCAGTAGAGTAAGTCTTTGTATTGATCATTGCGTGTTCAAAAAGTCAGAGGTAAGAGTTCATAATGAGGTTCTATGATAAATGAACTTCTGATAATATGACTGTTTCTCCAGACAGTAAAAATTGTTCCTTATCAGTCTATGAAAGCTCTGTTCTCAAATGGGGTGTCTCATGACAACATCTGATCAAATAGAGACTTGTGATCACATTGGCTACGTAATAAATCCCGTTTGAGCCAAAGATTATAGCCGTGAAAGTTCTTTGTTTTGTCCATAACACATTTCTTGTTCTCTGTCTGTCTCTAGAATGTGACAAGTTGAGGAAAGATGGTTTCCGCAGCTCCCAGTACTACTCCCAGGGTCCCACCTTTTCTGACCCGATACAGTCCACCAGCAGCCTGCAGGACGATGAGGATGATGAAAATGACAAAAAGGTATACACAGGCACAGCGTGCGCACAAACTTAAAAGCAAATAATTACATATAAATACTAAATATACCAACAACAGCTTGGCATCTCACCTCTGGTGATTGAAATGGCAGCAGTCTGCCCTCCAGTGGGTGGAAGTGGAAATACACATTTTATTTGAACCGCAATCTCTTCAGCTACTGCTCAGCTTCAGTTCTGTCTCCTCTCCCAATTATACCCTTTGATTTATAGAAAAATATCAGCTCTACAAAAACTTATAGAATGTATAGATCCAGGCCATTTCTACTTAAAAAGGCCTTTCTACCATTAGGTTCTTCACTCTGACATTATTCTGATCTGTAAAATCAGATTGTCGGACATTTGATTGGGATCAGTGGTACATGAATAACTAGCCCTAAGTTAACAGTTGCATTTTCATGAGAGAGTAGAATTGAATTGAATGTTAAACCAACTCTGTTATAGTTTTGTCTCCTTCCCTGCCTTGTCATATTTTTTCAAGCATAGCTAAACATATAAATAGGGAGAATAAATATATGCTTGTCTTTTATTTAGGTGGGGCTGATGTTTGTCTAATGTCACAGTGCAGTAATTTCATGGACGGTTGATGGCTGAAGCGAGACAGAGAAAGAGAGAGAAAGAAAGAATAGAGGAAATAAAGAAAGCAGGCAGGGATAGATAACAACAAGAAAATGAATCAGACACAAAAGTTTTCATTTATTATCTTTTGTCTGGCAGAGCATTAGTGTGAAGTGAAGTGTAAATGGTTTGACAACCTGATAGGCCTCCTCCTCCCCTCCTCATTTTTATTTCTCACACGCAAACATTCACACATGATATTTGAGGTCCCTAAAGGGTCGGGGGGTCTCTCGGTGTTATTATCAGGGTCTCCTTTGTCTCCCGGAGCCCCTCAATGTCCGCCCCTCATTCCACGCCTGCCTCGACCCGTGACCTCTGTAACGAGCTGTTGTCTTTCTGACCCATCAACTCCCATCTCTCGTTTTCTGTGTTTTTACTTTCTGCACACTCACCTCTGCTCTTGGACTCTCAGGCCCAGCCAACCCTCTTCCTCTCTGCCTTCCTTCCCCCTTCCTCTCTTCCTCTGTTTGTCCCCCTTCCTCTCTCTTCACTGCTCATTTCCTGTTTTCCTGAGGCCAATGAGACTAACTTTGCCTGACAGCAGCTTCAAAACAGCCAAAATGATGCTAGATAACAAGCCATGCTTGCCACCAGACTCTCTATCACTGAGAGTTTTTCCCTGACACCCCCCCGGTGCCTCCCACTTATTTGCCCATTTTTTCCATGTGGGCTCTGTATGATGGTGTGGATTGTGTGGATGAACAGTAGTAGACAGTGGGACTGATTGCCGGTGTTTCATTTGGTTGAAAACTTGGAAAGCCTGCCTTAAACAACAAGACCACATTTTGGGTTTTTTTTTGTTGTTTTTTTGGGGGGGGGGGTATTTTTTTTTTACCCCCATGTTGGAAAAGCTGCAGGTGTTCCCTTTCCCTTTTTGGTGTCAGTGCAAGTGAGGACTGATGACTTTTCTCCTGAAACTGATTTTTAACTAGAAACATTCGAGGAATATCCAAGTTCACTGTGCCCTGAATTCAGACTGGTGTGTATTTATGTCATTGAAGAGGTTAAGCTCAGATGGACCTTGACATTACCTTTAGGAAATTGGAAATAAAAATATTTTTAGAAAATTTTTCAGGTATTAATCTCAGGTTTTGCTGTTGACTTAACGGCTGAATTTCAAGCCTGGATGCTGCAGTAAAACATTGTTATATTGTTTCTTCTGTTGTGTCAGTAAATTCTACTCTATGATCTTTTTCTCCTATCTGTAGTGGGCTTGAATATATCCTGTTATTGGTATTTGTGTGTGTTAAAGCGTGTATATGTGTGCTTCCATTTGGGTATGATTGATTTTAAAAGAAAAATATTTATAGCACCACAAGCTCCTAAAGGTCACTGCAGTGTAATATATTAAAGTCTATTTGAGTGTGCCAATATATCCTGAACATTTTGTCAGTCATGGTTCTGGACAGTTAAGTTGTATAATACTCTATTTCCACTCACCTTTTCTTATATTCTTTTGACATTTTACATTGACATTTTTCTTTGTCCATCAGTTGCTGATGTGCTCTAATGCAGTATGACTAAATCTTTGTTTTCCATTGTCTTTCATTATCCCCCCGTCATGTTTCATATCGCTCACCTCTGTGACTTTTTCCTGCCTTGTCTCTTCTTTCCTCTCTGCATTTTACTCTCCCTCTCATCCCATATTGTTTCAATTACCTGTCACTTTTCTTTTTCATTCCTTATTCTATTATCTCTCCTGTTCCCGTCCCCCTTGCTCCCTCCACTCTCTTTCCATTCCCTGTTCTTTTTCTCTTTACGTCACTCCTGTCTCTTAATTCATGTTTTACGTCTCATTAACCCCTTTTCCTCTCTCCTTTCCAGTCCACAGCTTCGTCACTGGAGGACGACAAATCTCAGCTCTCCATGAGGCCCCAGACCCCGCAGGGAGGGGGGGAAGAAGGGGAGGGGTCTGAAGTTGACGGACAGGTGATATGGAACAAGGCCGCACCCCTCCCCACCCCAGAGGAGAAGATGAGGCAGGCAGCCAAGGCTGTGCCAACAGACATAGTTGCCATCAACGTCACAGGTATTGCACACCACCTGACAACTGCACTCATTCAACCATCTTGTTCATATCTCAACCACTAGTGAGTAGCTACCAGTTCCCATTAGTGTTGGTAGTGAAAAATAAATCCTGGTCCTCTAGCTCCATATTAATTAGAAATTTAGAAATATCAAACTACACTGAGTTTGATGTGGCCTCATCCATCCATCCATCCATCTGGCATTAACCTCTCACCATCAATTGCACATTTTGTTTTTCCTTTGTCTTAAGGAAATTTTCAGACATGTTTTGTCCAATCGAGAGTTATATGATCATGTTTTCATGTAGAGGTTCCAGAAAAGGGGTGACAGTGTGCAAATCCAAGCCCTGATTGGTACAGTTGCAGGAAACAAAGCAGCCAAATGTGAAAAAGTTGAGGTCGTTCGCACATTCGAAATTGCGAACTCTGCGAAGTTTGCACAAAATCTTTTTGAAGGTTGAAACTTAAAACTTTTGGGAGCTTGCAAATATCAGTGTGTGGACAACATCACCTTTTTTTTAATATAGAGACAGCTCCATGACATGTTCAGCCTAGTTTAGTTGAAAGACTGGAAGCAGAAGGAGATAGCTGGCTTCCTAAAAGATATAACAAGCCCTGAACATGTGGTACTTGATTCTTCTAACTCCCAGTAAGGCACAAAAAAGGGAACAAGTCCAAAAGAAAAAATTGTCAGACTGTTCCTTTAATCAACCCTTTGTGGCTGAGTGGATACTAATCAATTACTGTACTCAGTCATCCAAAGAGGGGAAAAAAACTGAATGTGTCAGTCATGGGTGTCTGCCTCCCCTCCTGAACCTCTTTGTATGTTTTCCCCTTCCATCATACTCCTCAGAGACTGACCTTCACCTTCCTTTATGTGTGTGAGCGAGCATTTTTGTGGGAAAATTGTATGACAGCTTATCAAAGGGTCAAGGCCTTTCACTGACTTTATGTCAGATAAAAGGGCGTTTGACGGATGAACACTTGTACACAGCAAAACGTCTCTAACAGAATTCCCTTGTTAGCATGTGACACACATATACATATATATATGTATGTATATATATATATATATATATATATATATATATATATATATATACATAATTCATTTAGCTCTATTGTTAATTGTTATTCACTCATAAGATATAAACTCTGGTCTTCAAGGGGACAGCGTGTATCTTTTGAGAATAAGGTGTAAAACAGTGCAAAAAAAAAACAGTCCAAAAAAATTTGGCCACATCAACATCTGAATTTTCCAGGTGTCAAGACCAATATCATTGCGATGCCATCATCCTTGAGACACTAATCTGTGCTTAATATGGTCCCACTCCGTGTAAATCACTGCTGACTACATCTGCTGTCACTTTACATGACTGAGAAAAGAAGTGTAAAGCAGACAGAGAGAGAGAGAGAGATCAGGGACTTTTCTGTCACTTTGAGGGGAAATGTGATAGACACTGTCTGCCCTCATATCGGTTTCTATTTCCCCAATGCCTGCAGGCTGTCCCCAGTGAGCCAGACAGTAGAAAGAAGAGCAGCTCATAGAGAGATATTGCTTTCCCTTCAGGGAAACTGGACAGAGATTAAGAAGGATATTGAGAAGAAAGAAAGACTGCGTGTGTGCATGTGGGCGTGCAAGCTTGCTTCATCTCATATCTGTCCTGTGCATGTGCGATAATAGCATGTTTTCTACATCTCCCATATATTACATGTATGTTTACATCCCAGTTACTTATATTCAGGGTTGGGATTTGACCCATCAGCCACGAGAGTTTAAAGATTTCTTTTCAAGTCTTTGTGACCACTAAACACTTCACAGCCATTTTCTGCTCCAAAAAAGAAGGTTTGGTTGGCAACAGAGTGAAAATGACTGTTTTAAACACTTTGGCTGGTGGATGAAATATATAAAGGGTCAATTTAGCCAAATAACCCCCCCAAAAAAACCTTGCTTACCTCTAACAGTATCTAGCTCTGTATTTATTAGTTCAGAAATGAAATGAAAATGAAAGGAATTTCATTAGTGCAGCTCACAGCACTGAACAGTTACTTTTAAAAGAATAAACTTATATTTCTACATTTAAACATTTTCTGGTGGAACTTTTTTTACAGAAGAAATAATCCCTATAAAAAAATTGTACACAGTGTGTTGTGTGGATTAACCTGAGTAGAAGACATTTGATGTGTTGCTAGTTAGTCTCTTTTTAGAGAACACAAATGTTTGATCATGTGAGCACAAGAACAAGGTTTCCAGTTACCCCAATTCTATTAAAATGACATCCAAAACATAAAAGGCTTGTATTTCCAAACCTGAGCAAATAAAACTAAAACTATCTGCATGGCTAGATACAACAAGATGGAAGTGAGAAAATGTTTGGTTGAACTGACCCTTTAGGTTTCCTGCCCTGCTGATGTTGCATGTTCAACTCCAACAAAGCCAAAAAAAAAACAAATAAAACCTGCATGTTGTTGAGTTTGTTCCTTCCAACTAACCGACTGCTGTTTGCCTGTGTGTCCGCCTGCCTTGCTCTCGCCCTCCCGGCAACCAGGGGCAGTGTTTGACCGACAGGCGAGCATCCGGCGCTCCCTCATTAACACTGACACCGTGTCCCGCCGGCCCAAGAAGGTCAAACGCAGAAAGACTATATCAGGGCTGCCTGACAACATCAACCAGGAGCTAGGTATGGATCACTGTGGGGCTATATGTTGCCCTCTACTGTCCACAGACATGTAACAACAAGCATCCCTCCTTTTTTACACTTCCTCTAACCTTACTTTTACATTTCAACATGACTGTATATTGACTGGACAATGAACTCACCCTACCAGTATTGTTCTGAGTATGTCATATTGAGATGGAGAGAATGACACATGCAAGTCCTCAGTGTTGGATCAAGGCCCAGCAGCTGTTGAATCTTTTCCTGTTTCAGATATACACACACCATGTGTCCTCATTTTCTCTCCTCCACCCTGTTTAACTGTATCCAAACCCAGGCACCAGTTCTAAAATGCTCTTCAGTAGTTTTGTGGTTTTTAATATTGCCATTTTTCCGCCTCTAGAAACTTTTGCCATATTATAATCTACTTTTAGACTTCGCATATTGGAAAATCATGTCACGTAGGAGAAATTAAGTACGGGGTTTGCCATACTTAAATACGTATTGTGCCATAATCCTTTGAGGTCAGCTTTGTTCATCCTTGTTTCTGTGAATTGTGTGTTAATTATGTGTGTGTGTGTGTGTGTGTGTGTGTGTGTGTGTGTGTGTGTGTGTGTGTCTTTGCCTTAATCCTGGGACTATATTGAAAATCTTAGCATGTTTCCCACATATGTCAACATGTACTGATTACGAGACTATGGGCGCCTGGTCATTGACACTCAAAAGGCCCCCCCAACTCTTTTCTTTTTCCCCTGTCAGTTTCAGAACATATGATCCTCAAACCGACTGAACAGATGAGGTGCAAATATCAAATATGATGGTTCAGAGGTTCCCAACCCATAGTTACTCAGCTGAGCTGGGTGTTAAGCGAACACTAAGCTCACTAAGCCGACGCTGTGCTGTGCTGATGGCACCGCGTGGCTGATGTTTATTTACACGTCTCTGAGCTGTAGGATGACAGAAGCATTTAAAGAGAATGTCATTTCTCTGTGCGATAAGGTCACCTGATAGTAAAAGGGCTTTAAAGTCTGGTTAGTGCCCATCTGATGACAGCGTCTGAATGCCATGATTACTGGGTCAGGGTAAATTGTCCCAGTGCTTCATCCCTCCCTCTCTTTGCTCAAGAGCTGCCTGCGAAGTAGACCTGCAGCTTAATCTATCGCAGCAGCAGCAGCAGCAGCAGCAGCAGCCAAGCTGTCACTCCAGCTTTTAGCAAAGGAGGAAGAGAGTCTATGTGTGGTTTAGAGAGAGAGTTAAAAAGGGGAAAGAGAGAGGAGAAAGAGTGTGAGTGTTTTGGATCATGAGCATCAACAGGAGCGCCACCACGGATGGGAGACACACTATACGTCCTCTCCTGTTTTACAGCACATTCTTCAAATTGTTTGTTTACTAGCCGGTATGTTCAGTGAGTGCGTCCTTGTCATATATGTGTTTCTGTATGTCTATTTATCTGTATATTCTGTATATTCTGTTCAGTATGGCTGTGCATGACCATGTCAGGACTCTATGAGTGTGCACATGTGTCTGTGTAAGTGCATCATGTGTCCATGTATGTGCTTTTTTGCTGCCTCATGTCCTACAAGCTCCCTGTCCTGGACCACAGGAGACTATTTGCTCCCCTATCGGACTGAGCCAGAGACAGAATAGCAGGGGAGGCATGGTAGGGAGTCTCTTCTCGCTCTGCCTCCCCTCATATCCTTCCCTCCTTAATGAAGAAGACCAGAAGTTATTAACACATGAGACAGGGTTGCAGCAAATCAAATTAATTAGCTTCCCTGTGACCACAGTGTATCTGACAGTCCAACCGCACAGCAGAAAGCATTGTGGCTGAAGACGTTGTAGAAGGGGGGGAAAGGAAGGGTAAGGGAGCAGGAACAGACAAGAGGAGCTAGCTTTGACGAATCCCGTGTTTATCATATTGTCTGTCTTTCCTTTGACAGCAGCAAAAGGACGCGGTGGAGACCTCCGGCCGCAATCCATGTTCATCCCAGGACAGTACTCTACTTTAGGACGAGTCGGGAGTGTCAACTCAACGCTCCGACGTTCGGAGACCAGAGACTCGAGCTGCCAGACAGAAGAAGTGAAGATCGTACCCCCGTCCATGAGAAGAATTCGGGCGCAGAGAGGACAGGGAATCGCTGCTCAGATGGCCGGCTTTTCTGCTTCCTCCTCAACAGGAAGTATATCCATCTCCAGTAGTGACAGCTCTGGGATCCTGATGCTTCCACATCAGTTTAATGGAGACCCCTCCCGCTTCCACAGTCTGCCCCGACAGGGTGCCAGGGTGTCCCTCAGTGCTGATCCCATCTATAGCAGCACCCCCATCAAGTCAGAGGAGCAAACTACCCCGCAGAGGCAGATAGGAAAGCTTCAGGTTGATGATACAGTGGTGCACATGAGAAATGCCCCAAGGACAGGCACCCTGCCCAGGCCCAAGTCTCAGGAGGTGAGGGGGACCAAGTCCAGCGAGTGGGGTGGAGGTCCAGCTTGTGTGGTTTCTCCACATGCCTCCTATTCCACCTCACTTATTCCGAATGCCACTCTGTCTAGCTCCACTGAGGTCATTGCCCTTAACACCTCCGGTCAGCTCCCCCACTCCCCAGCCTCAGTTTATCCCGCAGCCCGGCCGCTCAATCTGGCATCCCCCTCCAACGTTGACCCTCTGATCTCCAGTTCAACAGCCTTCAGCCACAGCACCACCTGTCCAGTTTTGGCCACATCCACCCCCACTCATACACCACGGGATGGCGGTCTGGTCGTTGCAGCACCCGCTAGCGAGTCAGGGCACTCAGACAGCAGCGTACACAGCCACAGCACCTTGGCCCCCACACCTCCATCCTGTCCGCCAGAGGAGCAGTGGATCTACGACACGCCAGAAAATGTGGTGGTCCCCCGCCGCCCCCTGACCTCCAGCTGCTCCACTCCTATCAACCAGCTGTATAGCAGCCTGGACCTCTCCTCCAGGACCACTACTGATTCCAGCTCCCTCTATTCCCAGGATAATGATGGATACTACACCTCCATGCACCTGGATTCTGGCCTGCGCTCTCGCAGCCACGGCAGTGGGCAAGGGGCCGCGGCTGGACAAGCCACCAGACACAGCATGTACGAGTGCCGTGAGATGGCCAACCAGGAAGACTCCGGAAGCCTGTACAGTGATCGCTCTCTATCCCGTAGCATCTCCCTTCGCAAGTCCAAGAAGCCCCCGCTGCCCCCAGCCCGCACAGACTCCCTCAGACGCAAGCCCGCTGCAAAAAAGCCCCTTGGAGGCGTTAGAGCCGTCAGCGGTGCCAACGAACCAAACGCCGCCATGCTTAATGAGACTCTGATTGCCAGTTTGCAGCAGAGCCTACAGATGGGGCTGAGGGGAGGGAAAGGAAAGGGCGCTTCGCCGTCTTCACCCTCTCACAGCCCGAGCAGCGATTACGATGACCCCTGGGTGCTACGGCCACGCAGTCAGAGTAGCATCAGCGCAGGTAGTTCTGCAGCGTCGCTGGTAGCTAACGCAAACTGTGGCGGCATATCTAACGTGTACTCGCTCTGCCACGTGACGCCAGCCCACAGTGACACCAGCAGCTTGCGTTCAGACTATGCTGATTCCTGGGGTTATTACATGGACTACCCTCGTAACCACGGAGACCAGAGGGCGCAGACACCACCGGCCAACAATAACATTACAGCTGGCGCTCACCCAGGAGAACTAGAGAACGGAGGTGAGATTCACAGCAACAGCCAGGCCCCTGGAGCTCCAGGCCAGGAGGGAGGGGTGGCAGCGAAGACCAAAACGTCCACCTCCTCTCCAGACAGGGTGCACAGGCTGACCTCCCCGTCTAGCGGCTACTCCAGCCAGTCCAACACCCCCACAGCTGGAACCCCGGTGCCCTCATTCGTCAGGTCCATGTCTCCCTCGGGCAGCCGGCCCAAGCCCAAAGTCCCCGAGAGGAAGTCATCTCTCCTCTCCTCCGTATCCATATCCTCTTCTTCCACCTCCCTGTCCTCCAACACCTCAGACTCACTGAAGAGCTCAGGCCCCCCTCCACTACCTCCACCCCTGCCCCTCTCCTCTTCCTCGGCCCCGAACACTCCTCTCAGCCCACCTCCACCCTTCCCTCCCCCTCTTCCACCAAGTTTGAGCGCAGGTTCCCCCACTCCCCCATCTGCTCCCCCTTTACCAACCACTCCACAGGGAACTTCTCTGAGCCCGCTCCCTGCTTGCTCCACCTCCCCTGAATTCCCTCCTCCTCCATCCCCTGAAACACTAATCCACTCCAATTCATCCTTCAATGGGAGCTTCAGTCCTCCCCCTCCGCCTCCCCCTCCTGTGTCCTCCTTAGGACCCCCTCCACCTCCTCCACTGCCTGCTTTTGTTCCACCTTCCTCCTCCCCAAGTCTTGTGAAGGCAGTGAAGGATGCTCCCAAACCAGCTAATTCAAACAGCCCCACAAAGTCACCTAAGCCCCTGATCACCCCGTTTGCATTACAGAGTGTTCAGCTCCGTTCAGTCAGGCGGCCAGAAAAGGAGATTAATGGTAAATCGGACCACACCAAAGCCCCGAGAACAGGGGTGGACCCCCTTCAGGTTCTGAAGCCCCAGACCATGGAGAAATCTCATTCCCTGGAGCATCCTCCTGTGTTACCCGTATTTAACAGCTCCCCAGAAGATGATTCACGTAATCCCTCACCATCACCTGTGTCAAAGCTGTTAGAAGACTTATCATTAGACTGCAGCATCACAGATGACACACCGGACAGTGCTGTCTTAAATGGAAAAGACGAGGGTCAGAATCACTTTCTCTTAAATGGAAAGGAATCAGATGAAGGGCAGGAATCATTGCCAGGTCCCCCACAGATTTCCCAAAGCTCCCCTGTCAAACAGAGGCCCCCAACAGTCTCCAAGAAACCCAAACTCTCTTTTCTCCCACCACTTAGCACCCATCTAATCAATGAACAGGTTCTAACTCAGCATGAGGATATAACCAGCCTGTTCCAAATAGAAGACCAAGTAGATGCTCTGCAAAGACAGACAGAGGAAGAGGAGAAAGAGAAGAAAAGTGAGCAACAGGACGAGGGGGAGATTTCAGAGATTTCTGAGCCATTAGCGGAGAGCAGTGAAGCATCCACAGAAATCTGGGACGAGTCCCATATCTCTGCTTCTGCTAGCCGAGAGACGAGTCTCGACCATGAACTGTGTACCAATGGAGAGGCCGACGAAGAGGAAGACGAGGAGGGAGATGGAACAAGCAGCACAACTGGATCCATCAGCTCAAAGGAGGACGACACAGGTGAGCCCGACAAACTTATTTTGCTTTTTTTTGGCACCAAATTAAAGTTAGAAATGTATAGGCTCTGTGAAGAGTTTTAAGTGGTCTCAGTCGAACCTTCTTTTACTGATTAGTAAAGCCCATTACCATAATCCTATGCAGTTAGTAGTGACGCTGGTGCCTGTCAGCTGTGCGGCCAGCACCGCAGACAGCTGTGAAATTCAATTTGCCTTCAGAAGCAAAGGAGCCAAACTTGAAACCACAAGCTCTTAAAGACTTGAAAACTGTGAAAATAGCGCAGGAGAGGCAGCTTATCACCGGGACAGCAGCGAGGCTGCCTCCTGAATTCATCCTCTCTTACTCACTTTCTCCTACTCATCCCTCTATATTTTATATGCAGTGATCTCTTTCTGCTATTGTCCCTTCATTTGTCCCACATTCACCCCTACACTCATACAAACACGCACACAAACACACACACATGCACACACAAACGCGCACACACAAACGCACATGCACACACATACACACAAACACACACACACAGACTCACACACAGACTCACACACACACACACATCTCGGCCTCCACTGTCTGCTCGACTCCTCTCCTCCATCCATCCTCATTTTCAAATATCCATTTTTGCCTCGCTGCTTTTTCCTCTTCTTTTTCCGTTAATCTCTCGTCCTCCGTCTGTCCCACTCTGCCCCTCTCTCTTTCTGTCCTGCTCCCTTATCTCTGAGGTAGGGGAGGGGGCCTGTGTCCCGGGGGGGGGGTGCTTTTCGTGGTCGGAGGGAAAGGGGGGAGGGGCTCTGTCGTATCAAAGGGGAGGGGAACAGATCTGTTAAGGGGATGAGGGGGAAGGGGGGGGGGCGTAAAGTGAGACTGCCTGCAGCGGCTCAGGCAGTTGAAGCACAGACATGAGCGTGGAGGTTTAAAGGAGGAGGAGGAGGAGGAGAAGAGGCTGAACTAGAGGAGAAGAAAGGAGAGGACATTCAGAGACGGATAGAGAATGTAAGAAGACAGTCCTGCACCTCCCTGGTACCACTTCTGATTTCATAGCCTGCCAGCTCAATGCGACGCGATGCCGAGCTCATGAGTGTCCAACCTGAAGAATGCGTGATTCCTTGTGTGTGTGTGTGTGTGTGTGTGTGTGTGTGTGTAACCTGTGTGTTTCTCTGTCTCAGGTGAGGTGTTTGACTTAAGTACGGCTGAACTGTCTCCGGCCTCGTCCGCCAACGGGGCCTCTGAGGAAAACATGGTGACCCCGACTCCCACACGGCCCAGAACCACTGAGGACCTCTTTGCCGCCATTCACAGGTACCACGATGCGCCTCTCTCCTTCACGCCTCTTTCACTCCCTCATTCGCTCCAACTCGCTCACTCCTCACCCGCTCCAGCTCCCGATACATAATTTATTCCACGGAGCTATTTTATTTCACTCCGGTACTCTGTCCCTGTCGCTTTATCTGTTTGTTTGTTTTTTTTCTCTACCCCCCCTCCTTTCACTGCCAGCAACACAACCCCCTCCGCAATAAACCGCAATATATCACCCTGAACTCTTCAGTCGCTGCCGTCTTTCACCCCCAGCCCATGATTTCTCCTTTTCCATCACCATTCCCCTCCTTTCATCATCTTCTCCTCCTCCTCCTCGTGCCCTCCACCTCTTAGTCATAACTTCACCCAGCACTGTCCCGTCGGCGAGCGGACGCATCTGTCAAATATCTGCTCTCTGGAGTCTCCCAGCCCAGGGGAAGAGCGGCTTTTTTTTTTTTTTTTTTTGCTTTTTTCCCTGTTTCAGGCCACTGAAAGACCACATAGCGGCAAACAAATTAGAAAGCAATATTGAGTCAGTAGTCATATGTTTATCGAGGCATCTGTGTTAGTTTAGTCACATAAGCATTGCTCATTCTCAGCAGGAGAAAAGCTGTTGCTTCATCCATTATTTAATGACTCGACACCCTCTGGTCCTAATCTAGGTTAGAAGCCACCCGAGAGACCGGCTCCGGCTTTTTCTCTTTCTGCTCTGCCGTATCTGACATATATTGCATACGCGCTCCCGTGCTTCAAAGGGAGTACACACATAAATTTCTCATGCAGCCCGCCAGTTTGTGTTTCACGGTCACGTGCAGCGGCAGTCGGGAGTCCTCGAGCATCACAGGATTTAATTTCACGGGATTTTATTTCCACAGGCAACAGATTGCCTGTGTATTTATGGTGCCTACGTCATGTGTGCCAGTGCGATTTATTGTGTAGTTTAGAATTGAATATTGTGTAAGTATGCTTGTGTGAACCTCACCATTAAATTGTGTTTGTTTAGCATTTGTATTACTGTGCTCCTCCTTCATCACACCTTGCAGCTGGAGAGCACATAGAATAATTTTACATATTTTTAAATCAGAAGTGATGAAGGACTCCTGGCAGTGCTGTTAATGAGAGGAATAAATAACTGCAAAGAAAACAGGATTTTAATTAATTTGCAAACGGTGCAGCTCTAAATTTGTATCTGGCATTAGATTATAATTTGAGTAATTTGAAGTTAGATTACACTTAAAATGCAAGACTTCAGATTCATCTATTTTTTTGGCAGCAACTTTCTCACACAGACGCTGTCTAACTCCTTCCACTAATTCCTCACACTTTTCCTCTCACCTGCTCAACTCGTTCAATTGGCCCTGTTGTTTCACTTCCACACTCCCCGTCATCCCTCCTTCCCTCTCTCTGGGAAAACAGAGGATGATGAAAACCTTGAATGAAATGCTCTCACAGCCACGGCCGAAAACAAGACTCGCCTGGGGAGATTCTCCAAACCAAATGTAAAACAGCCAGGGGGAAATCGATCCCGTTGCCCGAGTAGTGTCTTTCTAATGCAGCCTTGTCTACCTCTGTAACTGAGATTTCTATTTCTGCTTTCTGTGTGTGTTTCTTTGAGTCTTTGTGTGTTTGCCACTGCGAGTTCAGCATGGAGCCATCTTGGTGGACTGAATTCAGGTGTTTTGTCTGTGTGTCAATGTATGCACGTGTGAGCGTGTGTGAGAAAAGTCTTATGTAATGCTGTTGGGCTAATGTGGCGAGGGAGCTCACGGGGGACGATGCGTAGACGGAGATTGAATTCAGGGCACAGGCACACATTTTGCTAGTGTAAATCACAAGTCAGACTTTGCTCCCCACGCGTTTTACATCCTTTAGTCGTCCCTCTCATTTGACCTTCACAAGTATATTCTCTACAGGCTGTTTGTCCACTATGGAAGAATTTCTTACTATAGATCTAATCCGAGGATTAAGGATTTTCTCTCACTGCATCCTTCACTCCTCTCTTAACCTTTAGCATCAAATCTCTCTCCCATATCACAGAATCTGTATTTTTCCTGCCTTTAATCGTTTCTGTCTCCTCCTCTCTCCTCCCCTGTGCAGAGGGGGCATGCGGTGGGTGGGTGCATCCTTTCTAGAGAGGTGCAAAGTGGCAAGTAGCCCCCTTCCCTTGAATTAGCAAGCCTTGTTCCTGCGATCGCTGTGATGCTACCTTAGGATTAGCTGCAGTAATCCCACAGTGCAACCCCCTGTACCACACATTAATAAGGCTGTTTCCCTGCTAGCCCTAATCCCCCAAATTCTGCCAGTTGCAGCTTTATTGCTATGCTTTGGTGCAGGAGGCATAGACGTTGTTGGCTGAGTGGCTCAGTTGATCACTCTGATATCCCCTGCTGAGAGGAGGCCAAATCGTCCTTGCGTGATTAAAACTGCTTTGGGCACTTCTCTCAGTTTGTATCTTGGATTAATTTCATTGTCTGAGCTTTCTTGCAGAGTTGCAGCATCTGCAGCTTCCCTTGTGAAAACTCACTGGATTTATTTAACGAAAATGTATAACTCTTCTTCCCATTGCTCTCCCTTACTTTTTTGGAGCATCCACGCTACTCCGTGTTCCTTATTGTTTGACTTTTTTTAAGATTCTTGCTGTGGCGCATGATTGCTGGGGGCAGAGCTGACATATGGCAAAAATTAGGACAAAGATTTCAGGCGTGTGGACCAAGTATTTTAAGTGTAGGGGTTTTGTTTATTTATTTTTTTAGGCTTCAACAAAATATAAACATTCACAAGGTTGAGCTTTCTGCTCACATGTATAAAATCCTGTATGCTGCAGCCTGTCCTTATTTCGAATAATTGGATTTTTTGTGCTCAATTTCTTACAATACTGCCCCCAACTCTTGCATTCCTTCTTCTAATTGATTTTCTACTTGCTCCTCTGTCAAATCAATGTTCACTGACCTTTAAGATATTTTACTCTTGAAATGAATTAACCCTGCTTGCACTGACTCATGCCGCAAAATTACTAAGAGCATGTCATTAATCTCATCTGCGTCTTGCCCTAGGTCGAAGCGCAAGGTCCTGGGTCGCAGGGAGTCTGAGGAGGACAAGTCCCGGGCTGGGAGCCAGCCACAGTCCCCCCCCCTCACCCCCACTGGAACGTCCCCGGGGACGGTGTCTTCTCTGCCTCGGCAGACGGGCTCCATCCAGCGCAACCTCCGCAAGTCCTCCACCAGCAGCGACACCTTTAAGGCCCTTCTCCTCAAGAAGGGCAGCCGCTCTGAGACCAGCTTCAGGATGTCCGCTGCCGAGATGCTTCGCTCCACCGACCCTCGCTTCCATCGAACGCGCTCCGAGTCAGCGTTAGACCCCCCCGCCGCCTCGCCCTCCTCCCCGACCGCACCCCTCAGCCCCTGCGCCTCCCCGGGCCGCGGTAAACGGGCAACAGATGAGTGGAGCCGCTATGAGGCCTTGGCCCTGTCCTCACCAACCTCATCGTCCTACTCAATGAGCGGTTTAAAGTACGGGCGCTCTCGCACGCCGCCCTCCGCTGCCAGCAGCAAGTACAACGCCCGCAGCCGAATTCTCAGCAGCCCAATGACAGTTATCTGTGAGCGTGAGGGGGAGTTGGCTGAAAGCGAGTACGGAGATACCGAAGAGAGCTTTTCTGGACCCACGGTCCAGACTCTCCCTGTGCTCAAAGACTCCAATGGCACTTTATCCGAGGAGAGCAGAAGTTAAAGAGCAAGGACTGCCCCTTAAATTCAGGGAGCTGAACTCGTACGTTGTAACTAGGTAGGGGGCAGGAAGAGGAGCCATTAGAGAGCCCTCTAGAGACACCTTCCTGAGCCCCACCCCCTCTGCGCTGCCTCTGAGGGAGTGGACACGTCGGGTCCTGATGTGAGGTCAGAGGTGGCCCCCATCATAGCCCGGGCTGAACTTAGTCTGAAGTGGAGAACTGGTTGTGCTGCAGCTTTTCAAGACTCCCGTGATTCTTATTCTCTCCTTTGTTTGGTGACTCACCCTTTGTGTTAAAAGAATAGTGTTTCTTTTACGCCTGGTGTTCTGAGTTTATTTTTTTATTCGTTTTTTTTTTTTTTGTTTGTTTTGTTTTGTCCTTAACATGCGGGAACCCTTTAGTTTCTTTGAAGGACAGGGCGCGGACGGCAAACTAAGGTGAAACGAAGGAATTGAAAAGTCACAAGGTGTTTGCTTAACTTTGCTGCTGTGGTGCTACGTAGCTAGGCAGTTGGAAAGAGTGGAATGTAAAGGCGTGCTAAACGCTCGCTTCGTAAATCTCCTCAGCCTCTGCTCCTCTCCTGTTGGCTCTGGAAAGTGTTTGACGGCACCACAGCCTGCGAATGTTGGCCTCAAACAGCCCATTATGTTGTGGAAAGAGCTCGAGGACGTGGTACAACAGACAGCTCCACCGAAGTTCAGGTGATTGCCAGGTTTTTTGCTTTCTGCTCTTACGGTTCAGTGGTTTAGTTTGCAGAGCTGGGGTGTATTCAGAGGTCCATAGAAAGTGCAGAGGATTCAGTGCTACCTAATGATGAGCAGAAAGTGAGCGAGGCTTGGGGGCACAAATCGGCAAAATTACTCTCTACGAAAAGGCTCATAAAATCTCTATTAATGAACTTTTAGTTTGTAGATTACGCACTGTGCATAGGTCTTTTCTTTGTTTGTGAATTAAGAAGTATGTTTTAAAGATTGTTTTAATAAACAAGTGATGTCAAGACTTGTGTCGGGAAGTTAAGGATGAATCTATAAATGTAAAGCCAGAAATTACATTAGATGAAAAGCTTATTTTACTGTCCGGGTCTCCAAGTGATCATGTCTGTTACCAAAGAGCTGGAAAAAAAACGAAGTGTAGTTGGACATTAATCTGGACGTGAACACAATCTGAGAGTGCGACTGCTCGTCTGACACCCCATCCGTACGGTCCAGCCGTCGTTAAGTTTGCTGAGACCTTCTAAACCTTTTAGATCTTAAACGCTGTTGACCTTTCTGCTAAGTTTATCCCTTTGCAGTTTTATATGACTCTGTATGTAAATACATAGAGAAAGGAGTTTTAAGTAACATTTTGACTTATTTTCAAAGAATTTGTACATTTTTAGAGCCCTGTGTTTGCTGGAAGGGAGTGGTTCCTTTTTTGTAGATTATTTATTTTCACATAGCAGGGTTGCAGTATGGCAAACTGGCCGACAAGCAGGGGCGACAGAGAGACGTGGGACGAAGGGTTAGGGAGGGACGAGAGCCACATTTACTACGCTGATCCCATCAGGCCATTTTTTTCTTTTAAAGGTGCTTCAAAAAATGTGATACTGTCCATATTTATGCTTAAGTCTTTCTACTGCCCTCAAATCTTCAGTCATACAAACCCTGCAGTGGTGCTCACAGCTGAGTAAATGTGGTCTCCTTGGAGACTATACCAAGGTGACAGGCTTGAGACTTCATAACCTCCTAACAGCCGTAACACCATGTGGTTTAATCACCTGTGACCAAAGTGTGTCCCCCACCGGCTCCCGCCCGGCCGTGATTGAGCACTTGAGGCCCCGGCTTGTCTCATGACAGGAAACATCTCAATCAGAGAGCTGGTGAAAAGATGGGAGGACAGAAGGAGTAGTCGCCATGAAGTAGTGGGAGTGGAGCTGAAGGCAGGATGCTAACGCTCTTGTGTATGTCTGTGTAATAAAAAAAAACCAAAACAAAACAAGGTGATATTTAAAGAGCTGGTCTCTGTGTCATTTCCTCTCCCTCTGGGTGATTCACGGCCATCTGCCAGCCCCACACCCGAAATCACCGCCTCATTAGCATCCACGCTCGTCCATCATCCGGAAAACTCCAGAAGCCCCGCACGCACACACACACACACAAGCAGGGTCATCAGTTATGTCTCCTTCTGGACATCCTATTAGGAATTAGGACACACTGAATCACAGCGTCGTCCAATAATAGATCTCTCCGCTGTCGCGCAGTTGAACGGTCGCGACTCTTCACTGCGACCTGTCGACGTTCCCCCGCGGGACCGTTCGGCCATTTCCAGAGCACAGATAAAATCTGACGGCCTTTTAGTCTTTTAGTCTTTTCGGTCCCTTCGCCTTCAGACTCTGCAGAGTCAAAGAGTCACCTGCTCCACAAGCGACACTGTGGCCATCTGGCCGTCAGACGGGAATCAATACGAACTCCTCCCGACCATAATCACACTATTGACACTCCAATGCTTTCCCCCTTCCTCTTATATTGGAGACCCTCGGTGCCGAACCCTTACAAGAAACAGATGTATGAGGCGACAGAGAGCAGATCAACTTGAGCACAGTAGAGACGCCAGGAATAGAAAAGCCATCGTTTGTGTTTAATGCACTGAGCATCTTTGTAAAATGTTTCAGCCTGGTCAATGGGCACTACTCTGATTATTTCAGTTTTTACATTTTTTAATGTAAAAATGAATTCTCTTCCCCAGAAACATCTTTCCATGCCAGTATGATAAAAACAATGTCCAGAGACACACACGCCTCTGACAGGGATCTCGTTCAATCCTGGCAAACCTTCGGTCACCTTTTGTTTCGTAAAGGTTTTGTTGTCTTTTGCAAACCTTTGCTCATTGCAGCCAAAAGGTTTGATTTTAACTTCATCAGTCTACAGGACTCGTCTCCAAATTGCATCAGGCTTGTGCTGACGTTCTTTTGCAAACTTCCGATGCTAATTTTGTGGCGAGGGTGTAGGAAAGGTTTTCCTCCAATCACTCTTCCATGAAGGTCATATTTAAGCAGGTGTCGTTAAGAGTTTGCTAAACCTTCCTGAAGGTCTTTTGTGATCAAACTGGAGTTTTGATTCACTTTTCAGAGATTCCTGCGAGCAGTTCGCTCAGAAAGTTTTCTTGCTCTCCCAGACCTCAACTTGACCTCCATCAGTCCTGTTTACTCCCATCTCTTTAATTACATTACGTACTGAGGAAACTGAAGGAACTTTTGTATGGTGCCTTTTCCCTCTTTTCACTCTAAACTTGCACAAAACAAAAATAATATACTAATCTTGCTTAAAATGCCTAGAAGAATGTTGCATCTTTAAATTTATGCCTTTTGAGCATCAGTTCATATAAACAGTAGCAGAAATTTGGACCAGGGGAGCCCAGACTTTTTGGTGCCACAGTATTTGGGCTTTGGAGGATTGGAAGGAAAAAATAAGACACACTGAAGTTACCACTTTGGGAAGTTGTGCTTGGCTCACTTTTTTTTTTTTTTTTGTTAAAAAAAATTACTTGAGTAATTCATTGTCTGATTAACTGATAATTCAATTAATTGCTCTCCGCTTCGGTGGGCGAAAATGAATTGAATCCAATGGCAGCGCCAATGGAATAAATACTATATAAAAACCTGCTTTGAAAAACAGCTGCCAGAGATATAAATTTAACACACATGCAACCACCCACCCTGTGACACCCTCTGTTTGGGCAATTAAGACTCCAGTCGGCCGAATATGCCAGGAGGAGATTTGGGAAGAAATTGGAACTTATTAATCATGTGGCTCGTAAAAACAAAACATGACAAAAAAAATAGGTGCATTACATTATACCGCTGCACATTGTTGTACGTTAATATTCAAAGTTAATCTCTGTCACCAGAAAATGAATTCTGTCACCATAGTATATTTCCATCCTGTTCTCCGCATCAGCTCAATGTTTCTGGGCCGAAAGGGGCTGGATAAAATTAAAATACACGAATGTGGTGTTTGGAATCGAACAGGAGCCTCATTATACATTTCCTCTCTGCAGCAATGTTTCGCCTCACCGAGCACAGCCAGCGAGATCAATCCGACCCGCTAACAACGGACGAAAGGTGGTGAGTGTACAGAGGGTTTCCGGAAAAAAAGAAAAGAAGTCATTTCTGCTGAGCGTCCGAACATAATACCGGCAACAAATCTGCCACAAATAAAGTGAACGACTCAGCAGACACGGACCCGACGACGAGAAGGTGAGAGGGGATAAAGGGTGAAGTGAACTGTGGTGAGGGTTTCGCGAAAACTCCGAAAAGGTCACGACCATCGGAGTGCGGAGGACGGTCTGAGCTGTCTCCACCGCGGATCAGATAAGCTCCCGATCAAACCTTAAAATAAAAGAAATAAGAATCATCCCATTGCAAAAGGGACAGGACGGCGAATCATAATTACACAGTGAAGATATAGGTGATAAATTACCAGAGGAAACGATCGTTCGATGAGATATTTATTACCGACGAGGTATTAAATTTAACATCCTTTAAAATCCCTCAGATGCAAGTAACACTTCACAAGATTCATTGATCAACCCAGTGCTTGTGTTATCATTCCCTTCACAAAAGCCAAGTAAGTAGTCTCCCTTCAAAATTCAAAACACAGTTTCTGGTTGATCTAGAGATAAAAGTAAACTAATGTTTGTTAGCTTGTAACTGTCACTCGTTAATACTTACACCCAGCAAAGCACTAAAATGTTGGTGGATCAGAACTTAAACCACACAGGTAACTTCACATTCAGTCATTCAGTCGTGAACGTTTGCCGAGAATGAAACTGACAGATGATGAGATGTGAGTGATGTGAGTGGTTTTGCTTTTTACACGATGCAGAGAGTTTTGTAACATTAAGGTTTAGGCATAAACAGGTTTTGTTCTTACCCTTGTTATCACTGAATAAATAGAAATGATCAATGTGGACAAACAAATGCTCAAAATTAAGGCAACTTCAACAAATGGTTCATTATAAAGCAGAAGGGGCACTTGTCTTCTTGTCCCAACTAATTGCACCAAAAGAGGGAAATGTCCTCTGACTAACTGGCGCCATCTGCTGGAAATATTGCCCCAGTATGGCCACTTTTTTCCTCGAGGTTTACTGATGTTAAATGATGTTAGAGCTACTTCTAGTCGACGTATTCAAAGCAAAACTGAAACACCGTCAGAAAAGGAAAAAGGGCGTTTAACTGTCCTCGTTAGTGTGACCTGTAAAGCTTCGTTCGACAGACTTCACTGACAAGAGCCGTCAGACTGCGTGAGAAATCTCTATCCTGCGGTGGGTTGGGCACTGGGGGAACTTTAGAGCTCTACCGCTCCTCCTCCCTCTTGAGGATCCAGACCTCGTTCCTGCGGTTGACCAGTTTGAAGGGGCTGTCGTAGCCGGCTGTGTAGTACGGCCGCTCCACGAACGGGACGCCGTCCCTCCGCAGGCTCTCCACGAGTTTCAGGAGCTCTTCGCGCTTTACGTTCTCGTTGGAGAAGCCCCCGTACGTCCTGTAAGAGAAGGGGGATTGACGTCTTTGCTTTTTTGTTACGGTTCATGCAATCAGTTGGAAGATTGGTTGAATCAAAAAATAAATAAAACTAAGAGGAAAAACAAAATTATTATGGACCTGCAAATATAATCCCGCCAAATCGGCCACGTTTATTCATTATCAGCTTGAATTGGCACTGAAACCCGCTAACGACACCAAGGTTTTACTCCACCTGACGTAAGCTGTGAACTCTTTCCTGTGCTCCACAAACACCTCCGGCTGGCTCGGCTCCGGCGGATCGTCCTGATGCTCCTCCGGGATGTAGAAGGACACGGTGAACCGGGACTCGCACGCGGGGCCGGCTCCGGGGTCGACGCGGCACGTCACGGGGGCCGTCATCTCCACCTTGGCCTCTAAAGACACAAACCCAATCAACAAAAGAAACGGCAACACCTGTGGCCGATATTTCACACACACACGCCTCACGCTGCAAAACCCCGCTGGTCAGCAGCACAGATAGTATCTGTCTTCATGAATAATGCCCCTCGATAACGCATATCATGCATTTTTCTCATCGCACCCCTTGTCTAGAGCTGAAGTTTATCCATTACGTTAACAACAAACTAAAAGCCCCGCGGGCTCTTCAACTTCTCCCGAAAAAGTCTCGGCAGAACAAAGAACATTGCAGGATGCGTCTTAGAGGCCGGAGGGGTCGGACCCACTGTTTCGATTGTTCCCCTGGATGTAGCCGAAGAGCCTTTGGAAGCCGGTGTGCAAGGCCGCGTCCAGCTGCATCCCGCTCAGAGAGGTGCTCACCCACCGAGTGGCGTGGTATGTACGGACCTCATAGTCCTGACCCTGGAAAACACGCGCACACAGACGCACGCACACACACATACACCATGGCTGTTTTGTTTTGTTTTTTTAAATACAGATGAATCTATTTATTCTGTTATCTAATACTGTCAAATCAATAATTCAGTCAATAACATGCTATAAATTGCTGCACTGACACTGATAATTTTCTCAGCTGCTTCGGCTCAGTCATAAATAAAAAATAACAGAACACAAACGTGCGCGCTCATGAAGAAATATCTTGAAATGGTCAAAGTACCTACTCGCTACCTGTCGTCTGTTTATTACACGGAGGAAAAAAAAAAACAAATAATAATAAAGTCAGAGACTGAAACTCGATGATGCTTTCCTGAATATTCCACTACAATCTGAACTCTCAACTTTCTTTGTCCCCTTAAAGAGCAACATGAGGCCGCAGGTTTAATGTCGTTGTTTGTTTTTGTTTGTTTGTTTGTTTTTGTTTGTTTTAAAACAAGGTAATCCGGAAAACATTCACCTTCTTCTCCTCAGCAGTGAACCTGGGGTTCTGTAGTCCAGTCGAGAAGAGAGCCTGGCCCGCAGCTTTCAGCATGACTGGAGAACGAGTGGAGAACAACCGGAGAACAGCTGGTGAACAGCTGGCGAGCGACTGGTGAACAGCTGGCGAACAACTGGAGAACGACTGGAGAACAACTGGAGAACGACTGGAGAACAGCTGGTCGAGGACACCTCGGACGGTCTCCAGCTCTGCACAGCATCGATCGTGGACTCGGGCGAAGTAAAACCTGGAACAGGTGTTATCGCTGAGTCACGTGACTATAGTTACGTATCCATTACGCACCGGTTTAAAACCCCCCGTTCGTCTTCAGCCAGTAGTTTATTCACCGCCTGGTTTTAAACACGAGTGGGATCTTCCGAGTTGTAAAGTTAGATGATGATGATGATGATGATGATGATGATGATGATGATGATGATGAAAGAAAAAGGACGCGATTACCTGTGAAGTCACGCGCGAGGTCCCGGCTGTCGAGGAGGGCCGCGCGCCTGCGATGTTTTCGTAACGCCGCTTCCGGGTTACGTAAGGATGAAATCTGATTGGCCGAGCGAGGCCCCGGTTTCAGAATAAGAGTCTGTCGAATTCAACACTGATGTGGTTTAAATTTAGTCTGGACGAGCTTCAGCTCCCCCGCTTGAAACGGGAATAGGTGATATATAATTCATTCATTCATTAATAACGATCCCTGGTTAGATTAGGGAACAGTTTTAAGGGGAAACTGCTGTAAATATGAGGAGCCACTAAAAGGTTAAACCAGCTGCAGGAGCTGGTTTGCAGAACTTAGCCTAAAGACAAGAAACCAGAGATATACAGTGGATTTAAAAGGTGTTCAGACAATTCATTTAAATATACATATGAATATATGTTGAAAAAATGTCTGAAGAGTCTTTAGTTAATGTATATATGAGGGTCATCATCATGGTTGGATTACCACCTGGAAAAAGTGGGAAAATCAAATTTCACCAGGCAGCTGAGAGTACGTTCTGGGATGAGCATCTCCCATTTATTTACTATAATATTTACATCAAAGGATCGATAGCTAACTTTACAAAAGAAAAAATAACTCATTTGCAGCATTTAAGAAACACACAGTCCAAGCAACATTAGGCACGATAACATAAGAGGTGTTATGGAAAGAACGACCTAAAAACTAACAGGACACCTTCCAGGTTTTTTAACACACACTCCGTGAAAGATCAGGTATGAGTCGGAAAAAGCTGCTACATCTGTAACCGATACGGATCTGTTTGTTGTACTTAGGCTTCAGCCAGAGATTTGCGGGAGCCACATGAGGAGCCTGTTTGTGTTTAAGACTGGACACACAGATGCTTGTCTCTACAGAGACGAAAAGAAGAGCAGTTGTGTTTAAAGCAGATGTAGAGCAAGGCAAGCACGACTGTGTTTACAGATATGAATGCATAGTTTAACATTTATAACCCCATCTATCTTTACCTCCACCGTCGTTTATTGGTTTGTTTGTTGTCAGCAGGATTATGTAAAAAACTACTGAGCCAACTTGCATTGAACTTGGCGGAGGGATGGCACATGGGCCAGAGAGGAACCCATTCAATTTTGTTTTCATCACTTTCCTTAACATTTTTCGACATTTTCATCCCTACTTGGCCTTGGCGGAGGTATGCACTCTACTGAGGGCCGTTGTAGTCGTTGATGTGATGTATGCAAACACACACAAGCATGGCGTGGACGAGGAACAGTAAAAACTGGATCTACAGGGACATGCGAGTCAACGCAGAGACAACGGCAGCGGCTTTTTGTCTTCATATTATCCCATGAGGTGAGTCTTATCATTACAATTCATAGAGCCAAGGGCAGTGGAAAAGGCAAAAAGACAAGAGTGGTTTGTCAAATGTCTGTTGCTCTCAAAGAGTCTAGATGTCACCTCTAGAAAGAGCAGCAAACAACTCATTACTTTCAGCTCCAGAACTCCAGTACAACCTGGTAATAATTTCTCAAAGCAACATAATACAGAGGGACAAGAGAACCTTGAGAATGGTCAAACAGCAGTGGATTAATTGATATTACCAGGACAATTAAAAGGGGGACTCAAACTTATCATTACAACCAGCTGTTACGCATTTTGATAATCTTTCCTTCACTGTCGAATAAATATTAATTAATTAACTGCATTCTAACATTTCCTGAGGCTCTGTGTCCTCCATAATATAGTGCATTCTGTATTCAGGTCCTAGCTGCCGAAGCTCTGGGCTCTGTGAGTGTCTCAGGGCTGGTAGTTTTGGTGGATGAAGGACAAAACATCATCTTTGGACAGTTTCTCAGGATCCATCCGGGTCTGAGAATCGTGAACTATGACCCCGTCCACCCAGGCCCAGAAGAGACGCTCAGAGTGGCAGACACTGAGGATAAAGACAAAGAAAGGATGCTGTTCATTCATCATGGCTGCCAAAAGATATTTAGAGGTTATGCTGTAAACTATTCTCCTGCCACAACTCACGAAAAGTGTTTTCTAATGTAACCACGCCACAGAACCAACATATTCTTATACAGTAAGAGAATATAAATAGTGAGAGTAGTACTTACTGGAAGGGAGCAGCAGCATTTGGTGGCATATTATAGGTGGATTCCTTAGTCATCTTATTAAAGAAGAACTTCATCTTGGACTTCTTACTGTACTCCATCGACCACGGCTCTAAAAGGTTCAGAGGGAGCAGAGGAAGAGATATTTTGCACACATTTATTAAAAAAATTTCAAGTCCATGACTTTACATACGGTCGCTTTCATACACAGATTTGTAGCGACTTTGATATAGATGAAACAAAATGTAGTTGGGGCAGCCAAGTAGAATTTAAGTGCTGTTTTCTGACACTGAGCTGCAGCACACACACACACTCCGACACACGAACACACGCATACAAACCATTGACAGTCTTGATGATGTAGAGGCCCGTGGGAAGGAAGTGTCGGTCATCTCTGCCGGTGTAGGACAGACGAGGGACTCCACCTGAACTCTTTGTTACCTTCATCTCTAGTCTAGGTGAGGACAACCAGAAAATGACAAATTTAAAAAAGCTTTTTTTCCTTGGCTTTTTCTTTCTGACTTTATTTATTTATTTATTTATTTTTACAGGAGACAACAAATGCCACTTTGACAATACTCTCAACAATTAGGAAAGGATTTTATGAAACTCAGTCTGATTTTTAATAGTGTTGTTAATTCGATGGTGTAGCTTTTGTAGATGTTCGAGTGAAGAAATCCGCCGACACTGACTTGCTGATTTACACATAAGATTTACTGCAGACAGTACAGCATCAATACGGGTACCCGGGGCTACCTGGAGAACCTCTGGGGTCAGATAGGAAGTCCTCCCGAACACATGTCGAGTTCTTAATTATATAGGAACATTGTTTACCAGAAAGTCTCTCAATGCACCAATGGATAGTCTAGAACATAGAGGGTGGAAATCTAACCGCTGAATTTGGGCATCCGTTTTGTGTAGGTTTAGACCTTTGCTCCAGGTAATGTCCTCAAACTCTACATACATTGCAGAGTTAAAGTTTTACCCTGGCTAGACCGGTTCCAACTGCAATATGAACTCAGATACCTTAGTTTCTCAGTACATTGATACATGCACTCAAACACCCTCATTCTTGGTACACTAACGCATTTAGTTGTTCATTTAGTAAGCACAGATATTTAACAGTAAGTTTCAGATACTACAATAGCTGATGTTGACTAATCAGAGAATCGTGTTTTCTTACCTGACGAAGATTTTCTCCATTTCCTCCAACCTGTACACCTCTTTAACTCTGTTAATATAATACAATGACAAAGGAAGGGATCATTAACATTTTTGCTTGGATGTCTATTAAATGTGCCACTATTACCACCAGTGTTTGTTGGAAGCTACTGTAAAGATCAGAACTGTTTTTAAAGTCACACTGGCTCTCTGACTATTTGTGATTTATGTAATTAGAAAATGCAGCCTTTGGATAAAGAGTAAATCTTTCTTTGAAAAAAAAAGAAAAAGCCTCATTAGCACCATTCCCAAATAATTCATATGTTGAGTTTTCTAGTTATAATACTGCCAAACCTTTTATTGCTATCAGAAAAAATAAGGTCCCTGCGCATAAATTACTAAGCTGCGTTCAAAATAAATGGTTCAAAATTATTTAAATGAATACCTGATAGGGTTCATGTCTGGTCTGCTTGGTTTGGCCACAGCCTTCACAAACTTCTCAGCCATCTGGATCCTGGATATACACCGTTCGTTATTTAGTGAACTATAGAAAACTGGTATGACAAGTACAATGAACTGTATTTACACGCTGTCAGCATGTACAGAAACAGAGCTACAAGGTTGGCCAATAAATAATGGCTCATAAAAGCCAACCCTGGCCGTGCAATATCAATGTTTTGATGAGTATGCCTCAGAAAATGTGACACGGTCCTACCGTTGGTTGAAATGCTGATCTCTGACATCGGTACCGTTGAGTATTAGTGCATCCATTACGTGAACTGCGTTGATTCTACGCTGAGCTTTTCCCTATAGGCCGAATATACACAGATGTAAAACCAGATCTATAGTATAAGCAGCAAGAGGCATAGTAAGATAAAATGTGAGTCATGTAATTTAACTCTAATTCTCCAAATCGTTTTTTTTGGAGAAAAAAATTTAATGGTGACCTAAGACTCTCTCATGAATGAAGACTGCTATAGTTGAGAATGGCCAATGCCAATATATAACAAACAACAAGAACAACAAAGTTCCTGATGATCACAACAAACCATGAAAAGAACTGAGGATATCGTGTAGGTGAAAAGAAAGATGGAGTGAATCACAAAGAGTTTGAAGCACTGGCTCCCATATTCCGTCTGCTTATCCCTTAAGCTCCCCGGTCCCTCCTCTCACCTCGCCCTTCAGCTCTTGGACAATCTCCACGCTTAGAAGTGTGTCTCTTGGCAGCTCTAGCTTGAAATTCTCCAGTTTCTTCCAGCGCACAGGCATCTTCCCATCCCACGTGTATTTCTGAGACTTCTACACAAGTTAAAGGGAAATGGAGAGGACACGAGAAGATGAAAACAGGTTAAACAACAGGTCGTCGTGCAAAGAAACACTGAGACCTATCTGATAGTCAGCACTATCCCTCCAAACAGAGAGACAGAGATGCCTATTTGCTCTTTGTTTTAGTCTTTTCAAGAAGAAGCGGAAAAACCTTTGCACATAAAATAGCTAAATCTGATTGACATTAGCCCACGTGCTTTGTTACTGTTTGTAATAATGTACCGATAGGAGCAGAACTGAAGGATGCTATCAGACACCAAATAAGGAAAACCATGAAAAGGACAAATTATTCCTACTGGGTACAAAAAGAGGATTGTGCAAGTTGGGTGAAAAACATACAAATTTACTTCACTAAAAAAAAAAAACACAAGTTCAAGACCTACGTTGTCTTTTGAGACTCACCCCTAGTGCTAGAAGAAAGATCTGCTCTCCACCTCCCACAATGCACCTGTGGTCCAGGATGTGACGCAACTTATCGAGTGTGCTGGAGTTGAGAGGTGTGAGCTTGCACTGGAACGACTCTACATCTGAATTCTGGGGTGCAACAGAAACAAGGAGAACTAGAATGGCACTCAGTTGAAAAACAGACCTCTACCAAGGCCATTGTCAAACAACCTACACCAGACTTCAGAGAAAAAGACAAAAAAAACCTCAAAATTATAGTAAAGAATCTGGATCTGCCCGAAAATATAATTGGTTCTTCCCTGGTCCATGCCCCATCCCACCCACCAAGTTCTGTGCAAAATTGGTTCAGTACTTTTTCCTGTAATCCTGCTGAAAAACAAACCAATAAACAAACCAAAAAACAGACATGGGTGACAACATAATCTCCTTGGTGGAGGTAATTAGGGTTGGAGAGCCCACTTATAAGACTGCTTCTTACTATCAGAATTTATTTGGGCAGCATACCTCGACTAAAACAGGATTTTTATTTTATCTTTTTAGCATTTAATTTAGTTTGAAAAGTTCAAAGTGTAGTTTGATCAATTGCAGTTGTGTTTAGCTATATATGGTCCCGCTTGCACACGCATAACCACCCACTCCCCACACCAAGGCGAATCACCCAGACTCATTTCTCAGCCTCTGGGAAATACTCTTTAGGATTTATCAAAGCACATAAAGATGCTTGACATTTATGTTTTACTTTCATTAAACAACAATTGAAAACACACAAAAACATTTATCAGCACTGCATTACTCGTAGTAGGGCTTCTTTAACCCCAGATTTATTAACTGACCTTGATCAGTTCATAGAATTTTAACTTTGGGTCGGAGGAAGCAGGGGTGACTCTGGCCTTGTCTGGGACCTGAAAATAGACAGAAACTTCATTATTACACAGAAAATCTATTATTTGTATTAGATCTGTTACATTCCAACTTCAGTGTAGTACAGACGTCACAGTTTCTCCGCTCACCCCCCAGAGCTTCAGACACTCCTTCCTGATGTCGGCTTGCCTCGGCTCTGAAAGGGTCCTAGAGACATCACCACGTTGTCACACAGTTAGTTCCAGACATAAACACAATCCCAGACATACAGCCACGCTGTAGTAGAGATAAATGAATGGGTACAAGAACGGTTACTCACGGATCTATGACGAAAGCGTGGATCTTGGCCAAGGCCTTGATCTGGACTGCACAGAGGCTGCGGTGGGAGATTATTCAATTTCTGTCAGTCACTTAGTTTGAAATTAAAAGATAAAAGTCTTTCTGAATATTTTCCATCTCTACCTCTCATTCGAGTTGACCATAAACTGATAGAAATCAGTGTCTTCTTTGATGATGCTCAGGGGAACCACATCCGTAACATCCTTATCTGTGTCCCTCAGCTGGTTGAGTTTCAGGTTGACTTTGAACATGTATTCCCTGACGGCGTCTGAACCAGGCTTCAGACCGCGGCAAACTATGTACCTGGGTGGCAATGAGCGGGAGGAGATTTACGGAGGCAAGAAACTTCCCTGTAAAAATTCTCTTTTCTTAGTTTAAATCAAAAACTTGATCCATAGCGGAGAGACTGTCCTGTTTCTTTATTTAAGTGTTGCACAGTCGATTCATTAAAATTTTGAGTATGGTTCCTAATGGGGAAATATTTTCCTATTGCAGGAAGTGTCAAATCCAAACTCAAGACCAAAATATTGCTGGGACTCTTTGAGACTGGTACCAAATGCATGGCATCCAAAAACAATTTCAGTATTCTGATGGGGTTTTTTTCTTTTTTCTGCACAGCCACCTTATGTGTAGAAAGACTCTTCACATAGGCAGAGTAAACCCGTGAAAACAAGGGGAACAAGATTCAGAGGCAACCTCCAACATGAGATCTGATGATGTGTTGTGGACCCAGAGTCAAATGTACCTCCCTGCCATTATCATGTGGTCATGTAGAATACTGGGGTTTCCACTACTGTATATTGCTGCCTCAAGACGCTGAAATATTAAAATGAAATGAATTACCATTGTTGCAGTGTTCACGATCTAGGTTTAAGTTGGTTTTTTTGTCTTTTTTTTAATGGCTGAATATTTTTGAACAGATATTTAGACAGTGGTTTAAAAAATGTGCCTCTAATCCAAAACTTGGAAGAGCTATTTTGGAGAACTCCTCCAAATTAATTTAAAGCGTCTTTCTCAATGGCTACTGAGAAAAAAATGATTTATGTCAGAGAACATGCTATAAAACTTGTGGGTATTATAGTCCTGCTGCCACTTGGTTTGGACAATGTGCAAAACTGCACTGAAGCTCTATTGTAGAATCAATATTCACTTAAAAATAATAACCTATTTGCCCTGTATAAGTAACCAAATCCACATATCATTTTGCACAGAGGGTATATACACACACAGAGCACCCCCCCACACACACACACCTCTCAGAGTTGGCAGGTCTGCTGGTGACAGGTTTGAAGAGAGAGATCCTGTCGAAGCAGAGGTAAAGCAGGTAGACCAAACCCACACTGAAGGGAGTGAAGAGGTCAAAAGTCTTACAGACAAAGTGGCCACCTATACAAGACAGAGAGTTCCAGCATGATTTAATCTGGACGCAGCTATACAGCATATTTGCATAAAAATGCAGAGGATGAGTACATAACATGAACATGAATATGAACAAGGTATAACAAGACTGACCATGATATTTAATTTTTTGAAGGGAATTTAGAAACATCTGCAGATGTCCACTTGACCATCATTTAAAATTAGAGCCACCGATAGACAGGTACGCAGAGTGACTACATGACATCACTAATTCATGCCTATACAAACCTGTCCTGAGTGTAGAGAGGGCAGTGAGGAACTGACAGAGCAGCAGCTGTTTGCTCAGGATCTCCTGGATGTTTTCCTGGCCTTCGACGGAGAATCCCTGCCGGAGACAGAGATAGTCGTCAAACCAAAACTGATTCAATCAGCAAACAGAGAACGCTCAAAAAAAATCTCAGTTCATCCCACGAAAAAAAGCAGGATTTTGTATCATTGTACCTTTTACTGTGAAATCCTCTGTTTGATATGTAAATTTTTCAATCTTGGCATGTTTTAAAGCAGAGCAGTGGTACCTTACAGTAAAATTATTAAACATGTGGAGTAGTCTCACCCCGTCTGCCATGAGGAAGTGAAGCCCTCTTCTCTCTGTACTCTCCAGGACAAAGTTTCGAAAGGCAGTCACGTTTTCTGGCCGAGTGATGTCACCATCTCCGTCCACCCCTCCCTCACCTGGGACGCACAGGTGAGAGAAGTCAAGCTGTCACTGAATAATTCATGAGAAATCTCTAGGGTGTGATGTGAAGGTTTTGTTAACATACCATAGTAAGGCTCAAACAGCTCACTCGGCGCTGCATAGAAATCCTCCAGTTTGAAGTCACAGGGTCCTTTCAGTGTCATGCCAAAGCCCTTGGCGTGCCAGCGTCTCTTCCACAGTATGTACTCTGAAAAGCCTCCAGGCCCCGCACAGACATCGCCGAAGTACAGAAGCTCACCTTCACGGTCCTTTGTCAGAGAGTTCTACATAATGAGAGCGGTCAGACATGAGTTGGTCGGACCATCTGCTTATATGGGCCCCTGTGAAACGCATATCAACAGTTACTTCGACCCACTCACCCCTTGTGAATCCTTTGGGTTGGTGAACATATGGTCGAAGCACTGGTCGATGTTGGCCATTTTCATGGCTGCTCTAAATACAGAAAGCACATAGAGCAACTTGTCAATGTATTAAAATAAACAGCTAAAAAGTTATTCATCTGGCATCAACTACTAGGAATGTGAGTTAATTGCCCAAATAACAAGAACTGCACAGTACGCAATATAACCTACAATGATCTACTACAGTTTTTGATGTCTTTGTTTACTGTTTTTCAAAACGTAACAATCGTGTAATGTATTAACTTGCATTGTGACACAATTTCATTTTACAGATTCTATATCATATAAAAACGAGGCAGAAAAACATCAGAAGCAGCCATTAGCCGGTACAGGCTTAAGCTTGTCTTTCTGTGACTCATTTTTCAATACCAACAAAAGTAATTAACTTGATCAAAATCCACAAAAGCAAATTATTTATACAATATAATCCACTTTGTGTATTTGTCCATCTTGTAGTAACTACCTAAAGACTGACCTGTTGAGGAAGATACCTCCTCTGATTGTCTCATAAGGGTTGGAGCGTGTCCGAGCTCTCCTCATCTCCTCGCCCTCCAGGTCATCAAATACTGTCTGAGCATCAAAAGGACGCAGTGGGAATATTTAAGTACAGTATCATGATTTGGGTCCATCAAGTCTTACATACAGAAAAGTTTGTTACTACCAGTCCCCATTAGATTGTAGACCTACTAAATGCAAAGGTGAAGGCAGCGTGCAAATAAACTTTAAAGTCATTTTTAATTATTTATGTAGTAATCAATCAATCAACATTAGCTGCTGAGGTAGTAATGTAGATTCTGTGATTCTATGTTTAACTGTAAAATAAAGATATCAAAATTAAACAGAAGTAGGTTTCTTTACATTATAACTCACCTTGCACCTTAGAAGAGTGTGCAGGAGATCTTCAGTGCAAAACTCTGTCTCATCTTCAATCTTAAGTTTTCTCTGTAAGCAGTCAAAAACAGGACAACAAAATTTGTATATATCAAATGCAAAAGGGTGTGCAGGAGTAAATATCATGTACTTATCATGGTTATATCTAAGTTAGTGTCTGGTATTTTATCATATTTACCTGTCCAAGAATCATCCAGTCCCTCAGCTCATCTGCATCTGGGATCTCTGTGGTGCATTCTGGGAACCAGTCTACCTTCTCTACAGCACTGGGCTGGAAAGACAAACAGAGCAGATACAAAGAGGATTTCAACGGATACATCACCATTAGGTATTTAAACTTAAAATCATGGGACTAATTCAAAATACTTGTGCAAAAATTATGTGGTTACTATTTACTGATGTGTACCTCTGGTTCATCCCGCCAGTCAACATTGAGCTCCCCCTGGAAGCCCTGCAGTGTGAGGCCGAGACCCCTTCTACCTCGCTGGGTAGAGGCCTCCACAATCTCCTTGCGTCCTTGGCCAAACTTCCCCAGACCCTCGCCCTCACGGAAACCCATCTTGGCCTGAAGGTGTAAGAGGTAACAGACGAGGGAGTTTAAGAAAAGATAGGACTGAAAAGACTTTGTATTTCTTATGAATAGTTTGCAAATTAGACAACTATGTTCAAAACCTATCAAACACTATAAGACATAAAACCCGAAATTCTGCAATACAGACTCTGACGGTTAACTGTGAAATATCTTGTGTCAGTGATGTTTTCAGCACATTACCATGAGCTTCTGTGAAACACTGTTGTACATGGAGAACTTGGTGGATGTTTGTGTGGGGGCATCCGTGTCTTGAGCATCAAAGGACGACATGGAGGGCGTGGAGACCCCTGGTCTGTGATCCTCTGGGTCACTGAGGGAGTCATTTTGGCTGGAGTCTGGAAAGTACAACACACACACACACACAGAAACAGGCACAAACCATTCATTTAAAGGAGCGGGCAGACAAATGAAACTAAAAAAACAAATCTCAACAAAGCTGTTGCCTCGGTGGATTTATGTCGAGGTAACAACTTCCTTGACATTTCAGCATGTTGCTGGTGTTTCCATCTTTACTTGAAAACGTCATTTTACAGACATGACAACTGACATTGTCGTGATCAGTCTTTGTGAAAGAAGCCATTCGATGTTTCTCACAGGATGAGAATTTACTTATAATGGTGGGTGTTGCGGTATGAGACTGATGTGCATGCAGAGACTAATGCAGTGTAGACGGGGAGAGGGCAACTCAGGTTACCCACTGTAGCTAGAATTTGCAGATGTCCCATAAACACCTCACTTGCAGGGTATCAGTAAACCGAAGTAGAGCCTGTATATGGGAACTGCTGCACTATGGTCATCCTTCTCACTTTGAAATGTTTCCGCTGTCTGCCATGATTGCTTCTTTTTTTTTTTCCGGCAGCGTAGACTTGAGTTTGATGTCACTGTTTTGCAATGTGCAACCCTCAGAAAAACATGCCGGCACTGATGAAAGGAACTGATAAACTTGGAGGCATAACAGGTTCTCAATTGGAACTCGCTCTTGATTCCCACCCAGAGCTGTGACTCTTTATTTATCACAGGGTGTCTTAGATAGACACCCTGATACAATCCATGCACATGACAGTTACAGTATATCTTCCATTCACAAAAATGAAAAAAAAAACCTTAGATCCTAATAGAGATTTGCCTATTTCTCTACCTATCTGTGATTAAAAGATCTTAGCGAAGATTTCTGCAAACAGTTATCATGCATAAACCACATGAACCAAACTATGCTATCCCAGATCACTATCGTTCTGATAATATTAGACCACTAGTCAGCTTAAAGTACCTTTTATGCTACTCTGTCCATCCAACCTCCTCTAACTGAGGAAATGATATTTTTCATATACTTTCATATATGTGTGACTGCTGGAGTGCATTTTGGATGAATCAGAATAAGCACAGTGTGCTTAGTCAGAGGAGAAAGCTCGCCTGAGCACAAGACAACCGGGGCTGTGATGTCACAGGTGCCTGGCCTTTTGTGACCATAACGTTATGGTACTGGTAAAATTGACACATTGATTGTTCAGTGATGTCAAAAACAATCGGCGGGGTTGCCTTCCTCACTACAGACCGGGAATTGTCTTTCTAACCTTAGCAATATACAAACAAAAATAAATGTTGTGTTGGGTTGTACTGTAGTGTGATTTTGTGCTATTGCTTTTGACTTGGCTAATATAAACTGCTCTGGTTTTTCTGATCTTTTCATCACACTTGTTGGCCACACAAAAGGAGCAGTAGTAATTCTACCAGCATTGCTAACTCGCTATCCTGTCCTGCCCAGTTTTAAATCTGGTCTGTTAGGGTTACTTTAGTTAACATTACAATTAGTTATGTTGTGATGAATGAATGGAACTCCTGCAATATTTTCTCTAAGTTTAACAGTCTGGATTAGCCTCATGGATGTAAAAAGAGATATATGTTCTTATTTCTTGGTAAATGTAAGTAACTATATTTAAAAGTCTGCGTTAACTCACTCGCTTTCCATCTCTCAACTAATGACATTTGCCAGTAAGCAAATGTTATTAGCTGATTTGATTTGAGCATTGTTTTAATGCATCAACAGTGGCCTTATTCTAAAGTTAAGGCATATAATTTAGTGGCTGTCAATATAGGTATCGGAGAGAGACAGACCTGTGTGCTGTAATCTTATCTCATTGAGCACATCTTTCTGGTGCAATTGTTTAAAAATTCAATTTATTCCAAGACCAAAACAGTCAGTCAGGGCAAGTCATTAGAGAGAGTTAGAGAGTGATACAGCCCAGGCAAGGGTGAGAGGAGAAAGAAGTGACCAGGTAAGCATTTCAACTGGGGGCTGTAATGTTATCATGTAGAGCCACAATATGTTTATCAGTGACAGTGTATTACATAGCAGTTGTCTGAACAGGCATGCAATGAAAAATTCCTACATTTTCTAGGCGAAGGACCCCCAGACTCCCTACCAAATGTCTGTTCCCAACACTTTCCAAATCAAACCTACACCTTTGACTGAACAGGCTTCTCAAAAAGATAAAACATATACGGAAAAACGCATCAAACTCTTCCTGTTTTTTGCATATGCCAGTTTTCAGGTCCTTGTAGAATCTCATTGGATGGTTCCTATGAAGAACCTCTCCCTTAACTCAGTTGGCTTTTATCCCAGCAGTTTTGGTAAAAGTCCTGTTTGCAGCA